>OZ038415.1:18490337-19907337 GCA_964036255.1 Caenorhabditis virilis | reverse complement strand
CTAAGCCTAAGCCTAAGCCTAAGCCTAAGCCTAAGCCTAAGCCTAAGCCTAAGCCTAAGCCTAAGCCTAAGCCTACTCGCTAAGCCTAAGCCTAAGCCTAAGCCTAAGCCTAAGCCTAAGCCTAAGCCTAAGCCTAAGCATAGCCTAAGCCTAAGCACTAAGCCCTAAGCCTAAGCCTAAGCCTAAGCCTAAGCCTAAGCCTAAGCCTAAGCCTAAGCCTAAGCCTAAGCCTAAGCCCTAAGCCTAAGCCTAAGCCTAAGCCTAACGCCTAAGCCCTAAGCCTAAGCCTAAGCCTAAGCCTAAGCCCCTAAGCCTAAGCCTAAGCCTAAGCCTAAGCCTAAGCCTAAGCCTAAGCCTAAGCCTAAGCCTACTCCTAGAGCCTAAGCCCTAAGCCCTAAGCCTAAGCTAGCCTAAGCCTAAGCTCTAAGCCTAAGCCTAAGCCTAAGCAAGCTAAGCCTAAGCCTAAGCCTAAGCCTAAGCCTAAGCCTAAGCCTAAGCCTAAGCCTAAGCCTAAGCCTAAGCCTAAGCCTAAGCCTAAGCCTAAGCCTAAGCCTAAGCCTAAGCCTAAGCCTAAGCCTAAGCCTAAGCCTAAGCCTAAGCCTAAGCCTAAGCCTAAGCCTAAGCCTAAGCCTAAGCCTAAGCCTAAGCCTAAGCCTAAGCCTAAGCCTAAGCCTAAGCCTAAGCCTAAGCCTAAGCCTAAGCCTAAGCCTAAGCCTAAGCCTAAGCCTAAGCCTAAGCCTAAGCCTAAGCCTAAGCCTAAGCCTAAGCCTAAGCCTAAGCCTAAGCCTAAGCCTAAGCCTAAGCCTAAGCCTAAGCCTAAGCCTAAGCCTAAGCCTAAGCCTAAGCCTAAGCCTAAGCCTAAGCCTAAGCCTAAGCCTAAGCCTAAGCCTAAGCCTAAGCCTAAGCCTAAGCCTAAGCCTAAGCCTAAGCCTAAGCCTAAGCCTAAGCCTAAGCCTAAGCCTAAGCCTAAGCCTAAGCCTAAGCCTAAGCCTAAGCCTAAGCCTAAGCCTAAGCCTAAGCCTAAGCCTAAGCCTAAGCCTAAGCCTAAGCCTAAGCCTAAGCCTAAGCCTAAGCCTAAGCCTAAGCCTAAGCCTAAGCCTAAGCCTAAGCCTAAGCCTAAGCCTAAGCCTAAGCCTAAGCCTAAGCCTAAGCCTAAGCCTAAGCCTAAGCCTAAGCCTAAGCCTAAGCCTAAGCCTAAGCCTAAGCCTAAGCCTAAGCCTAAGCCTAAGCCTAAGCCTAAGCCTAAGCCTAAGCCTAAGCCTAAGCCTAAGCCTAAGCCTAAGCCTAAGCCTAAGCCTAAGCCTAAGCCTAAGCCTAAGCCTAAGCCTAAGCCTAAGCCTAAGCCTAAGCCTAAGCCTAAGCCTAAGCCTAAGCCTAAGCCTAAGCCTAAGCCTAAGCCTAAGCCTAAGCCTAAGCCTAAGCCTAAGCCTAAGCCTAAGCCTAAGCCTAAGCCTAAGCCTAAGCCTAAGCCTAAGCCTAAGCCTAAGCCTAAGCCTAAGCCTAAGCCTAAGCCTAAGCCTAAGCCTAAGCCTAAGCCTAAGCCTAAGCCTAAGCCTAAGCCTAAGCCTAAGCCTAAGCCTAAGCCTAAGCCTAAGCCTAAGCCTAAGCCTAAGCCTAAGCCTAAGCCTAAGCCTAAGCCTAAGCCTAAGCCTAAGCCTAAGCCTAAGCCTAAGCCTAAGCCTAAGCCTAAGCCTAAGCCTAAGCCTAAGCCTAAGCCTAAGCCTAAGCCTAAGCCTAAGCCTAAGCCTAAGCCTAAGCCTAAGCCTAAGCCTAAGCCTAAGCCTAAGCCTAAGCCTAAGCCTAAGCCTAAGCCTAAGCCTAAGCCTAAGCCTAAGCCTAAGCCTAAGCCTAAGCCTAAGCCTAAGCCTAAGCCTAAGCCTAAGCCTAAGCCTAAGCCTAAGCCTAAGCCTAAGCCTAAGCCTAAGCCTAAGCCTAAGCCTAAGCCTAAGCCTAAGCCTAAGCCTAAGCCTAAGCCTAAGCCTAAGCCTAAGCCTAAGCCTAAGCCTAAGCCTAAGCCTAAGCCTAAGCCTAAGCCTAAGCCTAAGCCTAAGCCTAAGCCTAAGCCTAAGCCTAAGCCTAAGCCTAAGCCTAAGCCTAAGCCTAAGCCTAAGCCTAAGCCTAAGCCTAAGCCTAAGCCTAAGCCTAAGCCTAAGCCTAAGCCTAAGCCTAAGCCTAAGCCTAAGCCTAAGCCTAAGCCTAAGCCTAAGCCTAAGCCTAAGCCTAAGCCTAAGCCTAAGCCTAAGCCTAAGCCTAAGCCTAAGCCTAAGCCTAAGCCTAAGCCTAAGCCTAAGCCTAAGCCTAAGCCTAAGCCTAAGCCTAAGCCTAAGCCTAAGCCTAAGCCTAAGCCTAAGCCTAAGCCTAAGCCTAAGCCTAAGCCTAAGCCTAAGCCTAAGCCTAAGCCTAAGCCTAAGCCTAAGCCTAAGCCTAAGCCTAAGCCTAAGCCTAAGCCTAAGCCTAAGCCTAAGCCTAAGCCTAAGCCTAAGCCTAAGCCTAAGCCTAAGCCTAAGCCTAAGCCTAAGCCTAAGCCTAAGCCTAAGCCTAAGCCTAAGCCTAAGCCTAAGCCTAAGCCTAAGCCTAAGCCTAAGCCTAAGCCTAAGCCTAAGCCTAAGCCTAAGCCTAAGCCTAAGCCTAAGCCTAAGCCTAAGCCTAAGCCTAAGCCTAAGCCTAAGCCTAAGCCTAAGCCTAAGCCTAAGCCTAAGCCTAAGCCTAAGCCTAAGCCTAAGCCTAAGCCTAAGCCTAAGCCTAAGCCTAAGCCTAAGCCTAAGCCTAAGCCTAAGCCTAAGCCTAAGCCTAAGCCTAAGCCTAAGCCTAAGCCTAAGCCTAAGCCTAAGCCTAAGCCTAAGCCTAAGCCTAAGCCTAAGCCTAAGCCTAAGCCTAAGCCTAAGCCTAAGCCTAAGCCTAAGCCTAAGCCTAAGCCTAAGCCTAAGCCTAAGCCTAAGCCTAAGCCTAAGCCTAAGCCTAAGCCTAAGCCTAAGCCTAAGCCTAAGCCTAAGCCTAAGCCTAAGCCTAAGCCTAAGCCTAAGCCTAAGCCTAAGCCTAAGCCTAAGCCTAAGCCTAAGCCTAAGCCTAAGCCTAAGCCTAAGCCTAAGCCTAAGCCTAAGCCTAAGCCTAAGCCTAAGCCTAAGCCTAAGCCTAAGCCTAAGCCTAAGCCTAAGCCTAAGCCTAAGCCTAAGCCTAAGCCTAAGCCTAAGCCTAAGCCTAAGCCTAAGCCTAAGCCTAAGCCTAAGCCTAAGCCTAAGCCTAAGCCTAAGCCTAAGCCTAAGCCTAAGCCTAAGCCTAAGCCTAAGCCTAAGCCTAAGCCTAAGCCTAAGCCTAAGCCTAAGCCTAAGCCTAAGCCTAAGCCTAAGCCTAAGCCTAAGCCTAAGCCTAAGCCTAAGCCTAAGCCTAAGCCTAAGCCTAAGCCTAAGCCTAAGCCTAAGCCTAAGCCTAAGCCTAAGCCTAAGCCTAAGCCTAAGCCTAAGCCTAAGCCTAAGCCTAAGCCTAAGCCTAAGCCTAAGCCTAAGCCTAAGCCTAAGCCTAAGCCTAAGCCTAAGCCTAAGCCTAAGCCTAAGCCTAAGCCTAAGCCTAAGCCTAAGCCTAAGCCTAAGCCTAAGCCTAAGCCTAAGCCTAAGCCTAAGCCTAAGCCTAAGCCTAAGCCTAAGCCTAAGCCTAAGCCTAAGCCTAAGCCTAAGCCTAAGCCTAAGCCTAAGCCTAAGCCTAAGCCTAAGCCTAAGCCTAAGCCTAAGCCTAAGCCTAAGCCTAAGCCTAAGCCTAAGCCTAAGCCTAAGCCTAAGCCTAAGCCTAAGCCTAAGCCTAAGCCTAAGCCTAAGCCTAAGCCTAAGCCTAAGCCTAAGCCTAAGCCTAAGCCTAAGCCTAAGCCTAAGCCTAAGCCTAAGCCTAAGCCTAAGCCTAAGCCTAAGCCTAAGCCTAAGCCTAAGCCTAAGCCTAAGCCTAAGCCTAAGCCTAAGCCTAAGCCTAAGCCTAAGCCTAAGCCTAAGCCTAAGCCTAAGCCTAAGCCTAAGCCTAAGCCTAAGCCTAAGCCTAAGCCTAAGCCTAAGCCTAAGCCTAAGCCTAAGCCTAAGCCTAAGCCTAAGCCTAAGCCTAAGCCTAAGCCTAAGCCTAAGCCTAAGCCTAAGCCTAAGCCTAAGCCTAAGCCTAAGCCTAAGCCTAAGCCTAAGCCTAAGCCTAAGCCTAAGCCTAAGCCTAAGCCTAAGCCTAAGCCTAAGCCTAAGCCTAAGCCTAAGCCTAAGCCTAAGCCTAAGCCTAAGCCTAAGCCTAAGCCTAAGCCTAAGCCTAAGCCTAAGCCTAAGCCTAAGCCTAAGCCTAAGCCTAAGCCTAAGCCTAAGCCTAAGCCTAAGCCTAAGCCTAAGCCTAAGCCTAAGCCTAAGCCTAAGCCTAAGCCTAAGCCTAAGCCTAAGCCTAAGCCTAAGCCTAAGCCTAAGCCTAAGCCTAAGCCTAAGCCTAAGCCTAAGCCTAAGCCTAAGCCTAAGCCTAAGCCTAAGCCTAAGCCTAAGCCTAAGCCTAAGCCTAAGCCTAAGCCTAAGCCTAAGCCTAAGCCTAAGCCTAAGCCTAAGCCTAAGCCTAAGCCTAAGCCTAAGCCTAAGCCTAAGCCTAAGCCTAAGCCTAAGCCTAAGCCTAAGCCTAAGCCTAAGCCTAAGCCTAAGCCTAAGCCTAAGCCTAAGCCTAAGCCTAAGCCTAAGCCTAAGCCTAAGCCTAAGCCTAAGCCTAAGCCTAAGCCTAAGCCTAAGCCTAAGCCTAAGCCTAAGCCTAAGCCTAAGCCTAAGCCTAAGCCTAAGCCTAAGCCTAAGCCTAAGCCTAAGCCTAAGCCTAAGCCTAAGCCTAAGCCTAAGCCTAAGCCTAAGCCTAAGCCTAAGCCTAAGCCTAAGCCTAAGCCTAAGCCTAAGCCTAAGCCTAAGCCTAAGCCTAAGCCTAAGCCTAAGCCTAAGCCTAAGCCTAAGCCTAAGCCTAAGCCTAAGCCTAAGCCTAAGCCTAAGCCTAAGCCTAAGCCTAAGCCTAAGCCTAAGCCTAAGCCTAAGCCTAAGCCTAAGCCTAAGCCTAAGCCTAAGCCTAAGCCTAAGCCTAAGCCTAAGCCTAAGCCTAAGCCTAAGCCTAAGCCTAAGCCTAAGCCTAAGCCTAAGCCTAAGCCTAAGCCTAAGCCTAAGCCTAAGCCTAAGCCTAAGCCTAAGCCTAAGCCTAAGCCTAAGCCTAAGCCTAAGCCTAAGCCTAAGCCTAAGCCTAAGCCTAAGCCTAAGCCTAAGCCTAAGCCTAAGCCTAAGCCTAAGCCTAAGCCTAAGCCTAAGCCTAAGCCTAAGCCTAAGCCTAAGCCTAAGCCTAAGCCTAAGCCTAAGCCTAAGCCTAAGCCTAAGCCTAAGCCTAAGCCTAAGCCTAAGCCTAAGCCTAAGCCTAAGCCTAAGCCTAAGCCTAAGCCTAAGCCTAAGCCTAAGCCTAAGCCTAAGCCTAAGCCTAAGCCTAAGCCTAAGCCTAAGCCTAAGCCTAAGCCTAAGCCTAAGCCTAAGCCTAAGCCTAAGCCTAAGCCTAAGCCTAAGCCTAAGCCTAAGCCTAAGCCTAAGCCTAAGCCTAAGCCTAAGCCTAAGCCTAAGCCTAAGCCTAAGCCTAAGCCTAAGCCTAAGCCTAAGCCTAAGCCTAAGCCTAAGCCTAAGCCTAAGCCTAAGCCTAAGCCTAAGCCTAAGCCTAAGCCTAAGCCTAAGCCTAAGCCTAAGCCTAAGCCTAAGCCTAAGCCTAAGCCTAAGCCTAAGCCTAAGCCTAAGCCTAAGCCTAAGCCTAAGCCTAAGCCTAAGCCTAAGCCTAAGCCTAAGCCTAAGCCTAAGCCTAAGCCTAAGCCTAAGCCTAAGCCTAAGCCTAAGCCTAAGCCTAAGCCTAAGCCTAAGCCTAAGCCTAAGCCTAAGCCTAAGCCTAAGCCTAAGCCTAAGCCTAAGCCTAAGCCTAAGCCTAAGCCTAAGCCTAAGCCTAAGCCTAAGCCTAAGCCTAAGCCTAAGCCTAAGCCTAAGCCTAAGCCTAAGCCTAAGCCTAAGCCTAAGCCTAAGCCTAAGCCTAAGCCTAAGCCTAAGCCTAAGCCTAAGCCTAAGCCTAAGCCTAAGCCTAAGCCTAAGCCTAAGCCTAAGCCTAAGCCTAAGCCTAAGCCTAAGCCTAAGCCTAAGCCTAAGCCTAAGCCTAAGCCTAAGCCTAAGCCTAAGCCTAAGCCTAAGCCTAAGCCTAAGCCTAAGCCTAAGCCTAAGCCTAAGCCTAAGCCTAAGCCTAAGCCTAAGCCTAAGCCTAAGCCTAAGCCTAAGCCTAAGCCTAAGCCTAAGCCTAAGCCTAAGCCTAAGCCTAAGCCTAAGCCTAAGCCTAAGCCTAAGCCTAAGCCTAAGCCTAAGCCTAAGCCTAAGCCTAAGCCTAAGCCTAAGCCTAAGCCTAAGCCTAAGCCTAAGCCTAAGCCTAAGCCTAAGCCTAAGCCTAAGCCTAAGCCTAAGCCTAAGCCTAAGCCTAAGCCTAAGCCTAAGCCTAAGCCTAAGCCTAAGCCTAAGCCTAAGCCTAAGCCTAAGCCTAAGCCTAAGCCTAAGCCTAAGCCTAAGCCTAAGCCTAAGCCTAAGCCTAAGCCTAAGCCTAAGCCTAAGCCTAAGCCTAAGCCTAAGCCTAAGCCTAAGCCTAAGCCTAAGCCTAAGCCTAAGCCTAAGCCTAAGCCTAAGCCTAAGCCTAAGCCTAAGCCTAAGCCTAAGCCTAAGCCTAAGCCTAAGCCTAAGCCTAAGCCTAAGCCTAAGCCTAAGCCTAAGCCTAAGCCTAAGCCTAAGCCTAAGCCTAAGCCTAAGCCTAAGCCTAAGCCTAAGCCTAAGCCTAAGCCTAAGCCTAAGCCTAAGCCTAAGCCTAAGCCTAAGCCTAAGCCTAAGCCTAAGCCTAAGCCTAAGCCTAAGCCTAAGCCTAAGCCTAAGCCTAAGCCTAAGCCTAAGCCTAAGCCTAAGCCTAAGCCTAAGCCTAAGCCTAAGCCTAAGCCTAAGCCTAAGCCTAAGCCTAAGCCTAAGCCTAAGCCTAAGCCTAAGCCTAAGCCTAAGCCTAAGCCTAAGCCTAAGCCTAAGCCTAAGCCTAAGCCTAAGCCTAAGCCTAAGCCTAAGCCTAAGCCTAAGCCTAAGCCTAAGCCTAAGCCTAAGCCTAAGCCTAAGCCTAAGCCTAAGCCTAAGCCTAAGCCTAAGCCTAAGCCTAAGCCTAAGCCTAAGCCTAAGCCTAAGCCTAAGCCTAAGCCTAAGCCTAAGCCTAAGCCTAAGCCTAAGCCTAAGCCTAAGCCTAAGCCTAAGCCTAAGCCTAAGCCTAAGCCTAAGCCTAAGCCTAAGCCTAAGCCTAAGCCTAAGCCTAAGCCTAAGCCTAAGCCTAAGCCTAAGCCTAAGCCTAAGCCTAAGCCTAAGCCTAAGCCTAAGCCTAAGCCTAAGCCTAAGCCTAAGCCTAAGCCTAAGCCTAAGCCTAAGCCTAAGCCTAAGCCTAAGCCTAAGCCTAAGCCTAAGCCTAAGCCTAAGCCTAAGCCTAAGCCTAAGCCTAAGCCTAAGCCTAAGCCTAAGCCTAAGCCTAAGCCTAAGCCTAAGCCTAAGCCTAAGCCTAAGCCTAAGCCTAAGCCTAAGCCTAAGCCTAAGCCTAAGCCTAAGCCTAAGCCTAAGCCTAAGCCTAAGCCTAAGCCTAAGCCTAAGCCTAAGCCTAAGCCTAAGCCTAAGCCTAAGCCTAAGCCTAAGCCTAAGCCTAAGCCTAAGCCTAAGCCTAAGCCTAAGCCTAAGCCTAAGCCTAAGCCTAAGCCTAAGCCTAAGCCTAAGCCTAAGCCTAAGCCTAAGCCTAAGCCTAAGCCTAAGCCTAAGCCTAAGCCTAAGCCTAAGCCTAAGCCTAAGCCTAAGCCTAAGCCTAAGCCTAAGCCTAAGCCTAAGCCTAAGCCTAAGCCTAAGCCTAAGCCTAAGCCTAAGCCTAAGCCTAAGCCTAAGCCTAAGCCTAAGCCTAAGCCTAAGCCTAAGCCTAAGCCTAAGCCTAAGCCTAAGCCTAAGCCTAAGCCTAAGCCTAAGCCTAAGCCTAAGCCTAAGCCTAAGCCTAAGCCTAAGCCTAAGCCTAAGCCTAAGCCTAAGCCTAAGCCTAAGCCTAAGCCTAAGCCTAAGCCTAAGCCTAAGCCTAAGCCTAAGCCTAAGCCTAAGCCTAAGCCTAAGCCTAAGCCTAAGCCTAAGCCTAAGCCTAAGCCTAAGCCTAAGCCTAAGCCTAAGCCTAAGCCTAAGCCTAAGCCTAAGCCTAAGCCTAAGCCTAAGCCTAAGCCTAAGCCTAAGCCTAAGCCTAAGCCTAAGCCTAAGCCTAAGCCTAAGCCTAAGCCTAAGCCTAAGCCTAAGCCTAAGCCTAAGCCTAAGCCTAAGCCTAAGCCTAAGCCTAAGCCTAAGCCTAAGCCTAAGCCTAAGCCTAAGCCTAAGCCTAAGCCTAAGCCTAAGCCTAAGCCTAAGCCTAAGCCTAAGCCTAAGCCTAAGCCTAAGCCTAAGCCTAAGCCTAAGCCTAAGCCTAAGCCTAAGCCTAAGCCTAAGCCTAAGCCTAAGCCTAAGCCTAAGCCTAAGCCTAAGCCTAAGCCTAAGCCTAAGCCTAAGCCTAAGCCTAAGCCTAAGCCTAAGCCTAAGCCTAAGCCTAAGCCTAAGCCTAAGCCTAAGCCTAAGCCTAAGCCTAAGCCTAAGCCTAAGCCTAAGCCTAAGCCTAAGCCTAAGCCTAAGCCTAAGCCTAAGCCTAAGCCTAAGCCTAAGCCTAAGCCTAAGCCTAAGCCTAAGCCTAAGCCTAAGCCTAAGCCTAAGCCTAAGCCTAAGCCTAAGCCTAAGCCTAAGCCTAAGCCTAAGCCTAAGCCTAAGCCTAAGCCTAAGCCTAAGCCTAAGCCTAAGCCTAAGCCTAAGCCTAAGCCTAAGCCTAAGCCTAAGCCTAAGCCTAAGCCTAAGCCTAAGCCTAAGCCTAAGCCTAAGCCTAAGCCTAAGCCTAAGCCTAAGCCTAAGCCTAAGCCTAAGCCTAAGCCTAAGCCTAAGCCTAAGCCTAAGCCTAAGCCTAAGCCTAAGCCTAAGCCTAAGCCTAAGCCTAAGCCTAAGCCTAAGCCTAAGCCTAAGCCTAAGCCTAAGCCTAAGCCTAAGCCTAAGCCTAAGCCTAAGCCTAAGCCTAAGCCTAAGCCTAAGCCTAAGCCTAAGCCTAAGCCTAAGCCTAAGCCTAAGCCTAAGCCTAAGCCTAAGCCTAAGCCTAAGCCTAAGCCTAAGCCTAAGCCTAAGCCTAAGCCTAAGCCTAAGCCTAAGCCTAAGCCTAAGCCTAAGCCTAAGCCTAAGCCTAAGCCTAAGCCTAAGCCTAAGCCTAAGCCTAAGCCTAAGCCTAAGCCTAAGCCTAAGCCTAAGCCTAAGCCTAAGCCTAAGCCTAAGCCTAAGCCTAAGCCTAAGCCTAAGCCTAAGCCTAAGCCTAAGCCTAAGCCTAAGCCTAAGCCTAAGCCTAAGCCTAAGCCTAAGCCTAAGCCTAAGCCTAAGCCTAAGCCTAAGCCTAAGCCTAAGCCTAAGCCTAAGCCTAAGCCTAAGCCTAAGCCTAAGCCTAAGCCTAAGCCTAAGCCTAAGCCTAAGCCTAAGCCTAAGCCTAAGCCTAAGCCTAAGCCTAAGCCTAAGCCTAAGCCTAAGCCTAAGCCTAAGCCTAAGCCTAAGCCTAAGCCTAAGCCTAAGCCTAAGCCTAAGCCTAAGCCTAAGCCTAAGCCTAAGCCTAAGCCTAAGCCTAAGCCTAAGCCTAAGCCTAAGCCTAAGCCTAAGCCTAAGCCTAAGCCTAAGCCTAAGCCTAAGCCTAAGCCTAAGCCTAAGCCTAAGCCTAAGCCTAAGCCTAAGCCTAAGCCTAAGCCTAAGCCTAAGCCTAAGCCTAAGCCTAAGCCTAAGCCTAAGCCTAAGCCTAAGCCTAAGCCTAAGCCTAAGCCTAAGCCTAAGCCTAAGCCTAAGCCTAAGCCTAAGCCTAAGCCTAAGCCTAAGCCTAAGCCTAAGCCTAAGCCTAAGCCTAAGCCTAAGCCTAAGCCTAAGCCTAAGCCTAAGCCTAAGCCTAAGCCTAAGCCTAAGCCTAAGCCTAAGCCTAAGCCTAAGCCTAAGCCTAAGCCTAAGCCTAAGCCTAAGCCTAAGCCTAAGCCTAAGCCTAAGCCTAAGCCTAAGCCTAAGCCTAAGCCTAAGCCTAAGCCTAAGCCTAAGCCTAAGCCTAAGCCTAAGCCTAAGCCTAAGCCTAAGCCTAAGCCTAAGCCTAAGCCTAAGCCTAAGCCTAAGCCTAAGCCTAAGCCTAAGCCTAAGCCTAAGCCTAAGCCTAAGCCTAAGCCTAAGCCTAAGCCTAAGCCTAAGCCTAAGCCTAAGCCTAAGCCTAAGCCTAAGCCTAAGCCTAAGCCTAAGCCTAAGCCTAAGCCTAAGCCTAAGCCTAAGCCTAAGCCTAAGCCTAAGCCTAAGCCTAAGCCTAAGCCTAAGCCTAAGCCTAAGCCTAAGCCTAAGCCTAAGCCTAAGCCTAAGCCTAAGCCTAAGCCTAAGCCTAAGCCTAAGCCTAAGCCTAAGCCTAAGCCTAAGCCTAAGCCTAAGCCTAAGCCTAAGCCTAAGCCTAAGCCTAAGCCTAAGCCTAAGCCTAAGCCTAAGCCTAAGCCTAAGCCTAAGCCTAAGCCTAAGCCTAAGCCTAAGCCTAAGCCTAAGCCTAAGCCTAAGCCTAAGCCTAAGCCTAAGCCTAAGCCTAAGCCTAAGCCTAAGCCTAAGCCTAAGCCTAAGCCTAAGCCTAAGCCTAAGCCTAAGCCTAAGCCTAAGCCTAAGCCTAAGCCTAAGCCTAAGCCTAAGCCTAAGCCTAAGCCTAAGCCTAAGCCTAAGCCTAAGCCTAAGCCTAAGCCTAAGCCTAAGCCTAAGCCTAAGCCTAAGCCTAAGCCTAAGCCTAAGCCTAAGCCTAAGCCTAAGCCTAAGCCTAAGCCTAAGCCTAAGCCTAAGCCTAAGCCTAAGCCTAAGCCTAAGCCTAAGCCTAAGCCTAAGCCTAAGCCTAAGCCTAAGCCTAAGCCTAAGCCTAAGCCTAAGCCTAAGCCTAAGCCTAAGCCTAAGCCTAAGCCTAAGCCTAAGCCTAAGCCTAAGCCTAAGCCTAAGCCTAAGCCTAAGCCTAAGCCTAAGCCTAAGCCTAAGCCTAAGCCTAAGCCTAAGCCTAAGCCTAAGCCTAAGCCTAAGCCTAAGCCTAAGCCTAAGCCTAAGCCTAAGCCTAAGCCTAAGCCTAAGCCTAAGCCTAAGCCTAAGCCTAAGCCTAAGCCTAAGCCTAAGCCTAAGCCTAAGCCTAAGCCTAAGCCTAAGCCTAAGCCTAAGCCTAAGCCTAAGCCTAAGCCTAAGCCTAAGCCTAAAGCCTAAGCCTAAGCCTAAGCCTAAGCCTAAGCCTAAGCCTAAGCCTAAGCCTAACATTTTTACAGTTCTCTTTTTTTTAGTTCCCCGTTTATTCCCTTCATCTTTCAGATCCTTTGGTCTTCAAACTAAAGCTGAAATTTTTTGGAATTTTTTCAGACACGAAAATCACGCCGCGGCGGTTACATACTCCAAACTTCATTTGTACAGTTCTCATTTCTTTTGTTCCCCGTTCATTCAAATGAACTTAAATCCAGTAAAGTACTGACATAAGATGTCCCGCCTTCGGCGGGGTCCGCCTAACGGCGGTGGTGTTTTCTTTTTTCCCCCCGCCTTCGGCGGGGTCCGCCTATCGGCGGTTGTTGTATCCTTAAACAGGGTGTCGAACTCCGAGCGTTTGGAACTAAGCCTTTTTTGAAGGAATGTTACTTTAAGTTGGGTTTCCAAGAACATGGTGTCGAACTTCTCATTCTAGTATGATTGCTTCGGATGATGCTAAGCATCATCCCAAGATGTGATTTGGGTTTATAGTGTCAAAGTAATGAAAGTAGTGAAATCAATGAGACCCTCGCCTTCGGCGAGGTGGTGTTATCCTGGCTCAAAGCACGGACCGTGACACAAAGTGAAAGTAATGAAAGTAGTGAAATCAACGAGACCCTCGCCTTCGGCGAGGTGGTGTTATCCTGGCTCAAAGCACGGACCGTGACACAAAGTGAAAGTAAGGAAAGTAGTGAAATCAACGAGACCCTCGCCTTCGGCGAGGACCGCCTACGGCGGTGGTAATGTCCTGGCTCAAAGCACGGACCGTGACACAAAGTGAAAGTAATGAAAGTAGCGAAATGAACAAGACCCTCGCCTTCGGCGAGGGTGGTGTTGTCCTAGCGTAATCTCGCGGACCCGTGATGTGAACCCAAATCGCCGGCTTTATGTACACTCTGATATCAACTGTAAGATGTTGTGCGCACCTGGTAATTTTGGGGCGCAAAATAAAATGTGTGGAAAAAAGTTTAAAAATATGAAAGTAGACCCGAAGTTAGTTGTAGGGTTGAGCGCAAAGTTCAAGTCACTGGGCAATGGAGTATTAACGTTGGATAAATGTGAGAACTTTTGCAAAGCCGCTGCGCTTCGCTCCGCGTCTTTGCCAAATTTCGGACATTTATCCAACGTTAATATTCCAATGCACAAACTATCGTGATGGGTCGCTTCGCGACCCATTTCAATATGATTTTTCAAGAAACTATGTGGGCAAATAGTGTTTTTGGGGTGCAAAATAAAATGTGCGAAAAAAAGTTTAAAAATATGAAAGTAGACGGGAAGTTAGTTGTATTGTTGAGCGCAAAGTTCAAGTCACTGGGCAATGGAGTATTAACGTTGGATAAATGTGAGAACTTTTGCAAAGCCGCTGCGCTTCGCTCCGCGTCTTTGCCAAATTTCGGACATTTATCCAACGTTAATATTCCAATGCACAAACTATCGTTATGGGTCGCTTCGCGACCCATTTCAAAATGATTTATCAAGTAACAATGTGGGCACAACTCTGATATCAACTGTAAGATGTTGTGCGCACTTGGTATTTTTGGGGCGCAAAATAAAATGTGCGAAAAAAAGTGCAAATATATGAAAGTAGACGCGAAGTTAGTTGTATGGTTGAGCGCAAAGTTCAAGTCACTGGGCAATGGAGTATTAACGTTGGATAAATGTGAGAACTTTTGCAAAGCCGCTGCGCTTCGCTCCGCGTCTTTGCCAAATTTCGGACATTTATCCAACGTTAATATTCCAATGCACAAACTATCGTGATGGGTCGCTTCGCGACCCATTTCAATATGATTTCAGTTGTAACACTTGTGGTTCCAAACTTCACAGCAGTTTGGAGTACATAAAGCCGGCGATTTGGGTTCACATCACGGGTCCGCGAGATTACGCTAGGACAACACCACCCTCGCCGAAGGCGAGGGTCTTGTTCATTTCGCTACTTTCATTACTTTCACTTTGTGTCACGGTCCGTGCTTTGAGCCAGGACATTACCACCGCCGTAGGCGGTCCTCGCCGAAGGCGAGGGTCTCGTTGATTTCACTACTTTCCTTACTTTCACTTTGTGTCACGGTCCGTGCTTTGAGCCAGGATAACACCACCTCGCCGAAGGCGAGGGTCTCGTTGATTTCACTACTTTCATTACTTTCACTTTGTGTCACGGTCCGTGCTTTGAGCCAGGATAACACCACCTCGCCGAAGGCGAGGGTCTCATTGATTTCACTACTTTCATTACTTTGACACTATAAACCCAAATCACATCTTGGGATGATGCTTAGCATCATCCGAAGCAATCATACTAGAATGAGAAGTTCGACACCATGTTCTTGGAAACCCAACTTAAAGTAACATTCCTTCAAAAAAGGCTTAGTTCCAAACGCTCGGAGTTCGACACCCTGTTTAAGGATACAACAACCGCCGATAGGCGGACCCCGCCGAAGGCGGGGGGAAAAAAGAAAACACCACCGCCGTTAGGCGGACCCCGCCGAAGGCGGGACATCTTATGTCAGTACTTTACTGGATTTAAGTTCATTTGAATGAACGGGGAACAAAAGAAATGAGAACTGTACAAATGAAGTTTGGAGTATGTAACCGCCGCGGCGTGATTTTCGTGTCTGAAAAAATTCCAAAAAATTTCAGCTTTAGTTTGAAGACCAAAGGATCTGAAAGATGAAGGGAATAAACGGGGAACTAAAAAAAAGAGAACTGTAAAAATGAAATTTGGAGTATGTAACCGCCTCGGCGTGATTTTCAGAGTCTGAAAAAATTCAAAAAATTGTTCAGCTTTAGTTTGAAGATAAATGGATCCGAAATATCAAGTGAATAAACGAGGAACTAAAAGAATTAGAAAAATACAGAAGAAGTATTGAGTATGTAACCGCCTCGGCGTGATTTCCCGTGTTTGAAAAAATTCCAAAACTTTTTTTAAAATTTAAGACATATATCTTGAAAAGCAACAGGTCAGAGTATTTTTCCCGTTATCAGCATAAAATTACGCTTAGTTTGACATATCACACATAATTTTTCGATGATTTTAATTTTTTTATCAAAATTTCGCAATAGTTTCGAAAATTCAAAAAAATTTCAAAATTTTCAGTTTTTCATTTAGACATATAGAACACAAAATTCTGAACATGACACATTATTTTGTTTTTCCCAGAAACCCCAAATTCCATGAGAAATTGCCATTTGAACGAGTGTGTGCGCTCTTTCGCTCTTGCGGAGGACGAAAATTACAAATTTTTCAAAATTAGAGATTTTCCGAATTTTTTTTCATATTGAGCAAGTACAGAGACTGGTCTATATCACCCACTAATTAGTTTTCCATAATTGGCATGTTTTCCATGAGAAATTCAGCGTTGAACTAGTGTGTGCGCTCTTTCATGCAAGCGGAGGACCAAAATAACGGATTTTTTCAAAATTGAAGAAATCGAAAATTTTTTTTCATAGTGAGCAAGTTCAGAGACTGGTCTATATCACCCACGAATCGGTTTTCCATAATTGACATATTTTCCATGAGAACTTCAGCGTCAAAGGTGTGTGTGCGCTCTTTGAGTAAGCTTTCAGCTGAAACTTCTAAAACTCGAATAAAAAATTCTATAACTCGAGTTTTAATGGAGCTACAAAAATGATTTATATACCAAACGAACCGTCGTGACGAGGTAATGTCAGTAGTTTTCAAGAAAATGGCGAAAACTGATGAAAATCACGACTTTTATCAATTTTATCAGTTAAATCAGCTTTTCATTATTTAATGATAACGTTTGAGGAGCAGCAAAATTCATATCACACGATAGCTCATTGGAATCGCAATAAAATGCTTAACAAAATGATTTATAAAAATTATCAAAATATCAATTATTTAAAATTTCGAAATTATTTTTTTTGAACATTGATAAATCGATAACTCCTTATCAGATAAAGATACAGAGCTATAATAAGGCTTAAAATAATCGCGGCATCATGGCGAACAATATGATACTAATATCGGTTATGATTGCTCACGTTTTTTCAAAACTCATATTATCAGTGGATATTGATAAGGTGATTACAGAAATACCGCCGGTTGAAACCGGCTGAAAATTTGTCTCTAGATGTAAAAAAGCATGACAAATCGTTTACAAATAGTCTGGTTTAAAAAGCTTGGGGAAATTTTTTGATAATCAGATAGTGATAAAAGTAGGACCTACTGATAAGGATTTGTTGAACTGATAAGCATAGATAATACGATGATCATTAGTATCATTCGATAGCGCATGATTTCTGCTTTCATATGATGTATGGAGTTCATCCAGATTCTGATATGCTGATCAGTTATCAGCCAAAAACCAAAATGCTGATAATTTCGTGATAAGATAACTCGAAAACGTATAGTTTGTCGTCGAGTTTCCAATTGATTATGATGTAACTCGCGGCTGCGCATAACATATCAAAATTAAATCAAAATCGTACGTTCTCTTCTCCTGATATGGAGAAAAACGTGTTTGCTGATAACGCTGATAAAATGATAATGCCGCTGATAACAGTGATGATTATATTTATTAGATGCGTTTTTGAATTTGCAGTCGATTGAAAGTAGTTAGAAGGTCGTACGACAATTTGTTCGCGAGTTATGATGAAAAAAGTGCATTTTCAGCGAAATTTTGTCCGGGGCATAAGTCCGCGAGTTTTGAAGATGGAGGTGGAGTTTAACGAGGTTTTTTTCTTTTTTTTTTATTGTCTATCGAATGATATAGTTGTTAGGCGGTGGATCTCAAATTCGCTAAAATGCCTAAACCCAAATGGCGTGGCTAGCGCCTCAGCTGACGCTGAGGCGCTAAGCCACGCCTAAGCCTAAGCCTAAGCCTAAGCCTAAGCCTAAGCCTAAGCCTAAGCCTAAGCCTAGCCTAAGCCTAAGCCTAAGCCTAAGCCTAATCTATCGAATGATATAGTTGTTAGGCGGTGGATCTCAAATTCGCTAAAATGCCTAAACCCAAATGGCGTGGCTAGCGCCGGAGCTAACGCTCCGGCGCTAAGCCACGCCTAAGCCTAAGCCTAAGCCTAAGCCTAAGCCTAAGCCTAACCCCCGCCTTCGGCGGGGTCCGCCTATCGGCGGTTGTTGTGTCCTTAAACAGGGTGTCGAACTCCGAGCGTTTGGGACTAAGCCTTTTTTGAAGGAATGTTATTTTAAGTTGGGTTTCCAAGAACATGGTGTCGAACTTCTCATTCTAGTATGATTGCTTCGGATGATGCTAAGCATCATCCCAAGATGTGATTTGGGTTTATAGTGTCAAAGTAATGAAAGTAGTGAAATCAATGAGACCCTCGCCTTCGGCGAGGTGATGTTATCCTGGCTCAAAGCACGGACCGTGACACAAAGTGAAAGTAATGAAAGTAGTGAAATCAACGAGACCCTCGCCTTCGGCGAGGTGATGTTATCCTGGCTCAAAGCACGGACCGTGACACAAAGTGAAAGTAATGAAAGTAGTGAAATCAATGAGACCCTCGCCTTCGGCGAGGACCGCCTAGCGGCGGTGGTGTTATCCTGGCTCAAAGCACGGACCGTGACACAAAGTGAAAGTAAGGAAAGTAGTGAAATCAACGAGACCCTCGCCTTCGGCGAGGACCGCCTACGGCGGTGGTAATGTCCTGGCTCAAAGCACGGACCGTGACACAAAGTGAAAGTAATGAAAGCAGCGAAATCAACAAGACCCTCGCCTTCGGCGAGGGTGGTGTTGTCCTAGCGTAATCTCGCGGACCCGTGATGTGAACCCAAATCGCCGGCTTTATGTACACTCTGATATCAACTGTAAGATGTTGTGCGCACCTGGTATTTTTGGGGCGCAAAATAAAATGTGTGGAAAAAAGTTTAAAAATATGAAAGTAGAAGCGGAATTAGTTGTAGGGTTGAGCGCAAAGTCCAAGTCACTGGGCAATGGAGTATTAACGTTGGATAAATGTGAGAACTTTTGCAAAGCCGCTGCGCTTCGCTCCGCGTCTTTGCCAAATTTCGGACATTTATCCAACGTTAATATTCCAATGCACAAACTATCGTTATGGGTCGCTTCGCGACCCATTTCAATATTACTTTTTAAGTAACTATGTGGGCACAACTCTGATATCGACTGTAAGATGTTGTGCGCACCTGGTATTTTGGGGCGCAAAATAACATGTGTTTAAAAAAGTTTAAAAATATGAAAGTAGACGCGAAGTTAGTTGTATGGTTGAGCGCAAAGTTCAAGTCACTGGGCAATGGAGTATTAACGTTGGATAAATGTGAGAACTTTTGCAAAGCCGCTGCGCTTCGCTCCGCGTCTTTGCCAAATTTCGGACATTTATCCAACGTTAATATTCCAATGCACAAACTATCGTTATGGGTCGCTTCGCGACCCATTTCAATATGATTTCAGTTGTAACACTTGTGGTTCCAAACTTCACAGCAGTTTGGAGTACATAAAGCCGGCGATTTGGGTTCACATCACGGGTCCGCGAGATTACGCTAGGACAACACCACCCTCGCCGAAGGCGAGGGTCTTGTTGATTTCGCTGCTTTCATTACTTTCACTTTGTGTCACGGTCCGTGCTTTGAGCCAGGACATTACCACCGCCGTAGGCGGTCCTCGCCGAAGGCGAGGGTCTCGTTGATTTCACTACTTTCCTTACTTTCACTTTGTGTCACGGTCCGTGCTTTGAGCCAGGATAACACCACCGCCGCTAGGCGGTCCTCGCCGAAGGCGAGGGTCTCATTGATTTCACTACTTTCATTACTTTCACTTTGTGTCACGGTCCGTGCTTTGAGCCAGGATAACATCACCTCGCCGAAGGCGAGGGTCTCGTTGATTTCACTACTTTCATTACTTTCACTTTGTGTCACGGTCCGTGCTTTGAGCCAGGATAACATCACCTCGCCGAAGGCGAGGGTCTCATTGATTTCACTACTTTCATTACTTTGACACTATAAACCCAAATCACATCTTGGGATGATGCTTAGCATCATCCGAAGCAATCATACTAGAATGAGAAGTTCGACACCATGTTCTTGGAAACCCAACTTAAAATAACATTCCTTCAAAAAAGGCTTAGTCCCAAACGCTCGGAGTTCGACACCCTGTTTAAGGACACAACAACCGCCGATAGGCGGACCCCGCCGAAGGCGGGGGGAAAAAAGAAAACACCACCGCCGTTAGGCGGACCCCGCCGAAGGCGGGACATCTTATGTCAGTACTTTCCTGGATTTAAGTTCAACTGAATGAACGGGGAACTAAAGAAATGAGAACTGTGCAAATGAAGTTTGGAGTATGTAACCGCCGCGGCGTGATTTTCGTGTCTGAAAAAAATCAAAAAAATTTCAGCTTTAGTTTGAAGAGAAAAGGATCTGAAAGATGAAGTGAATAAACGGGGAACTAAAAAAATGAGAACTGTAAAAATGAAATTTGCAGTATGTAACCGCCTCGGCGTGATTTCCCGTGTTTAAAAAAATTCCAAAACATTTTTTTTTTAATTTAAGACGTATATCGTGAAAAACAACAGGTCAGAGTATTTTTCCCGTTATCAGCATAAAATTACGGTTAGTTTGACATATCACACATAATTTTTCGATGATTTTAATTTTTTTATCAAAATTTCGCAATAGTTTCGAAAATTCGAAAAAATTTCAAAATTTTCAGTTTTTCATTTAGACATATAGAAAACAAAATTCTGAACATGACACATTATTTTGTTTTCCCCAGAAACCTCAAATTCCATGAGAAATTGCCATTTGAACGAGTGTGTGCGCTCTTTCGTTCTTGCGGAGGACGAAAATTACAGATTTTTCAAAATTAGAGATTTTCAGAATTTTTTTTCATATTGAGCAAGTTCAGAGTCTGGTCTATATCACCCACTAATTTGTTTTCCATTATTGGCATGTTTTCCATGAGAAATTCAGCGTTGAACTAGTGTGTGCGCTCTTTAATGCAAGCGGAGGACGAAAATAACGGATTTTTTCAAAATTGAAGAATTCAAAATTTTTTTTTCATAGTGAGCAAGTTCAGAGACTGGTCTATATCACCCACGAATCGGTTTTCCATAATTGACATATTTTCCATGAGAAATTCAGCGTCAAAGGTGTGTGTGCGCTCTTTGAGTAAGCTTTCAGCTGAAACTTCTAAAACTCGAATAAAAAATTCTATAACTCGAGTTTCAATAGAGCTGTAGAAATGATTTATATATCAAAAGAACCGTCGCGACGAGGTAAGGTCGGTAGTTTTCATGAAAATGGCGAAACCTGATAAAAATAATGACTATTATCAATTTTATCAGTAAAATCAGTTTTTCATTATTTAGCGATAACTTTTGAAGACCGGCAAAATTCAAATCACGCGAGAGCTCGTTGGAATCGCAATAAAACGCTTAACAAAACGATATATAAAAATTATCAAAATATCAATTATTTAAAATTTCGAAATTATTTTTTTTGAACATTGATAAATTGATAACTCATTATCAGATGAAGATACAGAGCTATAATTAGGCTTAAAATAATCGCAGCATCATGGCGAACAATATGATACTAATATCGGGTATGATTGCTCAAGTTTTTTCAAAACTGATAGTATCAGTGGAAATTGATAAGGTGATTACAGAAATACCGCCGGTTGAAACCGGCTGAAAATTTGTCTCTAGATGTAGAAAAGCACAACAAATCGTTTACAAATAGTCTGGTGTGAAAATTTTTGATTCATATTTTTGATAATCAGATAGTGATAAAAGTAGGTCATATTGATAAGGAATTGTTAAACTGATATGCACAGATAATATGGTGATCATTAGTATCATTCGATAGCGCATGATTTCAGCTTTCATATGTTGTATGGCGTTCATCCAGATTCCAATATGCTGATTAGTTATCAGTCGAAAAGTAAATAGCTGATAATTTCGTGATAAGATAACTCGAAAACTTATAAGCGGTTGGCCAGATTCCAATTGATTATGATGTATCTCGATGGTGCGCATAACATATCAAAAATGATCAAAAATCGTGACGACGCTTCTCCTGATATGGAGAAAAACGTGTTTGCTGATAACGATGATAAAAAGATAATGCCGCTGATAACAGTGATGATTATATTTGTTAGATGCGTTTTTCAATTTGCAGTCGATTGAAAGTAGTTAGAAGGTCGTACGATGATTTGTTCGCGAGTTATGATGGAAAAAGTGCATTTTCAGCGGAATTTTGTCCGGGCCATAAGTCCGCGAGTTTTGAAGATGGAGGTGGGGTTTAACGAGGTTTTTTTCTTTTTTTTTTATTATCTATCGAATGATATAGTTGTTAGGCGGTGGATCTCAAATTCGCTAAAATGCCTAAACCCAAATGGCGTGGCTAGCGCCGGAGCTAACGCTCCGGCGCTAAGCCACGCCTAAGCCTAAGCCTAAGCCTAAGCCTAAGCCTAAGCCTAATCTCAAATTCGCTAAAATGCCTAAACCCAAATGGCGTGGCTAGCGCCGGAGCTAACGCTCCGGCGCTAAGCCACGCCTAAGCCTAAGCCTAAGCCTAAGCCTAAGCCTAAGCCTAAGCCTAAGCCTAAGCCTAAGCCTTACTTTCACATTGTGTCACGGTCCGTGCTTTGAGCCAGGACATTACCACCGCCGTAGGCGGTCCTCGCCGAAGGCGAGGGTCTCGTTGATTTCACTACTTTCATTACTTTCACTTTGTGTCACGGTCCGTGCTTTGAGCCAGGATAACAACACCTCGCCGAAGGCGAGGGTCTCGTTGATTTCACTACTTTCATTACTTTGACACTATAAACCCAAATCACATCTTGGGATGATGCTTAGCATCATCCGAAGCAATCATACTAGAATGAGAAGTTCGACACCATGTTCTTGGAAACCCAACTTAAAATAACATTCCTTCAAAAAAGGCTTAGTCCCAAACGCTCGGAGTTCGACACCCTGTTTAAGGACACAACAACCGCCGATAGGCGGACCCCGCCGAAGGCGGGGGGAAAAAAGAAAACACCACCGCCGTTAGGCGGACCCCGCCGAAGGCGGGACATCCTATGTCAGTACTTTACTGGATTTAAGTTCAATTGAATGAACGGGGAACTAAAAAAAATGAGAACTGTACAAATGAAGTTTGGAGTATGTAACCGCCGCGGCGTGATTTTCGTGTCTGAAAAAAATCAAAAAAATTTCAGCTTTAGTTTGAAGAGAAAAGGATCTGAAAGATGAAGTGAATAAACGGGGAACTAAAAAAATGAGAACTGTAAAAATGAAATTTGCAGTATGTAACCGCCTCGGCGTGATTTCCCGTGTTTAAAAAAATTCCAAAACATTTTTTTTTTAATTTAAGACGTATATCGTGAAAAACAACAGGCCAGAGTATTTTTCCCGTTATCAGCATAAAATTACGGTTAGTTTGACATATCACACATAATTTTTCGATGATTTTAATTTTTTTATCAAAATTTCGCAATAGTTTCGAAAATTCGAAAAAATTTCAAAATTTTCAGTTTTTCATTTAGACATATAGAAAACAAAATTCTGAACATGACACATTATTTTGTTTTCCCCAGAAACCTCAAATTCCATGAGAAATTGCCATTTGAACGAGTGTGTGCGCTCTTTCGTTCTTGCGGAGGACGAAAATTACAGATTTTTCAAAATTAGAGATTTTCAGAATTTTTTTTCATATTGAGCAAGTTCAGAGTCTGGTCTATATCACCCACTAATTTGTTTTCCATTATTGGCATGTTTTCCATGAGAAATTCAGCGTTGAACTAGTGTGTGCGCTCTTTAATGCAAGCGGAGGACGAAAATAACGGATTTTTTCAAAATTGAAGAATTCAAAATTTTTTTTTCATAGTGAGCAAGTTCAGAGACTGGTCTATATCACCCACGAATCGGTTTTCCATAATTGACATATTTTCCATGAGAAATTCAGCGTCAAAGGTGTGTGTGCGCTCTTTGAGTAAGCTTTCAGCTGAAACTTCTAAAACTCGAATAAAAAATTCTATAACTCGAGTTTCAATAGAGCTGTAGAAATGATTTATATATCAAAAGAACCGTCGCGACGAGGTAAGGTCGGTAGTTTTCATGAAAATGGCGAAACCTGATAAAAATAATGACTATTATCAATTTTATCAGTAAAATCAGTTTTTCATTATTTAGCGATAACTTTTGAAGACCGGCAAAATTCAAATCACGCGAGAGCTCGTTGGAATCGCAATAAAACGCTTAACAAAACGATATATAAAAATTATCAAAATATCAATTATTTAAAATTTCGAAATTATTTTTTTTGAACATTGATAAATTGATAACTCCTTATCAGATGAAGATACAGGGCTATAATTAGGCTTAAAATAATCGCAGCATCATGGCGAACAATATGATACTAATATCGGTTATGATTGCTCACGTTTTTTCAAAACACGTTTTATCAGCGGAAATTGATAAGCCTGATTACGAAAAGCCCGACGATCAATTTTGCTAAAAATTTGTCCATAGAGGTTTTTAAGCATGTCAAATCGTTTAAAAATAGTCTGGTTAAAAAAAAATGCGCCAATTTTTTGATAATCAGATAGTGATAAAAGTAGGACCTACTGATAAGGATTTGTTGAACTGATAAGCATAGATAATATGATGATCATTAGTATCATTCGATAGCGCATGATTTCTGCTTTCATAAGGTGTATGGAGTTCATCCAGATTCTGATATGCTGATCAGTTATCAGCCAAAAACCAAAATGCTGATAATTTCGTGATAAGATAACTCGAAAACGTATAGTTTGTCGGCGAGTTTCCAATTGATTATGATGTAACTCGCGGCTGCGCATAACATATCAAAATTAAATCAAAATCGTACGTTTGCGAATCCTGATATGGAGAAAAACGTATTCACTGATAACGCTGATAAAATGATAATGCCGCTGATAACAGTGATGATTATATTTTTTAGATGCGTTTTTCAATTTGCAGTCGATTAAAAGTAGTTAGAAGGTCGTACGACGATTTGTTCGCGAGTTATGATGGAAAAAGCGCGTTTTCAGCGAAATTTTGTCCGGGCCATAAGTCCGCGAGTTTTGGAGATGGAGGTGGAGTTTAACGAGGTTTTTTTATTTTTTTTTTATTATCTATCGAATGATATAGTTGTTAGGCGGTGGATCTCAAATTCGCTAAAATGCCTCGAATAAAAAATTCTATAACTCGAGTTTCAATAGAGCTGTAGAAATGATTTATATATCAAAAGAACCGTCGCGACGAGGTAAGGTCGGTAGTTTTCATGAAAATGGCGAAAACTGATGATAATCACGACTTTTATCAATTTTATCAGTTAAATCAGCTTTTCATTATTTAATGATAACGTTTGAGGAGCAGCAAAATTCATATCACACGATAGCTCATTGGAATCGCAATAAAATGCTTAACAAAATGATTTATAAAAATTATCAAAATATCAATTATTTAAAATTTCGAAATTATTTTTTTTGAACATTGATAAATCGATAACTCCTTATCAGATAAAGATACAGAGCTATAATAAGGCTTAAAATAATCGCGGCATCATGGCGAACAATATGATACTAATATCGGTTATGATTGCTCACGTTTTTTCAAAACTCGTTTTATCAGCGGAAATTGATAAGCTGATTGTGAAAAAAGTTTCACTCCGAATGAGCTGAAACTTGGAACTTAAGGGTTATCAAACACGGCGCAACTTTTAAGCATAGTCTGATCAAAAAGCTATAAGCGGTTTTTTTGCTGCTGAAACAGTGATAAAAGTACATACAACTGATAACGAATTTTGGTACTGATAACAAAATTCAAATAAATAATCTATTATATCGTTCGATAGCGCATGATATGCGCTTCAATTTACATGCACACTGCGAAGAACGGTTTTTGATTGCTGTCGAGTTATCAGCGGAAAACGAAACAGCTGATAATTTTGTGATAACGTAACTCACTAACCTATTATTTTTCAGAAAGTGATCAACTGATTCGGATGTAGTATCACCACGCGAACAACATATCCAAAAAAATCCCGAATTCCTTGGTGTCTTCTCCTGGCAGCTCGAAAAACGTGTTCACTGATAACGCTGATAAAATGATAATGCCGCTGATAACAGTGATGATTATATTTTTTAGATGCGTTTTTCAATTTGCAGTCGATTGAAAGTAGTTACAAGGTCGTACGACGATTTGTTCGCGAGTTATGATGGAAAAAGTGCATTTTCAGCGAAATTTTGTCCGGGCCATAAGTCCGCGAGTTTTGAAGATGGAGGTGGAGTTTAACGAGGTTTTTTTCTTTTTTTTTTATTATCTATCGAATGATATAGTTGTTAGGCGGTGGATCTCAAATTCGCTAAAATGCCTAAACCCAAATGGCGTGGCTAGCGCCGGAGCTAACGCTCCGGCGCTAAGCCACGCCTAAGCCTAAGCCTAACTCGCCTTCGGCGAGGACCGCCTACGGCGGTGGTAATGTCCTGGCTCAAAGCACGGCCCGTGACACAAAGTGAAAGTAATGAAAGTAGTGAAATCAACAAGACCCTCGCCTTCGGCGAGGGTGGTGTTGTCCTAGCGTAATCTCGCGGACCCGTGATGTGAACCCAAATCGCCGGCTTTATGTACACTCTGATATCAACTGTAAGATGTTGTGCGCACTTGGTATTTTTGGGGCGCAAAATAAAATGTGTGGAAAAAAGTTTAAAAATATGAAAGTAGACGCGAAGTTAGTTGTAAGGTTGAGCGCAAAGTTCAAGTCACTGGGCAATGGAGTATTAACGTTGGATAAATGTGAGAACTTTTGCAAAGCCGCTGCGCTTCGCTCCGCGTCTTTGCCAAATTTCGGACATTTATCCAACGTTAATATTCCAATGCACAACCTATCGTGATGGGTCGCTTCGCGACCCATTTCAATATGACTTATCAAGAAACTATGTGGGCAAATAGTGTTTTTGGGGCGCAAAAAATGAGTCGGAAAAAAGTTTAAAAATATGAAAGTAGACGCGAAGTTAGTTGTAAGGTTGAGCGCAAAGTTCAAGTCACTGGGCAATGGAGTATTAACGTTGGATAAATGTGAGAACTTTTGCAAAGCCGCTGCGCTTCGCTCCGCGTCTTTGCCAAATTTCGGACATTTATCCAACGTTAATATTCCAATGCACAAACTATCGTGATGGGTCGCTTCGCGACCCATTTCAATATGACTTATCAAGAAACTATGTGGGGAAATAGTGTTTTTGGGGCACAAAAAATGAGTCGGAAAAAAGTTTAAAAATATGAAAGTAGACGCGAAGATAGTTGTAAGGTTGAGCGCAAAGTTCAAGTCACTGGGCAATGGAGTATTAACGTTGGATAAATGTGAGAACTTTTGCAAAGCCGCTGCGCTTCGCTCCGCGTCTTTGCCAAATTTCGGACATTTATCCAACGTTAATATTCCAATGCACAAACTATCGTTATGGGTCGCTTCGCGACCCATTTCAATATGATTTCAGTTGTAAGACTTGTGGTTCCAAACTTCACAGCAGTTTGGAGTACATAAAGCCGGCGATTTGGGTTCACATCACGGGTCCGCGAGATTACGCTAGGACAACACCACCCTCGCCGAAGGCGAGGGTCTTGTTGATTTCACTACTTTCATTACTTTCACTTTGTGTCACGGGCCGTGCTTTGAGCCAGGACATTACCACCGCCGTAGGCGGTCCTCGCCGAAGGCGAGGGTCTCGTTGATTTCACTACTTTCCTTACTTTCACATTGTGTCACGGTCCGTGCTTTGAGCCAGGACATTACCACCGCCGTAGGCGGTCCTCGCCGAAGGCGAGGGTCTCGTTGATTTCACTACTTTCATTACTTTCACTTTGTGTCACGGTCCGTGCTTTGAGCCAGGATAACAACACCTCGCCGAAGGCGAGGGTCTCGTTGATTTCACTACTTTCATTACTTTGACACTATAAACCCAAATCACATCTTGGGATGATGCTTAGCATCATCCGAAGCAATCATACTAGAATGAGAAGTTCGACACCATGTTCTTGGAAACCCAACTTAAAATAACATTCCTTCAAAAAAGGCTTAGTCCCAAACGCTCGGAGTTCGACACCCTGTTTAAGGACACAACAACCGCCGATAGGCGGACCCCGCCGAAGGCGGGGGGAAAAAAGAAAACACCACCGCCGTTAGGCGGACCCCGCCGAAGGCGGGACATCCTATGTCAGTACTTTACTGGATTTAAGTTCAATTGAATGAACGGGGAACTAAAAAAAATGAGAACTGTACAAATGAAGTTTGGAGTATGTAACCGCCGCGGCGTGATTTTCGTGTCTGAAAAAATTCAAAAAAATGTTAGCTTTAGTCTGAAGACAAAAGGATCTGAAAGATGAAGTGAATAAACGGGGAACTAAAAAAATGAGAACTGTAAAAATGAAGTTTGGAGTATGTAACCGCCTCGGCGTGATTTTCAGAGTCTGAAAAAATTCAAAAAATTGTTCAGCTTTGAAGATAAATGGATCCGAACTATCAAGTGAATAAACGAGGAACTAAAAAAATTAGAAAAATACAGAAGAAGTATTGAGTATGTAACCGCCTCGGCGTGATTTCCCGTGTTTGAAAAAATTCCAAAACTTTCTTTTTTAAAATTTAAGACATATATCTTGAAAAGCAACAGGTCAGAGTATTTTTACCGTTATCAGCATAAAATTACGGTTAGTTTGACATATCACACATAATTTTTCGATGATTTTAATTTTTTTATCAAAATTTCGCAATAGTTTCGAAAATTCGAAAAAATTTCAAAATTTTCAGTTTTTCATTTAGACATATAGAACACAAAATTCTGAACATGACGCATTATTTTGTTTTCCGCAGAAACCCCAAATTCCATGAGAAATTGCCATTTGAACGAGTGTGTGCGCTCTTTCGCTCTTGCGGAGGACGAAAATTACAGATTTTTCAAAATTAGAGATTTTCAGATTTTTTTTTCATATTGAGCAAGTTCAGAGACTGGTCTATGTCACCCACTAATTTGTTTTCCATTATTGACATGTTTTCCATGAGAAATACAGCGTCAAAGGTGTGTGTGCGCTCTTTGAGTAAGCTTTCAGCTGAAACTTCTAAAACTCGAATAAAATATTCTATAACTCGAGTTTTAATAGAGCTATAGAAATGATTTATATATCAAAAGAACCGTCGCGACGAGGTAAGGTCGGTAGTTTTCATGAAAATGACGAAACCTGATGATAATCACGACTTTTATCAATTTTATCAGTAAAATCAGCTTTTCATTATTTGATGATAACTTTTGAAGACCGGCAAAATTCAAATCAGGCGAGAGCTCATTGAAATCGCAATAAAACGCTTAACAGAATCATATGAAAAAATTATCAAAATATCAATTATTTAAAATTTCGAAATTATTTTTTTTGAACATTGATAAATTGATAACTCGTTAACAGATAAAGATACAGAGCTATAATTAGGCTTAAAATAATCGCATCGTCATGACGAACAATATGATACTAATAACAGGTATGATTGCTCAAGTTTTTACAAAACTCATATTATCAGTGGATATTGATAAGCCTGATTACGAAAAGCCCGACGATCGATTTTGCTAAAAATTTGTCCGTAGAGGTTATTAGGCATGGCGAATCGTTTAAAAATAGTCTGGTTAAAAAAAAATGCGCCAATTTTTTGATAATCAGATAGTGATAAAAATAGGTCCTACTGATAAGGAATTCTTAAACTGATAAGCACTGATAATATGATGATCATTAGTATCATTCGATAGCGCATGATTTCTGCTTTCATATGGTGTATGGAGTTCATCCAGATTCTGATATGCTGATCAGTTATCAGCCAAAAACCAAAATGCTGATAATTTCGTGATAAGATAACTCGAAAACGTATAGTTTGTCGGCGAGTTTCCAATTGATTATGATGTAACTCGCGGCTGCGCATAACATATCAAAATTAAATCAAAATCGTACGTTTGCGAATCCTGATATGGAGAAAAACGTATTCACTGATAACGCTGATAAAATGATAATGCCGCTGATAACAGTGATGATTATATTTTTTAGATGCGTTTTTCAATTTGCAGTCGATTAAAAGTAGTTAGAAGGTCGTACGACGATTTGTTCGCGAGTTATGATGGAAAAAGCGCGTTTTCAGCGAAATTTTGTCCGGGCCATAAGTCCGCGAGTTTTGGAGATGGAGGTGGAGTTTAACGAGGTTTTTTTATTTTTTTTTTATTATCTATCGAATGATATAGTTGTTAGGCGGTGGATCTCAAATTCGCTAAAATGCCTAAACCCAAATGGCGTGGCTAGCGCCTCAGCTAACGCTGAGGCGCTAAGCCACGCCTAAGCCTAAGCCTAATGCCTAAACCCAAATGGCGTGGCTAGCGCCGGAGCTAACGCTCCGGCGCTAAGCCACGCCTAAGCCTAAGCCTAAGCCTAAGCCTAAGCCTAATTTTTTGAATTTTTTCAGACTCTGAAAATCACGCCGAGGCGGTTACATACTCCAAATTTCATTTTTACAGTTCTCTTTTTTTTAGTTCCCCGTTTATTCCCTTCATCTTTCAGATCCTTTGGTCTTCAAACTAAAGCTGAAATTTTTTGGAATTTTTTCAGACACGAAAATCACGCCGCGGCGGTTACATACTCCAAACTTCATTTGTACAGTTCTCATTTCTTTTGTTCCCCGTTCATTCAAATGAACTTAAATCCAGTAAAGTACTGACATAAGATGTCCCGCCTTCGGCGGGGTCCGCCTAACGGCGGTGGTGTTTTCTTTTTTCCCCCCGCCTTCGGCGGGGTCCGCCTATCGGCGGTTGTTGTATCCTTAAACAGGGTGTCGAACTCCGAGCGTTTGGAACTAAGCCTTTTTTGAAGGAATGTTACTTTAAGTTGGGTTTCCAAGAACATGGTGTCGAACTTCTCATTCTAGTATGATTGCTTCGGATGATGCTAAGCATCATCCCAAGATGTGATTTGGGTTTATAGTGTCAAAGTAATGAAAGTAGTGAAATCAATGAGACCCTCGCCTTCGGCGAGGTGGTGTTATCCTGGCTCAAAGCACGGACCGTGACACAAAGTGAAAGTAATGAAAGTAGTGAAATCAACGAGACCCTCGCCTTCGGCGAGGTGGTGTTATCCTGGCTCAAAGCACGGACCGTGACACAAAGTGAAAGTAAGGAAAGTAGTGAAATCAACGAGACCCTCGCCTTCGGCGAGGACCGCCTACGGCGGTGGTAATGTCCTGGCTCAAAGCACGGACCGTGACACAAAGTGAAAGTAATGAAAGTAGCGAAATGAACAAGACCCTCGCCTTCGGCGAGGGTGGTGTTGTCCTAGCGTAATCTCGCGGACCCGTGATGTGAACCCAAATCGCCGGCTTTATGTACACTCTGATATCAACTGTAAGATGTTGTGCGCACCTGGTAATTTTGGGGCGCAAAATAAAATGTGTGGAAAAAAGTTTAAAAATATGAAAGTAGACCCGAAGTTAGTTGTAGGGTTGAGCGCAAAGTTCAAGTCACTGGGCAATGGAGTATTAACGTTGGATAAATGTGAGAACTTTTGCAAAGCCGCTGCGCTTCGCTCCGCGTCTTTGCCAAATTTCGGACATTTATCCAACGTTAATATTCCAATGCACAAACTATCGTGATGGGTCGCTTCGCGACCCATTTCAATATGATTTTTCAAGAAACTATGTGGGCAAATAGTGTTTTTGGGGTGCAAAATAAAATGTGCGAAAAAAAGTTTAAAAATATGAAAGTAGACGGGAAGTTAGTTGTATTGTTGAGCGCAAAGTTCAAGTCACTGGGCAATGGAGTATTAACGTTGGATAAATGTGAGAACTTTTGCAAAGCCGCTGCGCTTCGCTCCGCGTCTTTGCCAAATTTCGGACATTTATCCAACGTTAATATTCCAATGCACAAACTATCGTTATGGGTCGCTTCGCGACCCATTTCAAAATGATTTATCAAGTAACAATGTGGGCACAACTCTGATATCAACTGTAAGATGTTGTGCGCACTTGGTATTTTTGGGGCGCAAAATAAAATGTGCGAAAAAAAGTGCAAATATATGAAAGTAGACGCGAAGTTAGTTGTATGGTTGAGCGCAAAGTTCAAGTCACTGGGCAATGGAGTATTAACGTTGGATAAATGTGAGAACTTTTGCAAAGCCGCTGCGCTTCGCTCCGCGTCTTTGCCAAATTTCGGACATTTATCCAACGTTAATATTCCAATGCACAAACTATCGTGATGGGTCGCTTCGCGACCCATTTCAATATGATTTCAGTTGTAACACTTGTGGTTCCAAACTTCACAGCAGTTTGGAGTACATAAAGCCGGCGATTTGGGTTCACATCACGGGTCCGCGAGATTACGCTAGGACAACACCACCCTCGCCGAAGGCGAGGGTCTTGTTCATTTCGCTACTTTCATTACTTTCACTTTGTGTCACGGTCCGTGCTTTGAGCCAGGACATTACCACCGCCGTAGGCGGTCCTCGCCGAAGGCGAGGGTCTCGTTGATTTCACTACTTTCCTTACTTTCACTTTGTGTCACGGTCCGTGCTTTGAGCCAGGATAACACCACCTCGCCGAAGGCGAGGGTCTCGTTGATTTCACTACTTTCATTACTTTCACTTTGTGTCACGGTCCGTGCTTTGAGCCAGGATAACACCACCTCGCCGAAGGCGAGGGTCTCATTGATTTCACTACTTTCATTACTTTGACACTATAAACCCAAATCACATCTTGGGATGATGCTTAGCATCATCCGAAGCAATCATACTAGAATGAGAAGTTCGACACCATGTTCTTGGAAACCCAACTTAAAGTAACATTCCTTCAAAAAAGGCTTAGTTCCAAACGCTCGGAGTTCGACACCCTGTTTAAGGATACAACAACCGCCGATAGGCGGACCCCGCCGAAGGCGGGGGGAAAAAAGAAAACACCACCGCCGTTAGGCGGACCCCGCCGAAGGCGGGACATCTTATGTCAGTACTTTACTGGATTTAAGTTCATTTGAATGAACGGGGAACAAAAGAAATGAGAACTGTACAAATGAAGTTTGGAGTATGTAACCGCCGCGGCGTGATTTTCGTGTCTGAAAAAATTCCAAAAAATTTCAGCTTTAGTTTGAAGACCAAAGGATCTGAAAGATGAAGGGAATAAACGGGGAACTAAAAAAAAGAGAACTGTAAAAATGAAATTTGGAGTATGTAACCGCCTCGGCGTGATTTTCAGAGTCTGAAAAAATTCAAAAAATTGTTCAGCTTTAGTTTGAAGATAAATGGATCCGAAATATCAAGTGAATAAACGAGGAACTAAAAAAATTAGAAAAATACAGAAGAAGTATTGAGTATGTAACCGCCTCGGCGTGATTTCCCGTGTTTGAAAAAATTCCAAAACTTTTTTTAAAATTTAAGACATATATCTTGAAAAGCAACAGGTCAGAGTATTTTTCCCGTTATCAGCATAAAATTACGCTTAGTTTGACATATCACACATAATTTTTCGATGATTTTAATTTTTTTATCAAAATTTCGCAATAGTTTCGAAAATTCAAAAAAATTTCAAAATTTTCAGTTTTTCATTTAGACATATAGAACACAAAATTCTGAACATGACACATTATTTTGTTTTTCCCAGAAACCCCAAATTCCATGAGAAATTGCCATTTGAACGAGTGTGTGCGCTCTTTCGCTCTTGCGGAGGACGAAAATTACAAATTTTTCAAAATTAGAGATTTTCCGAATTTTTTTTCATATTGAGCAAGTACAGAGACTGGTCTATATCACCCACTAATTAGTTTTCCATAATTGGCATGTTTTCCATGAGAAATTCAGCGTTGAACTAGTGTGTGCGCTCTTTCATGCAAGCGGAGGACCAAAATAACGGATTTTTTCAAAATTGAAGAAATCGAAAATTTTTTTTCATAGTGAGCAAGTTCAGAGACTGGTCTATATCACCCACGAATCGGTTTTCACTAATTGACATATTTTCCATGAGAAATTCAGCGTCAAAGGCGTGTGTGCGCTCTTTGAGCAAGCTTTCAGCTGAAACTTTTAAAACTCGAATGAAAAATTCTATAACTCGAGTTTCCATAGAGCTATAGAAATGATTTATATATCAAAAGAACCGTCGCGACGAGGTAAGATCGGTATTTTTCATGAAAATGGCGAAACCTGATAAAAATAATGACTTTTATCAATGTTATCAGTAAAATCAGCTTTTCATTATTTAATGATAACGTTTGAGGAGCAGAAAAATTCATATCACATGATAGCTCATTGGAATCGTAATAAAACGCTTAACAAAATGGTATATAAAAATTATCAAAATATCAATTATTTAAAATTTCGAAATTATTTTTTTTGAACATTGATAAATTGATAACTCCTTATCAGATGAAGATACGGAGCTATAATTAGGCTTAAAATAATCACAGCGTCATGGCGAACAATATGATACTAATATCGGGTATGATTGCTCACGTTTTTTCAAAACTCATATTATCAGTGGATATTGATAAGGTGATTACAGAAATACCGCCGGTTGAAACCGGCTGAAAATTTGTCTCTAGATGTAAAAAAGCATGACAAATCGTTTACAATTAGTCTGGTTTAAAAAGCTTGGGCCAGTTTTTTGATAATCAGAAGGTGATAAAAGTAGGACCTACTGATAAGGATTTGTTGAACTGATAAGCATATATAATATGATGATCATTAGTATCATTCGATAGCGCATGATTTCTGCTTTCATATGGTGTATGGAGTTCATCCAGATTCTGATATGCTGATCAGTTATCAGCCAAAAACCAAAATGCTGATAATTTCGTGATAAGATAACTCGAAAACGTATAGTTTGTCGTCGAGTTTCCAATTGATTATGATGTAACTCGCGGCTGCGCATAACATATCAAAATTAAATCAAAATCGTACGTTCTCTTCTCCTGATATGGAGAAAAACGTGTTTGCTGATAACGCTGATAAAATGATAATGCCGCTGATAACAGTGATGATTATATTTATTAGATGCGTTTTTGAATTTGCAGTCGATTGAAAGTAGTTAGAAGGTCGTACGACAATTTGTTCGCGAGTTATGATGAAAAAAGTGCATTTTCAGCGAAATTTTGTCCGGGCCATAAGTCCGCGAGTTTTGAAGATGGAGGTGGAGTTTAACGAGGTTTTTTTCTTTTTTTTTTATTGTCTATCGAATGATATAGTTGTTAGGCGGTGGATCTCAAATTCGCTAAAATGCCTAAACCCAAATGGCGTGGCTAGCGCCGGAGCTAACGCTCCGGCGCTAAGCCACGCCTAAGCCTAAGCCTAAGCCTAAGCCTAAGCCTAAGCCTAAGCCTAAGCCTAAGCCTAAGCCTAAGCCTAAGCCTAAGCCTAAGCCTAAGCCTAAGCCTAAGCCTAAGCCTAATTTTCAGACTCTGAAAATCACGCCGAGGCGGTTACATACTCCAAATTTCATTTTTACAGTTCTCTTTTTTTTAGTTCCCCGTTTATTCCCTTCATCTTTCAGATCCTTTGGTCTTCAAACTAAAGCTGAAAGTTTTTGGAATTTTTTCAGACACGAAAATCACGCCGCGGCGGTTACATACTCCAAACTTCATTTGTACAGTTCTCATTTCTTTTGTTCCCCGTTCATTCAAATGAACTTAAATCCAGTAAAGTACTGACATAAGATGTCCCGCCTTCGGCGGGGTCCGCCTAACGGCGGTGGTGTTTTCTTTTTTCCCCCCGCCTTCGGCGGGGTCCGCCTATCGGCGGTTGTTGTATCCTTAAACAGGGTGTCGAACTCCGAGCGTTTGGAACTAAGCCTTTTTTGAAGGAATGTTACTTTAAGTTGGGTTTCCAAGAACATGGTGTCGAACTTCTCATTCTAGTATGATTGCTTCGGATGATGCTAAGCATCATCCCAAGATGTGATTTGGGTTTATAGTGTCAAAGTAATGAAAGTAGTGAAATCAATGAGACCCTCGCCTTCGGCGAGGTGGTGTTATCCTGGCTCAAAGCACGGACCGTGACACAAAGTGAAAGTAATGAAAGTAGTGAAATCAACGAGACCCTCGCCTTCGGCGAGGTGGTGTTATCCTGGCTCAAAGCACGGACCGTGACACAAAGTGAAAGTAAGGAAAGTAGTGAAATCAACGAGACCCTCGCCTTCGGCGAGGACCGCCTACGGCGGTGGTAATGTCCTGGCTCAAAGCACGGACCGTGACACAAAGTGAAAGTAATGAAAGTAGCGAAATGAACAAGACCCTCGCCTTCGGCGAGGGTGGTGTTGTCCTAGCGTAATCTCGCGGACCCGTGATGTGAACCCAAATCGCCGGCTTTATGTACACTCTGATATCAACTGTAAGATGTTGTGCGCACCTGGTAATTTTGGGGCGCAAAATAAAATGTGTGGAAAAAAGTTTAAAAATATGAAAGTAGACCCGAAGTTAGTTGTAGGGTTGAGCGCAAAGTTCAAGTCACTGGGCAATGGAGTATTAACGTTGGATAAATGTGAGAACTTTTGCAAAGCCGCTGCGCTTCGCTCCGCGTCTTTGCCAAATTTCGGACATTTATCCAACGTTAATATTCCAATGCACAAACTATCGTGATGGGTCGCTTCGCGACCCATTTCAATATGATTTTTCAAGAAACTATGTGGGCAAATAGTGTTTTTGGGGTGCAAAATAAAATGTGCGAAAAAAAGTTTAAAAATATGAAAGTAGACGGGAAGTTAGTTGTATTGTTGAGCGCAAAGTTCAAGTCACTGGGCAATGGAGTATTAACGTTGGATAAATGTGAGAACTTTTGCAAAGCCGCTGCGCTTCGCTCCGCGTCTTTGCCAAATTTCGGACATTTATCCAACGTTAATATTCCAATGCACAAACTATCGTTATGGGTCGCTTCGCGACCCATTTCAAAATGATTTATCAAGTAACAATGTGGGCACAACTCTGATATCAACTGTAAGATGTTGTGCGCACTTGGTATTTTTGGGGCGCAAAATAAAATGTGCGAAAAAAAGTGCAAATATATGAAAGTAGACGCGAAGTTAGTTGTATGGTTGAGCGCAAAGTTCAAGTCACTGGGCAATGGAGTATTAACGTTGGATAAATGTGAGAACTTTTGCAAAGCCGCTGCGCTTCGCTCCGCGTCTTTGCCAAATTTCGGACATTTATCCAACGTTAATATTCCAATGCACAAACTATCGTGATGGGTCGCTTCGCGACCCATTTCAATATGATTTCAGTTGTAACACTTGTGGTTCCAAACTTCACAGCAGTTTGGAGTACATAAAGCCGGCGATTTGGGTTCACATCACGGGTCCGCGAGATTACGCTAGGACAACACCACCCTCGCCGAAGGCGAGGGTCTTGTTCATTTCGCTACTTTCATTACTTTCACTTTGTGTCACGGTCCGTGCTTTGAGCCAGGACATTACCACCGCCGTAGGCGGTCCTCGCCGAAGGCGAGGGTCTCGTTGATTTCACTACTTTCCTTACTTTCACTTTGTGTCACGGTCCGTGCTTTGAGCCAGGATAACACCACCTCGCCGAAGGCGAGGGTCTCGTTGATTTCACTACTTTCATTACTTTCACTTTGTGTCACGGTCCGTGCTTTGAGCCAGGATAACACCACCTCGCCGAAGGCGAGGGTCTCATTGATTTCACTACTTTCATTACTTTGACACTATAAACCCAAATCACATCTTGGGATGATGCTTAGCATCATCCGAAGCAATCATACTAGAATGAGAAGTTCGACACCATGTTCTTGGAAACCCAACTTAAAGTAACATTCCTTCAAAAAAGGCTTAGTTCCAAACGCTCGGAGTTCGACACCCTGTTTAAGGATACAACAACCGCCGATAGGCGGACCCCGCCGAAGGCGGGGGGAAAAAAGAAAACACCACCGCCGTTAGGCGGACCCCGCCGAAGGCGGGACATCTTATGTCAGTACTTTACTGGATTTAAGTTCATTTGAATGAACGGGGAACAAAAGAAATGAGAACTGTACAAATGAAGTTTGGAGTATGTAACCGCCGCGGCGTGATTTTCGTGTCTGAAAAAATTCCAAAAACTTTCAGCTTTAGTTTGAAGACCAAAGGATCTGAAAGATGAAGGGAATAAACGGGGAACTAAAAAAAAGAGAACTGTAAAAATGAAATTTGGAGTATGTAACCGCCTCGGCGTGATTTTCAGAGTCTGAAAAAATTCAAAAAATTGTTCAGCTTTAGTTTGAAGATAAATGGATCCGAAATATCAAGTGAATAAACGAGGAACTAAAAAAATTAGAAAAATACAGAAGAAGTATTGAGTATGTAACCGCCTCGGCGTGATTTCCCGTGTTTGAAAAAATTCCAAAACTTTTTTTAAAATTTAAGACATATATCTTGAAAAGCAACAGGTCAGAGTATTTTTCCCGTTATCAGCATAAAATTACGCTTAGTTTGACATATCACACATAATTTTTCGATGATTTTAATTTTTTTATCAAAATTTCGCAATAGTTTCGAAAATTCAAAAAAATTTCAAAATTTTCAGTTTTTCATTTAGACATATAGAACACAAAATTCTGAACATGACACATTATTTTGTTTTTCCCAGAAACCCCAAATTCCATGAGAAATTGCCATTTGAACGAGTGTGTGCGCTCTTTCGCTCTTGCGGAGGACGAAAATTACAAATTTTTCAAAATTAGAGATTTTCCGAATTTTTTTTCATATTGAGCAAGTACAGAGACTGGTCTATATCACCCACTAATTAGTTTTCCATAATTGGCATGTTTTCCATGAGAAATTCAGCGTTGAACTAGTGTGTGCGCTCTTTCATGTAAGCGGAGGACCAAAATAACGGATTTTTTCAAAATTGAAGAAATCGAAAATTTTTTTTCATAGTGAGCAAGTTCAGAGACTGGTCTATATCACCCACGAATCGGTTTTCACTAATTGACATATTTTCCATGAGAAATTCAGCGTCAAAGGCGTGTGTGCGCTCTTTGAGCAAGCTTTCAGCTGAAACTTTTAAAACTCGAATAAAAAATTCTATGACTCGAGTTTCCATAGAGCTATAGAAATGATTTATATATCAAAAGAACCGTCGCGACGAGGTAAGATCGGTATTTTTCATGAAAATGGCGAAACCTGATAAAAATAATGACTTTTATCAATGTTATCAGTAAAATCAGCTTTTCATTATTTAATGATAACGTTTGAGGAGCAGAAAAATTCATATCACATGATAGCTCATTGGAATCGTAATAAAACGCTTAACAAAATGGTATATAAAAATTATCAAAATATCAATTATTTAAAATTTCGAAATTATTTTTTTTGAACATTGATAAATTGATAACTCCTTATCAGATAAAGATACAGAGCTGATATTATGCTTAAAATGATCGCATTATCAAGACGAACAATATGATATTAATATCGGTTATGATTGCTAACGTTTTTTCAAAACTCATATTATCAGTGGATATTGATAAGCCTGATTACGAAAAGCCCGACGTACGATTTGGCTAAAAATTTGTCCTTAGAGGTTATTAAGCATGGCGAATCGTTTAAACATAGTCTGATTCAAAAAGCTCGTGTCAAATTTTTGATAATCGGAAGGTGATAAAAGTAGGTCACACTGATAAGAAATTCATGAACTGATAACCATTGATAATATGGCGATCATTAGCATCATTCGATAGCGCATGAATTCCGCTTTCATATGCCGTATAGCATTTGTCAAGATTCCAATATGCCGATCAGTTATCAGCTGAAAACAAAATCGCTGATAATTTCGTGATAACGTAACTCACTAACCTATAATTTTTCAGCGAGTGATCAACTGATTCGGATGTAGTTTCACCACGCGCACAACATATCCAAAAAGATCCCGAATTCCTAGGTCTCCTCTCCTGATATGGAGAAAAACGTGTTCACTGATAACGCTGATAAAATGATAATGCCGCTGATAACAGTGATGATTATATTTGTTAGATGCGTTTTTCAATTTGCAGTCGATTGAAAGTAGTTAGAAGGTCGTACGATGATTTGTTCGCGAGTTATGATGGAAAAAGTGCATTTTCAGCGAAATTTTGTCCGGGCCATAAGTCCGCGAGTTTTGGAGATGGAGGTGGAGTTTAACGAGGTTTTTTTATTTTTTTTTTATTATCTATCGAATGATATAGTTGTTAGGCGGTGGATCTCAAATTCGCTAAAATGCCTAAACCCAAATGGCGTGGCTAGCGCCGGAGCTAACGCTCCGGCGCTAAGCCACGCCTAAGCCTAAGCCTAAATCCATTGGAGGAGTATAGAAATTACCTTTTTTGTCGAGGCAACAATCCATTTTTTCCCAAGATCTCTGACAAAAACGCCTTCCGGTGTGAGTTCAGTGTGGAAGTTACACAGACCCAAATTCGAAGTTGTGCAGCCTGTAGAATCTTGTGTACATATCCAAAACTTTGAGTACTGCAAAATCGTGTTGTTCAAATTCAGAAAAAAATCAAAAAACAATAAACCTTCTCAATACAGCCGGCGGCGAGTATTTTTTTTCCTCCCACTTTCACAACATAAGCTGGTATTTGAGGTATTCTGTACATAGTACCATCGTTGGTAAAAGCACCCATCGCATAAGTCTAAAAAATGATACGTAAAGTTATCATAATCAAAACGCTTACTCGTTCCACTGATCCATATTTCTTGCCGAAATTTCGAACGCCGGTAATTGAAGCAAACTGGAAACCATTGTCCATGCAATGTGTTTGGATTATCAATTCTTCAGCTTCTATCTTCCAATGATCTCCGCGAAAGCCATACATGTTTTTAATGTACTTAATGAAAAATGGTTGTTAATAAACTTTGTTTCGCTGATACCTGCAGGTTTTTTTTCGTCGAAAGTTGCCACTGCAGTTTGGGAAATTTTATACCACGGTCGAAAGTTTCCAAAATTTCTAAGTTCTCATCAAGATTTTTGAATGGTACCAAGTCGTCAATCATAGATTTCAGTTCTCCTATGTTCTGCGGTGTTAATACCTGAATGCTCTTGATCCTCAGTTCATGTGTGGAACTAAAATCCAACTCATAATCTATCCTATGAACCATGTGACCGGAAACATTTCGTTGCATTTCTTGCCTAACTGAAATGATCTTTTTTTGCAATATTTTTTTAATGTCAACTTACAAGTGCAAAACGATTCTATTATATCTTCTGCAACATATTTTGAACTTGTAAAATTTCCCGCGTCCAGGCTGTGAATTATGAAACTGAAGGATATTGACTCATCAAATTCGTGATTAGCAATGCTGAAAGTAATTTAATTCAATAAAAAATCTTTAAAAATCTTTTTTTTTAAATTTACCTCCCGAAACCTATTTTTGTTGTAACATTTCCGGCGCCGGCGATTAAAACCAACAATGATGAAATCGAAAAAAAGAGCATCTGAATTTGTTGTCAGTGTTAGAGAACACGAACGTAAAAAAGCAAGATAATGAGACCGGTTTTTCAACCTATTGAGCATAAAAATAGATAATTAAGAGTGTTAAGACGGTATTTTTATTTACAGATCTTATAACAACCACATTTAATGAAACAATATAAAATTGTTAAAATGATAAAAGAGATAATGCCAAAAAAAATCAAATCTTTAAAAAAAACTACCACTTTACTATAGAGTCTCTTCAACTTGTCAAAAAATCCCTCATCATCATCATCAAGAACTTCTTGTAAAGCCTTCCGTCGATCCTCTGTAATCTTCTGAACCTTCTCCAATTGGCCATTATCCAGATTTGCGAAGTCCGAATGAGACTGGAATTCAAAACGATATTATGAGAAACTGTTTTTGAACTGGTTACCGATGCATTGATGTGGAAAATCTCAGTTTCCCTGCTTCTTCCTCTTATCTTGACGCCGTTAACAGTAGCCGTGAGGCGATGATCCAACTTCAAAACAAGATGTCGACTGCTGGGAAATTCAATCTCCTTCGGCGCTCCATCCAGCTGTTCCACAGAGATATGCTGAAAAATTTTTTTTTTCAAAAGCGAATTAAAATTACAAAATTACATGAGATGTTGAAGCTATTATTGAACTGTCTTCAACATCTTTCACGAAAACACCTTTTGGTGTTTTCGTGACTTCAATCTGGCATGTGGATTGATTTTCGATTGAACATTCCTGGGTAAGTGACTGATCACATCTCCACAATTCTCTAGTCTGCAAAATTTTTTTGAAATAACAATTAATTTAATAAACTAACCATCAAGTTGCAGCCAGTTGCAAACAGCAGAGTTTTACCATCTTGGACGGCAAACATCGGGACGATGTGGTGTCTATAGATCAGCCCATTATTGGTGAACGTTCCGGTTTGGAAAATCTGGAAATTATTAATATTTTATTCAAACGGTTTTAATCTTTTTGTTTTTTTTTTACCTTCTTCACATGACCATATCGTCTTGTCGGATTTTCCATTCCACACATACTAGTAACCAATTTTCCTCGTTTACAAAAAGTATCGAATTTGAAACTTTTAACTTCCTCGGTCCAAAAAATTGGACTGATATGATAACGATCGATTATTCTCTTAAAGTTGGAAAGGATCGAACATTTTTTATTTAATTTAAAGCAAGAAACATACCTTTTCGTCGACGTTGGATACCATCATGAGCGTTCTCATCGAAGGCATAATTTCGAGATTCCTTATCAACGTGCGGTATTCCAATGTTTTCAGATCACTCAACTCGCTATTGGTGTAGCTGTAAAATGAAATTGCAAGGGGTTTATATCGGTTTTTCAATTAAGAAACATTTTTTAAAAGAATAAACTACACAAATTTGATAAAGCCCCACTTCAATGAAAATTACTCACTTTATTTGGCTGGCAAACTCGTAAATCATTGCGTCGTCCATTGTAGCCGTAGCTTGCAGTTGAGCATGGTTGTTATTAGCGACCAGATCATACGCCATTTTCACTAATAAAACGCCGATTGCGATTCCTACCACAATGTTCCGTTTTGGCCGAAGTTGTTGGCATTCATCGGTCACTACTCTGGCCAGCGCGTTTTCGTGAGGGGCGTCGAGTTCAAATTCGACGCACAACTCAGTGGAATGGAGTGGTGACTCCACGCTAAAAAAATATGTTTAAAAACGAAAAAGAAATCGCATGAAAACTAACCTTCCAAATCCTATGTCAACTTGGAGAACGTTGCTCAGAACGCCCATAATGCAAATCAAAAGCAAACCGAAGAATCTCATATTTTCTGGAAAATGACGTTGAAAAATATTGGTTTTTTAAGATATAAGTTGTTTTTTTAAGATAAAAAAGATCCCTCCCCTGCATCCTTCGATAAAAGTCCCCAAAAAAAGGTTAACAAAAAACGAATTATTTGACAAAGTCATTTTATTTTAGGAATATGCGGAATGTGTGGTGTTTAAAAAAAAGGCATAAAAAAGGGGGTAAGTACTGTGTGCACCCACTCGTTCAGCGCAATATAGATAGGAAGAGGCGAACATACGGCATATGGCCAAAAAGTTGCAATGTGGTGAAAAAAGACAAAAATTCCAAGATTTTTGCAAATAAGACAAAAATTAGAAGATTTTTGTAATTGTTGTTCGAGATAGATGTTTTCTATATTCTTGAGAGAAGTATTTTATTAGATACGACGTGTATGCCATATAAAAGTCTGAAAAAGTGCGAATTTTATAAGAAATTCCACGAAGAGTGAGAAAACTGTGAAATTAAGTGATAATTCGCATATTTTCGGAGGTGTAGAGAGATACCGTATGAGTTATAGAAGTTTTAGTGATTTTCAGCTGAAAGCTAAATGAAAGAGCGCACACACACCTTCTACGCTGAATTTCTCTAGGGAAATATGTCAATGATGGAAAACCGATTTGTGGGTTATATAGACCAGTTTCTGAACTTGCTCACAATGGAAAAGAAAATTTGAATTCTTACCGCAGAGATAAGGTTGGAAAGATGAAAAGACATTTTATATTAGGAATATGCGGAATATGTGGTGTTAAAAAATAGGTAGGAAGAGGCGAACATACGGCATATGGCCAAAAAGTTGCAATGTGGTGAAAAAAGACAAAAATTCCAAGATTTTTGCAAAAGACAAAAATTAAAAGATTTTTGCAATTGTTGTTCGATATAGATGTTTCTATATTCGTGAGAGAAGTATTTTATTGGATACGATGTGTATGCCATATAAAAGTCAGAAAAAGTGCGAATTTTATACTGTAGAAGCAAACCGATTCCAAACGCGCTCTACTGACAAACCTCGATTTTTTGGGGTGTTCCGATGCACGGACAAAAAAATTTATTTTTCATAATTCTTCCAATAGATACCAAAAATCCATTTATGAACCAAAATAATATTTTCAATACGTACGGACACGGTAAAGGCCACATAAGCTTGTGAAAAAAGTGGTGCGCGTTTGGAATCGAATTGAAAGAACAGTAAAAAAATCCACGAAGAGTGAGAAAAATGTGAAATTAAGTGATAATTCACATGATTTCGGAGGTGTAGAGAGATACCGTATGAGTTATAGAAGTTTTAGTGATTTTCAGCTGAAAGCTAAATGAAAGAGCGCACACGGTGTGGTTCTACGCTGAATTTCTCTAGGGAAATATGTCAATGATGGAAAACCTTTTTTTTTAGGAATATGCGGAATATGTGGTGTTTAAAAAAAATTAAAGGGGGTATGTAATGACAAAAAGTAAATTAACAAAAAAAAGAAGAACGGTAAAAGAACAAATAATGAATAAATGGTCCTTCTCGAGCGGTTTATATAGGGTGAATGTTGAACAACTCCCCCTATGCGTATTGGTTAGTGCGGGAAAATGTGTGCGTCTTGGTTACAGCGAGGAATGTGTGCGTCTTGGTTACAGCGAGGAATGTATGCGTCTTGGTTAATGCGGGGGAATGTGTGCTCCTTGGCTAGTGCTGGAAATGTGAGCGTCGGGGTTAGTTGGGGAAATCTGCGCGTCTTGATTAGTTCAAGACGTTCGTTTATTATTATTCATTTTTGAATCTTGTCATTTTCTAAGTTGCGATTTTTATTTTTATTTTCCTTGGCATTTTCATTCATATTTAATTGATACTCAGAACTACTTTAATTGAACCATTATAATTTTTTTTAATTATTTGTCTCTGTTCATGCAATTCATATATATATATATACTCGCGTTTTTTTTTCAGTATGACTTTCACACCTTTTCCAGTATGACTTTCACACTTAACGTTGTGAAAGGCAGTATAACTGCTATTAAAGCTGACGCAATTGTCAATGCTAGCAACAAAATACTGCGGCCCGGTATGGGCGTTGATGGTGCTATTAGAAAGGCTTGTGGCCCGAAATTGACAGAAATGACGAATGAAATTATTTCGACATTGACAGATAAAGTCATGATTGTTGGACAGGCAATTTTGACTCCGTCTTTTTCGTTAAAAACGTGTAGATGTGAGTTCATCTCATCCGTTTGAAATAGAAAGTACTTTTTTCCAGTTGTAATTCATGTATATGGACCTTGTGTGCAAAACAAGGAAAAACAGCCAACTGCTTTACAAGAGCATCAGCTTCGATGCTGTTACTTCAAAGCATGTGAAATGGCAGATAGCAAACGATTTGAATCGCTGGTACTTTTTATTATTTTTCAATATATCTTATCAAAACTCTCTTAGGTTTTTCCGATCATTTCTTGCGGAATATATAACTACGACGATAAACAAGCATGTGCGGTCGCAGTTCAAGGGATTTTAGCATACATTGAGAGCCACCCAAATACGGTATACTTTGAGTTTTTTTTTCCCGCTTCAGTACGTTTTTTTCAAGACACTTCGTTCCGTAACTTTCGCTACCACGAGCGAAAATATCCAAAAACTCCTGGTAAGACTGATTGGCCCAAAGCCAGTTAATTTTGAGCATGCAAATGCTAAAATACTTCGGTTTCATTTGGAAAAGAATACTGATGCAATCCCAGCCATGACGCGGTATGCCAAATATCGGTTGCAACTGGGAAGTTTTATTGGAAACAGGACTGAAACGCAGGAACAATTAATAAGGTAATATTTTAATTCAAGAATCCCCAAAAAAATGCGCTGAAAATTAATTTTTTTAAATTACAGCGATCATTGGACATCATTGGAGAATGCTGAAGCTCAGTTGTTCGAGTTACGGCAAAGACAGGTAAAAAAAAAAGTTTTAAAATGCGCTTTAACCAAAATTCCGTAATTTCAGAGGAGGCCAATCATAAATCCGACTCAATATGCTATCAGTGAGGTGGAATCGGATTCAGCGGATGATGTCAAGGAGCCATCAATCGAAGAAGTCAGTATGAAGTCGGCAACAAGTGTCCATTCTGATTTAGCGATCGACGTGGATATCCCGGAATCAGTGTTAGCTGCATCGAGTCTAGAATCAATGGATGATCCAAATGCCACACTTTCGGATAACATTGCATATGATGATGAAACTTGCACTCAGGATTCCAATCAATATAAGGTTATTTTGAAAGCAGGTATATTTTTGTTGACCATTTCTGTTTATTCCTAGTATACTGTTTTTTTCAGATGACGTGAATATTCGTGCGAAGACACCGAAAACACCGAAGACACCGAAAACGCCAAAAACACCAGTCTCAAGTGGGTCCCGAAAATCGCTCACTCAGTTATCCTCTGAGAAAAGGAAGAGGAAGCATATGCTATCGGAGAAAAGAGTTCATAAAATGTGTAATGCCGCAACACTTTTGACTGAAGGTAAATTTTATTTATTTCTTAAAATAACGTGAAAATAAATTGCAGGAGCAACACCACGGAGAACATTAACAGAAGCGAGGGCCGCCAATTTGGGAAAAAAGGAACAAAAAGCGGAACGCGGCTTCCAATCTATCAAAGCTTTGGTAATAATCAAATATTTTTCTTCGCTTTTTAAAACATATTCTAGGCCAAGAAAACTGCCAAGTCATTGTTCCCTACTATTTACACGAAGAACACCGCATCCACCAACTTGAAACACTCCGTAACGACGACCGTGAAGCGAACACCGGAAGACGTTCAGAAGGACTTGAATCTTGGATTTGACATGGTTGCAAAAGCTTTGAACAATGCGATGGAAAGAGTCTTCAAGCAGTTGAACGCTGATGTTGTTCGATTAGATCAGGATGATGATAAAACGTATGCTCGACGTGTTCTCGGCAGAATTCCTTTTCATTTACACCGCCCTGGTTTTCCAACCGCAGGATACAAGCAGATTCAAAAATTGTTTCCTCTAATTTTCAACGAGTTTATGGGAAAAGAAGGTAAAATTGAAAAACGGAAAAAATGAAAAAAAAAACCCATAGTTACTGTTTTCAGGTATTTTCAATTTGCCAGAAGAAGAGTTGGTTGAAGTGGAAGCGCAACAGTTGCCGACATCATCACGTGAAACAGTTTCTGATGATCGGGATGAATTTGTAGAAGATGAAGAGTCTGTCGAACCTATTGTGAGTAAAATTAGCAAGTTTTCAATTGTTCATTTTATTTTTTTTTGTTTCAGGATCGTGAAGTTCTCGAGAAAATTGAAGAAAATCAACGATGCTTCAGCAAGCACACCGACAACGAAGTAGAAGAGAACATGAATGAAATAATGGAGGATATGTTGCCATGCAATTTCGGAGAAAAGAGTGAAGCTGAAAAGGCTGTTGAAAAGGCAATGACGTTGATCCGCAGATGCGATGAAAATTGTAAAGATATGGATCCGAGGTAATTTCGTATCTTTGTTGCTATTTCAAAAATGGTCTTTTTACAGCGACGCAATCGAAGTTCATGATACTTTGTACACATTTTTCCGTGAGAGAAACTTTTTGAAAATGAAGCAATGGAGCGAAGAATTCAATGAATTGATGTCTGTTCAACGCGAATGGCTTTTCGACGTTTCGATTGAAGACTGGTTGGCTAAACACTTCAAATGCTATCAAGGAATAAGAACTCTATCGCAAAGATTGCGTGAGATTAGGAAGTATTTTAATTATCTCGTAATTGCGGATAAAGCTAAAGAAGGAGATAAGGAAGCCACTGCTGAAGCTTTGAAGATGGACAATTTGCCAGATGCGATTCGTAACACTTTTATGAATCAAATTTGCGAAAAGTCGGACGATTCGCACCATCATCAAGCATTCGTGGAGAAGAAGTTCAAGAAAAACATCCAAGGCTTTCATGAATCATTGAAAGACATGGAAAGTGAAATTTGCGAAGTGTGTGATCAATACACACTGAGGTCCGAAATAAGCAGAAAACCATGCAGTGAACTGCCAGTTACAGCTGATTTGAAGAAGATGAAAGAATGTAAGGTGTGTCGCATGTGTTGGAAGGATATTCTCAAAGGAAAGATGCCACCTGCTGCCGTCGTGAATAACATGGAAGTGGAAGACGTTCCGGATGAGATTCTCGCGCTGAACACAGTGGAAATGATGATGATTCAACGGATAAGGATGGTTCAGGGTCTTATCCATCTTCGCGATATTGCCGGCAGAAAAACTTCAATGCGAGGTCGAACTGGCGGTCTTGTTATGGTTCCTGTTGCGATCGAGCAAACTGTGGATCACGTCGCAGATGTTCTTCCGACGACATCAAACATGGTTCTCAATGTGAAGACTCCGTGGAAGAAGTTCTATGTTATTTCGATGCCAAGAATTGTTCGAGCTTTGCGTTGGTTGAAGAATAACAACCCACACTACAAGGACATCAAAATTAATGAGAAGTTCAGCTTCACGCTTGGGCAAGATATCATTTTTGCGGATGAGGGAAAGACCCAAGAAGATGCTGACAAGTTGATCTTGCGAACGGAAGCCAGCGACTCGGAAAAATGTCACTTGCTGACCCAAGCACATTTTGATGATGTTCCGTTAAGAGATGTTATGCAAAAAGATAATGATTCGAAGACTGCAGAGGAAAAGTTTCGATTGAAGGTAAATTTCAGTCTTATAGTTTAACTGTTTAAATATATCAAAATTTCAGCGTGACAAATTCGCACCATTGTCCGTCGACACTGAACACGTGGACGAGCTGGCTTTGGTACATATTTTTCCCAGTGGAAAAAACGGTTACAATCAACAGCGACCAGTGCCGATGACGTTGTCAAAATATGTTCGAAGCAGATTGTTGAACAAACATCGACGATTCGGAAAGTCGGTCAGATATTTGGCTGCTATGCAGGGGTTGAGGGAGCAGAAGGTAATCAGTTCTTAGAGTTTTTCGCAAACAATTAGATTAAAAACTTTCAGCGTGCCACTGAGTGTTGCGGAATCCAGGCGAGAGTGAGGAAAGGAACGAGTGGAGCCGCGTTACAACGCGAGATGAAAAATGACAGATTTTCGTCAACATTGAGCTGCGTTACGGCGAAGCTCAGAAATTACCCCTCCTATTGGAAGGAGTGTAAGCTGAGACTTCGGTCTCACATCTTCCATTTTGGGACCCCAACCTGGTTTTTGACGCTTAATCCAAATGAACAAAATTGGCCGGAATTGCACGAATTGTATTCGAAGGTGACTGGAAAAAAAATTGATGGTGAAAACATCAAAGATGCGATCTCCCAAGACCCATCCCATTTTTCTCGATATTGGCGTCGACGGGTCAACAATTTTTTCAAGCATGTCTTGTTGGCTGATGATGGTCCACTCGGGAAAATAACCCATTATTTTTACCGTGTGGAATATCAGCATAGAGGTACTCAGCACGTACATTGCTTGCTGTGGACTGAAAACAGGTGAAATGTTCGTCCTGAAAATCGTTTAAAAAATTAAATTTTAAGACCTCCTGCTGATGCTGCCCCAAGTGAAGTTGTCGAATTTCTTGATCGTTACGTCACCGCCCGTATGCCAACTGCTGAAGAACCAGAGCTCAAGAGCATAATCGAAAACAGCCAACAGCACTGGAGAAAACACACAAATACGTGTATGCGGCGGATCAAATTCCGAGGCAAGATTTCGACGCATTGTAGATTCGGTTTCCCACGGCCAGGTAAAATGAAATATATATAATTTTCCTAGTGTAAAATCATTCTTATTTTCCAGTCACTCGTCGAACTATCCTGAAAAAGGATAAAGGAATTGTTCGTTTCGCAGGGATGAATCGCAAGACCTATTCCCTCGCTCGTGATGCCCATGAAACGGTATAACTTCGTTAATTATTAAAGCACCCAGTCGTTATTGTTTTAGATGACGAACGACTACAATGCGGCAATTACTTTAGCGTGGAATGGCAACACCGACTTGCAGTTCATCCAATCGGATGCACGTGGAGTGGCAAACTATTGCAGCGCATATGTCACCAAGGTAAACTTTTGCAGATATCTGTTTCAGCCCGACACGTGCAAATGTAATTTCAGGGAGAGAAAGCCAAGAAGAATGATGCCGAAATGCAAGAAGATATATCGATGAGCCATGCAGATCTGAACAGCGCCATCATGAAGAAGTTTTGGGGCATGATTTCCCAGAAAGAATGCGGAGTTTTGGAGATTTGTGATGATTTGTTTGGAAATCATAATTTCGGGTTTGATTGTGCTCATGTGTTCATTCCAAATGTATGTTTATTCAGAAATAATACTGACTTTTCTATGTTTTTTACAGGACAAAAGTGAATCGAGAGCTCGTATCTTGAAGCCGAAAAGTGAAAATGATGAATTGGCATATATGGTTAATTGGGCAGATGTTCACTATCCTGAAAGGGTTGAAGAGTTTAAGAATGCATCTCTTTATAACATGATGACAAATTTTGAAGTAGTTCGTGGAAAAAATGGTTTGTTTGTTCCAAAATTATTATATATATCACTAATTTTCAGCAATTCCAACCACAAAAAAGCGAGCTGGAAAATCGAACGATTCCGACGACGATGAAGCTGAAGATGACCACAACAAGTTTGGGGATGATTCGAAATCCTTTTCAAACGACTATCATGTTGCGGACAAGTGGAGTCCATTCTATTGCTGGCCAAAGATTGAAAATGGCAACAAATGTTGGACAAGTTCAAGGAAAAACGCTGTCTTCAGAAAAAAGAAACAAATGGTAATAGTTCTTTTTCTTTATCTCGAACGGAAATTTTTTTTAGGTTGGAAGGTTTTATTTGCCGGTATTTGACGAATCTGGTCTTGAGGGAGTCGAAGACTACTTCCGGCGACTTTGCGTTGTATTTGTACCATGGACCGATGAAGAAAATATGTTGAAATCATATGGAAAGAAAACATATGTTGAACTTTTTGATTCATACATGGTGAACCTTCGGAAAAATCACAGAGATGCACATGATGATATGCAAAAACTCCTTTCCAATATTCTTGGTCTTCAAAAACAAGAATGCGAAAGTGCTTTCAGACTTGACGCGATGAAGGTAATAGTAATCTTGTTTTTAGTTTGAAAAAAAGTTAAAAATACAAAATTTCAGAAGGCAATTGCTGATCTCCACATTGATGAAGAAGCTGAAGAAGAAATCGAGCTTCAAAATCGGACCGTTGATGTTGAAGAACATAAGAAACGAAAAGATGGTATGAACGAAGGACAGCGAACTATCTTCGACAAAATTATGGATAGAATTGATGATCAAGCTTCGGTAAACATTTCATACATTTTTTAAAACTTTTTTTTTCTGTCTTCAGGGCAAAACAACGGATAATGTCTCGATGTTTATCTCCGGAACAGCTGGTACCGGGAAATCTTTTCTCATCAATTGCCTTGCCGATGAGCTCACCACAAAATATGCGAAAGTGAATAGCAGTTGTCGTCCTGCAGTTGTCATTGCCGCACCAACCGGTTTGGCCGCGACCAGCATTCGTGGTTCCACAATTCACTCGCTTTTTAAGCTCGGAGTAAGTTTTTTATATAATTAACTGAACTTACAGTAAACTCGCATTCATTCAATATAATAACTTCAGGTACAAAAAGGAGCCGACAACTGCCACGAACCACTTGATGACACGAAGAAAGATCTCCAAAGGGCCCTTTTCTCCAACGTCAGGCTTATCATTATTGATGAAATTTCGATGTGCTCAAATATAATGCTGATGAAAGTGCAGCGTCGGCTGGAAGAGATTAGTGGAAAAACGATTCCATTTGGTGGTTATAATATCGTCGTGCTAGGAGATTTGCTGCAATTGCCCCCCGTGAAAGCTCCACATGTTTTTGAAGGTAATTTGTTTTCATTTCACAGTTGTAGAAAAATTTGTTTTTCAGCACTTGAAGCACATTCGTTAAGGCGAATTTTTGGAAGCATGTGTTTGAGCATCAACCTGTGGAATATTTTCAAATATGCGGAACTTGTGGAGAATATGCGTCAAAGAGAGGCATTAGAGTTTGCCAATGTTATGGGTAATTAATGTTAAAAGTAAATCGAAAAAACTTATTGTGCTTTAGGACGTGTGCGAATTCAAGCGATGACCAACGAAGATGTCAAGTTGCTGGAAGGAAGAATCATCGAAAGCAAAGATGCAAATAACGCAACGGTTACTGAGATGGCTAAGAAATTCATCGAGATTCAAAACGACGATCCGACAGCTATGGCTCTATTTCCGACAAACGTTGAGGCCGACGATTTCAATAGAATGGTAATATTCGGAAATAAGTCTAATACAGGAATTTTTGTATTTCAGACGATGAAACAAAAATCCTTGGAAACAGTGGTAATTATGGCACATGAGACAACGTTGGATCGAAGCACAATTTCTTCCCGAAAATCATATCAGAATTCAAAAGCTGGCACACGTCCGTATTTGCACAAAGGTGAACCATTGCGTTATGTTTCTTTGTTAAATTTCTACTTTCAGAATTCTCGATAATCCGAAAGGATGCGCCGTGCTTGCAAACGGTGGACGACACATTGACAAATCTTGAAGCCCCACAAATTGCCGCTGGAATGCCGTATCGTCTTGAGCTTGCAATTGGAATTCGAGTGATGCTTCGACGAAACATCGACACAGCGAAAAGCTTAGTCAATGGCGCAACTGGGACGTTGGAAAGTATGGAGAAAGACGCGAATAACGTGGTTTCGGGATTATTTGTCAGGTAAAACTGTGTTTCATAATAAAAAAAAATTCAATGTTAGTTATTCAGATTCGACTTGTCGAAAAATACGTTGACCAGAATTGATCGATGTTCCAGCGCGTATGAGTATTCGAAAGATGAGACTAGGACACGAACCCAATTCCCGATAGTGGCGGCGTTCGCAGCGACAATGCACAAGGCGCAAGGGCTTACACTCAAAAATGTGATGCTTTCTTGCCGGTAATTAATACATTTTTAAATATTCACTTCAATCTCGCATTTTAGAAATATTTTCGCCGCAGGACAGTTTTTCGTTGCTGCTAGCAGAGTCACCAGTCTTGAAGGACTCTATCTTGCCGATTTTGACAAACGGAAGATTCTTACTGATGTTAAAGCATGTATCGAATACAACAAGCTCAGAAGAAGTATTGGGTTGGAAGCAATTGATCTGCCGCCGAAGTTGACTGTCGGCGAATCCCGGAAATCGAAGAGACGTTCAAACGCTACTGTCACCCTTGAACTCGAAGAAGTGAAGCCACCGAAGCAAAAGAAAGCAACACCAAAGTATGTTTTCGCCCAAAAAATGATCTTCAATTTCTGTTTCAGAGCTACGAAACGTTCAGCGCGACAGTTCGACACAGATGTTGTGCAGAATTCGGAAGAAATGGAAAGCAATGCTGTTTTTGAGCTGAAGCTTCCTTTCGAACACGTTGAAGCTGAGAAGATGGTTTTTCTGTCGGTTCAGTTGTGTTTCATGATGAAGCGCGTTTATTCGGATATCTTTGAGAGTGAGTTTCAAGAAAATTGAACTTGTTCAGCTTAATTGAAAAATATTTACAGTTGGACAACAACCGGAGGAAGATGAGGGAATTCCGAGGGCGCTTCTGACGTTGCAACAACTTCTGACGGCTGGTCACGACAAACTCAATATGCTCTGTGCTGATTTGTTTGAAAACGGTGTCAAGGAAAATGTTTCGATTGATGTCGCATTACATAAGCTGTTTTCCGTAAGTTATTATTCCTTCCAACTAACACAATTTAAAAAAAAACAAATTTTTACAGGCTATGCCCGAAAGTGTGAGCCGACATGTACAATTTACCAGTTCGACAATGCGAAAATGTCTTACATGTCATCGTGAGAAGTCGAGCATCGAGAATTCAACATCTTTGAGCGTTCCATTTGACAAAGGCGTTGGTAAAATTGGCAATTGCATTGATCGACTGATTGTTTCGAAATTGGAGCCAGATTCCTGCAGATCTTGCAAATCCAGCTGCAACACATCGAGAACAATCGATTTTGGATACGGTCACAGATATTTGATTGTGTGTAACGACTCGTACCGGAAATTCGAAAACTTCAAGAAAGATGGAGACATTTTTTTGAAGTTGAGATGGCAACTTGTCGGATGCATCCAATACCTGGAATCAGATGAGCCAGCTGTCGTGTATGCAAAAGAAGATGGAGGATACCTACGATACTGCGCTGGAAAACTGCTGAACGAACCACAATTGAAAGGATTTGCTGAGACTGATGTTTTTGTGTTTGCAAATAAGTTGTATCAACGAAAAACAAATGCAAGAGATGAGGAGAAAGTTAAGGAGATTGATGCTTTCAATGAACTGATTGATGAAGATGATATAATGGAGATTGACTTCACAAAACACAAGAAGAACACAATTGTCAACAATTTCGATGGCAATGAAACTGAAGTGTTCCAATTTGACGCGCTGGAATTGTGGAATCGTCCGGAAGAAAACGAGATTCAAGCAAGCAGATGTTTCGTTATTTCTTCACTGAATTTGATGTATGCGGCTAAAAGGTTTCGTGACGTCTTGTTGAGTGCTGATCTTCGTGAAGATCTAATTGAAGGATTAATTGGCAGTGACGAAATATGTGAAAAATTAGAGAAACTTCAAATGATTTTTGACAAAAAGACGAGAGATTGCGGCCCGATAAGACGAAGACTCATGTCGCAACATTTTCACACTGGCCAGCACGATTCTGCTGATGTTGTCGACGCCATTCTTGAGGTAAAGATCAAAAGAGTTTCGTAAACAAAACAATACATTTTTCAGGTTATTCCTCCTTATATGAAGCAGATGTTCACATTGAAGAGACTTGATTTGTCCGAGTGCAGTAACTGTTTGTTGAAAACCGAGCGATCCGAAGAACGTTTGCAAATTTCTCATATGCTCACCCGTTCTACAAACTTCAAAGAACTTGTGAATAGTTTGGAAACGACAGAAATGGCATATTGTTCGAGGTGTGATCAAAAAACCAAAGAGGCAGTTTCTCGATATGTGTCCGCTGATACAAACAACTACTTGATTCTACACCTGCCCCGTGGCACAGAGAAACTTTGTCTACGCATCGATGATCCATTGAAGGCTGTGTCGATTTTCAACAGGGATTTCTTACTTCGAGGTACGTTTTGCTCTTACATTTATTCGTAGCTCTATGGATTTCATTTTCAGCTGCCGTTCAGTACAGGTCCCACTCGCAGACCTTCGGAAGTTCTGGTCACTGGGTCACATATGTAAGAGAGAACAACGCGGTGGCGTTAATAAACGACAACATCATTAGTCAATCGCAATTTCCTGTTAACTTGGTAGATTGTACTCTGCTTCTCTTTGAGAAACAACTCTAAATTTCTGTTCGCCCCATTAATTGTTTTTAAAATTTGGATTGTTTAACTTGAAATTTTTAAAAATTGTATTTTTTTATTATTTTTTCAATCTTTAATTTATTATTACTTTTATTTTTAAACATAAATCTTGAAAATCAAGACATAATAGTATTTTTTTCCGTTATCAGCATTGAATTAGGATTAATTTGACATATCTCTTAATTCGACCTATCAATTCCATGAGAAATTGCCATTTGAACGAGTGTGTGCGCTCTTTCGCTCTCGCGGAGGACGAAAATTAGAGATTTTTCAAAATTTTTTAGAATTTTTTTTTCATATTGAGCAAGTACAGAGACTGGACTATATCACCCACAAAGTTTTATTTCACAATTTTCATGTTTTCTATTTTTTCTCACTCTTCGTGGAATATCTTATAAAATTCGCACTTTTTCAGACTTTTATATTGCATACACATCGTATCCAATAAAATTCTTCTATCACGAATATATAAAACATCTATATCGAACAACAATTGCAAAATCTTCAAATTTTTGTCTTATTTGCAAAAATCTTCTAATTTTTGTCTTATTTGCAAAAATCTTGGAATTTTTGTCTTTTTTCACCACATTGCAACTTTTTGGCCATATGCCGTATGTTCGTCTCTTCCTACCTATATTGCGCCCAACGGGTGGGGCACACATTACTTACCCACCTTTTTCTGCCTTTTTTTTAAACACCACACATTCCGCATATTCCTAAAATGTACTTTTATTTTTAAACATAAATCTTGAAAATCAAGACATTATAGTATTTTTCCCGTTATCAGCATTAAATTACGAATAATTTGTCATATCACACGTGATTTTCCGATGATTTTGATTTTTTCGATGAAAATTTCGCAATATACGAAACTGAAATTCGAAAAAATTTAGAAAATATAGAACACAAAATTCTAAATATGATACATTATTTTGTTTCCCTCAGAAACCCCAAATTCCATGAGAAATTGCCATTTGAACTAGTGTGTGCGCTCTTTCATGCAAGCGGAGGACCAAAATAACGGATTTTTTCAAAATTGAAGAATTCAAACAAATTATTTCATAGTGAGCAAGTTCAGAGACTGGTATATATCACCCACGAATCGGTTTTCCATAATTGACATATTTTCCATGAGAAATTCAGCGTCAAAGGTGTGTGTGCGCTCTTTGAGTAAGCTTTTAGCTGAAACTTCTAAAGCTCGAATAAAAAATTCTCTAACTCGAGTTTTAATAGAGCTACAGAAATGATTTATATACCAAACGAACCGTCGTGACGAGGTAATATCAGTAGTTTTCAAGAAAATGGCGAAAACTGATGATAATCACGACTTTTACAAATTTTATCAGTAAATTCAGCTTTTGATTATTTAGCGATAACTTTTGAAGACCGGCAAAATTCAAATCAGGCGAGGGCTCATTGGAATCGCAATAAAACGCTGAACAAAATGATATATAAAAATTATCAAAATATCAATTATTTAAAATTTCGAAAATTTTTTTTTTGAACATTGATAAATTGATAACTCATTATCAGATGAAGATACAGAGCTATAATTAGGCTTAAAATAATCGCAGCATCATGGCGAACAATATGATACTAATATCGGGTATGATTGCTCAAGTTTTTTCAAAACTGATAGTATCAGTGGAAATTGATAAGGTGATTACAGAAATACCGCCGGTTGAAACCGGCTGAAAATTTGTCTCTAGATGTAGAAAAGCACAACAAATCGTTTACAAATAGTCTGGTGTGAAAATTTTTGATTCATATTTTTGATAATCAGATAGTGATAAAAGTAGGTCATATTGATAAGGAATTGTTAAACTGATATGCACAGATAATATGGTGATCATTAGTATCATTCGATAGCGCATGATTTCAGCTTTCATATGTTGTATGGCGTTCATCCAGATTCCAATATGCTGATTAGTTATCAGTCGAAAAGTAAATAGCTGATAATTTCGTGATAAGATAACTCGAAAACTTATAAGCGGTTGGCCATATTCCAATTGATTATGATGTATCTCGATGGTGCGCATAACATATCAAAAATGATCAAAAATCGTGACGACGCTTCTCCTGATATGGAGAAAAACGTGTTTGCTGATAACGATGATAAAAAGATAATGCCGCTGATAACAGTGATGATTATATTTGTTAGATGCGTTTTTCAATTTGCAGTCGATTGAAAGTAGTTAGAAGGTCGTACGATGATTTGTTCGCGAGTTATGATGGAAAAAGTGCATTTTCAGCGGAATTTTGTCCGGGCCATAAGTCCGCGAGTTTTGAAGATGGAGGTGGGGTTTAACGAGGTTTTTTTCTTTTTTTTTTATTATCTATCGAATGATATAGTTGTTAGGCGGTGGATCTCAAATTCGCTAAAATGCCTAAACCCAAATGGCGTGGCTAGCGCCGGAGCTAACGCTCCGGCGCTAAGCCACGCCTAAGCCTAAGCCTAAGCCTAAGCCTAAAAACTGGAACTAAGCCTAAGAAAATGTTGGCTAAGCCTAAGACTGAACCTGGCTATCGGCTAAGCCTAAGCCTAAAAACTGGAACTAAGCCTAAGAAAATGTTGGCTAAGCCTAAGACTGAACCTGGCTATCGGCTAAGCCTAAGCCTAAAAACTGGAACTAAGCCTAAGAAAATGTTGGCTAAGCCTAAGACTGAACCTGGCTATCGGCTAAGCCTAAGCCTAAAAACTGGAACTAAGCCTAAGAAAATGTTGGCTAAGCCTAAGACTGAACCTGGCTATCGGCTAAGCCTAAGCCTAAAAACTGGAACTAAGCCTAAGAAAATGTTGGCTAAGCCTAAGACTGAACCTGGCTATCGGCTATATACGTAATTTTAGACTTTGCATTTCACCCATGCAGACACTTTGCAACTTTCGCCAGATGCTATTTTTTCTGTTACTATTTTGAATTAGCTCCGCCCAGATCAAATGCGAACCTTATAATCCAATTTCCGAGCGTGCAATAATTTGAAGGGGATCGTGGACTTCCGAGTGGACGATTGTGGGGTTTCTCAGCGTTGGGTGTCGAACTTCTCAATTAATGGTTCATTTTTCAATTCGCATGACCGTCTTGCAGTGGACATTCTATACCTATAATATTATTTTGAAAACAAAACCAGCTGTGCAGTATTTATTAAGAATCAAGAAAAACGGATTGGCGCTCGTGTTTCAAACCCGAGTGGAACTCGTGTTTCAAACCCGAGTGGATCTCGTGTTTGAAACCCGGATGTCACTCGGGTTTGAAACCCGAATGTCACTCGGGTTTGAAACACGAGTGACATTCTCCAAAATAATATAATTATCAGAATTAATGCTTTAAAGTGTCTCTTTACTCATTTTCATTTTTGGTATTAATAGATTCAGAATCACCTATAACTAACGGAATCAGCAAAAAAAAATCAGGTTAAAAGTTTCCCGGGTTTCAAACCCGAGCGACATTTTAAAAATTTCCATTGATAATGAAAAATCGGGCATAGCCGTCGGTCCCCACTTACTGAAATAAAACTGAAACTAAAAAGGAGAAACGAGAAAAAATAAAAGATAATCATTAGCTATAAAATTAAAAGTTCAGAACCTATGTTTGAAAGAGTTAAAAAAACGGAAATTATAAAATCACATTCGTCACGATAATTTGAAAGAAGAGCTTGAAACAATTCATGAAAATCAAATTTAGAGACATGTTCAAAAACTTCTATTTATAATTTTGGGGCTTGAAACCCAAAAAAGTGGGCCACCCTTTAACTTATGTCCACCCGGGTTTCAAACCCGAGCGACATTTTAAAAATTTCCATGGACTTTGATATTGGCTTTGAATTTGGGCTTTGGAGTTGGGCTTTGAAATTGGGCCTTGAAATGGGGCTTTGAAATTAGGCTATGAAATTGGCTTTAAATTTGGGCTTTGAAATTTAGGCTTTGAAGTTGGGCTTTGAAATTTAGGCTTTGAAGTTGGGCTTTGAAATTTAGGCTTTGAATTTGGGCTTTGAAACAGGGCTTTGAATTTGGGCTTTGAAATTGGGCTTTGAATTTGGGCTTTAAAATTGGGCTTTGAAATGGGCTCTGAATTTGGGCTTTAAAATTGGGCTTTGAAATGGGCTCTGAATTTGGGCTTTGAAAGGCTTAGAAATTTAGGCTTTGAAGTTGGCTTTGAAACAGGGCTTTGAATTTGGGCTTTGACATAGGGCTTTGAAATTGGCTTTGAAATTTAGGCTTTGAATTTGGGCTTTGAAAGTGGGCTTTGAATTTGGGCTTTAAAATTGGGCTTTGAAATGGGCTCTGAATTTGGGCTTTAAAATTGGGCTTTGAAATGGGCTCTGAATTTGGGCTTTGAAAGGCTTAGAAATTTAGGCTTTGAAGTTGGCTTTGAAACAGGGCTTTGAATTTGGACTTTGACATAGGGCTTTGAAATTGGCTTTGAAATTTAGGCTTTGAATTTGGGCTTTGAAAGTGGGCTTTGAAATTTAGGCTTTGAATTTGGGCTTTGAATGTGGGCTTTGGAGTTGGGCTTTGAAATTGGGCCTTGAAATGGGGCTTTGAAATTAGGCTATGAAATTGGTCTTTAAATTTGGGCTTGGAAATTGGGCTTTGAAAGGCTTTGAAATTTAGGCTTTGAAGTTGGGCTTTGAAATTTAGGCTTTGAAGTTGGCTTTGAAACAGGGCTTTGAATTTGGGCTTTGAAATTGGGATTTGAATTTGGGCTTTAAAATTGGGCTTTGAAATGGGTTCTGAATTTGGGCTTTAAAATTGGGCTTTGAAATGGGCTCTGAATTTGTGCTTGGAAAGGCTTTGAAATTTAGGCTTTGAAGTTGGCTTTGAAACAGGGCTTTGAATTTGGGCTTTAACATTGGGCTTAGGGCTTTGAAATTGGGTATAGGGCTATAGGGCTTGGCTATAGGGCTTTGAAATTGGCTTTGAATGTGGGCCTTGGAGTTGGGCTTTGAATTTGGGCGTTGAATATGGGATTTGAGCTTTGGAAATCGACCCTGGGCTCAGAAAATGGGTTTTTAAAGTGCGCTTTGAAATTTGATTTGGATTGGGACCGTGACACAAAAGTAAATCAAATATATTCTGAAAATCGAGTTAGATCTCACCTCCCTTAAAATAATGTCCACCTGGGTTTCAAACCCGAGCGACATTTAAAAAAATTAAAAAAAAAAGATAATCATTAGCTATAAAATTAAAAGTTCAGAACCTATGTTTGAAAGAGTTACAAAAAACGGAAATTATGAAATCACATTCGTCATCACGAAAGTTTGAAAGACGAGCTTGAAAAAATTCATGAAAATCAACTTTAGTGACATGTTCAAAAACTTCTATTTATAATTTTGGGGTTTGAAACCCGAGAAATTGGGCCTCCCTTTAAATTATGTCCAAACCGGGTTTCAAACCCGAGCGACATTTTAAAAAATTTCATTGATAATAAAAACTCGGGCATAGCCTTCGGTCGCCACTTACTGAAATAAAGCTGAAAATAAAAAGGAGAAACGAAAAAAAACCATAATCATTAGCAATAAAATTAAAAGTTCAGAACCTATGTTTGAAAGAGTTAAATAACGGAAATTATAAAATCACATTCGTCATCACGAAAATTTGAAAGAAGTGTTTGAAAAATTCATGAAAATCAAATTTATTGACATGTTCAAAAACTTCTATTTATAATTTTGGGGTTTGAAACCCGAGAAATTGAGCCTAAAATTGATTTTGGAGCTAGGAGTTCTAGCTAGGAGATGCTCGAAAATTGCCTGAGGAATCTCAAAAAAAAACGAAAAAATCAAAAAAAAAACCATGAAAACAACCTGGCGGGGCCGCCCGAGGGCCGTTGCCAAAACGTCAAGTCTGCCATTTGGGACCAAATCGACATCATTCCTTACCTCCCTTTAAGGTCCACTCGGGTTTCAAACCCGGGTGACAATTTCAAAAAATTCTATCAAAATGTGACACTTTCCAACAACTTTCAAAGAATCTTGAACTTTTCCAATATTTTCTTGCAAATTATCGTGGTATTTCGCTAAAATTTTAAATGAGCGCTTGAAATAATTCATGAAAATCAAAAGTTATGAATATCTAGTTAAATTTCACTAAAAATCTGTCAGACGATTCGATCGCAGTAACTCGGTTATTGTGGGCTTTAGGTTGGGCTTTCGGCTTTCGGCTTTATCGAATAAAGAGAAGAAGATTTTGCCACCGCTTCCCAGCACGGCTAAACGAAAGAATGGCAACGTGTTCGCGATTTCGCTTGCGTACACGTACGTTAGATACTCAGCTTAGGTCTCGACACGAAATCGGTTACTGTATTTTCAAGCATGTTTCGGCTTTTTACCACGGCTTTCGGCTTGATTTGAAATTGGGCTTTCGAGTTGGATTATGAAATTGGGTTTTGAATTGGCTTTGAAATTGGGCTTTAAAAACTGGGCTTTGAAATGGCTTTGAAATTGGGCTTTGAAATTGGGCTCTCGGCTGTGGCTTCCGAATTAGGCTTTAAAAACTGGGCTTTGAAATTGGGCTTTGAAATTGGGCTTTGAATTTGGGCTTTGAAATTGGGACTTGAAATTGGGCTTTGAAATGGGGCTTTGAAATGGGGCTTTGAAATGGGGCTTTGAAATAGGCTTTGAAATTGGGCTTTGAAATTGGGCTTTAAAGTTGGGCTTTGAAATTGGGCTTTGAAATTGGCTTTGAAATTGGGCTTTAAAGTTGGGCTTTGAAATTGGGCTTTGAAATTGGGCTTTGAAATTGGGCTTTGAATTTGGGCTTTGAAATTGGGCTTTGAAATTGGGCTTTGAAATGGGGCTTTGAAATAGGCTTTGAAATTGGGCTTTGAAATTGGGCTTTGAAATGGGGCTTTGAAATAGGCTTTGAAATTGGGCTTTGAAATTGGGCTTTGAAATGGCTTTGAAATTGGGCTTTGAAATTGGCTTTGAAATTGGGCTTTAAAGTTGGGCTTTGAAATTGGGCTTTGAATTTGGGCTTTGAAATTGGGCTTTGAAATTGGGCTTTGAATTTGGGCTTTGAAATTGGGCTTCGAAATTGGGCTTTGAAATTGGGCTTTGAAATGGGGCTTTGAAATAGGCTTTGAAATTGGGCTTTGAAATTGGGCTTTGAATTGGCTTTGAAATTGGGCTTTGAAATTAGGCTTTGAAATTGGGCTTTGAAATTGGGCTTTGAAATTGGGCTTTGAAATTGGGCTTTGAAATTGTCTTTAAAATTGGGCTTTGAAGTTGGCTTTAAACTTAGGCTTTGAAGTTGGCTTTGATCTTAGGCTTTGGAAAATAGGCTTTGGGCTGTGGCTTCGGCTTAAGCGCAGGCGTATTATGCCTAAGCCTAAGCCTAAGCCTAAGCCTTACTTTCACATTGTGTCACGGTCCGTGCTTTGAGCCAGGACATTACCACCGCCGTAGGCGGTCCTCGCCGAAGGCGAGGGTCTCGTTGATTTCACTACTTTCATTACTTTCACTTTGTGTCACGGTCCGTGCTTTGAGCCAGGATAACAACACCTCGCCGAAGGCGAGGGTCTCGTTGATTTCACTACTTTCATTACTTTGACACTATAAACCCAAATCACATCTTGGGATGATGCTTAGCATCATCCGAAGCAATCATACTAGAATGAGAAGTTCGACACCATGTTCTTGGAAACCCAACTTAAAATAACATTCCTTCAAAAAAGGCTTAGTCCCAAACGCTCGGAGTTCGACACCCTGTTTAAGGACACAACAACCGCCGATAGGCGGACCCCGCCGAAGGCGGGGGGAAAAAAGAAAACACCACCGCCGTTAGGCGGACCCCGCCGAAGGCGGGACATCCTATGTCAGTACTTTACTGGATTTAAGTTCAATTGAATGAACGGGGAACTAAAAAAAATGAGAACTGTACAAATGAAGTTTGGAGTATGTAACCGCCGCGGCGTGATTTTCGTGTCTGAAAAAAATCAAAAAAATTTCAGCTTTAGTTTGAAGAGAAAAGGATCTGAAAGATGAAGTGAATAAACGGGGAACTAAAAAAATGAGAACTGTAAAAATGAAATTTGCAGTATGTAACCGCCTCGGCGTGATTTCCCGTGTTTAAAAAAATTCCAAAACATTTTTTTTTTAATTTAAGACGTATATCGTGAAAAACAACAGGCCAGAGTATTTTTCCCGTTATCAGCATAAAATTACGGTTAGTTTGACATATCACACATAATTTTTCGATGATTTTAATTTTTTTATCAAAATTTCGCAATAGTTTCGAAAATTCGAAAAAATTTCAAAATTTTCAGTTTTTCATTTAGACATATAGAAAACAAAATTCTGAACATGACACATTATTTTGTTTTCCCCAGAAACCTCAAATTCCATGAGAAATTGCCATTTGAACGAGTGTGTGCGCTCTTTCGTTCTTGCGGAGGACGAAAATTACAGATTTTTCAAAATTAGAGATTTTCAGAATTTTTTTTCATATTGAGCAAGTTCAGAGTCTGGTCTATATCACCCACTAATTTGTTTTCCATTATTGGCATGTTTTCCATGAGAAATTCAGCGTTGAACTAGTGTGTGCGCTCTTTAATGCAAGCGGAGGACGAAAATAACGGATTTTTTCAAAATTGAAGAATTCAAAATTTTTTTTTCATAGTGAGCAAGTTCAGAGACTGGTCTATATCACCCACGAATCGGTTTTCCATAATTGACATATTTTCCATGAGAAATTCAGCGTCAAAGGTGTGTGTGCGCTCTTTGAGTAAGCTTTCAGCTGAAACTTCTAAAACTCGAATAAAAAATTCTATAACTCGAGTTTCAATAGAGCTGTAGAAATGATTTATATATCAAAAGAACCGTCGCGACGAGGTAAGGTCGGTAGTTTTCATGAAAATGGCGAAACCTGATAAAAATAATGACTATTATCAATTTTATCAGTAAAATCAGTTTTTCATTATTTAGCGATAACTTTTGAAGACCGGCAAAATTCAAATCACGCGAGAGCTCGTTGGAATCGCAATAAAACGCTTAACAAAACGATATATAAAAATTATCAAAATATCAATTATTTAAAATTTCGAAATTATTTTTTTTGAACATTGATAAATTGATAACTCCTTATCAGATGAAGATACAGGGCTATAATTAGGCTTAAAATAATCGCAGCATCATGGCGAACAATATGATACTAATATCGGTTATGATTGCTCACGTTTTTTCAAAACACGTTTTATCAGCGGAAATTGATAAGCCTGATTACGAAAAGCCCGACGATCAATTTTGCTAAAAATTTGTCCATAGAGGTTTTTAAGCATGTCAAATCGTTTAAAAATAGTCTGGTTAAAAAAAAATGCGCCAATTTTTTGATAATCAGATAGTGATAAAAGTAGGACCTACTGATAAGGATTTGTTGAACTGATAAGCATAGATAATATGATGATCATTAGTATCATTCGATAGCGCATGATTTCTGCTTTCATAAGGTGTATGGAGTTCATCCAGATTCTGATATGCTGATCAGTTATCAGCCAAAAACCAAAATGCTGATAATTTCGTGATAAGATAACTCGAAAACGTATAGTTTGTCGGCGAGTTTCCAATTGATTATGATGTAACTCGCGGCTGCGCATAACATATCAAAATTAAATCAAAATCGTACGTTTGCGAATCCTGATATGGAGAAAAACGTATTCACTGATAACGCTGATAAAATGATAATGCCGCTGATAACAGTGATGATTATATTTTTTAGATGCGTTTTTCAATTTGCAGTCGATTAAAAGTAGTTAGAAGGTCGTACGACGATTTGTTCGCGAGTTATGATGGAAAAAGCGCGTTTTCAGCGAAATTTTGTCCGGGCCATAAGTCCGCGAGTTTTGGAGATGGAGGTGGAGTTTAACGAGGTTTTTTTATTTTTTTTTTATTATCTATCGAATGATATAGTTGTTAGGCGGTGGATCTCAAATTCGCTAAAATGCCTCGAATAAAAAATTCTATAACTCGAGTTTCAATAGAGCTGTAGAAATGATTTATATATCAAAAGAACCGTCGCGACGAGGTAAGGTCGGTAGTTTTCATGAAAATGGCGAAAACTGATGATAATCACGACTTTTATCAATTTTATCAGTTAAATCAGCTTTTCATTATTTAATGATAACGTTTGAGGAGCAGCAAAATTCATATCACACGATAGCTCATTGGAATCGCAATAAAATGCTTAACAAAATGATTTATAAAAATTATCAAAATATCAATTATTTAAAATTTCGAAATTATTTTTTTTGAACATTGATAAATCGATAACTCCTTATCAGATAAAGATACAGAGCTATAATAAGGCTTAAAATAATCGCGGCATCATGGCGAACAATATGATACTAATATCGGTTATGATTGCTCACGTTTTTTCAAAACTCGTTTTATCAGCGGAAATTGATAAGCTGATTGTGAAAAAAGTTTCACTCCGAATGAGCTGAAACTTGGAACTTAAGGGTTATCAAACACGGCGCAACTTTTAAGCATAGTCTGATCAAAAAGCTATAAGCGGTTTTTTTGCTGCTGAAACAGTGATAAAAGTACATACAACTGATAACGAATTTTGGTACTGATAACAAAATTCAAATAAATAATCTATTATATCGTTCGATAGCGCATGATATGCGCTTCAATTTACATGCACACTGCGAAGAACGGTTTTTGATTGCTGTCGAGTTATCAGCGGAAAACGAAACAGCTGATAATTTTGTGATAACGTAACTCACTAACCTATTATTTTTCAGAAAGTGATCAACTGATTCGGATGTAGTATCACCACGCGAACAACATATCCAAAAAAATCCCGAATTCCTTGGTGTCTTCTCCTGGCAGCTCGAAAAACGTGTTCACTGATAACGCTGATAAAATGATAATGCCGCTGATAACAGTGATGATTATATTTTTTAGATGCGTTTTTCAATTTGCAGTCGATTGAAAGTAGTTACAAGGTCGTACGACGATTTGTTCGCGAGTTATGATGGAAAAAGTGCATTTTCAGCGAAATTTTGTCCGGGCCATAAGTCCGCGAGTTTTGAAGATGGAGGTGGAGTTTAACGAGGTTTTTTTCTTTTTTTTTTATTATCTATCGAATGATATAGTTGTTAGGCGGTGGATCTCAAATTCGCTAAAATGCCTAAACCCAAATGGCGTGGCTAGCGCCGGAGCTAACGCTCCGGCGCTAAGCCACGCCTAAGCCTAAGCCTAACTCGCCTTCGGCGAGGACCGCCTACGGCGGTGGTAATGTCCTGGCTCAAAGCACGGCCCGTGACACAAAGTGAAAGTAATGAAAGTAGTGAAATCAACAAGACCCTCGCCTTCGGCGAGGGTGGTGTTGTCCTAGCGTAATCTCGCGGACCCGTGATGTGAACCCAAATCGCCGGCTTTATGTACACTCTGATATCAACTGTAAGATGTTGTGCGCACTTGGTATTTTTGGGGCGCAAAATAAAATGTGTGGAAAAAAGTTTAAAAATATGAAAGTAGACGCGAAGTTAGTTGTAAGGTTGAGCGCAAAGTTCAAGTCACTGGGCAATGGAGTATTAACGTTGGATAAATGTGAGAACTTTTGCAAAGCCGCTGCGCTTCGCTCCGCGTCTTTGCCAAATTTCGGACATTTATCCAACGTTAATATTCCAATGCACAACCTATCGTGATGGGTCGCTTCGCGACCCATTTCAATATGACTTATCAAGAAACTATGTGGGCAAATAGTGTTTTTGGGGCGCAAAAAATGAGTCGGAAAAAAGTTTAAAAATATGAAAGTAGACGCGAAGTTAGTTGTAAGGTTGAGCGCAAAGTTCAAGTCACTGGGCAATGGAGTATTAACGTTGGATAAATGTGAGAACTTTTGCAAAGCCGCTGCGCTTCGCTCCGCGTCTTTGCCAAATTTCGGACATTTATCCAACGTTAATATTCCAATGCACAAACTATCGTGATGGGTCGCTTCGCGACCCATTTCAATATGACTTATCAAGAAACTATGTGGGGAAATAGTGTTTTTGGGGCACAAAAAATGAGTCGGAAAAAAGTTTAAAAATATGAAAGTAGACGCGAAGATAGTTGTAAGGTTGAGCGCAAAGTTCAAGTCACTGGGCAATGGAGTATTAACGTTGGATAAATGTGAGAACTTTTGCAAAGCCGCTGCGCTTCGCTCCGCGTCTTTGCCAAATTTCGGACATTTATCCAACGTTAATATTCCAATGCACAAACTATCGTTATGGGTCGCTTCGCGACCCATTTCAATATGATTTCAGTTGTAAGACTTGTGGTTCCAAACTTCACAGCAGTTTGGAGTACATAAAGCCGGCGATTTGGGTTCACATCACGGGTCCGCGAGATTACGCTAGGACAACACCACCCTCGCCGAAGGCGAGGGTCTTGTTGATTTCACTACTTTCATTACTTTCACTTTGTGTCACGGGCCGTGCTTTGAGCCAGGACATTACCACCGCCGTAGGCGGTCCTCGCCGAAGGCGAGGGTCTCGTTGATTTCACTACTTTCCTTACTTTCACATTGTGTCACGGTCCGTGCTTTGAGCCAGGACATTACCACCGCCGTAGGCGGTCCTCGCCGAAGGCGAGGGTCTCGTTGATTTCACTACTTTCATTACTTTCACTTTGTGTCACGGTCCGTGCTTTGAGCCAGGATAACAACACCTCGCCGAAGGCGAGGGTCTCGTTGATTTCACTACTTTCATTACTTTGACACTATAAACCCAAATCACATCTTGGGATGATGCTTAGCATCATCCGAAGCAATCATACTAGAATGAGAAGTTCGACACCATGTTCTTGGAAACCCAACTTAAAATAACATTCCTTCAAAAAAGGCTTAGTCCCAAACGCTCGGAGTTCGACACCCTGTTTAAGGACACAACAACCGCCGATAGGCGGACCCCGCCGAAGGCGGGGGGAAAAAAGAAAACACCACCGCCGTTAGGCGGACCCCGCCGAAGGCGGGACATCCTATGTCAGTACTTTACTGGATTTAAGTTCAATTGAATGAACGGGGAACTAAAAAAAATGAGAACTGTACAAATGAAGTTTGGAGTATGTAACCGCCGCGGCGTGATTTTCGTGTCTGAAAAAATTCAAAAAAATGTTAGCTTTAGTCTGAAGACAAAAGGATCTGAAAGATGAAGTGAATAAACGGGGAACTAAAAAAATGAGAACTGTAAAAATGAAGTTTGGAGTATGTAACCGCCTCGGCGTGATTTTCAGAGTCTGAAAAAATTCAAAAAATTGTTCAGCTTTGAAGATAAATGGATCCGAACTATCAAGTGAATAAACGAGGAACTAAAAAAATTAGAAAAATACAGAAGAAGTATTGAGTATGTAACCGCCTCGGCGTGATTTCCCGTGTTTGAAAAAATTCCAAAACTTTCTTTTTTAAAATTTAAGACATATATCTTGAAAAGCAACAGGTCAGAGTATTTTTACCGTTATCAGCATAAAATTACGGTTAGTTTGACATATCACACATAATTTTTCGATGATTTTAATTTTTTTATCAAAATTTCGCAATAGTTTCGAAAATTCGAAAAAATTTCAAAATTTTCAGTTTTTCATTTAGACATATAGAACACAAAATTCTGAACATGACGCATTATTTTGTTTTCCGCAGAAACCCCAAATTCCATGAGAAATTGCCATTTGAACGAGTGTGTGCGCTCTTTCGCTCTTGCGGAGGACGAAAATTACAGATTTTTCAAAATTAGAGATTTTCAGATTTTTTTTTCATATTGAGCAAGTTCAGAGACTGGTCTATGTCACCCACTAATTTGTTTTCCATTATTGACATGTTTTCCATGAGAAATACAGCGTCAAAGGTGTGTGTGCGCTCTTTGAGTAAGCTTTCAGCTGAAACTTCTAAAACTCGAATAAAATATTCTATAACTCGAGTTTTAATAGAGCTATAGAAATGATTTATATATCAAAAGAACCGTCGCGACGAGGTAAGGTCGGTAGTTTTCATGAAAATGACGAAACCTGATGATAATCACGACTTTTATCAATTTTATCAGTAAAATCAGCTTTTCATTATTTGATGATAACTTTTGAAGACCGGCAAAATTCAAATCAGGCGAGAGCTCATTGAAATCGCAATAAAACGCTTAACAGAATCATATGAAAAAATTATCAAAATATCAATTATTTAAAATTTCGAAATTATTTTTTTTGAACATTGATAAATTGATAACTCGTTAACAGATAAAGATACAGAGCTATAATTAGGCTTAAAATAATCGCATCGTCATGACGAACAATATGATACTAATAACAGGTATGATTGCTCAAGTTTTTACAAAACTCATATTATCAGTGGATATTGATAAGCCTGATTACGAAAAGCCCGACGATCGATTTTGCTAAAAATTTGTCCGTAGAGGTTATTAGGCATGGCGAATCGTTTAAAAATAGTCTGGTTAAAAAAAAATGCGCCAATTTTTTGATAATCAGATAGTGATAAAAATAGGTCCTACTGATAAGGAATTCTTAAACTGATAAGCACTGATAATATGATGATCATTAGTATCATTCGATAGCGCATGATTTCTGCTTTCATATGGTGTATGGAGTTCATCCAGATTCTGATATGCTGATCAGTTATCAGCCAAAAACCAAAATGCTGATAATTTCGTGATAAGATAACTCGAAAACGTATAGTTTGTCGGCGAGTTTCCAATTGATTATGATGTAACTCGCGGCTGCGCATAACATATCAAAATTAAATCAAAATCGTACGTTTGCGAATCCTGATATGGAGAAAAACGTATTCACTGATAACGCTGATAAAATGATAATGCCGCTGATAACAGTGATGATTATATTTTTTAGATGCGTTTTTCAATTTGCAGTCGATTAAAAGTAGTTAGAAGGTCGTACGACGATTTGTTCGCGAGTTATGATGGAAAAAGCGCGTTTTCAGCGAAATTTTGTCCGGGCCATAAGTCCGCGAGTTTTGGAGATGGAGGTGGAGTTTAACGAGGTTTTTTTATTTTTTTTTTATTATCTATCGAATGATATAGTTGTTAGGCGGTGGATCTCAAATTCGCTAAAATGCCTAAACCCAAATGGCGTGGCTAGCGCCTCAGCTAACGCTGAGGCGCTAAGCCACGCCTAAGCCTAAGCCTAATGCCTAAACCCAAATGGCGTGGCTAGCGCCGGAGCTAACGCTCCGGCGCTAAGCCACGCCTAAGCCTAAGCCTAAGCCTAAGCCTAAGCCTAATTTTTTGAATTTTTTCAGACTCTGAAAATCACGCCGAGGCGGTTACATACTCCAAATTTCATTTTTACAGTTCTCTTTTTTTTAGTTCCCCGTTTATTCCCTTCATCTTTCAGATCCTTTGGTCTTCAAACTAAAGCTGAAATTTTTTGGAATTTTTTCAGACACGAAAATCACGCCGCGGCGGTTACATACTCCAAACTTCATTTGTACAGTTCTCATTTCTTTTGTTCCCCGTTCATTCAAATGAACTTAAATCCAGTAAAGTACTGACATAAGATGTCCCGCCTTCGGCGGGGTCCGCCTAACGGCGGTGGTGTTTTCTTTTTTCCCCCCGCCTTCGGCGGGGTCCGCCTATCGGCGGTTGTTGTATCCTTAAACAGGGTGTCGAACTCCGAGCGTTTGGAACTAAGCCTTTTTTGAAGGAATGTTACTTTAAGTTGGGTTTCCAAGAACATGGTGTCGAACTTCTCATTCTAGTATGATTGCTTCGGATGATGCTAAGCATCATCCCAAGATGTGATTTGGGTTTATAGTGTCAAAGTAATGAAAGTAGTGAAATCAATGAGACCCTCGCCTTCGGCGAGGTGGTGTTATCCTGGCTCAAAGCACGGACCGTGACACAAAGTGAAAGTAATGAAAGTAGTGAAATCAACGAGACCCTCGCCTTCGGCGAGGTGGTGTTATCCTGGCTCAAAGCACGGACCGTGACACAAAGTGAAAGTAAGGAAAGTAGTGAAATCAACGAGACCCTCGCCTTCGGCGAGGACCGCCTACGGCGGTGGTAATGTCCTGGCTCAAAGCACGGACCGTGACACAAAGTGAAAGTAATGAAAGTAGCGAAATGAACAAGACCCTCGCCTTCGGCGAGGGTGGTGTTGTCCTAGCGTAATCTCGCGGACCCGTGATGTGAACCCAAATCGCCGGCTTTATGTACACTCTGATATCAACTGTAAGATGTTGTGCGCACCTGGTAATTTTGGGGCGCAAAATAAAATGTGTGGAAAAAAGTTTAAAAATATGAAAGTAGACCCGAAGTTAGTTGTAGGGTTGAGCGCAAAGTTCAAGTCACTGGGCAATGGAGTATTAACGTTGGATAAATGTGAGAACTTTTGCAAAGCCGCTGCGCTTCGCTCCGCGTCTTTGCCAAATTTCGGACATTTATCCAACGTTAATATTCCAATGCACAAACTATCGTGATGGGTCGCTTCGCGACCCATTTCAATATGATTTTTCAAGAAACTATGTGGGCAAATAGTGTTTTTGGGGTGCAAAATAAAATGTGCGAAAAAAAGTTTAAAAATATGAAAGTAGACGGGAAGTTAGTTGTATTGTTGAGCGCAAAGTTCAAGTCACTGGGCAATGGAGTATTAACGTTGGATAAATGTGAGAACTTTTGCAAAGCCGCTGCGCTTCGCTCCGCGTCTTTGCCAAATTTCGGACATTTATCCAACGTTAATATTCCAATGCACAAACTATCGTTATGGGTCGCTTCGCGACCCATTTCAAAATGATTTATCAAGTAACAATGTGGGCACAACTCTGATATCAACTGTAAGATGTTGTGCGCACTTGGTATTTTTGGGGCGCAAAATAAAATGTGCGAAAAAAAGTGCAAATATATGAAAGTAGACGCGAAGTTAGTTGTATGGTTGAGCGCAAAGTTCAAGTCACTGGGCAATGGAGTATTAACGTTGGATAAATGTGAGAACTTTTGCAAAGCCGCTGCGCTTCGCTCCGCGTCTTTGCCAAATTTCGGACATTTATCCAACGTTAATATTCCAATGCACAAACTATCGTGATGGGTCGCTTCGCGACCCATTTCAATATGATTTCAGTTGTAACACTTGTGGTTCCAAACTTCACAGCAGTTTGGAGTACATAAAGCCGGCGATTTGGGTTCACATCACGGGTCCGCGAGATTACGCTAGGACAACACCACCCTCGCCGAAGGCGAGGGTCTTGTTCATTTCGCTACTTTCATTACTTTCACTTTGTGTCACGGTCCGTGCTTTGAGCCAGGACATTACCACCGCCGTAGGCGGTCCTCGCCGAAGGCGAGGGTCTCGTTGATTTCACTACTTTCCTTACTTTCACTTTGTGTCACGGTCCGTGCTTTGAGCCAGGATAACACCACCTCGCCGAAGGCGAGGGTCTCGTTGATTTCACTACTTTCATTACTTTCACTTTGTGTCACGGTCCGTGCTTTGAGCCAGGATAACACCACCTCGCCGAAGGCGAGGGTCTCATTGATTTCACTACTTTCATTACTTTGACACTATAAACCCAAATCACATCTTGGGATGATGCTTAGCATCATCCGAAGCAATCATACTAGAATGAGAAGTTCGACACCATGTTCTTGGAAACCCAACTTAAAGTAACATTCCTTCAAAAAAGGCTTAGTTCCAAACGCTCGGAGTTCGACACCCTGTTTAAGGATACAACAACCGCCGATAGGCGGACCCCGCCGAAGGCGGGGGGAAAAAAGAAAACACCACCGCCGTTAGGCGGACCCCGCCGAAGGCGGGACATCTTATGTCAGTACTTTACTGGATTTAAGTTCATTTGAATGAACGGGGAACAAAAGAAATGAGAACTGTACAAATGAAGTTTGGAGTATGTAACCGCCGCGGCGTGATTTTCGTGTCTGAAAAAATTCCAAAAAATTTCAGCTTTAGTTTGAAGACCAAAGGATCTGAAAGATGAAGGGAATAAACGGGGAACTAAAAAAAAGAGAACTGTAAAAATGAAATTTGGAGTATGTAACCGCCTCGGCGTGATTTTCAGAGTCTGAAAAAATTCAAAAAATTGTTCAGCTTTAGTTTGAAGATAAATGGATCCGAAATATCAAGTGAATAAACGAGGAACTAAAAAAATTAGAAAAATACAGAAGAAGTATTGAGTATGTAACCGCCTCGGCGTGATTTCCCGTGTTTGAAAAAATTCCAAAACTTTTTTTAAAATTTAAGACATATATCTTGAAAAGCAACAGGTCAGAGTATTTTTCCCGTTATCAGCATAAAATTACGCTTAGTTTGACATATCACACATAATTTTTCGATGATTTTAATTTTTTTATCAAAATTTCGCAATAGTTTCGAAAATTCAAAAAAATTTCAAAATTTTCAGTTTTTCATTTAGACATATAGAACACAAAATTCTGAACATGACACATTATTTTGTTTTTCCCAGAAACCCCAAATTCCATGAGAAATTGCCATTTGAACGAGTGTGTGCGCTCTTTCGCTCTTGCGGAGGACGAAAATTACAAATTTTTCAAAATTAGAGATTTTCCGAATTTTTTTTCATATTGAGCAAGTACAGAGACTGGTCTATATCACCCACTAATTAGTTTTCCATAATTGGCATGTTTTCCATGAGAAATTCAGCGTTGAACTAGTGTGTGCGCTCTTTCATGCAAGCGGAGGACCAAAATAACGGATTTTTTCAAAATTGAAGAAATCGAAAATTTTTTTTCATAGTGAGCAAGTTCAGAGACTGGTCTATATCACCCACGAATCGGTTTTCACTAATTGACATATTTTCCATGAGAAATTCAGCGTCAAAGGCGTGTGTGCGCTCTTTGAGCAAGCTTTCAGCTGAAACTTTTAAAACTCGAATGAAAAATTCTATAACTCGAGTTTCCATAGAGCTATAGAAATGATTTATATATCAAAAGAACCGTCGCGACGAGGTAAGATCGGTATTTTTCATGAAAATGGCGAAACCTGATAAAAATAATGACTTTTATCAATGTTATCAGTAAAATCAGCTTTTCATTATTTAATGATAACGTTTGAGGAGCAGAAAAATTCATATCACATGATAGCTCATTGGAATCGTAATAAAACGCTTAACAAAATGGTATATAAAAATTATCAAAATATCAATTATTTAAAATTTCGAAATTATTTTTTTTGAACATTGATAAATTGATAACTCCTTATCAGATGAAGATACGGAGCTATAATTAGGCTTAAAATAATCACAGCGTCATGGCGAACAATATGATACTAATATCGGGTATGATTGCTCACGTTTTTTCAAAACTCATATTATCAGTGGATATTGATAAGGTGATTACAGAAATACCGCCGGTTGAAACCGGCTGAAAATTTGTCTCTAGATGTAAAAAAGCATGACAAATCGTTTACAATTAGTCTGGTTTAAAAAGCTTGGGCCAGTTTTTTGATAATCAGAAGGTGATAAAAGTAGGACCTACTGATAAGGATTTGTTGAACTGATAAGCATATATAATATGATGATCATTAGTATCATTCGATAGCGCATGATTTCTGCTTTCATATGGTGTATGGAGTTCATCCAGATTCTGATATGCTGATCAGTTATCAGCCAAAAACCAAAATGCTGATAATTTCGTGATAAGATAACTCGAAAACGTATAGTTTGTCGTCGAGTTTCCAATTGATTATGATGTAACTCGCGGCTGCGCATAACATATCAAAATTAAATCAAAATCGTACGTTCTCTTCTCCTGATATGGAGAAAAACGTGTTTGCTGATAACGCTGATAAAATGATAATGCCGCTGATAACAGTGATGATTATATTTATTAGATGCGTTTTTGAATTTGCAGTCGATTGAAAGTAGTTAGAAGGTCGTACGACAATTTGTTCGCGAGTTATGATGAAAAAAGTGCATTTTCAGCGAAATTTTGTCCGGGCCATAAGTCCGCGAGTTTTGAAGATGGAGGTGGAGTTTAACGAGGTTTTTTTCTTTTTTTTTTATTGTCTATCGAATGATATAGTTGTTAGGCGGTGGATCTCAAATTCGCTAAAATGCCTAAACCCAAATGGCGTGGCTAGCGCCGGAGCTAACGCTCCGGCGCTAAGCCACGCCTAAGCCTAAGCCTAAGCCTAAGCCTAAGCCTAAGCCTAAGCCTAAGCCTAAGCCTAAGCCTAAGCCTAAGCCTAAGCCTAAGCCTAAGCCTAAGCCTAAGCCTAAGCCTAATTTTCAGACTCTGAAAATCACGCCGAGGCGGTTACATACTCCAAATTTCATTTTTACAGTTCTCTTTTTTTTAGTTCCCCGTTTATTCCCTTCATCTTTCAGATCCTTTGGTCTTCAAACTAAAGCTGAAAGTTTTTGGAATTTTTTCAGACACGAAAATCACGCCGCGGCGGTTACATACTCCAAACTTCATTTGTACAGTTCTCATTTCTTTTGTTCCCCGTTCATTCAAATGAACTTAAATCCAGTAAAGTACTGACATAAGATGTCCCGCCTTCGGCGGGGTCCGCCTAACGGCGGTGGTGTTTTCTTTTTTCCCCCCGCCTTCGGCGGGGTCCGCCTATCGGCGGTTGTTGTATCCTTAAACAGGGTGTCGAACTCCGAGCGTTTGGAACTAAGCCTTTTTTGAAGGAATGTTACTTTAAGTTGGGTTTCCAAGAACATGGTGTCGAACTTCTCATTCTAGTATGATTGCTTCGGATGATGCTAAGCATCATCCCAAGATGTGATTTGGGTTTATAGTGTCAAAGTAATGAAAGTAGTGAAATCAATGAGACCCTCGCCTTCGGCGAGGTGGTGTTATCCTGGCTCAAAGCACGGACCGTGACACAAAGTGAAAGTAATGAAAGTAGTGAAATCAACGAGACCCTCGCCTTCGGCGAGGTGGTGTTATCCTGGCTCAAAGCACGGACCGTGACACAAAGTGAAAGTAAGGAAAGTAGTGAAATCAACGAGACCCTCGCCTTCGGCGAGGACCGCCTACGGCGGTGGTAATGTCCTGGCTCAAAGCACGGACCGTGACACAAAGTGAAAGTAATGAAAGTAGCGAAATGAACAAGACCCTCGCCTTCGGCGAGGGTGGTGTTGTCCTAGCGTAATCTCGCGGACCCGTGATGTGAACCCAAATCGCCGGCTTTATGTACACTCTGATATCAACTGTAAGATGTTGTGCGCACCTGGTAATTTTGGGGCGCAAAATAAAATGTGTGGAAAAAAGTTTAAAAATATGAAAGTAGACCCGAAGTTAGTTGTAGGGTTGAGCGCAAAGTTCAAGTCACTGGGCAATGGAGTATTAACGTTGGATAAATGTGAGAACTTTTGCAAAGCCGCTGCGCTTCGCTCCGCGTCTTTGCCAAATTTCGGACATTTATCCAACGTTAATATTCCAATGCACAAACTATCGTGATGGGTCGCTTCGCGACCCATTTCAATATGATTTTTCAAGAAACTATGTGGGCAAATAGTGTTTTTGGGGTGCAAAATAAAATGTGCGAAAAAAAGTTTAAAAATATGAAAGTAGACGGGAAGTTAGTTGTATTGTTGAGCGCAAAGTTCAAGTCACTGGGCAATGGAGTATTAACGTTGGATAAATGTGAGAACTTTTGCAAAGCCGCTGCGCTTCGCTCCGCGTCTTTGCCAAATTTCGGACATTTATCCAACGTTAATATTCCAATGCACAAACTATCGTTATGGGTCGCTTCGCGACCCATTTCAAAATGATTTATCAAGTAACAATGTGGGCACAACTCTGATATCAACTGTAAGATGTTGTGCGCACTTGGTATTTTTGGGGCGCAAAATAAAATGTGCGAAAAAAAGTGCAAATATATGAAAGTAGACGCGAAGTTAGTTGTATGGTTGAGCGCAAAGTTCAAGTCACTGGGCAATGGAGTATTAACGTTGGATAAATGTGAGAACTTTTGCAAAGCCGCTGCGCTTCGCTCCGCGTCTTTGCCAAATTTCGGACATTTATCCAACGTTAATATTCCAATGCACAAACTATCGTGATGGGTCGCTTCGCGACCCATTTCAATATGATTTCAGTTGTAACACTTGTGGTTCCAAACTTCACAGCAGTTTGGAGTACATAAAGCCGGCGATTTGGGTTCACATCACGGGTCCGCGAGATTACGCTAGGACAACACCACCCTCGCCGAAGGCGAGGGTCTTGTTCATTTCGCTACTTTCATTACTTTCACTTTGTGTCACGGTCCGTGCTTTGAGCCAGGACATTACCACCGCCGTAGGCGGTCCTCGCCGAAGGCGAGGGTCTCGTTGATTTCACTACTTTCCTTACTTTCACTTTGTGTCACGGTCCGTGCTTTGAGCCAGGATAACACCACCTCGCCGAAGGCGAGGGTCTCGTTGATTTCACTACTTTCATTACTTTCACTTTGTGTCACGGTCCGTGCTTTGAGCCAGGATAACACCACCTCGCCGAAGGCGAGGGTCTCATTGATTTCACTACTTTCATTACTTTGACACTATAAACCCAAATCACATCTTGGGATGATGCTTAGCATCATCCGAAGCAATCATACTAGAATGAGAAGTTCGACACCATGTTCTTGGAAACCCAACTTAAAGTAACATTCCTTCAAAAAAGGCTTAGTTCCAAACGCTCGGAGTTCGACACCCTGTTTAAGGATACAACAACCGCCGATAGGCGGACCCCGCCGAAGGCGGGGGGAAAAAAGAAAACACCACCGCCGTTAGGCGGACCCCGCCGAAGGCGGGACATCTTATGTCAGTACTTTACTGGATTTAAGTTCATTTGAATGAACGGGGAACAAAAGAAATGAGAACTGTACAAATGAAGTTTGGAGTATGTAACCGCCGCGGCGTGATTTTCGTGTCTGAAAAAATTCCAAAAACTTTCAGCTTTAGTTTGAAGACCAAAGGATCTGAAAGATGAAGGGAATAAACGGGGAACTAAAAAAAAGAGAACTGTAAAAATGAAATTTGGAGTATGTAACCGCCTCGGCGTGATTTTCAGAGTCTGAAAAAATTCAAAAAATTGTTCAGCTTTAGTTTGAAGATAAATGGATCCGAAATATCAAGTGAATAAACGAGGAACTAAAAAAATTAGAAAAATACAGAAGAAGTATTGAGTATGTAACCGCCTCGGCGTGATTTCCCGTGTTTGAAAAAATTCCAAAACTTTTTTTAAAATTTAAGACATATATCTTGAAAAGCAACAGGTCAGAGTATTTTTCCCGTTATCAGCATAAAATTACGCTTAGTTTGACATATCACACATAATTTTTCGATGATTTTAATTTTTTTATCAAAATTTCGCAATAGTTTCGAAAATTCAAAAAAATTTCAAAATTTTCAGTTTTTCATTTAGACATATAGAACACAAAATTCTGAACATGACACATTATTTTGTTTTTCCCAGAAACCCCAAATTCCATGAGAAATTGCCATTTGAACGAGTGTGTGCGCTCTTTCGCTCTTGCGGAGGACGAAAATTACAAATTTTTCAAAATTAGAGATTTTCCGAATTTTTTTTCATATTGAGCAAGTACAGAGACTGGTCTATATCACCCACTAATTAGTTTTCCATAATTGGCATGTTTTCCATGAGAAATTCAGCGTTGAACTAGTGTGTGCGCTCTTTCATGTAAGCGGAGGACCAAAATAACGGATTTTTTCAAAATTGAAGAAATCGAAAATTTTTTTTCATAGTGAGCAAGTTCAGAGACTGGTCTATATCACCCACGAATCGGTTTTCACTAATTGACATATTTTCCATGAGAAATTCAGCGTCAAAGGCGTGTGTGCGCTCTTTGAGCAAGCTTTCAGCTGAAACTTTTAAAACTCGAATAAAAAATTCTATGACTCGAGTTTCCATAGAGCTATAGAAATGATTTATATATCAAAAGAACCGTCGCGACGAGGTAAGATCGGTATTTTTCATGAAAATGGCGAAACCTGATAAAAATAATGACTTTTATCAATGTTATCAGTAAAATCAGCTTTTCATTATTTAATGATAACGTTTGAGGAGCAGAAAAATTCATATCACATGATAGCTCATTGGAATCGTAATAAAACGCTTAACAAAATGGTATATAAAAATTATCAAAATATCAATTATTTAAAATTTCGAAATTATTTTTTTTGAACATTGATAAATTGATAACTCCTTATCAGATAAAGATACAGAGCTGATATTATGCTTAAAATGATCGCATTATCAAGACGAACAATATGATATTAATATCGGTTATGATTGCTAACGTTTTTTCAAAACTCATATTATCAGTGGATATTGATAAGCCTGATTACGAAAAGCCCGACGTACGATTTGGCTAAAAATTTGTCCTTAGAGGTTATTAAGCATGGCGAATCGTTTAAACATAGTCTGATTCAAAAAGCTCGTGTCAAATTTTTGATAATCGGAAGGTGATAAAAGTAGGTCACACTGATAAGAAATTCATGAACTGATAACCATTGATAATATGGCGATCATTAGCATCATTCGATAGCGCATGAATTCCGCTTTCATATGCCGTATAGCATTTGTCAAGATTCCAATATGCCGATCAGTTATCAGCTGAAAACAAAATCGCTGATAATTTCGTGATAACGTAACTCACTAACCTATAATTTTTCAGCGAGTGATCAACTGATTCGGATGTAGTTTCACCACGCGCACAACATATCCAAAAAGATCCCGAATTCCTAGGTCTCCTCTCCTGATATGGAGAAAAACGTGTTCACTGATAACGCTGATAAAATGATAATGCCGCTGATAACAGTGATGATTATATTTGTTAGATGCGTTTTTCAATTTGCAGTCGATTGAAAGTAGTTAGAAGGTCGTACGATGATTTGTTCGCGAGTTATGATGGAAAAAGTGCATTTTCAGCGAAATTTTGTCCGGGCCATAAGTCCGCGAGTTTTGGAGATGGAGGTGGAGTTTAACGAGGTTTTTTTATTTTTTTTTTATTATCTATCGAATGATATAGTTGTTAGGCGGTGGATCTCAAATTCGCTAAAATGCCTAAACCCAAATGGCGTGGCTAGCGCCGGAGCTAACGCTCCGGCGCTAAGCCACGCCTAAGCCTAAGCCTAAATCCATTGGAGGAGTATAGAAATTACCTTTTTTGTCGAGGCAACAATCCATTTTTTCCCAAGATCTCTGACAAAAACGCCTTCCGGTGTGAGTTCAGTGTGGAAGTTACACAGACCCAAATTCGAAGTTGTGCAGCCTGTAGAATCTTGTGTACATATCCAAAACTTTGAGTACTGCAAAATCGTGTTGTTCAAATTCAGAAAAAAATCAAAAAACAATAAACCTTCTCAATACAGCCGGCGGCGAGTATTTTTTTTCCTCCCACTTTCACAACATAAGCTGGTATTTGAGGTATTCTGTACATAGTACCATCGTTGGTAAAAGCACCCATCGCATAAGTCTAAAAAATGATACGTAAAGTTATCATAATCAAAACGCTTACTCGTTCCACTGATCCATATTTCTTGCCGAAATTTCGAACGCCGGTAATTGAAGCAAACTGGAAACCATTGTCCATGCAATGTGTTTGGATTATCAATTCTTCAGCTTCTATCTTCCAATGATCTCCGCGAAAGCCATACATGTTTTTAATGTACTTAATGAAAAATGGTTGTTAATAAACTTTGTTTCGCTGATACCTGCAGGTTTTTTTTCGTCGAAAGTTGCCACTGCAGTTTGGGAAATTTTATACCACGGTCGAAAGTTTCCAAAATTTCTAAGTTCTCATCAAGATTTTTGAATGGTACCAAGTCGTCAATCATAGATTTCAGTTCTCCTATGTTCTGCGGTGTTAATACCTGAATGCTCTTGATCCTCAGTTCATGTGTGGAACTAAAATCCAACTCATAATCTATCCTATGAACCATGTGACCGGAAACATTTCGTTGCATTTCTTGCCTAACTGAAATGATCTTTTTTTGCAATATTTTTTTAATGTCAACTTACAAGTGCAAAACGATTCTATTATATCTTCTGCAACATATTTTGAACTTGTAAAATTTCCCGCGTCCAGGCTGTGAATTATGAAACTGAAGGATATTGACTCATCAAATTCGTGATTAGCAATGCTGAAAGTAATTTAATTCAATAAAAAATCTTTAAAAATCTTTTTTTTTAAATTTACCTCCCGAAACCTATTTTTGTTGTAACATTTCCGGCGCCGGCGATTAAAACCAACAATGATGAAATCGAAAAAAAGAGCATCTGAATTTGTTGTCAGTGTTAGAGAACACGAACGTAAAAAAGCAAGATAATGAGACCGGTTTTTCAACCTATTGAGCATAAAAATAGATAATTAAGAGTGTTAAGACGGTATTTTTATTTACAGATCTTATAACAACCACATTTAATGAAACAATATAAAATTGTTAAAATGATAAAAGAGATAATGCCAAAAAAAATCAAATCTTTAAAAAAAACTACCACTTTACTATAGAGTCTCTTCAACTTGTCAAAAAATCCCTCATCATCATCATCAAGAACTTCTTGTAAAGCCTTCCGTCGATCCTCTGTAATCTTCTGAACCTTCTCCAATTGGCCATTATCCAGATTTGCGAAGTCCGAATGAGACTGGAATTCAAAACGATATTATGAGAAACTGTTTTTGAACTGGTTACCGATGCATTGATGTGGAAAATCTCAGTTTCCCTGCTTCTTCCTCTTATCTTGACGCCGTTAACAGTAGCCGTGAGGCGATGATCCAACTTCAAAACAAGATGTCGACTGCTGGGAAATTCAATCTCCTTCGGCGCTCCATCCAGCTGTTCCACAGAGATATGCTGAAAAATTTTTTTTTTCAAAAGCGAATTAAAATTACAAAATTACATGAGATGTTGAAGCTATTATTGAACTGTCTTCAACATCTTTCACGAAAACACCTTTTGGTGTTTTCGTGACTTCAATCTGGCATGTGGATTGATTTTCGATTGAACATTCCTGGGTAAGTGACTGATCACATCTCCACAATTCTCTAGTCTGCAAAATTTTTTTGAAATAACAATTAATTTAATAAACTAACCATCAAGTTGCAGCCAGTTGCAAACAGCAGAGTTTTACCATCTTGGACGGCAAACATCGGGACGATGTGGTGTCTATAGATCAGCCCATTATTGGTGAACGTTCCGGTTTGGAAAATCTGGAAATTATTAATATTTTATTCAAACGGTTTTAATCTTTTTGTTTTTTTTTTACCTTCTTCACATGACCATATCGTCTTGTCGGATTTTCCATTCCACACATACTAGTAACCAATTTTCCTCGTTTACAAAAAGTATCGAATTTGAAACTTTTAACTTCCTCGGTCCAAAAAATTGGACTGATATGATAACGATCGATTATTCTCTTAAAGTTGGAAAGGATCGAACATTTTTTATTTAATTTAAAGCAAGAAACATACCTTTTCGTCGACGTTGGATACCATCATGAGCGTTCTCATCGAAGGCATAATTTCGAGATTCCTTATCAACGTGCGGTATTCCAATGTTTTCAGATCACTCAACTCGCTATTGGTGTAGCTGTAAAATGAAATTGCAAGGGGTTTATATCGGTTTTTCAATTAAGAAACATTTTTTAAAAGAATAAACTACACAAATTTGATAAAGCCCCACTTCAATGAAAATTACTCACTTTATTTGGCTGGCAAACTCGTAAATCATTGCGTCGTCCATTGTAGCCGTAGCTTGCAGTTGAGCATGGTTGTTATTAGCGACCAGATCATACGCCATTTTCACTAATAAAACGCCGATTGCGATTCCTACCACAATGTTCCGTTTTGGCCGAAGTTGTTGGCATTCATCGGTCACTACTCTGGCCAGCGCGTTTTCGTGAGGGGCGTCGAGTTCAAATTCGACGCACAACTCAGTGGAATGGAGTGGTGACTCCACGCTAAAAAAATATGTTTAAAAACGAAAAAGAAATCGCATGAAAACTAACCTTCCAAATCCTATGTCAACTTGGAGAACGTTGCTCAGAACGCCCATAATGCAAATCAAAAGCAAACCGAAGAATCTCATATTTTCTGGAAAATGACGTTGAAAAATATTGGTTTTTTAAGATATAAGTTGTTTTTTTAAGATAAAAAAGATCCCTCCCCTGCATCCTTCGATAAAAGTCCCCAAAAAAAGGTTAACAAAAAACGAATTATTTGACAAAGTCATTTTATTTTAGGAATATGCGGAATGTGTGGTGTTTAAAAAAAAGGCATAAAAAAGGGGGTAAGTACTGTGTGCACCCACTCGTTCAGCGCAATATAGATAGGAAGAGGCGAACATACGGCATATGGCCAAAAAGTTGCAATGTGGTGAAAAAAGACAAAAATTCCAAGATTTTTGCAAATAAGACAAAAATTAGAAGATTTTTGTAATTGTTGTTCGAGATAGATGTTTTCTATATTCTTGAGAGAAGTATTTTATTAGATACGACGTGTATGCCATATAAAAGTCTGAAAAAGTGCGAATTTTATAAGAAATTCCACGAAGAGTGAGAAAACTGTGAAATTAAGTGATAATTCGCATATTTTCGGAGGTGTAGAGAGATACCGTATGAGTTATAGAAGTTTTAGTGATTTTCAGCTGAAAGCTAAATGAAAGAGCGCACACACACCTTCTACGCTGAATTTCTCTAGGGAAATATGTCAATGATGGAAAACCGATTTGTGGGTTATATAGACCAGTTTCTGAACTTGCTCACAATGGAAAAGAAAATTTGAATTCTTACCGCAGAGATAAGGTTGGAAAGATGAAAAGACATTTTATATTAGGAATATGCGGAATATGTGGTGTTAAAAAATAGGTAGGAAGAGGCGAACATACGGCATATGGCCAAAAAGTTGCAATGTGGTGAAAAAAGACAAAAATTCCAAGATTTTTGCAAAAGACAAAAATTAAAAGATTTTTGCAATTGTTGTTCGATATAGATGTTTCTATATTCGTGAGAGAAGTATTTTATTGGATACGATGTGTATGCCATATAAAAGTCAGAAAAAGTGCGAATTTTATACTGTAGAAGCAAACCGATTCCAAACGCGCTCTACTGACAAACCTCGATTTTTTGGGGTGTTCCGATGCACGGACAAAAAAATTTATTTTTCATAATTCTTCCAATAGATACCAAAAATCCATTTATGAACCAAAATAATATTTTCAATACGTACGGACACGGTAAAGGCCACATAAGCTTGTGAAAAAAGTGGTGCGCGTTTGGAATCGAATTGAAAGAACAGTAAAAAAATCCACGAAGAGTGAGAAAAATGTGAAATTAAGTGATAATTCACATGATTTCGGAGGTGTAGAGAGATACCGTATGAGTTATAGAAGTTTTAGTGATTTTCAGCTGAAAGCTAAATGAAAGAGCGCACACGGTGTGGTTCTACGCTGAATTTCTCTAGGGAAATATGTCAATGATGGAAAACCTTTTTTTTTAGGAATATGCGGAATATGTGGTGTTTAAAAAAAATTAAAGGGGGTATGTAATGACAAAAAGTAAATTAACAAAAAAAAGAAGAACGGTAAAAGAACAAATAATGAATAAATGGTCCTTCTCGAGCGGTTTATATAGGGTGAATGTTGAACAACTCCCCCTATGCGTATTGGTTAGTGCGGGAAAATGTGTGCGTCTTGGTTACAGCGAGGAATGTGTGCGTCTTGGTTACAGCGAGGAATGTATGCGTCTTGGTTAATGCGGGGGAATGTGTGCTCCTTGGCTAGTGCTGGAAATGTGAGCGTCGGGGTTAGTTGGGGAAATCTGCGCGTCTTGATTAGTTCAAGACGTTCGTTTATTATTATTCATTTTTGAATCTTGTCATTTTCTAAGTTGCGATTTTTATTTTTATTTTCCTTGGCATTTTCATTCATATTTAATTGATACTCAGAACTACTTTAATTGAACCATTATAATTTTTTTTAATTATTTGTCTCTGTTCATGCAATTCATATATATATATATACTCGCGTTTTTTTTTCAGTATGACTTTCACACCTTTTCCAGTATGACTTTCACACTTAACGTTGTGAAAGGCAGTATAACTGCTATTAAAGCTGACGCAATTGTCAATGCTAGCAACAAAATACTGCGGCCCGGTATGGGCGTTGATGGTGCTATTAGAAAGGCTTGTGGCCCGAAATTGACAGAAATGACGAATGAAATTATTTCGACATTGACAGATAAAGTCATGATTGTTGGACAGGCAATTTTGACTCCGTCTTTTTCGTTAAAAACGTGTAGATGTGAGTTCATCTCATCCGTTTGAAATAGAAAGTACTTTTTTCCAGTTGTAATTCATGTATATGGACCTTGTGTGCAAAACAAGGAAAAACAGCCAACTGCTTTACAAGAGCATCAGCTTCGATGCTGTTACTTCAAAGCATGTGAAATGGCAGATAGCAAACGATTTGAATCGCTGGTACTTTTTATTATTTTTCAATATATCTTATCAAAACTCTCTTAGGTTTTTCCGATCATTTCTTGCGGAATATATAACTACGACGATAAACAAGCATGTGCGGTCGCAGTTCAAGGGATTTTAGCATACATTGAGAGCCACCCAAATACGGTATACTTTGAGTTTTTTTTTCCCGCTTCAGTACGTTTTTTTCAAGACACTTCGTTCCGTAACTTTCGCTACCACGAGCGAAAATATCCAAAAACTCCTGGTAAGACTGATTGGCCCAAAGCCAGTTAATTTTGAGCATGCAAATGCTAAAATACTTCGGTTTCATTTGGAAAAGAATACTGATGCAATCCCAGCCATGACGCGGTATGCCAAATATCGGTTGCAACTGGGAAGTTTTATTGGAAACAGGACTGAAACGCAGGAACAATTAATAAGGTAATATTTTAATTCAAGAATCCCCAAAAAAATGCGCTGAAAATTAATTTTTTTAAATTACAGCGATCATTGGACATCATTGGAGAATGCTGAAGCTCAGTTGTTCGAGTTACGGCAAAGACAGGTAAAAAAAAAAGTTTTAAAATGCGCTTTAACCAAAATTCCGTAATTTCAGAGGAGGCCAATCATAAATCCGACTCAATATGCTATCAGTGAGGTGGAATCGGATTCAGCGGATGATGTCAAGGAGCCATCAATCGAAGAAGTCAGTATGAAGTCGGCAACAAGTGTCCATTCTGATTTAGCGATCGACGTGGATATCCCGGAATCAGTGTTAGCTGCATCGAGTCTAGAATCAATGGATGATCCAAATGCCACACTTTCGGATAACATTGCATATGATGATGAAACTTGCACTCAGGATTCCAATCAATATAAGGTTATTTTGAAAGCAGGTATATTTTTGTTGACCATTTCTGTTTATTCCTAGTATACTGTTTTTTTCAGATGACGTGAATATTCGTGCGAAGACACCGAAAACACCGAAGACACCGAAAACGCCAAAAACACCAGTCTCAAGTGGGTCCCGAAAATCGCTCACTCAGTTATCCTCTGAGAAAAGGAAGAGGAAGCATATGCTATCGGAGAAAAGAGTTCATAAAATGTGTAATGCCGCAACACTTTTGACTGAAGGTAAATTTTATTTATTTCTTAAAATAACGTGAAAATAAATTGCAGGAGCAACACCACGGAGAACATTAACAGAAGCGAGGGCCGCCAATTTGGGAAAAAAGGAACAAAAAGCGGAACGCGGCTTCCAATCTATCAAAGCTTTGGTAATAATCAAATATTTTTCTTCGCTTTTTAAAACATATTCTAGGCCAAGAAAACTGCCAAGTCATTGTTCCCTACTATTTACACGAAGAACACCGCATCCACCAACTTGAAACACTCCGTAACGACGACCGTGAAGCGAACACCGGAAGACGTTCAGAAGGACTTGAATCTTGGATTTGACATGGTTGCAAAAGCTTTGAACAATGCGATGGAAAGAGTCTTCAAGCAGTTGAACGCTGATGTTGTTCGATTAGATCAGGATGATGATAAAACGTATGCTCGACGTGTTCTCGGCAGAATTCCTTTTCATTTACACCGCCCTGGTTTTCCAACCGCAGGATACAAGCAGATTCAAAAATTGTTTCCTCTAATTTTCAACGAGTTTATGGGAAAAGAAGGTAAAATTGAAAAACGGAAAAAATGAAAAAAAAAACCCATAGTTACTGTTTTCAGGTATTTTCAATTTGCCAGAAGAAGAGTTGGTTGAAGTGGAAGCGCAACAGTTGCCGACATCATCACGTGAAACAGTTTCTGATGATCGGGATGAATTTGTAGAAGATGAAGAGTCTGTCGAACCTATTGTGAGTAAAATTAGCAAGTTTTCAATTGTTCATTTTATTTTTTTTTGTTTCAGGATCGTGAAGTTCTCGAGAAAATTGAAGAAAATCAACGATGCTTCAGCAAGCACACCGACAACGAAGTAGAAGAGAACATGAATGAAATAATGGAGGATATGTTGCCATGCAATTTCGGAGAAAAGAGTGAAGCTGAAAAGGCTGTTGAAAAGGCAATGACGTTGATCCGCAGATGCGATGAAAATTGTAAAGATATGGATCCGAGGTAATTTCGTATCTTTGTTGCTATTTCAAAAATGGTCTTTTTACAGCGACGCAATCGAAGTTCATGATACTTTGTACACATTTTTCCGTGAGAGAAACTTTTTGAAAATGAAGCAATGGAGCGAAGAATTCAATGAATTGATGTCTGTTCAACGCGAATGGCTTTTCGACGTTTCGATTGAAGACTGGTTGGCTAAACACTTCAAATGCTATCAAGGAATAAGAACTCTATCGCAAAGATTGCGTGAGATTAGGAAGTATTTTAATTATCTCGTAATTGCGGATAAAGCTAAAGAAGGAGATAAGGAAGCCACTGCTGAAGCTTTGAAGATGGACAATTTGCCAGATGCGATTCGTAACACTTTTATGAATCAAATTTGCGAAAAGTCGGACGATTCGCACCATCATCAAGCATTCGTGGAGAAGAAGTTCAAGAAAAACATCCAAGGCTTTCATGAATCATTGAAAGACATGGAAAGTGAAATTTGCGAAGTGTGTGATCAATACACACTGAGGTCCGAAATAAGCAGAAAACCATGCAGTGAACTGCCAGTTACAGCTGATTTGAAGAAGATGAAAGAATGTAAGGTGTGTCGCATGTGTTGGAAGGATATTCTCAAAGGAAAGATGCCACCTGCTGCCGTCGTGAATAACATGGAAGTGGAAGACGTTCCGGATGAGATTCTCGCGCTGAACACAGTGGAAATGATGATGATTCAACGGATAAGGATGGTTCAGGGTCTTATCCATCTTCGCGATATTGCCGGCAGAAAAACTTCAATGCGAGGTCGAACTGGCGGTCTTGTTATGGTTCCTGTTGCGATCGAGCAAACTGTGGATCACGTCGCAGATGTTCTTCCGACGACATCAAACATGGTTCTCAATGTGAAGACTCCGTGGAAGAAGTTCTATGTTATTTCGATGCCAAGAATTGTTCGAGCTTTGCGTTGGTTGAAGAATAACAACCCACACTACAAGGACATCAAAATTAATGAGAAGTTCAGCTTCACGCTTGGGCAAGATATCATTTTTGCGGATGAGGGAAAGACCCAAGAAGATGCTGACAAGTTGATCTTGCGAACGGAAGCCAGCGACTCGGAAAAATGTCACTTGCTGACCCAAGCACATTTTGATGATGTTCCGTTAAGAGATGTTATGCAAAAAGATAATGATTCGAAGACTGCAGAGGAAAAGTTTCGATTGAAGGTAAATTTCAGTCTTATAGTTTAACTGTTTAAATATATCAAAATTTCAGCGTGACAAATTCGCACCATTGTCCGTCGACACTGAACACGTGGACGAGCTGGCTTTGGTACATATTTTTCCCAGTGGAAAAAACGGTTACAATCAACAGCGACCAGTGCCGATGACGTTGTCAAAATATGTTCGAAGCAGATTGTTGAACAAACATCGACGATTCGGAAAGTCGGTCAGATATTTGGCTGCTATGCAGGGGTTGAGGGAGCAGAAGGTAATCAGTTCTTAGAGTTTTTCGCAAACAATTAGATTAAAAACTTTCAGCGTGCCACTGAGTGTTGCGGAATCCAGGCGAGAGTGAGGAAAGGAACGAGTGGAGCCGCGTTACAACGCGAGATGAAAAATGACAGATTTTCGTCAACATTGAGCTGCGTTACGGCGAAGCTCAGAAATTACCCCTCCTATTGGAAGGAGTGTAAGCTGAGACTTCGGTCTCACATCTTCCATTTTGGGACCCCAACCTGGTTTTTGACGCTTAATCCAAATGAACAAAATTGGCCGGAATTGCACGAATTGTATTCGAAGGTGACTGGAAAAAAAATTGATGGTGAAAACATCAAAGATGCGATCTCCCAAGACCCATCCCATTTTTCTCGATATTGGCGTCGACGGGTCAACAATTTTTTCAAGCATGTCTTGTTGGCTGATGATGGTCCACTCGGGAAAATAACCCATTATTTTTACCGTGTGGAATATCAGCATAGAGGTACTCAGCACGTACATTGCTTGCTGTGGACTGAAAACAGGTGAAATGTTCGTCCTGAAAATCGTTTAAAAAATTAAATTTTAAGACCTCCTGCTGATGCTGCCCCAAGTGAAGTTGTCGAATTTCTTGATCGTTACGTCACCGCCCGTATGCCAACTGCTGAAGAACCAGAGCTCAAGAGCATAATCGAAAACAGCCAACAGCACTGGAGAAAACACACAAATACGTGTATGCGGCGGATCAAATTCCGAGGCAAGATTTCGACGCATTGTAGATTCGGTTTCCCACGGCCAGGTAAAATGAAATATATATAATTTTCCTAGTGTAAAATCATTCTTATTTTCCAGTCACTCGTCGAACTATCCTGAAAAAGGATAAAGGAATTGTTCGTTTCGCAGGGATGAATCGCAAGACCTATTCCCTCGCTCGTGATGCCCATGAAACGGTATAACTTCGTTAATTATTAAAGCACCCAGTCGTTATTGTTTTAGATGACGAACGACTACAATGCGGCAATTACTTTAGCGTGGAATGGCAACACCGACTTGCAGTTCATCCAATCGGATGCACGTGGAGTGGCAAACTATTGCAGCGCATATGTCACCAAGGTAAACTTTTGCAGATATCTGTTTCAGCCCGACACGTGCAAATGTAATTTCAGGGAGAGAAAGCCAAGAAGAATGATGCCGAAATGCAAGAAGATATATCGATGAGCCATGCAGATCTGAACAGCGCCATCATGAAGAAGTTTTGGGGCATGATTTCCCAGAAAGAATGCGGAGTTTTGGAGATTTGTGATGATTTGTTTGGAAATCATAATTTCGGGTTTGATTGTGCTCATGTGTTCATTCCAAATGTATGTTTATTCAGAAATAATACTGACTTTTCTATGTTTTTTACAGGACAAAAGTGAATCGAGAGCTCGTATCTTGAAGCCGAAAAGTGAAAATGATGAATTGGCATATATGGTTAATTGGGCAGATGTTCACTATCCTGAAAGGGTTGAAGAGTTTAAGAATGCATCTCTTTATAACATGATGACAAATTTTGAAGTAGTTCGTGGAAAAAATGGTTTGTTTGTTCCAAAATTATTATATATATCACTAATTTTCAGCAATTCCAACCACAAAAAAGCGAGCTGGAAAATCGAACGATTCCGACGACGATGAAGCTGAAGATGACCACAACAAGTTTGGGGATGATTCGAAATCCTTTTCAAACGACTATCATGTTGCGGACAAGTGGAGTCCATTCTATTGCTGGCCAAAGATTGAAAATGGCAACAAATGTTGGACAAGTTCAAGGAAAAACGCTGTCTTCAGAAAAAAGAAACAAATGGTAATAGTTCTTTTTCTTTATCTCGAACGGAAATTTTTTTTAGGTTGGAAGGTTTTATTTGCCGGTATTTGACGAATCTGGTCTTGAGGGAGTCGAAGACTACTTCCGGCGACTTTGCGTTGTATTTGTACCATGGACCGATGAAGAAAATATGTTGAAATCATATGGAAAGAAAACATATGTTGAACTTTTTGATTCATACATGGTGAACCTTCGGAAAAATCACAGAGATGCACATGATGATATGCAAAAACTCCTTTCCAATATTCTTGGTCTTCAAAAACAAGAATGCGAAAGTGCTTTCAGACTTGACGCGATGAAGGTAATAGTAATCTTGTTTTTAGTTTGAAAAAAAGTTAAAAATACAAAATTTCAGAAGGCAATTGCTGATCTCCACATTGATGAAGAAGCTGAAGAAGAAATCGAGCTTCAAAATCGGACCGTTGATGTTGAAGAACATAAGAAACGAAAAGATGGTATGAACGAAGGACAGCGAACTATCTTCGACAAAATTATGGATAGAATTGATGATCAAGCTTCGGTAAACATTTCATACATTTTTTAAAACTTTTTTTTTCTGTCTTCAGGGCAAAACAACGGATAATGTCTCGATGTTTATCTCCGGAACAGCTGGTACCGGGAAATCTTTTCTCATCAATTGCCTTGCCGATGAGCTCACCACAAAATATGCGAAAGTGAATAGCAGTTGTCGTCCTGCAGTTGTCATTGCCGCACCAACCGGTTTGGCCGCGACCAGCATTCGTGGTTCCACAATTCACTCGCTTTTTAAGCTCGGAGTAAGTTTTTTATATAATTAACTGAACTTACAGTAAACTCGCATTCATTCAATATAATAACTTCAGGTACAAAAAGGAGCCGACAACTGCCACGAACCACTTGATGACACGAAGAAAGATCTCCAAAGGGCCCTTTTCTCCAACGTCAGGCTTATCATTATTGATGAAATTTCGATGTGCTCAAATATAATGCTGATGAAAGTGCAGCGTCGGCTGGAAGAGATTAGTGGAAAAACGATTCCATTTGGTGGTTATAATATCGTCGTGCTAGGAGATTTGCTGCAATTGCCCCCCGTGAAAGCTCCACATGTTTTTGAAGGTAATTTGTTTTCATTTCACAGTTGTAGAAAAATTTGTTTTTCAGCACTTGAAGCACATTCGTTAAGGCGAATTTTTGGAAGCATGTGTTTGAGCATCAACCTGTGGAATATTTTCAAATATGCGGAACTTGTGGAGAATATGCGTCAAAGAGAGGCATTAGAGTTTGCCAATGTTATGGGTAATTAATGTTAAAAGTAAATCGAAAAAACTTATTGTGCTTTAGGACGTGTGCGAATTCAAGCGATGACCAACGAAGATGTCAAGTTGCTGGAAGGAAGAATCATCGAAAGCAAAGATGCAAATAACGCAACGGTTACTGAGATGGCTAAGAAATTCATCGAGATTCAAAACGACGATCCGACAGCTATGGCTCTATTTCCGACAAACGTTGAGGCCGACGATTTCAATAGAATGGTAATATTCGGAAATAAGTCTAATACAGGAATTTTTGTATTTCAGACGATGAAACAAAAATCCTTGGAAACAGTGGTAATTATGGCACATGAGACAACGTTGGATCGAAGCACAATTTCTTCCCGAAAATCATATCAGAATTCAAAAGCTGGCACACGTCCGTATTTGCACAAAGGTGAACCATTGCGTTATGTTTCTTTGTTAAATTTCTACTTTCAGAATTCTCGATAATCCGAAAGGATGCGCCGTGCTTGCAAACGGTGGACGACACATTGACAAATCTTGAAGCCCCACAAATTGCCGCTGGAATGCCGTATCGTCTTGAGCTTGCAATTGGAATTCGAGTGATGCTTCGACGAAACATCGACACAGCGAAAAGCTTAGTCAATGGCGCAACTGGGACGTTGGAAAGTATGGAGAAAGACGCGAATAACGTGGTTTCGGGATTATTTGTCAGGTAAAACTGTGTTTCATAATAAAAAAAAATTCAATGTTAGTTATTCAGATTCGACTTGTCGAAAAATACGTTGACCAGAATTGATCGATGTTCCAGCGCGTATGAGTATTCGAAAGATGAGACTAGGACACGAACCCAATTCCCGATAGTGGCGGCGTTCGCAGCGACAATGCACAAGGCGCAAGGGCTTACACTCAAAAATGTGATGCTTTCTTGCCGGTAATTAATACATTTTTAAATATTCACTTCAATCTCGCATTTTAGAAATATTTTCGCCGCAGGACAGTTTTTCGTTGCTGCTAGCAGAGTCACCAGTCTTGAAGGACTCTATCTTGCCGATTTTGACAAACGGAAGATTCTTACTGATGTTAAAGCATGTATCGAATACAACAAGCTCAGAAGAAGTATTGGGTTGGAAGCAATTGATCTGCCGCCGAAGTTGACTGTCGGCGAATCCCGGAAATCGAAGAGACGTTCAAACGCTACTGTCACCCTTGAACTCGAAGAAGTGAAGCCACCGAAGCAAAAGAAAGCAACACCAAAGTATGTTTTCGCCCAAAAAATGATCTTCAATTTCTGTTTCAGAGCTACGAAACGTTCAGCGCGACAGTTCGACACAGATGTTGTGCAGAATTCGGAAGAAATGGAAAGCAATGCTGTTTTTGAGCTGAAGCTTCCTTTCGAACACGTTGAAGCTGAGAAGATGGTTTTTCTGTCGGTTCAGTTGTGTTTCATGATGAAGCGCGTTTATTCGGATATCTTTGAGAGTGAGTTTCAAGAAAATTGAACTTGTTCAGCTTAATTGAAAAATATTTACAGTTGGACAACAACCGGAGGAAGATGAGGGAATTCCGAGGGCGCTTCTGACGTTGCAACAACTTCTGACGGCTGGTCACGACAAACTCAATATGCTCTGTGCTGATTTGTTTGAAAACGGTGTCAAGGAAAATGTTTCGATTGATGTCGCATTACATAAGCTGTTTTCCGTAAGTTATTATTCCTTCCAACTAACACAATTTAAAAAAAAACAAATTTTTACAGGCTATGCCCGAAAGTGTGAGCCGACATGTACAATTTACCAGTTCGACAATGCGAAAATGTCTTACATGTCATCGTGAGAAGTCGAGCATCGAGAATTCAACATCTTTGAGCGTTCCATTTGACAAAGGCGTTGGTAAAATTGGCAATTGCATTGATCGACTGATTGTTTCGAAATTGGAGCCAGATTCCTGCAGATCTTGCAAATCCAGCTGCAACACATCGAGAACAATCGATTTTGGATACGGTCACAGATATTTGATTGTGTGTAACGACTCGTACCGGAAATTCGAAAACTTCAAGAAAGATGGAGACATTTTTTTGAAGTTGAGATGGCAACTTGTCGGATGCATCCAATACCTGGAATCAGATGAGCCAGCTGTCGTGTATGCAAAAGAAGATGGAGGATACCTACGATACTGCGCTGGAAAACTGCTGAACGAACCACAATTGAAAGGATTTGCTGAGACTGATGTTTTTGTGTTTGCAAATAAGTTGTATCAACGAAAAACAAATGCAAGAGATGAGGAGAAAGTTAAGGAGATTGATGCTTTCAATGAACTGATTGATGAAGATGATATAATGGAGATTGACTTCACAAAACACAAGAAGAACACAATTGTCAACAATTTCGATGGCAATGAAACTGAAGTGTTCCAATTTGACGCGCTGGAATTGTGGAATCGTCCGGAAGAAAACGAGATTCAAGCAAGCAGATGTTTCGTTATTTCTTCACTGAATTTGATGTATGCGGCTAAAAGGTTTCGTGACGTCTTGTTGAGTGCTGATCTTCGTGAAGATCTAATTGAAGGATTAATTGGCAGTGACGAAATATGTGAAAAATTAGAGAAACTTCAAATGATTTTTGACAAAAAGACGAGAGATTGCGGCCCGATAAGACGAAGACTCATGTCGCAACATTTTCACACTGGCCAGCACGATTCTGCTGATGTTGTCGACGCCATTCTTGAGGTAAAGATCAAAAGAGTTTCGTAAACAAAACAATACATTTTTCAGGTTATTCCTCCTTATATGAAGCAGATGTTCACATTGAAGAGACTTGATTTGTCCGAGTGCAGTAACTGTTTGTTGAAAACCGAGCGATCCGAAGAACGTTTGCAAATTTCTCATATGCTCACCCGTTCTACAAACTTCAAAGAACTTGTGAATAGTTTGGAAACGACAGAAATGGCATATTGTTCGAGGTGTGATCAAAAAACCAAAGAGGCAGTTTCTCGATATGTGTCCGCTGATACAAACAACTACTTGATTCTACACCTGCCCCGTGGCACAGAGAAACTTTGTCTACGCATCGATGATCCATTGAAGGCTGTGTCGATTTTCAACAGGGATTTCTTACTTCGAGGTACGTTTTGCTCTTACATTTATTCGTAGCTCTATGGATTTCATTTTCAGCTGCCGTTCAGTACAGGTCCCACTCGCAGACCTTCGGAAGTTCTGGTCACTGGGTCACATATGTAAGAGAGAACAACGCGGTGGCGTTAATAAACGACAACATCATTAGTCAATCGCAATTTCCTGTTAACTTGGTAGATTGTACTCTGCTTCTCTTTGAGAAACAACTCTAAATTTCTGTTCGCCCCATTAATTGTTTTTAAAATTTGGATTGTTTAACTTGAAATTTTTAAAAATTGTATTTTTTTATTATTTTTTCAATCTTTAATTTATTATTACTTTTATTTTTAAACATAAATCTTGAAAATCAAGACATAATAGTATTTTTTTCCGTTATCAGCATTGAATTAGGATTAATTTGACATATCTCTTAATTCGACCTATCAATTCCATGAGAAATTGCCATTTGAACGAGTGTGTGCGCTCTTTCGCTCTCGCGGAGGACGAAAATTAGAGATTTTTCAAAATTTTTTAGAATTTTTTTTTCATATTGAGCAAGTACAGAGACTGGACTATATCACCCACAAAGTTTTATTTCACAATTTTCATGTTTTCTATTTTTTCTCACTCTTCGTGGAATATCTTATAAAATTCGCACTTTTTCAGACTTTTATATTGCATACACATCGTATCCAATAAAATTCTTCTATCACGAATATATAAAACATCTATATCGAACAACAATTGCAAAATCTTCAAATTTTTGTCTTATTTGCAAAAATCTTCTAATTTTTGTCTTATTTGCAAAAATCTTGGAATTTTTGTCTTTTTTCACCACATTGCAACTTTTTGGCCATATGCCGTATGTTCGTCTCTTCCTACCTATATTGCGCCCAACGGGTGGGGCACACATTACTTACCCACCTTTTTCTGCCTTTTTTTTAAACACCACACATTCCGCATATTCCTAAAATGTACTTTTATTTTTAAACATAAATCTTGAAAATCAAGACATTATAGTATTTTTCCCGTTATCAGCATTAAATTACGAATAATTTGTCATATCACACGTGATTTTCCGATGATTTTGATTTTTTCGATGAAAATTTCGCAATATACGAAACTGAAATTCGAAAAAATTTAGAAAATATAGAACACAAAATTCTAAATATGATACATTATTTTGTTTCCCTCAGAAACCCCAAATTCCATGAGAAATTGCCATTTGAACTAGTGTGTGCGCTCTTTCATGCAAGCGGAGGACCAAAATAACGGATTTTTTCAAAATTGAAGAATTCAAACAAATTATTTCATAGTGAGCAAGTTCAGAGACTGGTATATATCACCCACGAATCGGTTTTCCATAATTGACATATTTTCCATGAGAAATTCAGCGTCAAAGGTGTGTGTGCGCTCTTTGAGTAAGCTTTTAGCTGAAACTTCTAAAGCTCGAATAAAAAATTCTCTAACTCGAGTTTTAATAGAGCTACAGAAATGATTTATATACCAAACGAACCGTCGTGACGAGGTAATATCAGTAGTTTTCAAGAAAATGGCGAAAACTGATGATAATCACGACTTTTACAAATTTTATCAGTAAATTCAGCTTTTGATTATTTAGCGATAACTTTTGAAGACCGGCAAAATTCAAATCAGGCGAGGGCTCATTGGAATCGCAATAAAACGCTGAACAAAATGATATATAAAAATTATCAAAATATCAATTATTTAAAATTTCGAAAATTTTTTTTTTGAACATTGATAAATTGATAACTCATTATCAGATGAAGATACAGAGCTATAATTAGGCTTAAAATAATCGCAGCATCATGGCGAACAATATGATACTAATATCGGGTATGATTGCTCAAGTTTTTTCAAAACTGATAGTATCAGTGGAAATTGATAAGGTGATTACAGAAATACCGCCGGTTGAAACCGGCTGAAAATTTGTCTCTAGATGTAGAAAAGCACAACAAATCGTTTACAAATAGTCTGGTGTGAAAATTTTTGATTCATATTTTTGATAATCAGATAGTGATAAAAGTAGGTCATATTGATAAGGAATTGTTAAACTGATATGCACAGATAATATGGTGATCATTAGTATCATTCGATAGCGCATGATTTCAGCTTTCATATGTTGTATGGCGTTCATCCAGATTCCAATATGCTGATTAGTTATCAGTCGAAAAGTAAATAGCTGATAATTTCGTGATAAGATAACTCGAAAACTTATAAGCGGTTGGCCATATTCCAATTGATTATGATGTATCTCGATGGTGCGCATAACATATCAAAAATGATCAAAAATCGTGACGACGCTTCTCCTGATATGGAGAAAAACGTGTTTGCTGATAACGATGATAAAAAGATAATGCCGCTGATAACAGTGATGATTATATTTGTTAGATGCGTTTTTCAATTTGCAGTCGATTGAAAGTAGTTAGAAGGTCGTACGATGATTTGTTCGCGAGTTATGATGGAAAAAGTGCATTTTCAGCGGAATTTTGTCCGGGCCATAAGTCCGCGAGTTTTGAAGATGGAGGTGGGGTTTAACGAGGTTTTTTTCTTTTTTTTTTATTATCTATCGAATGATATAGTTGTTAGGCGGTGGATCTCAAATTCGCTAAAATGCCTAAACCCAAATGGCGTGGCTAGCGCCGGAGCTAACGCTCCGGCGCTAAGCCACGCCTAAGCCTAAGCCTAAATTTTTACAGTTCTCTTTTTTTTTAGTTCCCCGTTTATTCACTTCATCTTTCAGATCCTTTTGTCTTCAAACTAAAGCTGAAATTTTTTTGAATTTTTTCAGACACGGAAAATCACGCTGCGGCGGTTACATACTCCAAACTTCATTTGTACAGTTCTCATTTTTTTTTAGTTCCCCGTTCATTCAGTTGAACTTAAATCCAGGAAAGTGCTGACATAAGATGTCCCGCCTTCGGCGGGGTCCGCCTAACGGCGGTGGTGTTTTCTTTTTTCCCCCCCGCCTTCGGCGGGGTCCGCCTATCGGCGGTTGTTGTGTCCTTAAACAGGGTGTCGAACTCCGAGCGTTTGGGACTAAGCCTTTTTTGAAGGAATGTTACTTTAAGTTGGGTTTCCAAGAACATGGTGTCGAACTTCTCATTCTAGTATGATTGCTTCGGATGATGCTAAGCATCATCCCAAGATGTGATTTGGGTTTATAGTGTCAAAGTAATGAAAGTAGTGAAATCAACGAGACCCTCGCCTTCGGCGAGGACCGCCTACGGCGGTGGTAATGTCCTGGCTCAAAGCACGGACCGTGACATAAAGTGAAAGTAATGAAAGTAGTGAAATCAATGAGACCCTCGCCTTCGGCGAGGTGATGTTATCCTGGCTCAAAGCACGGACCGTGACAGAAAGTGAAAGTAATGAAAGTAGTGAAATCAACGAGACCCTCGCCTTCGGCGAGGACCGCCTACGGCGGTGGTAATGTCCTGGCTCAAAGCACGGACCGTGACACAAAGTGAAAGTAATGAAAGTAGCGAAATGAACAAGACCCTCGCCTTCGGCGAGGGTGGTGTTGTCCTAGCGTAATCTCGCGGACCCGTGATGTGAACCCAAATCGCCGGCTTTATGTACACTCTGATATCAACTGTAAGATGTTGTGCGCACCTGTTGTTTTTGGGGCGCGAAATTAAATGTGTGGAAAAAAAGTTTAAAAATATGAAAGTTGACGCGAAGTTAGTTGTAGGGTTAAGCGCAAAGTTCAAGTCACTGGGCAATGGAGTATTAACGTTGGATAAATGTGAGAACTTTTGCAAAGCCGCTGCGCTTCGCTCCGCGTCTTTGCCAAATTTCGGACATTTATCCAACGTTAATATTCCAATGCACAAACTATCGTGATGGGTCGCTTCGCGACCCATTTCAATATGATTTATCAAGTAACTATGTGCGCACCTGATATTTTTGGGGCGCAAAATAAAATGTGTGGAAAAAAGTTTAAACATATGAAAGTAGACGCGAAGTTAGTTGTTGGGTTGAGCGCAAAGTCCAAGTCACTGGGCAATGGAGTATTAACGTTGGATAAATGTGAGAACTTTTGCAAAGCCGCTGCGCTTCGCTCCGCGTCTTTGCCAAATTTCGGACATTTATCCAACGTTAATATTCCAATGCACAAACTATCGTGATGGGTCGCTTCGCGACCCATTTCAATATGATTTTTCAAGAAACTATGTGGGCAAATAGTGTTTTTGGGGCGCATAAAATGTGTCGGAAAAAGTTTAAAAATATGAAAGTAGACGCGAAGTTAGTTGTAAGGTTGAGCGCAAAGTTCAAGTCACTGGGCAATGAAGTATTAACGTTGGATAAATGTGAGAACTTTTGCAAAGCCGCTGCGCTTCGCTCCGCGTCTTTGCCAAATTTCGGGCATATATCCAACGTTAATATTCCAATGCACAAACTATCGTTATGGGTCGCTTCGCGACCCAGTTCAATATGATTTCGGTTGTAACACTCGTGGTTCCAATCTTCACCGAAGTTTGGAGTACATAAAGCCGGCGATTTGGGTTCACATCACGGGTCCGCGAGATTACGCTAGGACAACACCACCCTCGCCGAAGGCGAGGGTCTTGTTCATTTCGCTACTTTCATTACTTTCACTTTGTGTCACGGTCCGTGCTTTGAGCCAGGACATTACCACCGCCGTAGGCGGTCCTCGCCGAAGGCGAGGGTCTCGTTGATTTCACTACTTTCATTACTTTCACTTTCTGTCACGGTCCGTGCTTTGAGCCAGGATAACATCACCTCGCCGAAGGCGAGGGTCTCATTGATTTCACTACTTTCATTACTTTCACTTTATGTCACGGTCCGTGCTTTGAGCCAGGACATTACCACCGCCGTAGGCGGTCCTCGCCGAAGGCGAGGGTCTCGTTGATTTCACTACTTTCATTACTTTGACACTATAAACCCAAATCACATCTTGGGATGATGCTTAGCATCATCCGAAGCAATCATACTAGAATGAGAAGTTCGACACCATGTTCTTGGAAACCCAACTTAAAGTAACATTCCTTCAAAAAAGGCTTAGTCCCAAACGCTCGGAGTTCGACACCCTGTTTAAGGACACAACAACCGCCGATAGGCGGACCCCGCCGAAGGCGGGGGGGAAAAAAGAAAACACCACCGCCGTTAGGCGGACCCCGCCGAAGGCGGGACATCTTATGTCAGCACTTTCCTGGATTTAAGTTCAACTGAATGAACGGGGAACTAAAAAAAAATGAGAACTGTACAAATGAAGTTTGGAGTATGTAACCGCCGCAGCGTGATTTTCCGTGTCTGAAAAAATTCAAAAAAATTTCAGCTTTAGTTTGAAGACAAAAGGATCTGAAAGATGAAGTGAATAAACGGGGAACTAAAAAAAAAGAGAACTGTAAAAATTAAATTTGGAGTATGTAACCGCCTCGACGTGATTTTCCGTGTCTGAAAAAATTCAAAAAAATGTTCAACTTTAGTTTGAAGATAAATGGATCCGAAATATCAAGTGAATAAACGAGGAACTAAAAAAATTAGAAAAATACAGAAGAAGTATTGAGTATGTAACCGCCTCGGCGTGATTCCCCGTGTTTGAAAAAATTCCAAAACTTTCTTTTTTAAAATTTAAGACATATATCTTGAAAAGCAACAGGTCAGAGTATTTTTCCCGTTATCAGCATAAAATTACGGTTAGTTTGACATATCACACATAATTTTTCGATGATTTTAATTTTTTTATCAAAATTTCGCAATAGTTTCGAAAATTCGAAAAAATTTCAAAATTTTCAGTTTTTCATTTAGACATATAGAACACAAAATTCTGAACATGACGCATTATTTTGTTTTCCCCAGAAACCTCAAATTCCATGAGAAATTGCCATTTGAACGAGTGTGTGCGCTCTTTCGCTCTTGCGGAGGACGAAAATTACAGATTTTTCAAAATGAGAGATTTTCAGAATTTTTTTCATATTGAGCAAGTTCAGAGACTGGTCTATATCACCCACTAATTAGTTTTCCATAATTGGCATGTTTTCTATGAGAAATTCAGCGTTGAACTAGTGTGTGCGCTCTTTCATACAAGCGGAGGACCAAAATAACGGATTTTGTCAAAATTGAAGAATTCAAAATTTTTTTTTCATAGTGAGCAAGTTCAGAGACTGGTCTATATCACTCACAAATCGGTTTTCCATAATTGACATATTTTCTATGAGAAATTCAGCGTCAAATGTGTGTGTGCGCTCTTTGAGTAAGCTTTCAGCTGAAACTTCTAAAACTCGAATAAAAAATGCTATAACTCGAGTTTTAATGGAGCAACAAAAATGATTTATATACCAAACGAACCGTCGTGACGAGGTAATGTCAGTAGTTTTCAAGAAAATTGCGAAAACTGATGAAAATCACGACTTTTATCAATTTTATCAGTAAAATCAGCTTTTCATTATTTAGCGATAACTTTTGAAGACCGGAAAAGTTCAAATCAGGCGATAGCTCGTTGGAATCGCAATAAAACGCTTAACAAAATGGTATATAAAAATTATCAAAATATCAATTATTTAAAATTTCGAAATTATTTTTTTTGAACATTGATAAATTGATAACTCCTTATCAGATAGAGATACAGAGCTATAATTAGGCTTAAAATGATCGCATTGTCAAGACGAACAATACGATACTAATATCGGTTATGATTGCTCACGTTTTTTCAAAACTCGTTTTATCAGCGGAAATTGATAAGCTGATTGTGAAAAAAGTTTCACTCCGAATGAGCTGAAACTTGGAACTTAAGGGTTATCAAACACGGCGCAACTTTTAAGCATAGTCTGATCAAAAAGCTATAAGCGGTTTTTTTGCTGCTGAAACAGTGATAAAAGTACATACAACTGATAACGAATTTTGGTACTGATAACAAAATTCAAATAAATAATCTATTATATCGTTCGATAGCGCATGATATGCGCTTCAATTTACATGCACACTGCGAAGAACGGTTTTTGATTGCTGTCGAGTTATCAGCGGAAAACGAAACAGCTGATAATTTTGTGATAACGTAACTCACTAACCTATTATTTTTCAGAAAGTGATCAACTGATTCGGATGTAGTATCACCACGCGAACAACATATCCAAAAAAATCCCGAATTCCTTGGTGTCTTCTCCTGGCAGCTCGAAAAACGTGTTCACTGATAACGCTGATAAAATGATAATGCCGCTGATAACAGTGATGATTATATTTTTTAGATGCGTTTTTCAATTTGCAGTCGATTGAAAGTAGTTACAAGGTCGTACGACGATTTGTTCGCGAGTTATGATGGAAAAAGTGCATTTTCAGCGAAATTTTGTCCGGGCCATAAGTCCGCGAGTTTTGGAGATGGAGGTGGAGTTTAACGAGGTTTTTTTTATTTTTTTTTTATTATCTATCGAATGATATAGTTGTTAGGCGGTGGATCTCAAATTCGCTAAAATGCCTAAACCCAAATGGCGTGGCTAGCGCCGGAGCTAACGCTCCGGCGCTAAGCCACGCCTAAGCCAACAACCGCCGATAGGCGGACCCCGCCGAAGGCGGGGGGAAAAAAGAAAACACCACCGCCGTTAGGCGGACCCCGCCGAAGGCGGGACATCTTATGTCAGTACTTTCCTGGATTTAAGTTCAACTGAATGAACGGGGAACTAAAGAAATGAGAACTGTGCAAATGAAGTTTGGAGTATGTAACCGCCGCGGCGTGATTTTCGTGTCTGAAAAAAATCAAAAAAATTTCAGCTTTAGTTTGAAGAGAAAAGGATCTGAAAGATGAAGTGAATAAACGGGGAACTAAAAAAATGAGAACTGTAAAAATGAAATTTGCAGTATGTAACCGCCTCGGCGTGATTTCCCGTGTTTAAAAAAATTCCAAAACATTTTTTTTTTAATTTAAGACGTATATCGTGAAAAACAACAGGTCAGAGTATTTTTCCCGTTATCAGCATAAAATTACGGTTAGTTTGACATATCACACATAATTTTTCGATGATTTTAATTTTTTTATCAAAATTTCGCAATAGTTTCGAAAATTCGAAAAAATTTCAAAATTTTCAGTTTTTCATTTAGACATATAGAAAACAAAATTCTGAACATGACACATTATTTTGTTTTCCCCAGAAACCTCAAATTCCATGAGAAATTGCCATTTGAACGAGTGTGTGCGCTCTTTCGTTCTTGCGGAGGACGAAAATTACAGATTTTTCAAAATTAGAGATTTTCAGAATTTTTTTTCATATTGAGCAAGTTCAGAGTCTGGTCTATATCACCCACTAATTTGTTTTCCATTATTGGCATGTTTTCCATGAGAAATTCAGCGTTGAACTAGTGTGTGCGCTCTTTAATGCAAGCGGAGGACGAAAATAACGGATTTTTTCAAAATTGAAGAATTCAAAATTTTTTTTTCATAGTGAGCAAGTTCAGAGACTGGTCTATATCACCCACGAATCGGTTTTCCATAATTGACATATTTTCCATGAGAAATTCAGCGTCAAAGGTGTGTGTGCGCTCTTTGAGTAAGCTTTCAGCTGAAACTTCTAAAACTCGAATAAAAAATTCTATAACTCGAGTTTCAATAGAGCTGTAGAAATGATTTATATATCAAAAGAACCGTCGCGACGAGGTAAGGTCGGTAGTTTTCATGAAAATGGCGAAACCTGATAAAAATAATGACTATTATCAATTTTATCAGTAAAATCAGTTTTTCATTATTTAGCGATAACTTTTGAAGACCGGCAAAATTCAAATCACGCGAGAGCTCGTTGGAATCGCAATAAAACGCTTAACAAAACGATATATAAAAATTATCAAAATATCAATTATTTAAAATTTCGAAATTATTTTTTTTGAACATTGATAAATTGATAACTCCTTATCAGATGAAGATGCAGGGCTATAATTAGGCTTAAAATAATCGCAGCATCATGGCGAACAATATGATACTAATATCGGGTATGATTGCTCAAGTTTTTTCAAAACTGATAGTATCAGTGGAAATTGATAAGGTGATTACAGAAATACCGCCGGTTGAAACCGGCTGAAAATTTGTCTCTAGATGTAGAAAAGCACAACAAATCGTTTACAAATAGTCTGGTGTGAAAATTTTTGATTCATATTTTTGATAATCAGATAGTGATAAAAGTAGGTCATATTGATAAGGAATTGTTAAACTGATATGCACAGATAATATGGTGATCATTAGTATCATTCGATAGCGCATGATTTCAGCTTTCATATGTTGTATGGCGTTCATCCAGATTCCAATATGCTGATTAGTTATCAGTCGAAAAGTAAATAGCTGATAATTTCGTGATAAGATAACTCGAAAACTTATAAGCGGTTGGCCAGATTCCAATTGATTATGATGTATCTCGATGGTGCGCATAACATATCAAAAATGATCAAAAATCGTGACGACGCTTCTCCTGATATGGAGAAAAACGTGTTTGCTGATAACGATGATAAAAAGATAATGCCGCTGATAACAGTGATGATTATATTTGTTAGATGCGTTTTTCAATTTGCAGTCGATTGAAAGTAGTTAGAAGGTCGTACGATGATTTGTTCGCGAGTTATGATGGAAAAAGTGCATTTTCAGCGGAATTTTGTCCGGGCCATAAGTCCGCGAGTTTTGAAGATGGAGGTGGGGTTTAACGAGGTTTTTTTCTTTTTTTTTTATTATCTATCGAATGATATAGTTGTTAGGCGGTGGATCTCAAATTCGCTAAAATGCCTAAACCCAAATGGCGTGGCTAGCGCCGGAGCTAACGCTCCGGCGCTAAGCCACGCCTAAGCCTAAGCCTAAAAACTGGAACTAAGCCTAAGAAAATGTTGGCTAAGCCTAAGACTGAACCTGGCTATCGGCTAAGCCTAAGCCTAAAAACTGGAACTAAGCCTAAGAAAATGTTGGCTAAGCCTAAGACTGAACCTGGCTATCGGCTAAGCCTAAGCCTAAAAACTGGAACTAAGCCTAAGAAAATGTTGGCTAAGCCTAAGACTGAACCTGGCTATCGGCTAAGCCTAAGCCTAAAAACTGGAACTAAGCCTAAGAAAATGTTGGCTAAGCCTAAGACTGAACCTGGCTATCGGCTAAGCCTAAGCCTAAAAACTGGAACTAAGCCTAAGAAAATGTTGGCTAAGCCTAAGACTGAACCTGGCTATCGGCTATATACGTAATTTTAGACTTTGCATTTCACCCATGCAGACACTTTGCAACTTTCGCCAGATGCTATTTTTTCTGTTACTATTTTGAATTAGCTCCGCCCAGATCAAATGCGAACCTTATAATCCAATTTCCGAGCGTGCAATAATTTGAAGGGGATCGTGGACTTCCGAGTGGACGATTGTGGGGTTTCTCAGCGTTGGGTGTCGAACTTCTCAATTAATGGTTCATTTTTCAATTCGCATGACCGTCTTGCAGTGGACATTCTATACCTATAATATTATTTTGAAAACAAAACCAGCTGTGCAGTATTTATTAAGAATCAAGAAAAACGGATTGGCGCTCGTGTTTCAAACCCGAGTGGAACTCGTGTTTCAAACCCGAGTGGATCTCGTGTTTGAAACCCGGATGTCACTCGGGTTTGAAACCCGAATGTCACTCGGGTTTGAAACACGAGTGACATTCTCCAAAATAATATAATTATCAGAATTAATGCTTTAAAGTGTCTCTTTACTCATTTTCATTTTTGGTATTAATAGATTCAGAATCACCTATAACTAACGGAATCAGCAAAAAAAAATCAGGTTAAAAGTTTCCCGGGTTTCAAACCCGAGCGACATTTTAAAAATTTCCATTGATAATGAAAAATCGGGCATAGCCGTCGGTCCCCACTTACTGAAATAAAACTGAAACTAAAAAGGAGAAACGAGAAAAAATAAAAGATAATCATTAGCTATAAAATTAAAAGTTCAGAACCTATGTTTGAAAGAGTTAAAAAAACGGAAATTATAAAATCACATTCGTCACGATAATTTGAAAGAAGAGCTTGAAACAATTCATGAAAATCAAATTTAGAGACATGTTCAAAAACTTCTATTTATAATTTTGGGGCTTGAAACCCAAAAAAGTGGGCCACCCTTTAACTTATGTCCACCCGGGTTTCAAACCCGAGCGACATTTTAAAAATTTCCATGGACTTTGATATTGGCTTTGAATTTGGGCTTTGGAGTTGGGCTTTGAAATTGGGCCTTGAAATGGGGCTTTGAAATTAGGCTATGAAATTGGCTTTAAATTTGGGCTTTGAAATTTAGGCTTTGAAGTTGGGCTTTGAAATTTAGGCTTTGAAGTTGGGCTTTGAAATTTAGGCTTTGAATTTGGGCTTTGAAACAGGGCTTTGAATTTGGGCTTTGAAATTGGGCTTTGAATTTGGGCTTTAAAATTGGGCTTTGAAATGGGCTCTGAATTTGGGCTTTAAAATTGGGCTTTGAAATGGGCTCTGAATTTGGGCTTTGAAAGGCTTAGAAATTTAGGCTTTGAAGTTGGCTTTGAAACAGGGCTTTGAATTTGGGCTTTGACATAGGGCTTTGAAATTGGCTTTGAAATTTAGGCTTTGAATTTGGGCTTTGAAAGTGGGCTTTGAATTTGGGCTTTAAAATTGGGCTTTGAAATGGGCTCTGAATTTGGGCTTTAAAATTGGGCTTTGAAATGGGCTCTGAATTTGGGCTTTGAAAGGCTTAGAAATTTAGGCTTTGAAGTTGGCTTTGAAACAGGGCTTTGAATTTGGACTTTGACATAGGGCTTTGAAATTGGCTTTGAAATTTAGGCTTTGAATTTGGGCTTTGAAAGTGGGCTTTGAAATTTAGGCTTTGAATTTGGGCTTTGAATGTGGGCTTTGGAGTTGGGCTTTGAAATTGGGCCTTGAAATGGGGCTTTGAAATTAGGCTATGAAATTGGTCTTTAAATTTGGGCTTGGAAATTGGGCTTTGAAAGGCTTTGAAATTTAGGCTTTGAAGTTGGGCTTTGAAATTTAGGCTTTGAAGTTGGCTTTGAAACAGGGCTTTGAATTTGGGCTTTGAAATTGGGATTTGAATTTGGGCTTTAAAATTGGGCTTTGAAATGGGTTCTGAATTTGGGCTTTAAAATTGGGCTTTGAAATGGGCTCTGAATTTGTGCTTGGAAAGGCTTTGAAATTTAGGCTTTGAAGTTGGCTTTGAAACAGGGCTTTGAATTTGGGCTTTAACATTGGGCTTAGGGCTTTGAAATTGGGTATAGGGCTATAGGGCTTGGCTATAGGGCTTTGAAATTGGCTTTGAATGTGGGCCTTGGAGTTGGGCTTTGAATTTGGGCGTTGAATATGGGATTTGAGCTTTGGAAATCGACCCTGGGCTCAGAAAATGGGTTTTTAAAGTGCGCTTTGAAATTTGATTTGGATTGGGACCGTGACACAAAAGTAAATCAAATATATTCTGAAAATCGAGTTAGATCTCACCTCCCTTAAAATAATGTCCACCTGGGTTTCAAACCCGAGCGACATTTAAAAAAATTAAAAAAAAAAGATAATCATTAGCTATAAAATTAAAAGTTCAGAACCTATGTTTGAAAGAGTTACAAAAAACGGAAATTATGAAATCACATTCGTCATCACGAAAGTTTGAAAGACGAGCTTGAAAAAATTCATGAAAATCAACTTTAGTGACATGTTCAAAAACTTCTATTTATAATTTTGGGGTTTGAAACCCGAGAAATTGGGCCTCCCTTTAAATTATGTCCAAACCGGGTTTCAAACCCGAGCGACATTTTAAAAAATTTCATTGATAATAAAAACTCGGGCATAGCCTTCGGTCGCCACTTACTGAAATAAAGCTGAAAATAAAAAGGAGAAACGAAAAAAAACCATAATCATTAGCAATAAAATTAAAAGTTCAGAACCTATGTTTGAAAGAGTTAAATAACGGAAATTATAAAATCACATTCGTCATCACGAAAATTTGAAAGAAGTGTTTGAAAAATTCATGAAAATCAAATTTATTGACATGTTCAAAAACTTCTATTTATAATTTTGGGGTTTGAAACCCGAGAAATTGAGCCTAAAATTGATTTTGGAGCTAGGAGTTCTAGCTAGGAGATGCTCGAAAATTGCCTGAGGAATCTCAAAAAAAAACGAAAAAATCAAAAAAAAAACCATGAAAACAACCTGGCGGGGCCGCCCGAGGGCCGTTGCCAAAACGTCAAGTCTGCCATTTGGGACCAAATCGACATCATTCCTTACCTCCCTTTAAGGTCCACTCGGGTTTCAAACCCGGGTGACAATTTCAAAAAATTCTATCAAAATGTGACACTTTCCAACAACTTTCAAAGAATCTTGAACTTTTCCAATATTTTCTTGCAAATTATCGTGGTATTTCGCTAAAATTTTAAATGAGCGCTTGAAATAATTCATGAAAATCAAAAGTTATGAATATCTAGTTAAATTTCACTAAAAATCTGTCAGACGATTCGATCGCAGTAACTCGGTTATTGTGGGCTTTAGGTTGGGCTTTCGGCTTTCGGCTTTATCGAATAAAGAGAAGAAGATTTTGCCACCGCTTCCCAGCACGGCTAAACGAAAGAATGGCAACGTGTTCGCGATTTCGCTTGCGTACACGTACGTTAGATACTCAGCTTAGGTCTCGACACGAAATCGGTTACTGTATTTTCAAGCATGTTTCGGCTTTTTACCACGGCTTTCGGCTTGATTTGAAATTGGGCTTTCGAGTTGGATTATGAAATTGGGTTTTGAATTGGCTTTGAAATTGGGCTTTAAAAACTGGGCTTTGAAATGGCTTTGAAATTGGGCTTTGAAATTGGGCTCTCGGCTGTGGCTTCCGAATTAGGCTTTAAAAACTGGGCTTTGAAATTGGGCTTTGAAATTGGGCTTTGAATTTGGGCTTTGAAATTGGGACTTGAAATTGGGCTTTGAAATGGGGCTTTGAAATGGGGCTTTGAAATGGGGCTTTGAAATAGGCTTTGAAATTGGGCTTTGAAATTGGGCTTTAAAGTTGGGCTTTGAAATTGGGCTTTGAAATTGGCTTTGAAATTGGGCTTTAAAGTTGGGCTTTGAAATTGGGCTTTGAAATTGGGCTTTGAAATTGGGCTTTGAATTTGGGCTTTGAAATTGGGCTTTGAAATTGGGCTTTGAAATGGGGCTTTGAAATAGGCTTTGAAATTGGGCTTTGAAATTGGGCTTTGAAATGGGGCTTTGAAATAGGCTTTGAAATTGGGCTTTGAAATTGGGCTTTGAAATGGCTTTGAAATTGGGCTTTGAAATTGGCTTTGAAATTGGGCTTTAAAGTTGGGCTTTGAAATTGGGCTTTGAATTTGGGCTTTGAAATTGGGCTTTGAAATTGGGCTTTGAATTTGGGCTTTGAAATTGGGCTTCGAAATTGGGCTTTGAAATTGGGCTTTGAAATGGGGCTTTGAAATAGGCTTTGAAATTGGGCTTTGAAATTGGGCTTTGAATTGGCTTTGAAATTGGGCTTTGAAATTAGGCTTTGAAATTGGGCTTTGAAATTGGGCTTTGAAATTGGGCTTTGAAATTGGGCTTTGAAATTGTCTTTAAAATTGGGCTTTGAAGTTGGCTTTAAACTTAGGCTTTGAAGTTGGCTTTGATCTTAGGCTTTGGAAAATAGGCTTTGGGCTGTGGCTTCGGCTTAAGCGCAGGCGTATTATGCCTAAGCCTAAGCCTAAGCCTAAGCCTAAGCCTAAGCCTAAGCCTAAGCCTAAGCCTAAGCCTAAGCCTAATCCCGCCTTCGGCGGGGTCCGCCTAACGGCGGTGGTGTTTTCTTTTTTCCCCCCGCCTTCGGCGGGGTCCGCCTATCGGCGGTTGTTGTGTCCTTAAACAGGGTGTCGAACTCCGAGCGTTTGGGACTAAGCCTTTTTTGAAGGAATGTTATTTTAAGTTGGGTTTCCAAGAACATGGTGTCGAACTTCTCATTCTAGTATGATTGCTTCGGATGATGCTAAGCATCATCCCAAGATGTGATTTGGGTTTATAGTGTCAAAGTAATGAAAGTAGTGAAATCAACGAGACCCTCGCCTTCGGCGAGGTGTTGTTATCCTGGCTCAAAGCACGGACCGTGACACAAAGTGAAAGTAATGAAAGTAGTGAAATCAACGAGACCCTCGCCTTCGGCGAGGACCGCCTACGGCGGTGGTAATGTCCTGGCTCAAAGCACGGACCGTGACACAATGTGAAAGTAAGGAAAGTAGTGAAATCAACGAGACCCTCGCCTTCGGCGAGGACCGCCTACGGCGGTGGTAATGTCCTGGCTCAAAGCACGGCCCGTGACACAAAGTGAAAGTAATGAAAGTAGTGAAATCAACAAGACCCTCGCCTTCGGCGAGGGTGGTGTTGTCCTAGCGTAATCTCGCGGACCCGTGATGTGAACCCAAATCGCCGGCTTTATGTACACTCTGATATCAACTGTAAGATGTTGTGCGCACTTGGTATTTTTGGGGCGCAAAATAAAATGTGTGGAAAAAAGTTTAAAAATATGAAAGTAGACGCGAAGTTAGTTGTAAGGTTGAGCGCAAAGTTCAAGTCACTGGGCAATGGAGTATTAACGTTGGATAAATGTGAGAACTTTTGCAAAGCCGCTGCGCTTCGCTCCGCGTCTTTGCCAAATTTCGGACATTTATCCAACGTTAATATTCCAATGCACAACCTATCGTGATGGGTCGCTTCGCGACCCATTTCAATATGACTTATCAAGAAACTATGTGGGCAAATAGTGTTTTTGGGGCGCAAAAAATGAGTCGGAAAAAAGTTTAAAAATATGAAAGTAGACGCGAAGTTAGTTGTAAGGTTGAGCGCAAAGTTCAAGTCACTGGGCAATGGAGTATTAACGTTGGATAAATGTGAGAACTTTTGCAAAGCCGCTGCGCTTCGCTCCGCGTCTTTGCCAAATTTCGGACATTTATCCAACGTTAATATTCCAATGCACAAACTATCGTGATGGGTCGCTTCGCGACCCATTTCAATATGACTTATCAAGAAACTATGTGGGGAAATAGTGTTTTTGGGGCACAAAAAATGAGTCGGAAAAAAGTTTAAAAATATGAAAGTAGACGCGAAGATAGTTGTAAGGTTGAGCGCAAAGTTCAAGTCACTGGGCAATGGAGTATTAACGTTGGATAAATGTGAGAACTTTTGCAAAGCCGCTGCGCTTCGCTCCGCGTCTTTGCCAAATTTCGGACATTTATCCAACGTTAATATTCCAATGCACAAACTATCGTTATGGGTCGCTTCGCGACCCATTTCAATATGATTTCAGTTGTAAGACTTGTGGTTCCAAACTTCACAGCAGTTTGGAGTACATAAAGCCGGCGATTTGGGTTCACATCACGGGTCCGCGAGATTACGCTAGGACAACACCACCCTCGCCGAAGGCGAGGGTCTTGTTGATTTCACTACTTTCATTACTTTCACTTTGTGTCACGGGCCGTGCTTTGAGCCAGGACATTACCACCGCCGTAGGCGGTCCTCGCCGAAGGCGAGGGTCTCGTTGATTTCACTACTTTCCTTACTTTCACATTGTGTCACGGTCCGTGCTTTGAGCCAGGACATTACCACCGCCGTAGGCGGTCCTCGCCGAAGGCGAGGGTCTCGTTGATTTCACTACTTTCATTACTTTCACTTTGTGTCACGGTCCGTGCTTTGAGCCAGGATAACAACACCTCGCCGAAGGCGAGGGTCTCGTTGATTTCACTACTTTCATTACTTTGACACTATAAACCCAAATCACATCTTGGGATGATGCTTAGCATCATCCGAAGCAATCATACTAGAATGAGAAGTTCGACACCATGTTCTTGGAAACCCAACTTAAAATAACATTCCTTCAAAAAAGGCTTAGTCCCAAACGCTCGGAGTTCGACACCCTGTTTAAGGACACAACAACCGCCGATAGGCGGACCCCGCCGAAGGCGGGGGGAAAAAAGAAAACACCACCGCCGTTAGGCGGACCCCGCCGAAGGCGGGACATCCTATGTCAGTACTTTACTGGATTTAAGTTCAATTGAATGAACGGGGAACTAAAAAAAATGAGAACTGTACAAATGAAGTTTGGAGTATGTAACCGCCGCGGCGTGATTTTCGTGTCTGAAAAAATTCAAAAAAATGTTAGCTTTAGTCTGAAGACAAAAGGATCTGAAAGATGAAGTGAATAAACGGGGAACTAAAAAAATGAGAACTGTAAAAATGAAGTTTGGAGTATGTAACCGCCTCGGCGTGATTTTCAGAGTCTGAAAAAATTCAAAAAATTGTTCAGCTTTGAAGATAAATGGATCCGAACTATCAAGTGAATAAACGAGGAACTAAAAAAATTAGAAAAATACAGAAGAAGTATTGAGTATGTAACCGCCTCGGCGTGATTTCCCGTGTTTGAAAAAATTCCAAAACTTTCTTTTTTAAAATTTAAGACATATATCTTGAAAAGCAACAGGTCAGAGTATTTTTACCGTTATCAGCATAAAATTACGGTTAGTTTGACATATCACACATAATTTTTCGATGATTTTAATTTTTTTATCAAAATTTCGCAATAGTTTCGAAAATTCGAAAAAATTTCAAAATTTTCAGTTTTTCATTTAGACATATAGAACACAAAATTCTGAACATGACGCATTATTTTGTTTTCCGCAGAAACCCCAAATTCCATGAGAAATTGCCATTTGAACGAGTGTGTGCGCTCTTTCGCTCTTGCGGAGGACGAAAATTACAGATTTTTCAAAATTAGAGATTTTCAGATTTTTTTTTCATATTGAGCAAGTTCAGAGACTGGTCTATGTCACCCACTAATTTGTTTTCCATTATTGACATGTTTTCCATGAGAAATTCAGCGTTGAACTAGTGTGTGCGCTCTTTAATGCAAACGGAGGACCAAAATAACGGATTTTTTCAAAATTGAAGAATTCAAACTTTTTTTTTCATAGTGAGCAAGTTCAGAGACTGGTCTATAACACCCACGAATCGGTTTTCCATAATTGACATATTTTCCATGAGAAATTCAGCGTCAAAGGTGTGTGTGCGCTCTTTGAGTAAGCTTTCAGCTGAAACTTCTAAAACTCGAATAAAAAATTCTATAACTCGAGTTTCAATAGAGCTATAGAAATGATTTATATATCAAAAGAACCGTCGCGACGAGGTAATGTCAGTAGTTTTCATGAAAATGACGAAACCTGATGATAATCACGACTTTTATCAATTTTATCAGTAAAATCAGCTTTTCATTATTTGATGATAACTTTTGAAGACCGGCAAAATTCAAATCAGGCGAGAGCTCATTGAAATCGCAATAAAACGCTTAACAGAATCATATGAAAAAATTATCAAAATATCAATTATTTAAAATTTCGAAATTATTTTTTTTGAACATTGATAAATTGATAACTCGTTAACAGATAAAGATACAGAGCTATAATTAGGCTTAAAATAATCGCATCGTCATGACGAACAATATGATACTAATAACAGGTATGATTGCTCAAGTTTTTACAAAACTCATATTATCAGTGGATATTGATAAGCCTGATTACGAAAAGCCCGACGATCGATTTTGCTAAAAATTTGTCCGTAGAGGTTATTAGGCATGGCGAATCGTTTAAAAATAGTCTGGTTAAAAAAAAATGCGCCAATTTTTTGATAATCAGATAGTGATAAAAATAGGTCCTACTGATAAGGAATTCTTAAACTGATAAGCACTGATAATATGATGATCATTAGTATCATTCGATAGCGCATGATTTCTGCTTTCATATGGTGTATGGAGTTCATCCAGATTCTGATATGCTGATCAGTTATCAGCCAAAAACCAAAATGCTGATAATTTCGTGATAAGATAACTCGAAAACGTATAGTTTGTCGGCGAGTTTCCAATTGATTATGATGTAACTCGCGGCTCTGCATAACATATCAAAATTAAAATAAAATCGTACGTTCTCTTCTCCTGATATGGACAAAAACGTGTTCACTGATAACGCTGATAAAATGATAATGTCACTGATAACAGTGATGATTATATTTGTTAGATGCGCTTTTGAATTTGCAGTCGATTGAAAGTAGTTAGAAGGTCGTACGACAATTTGTTCGCGAGTTATGATGGAAAAAGTGCATTTTCAGCGAAATTTTGTCCGGGCCATAAGTCCGCGAGTTTTGAAGATGGAGGTGGAGTTTAACGAGGTTTTTTTCTTTTTTTTTTATTATCTATCGAATGATATAGTTGTTAGGCGGTAGATCTCAAATTCGCTAAAATGCCTAAACCCAAATGGCGTGGCTAGCGCCTCAGCTAACGCTGAGGCGCTAAGCCACGCCTAAGCCTAAGCCTAAGCCTAAGCCTAAGCCTAAGCCTAAGCCTAAGCCTAAGCCTAAGCCTAAGCCTAAGCCTAAGCCTAAGCCTAAGCCTAAGCCTAAGCCTAAGCCTAAGCCTAAGCCTAAGCCTAAGCCTAAGCCTAAGCCTAAGCCTAAGCCTAAGCCTAAGCCTAAGCCTAAGCCTAAGCCTAAGCCTAAGCCTAAGCCTAAGCCTAAGCCTAAGCCTAAGCCTAAGCCTAAGCCTAAGCCTAAGCCTAAGCCTAAGCCTAAGCCTAAGCCTAAGCCTAAGCCTAAGCCTAAGCCTAAGCCTAACCCGCCTTCGGCGGGGTCCGCCTAACGGCGGTGGTGTTTTCTTTTTTCCCCCCGCCTTCGGCGGGGTCCGCCTATCGGCGGTTGTTGTGTCCTTAAACAGGGTGTCGAACTCCGAGCGTTTGGGACTAAGCCTTTTTTGAAGGAATGTTATTTTAAGTTGGGTTTCCAAGAACATGGTGTCGAACTTCTCATTCTAGTATGATTGCTTCGGATGATGCTAAGCATCATCCCAAGATGTGATTTGGGTTTATAGTGTCAAAGTAATGAAAGTAGTGAAATCAATGAGACCCTCGCCTTCGGCGAGGTGATGTTATCCTGGCTCAAAGCACGGACCGTGACACAAAGTGAAAGTAATGAAAGTAGTGAAATCAACGAGACCCTCGCCTTCGGCGAGGTGATGTTATCCTGGCTCAAAGCACGGACCGTGACACAAAGTGAAAGTAATGAAAGTAGTGAAATCAATGAGACCCTCGCCTTCGGCGAGGACCGCCTACGGCGGTGGTAATGTCCTGGCTCAAAGCACGGACCGTGACACAAAGTGAAAGTAATGAAAGCAGCGAAATCAACAAGACCCTCGCCTTCGGCGAGGGTGGTGTTGTCCTAGCGTAATCTCGCGGACCCGTGATGTGAACCCAAATCGCCGGCTTTATGTACACTCTGATATCAACTGTAAGATGTTGTGCGCACCTGGTATTTTTGGGGCGCAAAATAAAATGTGTGGAAAAAAGTTTAAAAATATGAAAGTAGAAGCGGAATTAGTTGTAGGGTTGAGCGCAAAGTCCAAGTCACTGGGCAATGGAGTATTAACGTTGGATAAATGTGAGAACTTTTGCAAAGCCGCTGCGCTTCGCTCCGCGTCTTTGCCAAATTTCGGACATTTATCCAACGTTAATATTCCAATGCACAAACTATCGTTATGGGTCGCTTCGCGACCCATTTCAATATTACTTTTTAAGTAACTATGTGGGCACAACTCTGATATCGACTGTAAGATGTTGTGCGCACCTGGTATTTTGGGGCGCAAAATAACATGTGTTTAAAAAAGTTTAAAAATATGAAAGTAGACGCGAAGTTAGTTGTATGGTTGAGCGCAAAGTTCAAGTCACTGGGCAATGGAGTATTAACGTTGGATAAATGTGAGAACTTTTGCAAAGCCGCTGCGCTTCGCTCCGCGTCTTTGCCAAATTTCGGACATTTATCCAACGTTAATATTCCAATGCACAAACTATCGTTATGGGTCGCTTCGCGACCCATTTCAATATGATTTCAGTTGTAACACTTGTGGTTCCAAACTTCACAGCAGTTTGGAGTACATAAAGCCGGCGATTTGGGTTCACATCACGGGTCCGCGAGATTACGCTAGGACAACACCACCCTCGCCGAAGGCGAGGGTCTTGTTGATTTCGCTGCTTTCATTACTTTCACTTTGTGTCACGGTCCGTGCTTTGAGCCAGGACATTACCACCGCCGTAGGCGGTCCTCGCCGAAGGCGAGGGTCTCATTGATTTCACTACTTTCATTACTTTCACTTTGTGTCACGGTCCGTGCTTTGAGCCAGGATAACATCACCTCGCCGAAGGCGAGGGTCTCGTTGATTTCACTACTTTCATTACTTTCACTTTGTGTCACGGTCCGTGCTTTGAGCCAGGATAACATCACCTCGCCGAAGGCGAGGGTCTCATTGATTTCACTACTTTCATTACTTTGACACTATAAACCCAAATCACATCTTGGGATGATGCTTAGCATCATCCGAAGCAATCATACTAGAATGAGAAGTTCGACACCATGTTCTTGGAAACCCAACTTAAAATAACATTCCTTCAAAAAAGGCTTAGTCCCAAACGCTCGGAGTTCGACACCCTGTTTAAGGACACAACAACCGCCGATAGGCGGACCCCGCCGAAGGCGGGGGGAAAAAAGAAAACACCACCGCCGTTAGGCGGACCCCGCCGAAGGCGGGACATCTTATGTCAGTACTTTCCTGGATTTAAGTTCAACTGAATGAACGGGGAACTAAAGAAATGAGAACTGTGCAAATGAAGTTTGGAGTATGTAACCGCCGCGGCGTGATTTTCGTGTCTGAAAAAAATCAAAAAAATTTCAGCTTTAGTTTGAAGAGAAAAGGATCTGAAAGATGAAGTGAATAAACGGGGAACTAAAAAAATGAGAACTGTAAAAATGAAATTTGCAGTATGTAACCGCCTCGGCGTGATTTCCCGTGTTTAAAAAAATTCCAAAACATTTTTTTTTTAATTTAAGACGTATATCGTGAAAAACAACAGGTCAGAGTATTTTTCCCGTTATCAGCATAAAATTACGGTTAGTTTGACATATCACACATAATTTTTCGATGATTTTAATTTTTTTATCAAAATTTCGCAATAGTTTCGAAAATTCGAAAAAATTTCAAAATTTTCAGTTTTTCATTTAAACATATAGAAAACAAAATTCTGAACATGACACATTATTTTGTTTTCCCCAGAAACCTCAAATTCCATGAGAAATTGCCATTTGAACGAGTGTGTGCGCTCTTTCGTTCTTGCGGAGGACGAAAATTACAGATTTTTCAAAATTAGAGATTTTCAGAATTTTTTTTCATATTGAGCAAGTTCAGAGTCTGGTCTATATCACCCACTAATTTGTTTTCCATTATTGGCATGTTTTCCATGAGAAATTCAGCGTTGAACTAGTGTGTGCGCTCTTTAATGCAAGCGGAGGACGAAAATAACGGATTTTTTCAAAATTGAAGAATTCAAAATTTTTTTTTCATAGTGAGCAAGTTCAGAGACTGGTCTATATCACCCACGAATCGGTTTTCCATAATTGACATATTTTCCATGAGAAATTCAGCGTCAAAGGTGTGTGTGCGCTCTTTGAGTAAGCTTTCAGCTGAAACTTCTAAAACTCGAATAAAAAATTCTATAACTCGAGTTTCAATAGAGCTGTAGAAATGATTTATATATCAAAAGAACCGTCGCGACGAGGTAAGGTCGGTAGTTTTCATGAAAATGGCGAAACCTGATAAAAATAATGACTATTATCAATTTTATCAGTAAAATCAGTTTTTCATTATTTAGCGATAACTTTTGAAGACCGGCAAAATTCAAATCACGCGAGAGCTCGTTGGAATCGCAATAAAACGCTTAACAAAACGATATATAAAAATTATCAAAATATCAATTATTTAAAATTTCGAAATTATTTTTTTTGAACATTGATAAATTGATAACTCCTTATCAGATGAAGATACAGGGCTATAATTAGGCTTAAAATAATCGCAGCATCATGGCGAACAATATGATACTAATATCGGTTATGATTGCTCACGTTTTTTCAAAACACGTTTTATCAGCGGAAATTGATAAGCCTGATTACGAAAAGCCCGACGATCGATTTTGCTAAAAATTTGTCCATAGAGGTTATTAGGCATGGCGAATCGTTTAAAAATAGTCTGGTTCAAAAAAAAAGGGCCAGTTTTTTGATAATCAGAAGGTGATAAAAGTAGGTCATATTGATAAGGAATTCTTAAACTGATAAGCACAGATAATATGATGATCATTAGTATCATTCGATAGCGCATGACTTCTGCTTTCATATGATTTAAAGCGTTCATCCAGATTCTGATATGCTGATCAGTTATCAGCCGAAAATCAAAATGCTGATAATTTCGTGATAAGGTAAATCACTGAAAGTTCAATTTGCTGAGCGGATTCAACTGATTCGGATGAAGCTTAGTGACGTGCACAACATATCCGAAAAAATCCCGAATCGGTAGGGCTCTTCTCCGGGCAGCTCGAAAAACGTGTTTGCTGATAACGCTGATAAAATGATAATGCCGCTGATAACAGTGATGATTATATTTGTTAGATGCGTTTTTGAATTTGCAGTCGATTAAAAGTAGTTAGAAGGTCGTACGACGATCAGGTCGCGAGTTATGATGGAAAAAGTGCATTTTCAGCGAAATTTTGTCCGGGCCATAAGTCCGCGAGTTTTGAAGATGGAGGTGGGGTTTAACGTGATTTTTTTCATTTTTTTTTATTATCTATCGAATGATATAGTTGTTAGGCGGTGTATCTCAAATTCGCTAAAATGCCTAAACCCAAATGGCGTGGCTAGCGCCGGAGCTCACGCTCCGGCGCTAAGCCACGCCTAAGCCTAAGCCTAATTTTGTTCCCCGTTCATTCAAATGAACTTAAATCCAGTAAAGTACTGACATAAGATGTCCCGCCTTCGGCGGGGTCCGCCTAACGGCGGTGGTGTTTTCTTTTTTCCCCCCGCCTTCGGCGGGGTCCGCCTATCGGCGGTTGTTGTATCCTTAAACAGGGTGTCGAACTCCGAGCGTTTGGAACTAAGCCTTTTTTGAAGGAATGTTACTTTAAGTTGGGTTTCCAAGAACATGGTGTCGAACTTCTCATTCTAGTATGATTGCTTCGGATGATGCTAAGCATCATCCCAAGATGTGATTTGGGTTTATAGTGTCAAAGTAATGAAAGTAGTGAAATCAATGAGACCCTCGCCTTCGGCGAGGTGGTGTTATCCTGGCTCAAAGCACGGACCGTGACACAAAGTGAAAGTAATGAAAGTAGTGAAATCAACGAGACCCTCGCCTTCGGCGAGGTGGTGTTATCCTGGCTCAAAGCACGGACCGTGACACAAAGTGAAAGTAAGGAAAGTAGTGAAATCAACGAGACCCTCGCCTTCGGCGAGGACCGCCTACGGCGGTGGTAATGTCCTGGCTCAAAGCACGGACCGTGACACAAAGTGAAAGTAATGAAAGTAGCGAAATGAACAAGACCCTCGCCTTCGGCGAGGGTGGTGTTGTCCTAGCGTAATCTCGCGGACCCGTGATGTGAACCCAAATCGCCGGCTTTATGTACACTCTGATATCAACTGTAAGATGTTGTGCGCACCTGGTAATTTTGGGGCGCAAAATAAAATGTGTGGAAAAAAGTTTAAAAATATGAAAGTAGACCCGAAGTTAGTTGTAGGGTTGAGCGCAAAGTTCAAGTCACTGGGCAATGGAGTATTAACGTTGGATAAATGTGAGAACTTTTGCAAAGCCGCTGCGCTTCGCTCCGCGTCTTTGCCAAATTTCGGACATTTATCCAACGTTAATATTCCAATGCACAAACTATCGTGATGGGTCGCTTCGCGACCCATTTCAATATGATTTTTCAAGAAACTATGTGGGCAAATAGTGTTTTTGGGGTGCAAAATAAAATGTGCGAAAAAAAGTTTAAAAATATGAAAGTAGACGGGAAGTTAGTTGTATTGTTGAGCGCAAAGTTCAAGTCACTGGGCAATGGAGTATTAACGTTGGATAAATGTGAGAACTTTTGCAAAGCCGCTGCGCTTCGCTCCGCGTCTTTGCCAAATTTCGGACATTTATCCAACGTTAATATTCCAATGCACAAACTATCGTTATGGGTCGCTTCGCGACCCATTTCAAAATGATTTATCAAGTAACAATGTGGGCACAACTCTGATATCAACTGTAAGATGTTGTGCGCACTTGGTATTTTTGGGGCGCAAAATAAAATGTGCGAAAAAAAGTGCAAATATATGAAAGTAGACGCGAAGTTAGTTGTATGGTTGAGCGCAAAGTTCAAGTCACTGGGCAATGGAGTATTAACGTTGGATAAATGTGAGAACTTTTGCAAAGCCGCTGCGCTTCGCTCCGCGTCTTTGCCAAATTTCGGACATTTATCCAACGTTAATATTCCAATGCACAAACTATCGTGATGGGTCGCTTCGCGACCCATTTCAATATGATTTCAGTTGTAACACTTGTGGTTCCAAACTTCACAGCAGTTTGGAGTACATAAAGCCGGCGATTTGGGTTCACATCACGGGTCCGCGAGATTACGCTAGGACAACACCACCCTCGCCGAAGGCGAGGGTCTTGTTCATTTCGCTACTTTCATTACTTTCACTTTGTGTCACGGTCCGTGCTTTGAGCCAGGACATTACCACCGCCGTAGGCGGTCCTCGCCGAAGGCGAGGGTCTCGTTGATTTCACTACTTTCCTTACTTTCACTTTGTGTCACGGTCCGTGCTTTGAGCCAGGATAACACCACCTCGCCGAAGGCGAGGGTCTCGTTGATTTCACTACTTTCATTACTTTCACTTTGTGTCACGGTCCGTGCTTTGAGCCAGGATAACACCACCTCGCCGAAGGCGAGGGTCTCATTGATTTCACTACTTTCATTACTTTGACACTATAAACCCAAATCACATCTTGGGATGATGCTTAGCATCATCCGAAGCAATCATACTAGAATGAGAAGTTCGACACCATGTTCTTGGAAACCCAACTTAAAGTAACATTCCTTCAAAAAAGGCTTAGTTCCAAACGCTCGGAGTTCGACACCCTGTTTAAGGATACAACAACCGCCGATAGGCGGACCCCGCCGAAGGCGGGGGGAAAAAAGAAAACACCACCGCCGTTAGGCGGACCCCGCCGAAGGCGGGACATCTTATGTCAGTACTTTACTGGATTTAAGTTCATTTGAATGAACGGGGAACAAAAGAAATGAGAACTGTACAAATGAAGTTTGGAGTATGTAACCGCCGCGGCGTGATTTTCGTGTCTGAAAAAATTCCAAAAAATTTCAGCTTTAGTTTGAAGACCAAAGGATCTGAAAGATGAAGGGAATAAACGGGGAACTAAAAAAAAGAGAACTGTAAAAATGAAATTTGGAGTATGTAACCGCCTCGGCGTGATTTTCAGAGTCTGAAAAAATTCAAAAAATTGTTCAGCTTTAGTTTGAAGATAAATGGATCCGAAATATCAAGTGAATAAACGAGGAACTAAAAGAATTAGAAAAATACAGAAGAAGTATTGAGTATGTAACCGCCTCGGCGTGATTTCCCGTGTTTGAAAAAATTCCAAAACTTTTTTTAAAATTTAAGACATATATCTTGAAAAGCAACAGGTCAGAGTATTTTTCCCGTTATCAGCATAAAATTACGCTTAGTTTGACATATCACACATAATTTTTCGATGATTTTAATTTTTTTATCAAAATTTCGCAATAGTTTCGAAAATTCAAAAAAATTTCAAAATTTTCAGTTTTTCATTTAGACATATAGAACACAAAATTCTGAACATGACACATTATTTTGTTTTTCCCAGAAACCCCAAATTCCATGAGAAATTGCCATTTGAACGAGTGTGTGCGCTCTTTCGCTCTTGCGGAGGACGAAAATTACAAATTTTTCAAAATTAGAGATTTTCCGAATTTTTTTTCATATTGAGCAAGTACAGAGACTGGTCTATATCACCCACTAATTAGTTTTCCATAATTGGCATGTTTTCCATGAGAAATTCAGCGTTGAACTAGTGTGTGCGCTCTTTCATGCAAGCGGAGGACCAAAATAACGGATTTTTTCAAAATTGAAGAAATCGAAAATTTTTTTTCATAGTGAGCAAGTTCAGAGACTGGTCTATATCACCCACGAATCGGTTTTCCATAATTGACATATTTTCCATGAGAACTTCAGCGTCAAAGGTGTGTGTGCGCTCTTTGAGTAAGCTTTCAGCTGAAACTTCTAAAACTCGAATAAAAAATTCTATAACTCGAGTTTTAATGGAGCTACAAAAATGATTTATATACCAAACGAACCGTCGTGACGAGGTAATGTCAGTAGTTTTCAAGAAAATGGCGAAAACTGATGAAAATCACGACTTTTATCAATTTTATCAGTTAAATCAGCTTTTCATTATTTAATGATAACGTTTGAGGAGCAGCAAAATTCATATCACACGATAGCTCATTGGAATCGCAATAAAATGCTTAACAAAATGATTTATAAAAATTATCAAAATATCAATTATTTAAAATTTCGAAATTATTTTTTTTGAACATTGATAAATCGATAACTCCTTATCAGATAAAGATACAGAGCTATAATAAGGCTTAAAATAATCGCGGCATCATGGCGAACAATATGATACTAATATCGGTTATGATTGCTCACGTTTTTTCAAAACTCATATTATCAGTGGATATTGATAAGGTGATTACAGAAATACCGCCGGTTGAAACCGGCTGAAAATTTGTCTCTAGATGTAAAAAAGCATGACAAATCGTTTACAAATAGTCTGGTTTAAAAAGCTTGGGGAAATTTTTTGATAATCAGATAGTGATAAAAGTAGGACCTACTGATAAGGATTTGTTGAACTGATAAGCATAGATAATACGATGATCGTTAGTATCATTCGATAGCGCATGATTTCTGCTTTCATATGATGTATGGAGTTCATCCAGATTCTGATATGCTGATCAGTTATCAGCCAAAAACCAAAATGCTGATAATTTCGTGATAAGATAACTCGAAAACGTATAGTTTGTCGTCGAGTTTCCAATTGATTATGATGTAACTCGCGGCTGCGCATAACATATCAAAATTAAATCAAAATCGTACGTTCTCTTCTCCTGATATGGAGAAAAACGTGTTTGCTGATAACGCTGATAAAATGATAATGCCGCTGATAACAGTGATGATTATATTTATTAGATGCGTTTTTGAATTTGCAGTCGATTGAAAGTAGTTAGAAGGTCGTACGACAATTTGTTCGCGAGTTATGATGAAAAAAGTGCATTTTCAGCGAAATTTTGTCCGGGGCATAAGTCCGCGAGTTTTGAAGATGGAGGTGGAGTTTAACGAGGTTTTTTTCTTTTTTTTTTATTGTCTATCGAATGATATAGTTGTTAGGCGGTGGATCTCAAATTCGCTAAAATGCCTAAACCCAAATGGCGTGGCTAGCGCCTCAGCTGACGCTGAGGCGCTAAGCCACGCCTAAGCCTAAGCCTAAGCCTAAGCCTAAGCCTAAGCCTAAGCCTAAGCCTAAGCCTAAGCCTAAGCCTAAGCCTAAGCCTAAGCCTAAGCCTAAGCCTAAGCCTAAGCCTTACTTTCACATTGTGTCACGGTCCGTGCTTTGAGCCAGGACATTACCACCGCCGTAGGCGGTCCTCGCCGAAGGCGAGGGTCTCGTTGATTTCACTACTTTCATTACTTTCACTTTGTGTCACGGTCCGTGCTTTGAGCCAGGATAACAACACCTCGCCGAAGGCGAGGGTCTCGTTGATTTCACTACTTTCATTACTTTGACACTATAAACCCAAATCACATCTTGGGATGATGCTTAGCATCATCCGAAGCAATCATACTAGAATGAGAAGTTCGACACCATGTTCTTGGAAACCCAACTTAAAATAACATTCCTTCAAAAAAGGCTTAGTCCCAAACGCTCGGAGTTCGACACCCTGTTTAAGGACACAACAACCGCCGATAGGCGGACCCCGCCGAAGGCGGGGGGAAAAAAGAAAACACCACCGCCGTTAGGCGGACCCCGCCGAAGGCGGGACATCCTATGTCAGTACTTTACTGGATTTAAGTTCAATTGAATGAACGGGGAACTAAAAAAAATGAGAACTGTACAAATGAAGTTTGGAGTATGTAACCGCCGCGGCGTGATTTTCGTGTCTGAAAAAAATCAAAAAAATTTCAGCTTTAGTTTGAAGAGAAAAGGATCTGAAAGATGAAGTGAATAAACGGGGAACTAAAAAAATGAGAACTGTAAAAATGAAATTTGCAGTATGTAACCGCCTCGGCGTGATTTCCCGTGTTTAAAAAAATTCCAAAACATTTTTTTTTTAATTTAAGACGTATATCGTGAAAAACAACAGGCCAGAGTATTTTTCCCGTTATCAGCATAAAATTACGGTTAGTTTGACATATCACACATAATTTTTCGATGATTTTAATTTTTTTATCAAAATTTCGCAATAGTTTCGAAAATTCGAAAAAATTTCAAAATTTTCAGTTTTTCATTTAGACATATAGAAAACAAAATTCTGAACATGACACATTATTTTGTTTTCCCCAGAAACCTCAAATTCCATGAGAAATTGCCATTTGAACGAGTGTGTGCGCTCTTTCGTTCTTGCGGAGGACGAAAATTACAGATTTTTCAAAATTAGAGATTTTCAGAATTTTTTTTCATATTGAGCAAGTTCAGAGTCTGGTCTATATCACCCACTAATTTGTTTTCCATTATTGGCATGTTTTCCATGAGAAATTCAGCGTTGAACTAGTGTGTGCGCTCTTTAATGCAAGCGGAGGACGAAAATAACGGATTTTTTCAAAATTGAAGAATTCAAAATTTTTTTTTCATAGTGAGCAAGTTCAGAGACTGGTCTATATCACCCACGAATCGGTTTTCCATAATTGACATATTTTCCATGAGAAATTCAGCGTCAAAGGTGTGTGTGCGCTCTTTGAGTAAGCTTTCAGCTGAAACTTCTAAAACTCGAATAAAAAATTCTATAACTCGAGTTTCAATAGAGCTGTAGAAATGATTTATATATCAAAAGAACCGTCGCGACGAGGTAAGGTCGGTAGTTTTCATGAAAATGGCGAAACCTGATAAAAATAATGACTATTATCAATTTTATCAGTAAAATCAGTTTTTCATTATTTAGCGATAACTTTTGAAGACCGGCAAAATTCAAATCACGCGAGAGCTCGTTGGAATCGCAATAAAACGCTTAACAAAACGATATATAAAAATTATCAAAATATCAATTATTTAAAATTTCGAAATTATTTTTTTTGAACATTGATAAATTGATAACTCCTTATCAGATGAAGATACAGGGCTATAATTAGGCTTAAAATAATCGCAGCATCATGGCGAACAATATGATACTAATATCGGTTATGATTGCTCACGTTTTTTCAAAACACGTTTTATCAGCGGAAATTGATAAGCCTGATTACGAAAAGCCCGACGATCAATTTTGCTAAAAATTTGTCCATAGAGGTTTTTAAGCATGTCAAATCGTTTAAAAATAGTCTGGTTAAAAAAAAATGCGCCAATTTTTTGATAATCAGATAGTGATAAAAGTAGGACCTACTGATAAGGATTTGTTGAACTGATAAGCATAGATAATATGATGATCATTAGTATCATTCGATAGCGCATGATTTCTGCTTTCATAAGGTGTATGGAGTTCATCCAGATTCTGATATGCTGATCAGTTATCAGCCAAAAACCAAAATGCTGATAATTTCGTGATAAGATAACTCGAAAACGTATAGTTTGTCGGCGAGTTTCCAATTGATTATGATGTAACTCGCGGCTGCGCATAACATATCAAAATTAAATCAAAATCGTACGTTTGCGAATCCTGATATGGAGAAAAACGTATTCACTGATAACGCTGATAAAATGATAATGCCGCTGATAACAGTGATGATTATATTTTTTAGATGCGTTTTTCAATTTGCAGTCGATTAAAAGTAGTTAGAAGGTCGTACGACGATTTGTTCGCGAGTTATGATGGAAAAAGCGCGTTTTCAGCGAAATTTTGTCCGGGCCATAAGTCCGCGAGTTTTGGAGATGGAGGTGGAGTTTAACGAGGTTTTTTTATTTTTTTTTTATTATCTATCGAATGATATAGTTGTTAGGCGGTGGATCTCAAATTCGCTAAAATGCCTCGAATAAAAAATTCTATAACTCGAGTTTCAATAGAGCTGTAGAAATGATTTATATATCAAAAGAACCGTCGCGACGAGGTAAGGTCGGTAGTTTTCATGAAAATGGCGAAAACTGATGATAATCACGACTTTTATCAATTTTATCAGTTAAATCAGCTTTTCATTATTTAATGATAACGTTTGAGGAGCAGCAAAATTCATATCACACGATAGCTCATTGGAATCGCAATAAAATGCTTAACAAAATGATTTATAAAAATTATCAAAATATCAATTATTTAAAATTTCGAAATTATTTTTTTTGAACATTGATAAATCGATAACTCCTTATCAGATAAAGATACAGAGCTATAATAAGGCTTAAAATAATCGCGGCATCATGGCGAACAATATGATACTAATATCGGTTATGATTGCTCACGTTTTTTCAAAACTCGTTTTATCAGCGGAAATTGATAAGCTGATTGTGAAAAAAGTTTCACTCCGAATGAGCTGAAACTTGGAACTTAAGGGTTATCAAACACGGCGCAACTTTTAAGCATAGTCTGATCAAAAAGCTATAAGCGGTTTTTTTGCTGCTGAAACAGTGATAAAAGTACATACAACTGATAACGAATTTTGGTACTGATAACAAAATTCAAATAAATAATCTATTATATCGTTCGATAGCGCATGATATGCGCTTCAATTTACATGCACACTGCGAAGAACGGTTTTTGATTGCTGTCGAGTTATCAGCGGAAAACGAAACAGCTGATAATTTTGTGATAACGTAACTCACTAACCTATTATTTTTCAGAAAGTGATCAACTGATTCGGATGTAGTATCACCACGCGAACAACATATCCAAAAAAATCCCGAATTCCTTGGTGTCTTCTCCTGGCAGCTCGAAAAACGTGTTCACTGATAACGCTGATAAAATGATAATGCCGCTGATAACAGTGATGATTATATTTTTTAGATGCGTTTTTCAATTTGCAGTCGATTGAAAGTAGTTACAAGGTCGTACGACGATTTGTTCGCGAGTTATGATGGAAAAAGTGCATTTTCAGCGAAATTTTGTCCGGGCCATAAGTCCGCGAGTTTTGAAGATGGAGGTGGAGTTTAACGAGGTTTTTTTCTTTTTTTTTTATTATCTATCGAATGATATAGTTGTTAGGCGGTGGATCTCAAATTCGCTAAAATGCACGAGTGACATTCTCCAAAATAATATAATTATCAGAATTAATGCTTTAAAGTGTCTCTTTACTCATTTTCATTTTTGGTATTAATAGATTCAGAATCACCTATAACTAACGGAATCAGCAAAAAAAAATCAGGTTAAAAGTTTCCCGGGTTTCAAACCCGAGCGACATTTTAAAAATTTCCATTGATAATGAAAAATCGGGCATAGCCGTCGGTCCCCACTTACTGAAATAAAACTGAAACTAAAAAGGAGAAACGAGAAAAAATAAAAGATAATCATTAGCTATAAAATTAAAAGTTCAGAACCTATGTTTGAAAGAGTTAAAAAAACGGAAATTATAAAATCACATTCGTCACGATAATTTGAAAGAAGAGCTTGAAACAATTCATGAAAATCAAATTTAGAGACATGTTCAAAAACTTCTATTTATAATTTTGGGGCTTGAAACCCAAAAAAGTGGGCCACCCTTTAACTTATGTCCACCCGGGTTTCAAACCCGAGCGACATTTTAAAAATTTCCATGGACTTTGATATTGGCTTTGAATTTGGGCTTTGGAGTTGGGCTTTGAAATTGGGCCTTGAAATGGGGCTTTGAAATTAGGCTATGAAATTGGCTTTAAATTTGGGCTTTGAAATTTAGGCTTTGAAGTTGGGCTTTGAAATTTAGGCTTTGAAGTTGGGCTTTGAAATTTAGGCTTTGAATTTGGGCTTTGAAACAGGGCTTTGAATTTGGGCTTTGAAATTGGGCTTTGAATTTGGGCTTTAAAATTGGGCTTTGAAATGGGCTCTGAATTTGGGCTTTAAAATTGGGCTTTGAAATGGGCTCTGAATTTGGGCTTTGAAAGGCTTAGAAATTTAGGCTTTGAAGTTGGCTTTGAAACAGGGCTTTGAATTTGGGCTTTGACATAGGGCTTTGAAATTGGCTTTGAAATTTAGGCTTTGAATTTGGGCTTTGAAAGTGGGCTTTGAATTTGGGCTTTAAAATTGGGCTTTGAAATGGGCTCTGAATTTGGGCTTTAAAATTGGGCTTTGAAATGGGCTCTGAATTTGGGCTTTGAAAGGCTTAGAAATTTAGGCTTTGAAGTTGGCTTTGAAACAGGGCTTTGAATTTGGACTTTGACATAGGGCTTTGAAATTGGCTTTGAAATTTAGGCTTTGAATTTGGGCTTTGAAAGTGGGCTTTGAAATTTAGGCTTTGAATTTGGGCTTTGAATGTGGGCTTTGGAGTTGGGCTTTGAAATTGGGCCTTGAAATGGGGCTTTGAAATTAGGCTATGAAATTGGTCTTTAAATTTGGGCTTGGAAATTGGGCTTTGAAAGGCTTTGAAATTTAGGCTTTGAAGTTGGGCTTTGAAATTTAGGCTTTGAAGTTGGCTTTGAAACAGGGCTTTGAATTTGGGCTTTGAAATTGGGCTTTGAATTTGGGCTTTAAAATTGGGCTTTGAAATGGGTTCTGAATTTGGGCTTTAAAATTGGGCTTTGAAATGGGCTCTGAATTTGTGCTTGGAAAGGCTTTGAAATTTAGGCTTTGAAGTTGGCTTTGAAACAGGGCTTTGAATTTGGGCTTTAACATTGGGCTTAGGGCTTTGAAATTGGGTATAGGGCTATAGGGCTTGGCTATAGGGCTTTGAAATTGGCTTTGAATGTGGGCCTTGGAGTTGGGCTTTGAATTTGGGCGTTGAATATGGGATTTGAGCTTTGGAAATCGACCCTGGGCTCAGAAAATGGGTTTTTAAAGTGCGCTTTGAAATTTGATTTGGATTGGGACCGTGACACAAAAGTAAATCAAATATATTCTGAAAATCGAGTTAGATCTCACCTCCCTTAAAATAATGTCCACCTGGGTTTCAAACCCGAGCGACATTTAAAAAAATTAAAAAAAAAAGATAATCATTAGCTATAAAATTAAAAGTTCAGAACCTATGTTTGAAAGAGTTACAAAAAACGGAAATTATGAAATCACATTCGTCATCACGAAAGTTTGAAAGACGAGCTTGAAAAAATTCATGAAAATCAACTTTAGTGACATGTTCAAAAACTTCTATTTATAATTTTGGGGTTTGAAACCCGAGAAATTGGGCCTCCCTTTAAATTATGTCCAAACCGGGTTTCAAACCCGAGCGACATTTTAAAAAATTTCATTGATAATAAAAACTCGGGCATAGCCTTCGGTCGCCACTTACTGAAATAAAGCTGAAAATAAAAAGGAGAAACGAAAAAAAACCATAATCATTAGCAATAAAATTAAAAGTTCAGAACCTATGTTTGAAAGAGTTAAATAACGGAAATTATAAAATCACATTCGTCATCACGAAAATTTGAAAGAAGTGTTTGAAAAATTCATGAAAATCAAATTTATTGACATGTTCAAAAACTTCTATTTATAATTTTGGGGTTTGAAACCCGAGAAATTGAGCCTAAAATTGATTTTGGAGCTAGGAGTTCTAGCTAGGAGATGCTCGAAAATTGCCTGAGGAATCTCAAAAAAAAACGAAAAAATCAAAAAAAAAACCATGAAAACAACCTGGCGGGGCCGCCCGAGGGCCGTTGCCAAAACGTCAAGTCTGCCATTTGGGACCAAATCGACATCATTCCTTACCTCCCTTTAAGGTCCACTCGGGTTTCAAACCCGGGTGACAATTTCAAAAAATTCTATCAAAATGTGACACTTTCCAACAACTTTCAAAGAATCTTGAACTTTTCCAATATTTTCTTGCAAATTATCGTGGTATTTCGCTAAAATTTTAAATGAGCGCTTGAAATAATTCATGAAAATCAAAAGTTATGAATATCTAGTTAAATTTCACTAAAAATCTGTCAGACGATTCGATCGCAGTAACTCGGTTATTGTGGGCTTTAGGTTGGGCTTTCGGCTTTCGGCTTTATCGAATAAAGAGAAGAAGATTTTGCCACCGCTTCCCAGCACGGCTAAACGAAAGAATGGCAACGTGTTCGCGATTTCGCTTGCGTACACGTACGTTAGATACTCAGCTTAGGTCTCGACACGAAATCGGTTACTGTATTTTCAAGCATGTTTCGGCTTTTTACCACGGCTTTCGGCTTGATTTGAAATTGGGCTTTCGAGTTGGATTATGAAATTGGGTTTTGAATTGGCTTTGAAATTGGGCTTTAAAAACTGGGCTTTGAAATGGCTTTGAAATTGGGCTTTGAAATTGGGCTCTCGGCTGTGGCTTCCGAATTAGGCTTTAAAAACTGGGCTTTGAAATTGGGCTTTGAAATTGGGCTTTGAATTTGGGCTTTGAAATTGGGACTTGAAATTGGGCTTTGAAATGGGGCTTTGAAATGGGGCTTTGAAATGGGGCTTTGAAATAGGCTTTGAAATTGGGCTTTGAAATTGGGCTTTAAAGTTGGGCTTTGAAATTGGGCTTTGAAATTGGCTTTGAAATTGGGCTTTAAAGTTGGGCTTTGAAATTGGGCTTTGAAATTGGGCTTTGAAATTGGGCTTTGAATTTGGGCTTTGAAATTGGGCTTTGAAATTGGGCTTTGAAATGGGGCTTTGAAATAGGCTTTGAAATTGGGCTTTGAAATTGGGCTTTGAAATGGGGCTTTGAAATAGGCTTTGAAATTGGGCTTTGAAATTGGGCTTTGAAATGGCTTTGAAATTGGGCTTTGAAATTGGCTTTGAAATTGGGCTTTAAAGTTGGGCTTTGAAATTGGGCTTTGAATTTGGGCTTTGAAATTGGGCTTTGAAATTGGGCTTTGAATTTGGGCTTTGAAATTGGGCTTCGAAATTGGGCTTTGAAATTGGGCTTTGAAATGGGGCTTTGAAATAGGCTTTGAAATTGGGCTTTGAAATTGGGCTTTGAATTGGCTTTGAAATTGGGCTTTGAAATTAGGCTTTGAAATTGGGCTTTGAAATTGGGCTTTGAAATTGGGCTTTGAAATTGGGCTTTGAAATTGTCTTTAAAATTGGGCTTTGAAGTTGGCTTTAAACTTAGGCTTTGAAGTTGGCTTTGATCTTAGGCTTTGGAAAATAGGCTTTGGGCTGTGGCTTCGGCTTAAGCGCAGGCGTATTATGCCTAAGCCTAAGCCTAACCCGCCTTCGGCGGGGTCCGCCTAACGGCGGTGGTGTTTTCTTTTTTCCCCCCGCCTTCGGCGGGGTCCGCCTATCGGCGGTTGTTGTGTCCTTACACAGGGTGTCGAACTCCGAGCGTTTGGGACTAAGCCTTTTTTGAAGGAATGTTATTTTAAGTTGGGTTTCCAAGAACATGGTGTCGAACTTCTCATTCTAGTATGATTGCTTCGGATGATGCTAAGCATCATCCCAAGATGTGATTTGGGTTTATAGTGTCAAAGTAATGAAAGTAGTGAAATCAATGAGACCCTCGCCTTCGGCGAGGTGATGTTATCCTGGCTCAAAGCACGGACCGTGACACAAAGTGAAAGTAATGAAAGTAGTGAAATCAACGAGACCCTCGCCTTCGGCGAGGTGATGTTATCCTGGCTCAAAGCACGGACCGTGACACAAAGTGAAAGTAATGAAAGTAGTGAAATCAATGAGACCCTCGCCTTCGGCGAGGACCGCCTAGCGGCGGTGGTGTTATCCTGGCTCAAAGCACGGACCGTGACACAAAGTGAAAGTAAGGAAAGTAGTGAAATCAACGAGACCCTCGCCTTCGGCGAGGACCGCCTACGGCGGTGGTAATGTCCTGGCTCAAAGCACGGACCGTGACACAAAGTGAAAGTAATGAAAGCAGCGAAATCAACAAGACCCTCGCCTTCGGCGAGGGTGGTGTTGTCCTAGCGTAATCTCGCGGACCCGTGATGTGAACCCAAATCGCCGGCTTTATGTACACTCTGATAGCAACTGTAAGATGTTGTGCGCACCTGGTATTTTTGGGGCGCAAAATAAAATGTGTGGAAAAAAGTTTAAAATATGAAAGTAGACGCGAAGTTAGTTGTAAGGTTGAGCGCAAAGTTCAAGTCACTGGGCAATGGAGTATTAACGTTGGATAAATGTGAGAACTTTTGCAAAGCCGCTGCGCTTCGCTCCGCGTCTTTGCCAAATTTCGGACATTTATCCAACGTTAATATTCCAATGCACAAACTATCGTTATGGGTCGCTTCGCGACCCATTTCAATATGATTTATCAAGTAACAATGTGGGCACAACTCTGAAATCAACTGTAAGATGTTGTGCGCACTTGGTATTTTTGGGGCGCAAAATAAAATGTGCGAAAAAAAGTTTAAATATATGAAAGTAGACGCGAAGTTAGTTGTATGGTTGAGCGCAAAGTTCAAGTCACTGGGCAATGGAGTATTAACGTTGGATAAATGTGAGAACTTTTGCAAAGCCGCTGCGCTTCGCTCCGCGTCTTTGCCAAATTTCGGACATTTATCCAACGTTAATATTCCAATGCACAAACTATCGTTATGGGTCGCTTCGCGACCCATTTCAATATGATTTCAGTTGTAACACTTGTGGTTCCAAACTTCACAGCAGTTTGGAGTACATAAAGCCGGCGATTTGGGTTCACATCACGGGTCCGCGAGATTACGCTAGGACAACACCACCCTCGCCGAAGGCGAGGGTCTTGTTGATTTCGCTGCTTTCATTACTTTCACTTTGTGTCACGGTCCGTGCTTTGAGCCAGGACATTACCACCGCCGTAGGCGGTCCTCGCCGAAGGCGAGGGTCTCGTTGATTTCACTACTTTCCTTACTTTCACTTTGTGTCACGGTCCGTGCTTTGAGCCAGGATAACACCACCGCCGCTAGGCGGTCCTCGCCGAAGGCGAGGGTCTCATTGATTTCACTACTTTCATTACTTTCACTTTGTGTCACGGTCCGTGCTTTGAGCCAGGATAACATCACCTCGCCGAAGGCGAGGGTCTCGTTGATTTCACTACTTTCATTACTTTCACTTTGTGTCACGGTCCGTGCTTTGAGCCAGGATAACATCACCTCGCCGAAGGCGAGGGTCTCATTGATTTCACTACTTTCATTACTTTGACACTATAAACCCAAATCACATCTTGGGATGATGCTTAGCATCATCCGAAGCAATCATACTAGAATGAGAAGTTCGACACCATGTTCTTGGAAACCCAACTTAAAATAACATTCCTTCAAAAAAGGCTTAGTCCCAAACGCTCGGAGTTCGACACCCTGTGTAAGGACACAACAACCGCCGATAGGCGGACCCCGCCGAAGGCGGGGGGAAAAAAGAAAACACCACCGCCGTTAGGCGGACCCCGCCGAAGGCGGGACATCTTATGTCAGTACTTTACTGGATTTAAGTTCATTTGAATGAACGGGGAACAAAAGAAATGAGAACTGTACAAATGAAGTTTGGAGTATGTAACCGCCGCGGCGTGATTTTCGTGTCTGAAAAAATTCCAAAAAACTTCAGCTTTAGTTTGAAGACCAAAGGATCTGAAAGATGAAGGGAATAAACGGGGAACTAAAAAAAAGAGAACTGTAAAAATGAAATTTGGAGTATGTAACCGCCTCGGCGTGATTTTCAGAGTCTGAAAAAATTCAAAAAATTGTTCAGCTTTAGTTTGAAGATAAATGGATCCGAAATATCAAGTGAATAAACGAGGAACTAAAAAAATTAGAAAAATACAGAAGAAGTATTGAGTATGTAACCGCCTCGGCGTGATTTCCCGTGTTTGAAAAAATTCCAAAACTTTTTTTAAAATTTAAGACATATATCTTGAAAAGCAACAGGTCAGAGTATTTTTCCCGTTATCAGCATAAAATTACGCTTAGTTTGACATATCACACATAATTTTTCGATGATTTTAATTTTTTTATCAAAATTTCGCAATAGTTTCGAAAATTCGAAAAAATTTCAAAATTTTCAGTTTTTCATTTAGACATATAGAACACAAAATTCTGAACATGACACATTATTTTGTTTTTCCCAGAAACCCCAAATTCCATGAGAAATTGCCATTTGAACGAGTGTGTGCGCTCTTTCGTTCTCGCGGAGGACGAAAATTACAGATTTTTCAAAATTAGAGATTTTCAAAATTTTTTTTCATATTGAGCAAGTTCAGAGACTGGTCTATATCACCCACTAATTAGTTTTCCATAATTGGCATGTTTTCTATGAGAAATTCAGCGTTGAACTAGTGTGTGCGCTCTTTCATACAAGCGGAGGACCAAAATAACGGATTTTGTCAAAATTGAAGAATTCAAAATTTTTTTTTCATAGTGAGTAAGTTCAGAGACTGGTCTATATCACCCACGAATCGGTTTTCCATAGTTGACATATTTTCCATGAGAAATTCAGCGTCAAAGGTGTGTGTGCGCTCTTTGAGTAAGCTTTCAGCTGAAACTTCTAAAACTCGAATAAAAAATTCTATAACTCGAGTTTTAATGGAGCTACAAAAATGATTTATATACCAAACGAACCGTCGTGACGAGGTAATGTCAGTAGTTTTCAAGAAAATGGCGAAAACTGATGAAAATCACTACTTTTATCAATTTTATCAGTAAAATCAGCTTTTCATTATTTAATGATAACGTTTGAGGAGCAGCAAAATTCATATCACACGATAGCTCATTGGAATCGCAATAAAATGCTTAACAAAATGATATATAAAAATTATCAAAATATCAATTATTTAAAATTTCGAAATTATTTTTTTTGAACATTGATAAATTGATAACTCCTTATCAGATGAAGATACAGAGCTATAATTAGGCTTAAAATAATCGCAGCTTCATGGCGAACAATGTGATAGTAATATCGGGTATGATTGCTCAAGTTTTTTCAAAACTCGTTTTATCAGCGGAAATTGATAAGCTGATTGTGAAAAAAGTTTCACTCCGAATGAGCTGAAACTTGGAATTTAAGGGTTATCAAACACGGCGCAACTTTTAAGCATAGTCTAATCAAAAAGCTATAAGCGGTTTTTTTGCTGCTGAAACAGTGATAAAAGTACATACAACTGATAACGAATTTTAGTACTGATAACAAAATGCAAATAGATAACCTTATACATCGTTCGATAGCGCATGATATGCGCTTCAATTTACTCGCAGACTGTGAAGAACGGTTGTCGCTTGTTGTCGAGTTATCAGCGGAAAACAAAATAGCTGATAATTTTGTGATAACGTAACTCACTAACCTATTATTTTTCAGCGAGTGATCAACTGATTCGGATGTAGTTTCACCACGCGCACAACATATCCAAAAAAATCCCGAATTCCTTGGTGTCCTCTCCTGATATGGAGAAAAACGTGTTCACTGATAACGCTGATAAAATGATAATGCCGCTGATAACAGTGATGATTATATTGGTTAGATGCGTTTTTCAATTTGCAGTCGATTGAAAGTAGTTACAAGGTCGTACGACGATTTGTTCGCGAGTTATGATGGAAAAAGCGCGTTTTCAGCGAAATTTTGTCCGGGCCATAAGTCCGCGAGTTTTGGAGATGGAGGTGGAGTTTAACGAGGTTTTTTTATTTTTTTTTTATTATCTATCGAATGATATAGTTGTTAGGCGGTGGATCTCAAATTCGCTAAAATGCCTAAACCCAAATGGCGTGGCTAGCGCCGGAGCTCACGCTCCGGCGCTAAGCCACGCCTAAGCCTAAGCCTAAGCCTAAGCCTAAGCCTAAGCCTAAGCCTAAGCCTAAGCCTAACCCTCGCCTTCGGCGAGGTGGTGTTATCCTGGCTCAAAGCACGGACCGTGACACAAAGTGAAAGTAAGGAAAGTAGTGAAATCAACGAGACCCTCGCCTTCGGCGAGGACCGCCTACGGCGGTGGTAATGTCCTGGCTCAAAGCACGGACCGTGACACAAAGTGAAAGTAATGAAAGTAGCGAAATGAACAAGACCCTCGCCTTCGGCGAGGGTGGTGTTGTCCTAGCGTAATCTCGCGGACCCGTGATGTGAACCCAAATCGCCGGCTTTATGTACACTCTGATATCAACTGTAAGATGTTGTGCGCACCTGGTAATTTTGGGGCGCAAAATAAAATGTGTGGAAAAAAGTTTAAAAATATGAAAGTAGACCCGAAGTTAGTTGTAGGGTTGAGCGCAAAGTTCAAGTCACTGGGCAATGGAGTATTAACGTTGGATAAATGTGAGAACTTTTGCAAAGCCGCTGCGCTTCGCTCCGCGTCTTTGCCAAATTTCGGACATTTATCCAACGTTAATATTCCAATGCACAAACTATCGTGATGGGTCGCTTCGCGACCCATTTCAATATGATTTTTCAAGAAACTATGTGGGCAAATAGTGTTTTTGGGGTGCAAAATAAAATGTGCGAAAAAAAGTTTAAAAATATGAAAGTAGACGGGAAGTTAGTTGTATTGTTGAGCGCAAAGTTCAAGTCACTGGGCAATGGAGTATTAACGTTGGATAAATGTGAGAACTTTTGCAAAGCCGCTGCGCTTCGCTCCGCGTCTTTGCCAAATTTCGGACATTTATCCAACGTTAATATTCCAATGCACAAACTATCGTTATGGGTCGCTTCGCGACCCATTTCAAAATGATTTATCAAGTAACAATGTGGGCACAACTCTGATATCAACTGTAAGATGTTGTGCGCACTTGGTATTTTTGGGGCGCAAAATAAAATGTGCGAAAAAAAGTGCAAATATATGAAAGTAGACGCGAAGTTAGTTGTATGGTTGAGCGCAAAGTTCAAGTCACTGGGCAATGGAGTATTAACGTTGGATAAATGTGAGAACTTTTGCAAAGCCGCTGCGCTTCGCTCCGCGTCTTTGCCAAATTTCGGACATTTATCCAACGTTAATATTCCAATGCACAAACTATCGTGATGGGTCGCTTCGCGACCCATTTCAATATGATTTCAGTTGTAACACTTGTGGTTCCAAACTTCACAGCAGTTTGGAGTACATAAAGCCGGCGATTTGGGTTCACATCACGGGTCCGCGAGATTACGCTAGGACAACACCACCCTCGCCGAAGGCGAGGGTCTTGTTCATTTCGCTACTTTCATTACTTTCACTTTGTGTCACGGTCCGTGCTTTGAGCCAGGACATTACCACCGCCGTAGGCGGTCCTCGCCGAAGGCGAGGGTCTCGTTGATTTCACTACTTTCCTTACTTTCACTTTGTGTCACGGTCCGTGCTTTGAGCCAGGATAACACCACCTCGCCGAAGGCGAGGGTCTCGTTGATTTCACTACTTTCATTACTTTCACTTTGTGTCACGGTCCGTGCTTTGAGCCAGGATAACACCACCTCGCCGAAGGCGAGGGTCTCATTGATTTCACTACTTTCATTACTTTGACACTATAAACCCAAATCACATCTTGGGATGATGCTTAGCATCATCCGAAGCAATCATACTAGAATGAGAAGTTCGACACCATGTTCTTGGAAACCCAACTTAAAGTAACATTCCTTCAAAAAAGGCTTAGTTCCAAACGCTCGGAGTTCGACACCCTGTTTAAGGATACAACAACCGCCGATAGGCGGACCCCGCCGAAGGCGGGGGGAAAAAAGAAAACACCACCGCCGTTAGGCGGACCCCGCCGAAGGCGGGACATCTTATGTCAGTACTTTACTGGATTTAAGTTCATTTGAATGAACGGGGAACAAAAGAAATGAGAACTGTACAAATGAAGTTTGGAGTATGTAACCGCCGCGGCGTGATTTTCGTGTCTGAAAAAATTCCAAAAAATTTCAGCTTTAGTTTGAAGACCAAAGGATCTGAAAGATGAAGGGAATAAACGGGGAACTAAAAAAAAGAGAACTGTAAAAATGAAATTTGGAGTATGTAACCGCCTCGGCGTGATTTTCAGAGTCTGAAAAAATTCAAAAAATTGTTCAGCTTTAGTTTGAAGATAAATGGATCCGAAATATCAAGTGAATAAACGAGGAACTAAAAAAATTAGAAAAATACAGAAGAAGTATTGAGTATGTAACCGCCTCGGCGTGATTTCCCGTGTTTGAAAAAATTCCAAAACTTTTTTTAAAATTTAAGACATATATCTTGAAAAGCAACAGGTCAGAGTATTTTTCCCGTTATCAGCATAAAATTACGCTTAGTTTGACATATCACACATAATTTTTCGATGATTTTAATTTTTTTATCAAAATTTCGCAATAGTTTCGAAAATTCAAAAAAATTTCAAAATTTTCAGTTTTTCATTTAGACATATAGAACACAAAATTCTGAACATGACACATTATTTTGTTTTTCCCAGAAACCCCAAATTCCATGAGAAATTGCCATTTGAACGAGTGTGTGCGCTCTTTCGCTCTTGCGGAGGACGAAAATTACAAATTTTTCAAAATTAGAGATTTTCCGAATTTTTTTTCATATTGAGCAAGTACAGAGACTGGTCTATATCACCCACTAATTAGTTTTCCATAATTGGCATGTTTTCCATGAGAAATTCAGCGTTGAACTAGTGTGTGCGCTCTTTCATGCAAGCGGAGGACCAAAATAACGGATTTTTTCAAAATTGAAGAAATCGAAAATTTTTTTTCATAGTGAGCAAGTTCAGAGACTGGTCTATATCACCCACGAATCGGTTTTCACTAATTGACATATTTTCCATGAGAAATTCAGCGTCAAAGGCGTGTGTGCGCTCTTTGAGCAAGCTTTCAGCTGAAACTTTTAAAACTCGAATGAAAAATTCTATAACTCGAGTTTCCATAGAGCTATAGAAATGATTTATATATCAAAAGAACCGTCGCGACGAGGTAAGATCGGTATTTTTCATGAAAATGGCGAAACCTGATAAAAATAATGACTTTTATCAATGTTATCAGTAAAATCAGCTTTTCATTATTTAATGATAACGTTTGAGGAGCAGAAAAATTCATATCACATGATAGCTCATTGGAATCGTAATAAAACGCTTAACAAAATGGTATATAAAAATTATCAAAATATCAATTATTTAAAATTTCGAAATTATTTTTTTTGAACATTGATAAATTGATAACTCCTTATCAGATGAAGATACGGAGCTATAATTAGGCTTAAAATAATCACAGCGTCATGGCGAACAATATGATACTAATATCGGGTATGATTGCTCACGTTTTTTCAAAACTCATATTATCAGTGGATATTGATAAGGTGATTACAGAAATACCGCCGGTTGAAACCGGCTGAAAATTTGTCTCTAGATGTAAAAAAGCATGACAAATCGTTTACAATTAGTCTGGTTTAAAAAGCTTGGGCCAGTTTTTTGATAATCAGAAGGTGATAAAAGTAGGACCTACTGATAAGGATTTGTTGAACTGATAAGCATATATAATATGATGATCATTAGTATCATTCGATAGCGCATGATTTCTGCTTTCATATGGTGTATGGAGTTCATCCAGATTCTGATATGCTGATCAGTTATCAGCCAAAAACCAAAATGCTGATAATTTCGTGATAAGATAACTCGAAAACGTATAGTTTGTCGTCGAGTTTCCAATTGATTATGATGTAACTCGCGGCTGCGCATAACATATCAAAATTAAATCAAAATCGTACGTTCTCTTCTCCTGATATGGAGAAAAACGTGTTTGCTGATAACGCTGATAAAATGATAATGCCGCTGATAACAGTGATGATTATATTTATTAGATGCGTTTTTGAATTTGCAGTCGATTGAAAGTAGTTAGAAGGTCGTACGACAATTTGTTCGCGAGTTATGATGAAAAAAGTGCATTTTCAGCGAAATTTTGTCCGGGCCATAAGTCCGCGAGTTTTGAAGATGGAGGTGGAGTTTAACGAGGTTTTTTTCTTTTTTTTTTATTGTCTATCGAATGATATAGTTGTTAGGCGGTGGATCTCAAATTCGCTAAAATGCCTAAACCCAAATGGCGTGGCTAGCGCCGGAGCTAACGCTCCGGCGCTAAGCCACGCCTAAGCCTAAGCCTAAGCCTAAGCCTAAGCCTAAGCCTAAGCCTAAGCCTAAGCCTAAGCCTAAGCCTAAGCCTAAGCCTAAGCCTAAGCCTAAGCCTAAGCCTAAGCCTAAGCCTAAGCCTAAGCCTAAGCCTAAGCCTAAGCCTAAGCCTAAGCCTAAGCCTAAGCCTAAGCCTAAGCCTAAGCCTAAGCCTAAGCCTAAGCCTAAGCCTAAGCCTAAGCCTAAGCCTAAGCCTAAGCCTAAGCCTAAGCCTAAGCCTAAGCCTAAGCCTAAGCCTAGCCTAAGCCTAAGCCTAAGCCTAAGCCTAAGCCTAAGCCTAAGCCTAAGCCTAAGCCTAAGCCTAAGCCTAAGCCTAAGCCTAAGCCTAAGCCTAAGCCTAAGCCTAATCTATCGAATGATATAGTTGTTAGGCGGTGGATCTCAAATTCGCTAAAATGCCTAAACCCAAATGGCGTGGCTAGCGCCGGAGCTAACGCTCCGGCGCTAAGCCACGCCTAAGCCTAAGCCTAAGCCTAAGCCTAAGCCTAAGCCTAAGCCTAAGCCTAAGCCTTACTTTCACATTGTGTCACGGTCCGTGCTTTGAGCCAGGACATTACCACCGCCGTAGGCGGTCCTCGCCGAAGGCGAGGGTCTCGTTGATTTCACTACTTTCATTACTTTCACTTTGTGTCACGGTCCGTGCTTTGAGCCAGGATAACAACACCTCGCCGAAGGCGAGGGTCTCGTTGATTTCACTACTTTCATTACTTTGACACTATAAACCCAAATCACATCTTGGGATGATGCTTAGCATCATCCGAAGCAATCATACTAGAATGAGAAGTTCGACACCATGTTCTTGGAAACCCAACTTAAAATAACATTCCTTCAAAAAAGGCTTAGTCCCAAACGCTCGGAGTTCGACACCCTGTTTAAGGACACAACAACCGCCGATAGGCGGACCCCGCCGAAGGCGGGGGGAAAAAAGAAAACACCACCGCCGTTAGGCGGACCCCGCCGAAGGCGGGACATCCTATGTCAGTACTTTACTGGATTTAAGTTCAATTGAATGAACGGGGAACTAAAAAAAATGAGAACTGTACAAATGAAGTTTGGAGTATGTAACCGCCGCGGCGTGATTTTCGTGTCTGAAAAAAATCAAAAAAATTTCAGCTTTAGTTTGAAGAGAAAAGGATCTGAAAGATGAAGTGAATAAACGGGGAACTAAAAAAATGAGAACTGTAAAAATGAAATTTGCAGTATGTAACCGCCTCGGCGTGATTTCCCGTGTTTAAAAAAATTCCAAAACATTTTTTTTTTAATTTAAGACGTATATCGTGAAAAACAACAGGCCAGAGTATTTTTCCCGTTATCAGCATAAAATTACGGTTAGTTTGACATATCACACATAATTTTTCGATGATTTTAATTTTTTTATCAAAATTTCGCAATAGTTTCGAAAATTCGAAAAAATTTCAAAATTTTCAGTTTTTCATTTAGACATATAGAAAACAAAATTCTGAACATGACACATTATTTTGTTTTCCCCAGAAACCTCAAATTCCATGAGAAATTGCCATTTGAACGAGTGTGTGCGCTCTTTCGTTCTTGCGGAGGACGAAAATTACAGATTTTTCAAAATTAGAGATTTTCAGAATTTTTTTTCATATTGAGCAAGTTCAGAGTCTGGTCTATATCACCCACTAATTTGTTTTCCATTATTGGCATGTTTTCCATGAGAAATTCAGCGTTGAACTAGTGTGTGCGCTCTTTAATGCAAGCGGAGGACGAAAATAACGGATTTTTTCAAAATTGAAGAATTCAAAATTTTTTTTTCATAGTGAGCAAGTTCAGAGACTGGTCTATATCACCCACGAATCGGTTTTCCATAATTGACATATTTTCCATGAGAAATTCAGCGTCAAAGGTGTGTGTGCGCTCTTTGAGTAAGCTTTCAGCTGAAACTTCTAAAACTCGAATAAAAAATTCTATAACTCGAGTTTCAATAGAGCTGTAGAAATGATTTATATATCAAAAGAACCGTCGCGACGAGGTAAGGTCGGTAGTTTTCATGAAAATGGCGAAACCTGATAAAAATAATGACTATTATCAATTTTATCAGTAAAATCAGTTTTTCATTATTTAGCGATAACTTTTGAAGACCGGCAAAATTCAAATCACGCGAGAGCTCGTTGGAATCGCAATAAAACGCTTAACAAAACGATATATAAAAATTATCAAAATATCAATTATTTAAAATTTCGAAATTATTTTTTTTGAACATTGATAAATTGATAACTCCTTATCAGATGAAGATACAGGGCTATAATTAGGCTTAAAATAATCGCAGCATCATGGCGAACAATATGATACTAATATCGGTTATGATTGCTCACGTTTTTTCAAAACACGTTTTATCAGCGGAAATTGATAAGCCTGATTACGAAAAGCCCGACGATCAATTTTGCTAAAAATTTGTCCATAGAGGTTTTTAAGCATGTCAAATCGTTTAAAAATAGTCTGGTTAAAAAAAAATGCGCCAATTTTTTGATAATCAGATAGTGATAAAAGTAGGACCTACTGATAAGGATTTGTTGAACTGATAAGCATAGATAATATGATGATCATTAGTATCATTCGATAGCGCATGATTTCTGCTTTCATAAGGTGTATGGAGTTCATCCAGATTCTGATATGCTGATCAGTTATCAGCCAAAAACCAAAATGCTGATAATTTCGTGATAAGATAACTCGAAAACGTATAGTTTGTCGGCGAGTTTCCAATTGATTATGATGTAACTCGCGGCTGCGCATAACATATCAAAATTAAATCAAAATCGTACGTTTGCGAATCCTGATATGGAGAAAAACGTATTCACTGATAACGCTGATAAAATGATAATGCCGCTGATAACAGTGATGATTATATTTTTTAGATGCGTTTTTCAATTTGCAGTCGATTAAAAGTAGTTAGAAGGTCGTACGACGATTTGTTCGCGAGTTATGATGGAAAAAGCGCGTTTTCAGCGAAATTTTGTCCGGGCCATAAGTCCGCGAGTTTTGGAGATGGAGGTGGAGTTTAACGAGGTTTTTTTATTTTTTTTTTATTATCTATCGAATGATATAGTTGTTAGGCGGTGGATCTCAAATTCGCTAAAATGCCTCGAATAAAAAATTCTATAACTCGAGTTTCAATAGAGCTGTAGAAATGATTTATATATCAAAAGAACCGTCGCGACGAGGTAAGGTCGGTAGTTTTCATGAAAATGGCGAAAACTGATGATAATCACGACTTTTATCAATTTTATCAGTTAAATCAGCTTTTCATTATTTAATGATAACGTTTGAGGAGCAGCAAAATTCATATCACACGATAGCTCATTGGAATCGCAATAAAATGCTTAACAAAATGATTTATAAAAATTATCAAAATATCAATTATTTAAAATTTCGAAATTATTTTTTTTGAACATTGATAAATCGATAACTCCTTATCAGATAAAGATACAGAGCTATAATAAGGCTTAAAATAATCGCGGCATCATGGCGAACAATATGATACTAATATCGGTTATGATTGCTCACGTTTTTTCAAAACTCGTTTTATCAGCGGAAATTGATAAGCTGATTGTGAAAAAAGTTTCACTCCGAATGAGCTGAAACTTGGAACTTAAGGGTTATCAAACACGGCGCAACTTTTAAGCATAGTCTGATCAAAAAGCTATAAGCGGTTTTTTTGCTGCTGAAACAGTGATAAAAGTACATACAACTGATAACGAATTTTGGTACTGATAACAAAATTCAAATAAATAATCTATTATATCGTTCGATAGCGCATGATATGCGCTTCAATTTACATGCACACTGCGAAGAACGGTTTTTGATTGCTGTCGAGTTATCAGCGGAAAACGAAACAGCTGATAATTTTGTGATAACGTAACTCACTAACCTATTATTTTTCAGAAAGTGATCAACTGATTCGGATGTAGTATCACCACGCGAACAACATATCCAAAAAAATCCCGAATTCCTTGGTGTCTTCTCCTGGCAGCTCGAAAAACGTGTTCACTGATAACGCTGATAAAATGATAATGCCGCTGATAACAGTGATGATTATATTTTTTAGATGCGTTTTTCAATTTGCAGTCGATTGAAAGTAGTTACAAGGTCGTACGACGATTTGTTCGCGAGTTATGATGGAAAAAGTGCATTTTCAGCGAAATTTTGTCCGGGCCATAAGTCCGCGAGTTTTGAAGATGGAGGTGGAGTTTAACGAGGTTTTTTTCTTTTTTTTTTATTATCTATCGAATGATATAGTTGTTAGGCGGTGGATCTCAAATTCGCTAAAATGCCTAAACCCAAATGGCGTGGCTAGCGCCGGAGCTAACGCTCCGGCGCTAAGCCACGCCTAAGCCTAAGCCTAACTCGCCTTCGGCGAGGACCGCCTACGGCGGTGGTAATGTCCTGGCTCAAAGCACGGCCCGTGACACAAAGTGAAAGTAATGAAAGTAGTGAAATCAACAAGACCCTCGCCTTCGGCGAGGGTGGTGTTGTCCTAGCGTAATCTCGCGGACCCGTGATGTGAACCCAAATCGCCGGCTTTATGTACACTCTGATATCAACTGTAAGATGTTGTGCGCACTTGGTATTTTTGGGGCGCAAAATAAAATGTGTGGAAAAAAGTTTAAAAATATGAAAGTAGACGCGAAGTTAGTTGTAAGGTTGAGCGCAAAGTTCAAGTCACTGGGCAATGGAGTATTAACGTTGGATAAATGTGAGAACTTTTGCAAAGCCGCTGCGCTTCGCTCCGCGTCTTTGCCAAATTTCGGACATTTATCCAACGTTAATATTCCAATGCACAACCTATCGTGATGGGTCGCTTCGCGACCCATTTCAATATGACTTATCAAGAAACTATGTGGGCAAATAGTGTTTTTGGGGCGCAAAAAATGAGTCGGAAAAAAGTTTAAAAATATGAAAGTAGACGCGAAGTTAGTTGTAAGGTTGAGCGCAAAGTTCAAGTCACTGGGCAATGGAGTATTAACGTTGGATAAATGTGAGAACTTTTGCAAAGCCGCTGCGCTTCGCTCCGCGTCTTTGCCAAATTTCGGACATTTATCCAACGTTAATATTCCAATGCACAAACTATCGTGATGGGTCGCTTCGCGACCCATTTCAATATGACTTATCAAGAAACTATGTGGGGAAATAGTGTTTTTGGGGCACAAAAAATGAGTCGGAAAAAAGTTTAAAAATATGAAAGTAGACGCGAAGATAGTTGTAAGGTTGAGCGCAAAGTTCAAGTCACTGGGCAATGGAGTATTAACGTTGGATAAATGTGAGAACTTTTGCAAAGCCGCTGCGCTTCGCTCCGCGTCTTTGCCAAATTTCGGACATTTATCCAACGTTAATATTCCAATGCACAAACTATCGTTATGGGTCGCTTCGCGACCCATTTCAATATGATTTCAGTTGTAAGACTTGTGGTTCCAAACTTCACAGCAGTTTGGAGTACATAAAGCCGGCGATTTGGGTTCACATCACGGGTCCGCGAGATTACGCTAGGACAACACCACCCTCGCCGAAGGCGAGGGTCTTGTTGATTTCACTACTTTCATTACTTTCACTTTGTGTCACGGGCCGTGCTTTGAGCCAGGACATTACCACCGCCGTAGGCGGTCCTCGCCGAAGGCGAGGGTCTCGTTGATTTCACTACTTTCCTTACTTTCACATTGTGTCACGGTCCGTGCTTTGAGCCAGGACATTACCACCGCCGTAGGCGGTCCTCGCCGAAGGCGAGGGTCTCGTTGATTTCACTACTTTCATTACTTTCACTTTGTGTCACGGTCCGTGCTTTGAGCCAGGATAACAACACCTCGCCGAAGGCGAGGGTCTCGTTGATTTCACTACTTTCATTACTTTGACACTATAAACCCAAATCACATCTTGGGATGATGCTTAGCATCATCCGAAGCAATCATACTAGAATGAGAAGTTCGACACCATGTTCTTGGAAACCCAACTTAAAATAACATTCCTTCAAAAAAGGCTTAGTCCCAAACGCTCGGAGTTCGACACCCTGTTTAAGGACACAACAACCGCCGATAGGCGGACCCCGCCGAAGGCGGGGGGAAAAAAGAAAACACCACCGCCGTTAGGCGGACCCCGCCGAAGGCGGGACATCCTATGTCAGTACTTTACTGGATTTAAGTTCAATTGAATGAACGGGGAACTAAAAAAAATGAGAACTGTACAAATGAAGTTTGGAGTATGTAACCGCCGCGGCGTGATTTTCGTGTCTGAAAAAATTCAAAAAAATGTTAGCTTTAGTCTGAAGACAAAAGGATCTGAAAGATGAAGTGAATAAACGGGGAACTAAAAAAATGAGAACTGTAAAAATGAAGTTTGGAGTATGTAACCGCCTCGGCGTGATTTTCAGAGTCTGAAAAAATTCAAAAAATTGTTCAGCTTTGAAGATAAATGGATCCGAACTATCAAGTGAATAAACGAGGAACTAAAAAAATTAGAAAAATACAGAAGAAGTATTGAGTATGTAACCGCCTCGGCGTGATTTCCCGTGTTTGAAAAAATTCCAAAACTTTCTTTTTTAAAATTTAAGACATATATCTTGAAAAGCAACAGGTCAGAGTATTTTTACCGTTATCAGCATAAAATTACGGTTAGTTTGACATATCACACATAATTTTTCGATGATTTTAATTTTTTTATCAAAATTTCGCAATAGTTTCGAAAATTCGAAAAAATTTCAAAATTTTCAGTTTTTCATTTAGACATATAGAACACAAAATTCTGAACATGACGCATTATTTTGTTTTCCGCAGAAACCCCAAATTCCATGAGAAATTGCCATTTGAACGAGTGTGTGCGCTCTTTCGCTCTTGCGGAGGACGAAAATTACAGATTTTTCAAAATTAGAGATTTTCAGATTTTTTTTTCATATTGAGCAAGTTCAGAGACTGGTCTATGTCACCCACTAATTTGTTTTCCATTATTGACATGTTTTCCATGAGAAATACAGCGTCAAAGGTGTGTGTGCGCTCTTTGAGTAAGCTTTCAGCTGAAACTTCTAAAACTCGAATAAAATATTCTATAACTCGAGTTTTAATAGAGCTATAGAAATGATTTATATATCAAAAGAACCGTCGCGACGAGGTAAGGTCGGTAGTTTTCATGAAAATGACGAAACCTGATGATAATCACGACTTTTATCAATTTTATCAGTAAAATCAGCTTTTCATTATTTGATGATAACTTTTGAAGACCGGCAAAATTCAAATCAGGCGAGAGCTCATTGAAATCGCAATAAAACGCTTAACAGAATCATATGAAAAAATTATCAAAATATCAATTATTTAAAATTTCGAAATTATTTTTTTTGAACATTGATAAATTGATAACTCGTTAACAGATAAAGATACAGAGCTATAATTAGGCTTAAAATAATCGCATCGTCATGACGAACAATATGATACTAATAACAGGTATGATTGCTCAAGTTTTTACAAAACTCATATTATCAGTGGATATTGATAAGCCTGATTACGAAAAGCCCGACGATCGATTTTGCTAAAAATTTGTCCGTAGAGGTTATTAGGCATGGCGAATCGTTTAAAAATAGTCTGGTTAAAAAAAAATGCGCCAATTTTTTGATAATCAGATAGTGATAAAAATAGGTCCTACTGATAAGGAATTCTTAAACTGATAAGCACTGATAATATGATGATCATTAGTATCATTCGATAGCGCATGATTTCTGCTTTCATATGGTGTATGGAGTTCATCCAGATTCTGATATGCTGATCAGTTATCAGCCAAAAACCAAAATGCTGATAATTTCGTGATAAGATAACTCGAAAACGTATAGTTTGTCGGCGAGTTTCCAATTGATTATGATGTAACTCGCGGCTGCGCATAACATATCAAAATTAAATCAAAATCGTACGTTTGCGAATCCTGATATGGAGAAAAACGTATTCACTGATAACGCTGATAAAATGATAATGCCGCTGATAACAGTGATGATTATATTTTTTAGATGCGTTTTTCAATTTGCAGTCGATTAAAAGTAGTTAGAAGGTCGTACGACGATTTGTTCGCGAGTTATGATGGAAAAAGCGCGTTTTCAGCGAAATTTTGTCCGGGCCATAAGTCCGCGAGTTTTGGAGATGGAGGTGGAGTTTAACGAGGTTTTTTTATTTTTTTTTTATTATCTATCGAATGATATAGTTGTTAGGCGGTGGATCTCAAATTCGCTAAAATGCCTAAACCCAAATGGCGTGGCTAGCGCCTCAGCTAACGCTGAGGCGCTAAGCCACGCCTAAGCCTAACCCGCCTTCGGCGGGGTCCGCCTAACGGCGGTGGTGTTTTCTTTTTTCCCCCCGCCTTCGGCGGGGTCCGCCTATCGGCGGTTGTTGTGTCCTTAAACAGGGTGTCGAACTCCGAGCGTTTGGGACTAAGCCTTTTTTGAAGGAATGTTATTTTAAGTTGGGTTTCCAAGAACATGGTGTCGAACTTCTCATTCTAGTATGATTGCTTCGGATGATGCTAAGCATCATCCCAAGATGTGATTTGGGTTTATAGTGTCAAAGTAATGAAAGTAGTGAAATCAACGAGACCCTCGCCTTCGGCGAGGTGTTGTTATCCTGGCTCAAAGCACGGACCGTGACACAAAGTGAAAGTAATGAAAGTAGTGAAATCAACGAGACCCTCGCCTTCGGCGAGGACCGCCTACGGCGGTGGTAATGTCCTGGCTCAAAGCACGGACCGTGACACAATGTGAAAGTAAGGAAAGTAGTGAAATCAACGAGACCCTCGCCTTCGGCGAGGACCGCCTACGGCGGTGGTAATGTCCTGGCTCAAAGCACGGCCCGTGACACAAAGTGAAAGTAATGAAAGTAGTGAAATCAACAAGACCCTCGCCTTCGGCGAGGGTGGTGTTGTCCTAGCGTAATCTCGCGGACCCGTGATGTGAACCCAAATCGCCGGCTTTATGTACACTCTGATATCAACTGTAAGATGTTGTGCGCACTTGGTATTTTTGGGGCGCAAAATAAAATGTGTGGAAAAAAGTTTAAAAATATGAAAGTAGACGCGAAGTTAGTTGTAAGGTTGAGCGCAAAGTTCAAGTCACTGGGCAATGGAGTATTAACGTTGGATAAATGTGAGAACTTTTGCAAAGCCGCTGCGCTTCGCTCCGCGTCTTTGCCAAATTTCGGACATTTATCCAACGTTAATATTCCAATGCACAACCTATCGTGATGGGTCGCTTCGCGACCCATTTCAATATGACTTATCAAGAAACTATGTGGGCAAATAGTGTTTTTGGGGCGCAAAAAATGAGTCGGAAAAAAGTTTAAAAATATGAAAGTAGACGCGAAGTTAGTTGTAAGGTTGAGCGCAAAGTTCAAGTCACTGGGCAATGGAGTATTAACGTTGGATAAATGTGAGAACTTTTGCAAAGCCGCTGCGCTTCGCTCCGCGTCTTTGCCAAATTTCGGACATTTATCCAACGTTAATATTCCAATGCACAAACTATCGTGATGGGTCGCTTCGCGACCCATTTCAATATGACTTATCAAGAAACTATGTGGGGAAATAGTGTTTTTGGGGCACAAAAAATGAGTCGGAAAAAAGTTTAAAAATATGAAAGTAGACGCGAAGATAGTTGTAAGGTTGAGCGCAAAGTTCAAGTCACTGGGCAATGGAGTATTAACGTTGGATAAATGTGAGAACTTTTGCAAAGCCGCTGCGCTTCGCTCCGCGTCTTTGCCAAATTTCGGACATTTATCCAACGTTAATATTCCAATGCACAAACTATCGTTATGGGTCGCTTCGCGACCCATTTCAATATGATTTCAGTTGTAAGACTTGTGGTTCCAAACTTCACAGCAGTTTGGAGTACATAAAGCCGGCGATTTGGGTTCACATCACGGGTCCGCGAGATTACGCTAGGACAACACCACCCTCGCCGAAGGCGAGGGTCTTGTTGATTTCACTACTTTCATTACTTTCACTTTGTGTCACGGGCCGTGCTTTGAGCCAGGACATTACCACCGCCGTAGGCGGTCCTCGCCGAAGGCGAGGGTCTCGTTGATTTCACTACTTTCCTTACTTTCACATTGTGTCACGGTCCGTGCTTTGAGCCAGGACATTACCACCGCCGTAGGCGGTCCTCGCCGAAGGCGAGGGTCTCGTTGATTTCACTACTTTCATTACTTTCACTTTGTGTCACGGTCCGTGCTTTGAGCCAGGATAACAACACCTCGCCGAAGGCGAGGGTCTCGTTGATTTCACTACTTTCATTACTTTGACACTATAAACCCAAATCACATCTTGGGATGATGCTTAGCATCATCCGAAGCAATCATACTAGAATGAGAAGTTCGACACCATGTTCTTGGAAACCCAACTTAAAATAACATTCCTTCAAAAAAGGCTTAGTCCCAAACGCTCGGAGTTCGACACCCTGTTTAAGGACACAACAACCGCCGATAGGCGGACCCCGCCGAAGGCGGGGGGAAAAAAGAAAACACCACCGCCGTTAGGCGGACCCCGCCGAAGGCGGGACATCCTATGTCAGTACTTTACTGGATTTAAGTTCAATTGAATGAACGGGGAACTAAAAAAAATGAGAACTGTACAAATGAAGTTTGGAGTATGTAACCGCCGCGGCGTGATTTTCGTGTCTGAAAAAAATCAAAAAAATTTCAGCTTTAGTTTGAAGAGAAAAGGATCTGAAAGATGAAGTGAATAAACGGGGAACTAAAAAAATGAGAACTGTAAAAATGAAATTTGCAGTATGTAACCGCCTCGGCGTGATTTCCCGTGTTTAAAAAAATTCCAAAACATTTTTTTTTTAATTTAAGACGTATATCGTGAAAAACAACAGGCCAGAGTATTTTTCCCGTTATCAGCATAAAATTACGGTTAGTTTGACATATCACACATAATTTTTCGATGATTTTAATTTTTTTATCAAAATTTCGCAATAGTTTCGAAAATTCGAAAAAATTTCAAAATTTTCAGTTTTTCATTTAGACATATAGAAAACAAAATTCTGAACATGACACATTATTTTGTTTTCCCCAGAAACCTCAAATTCCATGAGAAATTGCCATTTGAACGAGTGTGTGCGCTCTTTCGTTCTTGCGGAGGACGAAAATTACAGATTTTTCAAAATTAGAGATTTTCAGAATTTTTTTTCATATTGAGCAAGTTCAGAGTCTGGTCTATATCACCCACTAATTTGTTTTCCATTATTGGCATGTTTTCCATGAGAAATTCAGCGTTGAACTAGTGTGTGCGCTCTTTCATACAAGCGGAGGACCAAAATAACGGATTTTGTCAAAATTGAAGAATTCAAAATTTTTTTTTCATAGTGAGCAAGTTCAGAGGCTGGGCTATATCACCCACGAATCGGTTTTCCATAATTGATATATTTTCCATGAGAAATTCAGCGTCAAAGGTGTGTGTGCGCTCTTTGAGTAAGCTTTCAGCTGAAACTTCTAAAACTCGAATAAAAAATTCTATAACTCGAGTTTCAATAGAGCTGTAGAAATGATTTATATATCAAAAGAACCGTCGCGACGAGGTAAGGTCGGTAGTTTTCATGAAAATGGCGAAAACTGATGATAATCACGACTTTTATCAATTTTATCAGTTAAATCAGCTTTTCATTATTTAATGATAACGTTTGAGGAGCAGCAAAATTCATATCACACGATAGCTCATTGGAATCGCAATAAAATGCTTAACAAAATGATTTATAAAAATTATCAAAATATCAATTATTTAAAATTTCGAAATTATTTTTTTTGAACATTGATAAATCGATAACTCCTTATCAGATAAAGATACAGAGCTATAATAAGGCTTAAAATAATCGCGGCATCATGGCGAACAATATGATACTAATATCGGTTATGATTGCTCACGTTTTTTCAAAACTCGTTTTATCAGCGGAAATTGATAAGCTGATTGTGAAAAAAGTTTCACTCCGAATGAGCTGAAACTTGGAACTTAAGGGTTATCAAACACGGCGCAACTTTTAAGCATAGTCTGATCAAAAAGCTATAAGCGGTTTTTTTGCTGCTGAAACAGTGATAAAAGTACATACAACTGATAACGAATTTTGGTACTGATAACAAAATTCAAATAAATAATCTATTATATCGTTCGATAGCGCATGATATGCGCTTCAATTTACATGCACACTGCGAAGAACGGTTTTTGATTGCTGTCGAGTTATCAGCGGAAAACGAAACAGCTGATAATTTTGTGATAACGTAACTCACTAACCTATTATTTTTCAGAAAGTGATCAACTGATTCGGATGTAGTATCACCACGCGAACAACATATCCAAAAAAATCCCGAATTCCTTGGTGTCTTCTCCTGGCAGCTCGAAAAACGTGTTCACTGATAACGCTGATAAAATGATAATGCCGCTGATAACAGTGATGATTATATTTTTTAGATGCGTTTTTCAATTTGCAGTCGATTGAAAGTAGTTACAAGGTCGTACGACGATTTGTTCGCGAGTTATGATGGAAAAAGTGCATTTTCAGCGAAATTTTGTCCGGGCCATAAGTCCGCGAGTTTTGAAGATGGAGGTGGAGTTTAACGAGGTTTTTTTCTTTTTTTTTTATTATCTATCGAATGATATAGTTGTTAGGCGGTGGATCTCAAATTCGCTAAAATGCCTAAACCCAAATGGCGTGGCTAGCGCCGGAGCTAACGCTCCGGCGCTAAGCCACGCCTAAGCCTAAGCCTAACTCGCCTTCGGCGAGGACCGCCTACGGCGGTGGTAATGTCCTGGCTCAAAGCACGGCCCGTGACACAAAGTGAAAGTAATGAAAGTAGTGAAATCAACAAGACCCTCGCCTTCGGCGAGGGTGGTGTTGTCCTAGCGTAATCTCGCGGACCCGTGATGTGAACCCAAATCGCCGGCTTTATGTACACTCTGATATCAACTGTAAGATGTTGTGCGCACTTGGTATTTTTGGGGCGCAAAATAAAATGTGTGGAAAAAAGTTTAAAAATATGAAAGTAGACGCGAAGTTAGTTGTAAGGTTGAGCGCAAAGTTCAAGTCACTGGGCAATGGAGTATTAACGTTGGATAAATGTGAGAACTTTTGCAAAGCCGCTGCGCTTCGCTCCGCGTCTTTGCCAAATTTCGGACATTTATCCAACGTTAATATTCCAATGCACAACCTATCGTGATGGGTCGCTTCGCGACCCATTTCAATATGACTTATCAAGAAACTATGTGGGCAAATAGTGTTTTTGGGGCGCAAAAAATGAGTCGGAAAAAAGTTTAAAAATATGAAAGTAGACGCGAAGTTAGTTGTAAGGTTGAGCGCAAAGTTCAAGTCACTGGGCAATGGAGTATTAACGTTGGATAAATGTGAGAACTTTTGCAAAGCCGCTGCGCTTCGCTCCGCGTCTTTGCCAAATTTCGGACATTTATCCAACGTTAATATTCCAATGCACAAACTATCGTGATGGGTCGCTTCGCGACCCATTTCAATATGACTTATCAAGAAACTATGTGGGGAAATAGTGTTTTTGGGGCACAAAAAATGAGTCGGAAAAAAGTTTAAAAATATGAAAGTAGACGCGAAGATAGTTGTAAGGTTGAGCGCAAAGTTCAAGTCACTGGGCAATGGAGTATTAACGTTGGATAAATGTGAGAACTTTTGCAAAGCCGCTGCGCTTCGCTCCGCGTCTTTGCCAAATTTCGGACATTTATCCAACGTTAATATTCCAATGCACAAACTATCGTTATGGGTCGCTTCGCGACCCATTTCAATATGATTTCAGTTGTAAGACTTGTGGTTCCAAACTTCACAGCAGTTTGGAGTACATAAAGCCGGCGATTTGGGTTCACATCACGGGTCCGCGAGATTACGCTAGGACAACACCACCCTCGCCGAAGGCGAGGGTCTTGTTGATTTCACTACTTTCATTACTTTCACTTTGTGTCACGGGCCGTGCTTTGAGCCAGGACATTACCACCGCCGTAGGCGGTCCTCGCCGAAGGCGAGGGTCTCGTTGATTTCACTACTTTCCTTACTTTCACATTGTGTCACGGTCCGTGCTTTGAGCCAGGACATTACCACCGCCGTAGGCGGTCCTCGCCGAAGGCGAGGGTCTCGTTGATTTCACTACTTTCATTACTTTCACTTTGTGTCACGGTCCGTGCTTTGAGCCAGGATAACAACACCTCGCCGAAGGCGAGGGTCTCGTTGATTTCACTACTTTCATTACTTTGACACTATAAACCCAAATCACATCTTGGGATGATGCTTAGCATCATCCGAAGCAATCATACTAGAATGAGAAGTTCGACACCATGTTCTTGGAAACCCAACTTAAAATAACATTCCTTCAAAAAAGGCTTAGTCCCAAACGCTCGGAGTTCGACACCCTGTTTAAGGACACAACAACCGCCGATAGGCGGACCCCGCCGAAGGCGGGGGGAAAAAAGAAAACACCACCGCCGTTAGGCGGACCCCGCCGAAGGCGGGACATCCTATGTCAGTACTTTACTGGATTTAAGTTCAATTGAATGAACGGGGAACTAAAAAAAATGAGAACTGTACAAATGAAGTTTGGAGTATGTAACCGCCGCGGCGTGATTTTCGTGTCTGAAAAAATTCAAAAAAATGTTAGCTTTAGTCTGAAGACAAAAGGATCTGAAAGATGAAGTGAATAAACGGGGAACTAAAAAAATGAGAACTGTAAAAATGAAGTTTGGAGTATGTAACCGCCTCGGCGTGATTTTCAGAGTCTGAAAAAATTCAAAAAATTGTTCAGCTTTGAAGATAAATGGATCCGAACTATCAAGTGAATAAACGAGGAACTAAAAAAATTAGAAAATTACAGAAGAAGTATTGAGTATGTAACCGCCTCGGCGTGATTTCCCGTGTTTGAAAAAATTCCAAAACTTTCTTTTTTAAAATTTAAGACATATATCTTGAAAAGCAACAGGTCAGAGTATTTTTACCGTTATCAGCATAAAATTACGGTTAGTTTGACATATCACACATAATTTTTCGATGATTTTAATTTTTTTATCAAAATTTCGCAATAGTTTCGAAAATTCGAAAAAATTTCAAAATTTTCAGTTTTTCATTTAGACATATAGAACACAAAATTCTGAACATGACGCATTATTTTGTTTTCCGCAGAAACCCCAAATTCCATGAGAAATTGCCATTTGAACGAGTGTGTGCGCTCTTTCGCTCTTGCGGAGGACGAAAATTACAGATTTTTCAAAATTAGAGATTTTCAGATTTTTTTTTCATATTGAGCAAGTTCAGAGACTGGTCTATGTCACCCACTAATTTGTTTTCCATTATTGACATGTTTTCCATGAGAAATACAGCGTCAAAGGTGTGTGTGCGCTCTTTGAGTAAGCTTTCAGCTGAAACTTCTAAAACTCGAATAAAATATTCTATAACTCGAGTTTTAATAGAGCTATAGAAATGATTTATATATCAAAAGAACCGTCGCGACGAGGTAAGGTCGGTAGTTTTCATGAAAATGACGAAACCTGATGATAATCACGACTTTTATCAATTTTATCAGTAAAATCAGCTTTTCATTATTTGATGATAACTTTTGAAGACCGGCAAAATTCAAATCAGGCGAGAGCTCATTGAAATCGCAATAAAACGCTTAACAGAATCATATGAAAAAATTATCAAAATATCAATTATTTAAAATTTCGAAATTATTTTTTTTGAACATTGATAAATTGATAACTCGTTAACAGATAAAGATACAGAGCTATAATTAGGCTTAAAATAATCGCATCGTCATGACGAACAATATGATACTAATAACAGGTATGATTGCTCAAGTTTTTACAAAACTCATATTATCAGTGGATATTGATAAGCCTGATTACGAAAAGCCCGACGATCGATTTTGCTAAAAATTTGTCCGTAGAGGTTATTAGGCATGGCGAATCGTTTAAAAATAGTCTGGTTAAAAAAAAATGCGCCAATTTTTTGATAATCAGATAGTGATAAAAATAGGTCCTACTGATAAGGAATTCTTAAACTGATAAGCACTGATAATATGATGATCATTAGTATCATTCGATAGCGCATGATTTCTGCTTTCATATGGTGTATGGAGTTCATCCAGATTCTGATATGCTGATCAGTTATCAGCCAAAAACCAAAATGCTGATAATTTCGTGATAAGATAACTCGAAAACGTATAGTTTGTCGGCGAGTTTCCAATTGATTATGATGTAACTCGCGGCTGCGCATAACATATCAAAATTAAATCAAAATCGTACGTTTGCGAATCCTGATATGGAGAAAAACGTATTCACTGATAACGCTGATAAAATGATAATGCCGCTGATAACAGTGATGATTATATTTTTTAGATGCGTTTTTCAATTTGCAGTCGATTAAAAGTAGTTAGAAGGTCGTACGACGATTTGTTCGCGAGTTATGATGGAAAAAGCGCGTTTTCAGCGAAATTTTGTCCGGGCCATAAGTCCGCGAGTTTTGGAGATGGAGGTGGAGTTTAACGAGGTTTTTTTATTTTTTTTTTATTATCTATCGAATGATATAGTTGTTAGGCGGTGGATCTCAAATTCGCTAAAATGCCTAAACCCAAATGGCGTGGCTAGCGCCTCAGCTAACGCTGAGGCGCTAAGCCACGCCTAAGCCTAATTAACGAAATTTCAAAATTTAAAATGCTAAAAATATCTATATTTTCATGCGAATCGAATGAGACCATCGGCATCAAAATCCGGCCCGAAAATCTGGAGATATGACAGTTTGAAAAATAAACCGACACCGTTTACGATGTAATGAACTGATATTTTAAATTGCTCTTAAACTTTTTCTAATTAAAGAAATTTCAAAATTTAAAATGCTAAAAATATCTATATTTTCATGCGAATCGAATGAGACCATCGGCATCAAAATCCGGCCCGAAAATCTGGAGATATGACAGTTTGAAAAATAAACCGACACCGTTTACGATGTAATGAACTGATATTTTAAATTGCTCTTAAACTTTTTCTTATTAACGAAATTTCAAAATTTAAAATGCTAAAAATATCTATATTTTCATGCGAATCGAATGAGACCATCGGCATCAAAATCCGGCCCGAAAATCTGGAGATATGACAGTTTGAAAAATAAACCGACACCGCTTACGATGTAATGAACTGATATTTTAAATTGCTCTTAAACTTTTTCTAATTAACGAAATTTCAAAATTTAAAATGCTAAAAATATCTATATTTTCATGCGAATCGAATGAGACCATCGGCATCAAAATCCGGCCCGAAAATCTGGAGATATGACAGTTTGAAAAATAAACCGACACCGTTTACGATGTAATGAACTGATATTTTAAATTGCTCTTAAACTTTTTCTAATTAACGAAATTTCAAAATTTAAAATGCTAAAAATATCTATATTTTCATGCGAATCGAATGAGACCATCGGCATCAAAATCCGGCCCGAAAATCTGGAGATATGACAGTTTGAAAAATAAACCGACACCGTTTACGATGTAATGAACTGATATTTTAAATTGCTCTTAAACTTTTTCTTATTAACGAAATTTCAAAATTTAAAATACTAAAAATATCTATATTTTCATGCGAATCGAATGAGACCATCGGCATCAAAATCCGGCCCGAAAATCTGGAGATATGACAGTTTGAAAAATAAACCGACACCGTTTACGATGTAATGAACTGATATTTTAAATTGCTCTTAAACTTTTTCTAATTAACGAAATTTCAAAATTTAAAATGCTAAAAATATCTATATTTTCATGCGAATCGAATGAGACCATCGGCATCAAAATCCGGCCCGAAAATCTGGAGATATGACAGTTTGAAAAATAAACCGACACCGTTTACGATGTAATGAACTGATATTTTAAATTGCTCTTAAACTTTTTCTAATTAACGAAATTTCAAAATTTAAAATGCTAAAAATATCTATATTTTCATGCGAATCGAATGAGACCATCGGCATCAAAATCCGGCCCGAAAATCTGGAGATATGACAGTTTGAAAAATAAACCGACACCGTTTACGATGTAATGAACTGATATTTTAAATTGCTCTTAAACTTTTTCTAATTAACGAAATTTCAAAATTTAAAATGCTAAAAATATCTATATTTTCATGCGAATCGAATGAGACCATCGGCATCAAAATCCGGCCCGAAAATCTGGAGATATGACAGTTTGAAAAATAAACCGACACCGTTTACGATGTAATGAACTGATATTTTAAATTGCTCTTAAACTTTTTCTAATTAAAGAAATTTCAAAATTTAAAATGCTAAAAATATCTATATTTTCATGCGAATCGAATGAGACCATCGGCATCAAAATCCGGCCCGAAAATCTGGAGATATGACAGTTTGAAAAATAAACCGACACCGTTTACGATGTAATGAACTGATATTTTAAATTGCTCTTAAACTTTTTCTTATTAACGAAATTTCAAAATTTAAAATGCTAAAAATATCTATATTTTCATGCGAATCGAATGAGACCATCGGCATCAAAATCCGGCCCGAAAATCTGGAGATATGACAGTTTGAAAAATAAACCGACACCGCTTACGATGTAATGAACTGATATTTTAAATTGCTCTTAAACTTTTTCTAATTAACGAAATTTCAAAATTTAAAATGGTAAAAATATCTATATTTTCATGCGAATCGAATGAGACCATCGGCATCAAAATCCGGCCCGAAAATCTGGAGATATGACAGTTTGAAAAATAAACCGACACCGTTTACGATGTAATGAACTGATATTTTAAATTGCTCTTAAACTTTTTCTAATTAACGAAATTTTCAAAATTTAAAATGCTAAAAATATCTATATTTTCATGCGAATCGAATGAGACCATCGGCATCAAAATCCGGCCCGAAAATCTGGAGATATGACAGTTTGAAAAATAAACCGACACCGTTTACGATGTAATGAACTGATATTTTAAATTGCTCTTAAACTTTTTCTAATTAACGAAATTTCAAAATTTAAAATGCTAAAAATATCTATATTTTCATGCGAATCGAATGAGACCATCGGCATCAAAATCCGGCTAGAAAATCTGGAGATATGACAGTTTGAAAAATAAACCGACACCGTTTACGATGTAATGAACTGATATTTTAAATTGCTCTTAAACTTTTTCAAATTAACGAAATTTCAAAATTTAAAATGCTAAAAATATCTATATTTTCATGCGAATCGAATGAGACCATCGGCATCAAAATCCGGCCCGAAAATCTGGAGATATGACAGTTTGAAAAATAAACCGACACCGTTTACGATGTAATGAACTGATATTTTAAATTGCTCTTAAACTTTTTCTAATTAACGAAATTTTCAAAATTTAAAATGCTAAAAATATCTATATTTTCATGCGAATCGAATGAGACCATCGGCATCAAAATCCGGCCCGAAAATCTGGAGATATGACAGTTTGAAAAATAAACCGACACCGTTTACGATGTAATGAACTGATATTTTAAATTGCTCTTAAACTTTTTCTAATTAACGAAATTTCAAAATTTAAAATGCTAAAAATATCTATATTTTCATGCGAATCGAATGAGACCATCGGCATCAAAATCCGGCTAGAAAATCTGGAGATATGACAGTTTGAAAAATAAACCGACACCGTTTACGATGTAATGAACTGATATTTTAAATTGCTCTTAAACTTTTTCAAATTAACGAAATTTCAAAATTTAAAATGCTAAAAATATCTATATTTTTATGCGAATCGAATGAGACCATCGGCATCAAAATCCGGCCCGAAAATCTGGAGATATGACAGTTTGAAAAATAAACCGACACCGTTTACGATGTAATGAACTGATATTTTAAATTGCTCTTAAACTTTTTCTAATTAACGAAATTTCAAAATTTAAAATGCTAAAAATATCTATATTTTCATGCGAATCGAATGAGACCATCGGCATCAAAATCCGGCCCGAAAATCTGGAGATATGACAGTTTGAAAAATAAACCGACACCGTTTACGATGTAATGAACTGATATTTTAAATTGCTCTTAAACTTTTTCTAATTAACGAAATTTCAAAATTTAAAATGCTAAAAATATCTATATTTTCATGCGAATCGAATGAGACCATCGGCATCAAAATCCGGCCCGAAAATCTGGAGATATGACAGTTTGAAAAATAAACCGACACCGTTTACGATGTAATGAACTGATATTTTAAATTGCTCTTAAACTTTTTCTAATTAAAGAAATTTCAAAATTTAAAATGCTAAAAATATCTATATTTTCATGCGAATCGAATGAGACCATCGGCATCAAAATCCGGCCCGAAAATCTGGAGATATGACAGTTTGAAAAATAAACCGACACCGTTTACGATGTAATGAACTGATATTTTAAATTGCTCTTAAACTTTTTCTAATTAACGAAATTTCAAAATTTAAAATGCTAAAAATATCTATATTTTCATGCGAATCGAATGAGACCATCGGCATCAAAATCCGGCCCGAAAATCTGGAGATATGACAGTTTGAAAAATAAACCGACACCGTTTACGATGTAATGAACTGATATTTTAAATTGCTCTTAAACTTTTTCTAATTAACGAAATTTCAAAATTTAAAATGCTAAAAATATCTATATTTTCATGCGAATCGAATGAGACCATCGGCATCAAAATCCGGCCCGAAAATCTGGAGATATGACAGTTTGAAAAATAAACCGACACCGTTTACGATGTAATGAACTGATATTTTAAATTGCTCTTAAACTTTTTCTAATTAACGAAATTTCAAAATTTAAAATGCTAAAAATATCTATATTTTCATGCGAATCGAATGAGACCATCGGCATCAAAATCCGGCCCGAAAATCTGGAGATATGACAGTTTGAAAAATAAACCGACACCGTTTACGATGTAATGAACTGATATTTTAAATTGCTCTTAAACTTTTTCTAATTAACGAAATTTCAAAATTTAAAATGCTAAAAATATCTATATTTTCATGCGAATCGAATGAGACCATCGGCATCAAAATCCGAAAATCTGGAGATATGACAGTTTGAAAAATAAACCGACACCGTTTACGATGTAATGAACTGATATTTTAAATTGCTCTTAAACTTTTTCTAATTAACGAAATTTCAAAATTTAAAATGCTAAAAATATCTATATTTTCATGCGAATCGAATGAGACCATCGGCATCAAAATCCGAAAATCTGGAGATATGACAGTTTGAAAAATAAACCGACACCGTTTACGATGTAATGAACTGATATTTTAAATTGCTCTTAAACTTTTTCTAATTAACGAAATTTCAAAATTTAAAATGCTAAAAATATCTATATTTTCATGCGAATCGAATGAGACCATCGGCATCAAAATCCGGCCCGAAAATCTGGAGATATGACAGTTTGAAAAATAAACCGACACCGTTTACGATGTAATGAACTGATATTTTAAATTGCTCTTAAACTTTTTCTAATTAACGAAATTTCAAAATTTAAAATGCTAAAAATATCTATATTTTCATGCGAATCGAATGAGACCATCGGCATCAAAATCCGAAAATCTGGAGATATGACAGTTTGAAAAATAAACCGACACCGTTTACGATGTAATGAACTGATATTTTAAATTGCTCTTAAACTTTTTCTAATTAACGAAATTTCAAAATTTAAAATGCTAAAAATATCTATATTTTCATGCGAATCGAATGAGACCATCGGCATCAAAATCCGGCCCGAAAATCTGGAGATATGACAGTTTGAAAAATAAACCGACACCGTTTACGATGTAATGAACTGATATTTTAAATTGCTCTTAAACTTTTTCTAATTAACGAAATTTCAAAATTTAAAATGCTAAAAATATCTATATTTTCATGCGAATCGAATGAGACCATCGGCATCAAAATCCGAAAATCTGGAGATATGACAGTTTGAAAAATAAACCGACACCGTTTACGATGTAATGAACTGATATTTTAAATTGCTCTTAAACTTTTTCTAATTAACGAAATTTCAAAATTTAAAATGCTAAAAATATCTATATTTTCATGCGAATCGAATGAGACCATCGGCATCAAAATCCGAAAATCTGGAGATATGACAGTTTGAAAAATAAACCGACACCGTTTACGATGTAATGAACTGATATTTTAAATTGCTCTTAAACTTTTTCTAATTAACGAAATTTCAAAATTTAAAATGCTAAAAATATCTATATTTTCATGCGAATCGAATGAGACCATCGGCATCAAAATCCGGCCCGAAAATCTGGAGATATGACAGTTTGAAAAATAAACCGACACCGTTTACGATGTAATGAACTGATATTTTAAATTGCTCTTAAACTTTTTCTAATTAACGAAATTTCAAAATTTAAAATGCTAAAAATATCTATATTTTCATGCGAATCGAATGAGACCATCGGCATCAAAATCCGAAAATCTGGAGATATGACAGTTTGAAAAATAAACCGACACCGTTTACGATGTAATGAACTGATATTTTAAATTGCTCTTAAACTTTTTCTAATTAACGAAATTTCAAAATTTAAAATGCTAAAAATATCTATATTTTCATGCGAATCGAATGAGACCATCGGCATCAAAATCCGGCCCGAAAATCTGGAGATATGACAGTTTGAAAAATAAACCGACACCGTTTACGATGTAATGAACTGATATTTTAAATTGCTCTTAAACTTTTTCTAATTAACGAAATTTCAAAATTTAAAATGCTAAAAATATCTATATTTTCATGCGAATCGAATGAGACCATCGGCATCAAAATCCGGCCCGAAAATCTGGAGATATGACAGTTTGAAAAATAAACCGACACCGTTTACGATGTAATGAACTGATATTTTAAATTGCTCTTAAACTTTTTCTAATTAACGAAATTTCAAAATTTAAAATGCTAAAAATATCTATATTTTCATGCGAATCGAATGAGACCATCGGCATCAAAATCCGGCCCGAAAATCTGGAGATATGACAGTTTGAAAAATAAACCGACACCGTTTACGATGTAATGAACTGATATTTTAAATTGCTCTTAAACTTTTTCTAATTAACGAAATTTAAAAATTTAAAATGCTAAAAATATCTATATTTTCATGCGAATCGAATGAGACCATCGGCATCAAAATCCGGCCCGAAAATCTGGAGATATGACAGTTTGAAAAATAAACCGACACCGTTTACGATGTAATGAACTGATATTTTAAATTGCTCTTAAACTTTTTCTAATTAACGAAATTTCAAAATTTAAAATGCTAAAAATATCTATATTTTCATGCGAATCGAATGAGACCATCGGCATCAAAATCCGGCCCGAAAATCTGGAGATATGACAGTTTGAAAAATAAACCGACACCGTTTACGATGTAATGAACTGATATTTTAAATTGCTCTTAAACTTTTTCTAATTAACGAAATTTCAAAATTTAAAATGCTAAAAATATCTATATTTTCATGCGAATCGAATGAGACCATCGGCATCAAAATCCGGCCCGAAAATCTGGAGATATGACAGTTTGAAAAATAAACCGACACCGTTTACGATGTAATGAACTGATATTTTAAATTGCTCTTAAACTTTTTCTAATTAACGAAATTTAAAAATTTAAAATGCTAAAAATATCTATATTTTCATGCGAATCGAATGAGACCATCGGCATCAAAATCCGGCCCGAAAATCTGGAGATATGACAGTTTGAAAAATAAACCGACACCGTTTACGATGTAATGAACTGATATTTTAAATTGCTCTTAAACTTTTTCTAATAATCGAATGAGACCATCGGCATCAAAATCCGGCCCGAAAATCTGGAGATATGACAGTTTGAAAAATAAACCGACACCGTTTACGATGTAATGAACTGATATTTTAAATTGCTCTTAAACTTTTTCTAATTAACGAAATTTCAAAATTTAAAATGCTAAAAATATCTATATTTTCATGCGAATCGAATGAGACCATCGGCATCAAAATCCGGCCCGAAAATCTGGAGATATGACAGTTTGAAAAATAAACCGACACCGTTTACGATGTAATGAACTGATATTTTAAATTGCTCTTAAACTTTTTCTAATTAACGAAATTTCAAAATTTAAAATGCTAAAAATATCTATATTTTCATGCGAATCGAATGAGACCATCGGCATCAAAATCCGGAACGAAAATCTGGAGATATGACAGTTTGAAAAATAAACCGACACCGTTTACGATGTAATGAACTGATATTTTAAATTGCTCTTAAACTTTTTCTAATTAAAGAAATTTCAAAATTTAAAATGCTAAAAATATCTATATTTTCATGCGAATCGAATGAGACCATCGGCATCAAAATCCGGCCCGAAAATCTGGAGATATGACAGTTTGAAAAATAAACCGACACCGTTTACGATGTAATGAACTGATATTTTAAATTGCTCTTAAACTTTTTCTAATTAACGAAATTTCAAAATTTAAAATGCTAAAAATATCTATATTTTTATGCGAATCGAATGAGACCATCGGCATCAAAATCCGGCCCGAAAATCTGGAGATATGACAGTTTGAAAAATAAACCGACACCGTTTACGATGTAATGAACTGATATTTTAAATTGCTCTTAAACTTTTTCTAATTAACGAAATTTCAAAATTTAAAATGCTAAAAATATCTATATTTTCATGCGAATCGAATGAGACCATCGGCATCAAAATCCGGACCGAAAATCTGGAGATATGACAGTTTGAAAAATAAACCGACACCGTTTACGATGTAATGAACTGATATTTTAAATTGCTCTTAAACTTTTTCTAATTAACGAAATTTCAAAATTTAAAATGCTAAAAATATCTATATTTTCATGCGAATCGAATGAGACCATCGGCATCAAAATCCGGAACGAAAATCTGGAGATATGACAGTTTGAAAAATAAACCGACACCGTTTACGATGTAATGAACTGATATTTTAAATTGCTCTTAAACTTTTTCTAATTAACGAAATTTCAAAATTTAAAATGCTAAAAATATCTATATTTTCATGCGAATCGAATGAGACCATCGGCATCAAAATCCGGCCCGAAAATCTGGAGATATGACAGTTTGAAAAATAAACCGACACCGTTTACGATGTAATGAACTGATATTTTAAATTGCTCTTAAACTTTTTCTAATTAACGAAATTTCAAAATTTAAAATGCTAAAAATATCTATATTTTCATGCGAATCGAATGAGACCATCGGCATCAAAATCCGGACCGAAAATCTGGAGATATGACAGTTTGAAAAATAAACCGACTCCGTTTACGATGTAATGAACTGATATTTTAAATTGCTCTTAAACTTTTTCTAATTAACGAAATTTCAAAATTTAAAATGCTAAAAATATCTATATTTTCATGCGAATCGAATGAGACCATCGGCAGCAAAATCCGGAACGAAAATCTGGAGATATGACAGTTTGAAAAATAAACCGACACCGTTTACGATGTAATGAACTGATATTTTAAATTGCTCTTAAACTTTTTCTAATTAACGAAATTTCAAAATTTAAAATGCTAAAAATATCTATATTTTCATGCGAATCGAATGAGACCATCGGCATCAAAATCCGGAACGAAAATCTGGAGATATGACAGTTTGAAAAATAAACCGACACCGTTTACGATGTAATGAACTGATATTTTAAATTGCTCTTAAACTTTTTCTAATTAACGAAATTTCAAAATTTAAAATGCTAAAAATATCTATATTTTCATGCGAATCGAATGAGACCATCGGCATCAAAATCCGGACCGAAAATCTGGAGATATGACAGTTTGAAAAATAAACCGACTCCGTTTACGATGTAATGAACTGATATTTTAAATTGCTCTTAAACTTTTTCTAATTAACGAAATTTCAAAATTTAAAATGCTAAAAATATCTATATTTTCATGCGAATCGAATGAGACCATCGGCAGCAAAATCCGGAACGAAAATCTGGAGATATGACAGTTTGAAAAATAAACCGACACCGTTTACGATGTAATGAACTGATATTTTAAATTGCTCTTAAACTTTTTCTAATTAACGAAATTTCAAAATTTAAAATGCTAAAAATATCTATATTTTCATGCGAATCGAATGAGACCATCGGCATCAAAATCCGGAACGAAAATCTGGAGATATGACAGTTTGAAAAATAAACCGACACCGTTTACGATGTAATGAACTGATATTTTAAATTGCTCTTAAACTTTTTCTAATTAACGAAATTTCAAAATTTAAAATGCTAAAAATATCTATATTTTCATGCGAATCGAATGAGACCATCGGCATCAAAATCCGGACCGAAAATCTGGAGATATGACAGTTTGAAAAATAAACCGACTCCGTTTACGATGTAATGAACTGATATTTTAAATTGCTCTTAAACTTTTTCTAATTAACGAAATTTCAAAATTTAAAATGCTAAAAATATCTATATTTTCATGCGAATCGAATGAGACCATCGGCAGCAAAATCCGGAACGAAAATCTGGAGATATGACAGTTTGAAAAATAAACCGACACCGTTTACGATGTAATGAACTGATATTTTAAATTGCTCTTAAACTTTTTCTAATTAAAGAAATTTCAAAATTTAAAATGCTAAAAATATCTATATTTTCATGCGAATCGAATGAGACCATCGGCATCAAAATCCGGCCCGAAAATCTGGAGATATGACAGTTTGAAAGATAAACCGACACCGTTTACGATGTAATGAACTGATATTTTAAATTGCTCTTAAACTTTTTCTAATTAACGAAATTTCAAAATTTAAAATGCTAAAAATATCTATATTTTCATGCGAATCGAATGAGACCATCGGCATCAAAATCCGGCCCGAAAATCTGGAGATATGACAGTTTGAAAGATAAACCGACACCGTTTACGATGTAATGAACTGATATTTTAAATTGCTCTTAAACTTTTTCTAATTAACGAAATTTCAAAATTTAAAATGCTAAAAATATCTATATTTTCATGCGAATCGAATGAGACCATCGGCATCAAAATCCGGACCGAAAATCTGGAGATATGACAGTTTGAAAAATAAACCGACTCCGTTTACGATGTAATGAACTGATATTTTAAATTGCTCTTAAACTTTTTCTAATTAACGAAATTTCAAAATTTAAAATGCTAAAAATATCTATATTTTCATGCGAATCGAATGAGACCATCGGCATCAAAATCCGGAACGAAAATCTGGAGATATGACAGTTTGAAAAATAAACCGACACCGTTTACGATGTAATGAACTGATATTTTAAATTGCTCTTAAACTTTTTCTAATTAACGAAATTTCAAAATTTAAAATGCTAAAAATATCTATATTTTCATGCGAATCGAATGAGACCATCGGCATCAAAATCCGGACCGAAAATCTGGAGATATGACAGTTTGAAAAATAAACCGACTCCGTTTACGATGTAATGAACTGATATTTTAAATTGCTCTTAAACTTTTTCTAATTAACGAAATTTCAAAATTTAAAATGCTAAAAATATCTATATTTTCATGCGAATCGAATGAGACCATCGGCATCAAAATCCGGCCCGAAAATCTGGAGATATGACAGTTTGAAAAATAAACCGACACCATTTACGATGTAATGAACTGATATTTTAAATTGCTCTTAAACTTTTTCTAATTAACGAAATTTCAAAATTTAAAATGCTAAAAATATTTATATTTTTATGCGAATCGAATGAGACCATCGGCATCAAAATCCGGCCCGAAAATCTGGAGATATGACAGTTTGAAAAATAAACCGACACCGTTTACGATGTAATGAACTGATATTTTAAATTGCTCTTAAACTTTTTCTAATTAACGAAATTTCAAAATTTAAAATGCTAAAAATATCTATATTTTCATGCGAATCGAATGAGACCATCGGCATCAAAATCCGGAACGAAAATCTGGAGATATGACAGTTTGAAAAATAAACCGACACCGTTTACGATGTAATGAACTGATATTTTAAATTGCTCTTAAACTTTTTCTAATTAACGACATTTCAAAATTTAAAATGCTAAAAATATCTATATTTTCATGCGAATCGAATGAGACCATCGGCATCAAAATCCGGAACGAAAATCTGGAGATATGACAGTTTGAAAAATAAACCGACACCGTTTACGATGTAATGAACTGATATTTTAAATTGCTCTTAAACTTTTTCTAATTAACGAAATTTCAAAATTTAAAATGCTAAAAATATCTATATTTTCATGCGAATCGAATGAGACCATCGGCATCAAAATCCGGCCCGAAAATCTGGAGATATGACAGTTTGAAAAATAAACCGACACCGTTTACGATGTAATGAACTGATATTTTAAATTGCTCTTAAACTTTTTCTAATTAACGAAATTTCAAAATTGAAAATGCTAAAAATATCTATATTTTCATGCGAATCGAATGAGACCATCGGCATCAAAATCCGGACCGAAAATCTGGAGATATGACAGTTTGAAAAATAAACCGACTCCGTTTACGATGTAATGAACTGATATTTTAAATTGCTCTTAAACTTTTTCTAATTAACGAAATTTCAAAATTTAAAATGCTAAAAATATCTATATTTTCATGCGAATCGAATGAGACCATCGGCATCAAAATCCGGAACGAAAATCTGGAGATATGACAGTTTGAAAAATAAACCGACACCGTTTACGATGTAATGAACTGATATTTTAAATTGCTCTTAAACTTTTTCTAATTAACGAAATTTCAAAATTTAAAATGCTAAAAATATCTATATTTTCATGCGAATCGAATGAGACCATCGGCATCAAAATCCGGACCGAAAATCTGGAGATATGACAGTTTGAAAAATAAACCGACTCCGTTTACGATGTAATGAACTGATATTTTAAATTGCTCTTAAACTTTTTCTAATTAACGAAATTTCAAAATTTAAAATGCTAAAAATATCTATATTTTCATGCGAATCGAATGAGACCATCGGCATCAAAATCCGGCCCGAAAATCTGGAGATATGACAGTTTGAAAAATAAACCGACACCATTTACGATGTAATGAACTGATATTTTAAATTGCTCTTAAACTTTTTCTAATTAACGAAATTTCAAAATTTAAAATGCTAAAAATATCTATATTTTTATGCGAATCGAATGAGACCATCGGCATCAAAATCCGGCCCGAAAATCTGGAGATATGACAGTTTGAAAAATAAACCGACACCGTTTACGATGTAATGAACTGATATTTTAAATTGCTCTTAAACTTTTTCTAATTAACGAAATTTCAAAATTTAAAATGCTAAAAATATCTATATTTTCATGCGAATCGAATGAGACCATCGGCATCAAAATCCGGAACGAAAATCTGGAGATATGACAGTTTGAAAAATAAACCGACACCGTTTACGATGTAATGAACTGATATTTTAAATTGCTCTTAAACTTTTTCTAATTAACGAAATTTCAAAATTTAAAATGCTAAAAATATCTATATTTTCATGCGAATCGAATGAGACCATCGGCATCAAAATCCGGACCGAAAATCTGGAGATATGACAGTTTGAAAAATAAACCGACACCGTTTACGATGTAATGAACTGATATTTTAAATTGCTCTTAAACTTTTTCTAATTAACGAAATTTCAAAATTTAAAATGCTAAAAATATCTATATTTTCATGCGAATCGAATGAGACCATCGGCATCAAAATCCGGACCGAAAATCTGGAGATATGACAGTTTGAAAAATAAACCGACTCCGTTTACGATGTAATGAACTGATATTTTAAATTGCTCTTAAACTTTTTCTAATTAACGAAATTTCAAAATTTAAAATGCTAAAAATATCTATATTTTCATGCGAATCGAATGAGACCATCGGCATCAAAATCCGGAACGAAAATCTGGAGATATGACAGTTTGAAAAATAAACCGACACCGTTTACGATGTAATGAACTGATATTTTAAATTGCTCTTAAACTTTTTCTAATTAACGAAATTTCAAAATTTAAAATGCTAAAAATATCTATATTTTCATGCGAATCGAATGAGACCATCGGCATCAAAATCCGGACCGAAAATCTGGAGATATGACAGTTTGAAAAATAAACCGACTCCGTTTACGATGTAATGAACTGATATTTTAAATTGCTCTTAAACTTTTTCTAATTAACGAAATTTCAAAATTTAAAATGCTAAAAATATCTATATTTTCATGCGAATCGAATGAGACCATCGGCATCAAAATCCGGAACGAAAATCTGGAGATATGACAGTTTGAAAAATAAACCGACACCGTTTACGATGTAATGAACTGATATTTTAAATTGCTCTTAAACTTTTTCTAATTAACGAAATTTCAAAATTTAAAATGCTAAAAATATCTATATTTTCATGCGAATCGAATGAGACCATCGGCATCAAAATCCGGCCCGAAAATCTGGAGATATGACAGTTTGAAAAATAAACCGACACCGTTTACGATGTAATGAACTGATATTTTAAATTGCTCTTAAACTTTTTCTAATTAACGAAATTTCAAAATTGAAAATGCTAAAAATATCTATATTTTCATGCGAATCGAATGAGACCATCGGCATCAAAATCCGGACCGAAAATCTGGAGATATGACAGTTTGAAAAATAAACCGACTCCGTTTACGATGTAATGAACTGATATTTTAAATTGCTCTTAAACTTTTTCTAATTAACGAAATTTCAAAATTTAAAATGCTAAAAATATCTATATTTTCATGCGAATCGAATGAGACCATCGGCATCAAAATCCGGAACGAAAATCTGGAGATATGACAGTTTGAAAAATAAACCGACACCGTTTACGATGTAATGAACTGATATTTTAAATTGCTCTTAAACTTTTTCTAATTAACGAAATTTCAAAATTTAAAATGCTAAAAATATCTATATTTTCATGCGAATCGAATGAGACCATCGGCATCAAAATCCGGCCCGAAAATCTGGAGATATGACAGTTTGAAAAATAAACCGACACCGTTTACGATGAAATGAACTGATATTTTAAATTGCTCTTAAACTTTTTCTAATTAACGAAATTTCAAAATTTAAAATGCTAAAAATATCTATATTTTCATGCGAATCGAATGAGACCATCGGCATCAAAATCCGGACCGAAAATCTGGAGATATGACAGTTTGAAAAATAAACCGACTCCGTTTACGATGTAATGAACTGATATTTTAAATTGCTCTTAAACTTTTTCTAATTAACGAAATTTCAAAATTTAAAATGCTAAAAATATCTATATTTTCATGCGAATCGAATGAGACCATCGGCATCAAAATCCGGAACGAAAATCTGGAGATATGACAGTTTGAAAAATAAACCGACACCGTTTACGATGTAATGAACTGATATTTTAAATTGCTCTTAAACTTTTTCTAATTAACGAAATTTCAAAATTTAAAATGCTAAAAATATCTATATTTTCATGCGAATCGAATGAGACCATCGGCATCAAAATCCGGACCGAAAATCTGGAGATATGACAGTTTGAAAAATAAACCGACTCCGTTTACGATGTAATGAACTGATATTTTAAATTGCTCTTAAACTTTTTCTAATTAACGAAATTTCAAAATTTAAAATGCTAAAAATATCTATATTTTCATGCGAATCGAATGAGACCATCGGCATCAAAATCCGGCCCGAAAATCTGGAGATATGACAGTTTGAAAAATAAACCGACACCATTTACGATGTAATGAACTGATATTTTAAATTGCTCTTAAACTTTTTCTAATTAACGAAATTTCAAAATTTAAAATGCTAAAAATATCTATATTTTTATGCGAATCGAATGAGACCATCGGCATCAAAATCCGGCCCGAAAATCTGGAGATATGACAGTTTGAAAAATAAACCGACACCGTTTACGATGTAATGAACTGATATTTTAAATTGCTCTTAAACTTTTTCTAATTAACGAAATTTCAAAATTTAAAATGCTAAAAATATCTATATTTTCATGCGAATCGAATGAGACCATCGGCAGCAAAATCCGGAACGAAAATCTGGAGATATGACAGTTTGAAAAATAAACCGACACCGTTTACGATGTAATGAACTGATATTTTAAATTGCTCTTAAACTTTTTCTAATTAACGAAATTTCAAAATTTAAAATGCTAAAAATATCTATATTTTCATGCGAATCGAATGAGACCATCGGCATCAAAATCCGGCCCGAAAATCTGGAGATATGACAGTTTGAAAAATAAACCGACACCGTTTACGATGTAATGAACTGATATTTTAAATTGCTCTTAAACTTTTTCTAATTAACGAAATTTCAAAATTTAAAATGCTAAAAATATCTATATTTTCATGCGAATCGAATGAGACCATCGGCATCAAAATCCGGACCGAAAATCTGGAGATATGACAGTTTGAAAAATAAACCGACTCCGTTTACGATGTAATGAACTGATATTTTAAATTGCTCTTAAACTTTTTCTAATTAACGAAATTTCAAAATTTAAAATGCTAAAAATATCTATATTTTCATGCGAATCGAATGAGACCATCGGCATCAAAATCCGGAACGAAAATCTGGAGATATGACAGTTTGAAAAATAAACCGACACCGTTTACGATGTAATGAACTGATATTTTAAATTGCTCTTAAACTTTTTCTAATTAACGAAATTTCAAAATTTAAAATGCTAAAAATATCTATATTTTCATGCGAATCGAATGAGACCATCGGCATCAAAATCCGGACCGAAATTCTGGAGATATGACAGTTTGAAAAATAAACCGACTCCGTTTACGATGTAATGAACTGATATTTTAAATTGCTCTTAAACTTTTTCTAATTAACGAAATTTCAAAATTTAAAATGCTAAAAATATCTATATTTTCATGCGAATCGAATGAGACCATCGGCATCAAAATCCGGAACGAAAATCTGGAGATATGACAGTTTGAAAAATAAACCGACACCGTTTACGATGTAATGAACTGATATTTTAAATTGCTCTTAAACTTTTTCTAATTAACGAAATTTCAAAATTTAAAATGCTAAAAATATCTATATTTTCATGCGAATCGAATGAGACCATCGGCATCAAAATCCGGCCCGAAAATCTGGAGATATGACAGTTTGAAAAATAAACCGACACCGTTTACGATGTAATGAACTGATATTTTAAATTGCTCTTAAACTTTTTCTAATTAATGAAATTTCAAAATTTAAAATGCTAAAAATATCTATATTTTCATGCGAATCGAATGAGACCATCGGCATCAAAATCCGGACCGAAAATCTGGAGATATGACAGTTTGAAAAATAAACCGACTCCGTTTACGATGTAATGAACTGATATTTTAAATTGCTCTTAAACTTTTTCTAATTAACGAAATTTCAAAATTTAAAATGCTAAAAATATCTATATTTTCATGCGAATCGAATGAGACCATCGGCATCAAAATCCGGAACGAAAATCTGGAGATATGACAGTTTGAAAAATAAACCGACACCGTTTACGATGTAATGAACTGATATTTTAAATTGCTCTTAAACTTTTTCTAATTAACGAAATTTCAAAATTTAAAATGCTAAAAATATCTATATTTTCATGCGAATCGAATGAGACCATCGGCATCAAAATCCGGCCCGAAAATCTGGAGATATGACAGTTTGAAAAATAAACCGACACCGTTTACGATGTAATGAACTGATATTTTAAATTGCTCTTAAACTTTTTCTAATTAACGAAATTTCAAAATTTAAAATGCTAAAAATATCTATATTTTCATGCGAATCGAATGAGACCATCGGCATCAAAATCCGGACCGAAAATCTGGAGATATGACAGTTTGAAAAATAAACCGACTCCGTTTACGATGTAATGAACTGATATTTTAAATTGCTCTTAAACTTTTTCTAATTAACGAAATTTCAAAATTTAAAATGCTAAAAATATCTATATTTTCATGCGAATCGAATGAGACCATCGGCATCAAAATCCGGAACGAAAATCTGGAGATATGACAGTTTGAAAAATAAACCGACACCGTTTACGATGTAATGAACTGATATTTTAAATTGCTCTTAAACTTTTTCTAATTAACGAAATTTCAAAATTTAAAATGCTAAAAATATCTATATTTTCATGCGAATCGAATGAGACCATCGGCATCAAAATCCGGACCGAAAATCTGGAGATATGACAGTTTGAAAAATAAACCGACTCCGTTTACGATGTAATGAACTGATATTTTAAATTGCTCTTAAACTTTTTCTAATTAACGAAATTTCAAAATTTAAAATGCTAAAAATATCTATATTTTCATGCGAATCGAATGAGACCATCGGCATCAAAATCCGGCCCGAAAATCTGGAGATATGACAGTTTGAAAAATAAACCGACACCATTTACGATGTAATGAACTGATATTTTAAATTGCTCTTAAACTTTTTCTAATTAACGAAATTTCAAAATTTAAAATGCTAAAAATATCTATATTTTTATGCGAATCGAATGAGACCATCGGCATCAAAATCCGGCCCGAAAATCTGGAGATATGACAGTTTGAAAAATAAACCGACACCGTTTACGATGTAATGAACTGATATTTTAAATTGCTCTTAAACTTTTTCTAATTAACGAAATTTCAAAATTTAAAATGCTAAAAATATCTATATTTTCATGCGAATCGAATGAGACCATCGGCATCAAAATCCGGAACGAAAATCTGGAGATATGACAGTTTGAAAAATAAACCGACACCGTTTACGATGTAATGAACTGATATTTTAAATTGCTCTTAAACTTTTTCTAATTAATGAAATTTCAAAATTTAAAATGCTAAAAATATCTATATTTTCATGCGAATCGAATGAGACCATCGGCATCAAAATCCGGACCGAAAATCTGGAGATATGACAGTTTGAAAAATAAACCGACTCCGTTTACGATGTAATGAACTGATATTTTAAATTGCTCTTAAACTTTTTCTAATTAACGAAATTTCAAAATTTAAAATGCTAAAAATATCTATATTTTCATGCGAATCGAATGAGACCATCGGCATCAAAATCCGGCCCGAAAATCTGGAGATATGACAGTTTGAAAAATAAACCGACACCGTTTACGATGTAATGAACTGATATTTTAAATTGCTCTTAAACTTTTTCTAATTAAAGAAATTTCAAAATTTAAAATGCTAAAAATATCTATATTTTCATGCGAATCGAATGAGACCATCGGCATCAAAATCCGGCCCGAAAATCTGGAGATATGACAGTTTGAAAAATAAACCGACACCGTTTACGATGTAATGAACTGATATTTTAAATTGCTCTTAAACTTTTTCTAATTAACGAAATTTCAAAATTTAAAATGCTAAAAATATCTATATTTTCATGCGAATCGAATGAGACCATCGGCATCAAAATCCGGACCGAAAATCTGGAGATATGACAGTTTGAAAAATAAACCGACTCCGTTTACGATGTAATGAACTGATATTTTAAATTGCTCTTAAACTTTTTCTAATTAACGAAATTTCAAAATTTAAAATGCTAAAAATATCTATATTTTCATGCGAATCGAATGAGACCATCGGCAGCAAAATCCGGAACGAAAATCTGGAGATATGACAGTTTGAAAAATAAACCGACACCGTTTACGATGTAATGAACTGATATTTTAAATTGCTCTTAAACTTTTTCTAATTAACGAAATTTCAAAATTTAAAATGCTAAAAATATCTATATTTTCATGCGAATCGAATGAGACCATCGGCATCAAAATCCGGCCCGAAAATCTGGAGATATGACAGTTTGAAAAATAAACCGACACCGTTTACGATGTAATGAACTGATATTTTAAATTGCTCTTAAACTTTTTCTAATTAACGAAATTTCAAAATTTAAAATGCTAAAAATATCTATATTTTCATGCGAATCGAATGAGACCATCGGCATCAAAATCCGGACCGAAAATCTGGAGATATGACAGTTTGAAAAATAAACCGACTCCGTTTACGATGTAATGAACTGATATTTTAAATTGCTCTTAAACTTTTTCTAATTAACGAAATTTCAAAATTTAAAATGCTAAAAATATCTATATTTTCATGCGAATCGAATGAGACCATCGGCATCAAAATCCGGAACGAAAATCTGGAGATATGACAGTTTGAAAAATAAACCGACACCGTTTACGATGTAATGAACTGATATTTTAAATTGCTCTTAAACTTTTTCTAATTAACGAAATTTCAAAATTTAAAATGCTAAAAATATCTATATTTTCATGCGAATCGAATGAGACCATCGGCATCAAAATCCGGCCCGAAAATCTGGAGATATGACAGTTTGAAAAATAAACCGACACCGTTTACGATGTAATGAACTGATATTTTAAATTGCTCTTAAACTTTTTCTAATTAACGAAATTTCAAAATTTAAAATGCTAAAAATATCTATATTTTCATGCGAATCGAATGAGACCATCGGCATCAAAATCCGGACCGAAAATCTGGAGATATGACAGTTTGAAAAATAAACCGACTCCGTTTACGATGTAATGAACTGATATTTTAAATTGCTCTTAAACTTTTTCTAATTAACGAAATTTCAAAATTTAAAATGCTAAAAATATCTATATTTTCATGCGAATCGAATGAGACCATCGGCATCAAAATCCGGAACGAAAATCTGGAGATATGACAGTTTGAAAAATAAACCGACACCGTTTACGATGTAATGAACTGATATTTTAAATTGCTCTTAAACTTTTTCTAATTAACGAAATTTCAAAATTTAAAATGCTAAAAATATCTATATTTTCATGCGAATCGAATGAGACCATCGGCATCAAAATCCGGACCGAAAATCTGGAGATATGACAGTTTGAAAAATAAACCGACTCCGTTTACGATGTAATGAACTGATATTTTAAATTGCTCTTAAACTTTTTCTAATTAACGAAATTTCAAAATTTAAAATGCTAAAAATATCTATATTTTCATGCGAATCGAATGAGACCATCGGCATCAAAATCCGGCCCGAAAATCTGGAGATATGACAGTTTGAAAAATAAACCGACACCATTTACGATGTAATGAACTGATATTTTAAATTGCTCTTAAACTTTTTCTAATTAACGAAATTTCAAAATTTAAAATGCTAAAAATATCTATATTTTTATGCGAATCGAATGAGACCATCGGCATCAAAATCCGGCCCGAAAATCTGGAGATATGACAGTTTGAAAAATAAACCGACACCGTTTACGATGTAATGAACTGATATTTTAAATTGCTCTTAAACTTTTTCTAATTAACGAAATTTCAAAATTTAAAATGCTAAAAATATCTATATTTTCATGCGAATCGAATGAGACCATCGGCATCAAAATCCGGAACGAAAATCTGGAGATATGACAGTTTGAAAAATAAACCGACACCGTTTACGATGTAATGAACTGATATTTTAAATTGCTCTTAAACTTTTTCTAATTAATGAAATTTCAAAATTTAAAATGCTAAAAATATCTATATTTTCCTGCGAATCGAATGAGACCATCGGCATCAAAATCCGGACCGAAAATCTGGAGATATGACAGTTTGAAAAATAAACCGACTCCGTTTACGATGTAATGAACTGATATTTTAAATTGCTCTTAAACTTTTTCTAATTAACGAAATTTCAAAATTTAAAATGCTAAAAATATCTATATTTTCATGCGAATCGAATGAGACCATCGGCATCAAAATCCGGCCCGAAAATCTGGAGATATGACAGTTTGAAAAATAAACCGACACCGTTTACGATGTAATGAACTGATATTTTAAATTGCTCTTAAACTTTTTCTAATTAACGAAATTTCAAAATTTAAAATGCTAAAAATATCTATATTTTCATGCGAATCGAATCAGACCATCGGCATCAAAATCCGGAACGAAAATCTGGAGATATGACAGTTTGAAAAATTAACCGACAGCGTTTACGATGTACTGAAAATTTAAAATGCTAAAAATATCTATTTTTTCAGTCTATCATATCTCAAGATTGGCACTGCTGATTTTGATGTCTTTGATACCATTTGATTCGAATGAAAATTTAGATATTTTTAGCATTTTAAATTTTGAAATTTCGTTAATTACAAAAATTTTAAGAGCAATTTAAAATATCAGTTGAGTACATCGTAAACCGTGTTGGATATTTTTCAGACTATCATATCTTTTCGTAGATTCTAAAACACTTGAAATTTTGAATCTTCATGAATTTTTCGTGTTATGCTCAATTAAAGATTCGTAAATTGGTGTTGTCAAAAGGGGTTTTAAAAATAAAAAAATACTCAATTTTGGACGAAATTCATAAATATTGGTATCACTGGATAAAATTGTTTTTTAGATATAAAAAACATTTTAAATTTTGAAATTTCATCGAGTTAAACCATTTTTATGCACATTTAAAAATTTTCCAGTTTACATTATAAAGTGCTGAGAATTAAAGTTTGCTTAATTATATATCTTTTTGACACACAGGATTTTAATGAGGTTTATTTTAGGAATATTTTGCTAAAAAATTGCAGCAGTTTCGCAAAATTGTGTTTTAAATAAAACATATCCAATTTATCAATCGATGATTTGATTCGTTGCGTCGGTAAAATCCGGTTTAACTCATTATTTTCTTCTTCAACATTTTTTCTTCTTTTTTCTTTTCTTTTATTGGTAATTTGTGGATTTAAAATACCATTTGAAAATGAATGATTCATGATACGATCTGTTTATTTGCGGACATCAACAAAAAATATATTATGATTGTTGTTTTAAAAAATTGTTTTATTATGATGACAGTGCCGTTATTTTCCATTTTAATAATAATATAATTCTAGAGGAATCGTCGCGTTATTGAACTTTTCAAATTTTCAGTTTTCAAATGACAGTTTCTTATAATTTGGATCTATCTTCTGTGTCTATTTTAAATTTCTTCCGTGTAAGTTATTTTTCGAAAGCTTATAATTTTAACTTTCCGTAGTTCTGGCATTCAATTACAGTTTCTTAGAACTGAGCCGATGTCAGATTATAATCTTGTGTTACTAAATGTTGTGAAACGTTTTAACATTTGTTGCTTATAATTACGCTCCTCAAGGCGCCTCTCTATAAAGGAAGCGACAAAAAACACATTTTGCGAAAAGTTTTGCAAATTTTAGACAACACAGCGTATTTTAGCTATTAAAAATAGCGAAATTCTAACAAAGTAAAATTCAAAAATTTATATGGAGCTTACTCTAATAATGGAAAAAATGGCAGTTAATATTTGGGTGAAAGCTAGTGGTGGTAATATAATCAAATTTCAAAATTCACAATAACACAATTGAGATAATTTTCCGATGGAGAGGATCGGTATGGAAAACTGTTTACGCGGAACTTTTCCTTTGGATTCTGTGTTATTACGCTGTGATGGGCACATATCGTCTTGTTTTAACCGATGATGCTAGAAAGTTTCAATTAATCAGTTTTGCGTTTCAAATTTTTTTTCACAGAATTTTCAAACAATGTGTTGATCCAATAGGTCTCCAACTGGACAATTGCGTTCCGCTCACATTCATGCTAGCTTTTTTCGTCAATGTTATTGTTGACAGATGGAAGAATATTTTTGCAAATATCGGATTTATAGAGAAGTAAATAATTGTGTTTTTTCAAAAGTTGTGTACAACTAATTTCAGCACCGCGCTTTCAATCGCTACTTTAGTTCGTGGAAATACTTCTGAAGTTATTCTGGCTCGACGAACAATAATACGGTATTTAGTATTATCCCAGGTTTTCGTTGAGATTTTTCTTTAAATTATATCAAAAAATTGTTCAGGTTTTAGTATTTCGTGATATTTCTATGAAAGTTCGAAGAAGGTTTCCTAATGTTGACTCAATTGTTAAATCAGGTTCTCAATTTTTCTGCGAATACCAAACCATCAAATGTTTGTAGGTTTCTTGCAAGAGCACGAAGCTTCAATCCTGGATTCCGTAAGCTGTCCATATAATAAATATTGGGTTCCTATTGGATGGGCATCAGCAATCCTTCAGAAATTGCTTTCGGTGTTCTAAAACTAACTTTGCTTTAAATTTTTTATTTTCGTAGGATGGAAATATTACCGCCGCACCGCTGTTTAATACAGCATGGCAAGAAATCAAAACATTTCGAACGAATCTTGCAACCTTGTGTAATTATGATTGGGTTCCAATGCCGTTAGCATATCCTCAGGTCATTTTCGTAGCTGTTCGATTTTATTTTATCATGTGTTTGTTCTCAAGACAACATTTGGATATGGATGAAAAGAGATCTGTAACTTTGTAATTATGCGGTTAAAACTCGAAATAATATTGTTCCAGATAGATTTCTATTTTCCGCTGTTAACTGTTTTTCAATTCATTTTTTTAATGGGGTGGATGAAAGTTGCCGAAGCACTTCTTAATCCACTTGGAGAAGATGATGATGACTATGAGTGCAATTTTTTGATTGACAAAAACATATTGGTGAGATTTTTCATTGAATTTGGTTCAACGTATGATGTTATGAGGGGTGGAGAGCTCGGTAATGGGTTTCAGATGAATAAGAATATCTGGCCGATATACAATTTTGGTTTCTAGGCCATCTTTCGGTATTTTTCATTACTTTTCTAATATTATCATTATTTGTCTCAAGTTGATTTCGATTTTTCTTATGTTTGTTGAAGTTTTAAAAAAAGATAAAAACGGAACAACTACTAATAAAAAGTTTGCTTCTATGTACGATTACAGAACTTCAGCGAACTAGAAATGTAGTTTTCAATTTTTAATTAGATTTTTGGAAAAATATTTTGTTAGCAGCCTTTTAGAATTTCAGACGGGTATGGCAATTGTGGATGAAGCATATGACATCTGTCCAGAAATGAAAAACGATAAATTCGCGGAGCCAGCTTTCGCTCCATTCTATCCTGAGGAAGTGATAAACACTGGTGGAGATCATGCTCTTATTGGTTCCGCTCAAGCTGTGACGTAAGATTTTCAACTATTTTGTTGCAACTCGTTTTTTCAACTTCTTTTTTTCTCGATTTTTAAACTGAATTTATCTTTTTCAGATTGGCTGAACCTGACGAAAACATCGATATGATGAAAGTTGATTACAATTCTCCAATTGTCGTTGGATTTAGTAATTTTAGGAAAATGATGATAACTTTCCTTAAAAAGGGGATTTCAGACGATTCAAGCAAATCGACTCTCCGGAGAAAATTGAGCAGTGCATTTGCTCGAAGATCAAATTCAGTTCAACATATAAATCGTGTGAAGTTAGAATCAGAAAGCCCGTTCTCCCAATCTATGGTACCACAAAGGCCTTATGCAGTATTTGAATTATCGAATGGTATGTCGAGTTTTAATTTTTATCTAGGAAAGAAGTTTTTAAACATTTCAGGATTTTCCGGAAACACCCCAAGAAACGATTCACAGAATCATTTACCAAAATTAGAAGAAGAATCAAGTTCAGTGGAAACGGAAAATTCAAATAATTTTGAGGTATTATTGTCTCACAAAATCGGCTTCATAAACGTGAAATTCCCTATTTTGCGAAATAGTGTGTGGTGAGGGATAATAAGACAACGCAACGCAACCATTCTCATTGCCCTCACGCGTGGCGTGTCGATTTTTTGACACAGGTTTTTTCACGTTTATATAACAGAATTTGTAAACAACTAATATGTAAATAAACTCCAGAATTTAAGAAACAATTTCTGAGAAAACCTAACAATAAATAAATACACATGTTTTCAATATGCGAAGCTCAAGAGGCTTTCAATATTTCACAATTAATTGTTGTATTCTGGCCACTGGAATTCTAAACCTTTTAAAATGAATATGACATTTTATATAGCGAAACTTACTTTAGGAATACACAGAATTCATTTATTATATGCTTTTCAGAGCTGATTTCTTCCTTCAAACTTCTTTCAAATCATTTGAACAATAAATTATTTTCAGAAATTCAACAGTAGTGATTCACTAGAAAACCAGACAAGTCTATCATTCAATCAACAACCAGTCAGCCCATCAAGCAATTCACTTCCTTTCGATACTCCTCTTCAAGGCTCATTCACACAGATGAAATAATAGTAAATTTATACATTCCAAATTAAATGTTTAATATATAATACTAAATTTTCTCCAAAAACTTGTTCTTCGAATAAAATTTTTCGGGTTCTTCTCCACTTTTTTCAACTAGTGAAAGTTCAGTTCAAATTTCTTCAAGTTCATTATGGTTTTGGAAAAAAAATCAGCAGATGTGCCCCTTCCCGGAAAAACAGGAATTCAAGAAGAGGGCTGAAAATTTAATTTGTTGAAGTGAGTATATATGAAGAGGTTATTTAAAACCAATCTTGTTTCACTTATTTGCTGTCTTATTTCCATTTTCCTTTTTTCGGTTTCACTCTAAATCTTTCCAAATAGTTGTTTTTCTACTATTTTTGGTGTCGTTGAATATGATTTCCTTGCATGTTTTCAACTAAATTTGCGATTTTCTTATTGTCAAGTTAAAAAATTTGGATCATCCATTTTTCTATTAAAATACCGCTGCGCAACCACTCGCATTTAAAAATAGCACCACTATGTGAGAGACTTTTCTGGGTAGGTCAAAACCAACTTGCATGATCAAGAATATTTGAATTGGCAATAATGTTTTTCAGATTCCATATTCGTTTTTTCACTTTTTTTTGATAATAACTATTCACGAAATTTTTTTAACTATTTTGAAAGAAAAATAAAATAATTGTCGGAAAAGTAAATGAAGGCGTATTCCCAAATGTAGAGGGAATGAGATCGAAAAAAGAAATAAACCGCTAGAGTTGTAAACCTTTCTTCGTTCTCTCATCAACAATGAAATTCAGGTCACAGAACATGAGATCGAAGGTTAATCCTAAACTGTTTTCCTCGTTCAACTAGAAATGCTTTCTAAACATCTGTAATTTTTTTTTCAATTATCAACCAAAAATAACATGTAAGCGTTAAATATGTTTACTTAGAATCAACGAAGCCCTTTTCAAAGAATATCAATGAGAACAGTTTATTTTCAAATTATCATTTTATTCAATTGAACAATGATGAATACAAACAACTAACCCGCCAGGGTTAGTCGTTCAAAGAACGAAAAATGGAAACAAAAATACCGGTAAATACGAGATATTGTGAACTTAAAAAATTTGGATCATCCATTTTCTACTAAAAGACCGCAGCGCAGCCGCTCGCAGTTAAAAATAGCACGACTGTGTGAGAGACTTAGATTTTCTGGGTAGGTCAAAACCAACTTGCATGATCAAGAATATTTGAGTTGACAATACTAAGGTTTGACAAGAATGAGTATTTAACGAATTTTATTCAAGTCTAAAATTGTAAACCTTGGTTTTTCGAAGCCTAATTTACAAAGTAATGTTTTCAGACAATAAGGATTTAATAAAACTTCAACGAGTTTGTTTAAGGTTATTATTTTAACAAATTATCGATCTTTCATTTGTTTTAAACATATATATCACCTCTGTAAACTCCTTCCTTCCCCAATAAAAAAGTTAAGTCATGTACTTATCATATCTTATCAATAGCACTCTTTTCGTCCTGAGCAAATAACAACCTACTTTTTTTCGTATCTCTTGTTGTTTTTTTTGTTTATCACTAGCTTCCTTTCCAATTTTTTCAACCAAAAAGAAACGTTTAACTGTTTTTTTAAGTGGTAAATACTTCTTGTTAATTTGATTTTCCGTTTTTCTGAAAACCATGACAGCGGTCGATAAAACAATTTATGATCCAGCTGTTTTTAAATGACGATTATTAAATTCCGACAATTTTCAGACAGTCTTTAAAAAGTAGAGCGTGATCTCTCTTTTCTAATACTCCCTCATTCCAATACTATGAGCGCTCTATGAACTGGCAAAATTCCAGGATACCTTCCCCAAAACAACTTAACTCGGTGGTGTGGCGAACGATGATGATCGTTTGCAAGTTTCTTTAGAGTAGGTGTTCTCCGGTATGCCAGTTTACAAAGTATGTTTCATTTCGGTGACGATCAGTCATTGGTATTAGATGCTCACAAAATATGCTTTATAAACAAGCAAGCGCGCTCTATAAAAATCGACACGCTCGCATACAAAACATAACTAGGGGGAGACTATACGCAGACAACTACCTCTCGCCAAACAACACCCTCTCGTAGAGATGACGCGCACATTTATTATTTATTCCAAATGGAGTTGATTCCCACGCTGAATGCCTCCGTATCAACCTTGTTGTAAATGGCCAAAAAAGCTAAAAAGTATATATTTAAAAAATTAAGAAGTATTTATATTTTTAGTCTGCATGTTAAATTTCTAAACTTCTGTTCCTCTTAAGCCGAACCGGCGTTTCTCTCTCTCTCTCTTCTTCTTCTTCTTTGTCTTCATTCCTTTCCCGATTTATCTTCTTTTTTTAATACTTCCCCCTCTTTATCCCGTGTCCCAATTTTTTTTCCATTTCTTTTTTTTATCCATTTCCCAACGACCATATCGTTAACACCCTGATTTTTACTGGTTTGTACGACAAAGGATAGTGAATTTCATCCAAGTTATTTTTGGCATTAAAAATCAAATTTTTTACAGTATGCTTCTGCTACTTTTTGGGATATTTCATCTGTCAAATGCATTACTGGCTGTTCAGGTTGGAATTGTTTTCAAATGCAGAAATTTTTTTTTTTAGAAAAACGAAGCGAGAACATATGACACACTCGATGGCTTATGGACATTTGTGAGAGAAACACACAACGGAGGCGACATTGGATTATTTCAAGAATGGAATAATCTTGATCTTGACAGTTTTAAAGTAACAATCTTATTAAAAAAAGATAAAATATTGTTTTTTCTGAGATTATTTGTTCGATGGAGTCCAGTTTCTTTTCAATCTAAATTAAAATTTTCAGAACGCCACGAAAATGCCAGTTCCTAGTGCTTATAACGACTTAGGAACATCCAGTGATCTTCGCGATCATATTGGATGGGTTTGGTATCAGAAAAAAGAGATTCTTCCGCTGAGAGACAGCAACTTGCGCCATATCTTACGCTTCAGTAGTGTTAACTATTATTCAGTAGTAGTAAGTAATTTTTCTTTTTCAATTATCTCAAAGAACACGATTTTTTCTCCAGCTTTTTAAATAAATGTTCTTCAGAATTTTACTTTTCTGCGCAAAAATGACCAAAATAATTTCTTTCAGTTTGTAAACTCAGAAAAGGTGACCACTCATGTTGGGGGTCATCTTCCATTCGAAGTTGACGTTACTGTTTTCTTAAAGTTCGGAATTGAAAATAAAATCACCGTCGCTGTCAACAACACACTTTCGTGGTCAACTATACCACAAGGCGATTTTAATTATCAAAAGCTTTCACAAAGGAATATTAGCAGTCGAATAGTAAGTGAAGTCAAATGTACAATGAAGGTTATAAATACTTAAAAACAATTCAACAATAATTTTAGATGTCAAGACTACCAGATGGAGCATTCAAAAATGTTGGAAACTTTGACTTTTTCAATTATGCCGGAATTTTAAGAAGCGTTCATCTCCTGAAACTTTCTTCAAATTACATCCAAAATATAAATATTGTCGCTGATCATACAGGATCATTCTATTTCGAAACAGCGATAAGCAGTCTAGATGGAAACTTGGTAGAATCAAAGATGTTTGACGCTTCAAGTAATGTTGTAAGTTTTTTTAAAAATAATTTGCTCAACCGCTAAATTCTGTTATATTTAGGTTTTTTCAACTAATACTACAGCTGCTGAAGGAAATATTGAAAACGCTAAACTTTGGTGGCCTCGTGGAATGGGAGATCCTAATTTATATACTTTAGAGATAACACTGTTAACTGATGGACAAGTCAGCGATGTATATAGGGAAACATTTGGATTTCGAACTGTAACATGGTCCGATTCACAAATTTTTATAAATACGAAGCCATTTTACTGTCTTGGATTTGGAATGCATGAAGACTTTGAAGTGGATTTCTTCAAAATATTTTTCTTAATTTTTATATTTTTTTTTAGCTCAGTGGGCGTGGTTTCAGTCAAGTTGTAATGACTAAAGACTTAAACTTGCTTGAATGGATGAGTGGCAATTGTTACAGAACTACTCATTACCCCTACGCAGAAGAAAGAATGGCTGAAAACGATCGGAGAGGTATTGCTGTTATTGTCGAAACCCCGGCAGTTGGACTGAAGTAAGAGTATTTTTGGTTTTGATTGTTTATTTCAACAAAATTGTTTTCAGGGGATTTTCGAGAGTAAATAATAACCTTCATATTAAAATGTTGACTGATATGATTGATAGAGATAAAAATCATCCTTCCGTCATTGCATGGTCTTTGGCAAATGAGCCGGTGACAAGCAAGAAAGAGAGTAGAAACTATTTCAAGTAATTTATTTAAAGTTTGAAACTTTGAATGAAATATTAGATATACAATTTAGAACTTTGGTGGACACGGCTCATGGTATTGATCGAACTAGACCGGTCACTACAGTCTATGGTCCTACCAATTTTGATAATGAACAAACGGCAGATATGATGGACTTTATTTGTGTAAATCGATATTATGGGTGGTATATAGATATGGGTTATCTTCAATGGGTCAATCAAAGTGTTTATTGGGACATTTCTCTCTGGAGAGAAACTTACAAAAAACCAATAATGGTGACGGAATATGGAGCTGATAGCATACCTGGACTGAATCAAGAACCGTCTGTTGATTTTTCGGAACAATATCAAAATGAAATTATACAACAAACACATTATGCTTTTGATGCTTTACGTAAAGATCAAGGAATTGCGGGCGAAATGATATGGAATTTTGCTGACTTTATGACGGGGATGAGTGAGTTTCTTATTTAACGTTTTGTTTGCCTCTTTTAAAAACCGCAAAATTCAAGCTTATATTTTTGTTTATGTAAACGTAGTGATGTCTTAAATGAAAATTATACACTATTTGAAATATATTTAATTCAGTGGTATGGATTCTTTAAAAACACATTCCTTGTGAAATTTTAAGCGCATTTAAGACATAATTGAACCTCTATTATTGCTATTGTTTTTACATATTATTCTCCAATTTTTTTTAAAAACAAAACTTAAAAATGAGCATCATGTTTTGTTAATTATTAATCTACAATTTGTTCCTGCGAAATTCTGGTTACAAAAACTAGGTTTTCTTACAGCAACTACGAGAGCAGTTGGAAATCATAAAGGAGTGTTTACACGAAGTCGCCAAGCTAAACTGGCAGCATATACACTTCGAAACCGATATCTTTCCATGTATGACCAGACAAACCTAACCATCTGGTCTTAAAATGTTTTGATTTCTACACCCTTCAAGCTTTATTTTTTCTCAAATTTTCACTCACGGGATCTTACTTTCTGAATTTCATCCATTGTGCAAATTTAATGATAAAACGAAACAAACTATTTTTATTTACAGCAAAAAAAACTGGAGCAAGACCTGTAGTGTAAAATTCCACAAGTGATTAACAACCGGGGGAGCGTGGAGCACAAAATTAAAAAAAAAATGTACATCAACATTCAGAAAAAGAAAATTTCTATCTACCATTTTATTAGCCTAACTAACTTATTTTTTGGGTGATTTCTTATTAAATATTTCCGAATTTCATTGATTGCCAACAAGTATAAACCGACAATTGGCGCGATTGCCCAAACGTGAGCTGGAGGTGTTTGAATATCCATAATATATTGGAATACTGGTGTGTAGACAAACATGAAAAGAAGAAGAACCTATAACCGAACAAATTTTGTTTAAAAAAAGGTTCTGATCCGATTACTTCAATAAGAACTGCAAACACGCTCACAATATTTGTTAGACCATGTCTGAATACTGAAACTCGCCGTGTTGTACAGTTGTAGAGATGAAAAACCTGAAACACTGATGGTTATCGTAGAATGTGGTTTTTGCCAGAATTACAGATTAGTTATCATAGTAGGAGAGTGATTTTTTCTGTCTTCAAAAATCTGGATTTTTGAAAAAAAGATACATTTCAAAATTTAGTGACGTCATGCATAAGTATAACTTCAGAACCTTATGAACGTCCAAAGAAAAAAAACGTCATTCAGTTGCTATAAATGATACGTATATCCCACCTGTGACATGACTAATGTAATTTGCCATGCTGCAGCAGCTTGTCCTTTAATAAAAAGTTGTTGTTGTTCATCGAAAGTGTCTCCCTGTAAGTAAATCGGGAATTCATAAACATTTGTTAAAATTAGTTCAATACTTGACTGGTCGTAAAATTTCTTGCTCCAATTTTCCAATGATGCTCAGCAGTGAACAGAATGTCACTTATCGGAATATTGTGGTAGCTTGAAAATGTATGTTTAATATTTACTCACGTTATGTTCCGACTCACCAATAAACACTTAGGTATGCTGCAATACAACCAATAGCGATTCCAAATCCAGCAAGTATGTAAGCATAAACTAAGAGACTTTTAGAGAACAGTCGGGCCGTTCTTGATCGTGGAGGTGTGTGCATTATATCATTTTCTGGTTGTTCATACGCCAAAGAAATTGCTGGAGGCATTTCAGATGCAAGATCGACTGAAAGTATTTGGAGAGGTGAAAGTCCGTGTGGAAGACCGAGCATAAAAGACAGAATTATAGGGAACACTTCAGGCCAAAGGTGTGCAAATGTGTAGGCCAAAGACAATCTATAAAACATGAATATCTACAAGTAAATTGAGAATTGGATTTTTATTTACCTTAAGTTATCAAACAACAATCTCCCTTCTTCAATTCCCATTACAATCGAAGCAAAATTATCATCAAGCAACACAATATCCGCAGTTTGCTTCGCAATATCACTACCACTTTGTCCCATGGCAATTCCAACATTAGCGTGGGCGAGAGCTGGAGCATCGTCAACTCCACCTCCAGTAACTGCTACAGTCTCTCCTCGTCGCTGAACTTCTTGCACAATTTCTAGTTTCTGTTCAGCGTTTGTTCTAAAATCTATAACCATTCCGAACAATGTTTAAATCTAGTGACATACCTCGCAAATACAATGTTTTTGTTTTTCAGTAATCGATCCCAGTCTTGTTTTTTATAGGTCTTTATTTGATCACCAGTGACGACTTCCCACAAAGTCGAGCATTTTTCACTATCGTCCTGGAATATATTTTAATATGCGGATATTCCTGTCAGAAAAAAAAGAAAAAAAAGCGATTAAAGTTTTGTTTTCCTTTGGATCAATTTTTTTTTGTATTTTTTTCGGCAAGAATTCTTAAATAATGCTCCACAGTGAACAAATTTAATTTTATCTTACTTAAAATCAAAGTTGAAATTATTCGATTGAGCGACATCTAAGGAAAAAATTTTGCTACTAAAAATAGAGAAGCGAAGCCAAAACATTTTCAGAAAAACTGTATCACAATTCAATTAAATAAAACATGCAATAACCAAAAGTGTTTTTTTTTTTTTGAAATTTTCGTTTTTGAAATCGCGTGAGCGTGACTTTCTATCAAAACGATTTTTCGAAATAATCATTTTAGTTCTAAAAAAAATAATGCAATTATTTGGTATACACCGAGTGATTTACTTTGCATTCATCTTTTTAAGTATCTATTTTTTCGTTACAAATTCGAAATTTTGTAAAAACTTTGATCCAAAATTGGTGAGTGTCTGTAGAGCGTTAACTACTTGTTGAATTAGATATTTTTTAGGTAGACACGAAAAATTGTGGCGAATTATGGGACGATGCGATATCTATTTATAGAGAGAAAATTGGCGATTCGATATTAACTAAAAGAAAAATTGAATTGGAAGACCGTGATGCGAAGTCGAGTGAATCTTCAGACGATAATAAAAAAAATATTCAAAAATTTATCTCTCATCAGTATCCACCCGAATGGTATAATATTCAAACCTATTCTCAAGAACATATCGAAGTCAACGTTAGAAGCTGTGTGAAATTTGATCTGAAACACATTATAATTCAAGATGAGACATCAGTTTCTAAGTTGTTGTCACCGTTACGACTATTCACTATTCTAATGCTAACTTCAATTGTAATTGCACTATTGGATCTCAGTACTCGTTACATTCTGAATAAAAGCACGATTGCAAGTAAAACTACTGAATTTGTGAACATTATAAAGTCTTTCAGATTCAAAATATTATTCATACCAGTATTCAAGTTGCTACATGGGCATATATTTTAATATCGATGGAAAGTTATAGGTACCGCATAAATTAGTTGAAATAAGAACAAATCCATATTTTTCAAGACGAAATTGGACCGAAAGTTGGAGGATGGTCACTGGGGATTCGTCAACTCCAATGTATAATCTAGGATGGACATATTTCGAATTTTCAGCTTTCATGGTTATAATCATTTCACTACTTGAAACAGTCTTTTACAAATGCTCGAATAACAAAATATCTCTTGTACAGAGCCAAGGAATTTACAAATGCATCGGAAAGAATGATGCCGACGAACACAACGGAACGTTCAGAGCTTTGCAGAACAATGATTTATAAAGTTCGAAAAATTTTGATTAAAATTTTAATGATTTATTCTTGTTTGTTTTTTTTCAGTAATTTAGAGTTTTCAGTGCGTATATTCAATTTTTTAAAATTGTTTTAGTGAAGATGGATTTGTTGCTTAATCTCACCCGCCTTGCGCTCAAGTAGAAAAATTATAGTATATATAATTAAACATTTGGATAGAGAAAAATAGATTCAAGTCTAGTTTTAAAAATGTGAAAACTTCCCCACCGCTGAATTCGGACCAATTAAACCAATCTGTCTGGCGACAGCAGTAGCTGTGGTAGGATGATCTCCGGTGATCATGAAAACTTTAACTCCGGCTTCTTTACACTGCTCAATGGCGGCAGCCGTTTCAGGTCTGAATAAAATATGTTCGAAAAGAATTCAATACATAGTTTCTAGAAGTTCACCTTGGTGGATCCATAATAGCAGCCATACCAAGAAATACCAAATCACGTGGATAATCATTAGCAGTAAACTTTGCATTCTCCTCGGCGTTGAAATGTTTTTGTGCAAAAGCGATAACACGACGTCCTTCATTTCCAAGCATTTCCCATGCTTTTTGACAGCTTTTCCGATAATTCTCATCAATATCTCGGAGATCTTTTCCATGCCGAACCTTTGAACAATTACTTAAAATTACTTCCGGAGCTCCTTTTGTGAAAACAACAAAACGAGATTGTCGCTGAAAAATGAAACATTCATAAAACTTAAAGGCAATTTGTCGGTTAACACGATCCAAATTCAAGGCAAAAAATCAAAATTCGAATGGGAGCCCAGGTGTTCCAAAGAACAATACTAATATGTAGCTACATTCAAATAATTGCGTTTCGCGCCAATTCCGACCGCGTTGACGATCTACGACCGCGCCGCATGATCCGGCGCGCATTCAAATTTTGATTTTTTCAACTTTAGACCGATGTGTACTTATCGGTGTGATTTCGCATAAATTGCATTGTACTAATTAGATAACGCACTAATTTTTGAAACTAAGACTAGGTAGGGTCAAATTTCACTCTCATCTCTGTGAACCTAGTTTATACAAAGGACACCACTTTACTACTGTCTTTAAAGAAAAATGTGAAGATCGCTTTCGTGTGGACAAAGCTTTTTTGATTATGTAAATATTGACGTGGATTTTTGTTTAAAAAAATATGTGTGAAGTGAAATTTACCTCTGATGGTGGTGAGACACCTTCAGAATTCTGCGGTAAATCATTCATCAAGCATTTCGAAACAACCACTTGACATCTTCTCGTTGAATTGAATGGTATTTCATAAACAGTCTGGAATATATTTTCAATTCCCGATTTCAATGTTCTTCTTACCTGATAACGCTGACGAATTCCTTCAACACTTGCATTCATCTCGACATATTGAATTAATGCAACATCACAAGGAACTCCGAAAATATCGTTCTTTCGAGATTTTCTCTTTTTTCCAGAATTGCTGTGTTCTTCGCCCATTGTATGAAGTGAAACTTGGCTAGAGCTCTCTTTCGCAATGCACCCAGCTTCAGAAATTTGTCCGGTTCTTGTATCAACAATCGTAAATTTCTTTTTCCGATGAGCACTGAGCATTGCCTCTGACGCAGATTTTTCGAGAGCTCGCATTGTCGAAACACGTCGCATTGATCTTCGAACATGCTCGAATTGTGCATTATTACAGATTGACATCACTGTGAAAATATCAGGAAGTGGTTCTTCCAGACGTTCAGCACATTTAACCATTGAGGATTTCGCTGCCCGAAGATGTGGATGTTTTAAGTCAATCGCTGCTCCTGTGACCAATCGAGAATTGAACCAAAGATCAGTTACAACCATTTTATTCATAGTCAGAGTGCCAGATTTGTCAGCACAAATCACTGTCGCTGCTCCAAGTTCATCTAAATAATAAAGTTTATGAAATTATATTGGAAATTTTCAAAATTGTTGTTTATACCAATTAGTTCCAATTTTTTAATCAAAATATTTTTCTGTGCCATTCGTCTGGCAATAATCCTCAGTTGTGACATAACCGTCGCCGGAAGTCCTTGTGGAACATTCGCAACAATTATAACCACGAATCCAACGATAAAATGGTCCAAAATATTCTCAAATCTAGCCACAATACAGCCGACAAAAAATACTGCAGTTGCCATTGTTATAGCAACAAGTGAAATGAATGTAGAAAAATTCTGAAGTTCGGTTTGAAGTTTTCCACTTGGAGGTGGAATATGATGATGTAATGCCGCAATTCCACCCATTACCTGGAAACAGAACACTGTTTTTAAAAATTACCGTTTAAAATTTTATAACTGTAAATTTCCCGGTACGTATAACAATTCCGATGCCTTCTCCTTCTGTACAATAAGATCCCATAAATGCGACATTGCAAGCGTCAAAAACAGAAACTTCTTGTGGAACTTCATTCGACTTATATTCTCGAGGAGTTTTATGGCCAGTAACTTCACTACTTCCGATAATCAGACCATTTGACTGTAGAATTCTCATGTCGGCCGGAACCTTGTATCCAGTCCTTAAATTCTGAATTTATCATTTCTTAAGAACCTGTTCTTTTTTTTCGAAAGCTTGCTCTTAATTGATTTTCTCAATAATACCACTAAAATGCTCACCTCAAGTAAACTAAATCTCCAACTACAACTTCTTCAGCTTTTACTTCCTGTTCATCGCAATCTCGAATAACATATGCCATTACTGGCATCATTTGCCGATTTTCTTGCAGAACTTTTTTCGCTTTTCTCTGTTGCCAATAAGATAAGATACACATTAAGACGACTACGGCGATGAGAATGAATGCACAATAAATATTCAATGGTTCATTGTAACCATTAGCCATATGAATAAAATAGGTAGCCATGGAAAGGATAGCAGCACCAATAAGAAGTATCCAGAATTTGAAATGAAATTGAGATATTATAAATCGAAACAAGGTGGGCTCTCTAGGTGCATCGATTTGATTCAAACCGCCATCTTTCAGGCGCTTTCTGAAGCATTTAAAATTTTCTATGAGAATTTTTTATAATTGATAACGAACTTGGCTTCCTCACTATGCAACCCATCACTTCTGTCAGCGAACTCTGGATGAATATAACTATCTGGATAAACATCTTTCAGTTGATCAACTCTTAAATGATGTTCAACAAATGAGCTGCCAACAACCTGAAATATTTCTGTTTTAACAATTTAGATCAGCAATTTTATATAAATTCCGAGCTTACGATACCTACTGCGATATTCGTTCGAAACTTTCAGAAATATGAGTATGCTTTAAGGGCACCATGCCACATTTTTTAAAGCATAAACTAATTGTAAAATTGTATCTATATTGTTTTTTGAATGTTGTGATATATATCAAATTCCTAATTTTGAGAAAATTTTTAGAATTCGGCGCGAAACATATAATTCTGAAAATTCTTAGATTGTGTCTTTTATAACACGATTTTTAAAAAATCTTTCTCAAGCTTAAAAATTATCAACGAAAAAAAAATTCTTAAAGGCACACTGTCATCTAGTTTAACCTTATCAGCATATAAAATTATTTTCTCAATGGTCTAATGCAATCGATGTGGAATCTTACCGATAAAATAAATATTTACAGCAGCTGTCCAAATTTTGAAAAAATAAAATAAACTTTGAATTCATAGATGGGAGTTTATACGCACTCGATATGCGTTTTGAGTTGATACGCAGTGTAATAGAGCGTAGTAATCATATATTCGGTGGAAAGCAGAAAAATTGAATTTCTTAACCACAGTGAACAATTTAATCATTACAGATTTTTTATTTTAAAATAACATAGTTGTGTGGTAGCGTTTTTTTTAAAGCATACTCATTATTTCTGCATGCTTTTCATGGATAAATTTACATCAGAACCAAAATTTCATTAGAAAATTTCATCAAATCCCACTCACCATTCTTACTTGTTCAACATCTTGCTCCTCAGCCGCTTGACTAATTTTCCGATGCCACATCACTCGATCCTTCTGAATCGATGTTGTATTGAACGGCTTATTGTCACAATCAATCCTACATTTTGCATTTTTGATTTTTTCTGCAACTTTCGAATTATTGGACTTGCTTTCCGTTTGTTCATTTTCACTGTGAGTCATAAGAAGAGTCGAAATATGTTCGTTTCAAATTAGCCAATCGGATATTTTGATTTCTGTAATAGAGAAGAGTATCAACGGAACAACAACATGAAAATTCAATATCGATTTAAAAATAGACGAGGAATGGATAGGGCAGAAAAGATTCGTTTTTTTAGAAAAGATAGACAGAATAAGGATGATACTGTATCAATGAGAATTGTCTGCGTCTGATCTGAATTTCTTTATGCCGCAAAGGTTTACAACCGAAGAAACATTTTACATTGCAATTTGATGGAAAAGGGTTATTTGAAATATTGAAAAAAACTGCCTTTAATCATTCTATTTTTGATTCGGACGGTTGGTTTCACAGCAATAATAAGGAACTTGGATCAATTTCTTTTTTTTTAATTATCTTGAAAACTGTAAATTTATTAAAGCCTTTGGTTAATAATAGAGTTTTTTTTTCCTTTTTTTCTATCTGTTTAAAAACTCTGGATATGGTTGCTGTTGTCAATACCCGCGTCAAAAAAAATTTATTTGTATCTATTCTCGTCATAATATTTTTTTGAAAATAGAAAAACTTGAAAACTTGAAAAACTATCTTCAATTTCCATGTAGTGAAATATAAATTCGTCACAAAGAAAACCACAAACGAGTGAAAGTTTTTTTTTGGTGTAAGAAAAAAATGTGACAAAATGGTTCTTTACAGAAATATCAAAGAGAGGTGTCGAAAATAGTTACAAAAAACTTATAACGAGGGATTCATGGAAAATTTTGTTCGATACAATTCAATTTAGGCGAACATTCTTGTTTGGTTTTTGAATTGTTCAGATCGAACAGTGTGAGGAAAGATACGGATAGAAGACCAAGTGCCTATATAATAAAGATATCTTCTGAATTTATAAATGAAGAAGAAATGATTGTGGAAACAAGAGGAAGAGTGAAGAATCATAACATGTTCTCATTTATTTTTTGCCCAAAGCGCAATGTATTTCAAAAATTAATCTTTCAATTTTAAATTTCGTCTACTAATTAAAAAATAAGTGAACCATTGTCTCTAAAGAGGAAAGATTAAATTCATGAAATCTATAAATACTTTTTAGATTTTTTTCCTGCGGCATTTAATGATAAAAATAGTATTTATTGATATAAGCTCAATTTTACTTCAAATGTAGGGCAATATCGAATTTATGAACAGTCCACTTGATTCTCATCGCGCCATTTTTTGGCAGGTGGTCTCTCCTGATCGTCAGAATTTGGTGATTCCACGTGTAATCTGCTTTCTTTCTGAAATAATTGAAATTTTAAAGATTTTTTAGTTTAGTAATTAAATCTACCAATTGTCTTCCTAATTTCTCAACGAGTGTTCTTGTATCATTTATATTACGTTCAATTGTTAACACTCTCTGATTAGATTGATGAGCGTTTTCCATAATTATTGTCGTTTCTAGCAATTGTTTTGCAGTTTCTTTTGATTTATGAAAAAGTTTACAATATTTTTTTATCAAACGTTAGAAACAAACCTCAATCAATGAAAGAACGTCGTCGGTGACAACATCAGAAAATTGTAAACTTAAATATGACCAGCTGCATAAGACATCCAGGCGGTCGATTTCAAATGGCTTCCAGAGTTGAGAGGCAGCCGCAAAAAGATAACTGAAGTTTTTTTCGTTACAAAAATATTTTGTAGCTGACAAAAAACAGTCGTCTTTAAAGAAGAAAACAAAACGAAACATTTTATAACAGTGCTTAAGAAAGTTTAATTGATTTAAAGTTTTTCTTAATGACTTTCAACTTTTGTTTTATTTCACCCGGAATCACAAATTAATAAAGGAAAATCTAAAAGTTGTCCTAATCACTTATAATTAAAATTTTCACTACCTAAAACTTTGCGCCACTCTCGCCCATGTTTTTGCCCGAACTGTTCCGTAGTCAACTTTTTTCGGCATTCTGTCTTGTACTCGACATATCTAAAATATATACTTTCGCATACTTGAATATTAATTCAAACCGTATGATAAGCGTAGTAAATACTCAATTGAGAGCTTGAAATAACTCTAGAGTCGAGAGTTCGCGGAAGTCGTTCAATTGCATCAATCCATTCCCAACAGACCTAAAAAATGGGGGTTTTTAAAGAAATTCAGGAAACCCGAGTTTTGAACATACTTCAATTAACGACTCGTCATAATGGGATGTATTTAAAATACACGAGTAAACATGATCAATAAGCTCTAGTTCGTCTACTGAGAACTGATGATCTGTCGATATGACAACTTTCCGGATCACGGAGACGGCTCTGATTATTATTTGGATTTAATATAATTTTTTGAAAACTCACTTTTCATAATCTCTGGTAACTGTTGCATTAAATGCTTCTTTTAGTAATGTTGGCATATCTGAAACTTCTTTTATAAAGTGGTATTCAGAAACGTCACGATTTAAAGAAACAAGTTTTTTAAAACATTAAGTAGTTTATATCCAAAAATCGTTAAAACGAATCACAAACACTTTTTTTTTAATTTGAAAACAAACATTGTATTTAAAAACCTAAAAGTGAAAAATATTCCCAAAGAAAAGCTGTCCAATGCCTTCTTCGATTCTGTTTTTCCTTTTTTATCCGATTGCGCATGCATGAATTAGAGGGGGGGGGGGGAGGGGGGAAACTGGAATCAACCATGTAGCTGACTCAACTGACCAATGGAGATTTGTCCGCGCATCTCCATTTTCGCCAAGTGTTTTCGAAATTTCAAAGGTAAACTTGTGTTATTGCAGCTGCGAAGCGAATTGGACGCAAACATCGACAAGTAGGTCAGTGGATTGAGTGAAAGTACCTGGAAATATTTCGTAGGCAGACAAAAAAGAACTTTGACAGCAGATTTTATAGTGTTGAATTTTTGGTAATGGTTGATAAAATTAAAAAGGAATCTGATCAATTTTTAAAAGGAGAAGTCAGGAGCTTCCATAATTAATTTTTTATCAGAAAATCGAAGACCAATTTGCGGAACGTTCTACAAGAATGTAATCTTACACACAAAAAAGGCCTGGAGTACAGTAGAGTGTCAAAAAGTCTGGCATTAGTTCCAAAATTCGAATTACTTACCATTTTCCAATCATCTTTAAGAGAAACAACTCTTGAATTTTATGATCGACTTCATTTTGTGTTCGGTTGTTCCCGAATATTACCTGCATTTTGAGCTATTTAAAGTAAATAACAAGTCATAGAAAATATTTACTGAAGTAAGCATCCCGATCTTCCAATCAGGGATGGGCGGGAAATACCTTCCGGGAAATTTTTCGGGAAATTCGAAAATGGTTTTATCCTGATTTTATCGATTTTCCAACATCCAAAGATAAAAACTGAAGGATAAAACAGGAATCAACGCAAGATTTTGAATAAAACAAACATTTTTCAGCATTGCATAAATGAGTTAAAAAAAGAAACATTTTAAGTTTTCTTATTTGAGACTTCGGAAGACATTAATCAATTTTAGTAATGTTTCGTTGATTTTTGTAGCTTGATCTTTTCAAAATTTTTGATGTTTTTCTATTTTTTTTCTATTTAAAGAGACTCTTTATTGTTCTTCTATTCCATCGGTTTCTATTCCATTTTCATCTTCTTCGCAATATTTGAAAACCCATAATAGAAAAAAATTTCGAAATTTCCTTTTCTAGTACACGAAAAAAACAATTTTTCAAATTAAGGCGGCGAAATGGTCTAACAATTGCAACTCACATTCGCGTGCTCTCTCGCGTGTGGCCGACCAGTTAGGCCATTTCGCCGCCTTAATTTGAAAATATGTTTTTCGTGTACTAGAAAAAGAAATTTCGAAAAAAATTTTTGTTTGTATAGGTTTTCAAATATTGCGAAGAAGATGAAAATGATATAGAAACTCAAATTCAGTAAACAATCCCTTTAACAAATTTCCCGAAACATTTCGGGAAGGGAAATTTCCCGTCATGGTACTGGGAAAACCGGGAAATTTCCCGCCCATCCCTGCTTCCAATCCAAAAATACTCCAAAAATACACCAAGAAAGCATATTTGTGTAGTTTAGATCCACTTTTTATCAATAGCGCTCTGGTACACTAAAGCCACGTTTTGTTTTGAATTACTTTTACTTTTCTTATAAAAAATACCGTGTTTTCTTTGTCCTTAATTTTTTAATTCTTTTTAAGACACATTTTCAAAGTTCTTCTGAATAAACTTTGACATTGCCTTTATTTACGGGATCATCATGCTCAACAACAGCGAGAGATGAATCGTTTTCAAATAAAATACCACCTGACGTTTTCATCATCATCACTCTAACTCTTCTTACTTTTTCCATCATTTATTTCCACATCGACACCCGCTCAAACTTTTTTCTCATTTCTTATTTTCAATTTAATTCAGTTGGACAATTGGAAACCTTTAAAAAATGGAAAGCTGCAAATCTGTAGGACTTTGATAATAATCGTTTTGCACCAATAATCAAACTTTCGGAATGTTCACAATTTTCAGATGACCGAGAAGCTACTATCCAGCTATGATTTTCCGGCTTTTGTGAACAATTCTCGTGCCATTCAATTACTATGCACTGTTATTCAGGTTTTATTTTTTTTTTTTTCAATACCTCTATGTTACGGGTACAGAGGTGCTGTTGGGAGAAAGACTACTAAAAAAGGAAACTTCGAAAAAATTTGTTATTTCCATATGGTTTTTGCTGAAATCTGAAGTTTTACACGTCAAAAAAGAAATGAATAAGAAAAATCGCGTGTCTTGAGCTTGGGGGGGGGAGGTTGTTTCTGATCTTCGATTCAGTTGAAAATGTCTGTATAGGTTACTGGAGCTTTCACATCACTCTCATTACTTTCAGCTGCTCTTCGTCTACACGGAGTCGGCATCTCTGTCATTTTTAACCTTCCTACTCTACTCCGTTTTAGTTGGAGTCCACTCACTGCATATTGCTAGAAGATGGTGAGTTTCTCGCAATAAGAAAACAAAATATAATTGACTGAAATTTGGGTACTACAATATCGACGGTCGTTACGATGTTCGACAAATTATTCGTGATAATGAATTGACAATCAAAATACAGTACGCAGTTGGTATGAAACAGTACTACCGTGTTTTCATAAAAATTATCTTCAACTTTTAGCTATTTTTTCGCCACTCGTCCTCGGTGTTCTTTCATGGACTTTCATCGAACTCAACAATGGTCTCGTCCATTATTTATTCCATTGCACTTGTTTCGTCCAAATTATGTGCGCTTTTTTGCAACTTGGTTTCGAATTTTATGAAGTTATCGTCGGTAACAACAAAAAGACTTTTTGAAGATGCTGTAATAAAACGTTTTATTCATTATCGTATTCTTTTCTCAAATGCATTAACAAATCTTCGACTCCTGTTTTATTCTTAGAGGAAACAGGGAACAATTGGTGATTGGGGAACAAATTTCTCAGTGCGGAGACCTGCCAATTTTTAAAAGTTATTTAAAAAATTAGAAACAGCTTTACCTGTTTTTCAGAGGCTAAATCAATTTTGTTCACCACAATAGTGGATGCCCTGTCGCTCAAACCAGATTTGTATCCTTCCAGCTCGAGTTTCAGCATTTCATATTGTTGGACCAAGTTTTTTCCAGAATAATCGAGAATATACCAAAGAAACCTATAATTTATAATTCATATATCTTTTCGGAATTTCAAAAATATTTACCTGCATCGTTCGATGTGTTTCAAAAACGAAAATCCTAAACCTTTGTTTAAATGGGCATCTTCAATCAAACCCGGAATATCTGCTACAGATATTTGCTCAAAATCTTCATAATGCACAACACCAACATGAGGTCGAAGAGTTGTGAACGGGTAGGCAGCTACTTTTGGTTTCGCACGTGAAATAGCTCGTAAAAGCGATGATTTTCCCGCATTAGGAAATCCAACTAATCCAGCTGCCGCCATTACTCGCATTTCAACATCGTATACTAGCTGAAAACATCATATTGAACAGAGAAACAGAATAATCTATAACACCTCTTCTCCTTGCCCGCCAAATTCAGCCTTGAACGGCCTCCTGACTTCATTTGAGACGTAAAATTGATTTCCTTTACCTCCGACACCGCCGCGCGCGGCAATGAAAATCTGAGGCAAATTGACTTGAATAATTAAACGATTTAATATTAAAAAGACATACATCATTTTCTTTTTCCAATGTGTAAACTATTTTTCGATCAACGCTGAATGAAGTCCCAATAGGTACGATAATTTGGCTGTGTTCAGCTGATTTTCCGTGACAGCTTTTAGTCCTTTAAATGTGATCCAATTTAATTTTCGGTTTGCTGGTGGCCTAACTGTGCAGAAGCGCACAAATTAACATATGAAAGAGTTAAATATAGTCTGCGATAGTAAGTTAGGCAGCCAGAAAACTATTTTTTCTTCGTTCGATAAGTGTAAAAAGAATTTTTGAAACATTTTCGTATCGTTCTGAATATTGCAGCGAAGATTAAGAATATGGAAAATTTTAAATTGGTCCCATAACCACCTTTTAAATCTTCTGAGTTTCTTACATAACGATGTGTTGCATTCGCCCGAATGTGAGCGCGTCAATCCGCCGCTCTGAGCATCGGACGATTAGGTTCGCACTCATTTTTTTTTACTTCAAATTTATATTTTCGGACCCAGCTCAGAAAGACGAATCTAATGATATCAAAAATTAAAGAAATTTTTTTCGAATATTCGTTTTTAAGTGTTTTTTCAGCGTTTTTGCTGCTTTTTACTTTTTGAAAATTTTTTCTGTTTTTTTTGTAACGAGCTTAACTCTGAGATTTCGAAATGACCAAATCCCACCTACATAACATTAAAATTTTTTGTTTTACCTCCCAAATTCCCCAGTCCCTGCTTTGATAATCGAGTTCACAGATGCTAAATCTTTTGAACTTTTTTGCGCTGAAAATTTAAGCTATCTTACTGAATTCGATTTTTTTGAACCAACCTCGAAAAACAACGTGACCGCCATGACCGCCATCACCACCATCAGGACCACCGAAAGGCTTCCGATATCCTCGAAAAAACGAGACCATTCCGTTTCCCCCGTTTCCAGCAATGCATCGAACCCGTCGATAGTCGATAAATGCGGTCGCCTAAAAAAAACGCATTGGCTTTGTTTTATAAAAATGTAATATAAGGTTAAACTCATTTTAAGTCACTTCTCACGAATTCTTACTTCAGTTTCTGCTTTTGCTTTCGTTCCTGTTAAAATCGGCCTTTTCGATAATCCTGGGACAGTAAATGTAGCGGCTGTGCTTAAAGATCGCTTGAAAAGGTTATTCAATCTCATTCTTCAAAAAACCGTTTACAATTATAATCTGCATCTTCCCGTAAGATATTTTTCAATCTGCTCCAAAACAAAAAAGGCGAAGTTTAAACAAATTTCAAATTCATCATAAGTTTATTGTCATCGGAATCACTATTCTTTGGAATAGATTATAGAAAAAATAAAGATACACATAGATAATCATGAAATAATAGGATAAAAGGCACACTGTTCAAAAAAATGTAATTGACTGACAAATACGTGAAGAACTAAACAAGTTTTGAGGAGCAATTGGAAAAGATAAAAATAGTACAGAAAAAAAACAACAAAAATATAAAACGACATCAGTGGATCAGTACAGGAAGCCAGTTTTTCAGACAATAATAAGTATATGAAGAAAAAAGAGAATGTAAAATATTTGTTTTTTTTCTTACTTTCATTAAAATATCACAGCTTACATTGGAGCGTTCATATTTAAAAATGAGTCTTGCAATTAGAAAAGAAACGATTTTCAAGTTAAGAAAAACAAAGGTGGCGAAAACCCGACAAATTACTTTTCGAAAAGTTTAATGCAATTTATAGAGAAATGTTTTGTTGTAGTCTAATTACTGTTTCGGTAAAATCATGGCCAAAATATTAAAACTTTGTTTTTATCTATGATGAACAACTAAGCTTTTTGAAAACCTTGTTGTTGATACAATAAAAACAAAATATTGGTGAATGTTGTTTTTCATATTAAATTTAGAATAATGATAATTTCCTAATCTACCCGGAAAAATGAAAATACCGATTCACAAACGACAAAAGGAGTAGATTTTAACAATTTACAGCAAAAAGGAGAAAATAGCAAAAAGATTTGAGAGGGAGAGAGTGATAAAGGGTGAGCGACTCTACGAACCTTCAGCATCAGTTCAATAAAGCTGCCTGCGGAGATGGAGACCTATTAACTTGTCCTTGAATATTTCTCATAACGTCATCCAAAACATCATTCACATTTTGTATTTGTTCGGCGACTAACTCTTCTCCGTTGTTGATTCCTGAAAACCGTAAAATATTATGCAATTCTTAAACAAACATTTTCACCAGCTCCTGCTCGTCGTCGCCTACCATGCTGTATTTCATCCACTTCCATCTCTTCATTTTCTGCTTCCTGAAAACAATATTTTTAAATGTGCAAATTAGGATTTGACATTCCAACCGTATCACTGTTTTCCTCAACACCTTCTTGTCGCACATTTACTTGTACATTTTGCCCATTCTCTTGGAGTTGTTCTGGTTGAGCACCTTCTTGTACCTCTGGGTTTCTCTGGTCATTATGATTCTGTGGATTAAACTGACGATAGACTTGTGGTGCAAGTTGGTAAAACTGAAATATTTGTTTTCTATTTTATAAATTGAGTTACTTTCGTTCATTTCTATTCCAAACGCGCACCACTGTTTTAGCAAGTTTGCATTTCATTTGCCGTTTGCGTACATCTTGAAAATATTATTTTCGAGTTATAAATGCATTTTTTGTATCTATAGGATCAAATATGAAAAAAAACATGTTTTGTCCGTACACAGGAACAAAAAATCGAGATTTATCAGTAGATCGCGTTTGGAATCGGTTTGTTTCTGCAGTAATTAAGGGGATAATTGTCCACCCAGAATAAAACTGAGTTCTTTTTAAGATCACCTGATATCTCTGTCCTTGTTCAAATGCCACATTAGGAAAAAACAAATAAGGCTGTTGCAATTGTGGTGATGGTTGTAGAATCGGCCCTTGTGCCATATCTTGTGGAGGATTGTTGACTGAAAAGACATAATTCAAAAATTTTGGAACAAACTTATATTTTGAAGTTTCAATGGAATGTCTTATTGTTGGTTTTAACGTACCAATTACTGGAGGTGCTTGATTAATTGGTTGGGCCACTTGAATTGGTGGATGTTGCTGTTGTTGTTGATGTGGAAAATGAACTTGGACATTATGAATGGGTTGTGCAACTTGTCCAATATAAATATGATGATGCCGTACTGGTTGTGGTGCAGCATATTGTTGCTGAACAGCTCCGTTTGGATTCACCTTAATAAAAGTATTAATCTTCAAGTAATTCATTATAACGCCCATTCCTTATTTAAAGGATAATAAATATTTCGTAAATTAATTTCAATAATAAATCTCATACCTGAATCGGATTTTCGTTAATGAACTGTAATGCCATTTGCAAAACTGGCTGATCTCTTCCTTGGTACGCTAAAATTGGCTGGCCAATGACATTCTGAGGTTGACCAGCAATTGGAGCGGCTTGAGCCTGCACAACAATCGGCTGGACCGGTTGTGGAACAATAATCGGCACTGCACCATTAGCCAAGGGCGGTTGATGATGAGCAGGAGGTTGTGCCGGTTGTACGGGAGCAGGAGCTGCCGCAGGTGCTACATTTGCATCCCTATCACCGCCTTCTCTTTCATTATCCGCATTCAATCGTACTAGTGCAACATCTTGTAACATTCTGCTCGGTCTTCTGATTCGATTCGTTGCTGCTCTTCTAGCTATTCTGTGCTTCAAACGATCATCACCATATTCACACACAACCGCTTGCTTTTTCCGATTAAGCGCTGACAAGAACTTCACCGCTTCTTCCCCGCGACTCACTCCCGGATAAGTGCAATTTCGAAGTAACACAAGTTCAACACCAAGTTTCTCGATCGCCCTTTCTAAATTTTCGACATCTCTCATATGAAACGCAACATTCACAAATTCAATCGATTTTATCCTCCATGCTCGAACATGAACTAAAGGAAAAATATAATTATGACTCAAATTAGTACTTTCAAACTACATACCAATTCCTCGTAATACTCTTGCAAAATTTGGATAATTAGCTGCAAACGGTCGGATATCACATTTAGAATGAAACTGCAGAACAAATTTATGTGACGATGTCATCATAACCTACAACATTTGACTTTTTTTCGATAAATATGCGAATGTTACCGATAATCTGTCCGGTGCCAAACCAGCAGCATACATGAATTCAATTCCTTTCAGAAACGTTGGGCCACTCGTTTTAAGAAGCATTCGTTCTGTGGCTAATGCTACCAATGTTTTTACCATCGTCATCTTCTAAAACACGAAAGTTAGCGAAAACGTCTTTCATTATCGAAACTTACTAAACGTTATTTGAATCAACTCACAACCTCTCAAAAATCCTCTTTCCTTCTGCAAAAAGCGAGGATAAAATTAATTAGGATAACACCCTGAAATTAAAGTATTCTGCGACATTAAGTTTCGAAAAACCGCTGATCGAGGTATCAATCGGAAAAACGATTTGATGAAATCATGTAAAAATGTAACGTTTGAATTACAGAATTTTTGATCATAAAAAGAGAGCATAAAACAAAAAAACAATAATATATAGGATAATTTTAATAGAAATAAGAAGAATATTTAAGGGGTACAAGAAAACCCCAATAAATTCAGACATAATATTTTAACTAGCACGACTTATTCAATCACAGAACTTTTTCTGACAAGTCATCGTAACTCGTAACTAAAATGTTTGTAAAGCCAACAATAACAACGGTTGATACAAATAAAGGTACAAGGAATAGCTTGGGTAAATACAAATTAAGATATTTTTTTAAGTCGTTTCTCCAATTGTTGATCGAGAAAAATTCTGAGCTCGCGGCACTGATTGTCATTGAAATCAAACTGCCTAGATAAAATCTTTGCGGTTCTGGCAGCTTTGATATCCTGAAAATTTTAAATTTCATTTTTAATGTTTTGATGTTCAAACATTTGTAATTTCGAACGATTCTGTCAGTCCATTTTTAAGCGAAAGCTGCAAGGTGAAGAGGTAATTTGGTGTTATGTTAATTTTCTCTTCATCATCCTGTATAGAAGAATTGGCAAGTGAGAAACAAATTTCATCTACGGATTGGCTGGATTTCATAAACCTTCTTCGAACGCCTTCACGAATAATTTTTTCCTCGGATTCGTTAAATATTATCGAATTAGGTCTGAGAGGTATCTGAAAGAGTTATACATTATTTTTTCTTCAAAACTGTTAACTAACACTGGATCTATTTATACTTGGTGTTTTTACTTCATTATCTTCAACTGTAGAATAATCTGAAATAGATCATGGAAATTAAACCAGTTTTCGAAATTAATACCGTCGCTAGAGGTCTCTTCACAACTATGTTGTTTTCTCAAAGCTGGTGGTACATACAATCTTCTTGTCGACTCAATTGCATTTGTTTTTTTGCGGTCGGCTATAAAGTTAAATAATTTTCTATTTCTTAATTGTTTAATCTTACCTGTTTTCAATCGTTCTTTTATGTCTTGCTTCCTTTTTTCTTGTATTTTATTGAACTCGTCCCGGTTGATTTGATTTCGCTGAATGTATTTTAAGAACCCGTGTTCCATGTCCAACCTCCGTCCTGGGCGTTGTTCAATTATTGTAGAAGTCATTATATAAATCTGAAAATTTCGAAAGTTTCTTCTTCAATTGGGGGTTTCGAAAATCACAAACAAGATGAAAACGTGGAAAAAGTGAAAATGGTCAATAATCCCTTCAAAAGAAAATATTTTTCGAGTAACACTAGGTCGAATCAATAAATTCGGGTTGAAAATTGATCTGACGGCTTGTTCTGAAGAAATTCACAGTTTAGAACATTTCAAGCTGGTGAGAATAATTTATTTTTTATACTTATTCAAAACACAATGGCGAAAATTTAAAAAAAACGTGGCACATGTTTCCGAGCTCTCCCTGAACCCGTATATTCAAAAAAACACTTTTGAAACTTTTTGTGGAAACGCTTACTTTGCTGATGTGGTTGGATAATAATTTTTGAATAATAACAAAAAATCATAACTAATGGCATTTTTTCAAGTTTGGTGTTGAAATGCATATTTTTAAAAAACTATACATAACTATTTAAACGTCAACAAATCTAATTAGAAAAAAATATGACGGGAAGAACAAAAGGAACTTTATATTTTCATAGATCTGTGGACTTTAATTCCAAATGTAGTACTCACGCTCTATCGCACAATTCAAGCCGCGTCGCTGGTTGCTGCATTGCGGTCGGTACACACAACCACCGCTCTTCGCCGTTTTTCGTACAAGTCCAAGTGTACACCCGGACTTAGTCTCTGAGAGACGCCTTTTCCCTGACTTAGTCGATTTTCGCTTATTTTTATATGCTGTTCCTTGCGTACCCCATAGTTCTGCATATATTTCTGCATGGTTTTTCGAATTCTTTTGAAATATACAATTAGATAGACTTCTGGGCGGATTTATGGAAAATATTCGCCTTTTCCCGTGTAACTAGGATTATTAACAGTTCGGTTCGTTGGTTATTAAATCATATATATTCGATATCAAAAATAAAAGCAATATATTTAAAGTCGTTTTTCGATGAAAATAGGAAGTAACATCGAATTTACACTTTCAATTATGACGATGGATTTCATCCAGATTGAGATTGAGGGACGAAAAATGTTTTAAAATTCGGTTAGAATATACTTTTTATGCTTAATCATCTAGAAACGGAACTAAAATATGAATGGAAAGGATGAAAACCGTGGATCGAACTCTGATGTTCGATTCTGGGGTCTCTTTTTATCTTAATTTTCCCTTTCTTTTGCATCCTCGTGCTAGAATATAGAATAGACTTACAATTATTGCTCTCTCCACTGAAATAAAAGTCGTCCTATACCTTATAATGTGATTCTCATATCTTCCTTTGGGATGCCCTATTCCCGTTGTCTTCAAAAACTTTTAAAAAAAAGTCCCGTTTCAAATTGGTACAGTCATTTCACGGTAATATAGTTATTAATACTCCAACTTATTAATACGACTCTTTAATTGAGAAATGTTACCGAAGGAACTCATATCTAAAGTAAGTTAAGAATGTACTTCGTGTTTGCACTTGAAATACACTCTGTCGCTCGTTCGTTTTCCGGCTTCTTTTTCTCTTTTTCACTAGTTGACCAGTTGTCATAGTGTGAAAAATACGAAAAAATTTTGAGAATGAATGAACAGATGAAAAGATGACCGGAAAAGAGCGCATCGAAAGTGAGTTTTGGACATGTGTTTCTTAAAGGAGGACTTTACGGAGCTAATGAATGCGTCTGGGATGAAAATGGACTTCAAACTCATTCTAAATCTGTTTTTAAATTTTCTAAAACCACCTGGAAACCGAGAAAACGCGCCGCAAAACAATGTTCTAGAAAAAGTGTCCACCGGCGAAAACTAGTCCGCATGCATGAAAAATCCAAAAAAAAACATAGAAAAGGACTAATATAAGCGTTCGGTATAACTATTTATTAACGTAACACGAAAAAAGCTCATAGGAAAAAGTTCGGCCAGGTGGAATCTTTTTCTAGACCATTTTTTAAGCTAATTTTCTCGGCTTCTAGGTGATGTTAGAAAATTTAAAAAACAGGTTTGGAATGAAAATGAAGTCTATTTTCGTTTAAGGTACATTAATTATCTCCGTAAAGTCCTCCTTGTAATGAGTAAATCTTTTTAGAATGATGTTCAGGAAACGGTGTGGAACTTAGGATTCATAAGGTTTTCCAAATTTTCAACGAAGTAACTGTGCTCCGGTGAATCGTTTTTTTTTCAAAGAAAAATTATCATGAAAAACTCAATTTCCCCTGAGTTTAAAAAAAATTGGCTTCCTTCGAATGGTTTTTGTATTCCTCTCGCTTGTGCAAGAACCAAACGTTTATCTCTCATATTTTCATTCTTCAAACGTGTTTCATAAACACATAAAATATACTTCTTTTTCAGTCGTTCCGACTCCGCGAAACCGTAATTCTTCTGAAGTATGGATGTTATATCGGACCACAGCGGACATAAGAATGGACAAAATGGGTAAAATATTCGATTTTCGGAGAGAGATAATTAGCACAGTTATCATTTCAGAACGAATTTCGACTCAAATGGAAATGATGAGATGAAGCAAGAATTGGATTCTCCAAAGAAGGTATCCATTTTATTTTTATTATTTAGAAAAAAATTATAATTCCAGGAAGAAGAGGATTACGCCTCTGATGACGATGTTCCTTGGGGAGAGCTGATGAACCGTGAAAGTTCGAAGCCAACATCGTCAAAAGAAAAAGCAAAAAAGAGGAAGGCTGGTAGTGATAGTGAAGAGGAATATAAACCAGAGGTTTGAAGACAAATTAATTTTTTGTTAAAGGAAAAATTATTTTCAGAAAAAGAAGGACAAAACGAAAAGGGAGCTTAGTGAGGAAAGTGATGATTATAAACCTGAGGTATAATTAACATTTGCTTCTTATTAAAAAAAAGTTTTAAGAAAAAGAAAAAAGACAAGAAGAAGAAGCGGGTCGACAGCGAGAGTGAAAATGACTATAAACCTGAGGTTTGTTTTTTTAAATCTTCTTCATTCTTGTTGCATGTTCTTGGAACCTTTGTTTAATTGTTAGAGTGGAAAACATAAGACCAATGGAAACGATTCAGATGACGAGCCACTTAATTCGAAGTACTGTGATCTTGTGAAGGTGTGCATGCCTTTTTTTTTCTTAACGAAGACTTTTCTAACATTTATTTTGTACAGAAGCCGAAAGAAGAAAATTCCATGTCGACAGAAATCACGAAAATATTACAGAAAAAGAAGACGAAGAAGGAAAAAGAGAGTTCTTCAAAAACATCGAAAAAAGTTAAAAAGGTAGTTGATACTTCTCCCAAGAAGAAACCGAAGAAGGAAGAGTTGGATGATATTTGGGAGTGGTGGAAAGAAGAGAAAAAGCCAGATGGTGTTAAATGGAATTCTTTGGAGCATAAAGGTCCTCTTTTCGCACCTCCATACGTCCCACTACCGGATCATGTTCGATTTAAGTACGACGGAAAATCAATGAAACTTTCGATTGAAGCGGAAGAAGTCGCAGGATTTTATGCCGGTGTTTTGGATCACGAATATTCTGCCAAAGATATGTTCAACAAAAACTTCATGAAAGATTGGAGAAAATGTATGACTTCGAAAGAACGCGAAGTTATCACCGATTTGAAAAAATGCGATTTCCGTGAGATTGATGCTTATCAAAAGGAGCAGAGAGAGATTCGTAGAGCAATGACAAAAGAAGAGAAATTGAAAATTAAAGAGGAGAGAGAGGAAGAAATGAAGCTCTATGGAATAGCTCTAATCGATGGTTATAAACAGAAGGTGGCGAATTTTAGAATTGAGCCGCCTGGACTGTTTCGTGGACGTGGTGGGCATCCAAAAATGGGAATGTTGAAAAAAAGAATTGTCCCGGAAGATATTATTATAAATTGCTCGAAGTGAGTTAATTACAAACTACTGTTTGACCAGATTTTTCTTTCATTTTAGAACTTCGGAAATACCAAAACCTCCCCCTGGTCATAAATGGAAAGAGGTTCGATACGACAACACCGTTTCATGGCTCTGTTCTTGGACTGAAAGCGTATTGGGATCAAACAAGTACATCATGCTGAATCCAAGCAGTAAAATTAAGGTATGTCATTCAACATTTTAAAACCATATGATTGAATTATTCTACTTATAATGTTATTTGAACAAAAAAACATTTTTCCACTTAAGGGTGAAAAAGATCATGAAAAATACGAAACTGCTCGCCGTTTGAAGAAGAAGATTAATAGTATTCGAGAACAATATACTTCTGATTTCAAGTCTAAGGAGATGAGAATACGTCAACGTGCAGTTGCTCTCTATTTCATTGATAAATTGGCACTTCGTGCCGGAAACGAAAAGGATGTCGATGAAGCGGCCGATACTGTTGGTTGCTGTTCACTTCGTGTTGAACACATCAAACTTTTTGATAACGCCAAGTTGAACGAAGGAGACAAGCATGATAAAGAGTTTGTTATATATATATATATATAATTATTGAATTTACTATTTTTCAGAAACGTTGTCGAATTCGATTTTCTCGGTAAAGATTCAATTCGTTACTTCAATCGTGTTTCTGTAGAAAAAAGAGTTTATAAAAATTTGAAACTCTTCATGGAAAACAAAAGCCCAGGAGATGATCTTTTCGATCGGCTAGATACAGCAACTTTGAATGAACATTTACGTTCATTGATGCCTGGATTGACTGTGAAAGTATTCCGTACTTATAACGCATCCATCACTCTTCAAGATCAACTCATCAAACTGACAAATCGTAATTTTAACAACAATATCAAGTCGTTAAAAACATGTTTTACAGCAAAAGACACCATTCACGCAAAAATTCTATCCTACAATCGTGCCAACCGGCAAGTTGCTATTCTGTGTAACCATCAACGTGCTGTGCCAAAAACATTTGAAAAATCGATGGAAAACTTAGAAGCTAAAATTAAAGAAAAAAAGGCGGATGTTGCGGCGGCGAAAAAAGAAATGGAGAAGGCTAAAGGTGCAGCCTTGGATAAGGCAACTAAAAAGTACGAACGACTGAAAGAGCAATTGAAGAAACTGAAAATTTCGAGGACTGATAAGGTAAACAATCGGTTTGGAATCTCAAAAAAGAATGAATTTCTATTTCAGGATGAAAATAAACAAATTGCTTTGGGAACATCAAAACTCAACTACTTGGATCCTAGAATTACCGTTGCCTGGTGCAAAAAGTATGAGGTGCCGTTAGAAAAAGTTTTCACAAAAACTCATCGCGAAAAATTCCGTTGGGCTATCGATATGACAATGACGAGCGATGAAGAATTCATTTTCTAAACACACGTCATTATTCACATTCACAATAAGCACATCGAATCTTGAAAATCTTTTATTTTTCTGAGTTTTTTGGTTGACGAGTTTTGCTATGTCTATTAATATGTTCTATATCTATAATTTTTGTGTTCATCTCATCATATTTATAGCATTATCATAATTCTTAATTTAAATCCTAAATTTATAAATATAAAAAAGTTTGCATCTTACCACTTTCATACCAAATATGAAACTCATTGATTTTTTGTTTCTTTGTGTCTTGTATATTTTTTTTTCTAGTGGATCTTTGATTTTTCGTGGAAACTTGTTTCAAATATTTTTAATCCTTTTTGTTTCGTGTAACGTTTTGGATTCTGCAGCTTCTTCAATGCTCGATACGAATTCATAATTTACTTTATCTCTAAATTAAAAGTATCGTTATATCTAATTATTGCTTTATTATAGTGAACTAATCATACAAATTCACGACAAAAAATGGGGGGGGGGGGGGTGGTTGACAAGCCGTTGACAATTTTTCCTCATTCCCTTCTCCACTTGCTCGCTAAGCTCGAGGCTGTTTAAAAAATTGCACCAGGTTCTAACCGGTTTTGTTTGAAAAAAAATTATTGCGAAGAGAAAATTACTATAGTACATACACATTTCTAAAATGGAGATCTGAAAAAAAACAAATGAGATCTAGAAACTCAATGCATTGAAACTATGTTCCAATTTGTCTCTCAAAATTATAAAAGTGAATAAAAGCCAAATGGGTATCTTCAAAGGTATTGTTAGTTTTATTTAAAGTATAAATTAGGCGAAACTTTTCAGCCACGTTTTGTATCCTCGGTCATTGTTTTAGCTATCAAATTTGGTAGTTCGCTTATGTCTTCAAGCTGAAAAAAATATATATAATATCGTGAAAAATAGGAATACGTACGAAGTAGTCTGAATATTCGGCCAATGTATCACGGGTTCCAACGCCTGTCATAACTGCGACACTTGCTTTCAATCCCGCAACTTTGCCCATTTTCAAATCTGCAATTGTGTCGCCAACCATTAAAGTTTCCTGAAAATGTATTGTATTCGTACTCGAAATATGTTTTTTAGAACTTCCTAAAACCAAGTAAAATCCGAGAGAGCGACCTTTAAAAATGGCCTAGAAAAGGTTTCCACCTATGAAACTTAATTCGCTGGCATTATATTACAGAAACATGCAGAAAAAGGTTAAAACAGACTAATTCCAGCATTCGTGAAATCTCATCTAAGTGTTTTAAAAATACAAAAGTAGAGGATCCGTCACTTTCCTATGCGCGGATCCGCCACTTTCTATGCGCTGGTCCGCCATTTCAATAGTATCTAGTTGAAATGGCGATCCGCGCATAAAAAGTGGCGGATCCGCTACATTTGTATGCGCGGATCTGTGAACAATTTTCTGCAAAAAAAAGTAGTAACACAAACAAGCTTTTAATAGCAATCTGAGATTTTCCTTTATTTTTATTTTTGTTGTTGTTTTGTTATTTTAGATTTGTATATAACCATACATTTCTCATTTTTTCCCAAAACAGTCTATTTCGTTTCCTGAGCCTTTCCTTAACTAATTGTGGCAATTTATCCACATTATATTGTCAAGATAATAATTTCTGGCCGCTCGTTTTGCTGAGTGTCGTTGGGAATTTACTCGCAGCGCGACCGCAACGCGCTCAAATTCTAATTTCTCAGTTGGTCTTGCGCATAGCGGTCGCGTTGCGAGGAAATTCCCAACGACACTCCGCAAAACGAGCGGCCAGAAATTTTTATCTTGACAATACATTTACATTGCATAATCTAAGCGCTCTCGTTGAAAAAACGTTTTTGTCTTCGCAAGAATTTGAAAATTCATTTAATTACAGAAAATTCTAATTAAACAACTTCAAATGGTTAACTGTTTACCTTTAAATCGACATTCAAACGCTTGCAAATCTGAATAGCACAATGTGGTGATGGTTTTGGCACAATGCCAACATCATTCCCGCAGACAATGTCATCTAATAACCGCATGACACCAAGTTTATTCATCTGGTCGAGCGTAGCGGATCTTAAAGATACTCTCCTATTTTTTAACAAGATAATTTTAATTCTTAGAGCCAAATCCCCAGTTTAATTTTCAAAACCAACCTGCTGTCAGCTGTACAGACTGCAACTTTTATCCCCATTGCTTTGAGAGTTTGAAAAAGTTTTGGCAAGTCACAAACTGGCGCCATTTCACCTGGGGATGCTTCTGGGACACACCCTTGTACGATGGTGTCAGCTTCAGTTGGATTGATCCCGAAAGTCTGAAAAATTGTTTTCCGTGGTAAAAAAAATAATACTTAAAATCTTACTTGTATAGTCAGTGAAATATCTTCACGAATTCCTGTCAGTGTCTTTTCAGCTAGAGAACCCATAGAGACCTAAAAAATTATATTTAGTAAAAGTTTTCTTAACTATCTTATCAAATCGACTCATTTTGAGCATACGAACCCAAACTTACAACAAATGAAATCAAAAAATGTTTCAGTTTTTAAAAAAAGTACAAAACATCACCAAAAATCAGAAACAATGGAAATGTTGATCTCAGTCTCTCTTATCCCATTGTAAAAAATGTATATATTCCATTTCCTTGCACAATTTTTTCGATTTTTCGAATTATTTGGTATGAACAAAAAGAGTTGATTAAATAAGAAATCGAAGATAGTTAGAAAAATCTTTCAAAAAATAGTCCTCGAATTTAGTCCTAATTTTTTTTTTTTTGAAATTTTATGCTAAGCCACAGGAGCCGAGAGACCGTTCTCAAAAAAAGTTCTAGAAAAAGTTTTCACTAGTCCCCTACACAACCATTATTAAAAGAACAATCTGTAAAAAAATCATTAGTTAAAATGGACGATTTTAATATTTTAAAGTTCTCCTTAACTGTCTAAAAAATTCGACATTCAAAATCAATTTAAAAAAATTTAAAAATCATCGCTTATAAATTTTAAAACATATGCTCACTCATTTTTCTTATTTCTAAAAAAATTTGAAAATTTTACATACTGGAGATATAGAGACATCTGAAGATATAGGGACAACGTTATTTTTAGTTTGCTGTGTTGACGGTAGCTTGAAAAAGTACCTAGTTTACAGCACCGTTGAATAAACAAAAGTATCGTATCTATAAAAATACACGGAATTGACAATGTTAGGAACTCGAGCACTCAATTTTTTATCCCACAAAAATTTAAGCCATTTTTATTCTTTCTGTAAGCAGTAATTCGACACGCAGCGGTTTAATCGCATTGGAAATGGAATACCAAAGAAAAAATGTGGGAGAAACGAAAAATGACGTACCTTTGCAGCAACTGGATCGACGCCCAAAGTTTTGTAGATTGCTGGACCAACTTTCAGTTTCGTAGCCTTTTCGAGTCTGAAAAGTAAAGAAATTAATGAATAACTCGTTCTTTCATATTACAATCCAACTGTTGTCGCTGCATACGGTAGCCACATTTTGTGAAAGTCGAGAAGGGTACCATCTTTGTCAAAAATAATCAATTTTACTCCATAGTTTGTTGAAGAAGTCATCCTAAATATCAATGTTTTAAAGCATATAACTTTCATAAAAGATGAAAGTAAGTGTACGCGGTATAAAAAATCTCACACAAACCACAGGTTTTTAGAAAAAAAACGGGCGACTCATGAATAATTTCTAAACCATAAAAATTTTTCTCTTCCAGATGGAGCTCAGAAAAAAGAAGAAAAACACATGAAAGAAATGTATCTCCGTTCAAAAAAATCCCCCAAAAATTGAGTACAAAACTATATAGTTGCCTGGTAACACAATTCTCATTTTCTAGTGTGAGACTATATTGGACAAGCAGTTGAAAATGTCGTTGGTTTTTTGCACATTTTTTCATTCATTGTTCAAAAAATCCAAAGGGTAAATAACAATTGTTTCCTTCATTCGTTTTTGTGAAAAAAAGAAGTAGAAGTATACATACCTATGATTAGTAGAGTGTTAGTGAAGAAAAATAAAATGGGAGCTCGAAGGGAAAATGAAATTGAAAAAAGGCGATGACGTAAAAAAATGAACAACAAAAAATAACTTGTTTTTGCTGTGAATCAAAATCTATGTTGACCAATTTGAAAAAATCATAAGTAAATTCCTAAATTTGTGTCTTCAACGTCTAGCTTGTGCAGCCGAAAATTAGGTCGAGGAAAATTTAGATTGACAACATATTTTTTTGATAACTTCAGGTCGAAACCTCAAAAAAACTAAGTTCAGTAATTTCGAGATTGTTTTTACAATTTAGTGAATGCTTCGGCGAATGTTACGTCTAAATCAAAAGCAAAGAAAAACATTTTGTTGATGTAATTAAAACAAAAAGAGCAGAAAAAAAACTCCAAATAAATTTCTAATTTCTGAATTTTTTCGTACTAAAATATTTTATTTTCAATCTCAAAATATTTTTTTTAACATAATGAACTAGCAAAATAATGATGATGATGACGCTACTGTTTTTTTTTCAAAAAATGAAATTGGATACGTCTATCTAGATTTCGAATAGCGCTCTAATTGAACACAAATAAAAATATCTTCTATTGAATTTTGAACAATGTTGAATTTTTTTCTAAACGCTTAACTTTTTTTTTAAACGTTAAAAAAAGTCGAAAAGGGCAAAAGTTCTTCACAGTCCCAAGGGAGCCACCCTGCGCGGTGAGCCACTGAAAGAAAAATAAAAAGAAGATTTCGTCAGAAAAGGGGGCGGAGGTTTTTTTTTGTTAAAGCGTAGTGGAAAAATGACTTCGAAGTCGGAGGCGGGTTGGTTCAGTTTTTAAGAGATGGCGCGAGGGAAGACGGCGAACAAAAATGCAGAAGCAGGAAAATCGAATTCCGGACAAAACCTCGTCACTCTTTCTTTTGCCGTGGCAACTGGCCAAAACATGGGAACAGAAAAACGTTTCACAAAAAGAGAGAACTTTCAGAATGACGTAGAACGGGAAGCAGTGATAATTTTGTTCTTCTGCTGACTGAAAAGTTAACTCGATTGGCATCCGATGGAAACAAGTGAGTCAACAAACAGCGTCATTGTAGTTTAAAATGAAAAATAATTAAGGCCTCGGAATTTAAAACCATTCATTTACCATGTAATTGGAATTCGCTCAAATTTAGCACAATTATTACCCATGGGCTCAGTATTAAATCCTCGAATTTTTAGCCTGCTCTGAGGAATCTAAGACGAGTTATGGGCCTCCAAAATTCTAAATTAGACAAGATAGTGAAATTTGGAGGTTTATAAAATGACCAGACAGCTTAGAATAAGTCGAAATTCGCGTTTTTCATCATTATTTTTCGAACCTATCAATTTTGTCTGAAATGTGAAAGAAATCTGAAAATATGAAAACCACATGAAATGCAAGTCGCTCTGAATCTCGGTATCGAATTTCATTCTCCGGGGGGATTTCTTTCAAGCTTTTTTCTCCAACCTTTTTGAGCGAGGAGCAAAAAGAAGAAGAAGACGTCGAAGAATGATGTTTATTTCCTGTTTTGTGTTTTCTTCTTTTTTGCTTTGGAAAAGATTTTCAATGGCCTATGTGAAAAGAGGAATATATATCTCTGGGTGGGGGGGGGGGGGGGACTTGGCAAAACATCACTTCTCTTCGATTTTGTTTTTTTATGGAAAAGTACAAGAAAATGGCTTCGTAGGTCTACAACTCTCAAGATAATAGGAAGCTACCTTCATACGGGTTTCAAGAAGACAAAGTGGCTCTATTTTGATGAATTCGAAGCGAAACGCCACAACTGGAAAATTCAATGTTAGGAAAAGATGGAATAAGTTACAAAAAATGAAGTGCTGACTTTCGGTATTGTGCATTTACCAGTTAAAAAAAAACAAGCAACTTAAAAGTAATTCAGAAAAATATTTAAAAACAAACAACCTTCATACTTCCTACCTTTCAATTCAGAAGCAACGAATGCTTAATCACAATCCCGACATCTTTTCAGAGAAAATTGGCATCATTTTTTCGGGGTTTAGATATAAATCACACGTTTGAAACCCCCCCCCCCCCCCAATCATGTGTTTTTTCTACAAAACTCTTCTTCATGTTTTTAGCAAACAGAAGAAAAAGAAAGAAAAGAAAAAATGGCATTATAACGTTTATTCGACAAAACTTTTCTTCTTTTTTGTCAGATTTTGGCTCAGCGTCAGAAGAAAACAAGTGCGATGGCAAATATGACGATGAGTGAAGACGTAAACTTCGCATTGGCGGTGGGAGAACCAGAATTGAAGACGTTTTTCCTGAAAAAAATGAACATTTTTATTAGAAGTGTTAATTATGAGTGTTGATTTTCTTCGAAAAGGGCGTTTTTTGTCGAAGTTTTTCAGAACACAGGGGGGGGGGGATTGTGTGGGAAACGAGAATAAAATATCGTGCTCAAGTTTTCTAAAAAAAAGGAATTATGTTTTCACATAATACTTGCAGTTTGTTTCTGAATAAATTAAAGCGTAGATCCAAATTTTTCGTGAATCAAACGTCGTCGTAATTGTTGTATATAAATGCATACATATACTTAACCAGAAACTAAAAATTGAAAAACAACCATTCGTTATCATTTTGGAATCCAATCTGCTTTCGAATAATACGCATCACATATTGGTTCAAATCTTGCTCATTTTTGTCGCATTTCCTAATCCATTTCGATATTACATTCAAGTCTTTCGAATCCTTTTCAAAACTCAACGGCAGTCCCAACACGGCCACATAATTGTCCTTCACGCAAATTTGAAGCGTCTCGGTGATTTTGCAATCCAAATTGAAGTGAGAAGAGCAGATGAAATTGTAAAAATTCAATTTGAGCTGTTGTTCGGTGAGATCATGAAGCCCAAGTTTTGGTTCTTCGGTCGTTGTGCCCCATGTTAAATTAGCAATGGCTTGGCTGTTTCGATCTGTGACAAAAGTTCATAACGTAAAATTCCCAAATATATTCAAGGTACCATTTTCTTCTGCAATTACAACTCCAGCTGAAAAAAGCCCAAAAAGCGCAAAAATGTAGAAATCAAGCATCGATCACAGTAAACAAAATGAAGCGAATCTTTTGAATCAATCTGAAAACACTACCATAACAATGATTCCCATCATAACAGATGAATCACCCTTGTAACTTTCTCATACATTAAAATTCGATATTTTAAATAATTTATTAAAAAAAGCAATAAACTCGTATTCTAGGATAAAATGTGGGTGACAGACAAGCAAAAAAAAAAAACAACATAATTCCACCTTCAGTTATTAAAGAATTTCTTATTAATATATTGAATAGTCTTTGCGACATCCAATACCATTTTATCATCAATTAAAAATGTTGTTTCATCAACAGATTCAGATTTTAACAACTCTTGGAAATGAAGTACCACTGTATCGACAATCTTGCCCGATTCCATGAGTTTGATCGAAAAGGTTCCCTGTTTTTCAGTCGACGAAATTTCAATCGATAATTTTGAAAGTTTTTTCGGTGATTGATAATCTATCACGTCAACAATAACTCCCTTTCTAAATAATTTCTCTGCCGAGCTTTTATAAGACTTAATCTGATCTAATGAAGCTCTCTGTTTTTGTATTTTTCCTGCTTCCTTCGTATTCGGCCTGAACGACAATCGTCTGCTTGTTCTCGACAGATTTTGAAGACAGGTTTCCAAATATTCTTCATATCTTATCATCTTTTCTTTCAGATCTTCGCGCTGTTCAAGTAATTTTCGCTTAGTTTGAGCTATCGATTTTCTTTGCTCCGAGCGTTCACGTTGTCGTCTTTTATGTAATCTAATATCCTGGAATTGAATTAATTAGACAATACCAATTTTGAAATACCTACATTTGCAATACTTGTCACAACTGATTGATACTTATCTCCAATATCAGATTTTTCCTCTCTGACTAACCCCTCTAGATCACGTTTCAAGTTTTCCTGATCTGCTTTGACAGATCCACCATTCGGGAAAATCTCATGGTATTTCAAATTATTTTCCTCTGTCGGTTCACTCTCCACCAATTCTAACAAATCTTTTCCAGGCACTTCGCACAGTAATAACGCTACAACCCATTTTTTTGCACTTGTCAATGATTGAAGTTCGGAACCATCTTCAGAAAACTCATTTGCTGATGGATGCAATTGGAATACTATCATTTTATCTTCATCAAAATGTGGAATGTCGGTTTGCTCGATTAATTGAATAATAATATCATTTTTATCCGTCGATATCTGTAAAAATCAACAAGTAAATAGAAAGTCACTTTAATTACCAAATTTTTGTTCTTCTTCAAACAGTTTACAATGTTTTGAACATGCTTATCAATTAATGATAATGTCGGCTTGTGGAATGGATCAAATTGTGTGAATTCATTCATTGAATAAATGTCATCCAGAGCACCTTGCCTCACGTTTTGGTCGATATAATTTCTATAAGCATAAAATTATCAAACATTTCCGAATCGAACTTTACATAAATTTATGATGAATTTTATGAATTTGTGCATTCAATGAAGATAAATACCACTTTTTGTTTCCATACTGCAAAAATAACACTATTTTTTGAAAAAGTAGCTTTTGCCAACCCCCTTGTTAACCACTGCAAATTCGACAAATTGAATTATGCACTCGAGCCGATGAATTGCGTCGTCCGTTGGCTGCTTTCCAAGAATTTTGAATAACCTGCGAACGGATACAAGCTGTGACGAGAAAAAAATTTTAAAAGTGAATAGTGCAATGGTTTGATCAATTTGTTGCTGTGTGGCACTTGGAAAATTATTTCTGAATTGAGCGTCCAGGAATAATGTCAAGTATTTACAACTCTTTCTGTAAATTTTTTAAATGAAGGATTGAAATTGTCAACAGTAATCTTGTTAAAACTCACGGTAATTCAAATTTCGCTAAAATTGCATCCATCAAAATTTCACTCCACTTCGCCAAAAAATTTAATGACTTGCTCAAAATATCAGACACTTGTTCATCTTGCAATGCCTTTTCTGCATTCTCTACCTTTTGTTTGTAAAGGGACTCATAAAGCTCGACAGGTTCCAAATGAAAAGTTGAAACTCTCGATTCTTCATCCATAAAATTTGTTAGTTCTTCCGAAATTGAATGGCACGGATCATCAATTATATTATCAAACCCGCCAAGGCGAAAAAAATCGCATAGTTTTGGAATTTTTGTTGTTTGAAATTCATCAAGTTTGTTCGATGATCTAATTTGTCGATTGATAAATTCACAGAGTAGACGGACCTTAATTTAGTTTCCATCTTAAAATTAATTTCTGACCTACTAATAAAAATTGCTCTCTGTTATCACTCAAAAATCCAAATATCGGGCAGACAACTTCCATAATCAGTTCATTCATATTTAAAAAAGCGTGCTCAGATTCTAATAAATTTAACGTTTTTGTTTATTTATTTCGAAATAAAAATACCTTCGATCAAATTCGCTAAATAAATTGGCTTCGTCTGTAATCCATATAGTAATTGCTCCAACGTCAAAACATTACTTTTTCCTCGCTGCTTCTTGTTAGACATTTCATTTTCCGAAAAAGTATCAACAGTTTCTGCAGTCCGATCTCGGTGTGCGATAACTTCATGTAAATTCAATCGATTTTTGATAAGAAGTCCAATTTTCTCGTCCATCTCAACCAAGTCTGAGTCCAACTGACGATTGGATGCGAGTAAGCGCGTAACTTCGGTTTTAGCATTCGCTACCTCTAAATCGTCGGAAAAGTCTACTTCTGTTCTTGGCAATTGTTTGACGAATTTTCTGACAAGTGAAAGGCTTGGATGCTTTGATGTTCCTAAAAAGGAAGTGATGTTTTTGGAAATTAAAATAATAACTTACTTAATAATACCAAATCTTGTTTTTGCCTATAACTTTTGTATTTTTGCTGTATTTTCGTTGCAGCGATTTCTTTCTCTTTATCAATTTTTAATCGTTCGTTTACTCTAAAATAATTTATTTTTTTCGTAGAATTTAAAAATTGAAAATCGGTCCATAATCCCTTTAAGGCGACTAACCGTTTTTTTTGTAAATATTTACGCAAAGCTAGTTGTGATTTGATAACTTCAACTTCTTTTTCTTTGTAATATTTGTCAAAACTACAGTTCTCTACTTTGAAGATTTCCTGAAATCAAGTTTATATTTGAGTTATTATCAAACAAATTACCTCCAATTCATTCCAACTCAGAAAAGTCTCCTCAATTGGCAACAGCTCGCTGCTACTTCTTTTCAAGCTCTCCGTCTCCATCCATACTTTTCCAATTTCAATATCATGATCCAACCATTTCTCACTTTTATTATTCACATCTCTAACTCTTTCAATGCCTTGAAGCCTTTTCAAATACCACCCCTTCAGTTCTTCTCGATAAATCGGGCTTTTCAAGGTTTCTAATAATCTCGATAAGCTTTCTTTAATTGTCAACTCATCTTTTGAGAAAATTGCCTTGTTCAGGTTTATCACTGAAAGATTTTTTTAAACAAAAGTAAATCTGAAAAACACCTTTCTCGAGCTCCTTAAACCCTCTCTCAACATTATCGTTAACATAAGTAATGCTGTGCCGAATATCGTTGATGTTCTGTGGCTGTAATTATTTGTATTTAAATTATTTTCAAAGGCAGTCTGTCAGTTTGGGGTATCGAAATTACAGCATTAAATTTCTGAAAATAACCTTTTACTGGCTAATCTAATGAACTCCGTGAAAATTTTCTACAAAACTTGTTAATTACAATTCCCGTCAAACGCGATGTTGCAACTGCGCCCTAATGCAAATCGATCGAATTTAACCAGATTCTCAAATTTCGTGGTTATAAAAATGATTGTGCTAAGTAACAATATATTGTTGTTAACAATAAAATATAAATTTTAAAAAATTTGAATTGCCACCAAAGCGTGTACAATTTGTGTGCACGGGAATTCAAAACGTAATTTTTGAGAACTTCGATACGTTACTGCAAATTTGTTATTTTTCGTTTGCGGATTGCATTGGGTTGTTGATAAAGGGATGAATGTTTACAATTGAAAGCACAAACTGACAGACTGCCTTGAACTATGCCTTCAACTAACTATGTGCAGCTTCATTCTTTTGATGTAGAATTCGATATTTTCTTCAATGTAAATTTCTGAAAAATGCTCCGCACTCAAAATTTGAATAACCCCGTCCTTGTCGTCTCTAGAGATGGATTGATTGACTTCCAAAGCTAAGCAAAAACCCAATATTAAATTTGAAATTTTTTTAAAAAATCACCCTTGATTTTTTCCGGCGAGATATCTTCAAATTCTTCGATGATCTTTTGGAGATATTCTCGTCTCAAGTAGTAGTCGTCTCCGGCACCGTTGTATTCTTTACGAAGGCTGAAACATTCCATAACACTGTGAATGAACATTATTTCAGAATATAACCTGTTATAGTATAACTTCGCATTAGATTTCGACGTTCTCAGGTTTAAATTCCGATTTTCAAGAGTTTTCAGCACATCTTCTGAAGAGCCATGTTCGACAGCTATCTTCACTTCGACAAGACCATTTGCATCTGGATAATTTACATTGCTGATTTTTAATAATTGTTTAAACAAACGAGATATCACGGCAAAAACTTGATCTTTATCCAATCTTTCACCATTATTCTCCTTCTGCATTTCACGAAGGAGATCATAGTACAAACGAATAGCGAATTGGCGAACATCCTTTAATTTTTGAATTTGAAATTGAATAAAACATTTTAATTACTTCCAATTGCAACAAATCTAAAGCGGCAAGAAGTTGACTTTCATTCAAACAACTTTCAGGGGAAAGTAGAGCATCCAAACTTTTCAAGGCACTTTCATCTGAATGGGAATTGATGAAAGAATAATAGACAATTTCAAGAAATACCATTCGTCCGGTTTACCACAGATTGCACAAAAATTGTTCTATATTCATCAGCCAACTGGAATGTTTTAAATTCGCGAAGGTAAGCTTCACTAAGTTCTTTCTCGACATAATCTATTCCAGAATTTGGAGCTTTTAAAGCTTCGACCAATTTAGTACAATCATTCGCCTCTACAGCTTCCTTAATTAAATTCATTACAACTTTCTGAGCATCTGCATTGTTTTTCCGATCCGACAACATATTTCCGACATCACTAAACTCTGGAACATTTGAGTCTTTCAAATTTTCCCGCATTTCCTTCAACTCCATTGTCGAGAATTTCGCTTTTCCTGCCAGATTTCTAATTGCTGGAGATTTGCGTTGTCTGTGTAACAATGTAGCTAACGCGAATAAGCAGAATACGGTTTTCATATTTCGCCCTTCAAACACATCCGTGGTTTCGGGAATAAAAATTTCTGGAAGATTAACGCTTTCCATTGCTCTTCTCCAATGCATAATATTATCAGAATGGCGATAAACTGGCTGTTTTTCATTCCGATTATACTTTTCCTAGAAATTGAGCTAGTTTTAACTGTTAAATAACGCTAAACGTGAAAACCTGTGTTTTATCGAAAATGCCCTTTTCCGTTACAATGTCTGGAGCGAAAAAATGTCCAAGTCTTGCCAAAATAACACCGTTTCTGAGGTTTTCTTCCAACTCACTGACAGGGGCGATTGATTCATCCTGGAGACAATCTACAAGCCACCTGAAAAAATTAAAAGAATTATTGGTTTCAAAATTAGGTAATCTGTCATCAGAACCTACTGTTTGTTCAATTCGATTCCAAACACGCATCACTGTTTTCACAAGTTTTTATGGCTTTTTCCGTGTCCGTACGTATTTAAAATATTATTTTTGAGCCATAAATGCATTTTTGGTATCTATTGGACGAATTATGAAAAAAAAATTTTTTTGTCCGTGCACCGGAACACACCAAAAAACTGAGGTTTGTCAGTAGAGCGCGTTTGGAATCGGTTTGTTGCTACAGTAAATATTCGAACACTTGACGACATTTTGCGTACCATTGAAATTCTGATAATTCTAGCGAAACATCAAAAAATGTACGAAAAAAAATATTTTGTCGACAAACACGTTCATGCATACGGCCTCTGCTGCTTCAAAATAACGTACACAACAAAAACAATTTTCAAGGCTAGAAAATGTTAACTTTTCAAAATGGACTACTTACCGTCCTTTGACTATATAAACAAAAAAAAATATTAGGGGGGGGGGGCTTAATTCCTCATAGCCTTAAAACTTTGGAAGCAGATAATGTTTAATATGGAAGCAGATAGATTATATTATATATTTTTAGATTTAAAACATGTATTGTTCATTATTTTAATCTCTCAAAAAACCTACGTTCGAATCTCAGCACATCTGCAAAGATATTCGTAGGCTACCCTGTTGAGTCTTCTCTCATCAGCATCTTCTGCTTGTTCTTCCATTTTCTGCAAAATGAATTTCTGCAGTTCAATGGGCGATTGCAAAATAGGAGTCTCAAGTGAGAATTTGAAAAAGAGACATGTATATCTTCAATAAACTTGTGAGTGGCAGAATAACTCTCACAAAACAAAAATATATTAAGCTCTTTGTATGATTCAAAAGTGAATTATAAAGTAATTGTCTTTGTTTTGCACGCTCATGAAATTTTTTGATTTCTTATTTTTTTATAATATACAACAATATTCAGAGAAAAATCTATAATTCATCATTTTGAAACTAATCTTTTTTTGAACAAAATCGCTTAGTGATACGTAAATCTTAATGTCCATGCAATAATTTGAAATAGAATTGAAAACGAGAGGAAATCCGGTTTGAAACATATGATTTATTCTAATTTCGAAGGAACAAATTTCAAAAAAAAATGTTGCAGTACGACTGACCATTTAAAACAACAAAAAAACGGAGGCATCGCCGGACAAAAAGATGAGAAGGCGCGAGAAACACGAGAATAGATGGACAACAACGTCAACTGCTTTTGAGAGAGGCAGCCGAGAAAAGGGTGGGGCTATTTGGTATAGAATTCATCTCTTTGAAGAAAAAGAAGGTGACCAGCTGATGTTTATGCACAAATAAATATTTTTCCTCGGCTAAATACTAGGATTTTTACTTATACCCTTAAGCGAAGGATTCCGAGAAATTTTAACGCAACTAAGAATAACTTTTCACAATTTTGAAAAGACATTTTTTGACAAAACTGATGCACAAGGAACGAAAAATCGGCTGATAAAATAATAATCGATAAAACATACATTTTTATTGTATTTTGATAACATTATTTTCTAATCAAGCAGTCGCTTAGCATTGCATCGCTGTTTTCTTTTTCACCGCTTTCATGAAAATGCAAACATTCCAAATAGTTTCAAAAAACGTGATAGAAAATAAGGTTAATTGTAAGGCAAAGTAAATTACAAAAAGAGAACTGAATTTTTCTCAATTAGTTCTAAAGCACAGTCTACAAAATTGTAAAATGCAAAAAAAAAGCATCAGAAGAAAAGTTACTTGTTTGCTTTTTCAGTTATAAAGCAGTTTTGTACATAGTCCAACTGCTGCACAAAAAATGTCGCTCGATAAAGGTTTATAAACATTCAAAGTACATTTGCAATGCTTTTTTTTATGATTAATCATTTTGGTTCGGTCGGTCGCTTTCAATCAATCCGACATTGCTCATAAAGAATTCATTGGGAAAAACTAAAGCATCAAGAAAAATTGAGTTGTCACTTTGAGAATTCCGAGGTTTTTTTTGTCGCCAGGAGCAACCATGAGTAAACACATTGTTGCAGCGCTGTTTTTATCTATTTAACAAAAAATGCTATTCATACGATAGGACACCGAGGAGAAATTTTCCTGAAATGGAACAAAAATTACAAACTATGTAAAATGTGGGTTCAAATATGGCTTCAAATCTCAATTTCATGATGAGTTGTATTATTGAAAAACTATTCTACACGGGCAATTCGCGCATTTGTGTGTTCGCTGATATGAACATAACGTGAACCCAATGTGCACGTAGCGACTTTCCAAATTTTATTTTCTCTTCCCAAAATGTAACTTTAAAAAAAAATTCAATATCTAATTTTATTCTTCTAAAAGAGTTGTTCTTTTTATTGCGGCAAACTACTCAGAAATAAATCTATGCAATATATGTTTAAAAACTAAATAAAAAGGAACATTTATTTTCTTAGGTTAAAGGGAGGCGAGATCGACAGGGTCGCTGATCTCGCAGCGAACCACCGTAAGACGGTGGCGGGAAAATTTCAAACATCGTAGGAAATTTTCGAATGAAGAAGTCATTCGAGTCTTTTGTTGCCAACACAAATAGCGAAAGTTTATATGGTTGTTTTGAAAAATTTTTGTCGTCTTTTCTGTTATTCGGACTGCTTAGTTATGGCTTATCAAGGAGAAGAGATTGTTTTGAAGCAGAGTTTTTGTTCTTGTGTACAGAAAAGGGTCGAAAAGTTTAAGATAAGTTTTGGTTTATCATTTGTAGAAATTTAGCTCAATTCTTGAGGTAACCAGCTCTGGTTTGGATGCAGAGAAGATTCCGGAAGAGCGGCCTTTTTCGTGGGTTTAGTAATAGGCTGAAAACGCGCTTTTGTGTATTTTCGACAACGAGTGGACGTTGCGAGCAGTTGAGATTTTGCTTGAGTCATCCTGTGACACCATTTGGGGCGTCTGAGGAGATTATCGAGACATTTCGTCGAAGCGCATAAGTTGCGGAGATGGGATTCGATCGGTTTTTTGGTGAAGAATGGGACAAATGCAGAATTTGTGTCATTCTGATTGGTTTTTACATTTCGGGATGAGAAATGTTAAAGATAAGTCAAAAAAAAAAAAAAAAAAAATTTTTTTACATTTGTATCTACGCTCACATTGTTATAGAGTCATTCCAAGAGGTGCATCACTGCTTTTTAGAGAGCGAAGGCTAGCTCCGCAGGAAGCTTTGCCGGGATCGGATTAGCGGTCGTTCATTTTGCGTCCGGAGGGGTTTTTTGATTGTTGGATGGAACACGGTTTTGTCTAGGGAGCGTATCATCCGTGTTGTACGAAGTTAATACGAACGTTTCGTTGAAATGGAATTCTCGTATTCCATGTGGGAGCCTCTTGAAGCACTATGTATGGAGGGAGCGGCAGGTCATCCAATGATATGCCAAATCTGCGAGGTACAAATGGAGCGGGTTTTGAGCCGGAGCTCCGGGAAGTGTATTGGAATAGAGATATGGAAGGCTTATAGTGCCTGAGTAAACTGAGAGATGGTTTTTCTCGTGTTTGAAAGTTTGGAGTCAGAGTTTTTGGTGGAGTGGAGCTTCAGTTTTGGAGCAGTAAGCCCCTGGGCTTGGAAGTTTTCCGCGGTTTAAGGATAGGAGTCTCTAGTGTTCGGTTAGACGGAATGCACAGCGTTTGGAGGATCGATATTCCAGTTTCGGGAAGATTGATGTTCCAGTTTTGAGAACCGAATTTTCCAGGTATGTTGACGAACATTTTTTCAGTTTTGAAGATCGATGGTCATGTATTCGGTAATGTAGTGTTTCGGATTCGGAAGATGATAGTAGTTAAGATGATAGTAGTTTTGAGGAGTGGCGATGGCCCGGTTTTGCGAAGGTGAACGTCCCTTTTTTGTCGATCGATATTCCAGTTGCTGGAAGATTGATGTTCCAGTTTTGAGAATCGAATTTTCCAGGTATGACGATGAACAATTTTCAGTTTTTTGAAGATCGATGTTCATGTGTTTGGTAAAGGAAGGTTGCGAAGTCGGAATATGATCATAGTTTAAGTTGTGACGATGGAGGATTAAGTTTTTAATAGCTGAAGGCCCAGTTTGGGATTAAAAGGCACCAGTTTGGGATTGATTTAAGTGATAGTCCATTTCGGAGGATCGAAATGAGAGTTTGGATTATTTTTTTCCGGTTAAAAAGTGAGGCGCACGTAAGTTATCGTATTAGCAGACCAGGGTGCTGCCGTCAGAGAAGTGGTAAGGGTTTCATTTTTTGGAAGCCTGAGGCAAGTGAGCCGTATCATTTAATGCGTCAGGAGGAGCACGTGCACGTAAGGTTTCAGAGTCTCAGATTTTACGAATTGGACGAGTGTAAGTTAGGCTTGCGGTAACAGCTTCAACATGCAGGTTTGGGCGTTGTCGGGCACCGTCTCTCAGCCAAAACTGGTTGACTGCTGTCCCAGCCAGTCAACCCTGGTGTTATTTTTCGAAGTTTCTTATGTACTACGGAATATTGTTGGCACAATAAAGATATCGCCTCCCAAGACCGAAAAATAAATTGTATTTTTAGCGGAATACAATGAAGCTAAAAAGGAACATTTATTTTCTTAGGTTAAAGGGAGGCGAGATCGACAGGGTCGCTGATCTCGCAGCGAACCACCGTAAGACGGTGGCGGGAAAATTTCAAACATCGTAGGAAATTTTCGAATGAAGAAGTCATTCGAGTCTTTTGTTGCCAACACACCCCACCCGCCCACCCTTCAGAGTTATTGCGATAAGTCACCCACTAGGACTTCTCATTTTTTCGTAGCGTTTAATTCTTGTCAGCTTTCAGATCCAAGTTTTGGCTCTCCGTACGCCGTGTCACTTTCTCACTAGGATCTCGGGAGCACAGAGTCAAAGAGGCTAGCGATGCATCAAGAGCCGTGCGTCAGTCGACAAGCCAAGTGGATTGCGGAACTTCAAGCTAAATGTGTTCCCGTGCATATAATTTCGTTGGTTTTGGTCGCATTCAGTTGTTTTTGTTATTTATTTCTTACTTTTCACGCTCTCACTACCTGTCATATATGTCTTCCACAAGTTTTACTTTTTCACTCCGCCTTTTTCCCGTTTGTCGAACAAGCGTACTAGTAGTCTCAGTTTCCATGCCTAGTATCAACTTCAGCTATTCCGCCCTCCCTTAATTTTGTCAGGCTCGTTTTTCCCCGTCCTACAGCCTAGTTGCCTTGTTTTTCACTACTTGTACATATTTACGCCTATCCCGGTTTTTTTCTTGTCTCTACCCGCATCCTAGTAATACTCCGTTTTCGTTACTCCTAGATTTATGTCTTTGCCCGCCCTTATTTCTCACAAGACTGTTCTTTTCCCGACTTAGACCCTATTGTTCCTCAACAAAGTGGAAGAGCCTGCTCTTCCACTACCTGTACACACTTACGTTTCTTATGTACTACGGAATATTGTTGGCACAATAAAGATATCGCCTCCCAAGACCGAAAAATAAATTGTATTTTTAGCGGAATACAATGAAGCTAAAAATAAGTGAAAAGTGATGACTTGTCCACGGACAGTCCCGGAAATTTACAGTTTTGCTGTAAAATGTCCGATTTTCAAAAACTTCACTGCAAATGAAAGCTGGAGCATTGCTGGTCTCCTTAGTAAAATTTTAAAGATCTACCTGAAATCCTTGATACTGAAATATGATTTTTTTTTTCATCATTTCATTTTTCGATCAAATAAAGCAGCCAACAAAAAAATGTGTCACATTACTCGATAATTAGGTGGAGTTTCAAAATTTCATTAACTATAAGGAGGTCAGTATTGCTCCAGTTTTCATTTGTAGTGAAGTTTTTGAAAATCGGACACGTCAGAGAAAAATTGTGAATGTCCGGGACTGTCCGTGGACAACATGGTAATGTTCCAGTGCATTGTTTTCACTGAGTAGGTGGTAGCCCGCGTGGGAAGAAATGCCTAAGTTTTCTCTCTTTTTTTTTCTGCCAAATTGCCCATTTGAAACGGGGTAAACTGGTAACCAGCAACCAGCCATTAGCCACCGACTTACATACGAACTATAAAAGAAAAGAAAAACTCCATTGACACGACGCACCATAGCGCGCACAATCTTCACTAATTATGAGCCACTTTACCACGATCTCAACACTTTGATCAGCCAAGTTTTTTCAAACATTGCTCGTGCATTTTTTAAAATAAAGAAATTCAGTTTTGAAAAAAAAGTATCCAGACTTACTTTCAAAACAACATTTATTTTTCACATTTCCTTCGAAAATGTGTTATGCGTCAAATAATCCTAAAAAAGCGTCAGTGACAGTGGGATTCGACCGGAATGGGTGCAGCAATCCAGCTAATTTAAGTTTTCGTGAAAAACATTTGGTTATTCAGAAATAAAATGTCTAGACTATAGAAAATACATTAAATTTTCCTTATTCTGGATTCTGGACTAATTATGGAAATTGTTTAAATAGATTCAGAAGCGCCATTTAAAATATATGTATCAAAAAAGTTTTTTGAGATATATACCATGTTGACAGATTGTGGATGTTGACAGATTGTGGAAAGTTCCTCGAAAGTTTTAATTTTTAAGGTTTTACTGTCAAATATCATGAATATAAAAGCTAAAAAAATTTTCCAGATTATCTAGATTTTTATGGCTATTCTGAATAGATTTTCGAAACTTCAGTTTTTTTAAAAATTCGAAAAATACCGAGAAATTGCAATTTCTAGGTATTTTTAAACTGTAGTTTCTTCAAGACCCAAATTATTACTTAAATGTGTTTATTTCTCAGCATTTATCAGAATTTCTCTGCCATTTCTGCATTGAATATCTCGGTATTTTTGAATTTTTTTTCAAACTGAATAGGTCCATAGAAAAACTTTGTTCCTAGAGCTAAATAATTATGAACAACAACTCCCAGAATTATTATTATGAAAATATAGGCTGTTTCTTCGTAGCAGGCCAAGAAAAAAAAACAAAAGTCTGTAAATACTGGCTCGCGTGAGCATCAGAATGGCTCGCGTGAGCATCAGAACATGAGCATCAGAATTGGAAGTGGTTGCAGTTGGAGGAAGCCATATCACTTGCCGAATATGCGGAAACGGAAAGTTTGTTACGCAAATTTTCTTCTTATATTGAAAGAGTTTAGTTTTTTTAAACACGATTTTTTATAGGTTTGTAATTCTTTTCGTTTTTCGAATAAATATACAGCTGTTCAAAAAATAACATTTTTAAAACTAGAGCCCTTTTTTTAATTTCTTTGTACAGCGATAGGAGTCTAAGTTATGAATGTGGCCGACGAGAAGCATCATAGATGATTTTGAGAACTGAGGGATGGAAACCACCGGGAATAAACGTCTGTTACACTTTCGCTCGAGATTCTCATCACGCTTGCCTTATGCTCTTTCTTCTGTCTTCCTGGCCGCTTTCAATACAACCAACACTCTCCTCCCACGTTCCATCGATATTTTGATAAACTAAAAAATTCTATGGGATTGTTCCGATTAATTGAACATTGTAAAAATAAGGTTTTATTTCATTTTTGTTCGCACTAAAATTTAGCAATTTTCCATTTTTGCGAAAAACAAATATTTGTCAATTATTGATTTTAAGTCTTGAGTTCTATGTTTATGACTTTGAATCTTCTACGATTATCTGAAGTTATACATTATTACTGTTTAATTTTTTCCCACTTTTGTTATAGATGTTTTGAAGATACATTCATTCTAGGTACCATATAAGATTACCGCAAATGAGAACTTTTCGGAACCAAGTTGACAACATTTGAAAATTTGGCGTGTCCGCTTATGATAAATAAAACAATTTCTTGAAAACCGTTCCCTTCAAGTTCCAAGGTGAAAGAATGACAAAAGTTCACAAATAATGGTTTCTTTAAAAACTCACAACAATAAAACAACAATGTTTTCTAATAATAAATAATATAATTTGATTTTTTTTCTTTCTTTATAAATTTCTGTTCCTCTTCTGCTGTTCTTCGTTTTTCTTCGCCAATATTTATTTTTTTTAATCTTTATTTTATTCAAAGGTTCACTAAAAAAATGGCAAAATCTTATATTCCATGCTCAAATTTAAAGGTAAAAATAAAGATATAAAAATAGATTCATGATGCAATTTTCTAGACTGCTGGATTGGTGGTTGCAGTTGTAGAATTGGTCCTATGTGCATTAGCTGTTTACGGATTATTCCGCAATTTTCATCTATTTGGAAACAGCTATTTCATCTGGTTTCTTTTGGGCATCATTTCTGTTTTTATCATTTTGATAGCAATCGCTCTTTTTGTTTATGCGATCAAGAGTGAAAATGCAAGATGGTTGATTCCACATTTGTCGGCTCAAATATTCCTTGTTATTTTCTTGGTACTTGTTGCATTCATCGTTGCTATTCTTTTACTTTTTGGTGCTTATCGCGGAATAAGAAATCTGTTAGGCGTCTCCAATTATTACATGAGTGATGATGGTGAGTTTAAAGACATGGATGCTGCAAGTTCTCTCTTTTGAAAAAAAAATCCTATTGTTTTGGTCTACTTTTCGAAAAGTTAGAACGTTACATTTTTTAAACAAAAAAAGCTAACGATTTTCAAAAAAAAATAAGATTTTTATTGTATTAATGATTCAACTTCTAAAAAAATTAAATTATATGTTCCAGCAACATTTCTCCTGGGAATCATGATTATCGTAATTTATTTGTTGGTCGCACTTTTGGAAGTTTTCTTCATTTACATCGTCTACAGATTGTACAAGTAAATATCATAAAAATTTTCTAATTTCACCGTTTCCTCTTATTTCAGGCATCTGTGCCACTACGAATCCATTGCCAATCAAGAAGAAAACCGTGAAAAATGGCAAGTTGTGGGAGAAGTTCCAAAGGTCACTTTTTGCTATCGAGCTACAAAATCCAAAATTAAATATTTGCAGGACAATCAACATGGCTCTCCAACAATGGGTGATCTTTACCCTTATGGAGAAGATCGTAGAGCGATTAATAACCGAAGTTATTTGTAATCAAACGAGAAATCTTGAAATTTTCTACATAATGGCCTATTCCTTTATATATAATATACAACGTCACAAATGTTCAAACTTCAGATATATAGCACTAGCGCAATCGGAAAAAATTGTTCTCAACTTCTTTCCACGATTTTCCTTTTATGGAACTTTTCATTGTCTGTATTTTACTTTTCGCAGTCATAAAAGGTTTTCGTCGTATTAACCTCAAGATTTGAATCGTCATGAGACTTATGAACCCGGAAGATAACTTCGCAAGAAATGTCAGCTGTACCATTTCAATGGTAGTGCAGCAGATGTAATCTGTCAGATGCTGATTCGACTCCGGTCTTGTGAAGATCGATTTTTTCTAAGATCCCATCAGTTAATCGAGTTCAAATTCCAGTCAAAAATTCAAAATATACTTATATATAGAGAATGGGAAAGTTTGATTATAACAACTCAGAAAGTCGAGGAATACATTTTCAAATAATTAAAACAATTTTGTTTCGCGCCATGCTTATTTTTTGGCGAGATCTTACATTAATTGAATTGGACTTGAGATAAAGAATTAATTTTTACAATTTAATTTAGATATATAGATATGATTTAATTGGCTTAAAATTGGCTTTTATTTTTTAATTTTAATTGTAATTGGCGGGAAAATATTTGTTAGCTTTAGAAAATCAGGAGTCGACCAAAACCGTGGTATGAATTTCTGAGACTAAACTTTCAAACAATTGAAAAATTTTGTAAACGTCCATAAGTAAATACTACAAAACACTTCTTCTTCTTCCCCATCTTTCGACTTTTTTGAGCTTGCAAATAATATTTTTTGTTTCCGTTCGTTCGGTCTAAACTTCCAAAATTCTCACCCGAGATAATAGTTTTTGTCTGTGTACTAACAATATCGACTTTTCTTATTGCATTGTAAGAAAAAAAACAAGAACTGTTTCGAAATATCCGTCCCCACTCACTCCTCCTAAAGCTATGGATGATGAATCAACAGTGTTTGGTAGAAAACAGGGGAGGAAAGCTCTTTTTTTCGAAACATTTGAAAATAGTACGAGTCGTTTTGAGACATTAGAAAGGTGGGAGCCGATATTGCGGGCGTTGAAAGGATATAAATATGTCGAAGACTGATCATTTTCCATTTCACTACGACTGAGCTACTTTTCCAAACCTACTTACAGATTTTCTTACCATGTCTCAAAGCTATCATCGTCCAAGACCGTCAGGAATGGCTGGTAAGCTATTTAGATAGACATTTGCCAATAAAAACAGATTAGATTCTTTTCGGAAAATCAGAATTTAAAGTTCTCGTTTTTCTGGGCCGTCAATATTGGTCGTTATTCCAGGCGCCATTCTCGACAAACAAGCCAGCAAGTTTAACGACATTGAGGCAGGATACCTTTTAGAATGGATTAGGGTACCAAAACCATTAGGAAACTACTTTTAAAGATATTTGTTTCAGGATTTGACAAAGGAAGATTTCGATATCGAAGGATCGCGCGACAATTTTCGCGAACAACTTAAAGATGGCCAGAAACTTTGCAAGTAAGGTTTTATTCGAAACAACGGTACTACAGTATTAATAACACAAAGTAATGAGAATTAGTAAACAGTAAGTAGAGATTTTAAAAATCGATCACCATCGTTGACCACCCAAGTAAGACATATCCTTTAAAGACAGTGTAATATAATTTTTCAGCCTATTTGAAATACTCAACTTTTGAAGCACAACTCGGTGACGACTAGTTTTTTTTTTAAATTTTAAAATTATTTGCTTTGTTGAGGATGGGGGGTTATTCTAAAGGATGTTTGTTTGCTATTTTCTTTTATAAAAAGCGTTAAAAAAAACTCTAGGATATTGGTTTTTTTACCGCTATACCGGCCTCCGAAAAAGTGAAGCTCGAACTATTTTAGTTTGCTCAACTATTGAAGTTCAAAATTGTTGTCGAATGAAAATCCTGTTTTTTCGTGAATCAATAGCCTTCAAAAATTCATTTTCGTGTTATTTCGTGGTATCAGGTGAACACCTTCTTGTAGTTTTCGAGAAAAAAAAATCTTTTTGCGAGCTTTAATATTCCTTACTAATCTTTCATAAGGGTATTCTTTATTATTTTTTTAATAACTAGAACGCAAAATCCATTAGAAAAAAATAAAATCTCTCAGATTAGTCAATGCCATAAAAGAAGGAAGTGTGAAAAAAATCATGAAGCCAATCTCAAACTTCAATTGTTTGGAGAACATCAATCAATTCACAGGCGCCGCTAGAAAATTAGGAGTAAAGGATGAAGAGGTATATATATATGTTTTTTTTTACAAATATTCTTCGGAATGTATCCCGTTTTGCAGACCTTCCAATCTGTCGACCTTTTCGATGGACGCGATCTGTTCTCCGTCACAGTAACGCTTCAAAGTTTGGCGAGAAAGGTAGAAAAAATTGGAGTAGCTCCACCAAAGCAAGTGTCCAAGGACCAAATTGTCAATCTTTGAGAAGGATAACATATATTTTGGCTTTTTCATTTGTTTTCTCTTCTTTTTTTTAATTGTCGCGTTTCTCCTGAATTGTATTTATTTGGTATCCTTATATATATATTACATAAAGTATAGTATAATATAACGTATTTTTCTGGGAAGTAAAAGACTGACAACTTTTATTTCTGCGGGCGGTGTTAATTAGCGATTCGTGTTCTTCAAATTTCGCATGGAGAAGGACGATAAGTTTTCTGCACAAATCATGTTTCTACATCTTCCATGCTTTCCGAGCGACGAGAAAATGAGAGATAATTGGGTGGTTTTTTGTTATTTTTCAGTTCAGATGCCCTTTTCCATTTGTTTTTCCTTTTTTTTTTAAATAAAGACAAGATGCTACTTAAATTTGGGTTCTTTTTTAATACTTAAGGGTTTTGGAGTCGAATATTTTCTCGAAGTCTGTTTGCTTTAATATCGAATTCCGAAATCTTTCGAAAAATCACGATTTCTATTTCTTCTTCTTATTTCCATTCTGGAAAACAGATTTCCCCTTGAGAAAACATTTCCCTTTAAAAAATGCATTTCACATAGAAATTCGTTTGCTCCTCTTTTTTTTTAAAGTTTTGTTTTGTTCACATTTTTGTCCTGAAAACTCTAAAAAAGATACATCCAATAATCATAACTTTTTAAACTATGCCATAAAAATTCTAATTTCGGGAACCACTTTTAGGGGCCTTTTGAAAATTTGTGCTTTTTGAAAGTGTCAAATTTTTGTTTTTGTTTTGAAAGAGTGTCTCGATTACTTTTTCATAATTACCATAATCAAAAGTAGAAGAGACAACGGAAAAAAATCCTTAAAGACAAACAAATGCTGAGTTAAATTCGTTATTAAAATGTTCCAGCTCCCAAAAAAAGAATGATTTTGTAAAAAAAAACCTACCGATGTTTTTTGTGAAAGAAAAACATTTTGCTTTCCTATTGTCAACTCAATTATTCGTGATCATTGCGTTCGGAAGGCTGCTCAACCTCACAGCCGCTCCGCACGCACACGACGCGGCTGCCGACACTCAGACACACTGAAATCGGCGGGAAAATCAATTTTTCAAATTTTCCAGTGTGTGTGAGTGTAGGCAGCCGCGTCGCGTGCGTGCGGAGCGGCTGTGAGGTTGAGCAGCCTTCCGAACGCAATGATCAAGAATAATTGAGTTGACAATACAAAATTTTCCAAGTATTTCCTATTCCGAAGAAGCGTCTCTCTCATTTTTTTTCTATTGTTTCCTCCCACAAATAGTCCTCTCTGGCGAAAAATACTCATAAAATGTCTTCAAACTTGATTTTTTAGGGTCCAGCTCTTGCGATTTTATACAAATGCAAGTATCGCACTTTATTGTTGGTACAGTTTACAAGTTATTTAGGTTTTTGAGATGTCTCTCAATTTCAGTTTTGTCATTGGTTTCTTTGAGTTTCTGCTTCAGCAATGATGATCGAGTTGTTGGATGGAACAAAGCTCATGGTCTCTGGGGAAAACGATCAGTCGCTTATGACAATGTTGTTAGTTTCTAGATAATATTTTTTATTTCACAATTTTAAAAAAACTCAATTTTCCATGTTAAGTAATTGTGGGAGTTCAGGAATCATATTTTAATACCAAAACTTTCTATTTCAGATGGATCAGCAACAAAACAAGCGAACTGCCCAAAACTGGAATAAATTGAATAGTTTATGGGGTAAACGATCAGCCAATTTGGATGAGTTTCCGGCGTACATCAAAAGGTGAACATTGACTTTCTATTATTTATGTTATTTTTACTTATAATTATTATTATCATCACAGAGCTCAACCAGCCCAGTGGCAAATGGCAAACGGTCTTTGGGGAAGATAAATTCGAACATTTGTACAAATTTACATTATAGTAGCATACATCTAAAATGTGCTCGTCTGTATGTGTCGCGCTTGAAATTCAATCTTCTGCGCAATGTGTGAAAAATTCTAATAAATCTGTTTTTATTGAAGTTATTTAATAAATTTTTTTCTAATTTTTAGTTGTTTCAGGGCTCGTAAAAAAGAAAGTATTGGGCTAGGAAAATTTAAATAGTTATGGACCTATCCAGAAAATTGCAAAAAATAATTGTTTGCGTTTAAATTTAATTTTTTTCACGTTTCTTCATTGATTTTCTTGCTATTTTTTGCGTTGTTTTTAGTTTCTGGATAGGCTCATTACTTTAGTATATCTAATTTTCAACGTGTGTGTGTTTCATCCGAGGCTGATCTATGCTTCACGGCATAAATTCTCTTGGTAAAAAAAGAGGACTGTACGGAGGTAAGAAACAAGCATAAAACGATAAAAAGGGTCCACGATTGCGCTCAGAAAAGAACTTTCCAAATTTGGGTTTCTAGTCTTCGGAGTTTGCGTTTCTAGGCTAAATGAGGATAGGTCGAGTGTTTGGAGGAACTTAAGTTATATATTTGGCTGGTTATTGAAATTGAGCGATAGTCCGAACATTATTAAAAAATTTTTTAAAAGTTAACAGGATTGAAAATTTTTAAGTTTTGGAGTAACAAACGAAAATTTTGTGGTTTTTGTTTTAAATTTATCACGCTAAAAACTACCCTTCGTAACATCGTAGTGCGCGTAACTGTGTATCATCGTAGCAAACATGGTTCTGAATTTATGGAAACGTCACATGTCTGAAAAGTCGCAGACAAATACAGTTTGCTAACAATACTACGGGTTTACATAGACATCGTTTTTTGACCCCGCGAAGTTTAAATTTTTGCAATGTTCTCTAAAAGCTTTTTTTAATACAAAATAATTATTTATTAATAACACGTCAATTGGATATTAGAAGTAATTTTGAAAAAAATGTCACTATTGATTTTTTTGTTTCAGTCGCTCCTTTTTGTGATATGGTTGATGAAATATAAATTTAAAATTCACTAATTATTGCTTCAATGTACGTTTTGAATTTTCTAAAATATTTTTTTAGAATGTCGATAGCCTACAATTTCGATCTCGACGTGTCGCCAATTCGTGCATGCGACAATAATTTATCTTTCCATTCTAATGCTTCAATTTCGAACCAAACACCGAAAAAGGTGGGTAAACTATTTATTTTATGAATAAGGAAACTTGAACGATTCAGAAGGTGAGAAAAACTATGGAAAGGACAATGGGTACTAGTCCCAGTCAAGAACATGTAACGGCTTTCAACGGTACGTACAGTACATTTGGCATTTCACTTTTAATATCTGTTTTTCAGCGTCAAATGTCCTTGATATTACCCCATTGTGCTCTGTCGTAGGTGAAAACATGTATGTTTCTTTAAAGAAAGAAAAACACGTGAAATTTTTTTTGTGCAGCTCACAAACAAGTGATGAAGTCATTCCAGACAGTACCCAGACAAAAGTTTTGTTAGACCTAAAAATTGTCCTAAGTGCTGGTTGTTGTCTCCCAATCCACAGACATTTGAGAACAAATCTCTTGGATTTGGGTGCGGTAATCCAAAAAACTGTTGACAATTCGACGACCCATGTTGTTGTTGATCGTTATGCGAATCCGGAAATCGTCGGACTGGCAATGGATCGAAAACCAGTACCACCGATGATGGTTGATGTGAAATGGATCCAAGAGTTAGTTATTTCTAAAGTGCTCCTTTAAAGAAACGAACCAGTTTTTTTTCAGCTGTGTGGATAAAAAACAAAGAATAAAAGAATCCGATTACTCGATGCGAGATTGTCAGTTTTTAAAACAATATTGCCGAAGGCTTTCAAACTTTCAAACTGATAAGAATACGGAACTCGATGAAACAAACTATTTGGAAATGTCATGTACCAATCCAATCGATCTCATAGAACAAATCAATATGTTATCTGAACGTCTCGATGCTTTATTAGATCGTAAGTTTTTCTTTATTCTTTAAACATTTTCTGTAATTCCAGATGTTCCCATCATTCGATTTGCTTATCATTCGCCTGATTGTCCATGTGAGTTTTTTTTTTTCAAAAAAGAATGAATTTCGAGAAAAAATGGTAAAACTTCGTGCGCAAGGTAACTTTCAGCCCGGCGAAAATCAAAAAAGGCTTCGAATTTGGATTTTCCTGAAATTCGGGCACAATTGGTGGGTTTTCTTTAGAAGCTTACACTTCACATAAAAATATTTTCTAGAGCGCAATGTCAGAAAGAAGTGTAATAAAACGAAGGAGGTCATTCGGCGGATTTGTATATGAATACAGAGCAGCTGAAAACGATTACGTGATGCAGAAAGTTCGTGAAAATCGAGACGATAGAATAGTTTGGAATCCGGAAACGAATAATCACAACAGAGTGATGAAATCATCTCATTTTGTTAATGATATGCGGAAGACAGTGCCCAATGCGTTACCGATCATTCGAGAAACTCTCCGAATGAATGGAAAAATCAAGCAGCAGAGGATAAATATTAAAACCGCAAAGAAAATTGCGAAAAAAAGTATTGCTTGTACTAAAACCGAGGACGACGATATACGATCAGCCATGGCTTCTCTTACAATTTGTGATGAAAAAGATGAACAAGGTATTGTTCATAGCTTTTTTTCGCCCTATTTTTAAAAACGTTTCAGAAAACATTCATCCAGAAGCAGTAAAAACAAAATCAACATTTATCAACAACTTGATGATTAACGAATCTGACGATTTTATTTCAGATGTTTCAGCTTATTTTTCAAAAACCCAACATAACGTTGTTTTTTCTGGATTTAACAAAGAGTTAGATTAACTTAGAGCAGTATGTTTCTATAATTGTAGTTTTCAGCTGTTATATTGAAAACAAACTCAAAAAATATGCGAAGCAGTTCAAAATCGGAGTTACAAATGAGCTAACTAAAGGGAAAACGAGATGTGTTGTTAGCAAAAATGGAAAACGGACGTTATTAGTTTTAAAAGCGATTTGTAACGGAATTCCTATTGTGAAACCGCAATGGCTTGAAGAATCCTATGAAGAATCGAAGCTGCTAAACTTTGAGGGATATTTTTACGAAGAATGGAAAAGTGTTATAGAAAATCGGAGACGATGTTCACGAATATTCCGTGAAAGTGGAAGCTTTCTGGTTTTTGAGGGGTGCCAGCCTCCAAAAAACGAGATTTGCTGGATGATTAAAATGAGCGGGGGAAAAGTTTCAATTAGAACGTTAAACGGGGTTAATGTGTTTTTGTTTCAGATAACTGAAAGTGTTCAGGATTGCTCGGTTATAATTGCTCCAAATGGTGTAAACCTTTCAGAAGATAGCCTTGCTATTCCAATTGTCACTCCTTTGTTTATAATTGGTATTTTTAGATATTACTTTCATTTTAAATTTAGAAACAACAAATAATTTCAGATTCTATCACCAGTAATCGACTTTTATCATTTGATGATTACTTACACCAAACTGTGATAAACATTGAATGACTTTCAAATTCTGCGTATAATAACCGTGTTTCATTCCCATTTGATCAGTTCTCGCATAACCAACATTTATAATAATAAACATCACACTAACTAATGGTAGAGCTTTGAAATTTTGCCGGCCTCGTCCATTTAATATTCTTTTCATATCCTCAGAGAATATTGCTCCAAAAATTTCTCTTTTTTTGGACCTACTCAGAAACTAAAAACTACGCAAAAAAAATCAATGCAGAAACGTGACAAAATAATTAAATTTAAACGTAAACAATTATTTTTTTATATTTTTTTCACATTTCTGCATTGAAATTTTTCCTATCTTTACGGCCGTTTTAGCTTCTGGATAGGTTCATTACAAATAGGTTTGTAATTATAATTAATTATAAAAATACTAAACTGTTACTATTCATTAAGAAGTAATCGCGCTCTACCGAAATACTGTTTTATATGTTATATTTAACAAAGGATTGCATTTTTAAAGCGCTTTAAAACGTTGAACACGTACGAAAATACGATTTAGAAAAAAATTCGGCGGTCGAAGTAATTTTTAAAAAAACAACTTTTTTGAGGGAAACGAAATATAAGGCTTATATGTGTAGAAATGTGTAGAAATTGCGCAACTACTATTAAAATGTTTTTCTTCTATTATATTTCTAATCTCTGTTGTTCAACCTCGATTATCTTAAAGCTCCAAATTTATTTTTAAATTTTCAATGAAAACATGTTTCTGTAATGATGAATTTAGGGCTTCAAAGTTCACCTCCCAACACAAATATGTTTCCTGATTGGTGTTTCTGAGGATTATCTCAACTATGTTTATGTGTAACAATTTGATTTAAGCAATTCGATACCTCAACTTGAAATTTATATTTTTCTTGTGTTGCTTCGGACAAAAAGTAAAAGTTTAAATCTCGTTTTGGTTCACCGGTACCCCATAAGTCTCGACCTTTTTTTTTAACTTACTCATTTTTTCTCGATATTTTCAAAACAGGGAAAGGACATCAACAGTGTGAAAGGAAAATAATCAAAACAGAAAAACAAAGTCCCTTTCAAAAGTTCTGCTTTGAGATTTTTTTTCCTTTTTAAATATCGCCGTGTCCTTAAATCGTCCTTCTGTTTAAACTTCTATTTCAATTTTAATTCTAACGGCGTATATTTTTAGATGTTAAAAAATGCTTTTTATGTTATTGGAGGATGTGCAATATCCGGAGAGCGTAACCCAATTTCGAGTATTGAGAGGATTACTGTCGAAGCTGGTGAAACAAAACTGTAGGTGAACAGGAAATTCTTAATTTCAACAAAAAACTTTTCAGACATGTGAAAGTGAATTCAAAAATTTGTGGGAATCTTAATTATGCGCGAAGGGCTCCTAGTGTGTTCCGATGGGATTTGGATTCGATTTTAGTTCTTGGTGGTTGTTTTGGTCCGGATAAGCATTCTGACTCTGTGGAAATTCTTCGGAAAACGCCAAACGGTGAGTTTCGAACTGAATCGGTGCCAACATTTTGTAAACAACCTCATAGCTGCGCTGGATTCGACTCATCCATGTCGGTAATTGTTTTAATGATCGATTTTGAAAAATATTTTTTGTAGAATCGAATGGTCATTTTTGGTGGATTTAATACTCATGACTGTTTATCTACTGTTCAAATTATTTCTGAGCATGATTCAAAAATCGACGTAAGATCTGCGAAGGGTTTATTGCCGAAGCTGAAGAATGCGGCTGTTTGTGCAATAGAAAATGACAAATTTTTAGTGTTCGGCGGTTGGGAAGACGAGAAGGTTACTTCATCAGTGGTGAGAAAGTAACATCAAATGTATGATTTCATACTCTCTCTTAACACGTTTTAGAATTGATTTTGATGACGAATATGATGAGTTTGAAGCTGACCTTCATGGTTTCATGCCATATCCCCTGGAAGCACATTCGCTGATTCGTAAGGGTAATGCTATTTATCTAATAGGAGGTTTTGATGGATGCTTCGTTACTTCGAAAATCGTGCGATATGACTTACTCAGTAAAAAGTTTGAGGTGATGCTAGGTTTTAAGATATGTATTGAAAATTTCTTTCAGGTTCTTGAAGTCGAATTGAAAAAGGCTCGCGAAAATCATGTCAGCGCTTTAGTCGGAAATGAATATTTAGTTGTTGCTGGTGGCTGGGACTCTAAGCAAGCTTTGAATAATATTGAGGTTCTTTAAAGAAGCCTTGTTAGTTTTCCACAGTTTTTTCAGGTTTACAAGCTTATTGATGAAGCTCCCTATTTATTGGAAATGCTAATTGAGAATGGAACAGAGTTGGAAGTGGCGAGAAATCGACCAAGCGGTGTAGTTTTGTAAAAATAAGTGAACATTTTTCGATATCATAAATAAACAACATATTCATTTTTACTTTTAACAACTTATTCATTTTTACTGATTGTCTCGGTACCTTTCCGTTAATTATTTGAAATAAACCTTACAGTCAGTCAAATAAATAAAAACTATTAAACAGGTGAACGAAATGCGAAAAAATGGAATTTCATGATGACACAAACTTTGAATCCACATCTCAAGAAGAACCAGCGAGGTATTTTTTAATGAAGTCTTTGGAAGCTCGATAAAAGTTTTAGAAATGCAATTCAAAAAAATCGTTCTGAAAGAATTCAAATATAATATTACTTTTGTTTTTCACAGGTATGAAGACATCCCTACGCATTTTTTCGTGGAACTAACTTCTTTAGATGAGCTTACATTCACCGCAAATTCAACGAAACGGGTCAAGGTAATTCTTTATCAAATGCGGAAAATTTCTAATTTTTTTCAGTACACATGTGTTGCCAGCACCTCGCGCTGCTTGTTTCTCGGGACATCAACGGGAACTGTCTATATATTTTCGAGATATGCAGCGAAAAGTAGATCAAGAACCCACTCACCAATTCCCGTTCACGTGTTCACTACACGAGATGGGCAGATAAATACGGTATTTTCAGAGTTCCAAAAAAGTTGATCACTCAACACTCACCATAGTACCTAAATCCCAAAAAAAATGAACATTTTCACTTCAGATATCTATTTCACCATCGGAAAATCTCATAGCTGTTGGTGGTGACAGTGGACGAGTTTCGGTTGCACAATTAAATAATGGTCAATCTCCTACATTACTCTACACGGCTCCTGGGGATGCAAGGGCGCCGGATAAAGTGACAGCCTTATCTTGGTCAAATGATCATAAATTGATTTATTCTGGTCATTCAAGTGGTAATCTGCTTGTTCATCGCTTAACGGTAGAGGTTATCACCCGTTAAAACGAATAATCTCTATATATTTCAGAGTAGATCAGTTTTTCGAGTTTCGCACCAGAAATTATCAACTTTCGGTGGAGAGATCACACAGCTTGATATTTACAAAGAGAATTTAGTCGTTGCGACAACAACGGCTGCATTTTTGTGCAACGCCGACAGCGGAGAATGCCAACAAATTGGTAAAAAATGTAGAAGTATACCGTCAGTACTAGGAGCTCGTTATGTTCGTACAGAAGATGATTGTTACATTGTTGCTGCACGACCCAATGGTAGAATTTGGGAATCCAATCTTCTCGGAGTTGTCTACAAAACCCACCAATTTCGGCAAAGTTCGAAAATTCCTAGAGCTCCTCCTGTTTCGTTCAGAAATTCATTTCCGCCGAACGTTAGTCAATTTGAAGGAATTCATCCAGAAAATCAAGATGTTATGTTTGGTATCGTAGAAGTAACAAAAATTGATACGTACGTTATTCATTATTTAAAAAAAAGAGCAATATCGAAGATAATACAGGAAGAATGTCATTATTTCTGTTATTGGGTCGAGAATCATTGTGGCAGATACAGACTCATCAAAAATTTTAATACTGACTGAATTGGAATCAGGTTTGTTTTAGTCTGTGTAACAAAAACCCAGTTCCAACTTTGTTTTCAGAAATTCTCGATTTTTCAATATGCTCCAGTGATGTGTTTGTACTTCTTTCTGATTCGAAAGGTTTACGAAAGTTTTCGATTTTTGATAGGAAAAAAACAGTAGAGAAATTGAATTTGAAGCATTTATTCATACAGGTTTGCTTATATGTCGTCGTTAAATTCAGTTTTATTTTCAGAGTTCCCAAGTTATTATATTTTCTCGTCATTGTGGAGTGTATTCCCCAGATTTAATCATGAAAACGATCGATGGGCTTGAAGGAATGACAAAAAAAAGAGAAACAGAAAAATTGATCCAAGAATTGCATGCAATTTTAAAAGATATTGACGAAAAGAGGAAGACAGTCGAATCAACGTATGACAATCTGAAGAAAGAGAAGAATAGAGTTAATCTATCAGAAAAACTTGAAACAGGTGTACATCGAGTTTTAAAAAATGTTCAGCAATCTGGATATGATGATGATTTTTCATTCAAAATGCCGCAAGCGTTGAGAGAAAGGAGTAGAAGTAGTCCGTGTTCGACTAAAGAGGATGAAGTAATAGCTGGACAAATCACTAAAAGAGCATCTGAACCATCTACCATCGAGATGAAAGAAGAATGGAGGAAAAATGGAACACCTGATGTGGTGGAAGAGGATATTTTGAACAGAGCCAGGATGCTACTTGTAAGTTTTTCCAATCACCTTCTATATATATATACATATTTCAGGATGCTGATGGGTGTATTATTGGCAAAGAATCGCTTCGAACACTTCTACAACTGGAAGGCATACAAAGGGATGAAATTCGTTTTACACCAACTGTCACTATTGGAAACGCTGCGAAAGCTTTAGCGGAAATGGTTTTTTCGGTACCAGTTGATTTGTCGACTATTTGGAGAAATAGTGAAATGGACGACGAAAATGATGAAGAAAGCAAAAATGTTGCAAAAAAATTAAATTTGGAACGAAAAAAGACAGCTACGATCGTTAAAGTTGTTTGCCCCGGTGTTCGTCCGAAATATATAACATCTAAAACTGAAATTGAAAAGAGTAAGGTTATTGAAGAAGAGATGCGGCGGAAACAAGTTGATGTATGGTTAGATCTGAAACTTTCGCATATGAAACATCGTTCGTTGAATTTTTGGAATTATTTTTCAAGGTTTTTTTTTCAGAAAACTTGGAGCAAGATGTAAAAACAGAAGTTGAGCAATCAGACACAGAAAGTACATTGGCAACGGAAATTACTGATATAACACCAATAAACGAACATTTGATGCTAACCAAGACAGAAGCTCAAATTATGAATGAGTCGTGTGCAAGCTGTAGAATGCACAGGTATTCATTTTTTTCATAAAATGAAAATAAATTACTTACGATTTCCAGAAGTTGGTCAGCTTTAGCGTTGTTGACAACTGTTTGTGGTAGAGCGGATATTATAAAAGAAATTTTTTCGAATGGCGGGGTTCCTTCGAATTCCGAACAATGGAGTATGGTTCTTCGTCATGTTGTTGAACAAGAAGAAACAAATATTGATTCCATTTGTCCAAGATGCGAAACGGCTCTTAGTGGCGTTGAGAAAGTTGTTGGTTAGTAATATTTGCTCTTACCGTTTTTATAATTTAAAGTATATTTTTCAGCGGAAGGTTGGAGAGACTTCAAACTCATAGATGATGGGAAAAAACCTAATGCAGAAAAGGTTCGTTTTTTAAATCTTCTATTTTTATTGAAGAGAAAATAATTTTTAGTTACAATTTTTTGTTTAGATTTTCGAATGGTGCAAACAATTGGAGAATGAAAAATTGAAGTTGATAATGTCTAGAAAAAGTGTGACTGGTTTGGATAGTTATGCTAAAAAAAGTTTTGTTAACCAAATTTTTCTTTTAAATGTTCATTCTTTAGATCGTCCCTCTTCAATATTCCCGGAAGCAATTGTAAAGCAAAATGTTGAAATTTTCGACAAAAATATTTGGAAATGGACAAAAGGGGTTAAGCTAAAAACTGTAATGATTTAATTTTATATTCTTGAAATTGGAGCTGTTTTAGATTTTGTCGCTCGCTGTGTTTTGTATCGGAAAAAAGAAGATTATCGACATTTTAACCAAAGATGATAGATATTTGGCAAAATGTATGAACACTGACGATTGGTGCGCACTGATAATTATGATATCACGGGAAAATTGCTTCAGTTCATCTATTAGAATCAAGGTTTCTTTCTCTTAAATTCATATTCAGTCAATGTGTAGCTTTCTTACAGACAATTGTAAACGTTTTGAAGTCAGTCGGAGCGAACGTTTGGATCGACCCGCTGGAGACCTTTAGAAATAAAACAACACTGACCAGTTGGATTGTCGATTCTTTATCAAAATGTCCAATTTGTCGTTTAGCTGTTAAGGTTCCGGTCGGCGGAACCGAGAATGGTTCACGCTCTTATACGTGTGGACATTTATATCACGAAATGTGCTTAACAAGACGATTTTCAACTAGTTGCTTGGCTTGCAGAGTCAAAGCACGACAAGATGTGCGAAGAAGTATTGCTTCAAAGCATTTATCTGTTGCTGACAGCAGGATAAAGTTATAATTTTCTTAACAATACTCATAGTTAGCTTTGTTGTTGTTGTTAACTTTTCTCTATGCGTTGTATTTAATTTTTATGCCAAGTGGACGTTGGTTCGTTAGAGCGCACTTGTTATTTTTACGTTTTTTCTTCATGCTTCTGTCTAACGGGTTTTTGTCGAAGTATTTTTCTTATACAAATTGCTTTATTTATTTTAGTCATTTACGATCGTTTCGAGAAATTTTAAAAAATGACGTTAACTGTCTTAGAAGTTACTGAATTTGACAGCTTATTTTTTATTTTTACGTTAAACTTTCTTAAATTTTTATAAATATTTAGCTTGAAATTCAAATGTTTTCTATAACTGTATTTTACAGCGATAAATTATTTTAGCTTTTTTTCATAAAATAGAGGAGTCGAGTCTAAGTCAATTTCAGATTAATGGCCTTATCATTTTATGCACTGCTTGAAGCAGCGCTTCTCGTTCTGAACGGCATTGCAATTCTTCATAGAGAACGATTTTTAAAAAAGGTAGCAATTTCTGATTTTGATCCCATTAAATTGATCAGTTTTTGCAGTATGGTCTCGGCGCTCCGAGTCATTCATTCGATGGAAGCAGCTCTGTGAAGGATCAAGTTGTTTCATTAATTTTTGCAGTTCAAACGGTTATGCGAAGTATGTTTCCTAAAATTCGAGACCTATTTTCTTATGTACTTATTCAGAAACTTCGAAAAATGACTAGGAAATACTGTTTTCGACTTTTTCTGTCCTATATTTTTTGTTACTCTCTTATTTTTCTGCATGATTTATTTCATTAAAAATGCCGCAACAAAAATTAGACTATCCAGTATTTTGGAGCAAAACACTATAATGCCAAATTAAGAGGAACAGCCTAAAAACAATGAAATATTTTCTCTGACACTTGAGTATACAGCCTTTGTTCAAAAAATGATGATGTTTTATAGAAGTTGTGATTTTTATGATAAATCTTATTTTAAAACCTTAGTTTTGTAAATAAAACTTATCGTATGTTCATTCGCCAAAAATTAGACTATCCAGTATTTTGGAGCAAACGCGCTCCAATGTTCCGTAGATTTGGAATGAGTGCAATCAATACAAGTCCCGTGTTTCATTCTAATTTCCCTTTTCATTTTAAGTTAGAAAGCATCTGCATTAAATATTTTGTGACCCTAAATTTATATTTGAATTTTTTCAGTGCCATTGATCGCCATCAATATTGTGGTAATCGTCTTCAAATTGATTCTTGGGTGAAAAATAATTGAAATATTTTTTTATTCACTGAAAAATAAATATTTACACCAAACGTTTGCTTTTTTCTATATCTAAATGATAGACTACACTTCTCTTGAACATCCATCATTTCGCGTTCCTTATGAGGAATTAAATCGAATGTACAGAAATGGGCATAAGGTTTGAGTTTTAAAGACCGAAATACAGTAAATAGGACATTTTCAGAACATTGAAAAATCGGTTACAAAGTTGAATAAAGTAGGTGGAGCAATCAAACAAAAATTGGCGAACAATCAAGAATCAATTCCGGTAGACTCAGTAAGAATTCGTTTTTTTTTTGAAAAAAAATTAACTTTTGAGGTGAGGAAAGCATATGCTGCATTTTGCGAACATGTTGAAGAAATACAACAAGTCTTCTCAGAGACTACAAAAAATGAGATGTCTCAAACAAGAAAAATGTTGAGCAGAATTATAACTTTAAGAGAAGAGGTATCTTGTTGTTTTTCTACGTTTATTATTCAATTTTCTACCTAGTGCAACGTGGACGAAAGTAGCCGACCTAAGTTGCACAATATTCATAGACGTTACCGAACAGCGCGCTATTCTATATGGTTTCTTCTTAGAAGTGGTATGTTAGACACGGCAAGGGCCATGATAAAAGCTTATGGAATGGAAGACATGGTAGATATCGAAGTTTTTGAACAATGTAAAGCGGTAATATTTCGGGTTAAGTTTCCGAGAAAAAAAATGTTTTTAAGGTTGAAAACGCTTTACTTGAACGTAATGTTACCCCGTGCTTAGAATGGATTGAAACTCATCGATCAAAATTGAAAAAGATGAACAGTCCACTTGAAATTGTTATCAGAAAACAAGTTAATCGTTACTTTCTATTCTTCTTTCAAAAAGTATCGTCATTCAGAACATGATATCATTGCGCAAGGAAGGAAAAATTATGGAAGCAATGACATATTTGAAGAAACAAATTGTCCCAATTGCTAGTGATCATCATCATGAGCTTCAAAATATTATGGCTTTGATGGCAATTGCGCCGTTTACTCAAATTGAGAAGTACGATGAAATGATGTCAGATACAAGATGGTCTAAATGCGCCGAGTTGTTTGTGTCAGAAGTGTGCCGTATGTATCATGTAACTTATCAAAGAGTCGATCTGAAATAAATTTCTTGAATTGCAGCTCTCAGTTCAATCTGCATTTAGTATTTGCCTCCAAGCTGGTTTGTCAGCCTTTAAGACACCATCTTGTAGATGTGATCCAAGGCCACCGGAGCAAGTCGATTGTATTGTTTGCAAGAAAAATATATGGCCCATTGCTGACGGTTTACCGCATGCTCATGTCTCGGTGTCAGCGTAAGTATTAATTCCATTTTTCATTACTCAGATCTCAAAAATTGTATTTCTACTTTATTTTCAGTATTTTATGCTCTGTCAGTGGTGAGGCATGCGACGACAAAAACCACGCTTTTCTTCTTCCATCGGGGCATGTTGTTGGCCAGTCAGGAATCGAGCAAATTCGTCATGGTGACGTTATTACATGCCCACATAGCGGCACAACGATTCCTGTTTCTGATTTGGAGAGATTATATTTTTTGTAACTTGCTGAATACAATGTATTTTCCAAAATTTGTATATAAATTTTATCTTTCGGATATATTTGACAAATAAAATATTGCTGTCTAACACTTGAAAAAAACGTGATGAAGCGAAATCGCTTTCTAACTGTTTGCAGTAATTTTGTTTTTCATAATATATTATTGTTTCTAGATGGACATACAACCTCATTTTATATTGATTGGAATATTTCTTTTGGTACCGGCCCAATATTTTTTGTCATCATCTAACACGTCACATGTCAAATACCACCTTCAGAGCCTTTTGAAAACATTTGGTAGTTTCTGGAAGAAAAGTGATTTGAAGGATGAGTCGATCTTATCTAAAGACATTGAGGATTTAGAGAAAGAAAACAATTATGGATGTAAGTGAAAAATTCTGATTGACCTATAGAGAAACTAAAAAAGAAAAAATGCAATGCAAAAACGCTTAAAAACGTACTTCAAGCACTTTGGTATTGTTTCCTCTTTTCTTAATTGAATTTTTTGCGTCGTTTTTAGTTTCTGGGTAGGTCAGTGTGAATTAAATATTTATGTTCTATTTCAGTAGGCGAGTACTTGAGGGAAAGAGCTCCAGATGTCCAATTTCGAGTAGGAGATGTTATCGAGCACAAGGTTTGCTTTTTCAAGTTTTTTTTAGAATTTGGGAACTTTTTTTTAGGTGCAAGACTATAAGGCAGTTGTTATTGGCTGGGACGCGACTGCCATTGCTCCGAAGGAATTCATTGAAAAAGCACACAAAGGAAAAACTGTAATTCTTAAAGAATATTTTGTTTAACAAAAAAACAAAAAACAACTCCCAGGAGTGGACTAACAATCCAAACTATGCCGTCGCCATTGATACCCGTGATCGATTGACACCGCAAATAGGATACCTCGTCCAGGAAAATATCAAACTGTCGTCAGGGCCGGTGATTAATCCTCTCGTTGGAAAATATTTTGAGAAATATGATGAGAAAAAGCAAAGATATAAAATGAGACCGTTTGTAAGAAAATCTTATCCCGATGATTAATTTCAAAACACTTTATTGTCATATTACTATTTGTTCGAAATATGGGTTCATTTTTAAATTGGTTCTTTTTTCAACGTCCAACCAGCTTTTAGTTTCACTTCATTTTTTTCAATAAAGTATTGCATGCGAACACCGTTTACACAATTTCTCTTCCTTTTCTCTTCTGTAGGTTCGACATCTTGAACAGAATTCCTTGCTAGCTTCAACAATTTCCATCTCATTCGCATGCCGAACTTCTGATACATTGAACATTTCGCAAATTTCTCCGGAATCAAAAAGTTCCTTCATCAGGGCATTGTCAAGATCGAGAGTAATGGCTTTTTTTGAGGTATCAACTTTCGGCCCCGCTTTTCTTTCCAATATCTTTCGTAATTTGTTAACGTCTGATATATAATCCAACAGTTTTGGATTATAAGAAAACTTGGGTTCCAAAAGTTCAACAAATTTGGAACGAAGAATTTTCCTATTACCGTTCCCAGGTAAATGGCTCAAAACCTCAGCTGAAAGATGTGGAAGAATAGGCGAGATGACGTGCGATATCGTGAACGCCAGCCGATGCAGCGTGAATTGAGCAGAAAGATGCTCGTTCGAATTTATTTTATCGCAATATAGACGATCTCTCACATATTTCTGAAAACAATTCATGAACTCTGTGCTTCAATAAGAAATGAAACTTGCCACATAGTTTGCACTGAAATCACGTTGCATAAATTGAATGAGGTCATTTGCAACTGTTCTGAATTTTAAATCATCATAATTTCGAATGCACCGTTTCACAAATTCGTCACAATTCCAGAGAACATCTTGATCTAATAGTCTAAGTTCAGTTCTTGGAATTTTTATACCATCATATCCAAAACATCCTCCAATCATGAAGCGGAATCCATTTCGAAGTCCAGTCATCTAAAAATACGTATACGATTTTTTAAATTGGTTTATTTTAAGTACAAACCTTTTTGTCAATATCTTCTACGATTTTCTGGCTAATTTTAGATTCTCCCGCATTTTCAGCAGCTGATAAGCCAACCCACAGACGTAAACCGTCCGCTCCGATTGCTTTTTGTTTCAATGAACCGTCCGTCAAAATAGCTGGATCAATAACATTTCCGATTGATTTCGACATTTTATTATTATTCTCGTCAATACAAAATCCGTGTACAATTATTTTTTTATAAGGAAGAGTGTTTCTAGTGGCGACAGAAGTAAGTAAAAGTGATTGAAACCATCCGCGGAACTGATCAACGCCCTCCAAAACTAAATCTGCAGGTTCGTCGCAATCATTTCTAGCGGCATACCAAGCTAGGCCACTGTCAAGCCATACATCCATAATATCCTGATTTTTGGTTAGTTCCACATTGGATTTCAGATTTAACGAAGTTTTAACATCTTTACTGGCTAGAAGATCTTCAACAGAACATTTCCACCAATAATCGATATCCCCTGTCTCTATTATTTTTTCTGCAACGAAGCTAATCAATCGTTTTGAAGTATATGATTTAGATTCTTTATCAATAAGAGCAGGAATAGGAGTTCCCCAGCATCGTTGTCTTGAAATACACCATAGTTTTCGATTTACGACCAGCTGTTTAAGAGCCCCACGAAGGTCTGAAGTACCAGCCGATACTTCGATTTTGTTAATCATTTCAGCGGCGTCTAGTCCAACATCTCCAACATTTATAAACCATTGTTCACTGCTTCTTATAATAACTGGTTTTTTTGTTCTCCAGTCGTATGGATAGGAATGCACATATTTGGAAGAATGAACGATATCGTTGTTAAGCGCTCTGAACAAAATCCAAGATTTTAAGCTAAACCTCTATTTGTCTCTGACCTGATTGCAGTTTTTTGCCCTTCTTCAAGAACGAACTTCCCTGACAATTCATGTCCCATATGACGCGTGTAACAACCTTTTGAATCAACAAAACTATCAACCTTCTCTGAATTTGAAATAGCAATCTGTAAATGAAAGCAAAATGAGTATGTTTTATAGTAGTTATTTTACATCATAATCTTGAAATCCGTGAGCAAATGAGGTATGTACAAGACCGGTTCCAACAGTTTCTGTGACATGATCTCCATCATAAATTGGCAGTGCTAATTCTTTATGCCAACAACTAACATACTTTTTGCCGATTAAAGATTCACCGGAAATCTTCCCAACTACTTCGCATTTCCTTTCAACTTCCTTTTCGAATTTTTCCAGTAACCGTGACGCAATAAGATAGAAGTTGTGAGTTGGATTATTGACTTCATCATCAAATTGAAATATCGTATATTCCAGATTTTTCGAAACGCAGATCGCATTGTTCAGTGGTAAAGTCCATGGAGTAGTTGTCCAAACAAGTGCAAAAAATTGAGATGGTTTTTTCAAAGAAAGCATACTATCTAATTCAACATTTATGATTTTGAAGCGAAAATATACGCTTGTACTTCGATGGTTATCGTTATATTCTAGCTCAGACTCTGCGAGTGCAGTATTAGAACTTGGAGACCTAAAAATTCCAACATTTTAAACAAGTGTGAATAAAAATATTTTACCAATAAACAGGCTTGAATGCACGATACACATATTGTTTTTCGACCAAATCTCCAAAAATCTGCAACTGCCTTGTCACATATTCCCGACTTTTTGTGATATATGGATTTTTCCAATCTGCCGTCACGCCCCAACGTCGAAATGCATTCATTTGCTTTCCGATAGCTTCATCAGCTACTGTTCGGGCTGCTTCTCGGATTTCAAGTGGAGTTTTCAAAGTGTTTTTGGTAGATTTGCTGATTTTCAATTCAATCGGAAGACCATGGCAATCCCAGCCTGGACGGAAGAGAACTCTGAAAATTGGAACATTCAGGAAAAATCAGTAAAAAAATGTTTAATGTTGAGGACTAACGATATTGAAGCTGGTCAAAGTTTATGGGCAAAGCTACTAGTTAATAGGGCGTGATTTAATAAAAAAACGTTTCCTTCTAAACTCACTTATAGCCCAAACCAATTCTGCTTTTAACAATGAAATCTTTCAGCACTTTGTTAATCGCATGACCCGTATGTGCTTCACCATTTGCGTATGGTGGTCCGTCTAGGAGTTCGAAGCTAAAACGACAATAATTGACAGAGGACGTCATAACACTTCATACCATGGCCGATCGTTTTGACCTAACTGCCATTCGTATAAATCATCCAACCCTCCTAAAATAGCAGCTTTTTGATCGGAAGACGATCTTTCTGTTGACTTGACGTGATTTACAAAATTCGATTGAGGTAGAAAAACAGTTTTCAAGTTCTTCTGGGTTTTTTCTGTTGTAGCTGCACAGCAGAACCGTCTACTTTTGTTCAAGTGCAGCCAGGGCGGATGCAAGGCATTCGTTCGAAATGCCATCGAATTCAACACCGAACGAGAACAGAAGATTTCGACGAATTTTCCGGGACGCTAAAAATATAACAACTCTTCGAATGAATAATTCGATTCCTGGCTGAAAATATTTTAATTTTAAAAAAAAACAGAATTTTCAAATACAATTTCAATGCTCCCAAGCAACGATTTGGTTTCGTATTCAACACGTTTTTGACTTTCAAACGTATTAGATACAAGCTCTGGTGGTTGAATAACCTCTATAATTTGTCCAATACGTCCAGTTGAATTAAAGCACTGAAAAATAAAACAAATTTCAACCCGAAACTAAAAAAACATCTTACAATAAGCTCTACGTCCGCGTGACTAGTAATGGAAAAGTACACTTTTTGATCGTCAAATTCAAAAGAACAGTCTCTGTATCGAACCCCCATACAACCCTCAAAAACACGACTTTTCAAATGATGTTTCAACATAAGAATTTATTTCAATGAAAAGTTTTCTCCGCTAACTTTATGCGAATGCGTGAAACAAACATTATTTCAAAAGCAAACTTTTAAAACGTTTATTTTGAGAACAACAAAAACAACATTGATAACGGTAATAAACAAAAATTTTAAAAAGCTAGTCGTCAAGATCATATTTGGCAACAGTTTGGGTTGGTGGTCGTAAGTTGGGGTCTCGCTGGCGTTCCATCTCTTCTCTTAATTAATTTTTCATTTAATTTTTGTCATATATTCTTATTTTACTTGCCTTCGTAACTTTCCTTCTTTTGGAGTTAAAAAGCGTCCTTGTAATGTTTTTTCATCGACAGTCCATAAGAACATGTCATTTAAAGTATACCCAAACGCTTTCCAACCAACGTAGAAAAGCACAAATGAAACGATGATACGACGACGAGACCACTAAAATTCAAAAAAAATTTTATTCGTTTGTTTGCAGGAATCGATTTCTTGTCTCGCAACGAAATATGAAAAAAGCGGCCGGTCTCGACAAAGAGCCGTAAATTTGATGAAAATCAAAAAGTTACAGTTGAAATAATTTCTATCTCCTGAAATCTATCGGGACTTCGTAATTGTTTTTGAAAATGTGTTTTAGTTTCTGCATAGTCCTATTATTATTATTATTTGTAACATACCTGTTGATAGTTAAGAGGTTTATTAGGCGTGAAAGAACGAAGCTTCTGCCTAAAAATACGACGCCACTCCCAAACAAGCATTTTTTGACGGCTTAACAAGCGGTTTTCGCTTTTTGAGTTGGCAAAAGTCCAAATCTCTTCTTGATGATCACACGGTATTTGCTGTTTTTGTCCTCTGGTGAAAATCTGGCAGGGTGAGCGGTCAATGTGTTAACACCTCCAGCGGATCTCTGGAAACGGCAATTTAAAAAATAAGACGAGACGATTTTAAAATTCTCCAGGATGGAGAAAATCAACGTTTAAATCTCAATTTAAAAAAAAACAATTGTATAAAATTTGCGTTCAGAATTTCACGTAATGACAGAAATTCCTTTCAAATTGCAAAGATGAAGTTCATAAAGCTTGAAAAAACTCGCTCAACAGAGCTACGCAATTTACCGTCATTGTGTTTGCACAAAAGTTATACTGCCAGATTTTTCATTCATTTTCTCGAAAAAAAGAGAACTCCACAATAGTTTACCTTCAAAGTGTAGACTCTTTGATTGTTTTCGTCCAAGTAGTATCTCAAATACATTGCAGATGTTTCAACCTGTAGTCAAAACAATTTTAATTTATTTTTCTCCCGAAAAATCAAAGATATGTATGCGAATTGAACACTAAAATCGAATAAACTGTGATCGTTTTAAAAATAAAATATTTTATTATATTGTCAAGATAATAATTTCTGGCCGCTCGTTTTGCGGAGTGTCGTTGGGGATTTACTCGCAGCGCGACCGCAACGCACTCAAATTCAAATTTCTCAGTTGGTCTTGCGCGCAGCGGTCGCGTTGCGAGTAAATTCCCAACAACACTCCGCAAAACGAGCGGCCAGAAATGTTTATCTTGACAATACATTTAAAGAAAATCCAATCACAAAACAGCAAAAAAACCAGTAAACGGGAGTATGAATGTTTCAGGCATACCATCACAACTAGAATAGGCAGAAATAATGGAAGTTCGAAAAACTGGAATTTTTGATATTACTGTTACTTTTTATATTTACAGAAACGAAAATGTTTACATTGGTCAAAAATTAAAATGCTCATAAGAAAAATCAGACTAATTCGGAACTATTTTGGTAAAATTTATTTTGACTTTGAGAAAATGTTATTACACCTCTAACTTATTTGTTTAAATTTAAGAAAAAAGTTTGTAATTATTGAAATGCCACTACAATGGTCCCATGCCTAATGTATGGAAAACATAATCCCATAGCGACGTTGAAATGCCGAAACCTTAAATTATTAATGAATGTTTGTTGAAAAGGCGATTTTTAAAACTAACCGACGTCGAAATTTTTGAAGTGATGATTATGATGATAAACTTTTCTGTAATGCATGTTTGTTAAAGGACGGGGGCATCCATGATGAAGATAATAATGGATCATATCATAAAGAACATATCCGCATAACTTCCCAGCTCCGAAAGCACAAAACACTGGCCATGAAAACATGTTCGTATAAACGGCATAAAAGAAAAGAACGATAATTGCTGCTGGTACAGGTGGGAAAACTAGACGGTCGCCATCCATAGGTGTTTTATGGTGAAGTCCTTAAGTTCCATTGTCAAACAAGATTTTTACGATCACCATTTCTTTTTATCCTTACCATGTAACAGAAAATGTAATAATATTTGATTTTTCGACGACGGAGACGGTTTCCAATGGAAAACCCATCTGTGCAAGCTGTACTCAGTTAGGGTCCATATTAAGATTCCGACAACAAACCAGAAAGACCAAAGAAGCACAGAGTTATGAAGATCTAAAAGCTGAGAAAATATCCGAAAAAATTATAACCTAAGTACCAGTAGTTTGTGAAAAGCTTGCAATAGAAAATAGTGAAAACAAAGCAACAGCTGGTAGCCAAACCGAAGGTACGACCCACCATGTAGTTCGCGTCATGCTTTCAAGCAGGTCTGAGTCGAAAAGTCTGTGAAGTTTTTTTTTCGATATTACTTATAAGTGTGAATTACCTTAATGTCCCATCATATGGTTGATGAATCCAATTCCAATAATCTTCTTTCAAATCGCCAACTTTGAAGAGCATTCCAGATTTTGACTCAATAAGTGGGTCATCTTTCTGCATTTCATTGACATTGTATCTTTCTAACATTTTATAGGCAGCATCCGAATGCTCATGTCTCACTCCCATAATTCTTGTTTCACCATGTATGAAAGGTCCGATTTCCTCTCCAGCTAATCGATTGAGAACCTAAATTTCAGAATTTTTAAAAAATAGCTCGTAAAAAATCAACCTTTGAACCTCCTGGATGCTTTGCGGCAAATTTAGCAATGTCATAAAGCTGTCCATTATAATGTACCAAAAGTGGTCTCTCTTCTTCCTCCTTCATCCCCTTCCCCATAGTCTAAATAAGTTTAAAATAAGTTGTGAGCTTTCAAATGAAAAAAAAAAAGTAATAACTTTGAGCATATAGGCCTCGTTTCTATGAATGTTCATAGAGACAATGAACAGTCATGAGATACAAAGAACACACAAAACGAATTGCAATTCCTTAAACTTATGACACTCTCCGTCGAATGGAATATATACACTTGGGCAAACATAGAAAAGAAGGAAAGACGAAAAGGAAGCAGTTGAAATTCGAAGTGAATGATGAAGGAAATGCTCGTATATGTTAAATTAAAAACATCCTAACAGTCAATGTTTGCGTTTGGTTTTAATGATAATTTAGAACATTATAGCAGTTTTATAACGTTTGAGTGACTCAAACTGATAATGTTTAACGAAAAAATTGCGTTTGGCAACGGAAAAAGATGTTAAAAACTAAAAAAAAAGAAAAAGAAAAACTCCTTGGCGGTAGCCAGGCAACAAAGAAAGCAAAAAATTGTATCCTCTGCGTTGAAATAAACGGAAAAAACATTTGAAAAATCCTAAAAAATGTTCGGGGCCTAAAAACTCACATTTAAAACGATTTATTCGTGAATTTTGTCGAAAAAGTATATCTATGCAATTTAGACGTGCAACGAAAAGATAAAAACACAAAAATAAAAGATATTAGCGGAATAAAACACGAAAATCCTGCTTATCAATTTAGATATAAACTTTCCTTTATGCCGATATGTCATTTATCGTCAAATTGCATGCAAACTGTGCAAACACCACGTCGTAAATACGCACGGACGCCGATTTCGAATAAAGTTTCTTTTCATCCGAAGCAGCCTAATTTTCGTTTTTTTTGCTTAATTCATTTTTTTTCTATCGTCAACATAACATTTTTGTACCAAGCTAGTTGGTTTTGACCTACCCAGAAGAGTTCAGTATCCCACGCGATCGTGCTATTTTTAAATGCGAGCGGTTGCGCTGCGGTCCGAAAATTGATGATCCAAAATGTTTAACTTCGCAATACAAAAACATTATGCTTTGAATGTTTCACGTTATAATTTGTTCAACTTCCGTTAATTTTATTTAATATTCGTTATACGATTAAATTTTTAGATTGTTCGTTGTGAGAACAATCTAAAATGTTAACCTAAATTCCATCAAAATTTATTATTAAAAGTCAGCAAGTCGTCATGAATAGACAACGTCGTAACTCTGTCAAACGTGAAGATGGTGGGCAAAGAAGAAGCCGTTCTCGTAGTCCTAGAAGAAGTAATCTTTTTGAATTCGACAATTCGTGTAATTTTTATCCAGAGTTGTCGTTTTGACCGTTGGGGAAATTCTATAACTTGTTCTTCGACTGAGTTCACTCCCAGTCCTTTGTAAATGTATGCTAGTATTTCCAAATTTTTGCAAAAAATAGTTGGAAACTGGTTAAGAAAATAAAACGACAGCTCTGATGTAATCCCTTCTTTTTCCTGCTACTGTAAATTTCGACTTGTCAGATCGTGGCGGGCATTCGAATGGAAGCAGTGGTACCAACAATAGAATGGTTTTTATCACAAATATAGCGTACGAAGTTCGCTGGGTTGAATTGAAAACTCTTGTTCGCGAAAAGAGTGGTGGAGAGGTTTTTTGCTATTCTTTTCCATCTTGCCAATGTTATTTCCGTCATTTTAGGTGGTTTTCTGCGAACTTCTTGAGGATCGAAACGGCAAACCGAAAGGAAACGCTGTAGTTGAATTTGAAACGCGCGAAGCCGCCGAGAATTGTGTGAAAAATCTACAAAAATACGAATGGAAAGGACGAAACATTATTGCAAAGGAGATTCGGGTCCGCGTCCCTCGTTTTTTTTCTATTCTAACCTTTGTCTCTGTAGGATCCAGAAGCGTTCTTCCGCACTATTAAAAAGGAGTCAGGCATCGACTACTTGGCAAAGGCAGGAGGCAGTGTTCCACGTGGCGGTGCTGGTGGTGGAGCCAGTGGTGGGCACAAGGATGTTCCAGATCGTTTGCCTCGAACAGGAACTTACGAATTATTTGGGTTGAACATGGACTTTCTTCGTCAATTGCACATCGAACCACCTCTTTGCGAACGAATCTTTGTGGCTAATGTAGGTTGCGTTTGGAGTTATCTAAATTATTTTACAATCCAAGATGGGTTTGTTTAATTTTTTTCTTTCGGTAATAGGATAGCTGTTCATTATTTTTCAGTGAGTTATCCGACGATTTTCCATTTTTATCTCACAAAAATGAACATGCACGACTGTCAAATTAAAAAAAATCTCATAGGTCTGATTCATTTCTTGATGGAGATTAGTGTTTCCGAGCCATATTAGGACCAAAAACCGTTTTTTTGTAAAAAATAATAGACGTTTTTCGGCTTTAATTGCACATAGTTTCTAAAGTTGACAGAAAGTCTTTAAACAGAATTCGCTACGTTGTTTGTCCTTTGAACACCACCAATCTACGAAAAGAAAAATGAAGAAATTTGTCATATCGAACTCCCTAAAATACTTTTTTTCTGAAGTTTATAATCCTTTCCGTTCAGGGTTGTGTACTAAAATGAATTCAAATTCGTTTCTTAGAATATCTCTCATGCCCCACAGCACATCAAGATCATTTATGTTGTTCTCATTAAAGTATAAACTATTAGCAATTTTCCAGCTTCCATTCAATGTTGGAACCGACAGAATTTATGCTGTTTTCGGTATGGCCGGAAAAATCACATGGATGGATTATAGGTTAGATAAGGAAGGAAAATCTAAGGTATGGCGGTTAACAGTTAACAAATTATAGTGTTGAAATTCAGGGAGTTTGTGTTGTTCAATACACGCATCCAATCGAAGCTGTTCAAGCCGTCTCAATGTTCAACAATCAGCGTTTTTGTGAAAGGAATCTGGTCGTTAAAATGGATCGCCTGGAGAAGGTTTTCATTCATTCCATCAATTAAATTATCAAAAGCATTAGTTCAGATTGAAAAAGATCACACAGATGGCGGATTGCCACGTGGTTTGGAATCAATTGGAATGGGATTAGGAGCCGATGGTGCACCGTTGGCAAATGTTAGCGCTGTTTTTGGTGGTTCAGATGCAGGATCAGCTCCATTCAGTACCCCGACCGCTACAGCGGCCCCGGCCCCGTTTGTCGGAGGGGGATTGTCTGCTATTTCTAATGGATTCAGCGGATTGGACAGCTTTGGAAGACTTGGAAACGGAGGCAGTTATGGAAGCAGTAGCCAAAGTTATCAAACTTCTGATCTCGGTTTTGGCGGCTCAGGCTCTAGATTCATTGTCATCAGAAATGTAAGTTTAACTATTTATATTCCTAAACCAATTTTATGAAAATTTCAGCTCCCTACAGACTACACATGGCAAATTGTCCGTGACCGCGTCCGTCAGTTTGGCGACGTTGAAACTGTCGACATGATCAGTGCCGGAGTGGCACGTGTTCGATTCGGTTCGTTCCAAGACGCTGAACGTGCTCGTACATCTCTTTTCGGAACGACTGTTGAAGGACGAGTCATCAATGTTGAATATGCTTAAAGGTTGCTTATGAATGTGACACTTGTAAAGTCAACGAAAAAACCGCAATTTGTTTGCATCACCGAAAATGATCTGATTTTTAACTTTAAAATTTATCTTTTGTTCAATTTTATAAGCCTCGCCACTCTTGTTTAAATAAAATACTGTTGTTTTCAAATTGTTTCTTGAAAATACGGAGCTCGAACACGAATGAAAACGAATAAACACCATTTCTCTTCGATCCATATAGCTTTGAAAGCAGCACAAACATGATTGTGCCTTCCTACAAGTTCATTAAAGTAGAGGAAAACGGGAAAAGTTGACAAAATTTCCATTGAGGTGCCATTCACACGATAAGTGGACAATTTAAGTAGAAGGCTTGGCGCATCAAACAATCGAGCACACACATCTTCATAGAGGCCTTCACGCAATCTGATTTGCGGCGAAGTGTGTAGTTGTCTTCTCTGGCTACCGTATTCCCTTAATTGCGTTCCGTTTGCGTTTTTGTTGTTGTGTCGCAACACTGAAAAACTGGAAACGCCCCCCCCCCCCCCTTTTTTTTTTTTCACTCAAATATCTTTGTTTGAGCTTCTTATTCTTTTCAGGTTTCTTTTCGGTTATGAATTTCTTCATTTTCTTTGCAATTAGCTCACTATTCAATTTTTTGGGTAGAATTTTCTTTGATATCGGGTATAAATAAATATATATGTATATACATGTATCAGTTCAATTGGATACCTCATTTTTTATCCGGAAGAAGTGAATTTTAGCAAACCCATACTGTAGAATTCAAACCATCACGTGTGCAGATTAGGTTCCAGTGTAAAGGAGTGAAAATTAATATAACAATCGAACACTTAAAAGAGGACTTTACTGAGCTAGTGACTGCAACTAGGATGAAATAGACCTTATAATAATTCCAAATACGCTTTTAAAACTCTAATTTTTCCACAATGTGTATAAAAATAAATTTCGCAAAATGGAAATGCTCCACGAACTTAAATTCGTTTTTACTTGAACGGTTTGATTTGCAAGTCTATCGTTACTGCAAGATAACGCTACCAAATAATTAATGTACTGGTTGGAATTAGAAAACAGTGAAAATTCGACATTATTAAATTTGAGAGACCCGCTTAATTCTCGCTTATAATTTTCCCTCATTTTAAAATATTTTTTTCCGTTGAAAAAACCTTCCAGCCATCAAAAAGCCTATTCAAAAACGTTTAACACAATATTATAAAGTATTTTTCCTGTTTATTGCAGTATGACCAATGGTTAAAAACTATGCAATTTGTTTCCCGTTTTCTCGATGATAGGTGTGTATGTTCCGGGAGCCGGAAAAGGCCACCTCAGTTACCTTCTCTTCTTGAAACAATTTTTTTGTTGAATAAAACATGATATTTATAAAACACAGATGGAAAATCTCATGCGTCAACTATTGGTGGAATCCCCTTTAAAGGGAAGCGTTTTCCCATTTGTATCTTATACACCAGAAGCTGAATGTAGCATCGAAAGTCAATGTCAACAATCGAAACCGCAACACTCCTATATTGGTTTGATAGCTATGGCGATTTTGTCGTCATCACAACGAAAAATGATTTTGTCCGAGGTTTTTGAATTATCCTTATTATATAATTTTCATCTTGCTGTTAAGGTTTACGAATGGATCATGACAGAATATTCGTATTTTCGAAGCCGAGGTGCGGGTTGGCGTAACTCGATTCGTCATAATCTATCGCTGAACGACTGTTTTGTTAAAGCTGGAAGAGCGGCAAATGGAAAGGTAGGGGATTCTAATCTATAAGTATAATATTGTCTATGTTTGCACTGCCATTTTTTGAGGTAAGTCAGAAAGTTAAATGTTCAATACTTTGGCTCACACTTACCACAAACGAATAAATTGTTGATGGTGAAATACTGGGTAAATTCTCAGGTGAAGTGCAAAATTTGAGTATTTTTCGTTACATCCTTAGTTTCCGAAACACGGCGAAAATGTGTCTTCAGAAAATTAAGTTTAACTAACGATAAACAGTGATTACTAATAAAAGTAAAATATTGAAAGCTATGAACCAATGATTTTCAAAAAGCTTAATTACAGGGTCACTATTGGGCGATTCATCCTGCCTGCATCCGTGATTTCGAACGTGGAGATTTTCGTCGTCGACGAGCACAACGAAAAGTCCGTAGACACATGGGTTTGTCCGTTGATGAGGATGATTCATCGGATAGCGATGAGATGTTAGACTCGAGTCCATTTGCATTCCTTGCAAGTCCACCAACGTTACAATCTTCGATTCTTCCGGAAAATGGAAATAGTCGCAAAAACAGCCGTTTAACTTCATTCACGATAGACGCTATATTGAAACATTGTTGAGCAGCGATTCAACGTATTTATAACCCCTCAATTATGTTAACCGCCGGACTATTTAACAAACGGGTACATCCGGGTAAACGTTGATTTCTTAATTTGTTCATAAACACAGATGTGCATGCAAATGGTTTTTAGTGTTTTGATTTTCATGGTTGATTCATTTTTAGTTGGAATAAACAATAGAAAGGGTAGAGGTTGCGAAAAAATTATTTAATTAGCCACATGATTGTTCCGGCTTCTTTTGGCGTGGGTTAGTTTTCAAAATTGGGAGCTCATCATCGCCATCAGTGCCAGAAGAGTCGGATTCACTGTCGCTGAAGTTTTAAAGCACTTCTAATTTACACCAAACAAAGATTACCTTGAAGCTTCATAGCTAATAATTCCCTTTATTGCTCCAACCTGATTCATAAAAGGTTCGACTTCATCAGTTTTTGCTATTTTTTCATTTGAACTTTCAGCACTACTGATAAAAAACAATATAAAAACATATTTTCAAAATAACGTTATAATTACCTACACGACTTCCTTTTGATGGCTAATCCAATCAAACTAGCTTGTTTCGATGTTTTTGCAGCGTTCGGTAAAGCAGATGTTGATGGCTTCAACGTGATACTAGACTTCGCAGAACTGGCTGCAATTGACTGCGTTTTAGCCATTTCTTTAAGCATTTCTTGTTCCTCGCGTTTTCGCTGAATGAGCGCTTGATGTTTGTTACTGTCTATTTGAGCCAGAAATTCGCTTTCATCTTCATCTACACCTCGGATCATGTTTTCTGGAAAACAGAGAAATTGTGAAAAAATTGAACATAACAAAGAAAAATTGAAAATAACAGTAAACGTACTAAACTTTTTAGCTTCTTCCAATTCGGTTTGCTTCAGATCTTTATTGTTTTTCAGTTGTTCGAAAAGTGTTTTATTACAAACTTCGGGTTCAGGAGCCAATGAAGGATCTTCTGGTTTTCTTACTTTTTCCCATTCTTCCTGCCGTGATTGCTTCTCTTCATCAAGTTCTTTTGTTGACACGAAACCACTGGACATCTGAATTAATAAACTGAAAAAGGTATTTACTAAAAGGTATCAACATGCGACAAGACAAAGTACTCAATTCTAATAACAAAATCAGCTAGCTCAGCTAATATTGGTTTGTTAAATTTTAATTAAAATTCTATATAGTTTTGTTGTTGAAAGCATTCACATATCTGTCTAATTTAATTTTTGAAAAAAACCCTCCTTACGGGCTTAGTAATGGCAGAGAAAGCGAAAAAAAAATCGTTAGAATTTACCTAAATGATAAAAAATTGCCATGAAATTGTTAATTCTCCTTCAAAATTTTTTCGGAGAATGCAAAAAAAATTAAATGACGTTGACATTTCTTGATTGAAAAATGTTGGAACAAACAATTGTTTTCCATTACTCTAAATACTTAAAAACTATAGGGTTTCCACCAAAAATACAAACATTTGTGAATCTTCGTCCCCCTTTACGGAAAAACTAGTCCGCGGACATTTATTCGGGAAAATCCGTTATATTATAATTAAGTACTATTAATCATATTTTTTTGAATAATAATATAAGTTAATTTTCTTTAATATTTTTTCAACCTCATATTTTTCAAATTTGAATTCACTTATCAACAACTTACACAATTAAGTTCAACACAGCATATATATATATTTTTTTTAATTTTCGATATGCTACGGAAATGGGCTGCGCAGGTTATATTGTCATCTTCTCGACACCTATGCAAGGAAACTGCGTCATCGACTTCAAATAACTCCGACTACCTCCCATCTCCTAAATTTATGCATCGTCATGTTATAAGACCTTCTGAAAAAGCGAAATTTGTGAAAATCGCTGCGGAAATTGATGTAATTATTCACTTTAAATTAAAAATGAAAACAGTTTTTAAAACTGCTTTTTCAGATTTTCAAAAAAATCTACAATGAAAATAAGCTGAACTTCGATGATTCAATGTGGTTAATTCTTATGAACATGTTGAATTATGAGGAACGATGTACTTATCTTATAGAAATGCGTCGAAGTCTGAAAAAGCAGGAACTTGATCCGGAATTGGTATTTAAAATAATTACAACTTTTATAGTTTAACAAAATTAATCAATAATTTATAGATTTCAGTCCGCAATAACTGTGCGTTATCGAACGGTGCAATGGTGTACGCTAAACATTTTCACACTATGTTTGATATTTATGGACAAGATTTTAGAAGTAGCACCATTCACTCTAGCAAAAAAAATTATAAGTTAATATTTAGAAAAAATTGATGACATGTATGGCCTTCGAATGTGTAACCGTTTGAACGACCCGAAACTAATTATTGATTGTCGGTTCTTACGCGAATATTCTGTGTCAACTCAAGCTAGATATATAAGGTGTCAAAATAACAAGGAAACATAAAGTAAAATCAACATTTCTAGACAAATGCAACAAACTCATGACAAAAATTGGACCTCTTCAGACCCACTTGAAATCATTTTCGCTAACTATCAGCCCGATGCCCAACTCACAGGAATTGCTAAAAAGTAAACATTTATAATTTACAGTAATATTTTAAGTTTTCATATTTCAGAACTCTCAATTTCTGCTACGGACCTCCTTCGAGGCCAGATGAAAATTTCACTCCACATATTTTTTCCCCATCAATAACATCTCGAAGAATTACACAACTTTTTCCAAAAGGTTAATCAATATTTAACAATCCATTAATAATTTTTAGAAATGTACTATAATTTTTCAGAACATTTGCTGTATATCTCATCAAAAGCCACCCGATTTTTACCGGAACATATTCCGCAGAGTATTAAAGGAATTGTTTACTGTCTTTCAAACGACTCTTCACCACCTACGAGCAGCAGGAGCGCATGCCTTATTGATAGAGTTGAACCGTATCGTATTCCATTCAAAAAATACATCAGGTTGGAATATTTTGTTTAATTTAAAAAAATAGCTCTCGCAAAAACCGGAAAAGTCACCAGTATTCACACTATAGGGTGTCGCAAAAGTCTTGGTGCATAGCTAAACTGATGTAACCTTTGAGGAAGAAACGCAAACACGCTGAAACCTGGTCAAACATTTATTTAAATATTCAAAAAAAACAGTTGTAAGTTTTCAATTCGGCCTTCCTTGTTTTTGATCACAGCCTTCAAAGGCTTCTCAAATGCGTCAACGGCACGCATGTCTGCAATATCTAGTTTCTCCAACAACATTCCTGTGGGGACGAGATGAAAATGTTTCCTGCAAAACCCCCGGACCAAATAGTCCAAAGGGATCACGTGTGGGGAGTAGGCCGGCCATTGCGTCGACGGAAATTCAGTCTCACACGATCGATGTACCGTTTTGGCTCTCTTAAATGGTTCCTCGTCCAGTTGAAAAATCTATTTTTTTGCTCAGAAAAATGGGTTTGGGTTCAAGGAAGAACAGAATTTTCAAAACCTCTTTCAATTACAAATTTTGGGCCACTGTGATGACGGGATCGACGACAACGAGAAAATTTTACCCGTTGAACATGTTCCACTGAAAACCACTACCTGCAGCGGGTAAGAAACACAATTTATCATTCTCCCAGGTTTATTCGTAAATTGAGGAATCGAGGAGTAGTCGCGCAGCTTCGGTTAGGTCCATTAACTTCATATCCATCTTAAAAAGGCTCGCTACCCATGCACAAAGACTTTTGCTACATTTTCTGTTATAAGTAGCTCTACATCTAAGTAACTCTGTTTTAAAGTAATAATACATCATGATATTGTTAAGATGAAAATTCCCGTTTTGCGTAGCATCGTTGGGAACTTCCTCACAACTCGACCGCAACGCGCTCAAATTCAAATTTCTCGTTGGTCTTGCGCGTTGCGAGGAAGTTCCCTACGATGTCGCTAATCGAGCGGCCAGGAATTTTCATCTTGACAATATATCATCATATTTTGCAAAAAATATATTACTGTTATATTTTCTTTCAAAAAGTGGTTGAAAAAATTGAATATTTCGAGTTTGAAAATAGTCAAAACCAAAAATTATATTTGTTGCCGTTTTTTTTTCAAAAAAATATCTTATTTAATCAAGAGTTATATGTTTTTTTTAAATTGAATTCCTGCCAACTTTGTTTATGCCCGCGGAATTTGAATTTGAATTTTCCACCCTTTTTTTTGCTCTATTGTAAATTGATTATTTATCGTGGAAACTTCCGCTTTCATTAGATCGTTTAAAAAGGATTTCTCTTTCTTTAAAGTGTTTCGCCGCGTTCCACGAGCCACGACCACGCCGTACGATCTGGCGCGCATTCAAACCTTTATTTTTTTAAACTTTGAACCGCTTCTATGAGGCGTGTATTTATCGAATTGCTTTCGCTTAAATTGCATTTTACTAATAAGGGAAATCACTAATTTTTGAAATTGAAATAAGGTAGGGTCAAATTAACTGACACACTTTAAGCTGGTGAATTTCTTTCTTGAACATCTGAAATTATCCGAGAGTCCAGTTAGAGAATATTATATCTATTCCGTCATCAAAAATCTCCAAAAAAAAAAAAACACGTTTTCTCAGTGCTCCAATCCGTCCATCCAAGATCCAATTAAGCCAAATTGCTCTCATCTTCCGCCAATATTTCAATGGCCTCTCAATCAAGGAAATTCTACATAAAAATGAGCACATGTTCGTGCGCTGCTCGTCTGAAAATGTTGGTGTTAAAATAAATGAGCTTGATGAGGTAGTCTCACTTTATTTCTTTCTTTTTTTTCAATTAGAAGTGATGATCTTTTCATCTATATCATTTTTTGTTTCGTTCTTTAGAAATTTCGATCGGCCCTGCATCAAGTCAACAACTGTTCCGCACACCAATCAGATCATCATCAGACGCGGCAAAAAAATCGCTCATTATCCAGGTAAACAGTAGTTTCGTTTTAAGATTCCACTGCTTATCATTTGTTTTCATGTTGTTGATTGTCAAATTGCTTTTTCATCGAAATTATCATTTGACTGTTACTCGTTTAGCTAATTCGACTTTAATTTTTAAAAAAAAATATATTATTCTATAGAATCTTTTCTTAGCTAAAATTTGAGTTCTAAGTTCAGTTATCGAACAAAACAAATCTCATGTAAGAAATGGGATCTCCCGCACCAGAAGATTATTAAGCAGTCATATATATTAATCAATCATATAAGCAGATTTCAAAAATGTCCCAAACCTGTTGACCCAACATTCACAAAATTTATTCTCTTCAAAAGTGCTCTTTTCCTGTTTTTCGACACATGTTTCTTTTTGTGGAAAAACGATGTATCGAACAATAGTGGTTTGTTAAAGTAGGCCAACGAGTAAGCAGAAATCATTCAATTCTCTATTCTTTTTCTGGTTAAAAATTTTAATGCCCCTTTCCATATCATCCTGCCTTGGTTGTTTTTTTTAAAATATATATTCAAATTCAACATGCTTCATTGAGTTTGTAAACGACCAGTGATGAGAAGGGAAAAATAACAATAATTTAAAATGCTTCGTTGGTGAATGAATTTGAGTTTTTCCTGTTATCCTTTTAATTGATGAAAATGCGTTTTTTTTTTCAAACATATAACTTCTCTCAAAGCCTCGAGCATTTGTTTGTTGAAGAATTCAGTCCATCGCCTTGGTTTCCCCTTTTTTTCGCTTTCGTTTGGCGATTTACGATTCTGGGGGGCAATAATTAAAAGAAACCTTCAACTTTTATTCAATAAATATTTTTATTAAAATCTTGAAAAAGTGAACCAAAGTAATTTATTCATTTTCCAACGATGCTACATAGATCTCAAAAGCTATTTCTCTCCCAAACATCTAATTTTCTCTTTTTTCTTTCTTTTATTTTTTTTTTTGAAAGCTCAGAGTAGTCTTTAATTTCTTCTTTTCTGCTACTTCATCTTCGGAATTTCTTTTTCTACTCTTTCCGCAAATCTGTCCGGTCAAGTGAAAATGTTCTCTTCAAAATCGCTGAACCGTTATTTAATTTCCATTATTACTAACGTTTCCGAAGCCTGGAACTTTTTTTTAACGTTTTGGCTAAAAATGGAAAAATTACATTTTTTAGATTTGTTGTTTTTTTATACCGCACCTATTCAGAGTTGAAAATGTTGTGTCGAGATCCGAATTTGGATATAAATGTAGATTTGTTTCAAAATAAATAAATTTCGAGAAATGATTGTTGAAAAGGGGGTTTTACGACCAGTAGAAAAATGGTCTCCTATCTTCAGGCCAAAAACATTATTTTTTTTTCGTGTTCGTTTTATTGGTGTTTCTGTTTATTCGATAGATACGTTTTTTTTGTTTACATCGTAAGTAAACATCCGTATTAATTCTGAAATGCCTAAAAAGTTAAAAAATCATCTCAAACCTAAGATTGTTTCTATATTTTTATTTAGGAAAAAGCTCTATATCTACTTTTTAATCATATTTGAATCTGTTTTTACTAAAAAAACCTCTGCATTTAGAAGTTTTTTTAAAATCTCTCTATAATTCATAATACAAGTCCCTGAAAATCATCGACGAATTTCAATTAAAAACCCTAAGTAACCATTCGGCATATTTTGAAATTTTTACGGTTTAATTACTCAAGTTTGAGGTAACTATCCTGTTCCCTGCTGATGGCCACAGTGCCGAAACGTTGGAATAAAACAATGTTATCGATTAGTGCCAATTCACCTAGGGTATACCAAGACGCGTTCGTCAATTTGCTCAAATTTTACACATTGTCACGCTGTTTGTTACACAATATTATTTCCTGTGAATTCGTTAGGATGGAACATGTACGATATTTCGACTCCATTGCTTGAATATTGAAGTGTTAAATTCAAAAGTTTCAGCCGAGCAATTTTAACTTTTTGTATTTGTATGTCTTCAATACATGGATATCAGTTTGATATTTCTACTCTTTTGTTTCATCTTCTTAACTTTTGAAAAGAACAGAACCTTATCTTCCAGAATAAAAATAAAATAATGCATGGATGAGAAAACTGAATCACCTTTATTTTTTGCAACTTGGACTCGTGAGCAAGTAGTCTCATATGTAAGGTAATGATTTGTTCTCAAACATTTCAAGAAAAGTCTATTGGCGATTTTTCCAGCTTCGCCTACGTAATAATATCCATCCTAATGGTTGTTTTGTGGTCAATGTATCTATGCATTGACGGTCGACGTAATCCAAAAAAAGACACTCGTGTCATTCACATGCTGGCACAAAACGCATTTTTCCGAAGTGTTCCATAAACATTCCAAATTTTTTCACACTCATTGCTTTTTTGTCATTCCACTGTTCACTTTTTTTAATGAATGATTTTATTTGGAGAACTTGACGTAAACAAAAAAACATTTTTATAAATGTTATTAAAAGTTACTTTCGTAACTATAATTGAGCATTGATCATTAGTTTTTACCGTAGTTCGGCGGTGATTCGACCCTGTAAAAAATAATCTCAAAATTTAAAGAAAAAGCAGTTGGTAAACCTCAAAAACTGGAAGAGCGTGGTTCTCATCTTTAATAAGGAGCAATTGATAAGGTGCTGAATTGTCTTCGCATTCCGTTCGGAAGAATAATCTGAAAAAAATGTCCAATCATGAAAAAACTGGCTTTTCAAAATAAATAATCTCACAATAAATTGGTGACACTCGTTCTTTAAAAATTCGAATAGCAAAATACTTACTGTGGATGACTACTATTTCCAAGAACAAAATGATCTTTGAATTCTTTCAACGTAATTGTTCCACTATCCGGCACATGCGCAACAACTGGCACCCCATCGGAACCAATATATGAAATTGTGATCAAGTTTGCAAAATTCATTCGGTTTTTATGTTTTCTCGGCGTTACTCCTCCAATTGTACCCGTTTTTGAAATATGGTGGTTATGATGGTGTGCTCGCTGATTGCTGTGATGAGATCGTCGATCTCTTGATGAATCCGTAGATTCCGAAAAAGCGGATGGTGCCATTGATCCTATGCCAGAGGAGTCATACATTTGGCTTCCATCACTGAAAATAGGCTTATATCAGAATTTTTGAAGAGCTAAAACCAAAAAACAGTGCGATGTTTAACAGTATTCTTTTGATCGAACGAGATTTTTTTTCCGATTTATCATTAGCATAAATGGTTTGTTCAGAACAGATGTTTGGTTATTAATTTTTGTGTTACACGTGTGCACTATCGTTAACTATGACGTTAGAAATTCTGTTTTCAAGTTTTCTAATGATTGAGAAGAAACATTTTAAAAACCTGCCGATTTCTCTTTGTTGAAAACCCATGGAAGGTTTGGTTTAATGATGTTGGTGGTGGTGTAAAAGTATCTAATGAAAATTGATTATAATCCATCTTTCTATTAAATGGCGAAGTCGTTGAAAATGACACCATCGATTGCGCCATTCGGTCTAAAACTTTACTTGATGAATTAGTTTCTCGTGGTGGGGAAAATGCTCCTAAAAATTTAATTTAATTTAAAGTTTTAATTAGTTAATATTACGTTGTATATTAATTTTCGGTGATCGCGTCGCCGAAGCTCTTTGCGAATCGTCTTTCATTTTTTTCAAATAATCATCGATTTCTTCTTCCTCGTCGATTTTTCCCAAATCCTCGTCTGTGTTAGTGCCGTAAAGCATGTCGAGTGTCTGAAAACCAAACAATTATTAAAGGGATTACGAACCAAATGTCATTTTGTGTCTTCTTTATAATATTTGAAAACAGATGGAAGAAAAACTTTTTTTCGAAATTCCCTATTGCCGTACCCGGATGATGAAAACCACTTACATGTTTCTGTAGGGACTAACTTTCTGCGTATCTATCGTTTGTGCGTTTCCTCGCCAGTTAGTCCCCCAAGAAACCTGGAAACGGTTTTCTTTGCAGTTCAAGGACATAAATGGGAAATTTCGAAAAATTAAATGAAAATAGAACATTGGTCCGTATTCCATTTAAATTTTATTATTAAAATTAGAAAATTACTGTATATTTGCATTGTTCAATATCATTGATTTTCTTCTCCATTTCGTCGTTCAAAGTTATTTTGTCTAAAATTCGGAAAAGTTTGCGGCATAAAACCATCCCGAAATATTTTCTTCCTTGCTCAGAAGAATGATCAAACTGCTGTCCCTCAGTTTTATGAGAATTCTCAACTCTCTGAAAACACATGTAATTGAAAGCAGTAGAATTTTTTAAAAGTTAACCAATGTGTTCGGTGATTTTAAAAATGAATACACAGAAAATTTAAAAGTAGGTTCAACTTTTAAATCGTTATTATTGTAAATGATTCACTATAGTAAGAAGTGCGTCTAAAATGAAAAATTGCTTTACCGGAACTGTGGATGTCACAGGATTCTCTCGCGTCTGTTCTTCTTTCAAATGACGTAATCGATTTGTTCTGTGAGCAGACGGAGTTTCACCAGAAAATGACGACGAAACAGCAGAATCGTTGTGGCTCGTGGTGGCATTACATACGTATGGTTGTCTCGTCGGTGGATACATTTTTTCGAGTTTTCTTTAAAAAAACATTGAGAATTTTTAATAAGTTAAAAGGATCCAAAACCCTCACATTTCACCAAGTTTCACTTGTCGGTCATGACGAGACTTTAGCAAAGTTTCGGCAGTCAATTGTGTTGCATGTTTATCAGCATTTTTTCTCCATCCGTTCGATTTTCGTCGCTCCATTGTGTTCATGTGTAGATTTTGCTGTTCTGACAAACTGATCTGTACGAAACTATTTGTTTCCGAATTTTTAAATGAAAATTAAACAGTACCTTATTAAATGCGTTAATAAATTCATCGGAACAAACAAACTGTTCATGTTGTTTTCTCAGAAAATCGTCCACAAAACTTGAACACTGTTGAAAAATTTGCGAATCGCAATCTTTTCCAGTTGACGTGGCAAATCGAATTTTTTCAGCAATTGGTGCGCGATATTTTGAAGGAATCAAACCACATATTCCAGACCGCGATGAGATGAATTTTGCATATATTGTTCTAGCAAGTTCTGTTCTCTGAAAAGAAAATTCAATTATTTACATAGAATAGGAAACTTTAAGAATCATACCTTAGGATTACATTCTATTACCATTCGTTCGTAAGCTCTGATAGCGAAATGAAGATCAAGATACTGAAAATTCGGTTTTTAATTCGCTTATAATCTGTTTTCAAAAATGCAATGTTTCCTTAGATTTTCAGAAGTTTTCGACTAATAAACTTTGGTAACTGTAAAAAAGACTGAGTCGTAGATGTTAAAAAAAACTCAGCTGTTGAAATGTTTCTCTAGGATTTATTTAAAGCATATCCTTGTGAAGAACTTTTTTAAGAAAAATAAAACGCCAACCTGCGGTGAAGAATACTCCTTCAACCATTCCTGAAACGCATCCAAAGCTGGTCGATCCGACAAAACAAATTCCAGACTTCGGGCCCAACTCAAATGTGACTGGGATGTTCCTTCCATGATTGGAAAACAAGCTGAAAAGGGGTTTTTGTTAAATTTGAAAAATTCCCCGAAGAAAAAAGAATATTAATAGGTTGATTTAAAAAGTTTAAATATTCCAAAGCAAAAGAATACATAAGTGCACAAATGTTTACTATGTGGGATAAAACCATAATTAAAATAAAATTTTAAAATTCAGAAATGTGTTTTCGTTCGAATAAGAAAAAAACCATTTGTTGGGCAAGTAAATTTTTAATTGTTAATCCTATAAGCCTTCAAAATTACAGATTTGATAATCAAATACAATTGGTGCGATATATAGAAAACATTGTTTGCATATTTACTTCTGAGCGCTAATCAAAAAAAATTAAATGTGGAAAAACAAATGTTATGTATGAGTATAGATTATTTTATTTTCAGAATTTATCCTTGACTTTCGGTATACGGTTATAATTCTCTATTAATCTCAACTAAGTAGAATGTTTAAAACCTTTTTAATAGCTTTTTAAAAATTTAAAAATTACTAAAAATTAAAAAAAGAAAAACAACTAGTAAGTGAAAAAAATCTACTAAAATCGCTAAACAGTATAAAAGTTAACATATTCCCGTAAAGCCAGTTTAACTAAAGGCGTAAAAATCATCATAAAAATAACTATTGAGTAAATAAAGGAAAGGTTTTAAGAAAACGTTTGGTAGAATCGAATCAACAAAAACTTGACAAAATAAAAATAAATGTTCAGACAAAAATGCCGAAAAAACGTTTTCCAAAACACTCATATAGTGATAGTGTCTGCGTCAGTAGTTATTGAGATGATGCGTTGTCGGTGATGGCGGCAATGGCGGCCGTTTTCTTCTTTTGACTGGTTGCATCTGAGAGTGAGAGAGAAAGAGGAGAAAAGAAAGCCAAGGGCCACTTAGACACGGCCCTGGCGCCTCTTTGATGTTGCCGCCAGCCATCGCCCATGCGTTTTGTTCCTATTCGTTTTGTCTTCTTTTTACTCGATTGCAATAGCAGTTTCCCTCCCATCATTTCCCTATCTTTTTGTTCCCATTCCTCTCTATTTCGCTCTCTAATTTTTCGTTTTTAGGAAGAAAACGAAATTGAGCAACAAATTTTTTTTCATAATTTGTTCTGAATGTTTTTGAATTCCAAATTTCAAAACGGTCAAGAAATTTTATTCAAAATACTTTTTCACGGTAATGTAGACTTTTTCACGTTCAAAACTTTTCAATCTAGAAAAGGAGGAACCAAAAAACACAATTACGAAACTCTAGGAAAAAAGAACCAATGAATGCTGCGAGTTTAATAGCCATTTTAATGAAGAGCCTGAGGCAGAGAGTCTCCCCGAATTTTCCAATAAAATTCCCCAATAAAATGACGAAAATGTGGGGAGGAGCTGCTCGATCGTGTATAAAAGATTTTTATATCACAATTTGCGGATATTTTAGAAAAAAGTAGATATTGGAAATACTCCAGTTGAAAATTAAAAAAAGATTTACTGGTCAGGAATTATGATCCAAGAATAAAAAAATTAAGGAATTTTTAACAATGTTATCGTAACCCTGAATTTCGGCACCAATCACGTTCGAACTCTAAAAATGACTTTCGGGGTCAGAGTTTTAAAACTCATAACAAATTCCAAATATTCATAAATTTTATAAAATTTGAGTGGGCTAACAAAAAGTTTCAAATCAAAAACTACAATATTTCCAAAAATTTTAAACATATAAACACTGTAATTCAAGGTATACGGCAATACCTTTACAAAATGTTCTTTATATTAGGTCGTCCGGAAAGTAATCGCAATTTTTTTTGTTTCACCTCGTTCATTTCTCGAGGAGTTTTTTTCCGTTTTTATTTTTTTATTTTATGCATTAAGTCTTTCACAATGAATATGTGTTTCCGTATTTCAGATAATCCTTATTATGGCGGAATTTCTCTTGAAAGATAACCATGCCCTCAGGGGCTGTTTCCTTTACGAGTTCCTGTTGGGACATTCAGCCGCTGATGCTCATCGAAATTTGTGCGATGCGACAGGCACGGACATCCTCAAATACGAAATGATGAACTTCTGGTTCCATCGCTTCAAAGAAGGTGACGACGATCTCTCGAACAAGTCACTATACGGCGCCATCAGCTTGAAATCGACGAGCGTTTCCAGAAGGAGCTGGAGGAAGAGCCCAGATCAAATGTTCGTGAAGTGTCTTCGGCACTTGGGCTACACAAAACAACAGTACACCGCCATCTCCGAGCAAGTGGAAAGAGCCAAAGTTTGGTCAACTTGTTCCTCACGATTTGACTGATGATCATAAGAACATGTTGCACCATTGCCTTGTCTTAGCTCAGCCGAAAACGGAACACGGAGTGAATTCAAAATATTTTCATTCGAGATGAAAATTGATGTGCTTTGTTCAATCATAGTAAAAAGCTTCAATGGGTAGCAGCTGGAGAAACTAGAAAAACAGACGTCAAAGGAAAAAAAGGGATGATTTCGATTTGGTGGGACAAGGAAGGCGTTATCTACCGCGAACTTCTTCCAGATCAAGCCAATGTCAAAGCGGACCTATACTCTCTCCAAATACAAAAAATGTACGATCAACACCACCTCTTTCGCCCGGGAGCCTCACGGATTCTGTTACTTTATGACAATGCAAGACCACATGTCGCTTTAGCGACCAAGAACATAATTCAGGCGCTGGATATCGAAGTTCTGCCACATCCACCGTATAGACCCGACCTTGCCCCATCTGATTATTATTTGTTCCGCTCACTTCAAAACTCTCTCAAAGATTTGAAGTTCGACGACCGAGAGCACCTGGAATCGTACCTTGATGACTTTTTCGCCTGCCAGCCCCCGGAATTCTACGCAAAGGGAATCGAACAACTTCCGCTGCGTTGGCACGAGGTCATCCAACGACATGGCCAATATATCACTCATTGATAATTGTTTTCAATTAATAAATTTTTGTTTGAAAAAAATCGAAAAAATTGCGATTACTTTCCGGACAACCTAATATTAATTTTACTCATCAAGATCCGTTTTCTGTCTGTTATAATTTTCTATTCAATACTGACTAGATGTCCAAGTTAATTAAAGAACAATCATTAATTCAAAACTTCATTAAAAAATCGTACTTTGATAGAAAACGGTGAAAGAAGTGAAGTTGAGAATACTGTAAAAGAAGAAGTAAATAAAAATAATAAAATAAACCACGTTTATTAATAAAAAACTAGAAAATGGGCGTGACCAGTTGAGCTGGTAACTATCAATAAGTATCGGAATCTCTTTCATCGACAATGAGCGACGGGATATTCTTGTAGGCGTTGTCTTTGTCTATCTCGTTACGATTTTCATCTTTCCACGGGTCGAAGGCGGATACAACAAGTGCCAAATAATCTTTTGAAGACTGTAAATTAAAAAAAAACGTTTAAAACAGGACGCGAAAAACATAAACAAGCGGTTCGATCCTTTTGATCTTTTCCTTTTTTTCTCGTCGAAATTTAAAATGCGGCAACTTCAAAATGATGGTTTTGGTCGTTAGAAAACAACCCAACCCCATGAATATACCATTTTTTAAACCAAAAAAAGTTACCTCATTCTTGAGAAGTTGCATGACTTGGCCATGGCTGGTAGTGTTTGTCACAAAATTTCCGTCAATTGCAATAATTCGGTCACCTATTCTGAGTTCATCATCGTCTGCCATTGATCCTTTTAGTTTTCCACTTACAATAACTGGTCGGAACGAGTCACATCCTCCCTGAAAATTATCAAAAAACGACTTTTTTGCACCTTTCATTGTATTTAAATTACTAACTTCAAAGCGTTATTAAAGATGGAATGTAATCGTTGTTCAAATCATTTAAAATTCAACATGTTGTGCTAAAAAATAGGACTTACAGTAATCTCCAATCCCAGTCCTTGATGATGATGAGTTCTCATCAGAATAACAATTCTTGGTGGACTATGAACTGAAAGTTCGTTTTCGTAAGGAGCTTCATTGCGATCATTGCTATTTATTCTGAAAAATATGTATACATGGATAAGATTGGTAAGTTAAACCACCAAAAAGCGAAAATGTACACATTCAACAACAGGAAGGAATTTTCCCATCCCATCAGCGGGGCGCCATGATAGCTTAGAGTTACAGTTACCTGTTAATCAGCCACAATGTGTTCACTCGTAATAATTGATTCTCCGCCTCAATCTCTTCCCACACTTTCGATTTAGCCGCCCATTCTATTGACTGTGAATTGCGCACCAAATCCATCATTTGGCGAATGGCAGCAACTTCCTGCAATTTATGGATTTAGGGAAAATAATCATCTGAGAACTGATGTCAACCTTCGATCGTAAGTTATAAGAACGAGCCTGTTTGAGAGACTACATTTTCAAAGACATACGTGCCTCAATACAATACTTTTCAACAGTTTAATCAAGGAAAGTACAAGAACGTTCAATTGTGGTCCAACTAAATTTTAAATAAAACATAATTAAAAGCTTCAAGAAATTCGAGCTTTAAATGTTCTTTATCCAACATAGAAAGCCAAATTTGTTTCCCTAGAAAAGTAAACTATTTTAAGCTACGAACCAAACTGCATAGATCAGCTTTTTCTAGGCAATCGGAAAAATACGTTAAAATAAAACAAAAAAAGTTAATAATCATATCCAAGAACAAACCCGTGCAAAAAATCTTGATCCAATTCTTTGCATTACGGCAATCTTTGATAGAAAATCTATGTGTTGGCTCATACGAAGCGTCCTCTCACGCTCTACATCGTACCTGGCCTTATAGCTTCGAAACTCGTGAATTGTTTTCAAATTTTCATTGACTTTTGTGGCCTGAAATATTGCTTCATTGAAGATAAAATACCTAAAACATCCTTACGATAGAATTAAAAATGAGATCGGAACATTTGTTTTTGCTTTGGTTTTTTGCATTCAAAACCATATGAAGCTGCGCAATAATATCGTCGTGTGAATCAGCTTTCATTTGAAGGCTTTGGCACTTCGTTGAGATTTTTTCAATTTCGCTTTGAGAATTGCTTACTTGTTCAGCGTAGCATTCTACCAATGAACATAGCTAAACACAAAATTGTCCTTTCTTGAAACGATTCCAAAAACTTCGAATTACACACCTCAGTAAAAATCACAGACATTGATTTCATGTTTTCTACGAGATCATCTCGATTTTCAGACATCATTGCATCTGTCATAGCTTTATTAAATGAGGTGGTCATTCTGTTAACAAGCTGAATAGATTCCGACATTTTTTTGGACAATATTGAGATGTTCTGTTTAGAATGAATCATCCACCTTTTAATTTTACACGTTTTATTTCACGTAAGGTTAAGTGTTTGCTTTTTTTTTAATAATCGAAAAAAATGAACGAATAATTAACATTAAAAACATCCTTAAATCCACAGAAAGATTTAAACAACCGTAACAAACAAGAGATGAGCAGTAAAATATAAAAAGCGGTTTTTTGTATTGTTCAAAATTAATTTACAAGGCGTGTTTTCTTTTTCAAAATCTGAGCTATTTTCACAATAACTTTGAGGAATTTCGGTTTCTCACAGAAATGTGTTAACTTGTGCTGTGAGATCCTTCTGAGTTATTGTGCGACGCAGTAGAAGATCGAGATGAAGAAGCTTCTTCAATTGTTGAGCGATAGAGGTTGTATCTGAAAAGTTAAAAAAAAATTAAATATAAAATATGCTCGTTCGAAAATGTTGTCTGTTATTGTCAAGCTGAAATTTCCTGGCCGCTCGTTTTGCGTAGCATCGTAGGGAATTTCCTAGAGGAAATTCCTACGACATTGCGCAAAACGAGAGGCTAGGAACTTTCACCTTGGCAATATAAATTATAAAAATAGAAATAATTACATTGATCCATCACAATGTTCGATCATAACCGTGCCGTCATCATCACTGTCTTCATCGGGGCACACAAAAACGAGCTCCAAATCCAGATTACCCTGCTGAACCGGAAATAAGAAGACTTTAAAATAGTTCAGTTGATAGATCTAGAGATACCTGGCTACTAAGAATATCAACTGCTTCTTGATGTTTCACCGTTCTTAAGTCATACCCATTAACTGAAAGTATCGCGTCGCCGACAAACACTTGTCCGCACCTCTCGGCCGGCTGACCAGGCTGAATTTCTGATATTACAATTGGTAAGGCATGCTCTGATCCTCCCTATGAAAATTTCCTTTGTAAAGAACTAATTAAAACGTTTTGAAATACCGTAATCGAAATTCCAAGTCCCTCATGTGGATGCTTGCTAAGTGTTACCCTGCGACTTTTTCCCACTCCATTTCTTTTTTTCAAACTTTTGAAATCATGACGAGTTGGTGCGGAGAGTCCTTTGGTGTTTCCTCTACCTCGACAAGCTCTTATAACTGTTTTATGCCTATGTAGATGGATTTCTGCTTCTAATTGGTTCCATAACCTGTCATGCTCGACGCCTCTCATGTTTCTACCCAGCAATTGAATTTGTTGGATCCTTCCTGCGAGTTCCTGAGAAAGTAGTTGTGATGATTCAATACGTGCTCGATGTTCAAAACAGAGGGAATATTGGGATTTGTCTAAAGCTAGTGTGCTTCTTATTCTAACATTTGAAAAATCATTTGTTCCTAAGAAATTTATATTAAAATTCAGAGAAACAATTAAGATTTAGTTTTTTAAATCTTAAAGTGAGTTTGAATGCATGATGTGGTTGACTATTAGCTTTTAATAATGATGACCTAAAACTTGAATTAACGGTAATGAACCTCTTCCCCATTCCATTGGTAAAAAAGTCAAAAGAAACCTTATCCAAATATTTAGCGGCCAGCCTTGCTCCAAAAACTTCAGTTTCCAATGCCTGGATAGTCTTTTTTTGTCGGTCGTTCTCTTTTCGTATCATTTCAAGCTCACAGACAGTTCCCAAGCTGTGTACTAAATCCGTTCGGAATTGACTTAACTGGGTTTCCTGGTTATACAGAATATTTTCACAGTTATTAAAAAATATGACTCACCAGTTTCTTCTTTATCATATCAGACTCATGAGGCGCTGTTTTTGAATGCAGTTGACACTGTAAGCTGTGCACTTGTATCATCAACTGTTCAACCTCCTTTTCCATACTTAGCTTAGCTGAACGAGCTTCGATTACTTCATTTTTCATTGAATTCATTTCCTGAAAATGTTACTAGATTTTTTTTTCGTTCATATGTCTCACTTTTTCTTGTTTACTAATTGTATGCATCATCCACTGACATTTGTGCATCATTTGTGCAAAACAAGCACTCAGTGAAGTCATTTTTTGCCGCCCTTCATATGTTATTTCTACCTGGAATATCAAAAATCTCTACTCTATTGAAAAAACAACTAAATTTTCTTCAAATTCGAAGATCATCAAACAACATGACAATCGAAAAAAATGAATTTCCATTACCATAATTTTTATTAAATATCAACATTTCACGGATATTACTGTCGCCTCATTTCTATTCCAAACGCGCTCCATAAACTGGCGTTTTGCCAACACACCTTCCAAAAAACAAAACGCAAACGATTTCTCACGTGAATAACGTGAAGCGTTTGCATTTTGTTTTTTTAGAAGGTGTGCTGGCAAAGAGCCAGTTTATGGAGCGCGTTTGGAATAAAAATGAGGCAACAGTACCAGAAACTAAAACCGACGCAAAAATAGCAAAACATTCAATGCAGAAACGTGAAAAAAATTAAATTTAAACACTTATTTTTTGTTATTGTCAGCTTAAAAATTTTGGATCATCCATTTTCTACTAAAAGACCGCAGACTCGCAGGTAAAAATAGCACGACTGTGTGAGAGACTTAGATTTTCTGGGTAGATCAAAACCAACTTGCATGATCAGGAATATTTGAGCTGACAATATTGGTTTCACGTGTCTGCATTGAATTTTTTGCTTCGTTTTTAGTTTCTGATCCATAAGCTTAGTTCTAGAATTGTTGAAAGAAACACGTGAAAATGTCAAAAATAAAAAGAGTATCGGATTTGAAAAAATAAAATTTCAACAACTAACATTAACTGATAAGATACCTGATCAGAGTCGATCTCTCCTAGAAGTAGGTCCAGCGAAACGAACGCTTTGTCAAAATCTTTTTCCAGGGATTCAGTCCATCCGGAGCCTCCTTCCATCTGAAAATTTTCATTCAATATTAGTTTTCGTATAATTTCAAACATCTAATTAGATATAAGATTGAAATATGATCCCACCTGATACTCAAAATAATCGGATTCTGGGTCAACTCTAAGAACATCCTTCTGATATTTAGAAGAGCTATTCTTACGATTTGAACTCATCAAATATGTAAAACAATATCAACTAGAAAAAAATATGTATAACAAAATTTTCTATTTTTGTTTCGAGGTTCACAGAGTCATGGAGAAACAGGCCCCCGACGAAGATAATCAAATTGTCGGCTTCCAAAAGAAAATAAGCAGAAAAAGAAGCTGTCGCTTAGAATCTTCTCCAAACACAAACACCAGCCCTTCTTCTTCTTATTTTTTAGCCAAGGGAAAAAAGGCGGCGCGGCCCAATTCCCCCACCGCTTTATACCCATATCATCTTTTCCGCCCATTGTTTTTTATGGTGTGCTGAGTGAGTGTCTTCCATAAATGTGCACTCGAAGTGAGGAGTGGAGGTTCACACGGATTTTCAAGAAAATTCCCTAACTATTTCTAAATGGAGAAAAGGAAGAAAGTGGATATGGGATAATGGTTTTTTGCCTAATGTGCTGAGGAATGGAAAATGACATTGAACTAAAATTTAACTAATAAAATTGTAGATCTGTCTAGTTTATTACATAGCTCGTCCCCGAATTGTTCTTTACAATGCAAAATAGTTCCAGATAACAAATTGAACTTTTTCAAAAACTGTAGAAGTTTTGGAAATGGTGATGAGAAATCAGCGAGATTCCAAAAGCCCGACAAATCTGAGGAAAACATTTTTCGTCTGAAAGTCAATATGCTTTGAATTTGAAGAGAAAATACAACTTTAAGTTATTGAGGCCCCAACCCGGCTCAAACCAGCAAATTCCAATTTGTGGGTTGTAAAACCTACATTATCAGCGAAATCCCTATAACTTTCTTCATGATAACTTTAGAACATAATTTTCTCAAGCCACTTCGTTTAATTTCTGAAATACTTCGATTTCACTCAACAAATAAGATTCTTAGGAAACACTTCGATCTTTTTCCGTTTAGGCTTTTTTATTACGCGACACCCAGTACGTTGGAAAATACAAAAATACTTAAAAAATAATCGAGTTACATTAGTCCCTTTTTCAAGAGACGAAAAATTTGAATGCTGCCCAGTTTTCCTAATTATTTTTTGTTCATGGAACAAAACATGTATGAAGAAATATCGAACAATATGAGCTAATTATAAAAACTGAAATTTAAGATCCATTTAATCCACATTCTTTGAAATGTCTTCTTTTTCACAGTTACTTACATTTGAAATGAACAATTCCAAAAATTGAGTATATGAATAAGCAGGCCATTTGAGTTTCGGCCGACCGTCGTGAGACGCATCAAGCATCAGTTTTTTGTCAACCATTCAATAATGGTGCAAATATGACGAAGAAATAAATATTTAGAAAAAAGAAAATAGGGAAAGCTGAGTCGGAGACGAAGAAAATTGACACATGTAAAACGACGAAGAAACTAAACTTAGGGAGGGACGCCGAAGGGCACACAAAAGAAAAACGAAGTCGGTGATGATGACCCGAATCAGACACATAGTCGAAAGCTCTTTATACAAATCATATTGTCGAATGTTTTGCTTCTTCTTCTTGTGTAGATAAAATGTTATACTTAGAATTTTTATCTCAAGAATATTTCTACGTAAGAAAACTGATTTAAAAACAATATCCGGTTGGATATTGTCTTAAAATCAGTTTTCCTTACGTAGTTTCACCTTATCAACCTAATTTTTGTGTCAATCACCCTAGTTACTCACCACTTTCAAAATGGCGATTCTCAGAATTTCACGAAAACACTTAGTAAACCTATAATAATCATATGCAACTATTTTGTTCAGTAGGAATTTAAAAATGAAATATGAGATGATGAAGATGACGATCTGAAAATGGCGATTGTTCACTTCCGTTTGTCCCCTTGGGCCTAATTGTGCAGCTTCGCTTGGTTCCTTTTTTTTCTTTCGTCCATTCCCATCGTATTCTTTTTCTTCTCAATCTTTCAAATGTCATGTCCGGACTCATCCTTCACTTAATTGTGCTCGAATCTTTCAAAATATCTCATACGAATGGGGATAACAAACAGCTTTCAAAAAATTGGAGAAGTGATTGATCGAGTTATATATCGGATTGCATGAACTGTGGTAAAATTTTAAAAAAAAGAACCCATTTGTATCGAAGGGAAGATCAACAAATTATTTCAAAACATGAAAAGTTAGTACTAAGCGACACTAAGTGTTTCATGAAACGGTTAACTATCTCGAGTGGTGATAAGTAAATCTTACGGCAAAGAAATTGTACGTTCTTGAACAACGAAATTTCGAAAAAATATCTTCTATAGGTTTTCAAATGCTGCGAATAAGATAAAATGAAATGAAAACGCAAAAGCAGTGAAGAACACCGTTAAGAATAAATGGCATAGGATCAATAACAAAAAATAATTAGGGATATCATACTCTTGAGTTTTTGCAATCAGATCGGTCTTTTAGGTTAGAGAATACATATTAAGATACAAACTCAGATGGGATCCCAGGAGGGATTCTAGTTGAGAGATTTTCCCAGATGGGATTCTAGCCGGGATATTTGAAATTTTCCCAATTGGAATTTCCTCATTGGATCAACTGGAATCCCACTTGGAGGTCCAGGTGGGATCGCCAACATACACCCAAGAAGTTAGATATTTTTTGTAATTTTTGGTCTTAATTCCTAATTATCAAAACTATAAGTTTCCATTAGCTAGAAAACACTGAAAATTTATCCTCTCGAGAAAGGAAAAAAATAACGTGAAGGACGCGGATGGTGGTACTTGAAAAATATGTAAATTCCGAAATGCCAAGACCTCCAGACACATGTACACAAATTTGTTCGTTTCATCCAAATAGAAAGAGAGCAATAATCAAATTTCGGGCAAAAAACCCGTTTCTCCACATGGAAAGAACAATAACATCAGGCACTACTCATTAATATTGATTTCCTTCGAATTGGAAAAATTTTAAAAAAAAACTCAATAGGGAAACAAGAAAGTGATGAAAATGTTGTGTTCTTGAATAGAGAATTCCTTCCAAAAAACTAAAGTTACCAGATCCCGCCCTTTCTTGACTTGGGTGGACGCTAGAAATGTTGAGCCGTTGGGAAACAAACGAAATGAAAACCAAGGAATTGTTTAAAAGGAAATGTGTTTCATACAAATATTTGAAAATGTTATATAGTAACTGTTCCACATAGTTTTGAAAATTTTCATGATCAAAATTCCTAAAAATTGAGAAAATAACGAAAAAAAGCAAGTAAAGAAAGATGAATTCTTATGATAAAAAGGTCGCTACATCTTTTGGACGAACGAAAAAAAACTTTAAAAGGAGCAAAAAATGGAATCGCTTAATAGAAGACGCGATATGTGAAAGGCTAAGTCCCCAAAATTTCTTGCGCGCGACACAAGAAATATATGAAATGGTCCCACGGGGTTAGTTTCGACAACAGAAGGATGTATCAGGAGAAAATGCCAAAAAGGGAGGCCATATCCCGCCTTTTTTGACGAAAAAATTTAAACACATGTTGTCGAATATGTGCAAATTTTACGAGTATTTCCGTTATAAGAGAAATATGTAGGAATCTTGAAATATATGCATTCAAAATTAACTAAAGTTGTTTTTTTAGTTCAATTCGGAGAACAACACCATTATTCATTACAAAATGAGCACTACGTCTCTAATTTTTTGAACAGATTCAAAAACGATAGCTCACAATAGTTAAACGCCGAATTTTTGAAGGAATACAACCCACAGAACTTCAATTGATTGCTAAAATTTTGAAAATCTTATTTTGAAAAAAAAACTCTTTTCGAAGTTAATTTAAAACACTTATTTCCGTGGAAAATATATAGAACTAATTAGTTCCAAAATATTCAATTGTATTAACTTGAATTATGAATATCGATCTGATAACATCAAAAATATGTTCGCATATGTACCACTCAAAATTGACAAGTTTCCCTAGAATAATTTTATCAAAATTTAACGAACACTAGTTGAAACATCATTCCATCAAAAGTTATATAATTCTGTAACAGCAACATTGGAACTCATTTTCAGGAATAATATCAAGTGGAATAATGTCTTTAACACAAACATATTTCACTTACCAAAGCTTTCCGACAATGACTACACATTTCAACTAGTTAGAATGTTTGCAAAGAAGAAAAATAACCAGAAAATTTAAAAAAAAAGTAGAAGAAATAGAGTCTACCTTACGAAATAGGAGACTCCGCCTCCCTATTCCCATCCAGAAAGTGAAGATGTTAAAGAAGGATCCGAATATGAAAATCTGTGCCACTTAATAAAGTGAAAAGTAACTGTTGAGCACCACTTGAAGACACCTTGAAGTATGCATGTGTTGTGCCACGTCAAAACATTTTTTCCTTTCAAAATTGCTCTTCCTTCTTTCTTTTCACCGCTTTTCTTAATACTTTAAGACAGTGTTTGGATGGGGGTGGTTTAACCCCAGGGTGAAAAAAACAACAGTGTTGAGAAAACGTAGTTTTAAAATTTTTTTATTCAAGATTTGAAGAACAAATAGAAGGAAGATAATATTGCTTTACTGAATTATAGATATTGTCGCTTTGGAGCAAGGAAATCTCAATTTTGAAAAAAAAAATGGAGGAACAGAAAAATAGATATACTTTTTACAATTAATGAAGTAGAAAAACTAACCGTAGTTTTATTGAAATAACTAGTTAAAAAGCTGTAACTGGAAATTACTAGTTTAAAATGTTGACTTGAAGAATTTAAAGCGTTAGTAACTAATTTACATGAATAAAGGAAATTTGCAACTTTCTTGAAGTTCGTAATGAAAATAGTTCCAGACATCAATATCTTATGTTTTCGACAATTCGTCAAATTTCCACAGTTGAATCAGACTTTGAATCATTCGAATTATTACTGTTAACTAACTTCGCTGTTGAAAACAGAATCAATTGAAGTTTTGCGGTTTCTTGTTGTAGAACGGCAATCTGAAAATTGTTTAAATAATTAAAAATGGAAATTGCTTAACCTTTTTAAAACGACTTTTTAAAAATTAAGCTTGTAAAAATATGCTTACCTGCCCTCTTAACTGAATATTTTCTTGTTCCAAAGAAGCCGCTTTAGCCGCCACGGCTTCTTCTTTTTGTCTGCGAGCATCTCTTGATCGTTTTGCCGCGTCATTATTTTTTCGTCGTCTTTCAAAATATGCGTCGTCCTGAAATTTATAAATGACATATCGGTATTTTTACAATTATTTGGATAAGGTTGCATCTTTTAAAATTTATATGCAAAAGTGTAGGTATTACAACGTTGAGAAAAAGTGTCTGGTGGCCTCGGTAGCACATTGAAAGTATCGAATTGAGCATTCTTTTGTATCGGCCGATTCATCTAACACCTGTTGAGATATACGAAAATAAGGTTTTTTAGTTAAAAGGGCCCCAAAAAGTTTTTATTTTAATGATATAACAGAAGATAGCCTTGAAAACCGAATACTTCATTAAGACAACAAAAATATGAGCCAAAATGTTTTTAAATATCAAAAAATATTTAATAATATTTTTCTAAGTAGACCGCAATTTCTTTATACGAAATTTTTAGTTTTTTTTGAATAAAAGGACACTCTGTCTTTAAAAAATATTTTCGCAGAGCTAATAACTTCAATAGGAATTTTCTTTGAACTACACTTTCTTGGCTCTTTTAGAAACTTCTTTTAGCAACAAATCTGCAAAGAAATTTGAGAATCTCTGCCAGATCTGATGGAATTTGAATATGCCTACTTATAATGTATACATCAATCACCTAACACAAGCGTGTTCGATTGCGCAATAATCTACTCTCTCCAAACCAATGCCCCCCTTTTTACGTTTGTCTCACAGTGCATTTTTAAAAATAACCAGGCTGACCGTCATTCTATATAAGAATGCACACGGTGCAACAGTTGTCTGGCACGAAACAATGCACAGCTACTACAGTAATTACTATAATTTAACAGGTCAATCGCGCCGCTTACCGCACGGCTGGTCGCATTCAAAAAATGGGCATTTGGGGAAATAAAGGTGTATAGATGAAAGGATTACGGTAGATTCAGATATTACTACTAAGTAGTAGAATATTTTTCGATTTGCCCATTTTTTAAAATATCCATGGAATGTGTGTTTTCCATATTGAATCGCTCTTTTCCGCGAAATGTCATTGTCATCATAAAATTTGTATCATGCAAGTTGGTTTTGACCTACCCAGAAGATCTACGTCTCTTACTCTAGTCGTTCTATTTTTACCGGCTGTGGTCTTTTAGTAGAAAATGGGCGATACAAATTTTTAAACTTTGCAATATTCAAACGTACCTTTTTATCAACGGGCATAGGACATGCTGGCTTACGGCATGGAGATGGCTGAGGACTTGAAAACTGTAAAAATGTTTTTTAAAAAATATATATCTACAGAATATTTAAGGCTTACGTTTGTACTAACAGTGCTAGAATGACTTGAAACCGGACTATTCGGCTCCTCAAGTTTAGGTTTTTTAGTTGGTGTGAACGGTGTAGCCGATGATGGTAAAGTTGCTTCATATGGCACAATACCTAAAGGTGACTCAAGTTTTGAAGCTAATGCTGCTGTAAGTAATGAAGGATCATTGAACGCAAAGCCTAGAGAACCGATTGTTTGGTTCTGTTGGTTCATTGGACGCATCAAGGCTGTGAGTGCTCGGTGAAGGTCCATTTCCTGAAAAAAAAGAGTTGAAAAGGGAAGTTGTAAGGAAAAAAATTATTTTAAGAAACTTCGGAGGGTTTTGGCGGAAAAAATCTATGCTTTTTAATTTTCCTCGTAGGTAATTAGAAAGAAGATGGCTTAGATAAGCCGAAATGAAAAAAAAAAAGTTATACAATTTATTGTGCTTCAACAAAGAAAGGGTCCAATTAGACGAATCATCATTACAATCCAAAGCAGGAACTTGAAAGCGGAAAAACTAATATTCTTTAAAGATACAAAAAGATGAACAAGATGTAAGAAAAATAGTCCAAATAAAAATAGGAACATCTTGATGATGAATTATGAATATTCAAAAAAGTTTTGTTTCTTATCAAAGTAGATAATACAAATACGAGCCGTGAAATTTGAACGTCAATGAACGCTAGAGCGAGACATCGGTTGAAGTTTTTTTACCGATAAATGATCGTAGTTCGTTCATTGACATTCAGAAACAATAAATTCTGGTAAAGGGCACTGGTTATCATAAAAAATATCAAAAAATAAAAACTCAAAAAACTTAAGAGGAAGTTGAGATTTAACGGATGTGTCTATTGAATACCCAAAACATCACATTTGAATTTTGCACTTGCATTTTGTAAAGAATTTTTCAAGAGTTGAATTTTTCACAAATGGAATGTTAAGAGAAGTGGCAGAGGTGTCTTCAAAATAGGCCGATAACTAATGACGCAAGATTTTGAATTGAAAACAGGATATCGGGAGGCAAAAACCTGGAGTCGGAGTCCTCCGATTTTGAAACGGATAAAGTAACTAGATGCCAGTTACGTAGAAAAAAAGAAGATCGACACGCCTCTTTCTCATTCCCGAGAGGTCAACACCGGTCATACGGGTGCAACAGTGCGCAACTCAAAACAATATGTGGAGCAGAAGAGACGCAGACATGAATATATATATATATATATATTCAGAGTAACGGCATTTGAATATTCCGGCGAATATATATGAAGGAAAAGAGGGATGAGTGGAGGTCTATGATTAGGCGAGACTGTTATGTCGGCTGTTGGGTGCCGAGGTAAAAGACGAATGTTGTGCAATATGTGAGACCATTTAACTTAAAATTATGTAATTGTATCAAGATGGACCGGTAGGATTGGTTAAGATTTTCGTTATCTGACAGATGTCTTGCTTGTTCTAATTTGAAATGTAGTTGTCTACTAAGTGAACCATTAATATTTAGTTAACACGATCCAAGTTCAAAAATTCAAATCGAATGTTTCGCGCCAATTCTGACCGCGTTGCACGATCCACGATCACGCCGCAGGATCCGGCGAACATTCAAATTTTGATTTTTTCAACTTTCGGCTGCTATGACGCGTGTATTTATCGGTGTGATTTCGCATAAATTGCATTGTAGTAATGAGATGATGCTCTAATTTTTGACATTGAAATCTGGGAGGGTCAAATTAAGTGATCCTCTGTCTTTAAGAAACGTTCATATTGATTCATTTTCGCGATATTTCAAAATTGTATCTCTCTTTTAGTTGCAGAAAAAAACACTGCTTTGAATTTTTCTACTTATTAATGAAAAATACAACAAACTATTACTCAAAACTCTACTTAGAAAAAATACAAAATTAATCTTTTACAGTGTTCATATTTGAACAGCGAGACAAAATACAACTCCCTTGAGGTTCGACCTTTTTCCATATGAAAAAATTTACAAATCAAAGGAAAATGATTGATGATCTCCTCTATTTGTGACAATCGACATAAAGGAAATGATAATTCAATGAATGAATTATAATGCATCTTAAGACGAATCCTTATTTATTAGCGGCACCCGCTTTTGTGCGCGAAAATTTAGAGTGTGCATGGCGCAACACATGTTCAATTATTTGAGTACGATAGAATTTGTATAAAAACATCCGTTACCGATTATATATTTCAAAAATAAAGTGTTCACAAGCAAGTTACAAAAACTCGAAGAAATCGAGTGTAAATAAATGTAATGATGGTCCAAAGAGTGAGGTCCCGCAAAAGTATTAAGAGGTCATATTTGTATGACCAATAACAGTTTGAACACCTCTTTTGGCTGTGACTTGCATAAAGCAAATATATTTGAAAAAATATGAAAATTATTCGAACTATAAAGCTATGGTAGGTATCACAAAAGCTCTCGATCAACGTTTCGGAGCTATTATTTAAGTTCTCGGTTATTAAGTAAGTTTCCCAGGACGGTTTTCAAAATATAGCATCAATGGAGATTAATTCTCTTTTTATTCTAAATATTAACAATTTTACAGTGGCATCCACTTTAGCTCACTTTAGCTCAGAAGTTCGACTACTTGCTCATTTTTCACACTTCTGGTTTTTTTCGTAGTTGTTCTTGTTTTGTAAAATTGAATTTTAAAGCGATTGAACAACATTTACAATACATTTTCTTCTTCGTGTTCGTAAAAATTGTAAATTTTAAAATTGCATAGTTTCAGAATACAAAAAGTTTGGTTAGATCGAATTTTTTCCTAACAAGGTTTCCACTGTACATTTCGATAGACACGTTTTATGATTTATCAAGAAATTAGAATCATGATATTGTTCTTACTCTGTGATATAAAAGACCATGAGCATTTTTCGATGCATTTTTTCATTCAATATTATTCTATCTAAACCAACGGTATTTGATTGAATTTCCGTGAATAATTCCTTTTGTGTCCATAAGTAAACATTAGTCCCTCATTCAGTTTTTCGATCCCCCATTCCCCGCGCACAGCCTCTCTTTTTCATACTCACTTTTTTTTATTCTCCTTCGCAAGCCACAAAACACACAAACAAACTGTATTTGTGCCCTCTATCTTTTCTATTCTGCGTTTCGAGTTGTTGCCTCAGAGCAAGACTTTTTCCAATATTCTATACAATTTTCCAGATATTTCTGTACTTTATGAGCCTTCATCGTTTCGTAATATAAAAATTACTGTCGAAAAAAAAAACAGCCCTTTAAATATTCAAAGAAAACAATTCAAACATTTTAAAATTTCACATTTTCTTATAAAAATTCCACATTTTCTTATTAACGTTTCATTTCTTTATTTAATAATTTTCCTTCATAAAAATTGAGTTTTGTCTGAATTGTTTATGTTCTCTACCTACCATTAATTTTACTTTTTTAAAGAAATAAATGGATCCACCAACTTTTAAAAAGCGGAAGATCGTGGACGAGAATGAAGAAGTTCCAACTAAAGGCGAGAGGCAAAGTGTCGATGAAGGCTGCGAGGCTGCAAGGTTTGGATTTAATATTATTTTTTCATTTTAACAGAAGGTTCACTAGAACAATTTTTGAATTTAAATTTTGGAAAAATTGCGTCCTTCGTTTTCAGCTCTTTCAGTTTAAAGAGAGCCATGATGATAAATGAAATAAATTCTTTTGAAATTAAAAAAGGAAAGCATCGAAAATTACGAAAATGTTTTTTAAAAATTCCCATATGACTTTTGTTCTCCAGATGTTCTTCACTATTTTTGAGATTTCATTTCATTTTTATCTTATTTGTACCATTTGAAAACATTTACAAGAAATGTTTTTCGAAATTTCGTTTTTCCGTTCTCTAACACTCATTTTCAAAACCAAGGCGCGTGAAATGGTCGAACAATTGCAAACACTTTCTCATTCGTGTGCCGACCAGTTAGGCCATTTCAAGCGCCTTACGTTTGGAAATGCGAGTTTTTGCGTACTAGAAAAGTTTTTTTGTCCCGTTTCCCATTTTTTATCACAAAAATACTGTTTTATATTTTCCAGCACCTCAACTAGCGTCTGTGTGAGCACCTCAAACAGCATCAGTGTGTCAAATGCGCTTGACGGCGGTCTCAGTCAGCAGAATCAAGTTAATGGTGATTTACAGGTTCTGTTTTTCGCTTTTATTTTGAAACATTGTCTTAGCTTAGGGGCGAAACGGTCGACTTTATATTTATTTTATTGACATTAATTTATTTATTGTGCTGGAGTGAATTGTTTAAAATAAGTGAAAATATTCGTGATACATATAACTTCATAGCGTTTGCCATCCAAATTTTGAAATAACATTTTAGGAATTGCTACTGTCCTCACCAGCTCATTTGTTTCCAGTAGGACTTTCAGCACCAAATCAACAAACAGTTTCAACTAGTTGGGAGCAATGGCTATGTCTGCTTGCTTCGAATTTATCAGCTTCCCAGTGGCAGGTCAGATATTTTATGAAAAAAAAAACGGAAATCGAAACTGTGAAAAATAGTGACGATTTTAATATCAAATTTGGGGATGTGGTCTGCTTTTCAGAACATTATTGGAATAAGTGATTTTCTAATAAAAAAAAACAGCGTTTTATCGAAGTTTTTGCATTCTTAAAAATCTTGAACCTACCAAGAAACTAAAAAAACAAAATACAACTAAAAAACATGAAAACAATAGAAAAAAGTAATTGTTAACGATAAAGTTTTGTATTTGAAGATTTCTGCATTGGATTTTTTGCTATTTTTAGCGTCGTTTTTAGTTTCTGGTGAGTCCATTAATAAATGTTTTTAATTGCGTAGCGTCGACTCATTATTATTTTCTTAGGCCCCAAAGGCAAGTATACTGTTTTTTTAACCAAAAAAAGTTCAACTAAGCTTCGTAGCATTAAACGTGGTGTGATAGTTAAAATATTCTGATACGAAGGTTCAAGACAAAATTACGAATCCAAGCTTTAGGCTTAACAATCTGAATCGTAGGAGGGGTAGTACTCTTTTTCGGTTGTAGCCCTTTAACTTTTTTAAGGCGGCAGGGTGTACAAAGCTTAACGTTTTTCAAAAAAAATTTTGATTCGAGCGAAAAACTCATTTTGCATAAGAAAAAGGCACTGTAAATATGCACCCTCCTCAACTTTTTTCAAATTTTAAGTCTTCGACTTTTTGAAACAACACTATTCCACCTATGAGCTGAATTAGGTTGTAAATAAAAAAGGTGAATATTCAGAAAAAAGGGACACGTTTCTTTTTAAAAGTTTCCCTATTTGTGTCATAACCAATACATTTGAGGGTTACTGGCTAGCACATTGTGCCGTATTCGGAGATCAAGCCGTTCCAGTGCACCTGTTATCATTTTTCTCAAGTGTTCAATCGTCTCAAACAACTCCAGTCGATTCTTACCATCCGAACAACAAGATTCATGAAAATTACGGTAAGCCGTTTGTTTTTTTTCGATTTGTAGATGATATATTTTAAAAGAGCCAAGCATGCAATTATCCTTGCTGCCTTTTTTGACAATTCGCCACAAATTTATTTTCGTTATGTTATCTATAAATTCCCATAGGTTTTCACCAATATCAACACTTCTTAATTTTCAAAATTACCCCAAAAAAAGATTTTGTTAATTACAAATTATTCTTCGATCGTTTAATTCCAGCTGATTTTTACATAACAGCAGACTTGTCGCCTCGGCCAGCCGAAGGCCTGCCGGATGCCTTTTTTGTTGCGCGACAATTCTGCTTAACAGTATTTACTTCTTCCTGACGTGTTTCAAAAATTTTAAAATTTTCTAATGATGACAACCACCAAAATTGTGTATGTGTTTTTCTCAGGAAATATACTCCATGCCACATAACATTACTTCTTTGCGTCTATTAAATATCACTTATATGTTTTTATCTGTGAAAAAATGTCAAGTTGAAGTTGAAAAAATGAGACAGCTGGTTGGAAGAAAACTGAAAGTAAATGAACGTCAGATTTATCTAGTCGCAGAGAAACGATTTAGATAAGAAAAACGGAAAAAGCGGCTCCCGCAGGAATTTTTGGGTTATCTTTATCTCTGTGGGTCCGTCTTCTTTCACTTATTTTCCTCTTCATTATTTTTTTGCTCCATTTGTTTCGATAAGTGAAAACGCGATTGGAATTCTGGTGTTATTTTTGTTGTGTTATGTATGCGGAAGCTTCCGATAGATATTTTCCAATTTTCTCAGTTTGATAAAGTTTCGAAACAGTATATTTTCGAATGCGAACAAAACAATTTTTTTGAAAGAATAAACTAAAAATATTGAACCGAAACTTTTTTCAATCTGAATTCTGGAAATTTTGATTTTTTCAACCTTCGTTTCCAGCTTTTTAACTTAAAGGAGGGCTCGAATAAAACTATTTTAAAATAAAAAAGGGATTTTCTAGGAATTAGTGGCAAAAAAACAAAGAAAAAGAAACGTTATAATTCATACGTTCTATAGTTTCGTAGATAGTTTCACAAATAGATTCATAGGACTATACTTTTTTCATTTCAAAAAAATTCAATTGGTGAGTCCTCCTCTAAAAAGTTTACAAAGCCATTTTTTGCATTTTACATTCTAACTCAAATCAAGTTCTGTCGGAAGAAGACTATTTTTCGAAATTTCACAGTTTTGTAAAGAACTTTTTTTTTCAAATTCGCTGCACATTTTTAAAAAGACAACATTTTTTAAAAATATGCATTGCACGTTGTTTCTTTAAAAAGTTTTAAGTAAAGTTCCGCGATTCTGATTGTGAGTGTCTCTTCCTTTTTTAGCTCGTTCTTTCTGTTTCGTTTACTCATATTACGCATAGATTCTGTAATATTCAGAACCTCAGAAATTGATAAAAATCTGATACGGTGCTAGAAAATGGGTAACGCGGCCAGTGGTGGAAGCGGTGGCTCGAGAAGAGACTTGAACTACAGTAACGCGACTGTTTTTTCGAATGGTCGATTGGCGGCTGCAGAGACAAGTGGGTTTTTATAATGGTGTGCAGTTATTCACGAGGAGAAACTATTTTAGTGTTGTGTAAAATACATTTTTTTTGCCATAAAATGTTATAAATACGCTTAAAGATAATTATTCCTGATTTAATTCAACAACTTGTTCGGGATTCTTAGAAATTAATGTGGGCCACTACGAATGTTTTTTAAAAGTTAAAGCCAACTGTTCCGGTACGAATTGAAAAAAAGAGAAAAGTGCGTTTATTGACACCCAAACCGAAATACTTAAGTACCGTGTATCTAAAGCGCTAACACATTTAAAGAAAGCGCATGAAAAAGTAATTTTTAAGAAATGTATTGATTCTAAATTTTTTAGTCTATCTGTTAATATGATTTTTAAAATACTATCCATAGAGTTTAGAATACTATCCATCGTATTTCTATAAAGTAAGTTATTTTCCTTCTTGGGGTTATTTTCCTTCTAGTTTTTAAAAAATCAGACGATGAAAATTTTTGCTGTTCTCACATCTCGATATTTGAGTGAAATATCAAAAAATACAAGTTGTGGTTATTCGATTTTTCTGCGAATTTCTTGTTCTCAATGAATTGATTTTTTATTTCATTTTTCAAGTCAATAATTCTGTCAATGTCACTCGCAGTCTTAGGCACGCTTCAACTACTTCGTTTTCGGAAAACTTAAGCACTATAAACATGTTCGAAATTCTTTTTTATCTTTATGAAGAAAAAATAAAGAAATCCTCCTTTGATTCATTGCCCATTACTCTTCTATTTTAAATTCTGCTGTTGGTGGTGGTGGTGCCGATGCTAAAAATAAACTACTTTTCTAAAAATAGAAGCACGAAAAAATGCATTTATCTTTTTTCTTTTCTTTTTCCTTGTTGTGCTGTAGTAGTAACAAATGTTTTTCAGTCTTCTGGCTTTGTTTGTCTTATGTTTTTTTCCTGAAACAACTTTTATAAATAATGATATCTGAAAAAAATAGGTGCTTGTTTAGTTGTGGATTTTTTTTGAAAGATTTCTTTCGATAGGATGTTGACATTTCTTCAAGGACTTTTATTTATGTTATCTTTATTCAGCATGACAATTCTTTTCCTGATTTAATTCAACAAATCGTTCCCATTTTTAAATTCATTAGATTATTTTCTTTTCAACCGATTTTTAAGCACATATGAACCGTTTTATGGTTCGTGAAAAAATGAGAAATATCCTTCCGTAAATTTAAATATCCTTCCTTTAAAATCGTTGTCATCTTTTTTTCTTCGTTTAAGGTTATCTACTTTCGAAATTAGGGATTTAGACTTTCAAAAGTTATCGGGTGTTTTGTCGTACTCGAACTTTTCAGAAAAACTATATTTACTAGTCAATCTAGACCGACTGATCTATCTTATGATTCCATTTCTGAGTGATATTTCAAACGACACCGCCTAATCAGAATATTCCGAACAATTTATGAATAATTTTCATTAGTTATTTGCAATTCTTGCTCCACATAAATGCTGGTCACCATAACTGCTTCGATAATCTTAAAGTTTTCTGCTTCATTTTTTTCTATTTGCTCCAAAAAGACCACCTCATCCTCTTCTATTGATTCCATGTTGTCGTTTTCTTCTTCTTCATCTCGTCGGATGGAAGGAAGGATGAAAAAAAAGAAGTGACGAGAAAAAACGAAAAAGTAGAGAAAACAGAAACAAGCACACACACACGCACACACATAGAGACACAAATATAAACCAACCACAAGCAATGCAATGCTTTTTGGAAATTGGAAAGCATAGAGAAGAGAAGCTGAAGCTGAAGCTGTGAGCTCGAGTTGTTGTGCGAGCATTTTTTCTTCTTCTCTTTTTCTCTGTAAGTGAGAAAATGTATTTGAGTGCATTTTTCTAGGGGCCCCTTTTCTCCTTTCTTGGCCGAAAAATGCGTCTTCTTATTTTTTCTACGTCGTTTACACACGCCCTACATAGCTTCTTTTTGACGAAATATTATTTTTTTGTGATCTTTACTTATTAGAATTACAAGTATTGATATATAGTTTGTTTTTCAGCAAGAGAAAGGGCGTTGCTCCAGTTCTTTTCCTTTAATTTTCAGTTGAAGAGTAATTTTCTCTAGAAGCATAAATAAATTAGTTGAGATTCAAAAGAAATGAGAAAAGAAAGACATGTCTCTTTGTTTAAAAATGTTTTCCATTAAAGTGAGAAAAAGATTATTCTCTCTTTTCAGAGAAGTTCTTGTTTGATTCACCCGATTCCTATCCGGCTAAATATTCTGAAAACAAATTAGTTTCTCTTTCTCACTTGCACATCGGAAAAAAAAAGATAAATTAACATAAAAAAAGATTATTTTTCACAGGAAAAATTATTTCATTCTTTTTTTCGTCTTCTTCTTCTTCCTCTTCCTTTTCCTTTTCCTGCTAACGCAATAGTAATCAAATTCGTATGTTTTCTCTATCTTCAGCGGTTTACTACACCATTCTTTTTTTTTCAATTTTGCATAGAAGAAGAAGGCGCACTTGTAAAAATGAACAATTTTTGTGTTTCAGAAGAGCCCTCGTGGATTCTGAATATAAAATTACCATTTTCGATGAGATTTTTCATCTAAATTTTTGAGTTGATAATTTCTTTTGTAATGGATTAGTCGAAAAAGCATGAAAGTACTTTACAATTTCAAAAAATTACTTTAAAAAAAGTTCATAAAAATGAACCTGCTACACGTTAATGAATTCTGTTCAGTATCTTTTAAATTCTCCACGGCGCGAAAAACACTACGGGCTGTTTTTAAGTTTTTGGCCATTTTAAGAAAGAGAAATGGTTTTTCATTTTCTGATGCGCTTTGTTTATCGATTCTACGCATTTTGGATGGCCGTTCAGCTTTTTTGCTCCAGAATCCAACGAGCTAATACAAAATTAAAATTATAGTCACGTGGTGTTTTTCGCGCCGTGTGCTCACTTTCATCATTCCCATTTTCTTTTATTAAGAAAAAATGGGTAGGCAAAAAATTTGTACGGATTTCAAGAGTTTATATTGGGGGTTTTTTGAGTTGTTAATAGAATCTACAAAAAATCTGTTGATCCCTTTTGCGTCGTGTATAGGTTGGAAAACCATGAAATGATCCTTAAAAAGTATTTTTAGTGAATATCTTGCATAAAAGAGATTCCGAACTTTATCATCCTAATTGTAATTACAAAAAGTCGTAAAAGAATTTTTTTAACCTTATTGTTGTTTGATGCTGTTTTCATTCTTTTTTTTTTCAATTCGTCCGCCCATCTCCTATATGTTATCAACAAAAACGGAGGTGAAGCCTCGCATTCTTGCCTCCGTTTACAAAAATTCATGTAATATTTCCATTCTGGCAAATCATCGATTTTTTTTGGGCGGGGGGCATAAATGCTTTTTTTTCAATTTTCAATAAACACAAAACATTTTGTGTTTTCCTTCTTTACTTTTCTAACAGAGACCTCTTTTGAAAAACTGGAATTTGTGAATATATTTGCAACAAACTAAGGAAAGAAGTGGGCACAACCAGAAACCAAGAAAATTCCCTTGCATCTAGCTAGAAAGTTAATTTGGAAAGAGCATTCAGTTTGCAATCTCTTCTACTTTCTACAATCTTCCATTTCTTGTTCATTTTTCTTTTACATCAAACGTAGAAAATCTTTTTTGGAATTCAGTTTTCAAGCATTCGATTTTCTCGAAAGTCATTTTTTTGAAGTCGGATTTTTTACGTCTTTAATTTTTTGTCCAACATCCCCTGGAGGTTACAACTTATTTTTAAAAATTCAAAAACAAAATAATTTCATTCCATGTCCAAAATTATAAAGAGTTCTTGTGAAAAAAACAATAATTAAAGTTCTCTAACAGTAAAAGTCTTTTCCTTTAGAAATATTCCGTCATTTAGTTTTTTTTTATTAGAGATGTTCCTCAAAGCCTATTTTCAACGTGGTCAATGATTCTTCATCACATAAATTGAAATAGTTTGAGAAAAAAAATGAGTAACGAAAAAGAGAAGAAATTATCGGGAAATTAACCCAAGGTCTTCTTTCCATCTTTTTTTTTTGGTTGCCCCCTTCATTGTTTCTATAAAAGAATTTGCTACTATTTTTAGAATCTTTCTCCGTTTACTTCTTCTCCTCCACTTTCTACATCGTCTTTCTCCACATTATTGTCATTTTTCTTTTCCCGAAGGAATATAACAGAAAAAATTTCATCAACATCATCATCACTGTTTTTTTTCGCCCGATTTTTCTTGTTTGATGTTTCTTGAACGACGTGATTTATTATTTTAGAAGCGAGCAAGCTGATAAAAATTCTGAAAAGGTTTTCGGAACATCAAGTTCTATCTTATAAAAATGTCACGAACCCACTCCTGACAAGAACACTAAAATTTCTTAATTTGAAATCAACGTAATTACGCGTCATGTAGGTGGGAAGTCTATAGAACAGACTGTTAAAATAATTTTTTATAAAACATATTCAATTTAAAAATTACATGAAACTTTTTATACAATAGCATTCTTCCAAGAATTCTTCATTTTTTAAAGAATTGATCTTTACGATTAATATTTGAAAAGGGATAAACGTAACGTTAAACCTTGAAACGGTTTCAAAATTTGTTATTCAAAATTTTCAGATTGAAATAAAAATCAAGTACATTGTTTTTCTTATTTCTTGTCACTGAAAAAGAAAAAAACACTGAAATCTAACACAAAAATACATGAAATATAAATAACTTTTTGATGACTACTGCTTCTGGCTGCCGTGTCGCCTATGTCGAAAAATTGTCTGTGTGTGTGTGCTGCCTGAAAAAAGCAGCCCGTCAACCCTTTTAAACCCACGATTACTCGAGACGAAAACCACGAAAAATAGTAGACAAATTGGCAGAGATTCAACTACCCAGAACGTGTTTTTTCTTCTTCTTTTTCTTCTTCAACGATTTGCAGCACTTCTACTATCTTTTCTTCCTTCTTTCCATTTTTATTTTTTCGTTTATGTTTTCGTCATTATCTCTCGAGGTCGTAGTTTCTTTTATTTTAATTTTTTTTTGTTTGATTTCAATAGTTCTTAAAGACAATGTATCTGTTATTTTTTCTTGCCGTTTTGGAAGACATGTTCCGGCACAGAAGACTTGTCTTTAAAACTCTTGAAGGAGATTGGAAGACGAGTCTTTAAGACTCCTGAAGGCACTCTTTAAATTGTGTATTTTTTCCAGATTCCCCTGAAATTTATAGAAAAAATTAGTTCTTAAAAACTAAAATTTCCACGATTATCGTTTAAAGAATTAAATTTTCCTGATAACAGAGAAAAACGATCAAGTAACATTTTTTGATGTAAAATTTACATAGCCTGAAATAAAAAAATCCGGTTAAATTGTGAAAACTGTGAATTTCAAAAATTATCTAAAATATAGTTTTTTAAATAGTAAATTTACTTTTTTTAGTTTCTGGCATACCACATTTTTAAAAAGCTTCAGAAACGCCTAAAATTTTTTCTAATTTTCAAAAGTCAATTGACAACAAATTTTATCATATAGATACCAAAGATGCCAAGTTTATTTTTTTGTATTTGCATTCCAGTTGTACTTACCTTTCTTTTGATTGATAAATTTTTCAAAACTTTATCATTTTTTAGTAAACGATGTGGATTTTTATTTTGAAAAAAAAAAATGAAAGTTGTTTTCTTTTTTCAGATGGACGAAACAATCAGTTTCTATTCTATCTCCTCTGACAAATAGAATCTTTTTAAACTCTTTTTCCCCTTTTTATCGACAAAAAAACTACTCTTTTCTTGTCCCGAAAGTTTGCGATTTGCATAGCAATTGACTATTGTCGATGTAGAGCAAAGTGTTTTGAGATTACTGTATGTAAATGTGAAAGTTGTTAAAAATAGACAAACATTTCAAAAGGGAATGAATTCAGAACTTCAACCATTTTGGCCAAGAGTTATTGGAATTTGTTGTTTTTTCCCGACAAATTAGTCGCTAAAAAAGTCTAATTAGTAAATTCTGTTCATTCTAAATCAAATCAAGTCAATTGTTTTTTCTCGTCTTTCATTTTTTCTGTCATTTGCGACGTCGCCACAAATCAAAAGAACATTAAGAATTATATTATTTGATGATGGTTTCCCACTAGCGAAAAAAAATGAAAAAAAAATACAAATAACCTCGGATTTTTTGTTTTGTTTATCTGTCGTCGTTTCTGCTAGTCTAAAATTAGACGAAAAATGGGGGATCCCTAGAAAAATCCAAGATGGGTTAAGCCCACCACAACATTTGCTTTAAAGTTGAGCAAAATTATAAAGGATATACTGAAAACCCATTTAGGCATTTAGATAGGATAATTCCAATATTTTTACAAGAATAAGTTAAAGGAGGTATTACCGAAAAATAGTGCTATTCCACATTTGTTCTCTAAGTCTTATGTTGTGCCGATCAATTATTATTTCCTAAAAGTTTTTATCATAATTCGGTTTGTAATTCGATATACAACACTAAACTAGGAGACGAAAAATCGAGAGAACAAGAGGGAATAAAATAAGATGATTGTGTTTTATCATTTGATTAATGAAATTTCGTCCAAGTTGTATTTGAAGAAGTTCACATCATCAATGGGAAGGGAGTGGAATTTGCTTTAATTTAGTTTTTTCCATGCATTGTTTTATCACATCAAACGCTCTAATATAACACCTTATCAAATACCATCCAATGTTTACTCTGATAATTTTTTGTCAATGTTGCCAACAGCGATTCGTCTTTAGTGTTGTATCACAATATTTTTAAAAAAGCCATCATTTTTCTTTTAACACCAATAATTGACTTTTTTCAAAGTTCTTTATAAAACACTGTTCTACTCTTCATTCGTCAGGTTTCATTCCCTTGTGATTCATTTTTCAGTGATTCAGCTACCAGCCTCCGGCGCCGTGGCAAACACATTTTGTTTTCTATATATGTATTTTTCTTCCTTTCACGTTATTATGTGGAGCATTCATTCCTGTGTTGAAAAAAATGAGAATTTTTTATGCTGAAGAATTTTGCTGGCGCTCATCATTTCCCACATTTTATTGATTTATTTCCGACAATTCAATACGATTCGCTCTTGAATTTGAATATTTGTGTCTCCTTCTCTCTTTTGGTTGTTGCCAACACAAACAGGGAAATGTTTTACTTTTTTATGCTCTCTTCCATACTCTATATTTGAAAAAAGTTTTACCTTCAGGAACGATATTCAATCCAGTAATTGTTATCAACGAACGAGAGCTGGCTTGTCTTTTTTTTCAATAAAACCCTTAAAAATCCTCGTTCGAATAAGAGATAGTTGCGTGGATAGTGTACAGAAAAGGGTAAATTAACCATAACTTAAGGAGAAGAAGAAGGTCTGAGAGATGCTCAAATTTTTGAAACCGAAGTCGTCGGATGAAGGAAGTTCGAAAGAAAATAAGTCATCGGCTTCTAGTAGGTTTTATAATTTGGATTCTTTCAATTTTTTAAACATGTTTAATGAGTTTCGAATATTTTCGAGGGCACAATATCAACGTTCTTTAAGAAGGAGTTTACTGGGCTAATAAATGAAATTGGGATGACAGTTGACCTCATATTCTTTCCAAATATGTTTTAAAAATTTTCGAAAACGAAACTTTTTCTATTACATTGTTTTAATGATTGTTTTCTCGGCTTCTACATGGTTTTGGAAATTTAAGAGTCGATGTCTCAGAAAGTAGAACATACTGTGGCACAGTTGCACCAACGTGAAGATAGGATCTTGATATTTTGCATGGAGGGTACCTAGGTCCCTCTTAGGAAAAAAATACATAATTTATTTGGCTACACCCCCTTTGACCTAGTGAAAAAAATCCGGGTGGTCCCAAAATCGAAATTTTTATTTTTAAAGATAAAGTTAAAATATCTTTGATAATCGATTACCCGCACATTTTTGAGTTATTTTCATGTTGACATCTAATTTCCAGCTCGTCGGCATCATGCCGAAAATTTGATTTTTCTGAAAAAATGGTCCAAATTTTCCAGTTTTTCCCATTTTTCGATATGATGAAGTACTTGGCCCCGAATGGAAATATGGAAATTTGTAATCCTTATGATGTTTGTAATCAAATTCCATGTTGATTTAGCGGAATCCCTGTAACCTTTTTGGGGTTTCAGAGCAAAATAGGCGAGATTTTTGCAAAATTCCAAAGGGTCCCCCCCATGGAATAAAAAATCGAAAATTTTAAAATCTCCCCATATTATCAGAGGGACTCTTACTAATAAATATCTAGTGTTTCCCAAAATATTAGCCATCATGTGGACCTATGGGCCGCGTGGCAACAGCTCAAAGAACCTCCATTCAATATCGCGATTTCCAATACAGGCAGCAGTTTTCTGTGTACGGGGACTGAAGGTATTTGAGCTGTTGCTACGTCGCCCATAGGTCCACAAGATGGCTCATATTTTGGGAAACGCTGAATATTTATTAGTAAGAGTCCCTCTGATAATATGGGCAAATTTTAAAATTTTAAAATTTTTTTGCAAACTTTTTCCATAGGGGGGACCCTTTGGAATTTTTCTAAAATCTCGCCTATTTTGCCCTGAAACCCCAAAAAGGTTACAGGGATTCCGCTAAATCAACATGGAATTTGATGAGAAACATCATAAGGATTAAAAATTTTCATATTTCCATTCGGGGCCAAGTACTTCATCATATCGAAAAATGGGAAAAACTGGAAAATTTTGACCACTTTTTGAGAAAAATAAAATTTTCGGCATGATGCCGACAAGATCGAAATTAGGTGTCAACATGAAAAATACTCAAAAATGTGCGGGTAATCGATTACCGAAGAGATTTTGACTTTATCTTTAAAACTAAAAATTTCGATTTTGGCACCACCCGGATTTTTTTCACTAGGTCAAAGGGGGCGTGGCCAAATAAATTATGTATTTTTTTTCTAAGTGGGGCCTAGGTACCCTCCATGCAAAATATCAAGATCCTAGCTTCACGTTGGTGCAACTGTGCCATAGCCAATAGACCTGATGTCGAAAATCTCAGACATCGACTATTAAACAGATTTTGAACGAGTATGATGTCTATTTTCATCCCAGTTGAATTCACGAGTTCCGTGAAGCCATCCGTTAATACCAAGTTTGAAACTATAAAAACAAATTTCGTTAAATTTCTATGAACCATTTTTAGTGAAACTAGCTATTATTGTATGCTTAAGAAAGTTTTAAGGTCACATTTTTGAGGAAGTCACACACCAAACAAACGCGATTCCTCTTCATTCGATATCCATCACCATGTTTTCCAGTTTTTAAATTGTTGTTTTTCTTAGTTCTAGATAGGGCCTGACTGACGTTATTGGAGAACAGAGAAAAAGGAATGATCGAAGTACGTAAATGCATCACCGAAAAAAAGAGCTCCATTCGTGCGGAATTCCAATTCCAATTTTGGGGGAGAAATGGTGTTAGTGAAGTGGGGCATCTTCTCTGTCTAACACTACTTACTTACCCGCCCCAAGATGAGAGTTGCATTTGAATTTTTTTTTCACTCCGCGCAAATGTTGTTTGACCGCTTTTTCCGGAAGAATTTTTAGAAGTGTTATTCCTTAAAGAGTATATATTTTTTTATTTTTCAAATTATGCTGTCCTCTTCTTTTTTCCGCGGAAGTATGAAGGAACGGAAAAGCGAGGCGCTGAAGAACCACAAAAGTAAATATCTGTCGAGCTCTTACTTAGATTCAGGTAAAACATGAAGTTTTTAAGATGTAGTGACTTTTAAAAAAATAATAACAGTTTTCACCTATTAGTTGAAAATGTGGGAAAATGTAAGTGATTCTAGGTATGCAAAGATCCAGTACAGATTCCATTAAGTTATGAGTTCAAAGGCAGCTTGTCCGTTAACATGATCCAAATTCAAGGCAAAAAAATCAATATTCGAATGAGATCCCAGGTGGTCTAAAGAACAATACCAATATGTTGCCACATTCAAATAATTGTGTTTCGCCCCAATTCCGACCTCATTGCACGGACAGCTACCGCGTCGCACGGACACGCGCGTATTCAAATTTTGATTTTTTTTCAACTTTGGACCGCTGCAATGAAGCGTGTATTTACCGATGTGATTTCGCATAAATTGCATTGTACTAAAGAGAGAACGCTCTAATTTTTGAAACTAAGATCAGGTAGGGTCAAATTAACTGAACAACTGTCTTTAACGACAAATTTCGAACACTTTACTTTCAAAATTTCGAACACTACTTTCGTTTGTTTTTTTTTGTTCGGAATTTCGAAATTGATAATCATGCCGAAATCAATACAAAACAGTTAAATTCGAAAGAAAATCGATATCATTCTATAAATCAACGACGGAAGTGTGTTTTTTGAGCACGCACTGAGGAGTTTGAGCCAAGTAATGAGTTTTCATTATTCCGATTTCCGCAGAATTGAGCTAAAAAAAACAGACATACCCTCACTCTTAGAAAAAATTGAAAACAGTTTATTTACCAGCCAAATTTCTCTTTCGAATGCGCAATGAGCTCATCAAAAACATCATAAAATGCATTAAACACTTCTGTTGTAGTATTATTTTCAAAATGTTAAAATTCGAATTGTGTTCTAGTCGAAAGGTGTTATCGTTTTGTAATGCCACCATTCGTTAAAAGTTTCACTATAAAGTGTTCTAAATATGATAATTACGGTAATTATTATAAAAGGAAATTGCCAGAAAACACGAACTTGCAAATATTAAGAGTTTAGAATGTCCCAAGAAAGTTCTAGATACAAAATGCAAATATTGATATGGCTATTATTTTAGGATTATTCTTTGTTCAATTTTTTTTGAGATGACTCTTCCTCTCTCCCATTTTTAAAAACATTGAAATAAAGGAGTCACATGTAAAAAAATAAAAGTAAGTTTTCGTAAACAAGTGATGATTTTAATCGATATCTAAGATTTGAGGCAACTGCTCATATTTCCTTGTTCTTTTGTGAACGAAAAAATATTGCTAAGTTTTTTTTTCAATTCGTTTAATTTACTATTAATATATTCATATTAAACTAGAGTATCCTGAATATTTGGTGATGTTCGTCATGCCGGCATCATTTAAAATTCTGTTATCATATTCAAAAAATTACCTTGGTTTTCTATATTTTATGCGATGTTCCACAAATGCAAATTCAAACTCTACTGCAGTTTCCACGTGGTGCTCTTTACACGTTCAAGTGAAACAAGATGATATAAAGCACAAAAAGCAACTTTTCGGCAACGACGAGCAGCTCGTAAGAGAACAACAGCATGAGCAGAATAGACGGGAGCAGCAGCTGTTACCCGTTTCTTCAACTGGCGGCAGTAGCGACGATCAGCAACAGCATCAATCAGATCTTCTATCGGTTAGTCAATGTGCACCCAACGACATAGAGTCAGAACGAAACAACGATAATTCTGTGAAAAATCGTTGTTGTGAAATTTATTCTTCAATGCCTACCAAATTAGACGTCCTTGATAATATTCGGTTGTCAGCGACGAATTTGAATCAAGCGGGTAGTCAAGAAGATGCAAACGACGATGGTGATTTTGATGTCACAGCTTGCTTTGTACTTCCATCCCCGTCCAGCTTTTCTAAACTTACTATACTCGACAACGATGATGATGGTTATTGTGGGTTTCATATTTAGTTTTTTCAGTGGATTTTAGTATTTTTTAAAATTTTTAGCATTCAGAACCGTTTAACATTTAGATAAGAAAAAAATTAGGTTTTTTCTTCCATTAAATTTCGATAAAAGTCCTTCACAAAAGGATTTAGTAAAAAAAAACAACACCATTTTGAGCATCACATTTTCTGAACAAATTTTTAATTTTTATTTGAAATGTTTAATTTAGTTTTTTTTTCATCTCGTTCTGAAACCACATAAATATCGGTAACTTCACACATATTCTTGCCGATATTCACCCATTAGATAGATAAAGAAACAGATGTTTCGGAATGGTATTGTCATTTTAACAAAAAAGAAAAAGCACGAATAAAAACACCTCTCGAGAAATGTTACACTTCTACAATGATTAGAAAAAATCTCCTCGGAAAGCCTGAAAAGAACTCTTGAAAGGACAATGGCTGGCTTTTCGACACAAGAAAAATCCCCAATGGGAACATAAAGGCGTCGAGAGGTGCCCTATGCCCAAAGATAAACGATATGTGTTTCTCTTTTTTGTCGAGCAAAAGGCATTTTGCAAGTTCGCTGCCTATAACATTATTTTTCTGGAGTTGTTCCTTATTCGTTGATTCTAATTGGCACACATTTTGAGTACTCTCGGAGAATCGTCATCACGAAGTCTAGTATAAATATTGTTTGGATGGTCGATGCTTCAGTTTACCTTTTTTCAAACTGCTTTGAAAGCTTCAATCGATTTCCAGCTATGTACGTTATTGGTGTGTCAGTATTGATTTTCTTATAAACTACTTTTTTAAATAATTAAAATTATACCATTCGAACTACTGTCATGATCTCTTTAAAAGACCAGAACGAATATAGTTATACTGATTTGATGTGGGACTTGTCTCGTTTCAGTTGGTAGATTCATGGTTTCCAAATTGTTCAGCAATACTTAATCGTTTGAGCATTGTGTTCTCAGGTGCGTTTTGGTTTCGGCATATCTAACGCAATGTTTCAAAAGTTTTTGACGTCGGAAAACTTTTCCTACTGTTTGATGGGACGCAATTTCTTTTATAAACTCAGAAAAAATTATGTTGAAATATTCTTCGAATATTGCACCTTTCAAAAATTTATTTTTGTCATACGAATACTAATTCTCCAAACAAAGTATATAAAACGCGTTCACCAATGTAAGAACGTTGTATATTCCGTTTCCTGTTGGTTTTCTTTATTTTTTCCCTAATTCGAAAGACATCAATTTGCCACTTATCTTTTAAAAAAATAGAAAAAAAGGAGATGTTTCTTCTTCCTCCTTTTCAATTCTATCAATGTGATGGCTTTTCCTTCGGCTTTCAGTGTGCCAAAAACTCATATATCGATGAAGCAGAGAATCAGACTCGTTTATTTTTTCTTCTTCTTCTTTTTTTCTTCTTCATATTCTTCTTCTTCTTTTTCACAAAGCTCTAAAAATGGGCGGATCGAACAGAAATAGTATTGAAAAGTGAAGAGTGTAGATGTATATGCATGTGCGCGGCTTGAAGTCGAGTCGATTTTTTTTCGTGTACATAGACGTGCATAGGAGTTATTTGGACCCTCCTGGAAACTCAGCTTCTCTTTTACTGAGAAGCTTGTTGTCATCTGAGCCGTTGGTGTCAAACCTAAAAAAACAATATATGGGTTCAGACTACTGATTTTTGTATTTCGACCACTTTAATATTATTTCTATTCTTCAACTATGTCTTCAAGTAGCAATAAAAAAGTTCAAATAAAATTTTGTAGGTTTTCAAAGTTTCGTTTTGTATTTATCTGAAAGCATTGATGAAGAATTGTCATGTAGGTTGAAGATCTTGGCCTAATTAAAAAAATGTTCCATTTTTTCTAGAAATTTCTGGCTTTCTAGTAATTAATTGTTTTAATTATTCGTTTGGTTGACATAGTTCCTACTTCTGTTCCTTTAATTTGGTAGATACGAACTAACATGCAACCTTTAAGACGATTTTCGGTCTGATAAGTTTTGAAAAGTTTTCAGTTTCTGATAACTATTATAAATTGAGGAGCCCAACCCGGCTAAGAAATCAGACGCTGCTCGGATAATAGAGCAGGTCTTAGAGCTTTTCTTCCATCGTATCAGATTTCAGTCGCATTGTATTCTCACAGTTTTCCTCGAGTCAGTGTTAAATTCACTATACTTGAAGATTAATGTTACCTTGTTTTAAATAAAATAAAAAACAAAAAACGGAACGTTTTATTGAAGATTGAGGAATGAAAAAACAAGAAACCGGAAAAAATTATCAAGAAAATTTAAGTCAAAATGTAAATGATTAATTTATTTTTTCAGTCAAAGAATTCCTGGACAAAGCGAGAGAAGATTTTAAACAAAGATGGGAAAATCCGGCTCAGGTTAGTTATTTTTAAAATTAATTTTCATGTGTTTTAAATTAAGTTTTTCATTGTTCAATTTACAAAAAAAATACCGCGCGAAGTCAGTACTCAAATGGACACTCTTTTTAACTGTATACTTTTTTATTTTTGAACTCCAATTTTTCTTCATTGTGCGATGTTTTGAAATTAGATTGTTCACTGAATTTTCCATTAATCTCTTAATATTACTTAAAATTAAATTCGTAAAAATTTTTGAGTCCTCTTGAATTTTTTTGAAACCAGTATCTGAATTTGTTATAGATAAAATATTCTCATTAAATATGAATGTTTTATCTTTTTCTATGTTTGTTGCACATTTTTTCAATGTTCTCTGATATTTTTTTGCCTTGCGAATATGTATATTCCATGCAAAAATTGAAAGAGAAGGAAAATGAGAAGAGGATTTAGAAAGTACGTGTAAAGTTATTTTCAGCATTTCCTTCTCATCCTGAGAATTGACCGTCTTGCTTTCATGTTTTTAATTATCTATTTTTAATAACATTCTGGAAATGTTGTACATTCCTGTCTGATTACAGTTAAAGATTGTTTGGCTTCTTTCCATCTTCTATTCTAATTTCATCCACATTGTCTTTGAAATTCAATTTTCATTGACGTTTGGGAAAAAGTGTTCAGCCTGTTCTTGAAGACAAGATTTTTTTCCTCGAGGTTTTAATCTAGGTGTCAATCATAATAACTTTATAAATTTAAGCTAGGTTTCAAATTGTGAACCTTCAATTTTCCAAACATAACGATGTTTGTAATTTTCAGATAACTCAGCTCAAACAATGATTAATAAACATTTCAAAATGCATTCACTAATTTAATAATACACTAATTTAATAAAGTAGTGTGCAAAGTTTTTTTTTAATTGAGCAAAAAATACAGAAACTTGTCTGTATTTTTTCTATGTTTTTGATTTTTTCACAATTAGTTTTTTTTTACAATTAGCGAGTAAATGTGAACCGTTGAAATTTACAATATTTTAAAAAACAACTAAAATAATCAATAAGGTTTCATGCTTAACCAAAATCGAGCTGATTTCGTTGCTAAATTTTTAAAACACCTTTTTTTGAAGCAGTTTACGGCAAGGGACAGTTTACAGAAAAAAATGATTTCGAAAAATTGAAGATTCCGGGATTCTAAAGTCTTTAAATTTTGGAGTTTCAGTTCTTAGAAAATTCAGAATTTTTTTAGATAATGGTAATTCTGAATTGTTTTCAACAATGAAAATATCACTCTAAAGAAAACTTAAAGAAATAAAATTCTGAAATTAATACTTTATGTTTACAACTAATCTTCTCTGTAAAAACACTGATATTTTTGTATTCTGACAACTTCCGTTTTGCTAATCAGAAGAATTAATACCGAGCTAGAGTATTTCAAACCATTTTTTGACGCTAAATTTAACCCCCCGAACTGTCCCTAAACACGCAAAGAGCTCAAAAAACACATATATCGGGACGGTGAAAAACCCCCGGTTAGTTCACATTTTCTCTTTCTCTATCATTTCCAATAAAATTTCGTGTCGAGGCGACTTCGCAACAAACAACCAGACGCAGGCGAGCGCTTCGAAATATTTTTTTCTAAACGTGTATGATGTTAGAAATAGAGGCGGAAAGAAATTGAAAAAAAAAAACGAAAATGAGTGTTTGTGCGTATGTGTGTATGTGTGTGTATGTGCGCGTGTGTGTGTGTTTGTGTGTGTGTGTGTGTGTGTGTTTGTGTGTATATATTTGTGCGAAGCAAAAAATCTATTTTTAGACCTCAAAATTTTTTAGTATGATTCCTCTCCTTTTCCCCGAGTTCCCTGAAGGAAATTCTTCCTCTCATGTGATGTATTGTGTGTGCGTTTGTCGGGAGGTCTAGCTTCCTGCAGAATGCTAAATCTCGCAACGATCTTCTCTTGCTACAGTATATTTCGTTTTCGGTGTTTTCTTCTTTGCTTTCGCCGTCCATCCATCCATCGCCGTTTTTCTCGATATGACTGTGTACCGTTGAATTCGGCGGCGCTTTTCTTTGTATTTTTCCAATTTATTTTAATTAGGACTTCCTCAGGATTTTTAAATTTCCGTTTTTTGTACTCCCTGAATCATATAGTTTTAATTCGTTTTTTGATTAATTTTTGAATATTATTCCCTAAAAAAATATACTGTAAAGACAAATATTAAATTTTTAATATTTATCTTTATTAGTATGTTTAGTAATTTTTATAATGTTATTTTTTTTAATGATCCAATTTGTCGAAATGGCACTTTAAAGACAGTGTTTCACTTATTTTTACCCTATATTCACTGGTTCAAATATAAAATCTTTCTACTATAATCTAATGCAACCCACGCGAAAACCCGACGAAAAACAACCAAACTTGCAATTTTAAAATGTTAAAATTTTGATTTTTTTTAAATTCAACAATATATCCTGAGCAAATTTGATGCTTAAGCCTTCAAATTTTTTCCCGCGAAAATTGGGTTCAAACGAATATCTGTCTTTAAGTATACACGTTGCTTCTAATTCTTCGTTCAATACACATTTTTTAATTTCTGGTATTCAAAACCCTGTGTAATTCTGAAATATCCATTTTTTTAATCTCAGTTACTGCATTATGACGGAATCTGTTCAACAAATAGAAAATGATTGGAGGCGATGTTTGACTGCGGCAATCCGACGGGAAGATGAAGCAGAGAATGAAGACGATTTTAAGGACGACAGTGGCCAAGAGTTTGTTGTGCACCCATTATGTCGAACATCACCATTCCTAAAACCATCAACATCATTCCACGATGACACCGCCACGAGTTCATCCTACTCATCAGCATCATCTCCATCTTCTCTCATCACAAATATAACCCAAGGCGGTTTTCCATTAACAGAAGGAGTCTCTTCTTCACAACACCAAAATACGTCGTCTATTCTCACCGGATTAGTGAAAAAACGACGGAGTTCATCTTCTCTAGAAGATTTTTGCCGAATAGAGATATCGAAGAGTCCGACAGTTACAATGACATCGAATCGATTAGATCCTCGTTATCGACATTTGCCATTAATGTGCCCGTCTTCTTCGTCATCTTATACATCGAATTTTAATGAAACGAGAAATGGATTTCTGGACACGACGTCATCATTAACGTCGTCGCCGTTAGAAAAAGTAAAATCTATGGTTACTCGAAGTTCGTCGGAGGGGAAAGATATTAATTTTGCCGCAGATTTGTTCTGGTTAAAGTCGCATTTGTCTGACCACTGGTCGATGAAGTGGTTATGGCAGGTTTGTTGTTATTTATGTATTTAAAAAATTCTTCTGTGTAATCGTTTTTTTTTCTTTCCAAAAATATGATACCCGTAATTACCCCATTCAAAATTTTCATCTTTTCATCAGGAAAATTCAAATTTCCTTTTTCAATTAATTTTTTTATATGCTATATTCCTAGGAAGTTTTCAGATAGATGTTTTCTTGAAAAAAAATCAACAAACCTTCGCTTTTAATGTTCGGAATTTTCAAAAAAATTGTTGAAAATTCCGGATATTAACAGCGAATTATGTTATTGATTTTTAAAGTCGTTGTTCCATTTCTCTGTACTCTCGTAGCATATCACTCTTGAAAGAAGGGAATACATTTTTTCACAGTCAAACTAGATCTAAAAATAGATGTTCACACAAAAATACGAAAAAAAACGCATTACATACAAAAACTATTTTGTTTGATGTATATATATTTATATGAATTTTTGTTTCTCGTTTGTATGTTGATGATTTCTTTCTACGACCATGTCAGATTGTTAAAAAAATGAGTGGTGTAAGTATTGGTTTTCTACTTAAAGACTTTTAAAAACTATTAACTCACATTTTTCTGTTTGCTGTTTATGATAATAATTTTAAAAGGTGTAATTTTTAAAAAATCGGGAATTTTTTCCAAGTTCTCAACTAACTTTAATTTTTAGAAACTATTCCACAGACTTATTTTGCCATAAATAAACACAAAATTCATTTTTGCTAAATTGTGAATTACACCAGACCGAAGACAACATTTGATTAGAAAATTTGTTTGATAAGTAGTTTTAAAAACATTTTGAGCCCGAACTATAACTTTAGAGAAGGGCTTTACTCAAGTTGTAAGCGTTAATGAATCCATTTTTGGAAGGTTGGATAGTTTTTTTTCACCTTTTTGCGATTTGTTTTGAATTTTTGCTTTGTATCTAAATGTCTTATATCTATCTAGTACTTAACACTTGAAACCTGCGTACAGTAATCCTTAAAGTTTCCCTATTGATTAAAACTACGTTTCATGTTTTTTAATTGTTTAGCATAGGTTTGCAAGCGTTTTAAAAAGGAAGCCTCACTAAAGTCTTATGCGATTTAAGAAACAAAGAAAAAAAATACTCAGAAATTAAGATTTGACATTTTTGCGGTATTTATCATGAATTTGTTAATGGAAAAAGTTCGGCGCGGTACCGACTTACAAGTTTCATGTTTTACTTTATCGCAAAACGATCTTATTATTCTACTAGAAAGTATATAACGGCAAGATGTTGGAACGTAGGTTTTTATAAAGGATTGCACGAAGAAAACACGATAACTGAAAAAAAAAGTTGCCATATCCATACTATAGAAGTGTGTGCTGGTTTCCAGAGAGATAATCTCTTGTGTGCTCGAAATCGATTAATAATAAGCTAGTTGCCTGCAGGGACAGCTCATAGTAGCAAGCTTATCTCATAAAGCGTTTCTATTTCTTGAATATTTTATTTTGAACCTTTGGAAAGAAAAATGGAGAGTTCTTCATCATCTTCATCTCTATCAATTAGTTGTGAATGTTCTGAAGAAGAATCAAATATTGATTCGTCATGTACCGATGAATCGGAATCTGATTTATCCGCTATGTTATCCACTTCATCTTCATCATCTTCTTCGTTAGAATTGACTGCGCAATCGCTTACACCCCAGCCAAATGTAAATTGAAAATGGAAAAAAAAAGTTAAAATTGTTTTTCTTGAACTAAATTTTTTTTTCAGAATACTGCATGTCTTGACGACTTTGACCGAATAAAAACACTTGGAACCGGGTCATTCGGTCGAGTGATGCTTGTGAAACATAAATCATCGGGAAATTATTTTGCAATGAAAATACTCGATAAGCAGAAGGTTCTGACTTTTCAAATATTGAAAAATTAACATCAGCATTCCAGGTTGTAAAACTGAAACAAGTTGAGCATACATTAAATGAGAAACGAATTCTTCAAGCGATTGATTTTCCGTTCCTTGTTAATATGCAATTCTCTTTTAAGGTTAGTTTATTTTTTAATAGTTGCATCGCTGTTTTCATAATTGGGGCTGCTTATGAAACTATTTTTTCTGATAAAAATATGTTATGAGCCAATTTAGGTTTTCGACAAGCTTACTTACTTCAATAGAGCAAAAATTAATTTTAATTGGTCGTTCGTGAGAACTTGGAATTATTTGTTGGCAAAAACCTTTTTTTTTTAATGTATTCGATATGATATTTTTCCGATGTTCTCTTTTGGTCATTATATAAGAATCATTTTATTTAATTTCGAAATTCCAGTTCTTGAGCTACATATGTACCCACTTTAAATGGAGAATACAATTTGTCACCCAAAAACACAGTTGATACTCGAAACGAAGATACTTTAAATTTTGTGCATTTAAAGCTCCCAGTCCCAAAAATTTAGGAATAAACTGGCTTTTGCAGGATAATTCCAATCTCTACATGGTACTTGAATTCATTTCCGGTGGGGAAATGTTCTCACATCTCCGTCGTATTGGCCGATTCTCTGAACCTCATTCCCGTTTCTATGCGGCTCAAATTGTACTTGCTTTTGAGTACCTGCATTCTTTGGACTTGATCTACCGTGATTTGAAACCGGAGAATTTGCTTATCGATTCGACAGGTTATTTAAAAATTACCGATTTCGGATTTGCTAAACGAGTGAAAGGAAGGACATGGACGTTGTGTGGAACACCCGAATATCTCGCTCCAGAAATTATCCTATCGAAGGTATTAAACTTATCAATTTTTTCAAGGCAATTGTTTTGAATATAGGGTTACAATAAAGCAGTTGATTGGTGGGCTCTGGGTGTTCTGATTTATGAGATGGCCGCCGGCTATCCACCATTTTTCGCCGATCAGCCAATCCAAATTTATGAAAAAATTGTATCAGGAAAGGTTAAATTCCCGTCACATTTCTCAAATGAGCTGAAAGATTTGTTGAAAAATCTGCTGCAAGTTGATTTGACGAAACGATTCGGAAATTTGAAAAATGGCGTAGCTGACATAAAAAATCATAAATGGTTCGGCAGCACTGATTGGATTGCCATCTATCAGAGAAAGGTATTTTTGAAATTTCGATCAAACATTTATAGCATGAAACTTCTCTTTGCATGACTTTATATTTTTTCTAAGTTTGACTTTTATTTTCAAAATATTTTTCTGCGCTCACATTCAACTTTAAAATACTTTCCTTTTTATGGAGTTTCGAAAACAGAACACATTTTAAAAGTTAGAAAAAATAGTAATCTAATAATGAATAAAGAAAAGACGTTAACAAACAAACACCGTTTTGTCATATTTTTGATTGTACCGTGCACACCAAATTACATAACAGTTTTTCAACGTCATTAATTTCAATTGCTTCGTTTACAGTTGGATTTTCGTGCAATTCCAACTTGTATTAAGTTTTGTGTAAGGAATAAAAAACAAGCTTTAATTTGAAAGAATCTAAAAATGCATTTATTTTTCAAACATTTTTTAAATTATGGCCCAGAAACCCAATTGGCCTAAAATTATTTTTTTAAATTTATTTTAGCGTGTTTCCTTCATTTCCCAGGCTTTTCTTACCATTTAAACACGTTTAAACATTTAAACAAGTCACGGTTCTTGCTCATTCTTTTAAAAATAAATCCAATTTCTAATAAAACCTTTTTCTATCGTAACGCTGTAGTGATTGTAGTGTGTGTGCCTACTTCAGATTACACCACCATCGTTCTCCAAAGGCGAATCAACTGGACGACTCTTTGAAGCCCTGTATCCAAGAGTTGACGGTCCAGCAGACACCAGACATTTTGTCGAAGAAGTCACAGAACCAACTGAATTTGCGATAGCCAGCGTTTCACACCATGCCGAATCGTTTGCCGAGTTCTAAACCATATTTGACAAGCATGCACCAAGCTCCCCCAGAATGCACACAAGATCTACTTCTTTTTTTTTCTTTTGGTTCGGTTTTTGAGCATTTATATCGTGTTAAGAGAATTAGCGTTGTTTGGGAAGTAAATAACGAACATGTCGTTTTGTTCTGAAACAAGGCTGAATTCTTAGGTGCCATTTTATTCAAAATTATATTTTTTGAATTGTTCATTGTGGCCCGCAAGATCTCAACATTATTAAATAATTACAAAATGTCAAACAAGTTTTCTATTGTGAAGCTTAAACGTCAATCATAAATAACTGTTGACAAAAGCATTTCATTTATATTTCACATGCGTTATCTTGAATACTTCCCACAATGCTAATTTTCAAAACTGTAATTTTGGTCGATCTATTATATGTTTCTTATGCAGCTTCACAGTAGAAATATTGCAATTTTACAGATTGAAGCACCGTTCCTACCAAAATGCCGTGGTCCAGGTGATGCTTCCAATTTCGATGATTATGAAGAAGAACCTTTGCGTATTTCTGGAACCGAGAAATGCGCTAAAGAGTTTGCAGAGTTTTAATTTTAAATAGAAATGTTGCAAATGTTTTTTCTTTCTAATCATCCTCTTTTGAATGTATTCATTACATTATCTCCGGTGAACTAGGTTTTAGTGATAATTTTCACCAAATAAAAGCAAAAACGTGCTTTATTGATAATTTTTAAAAATTAACAATTAACTATTCCTATCGTTTTAACAAAACGTTGTTTCAAGTTCTTGCCCCACTTTGCCCTTTCTATAGTCTTATTTATATTTTTAAACTTCTAATTCAATGAATAACATAAATAGTCAACAATTCCTTCAATTCGAAACTAAAAAGAAAAATATCAATTTTCTAGTCAACCACCATTTTTTTCACTTTTAGAAATGTCGAAAACATTATTTTTCCAGAAAATAGTTTTTTAGCGATTATCTGTTTCCTTTTTCAATGATTGTATCCTAGTTTTCTTAAATGGTGAATTTATCTTTTCTCATTTGTCGAGTATTGCCAATTTGTTCCAGCAAAGTCTAATTTTTCGTCTATTATTGTTCTATTCAGCTGTACTGTTTTTTTCTTGAAGATTTTAGTCCGAAATGTGTTTTATATTTTGTACACAGATTTTAATTTTTGTTTCAAACTTCTTAAGTTTCTAAAAATATTGTCACCTAATAGCTTTAAAGTTTTTATTTTGATAGATAATTGAAGACATTTTATTTTTCAAGCGGAAGAATGTAACCTCGACAAATATTTTCTGTTCGTATCATTATTATACAAATGAAAAACAAAACAAAACCCTTCGGATAAAAACCAGAAAAAATTAATACGAATGACGATGTAACCGGTAAAAGAAAATTACGAATGTGTTCCAAAAAAAATTGAAGCTAATGTTTCCAAATATAAATGTGTTCGACGATTGATTTCTTGCTGAACAAGAACACTTGGAGTATTCTTGTTCGCGGAAAGTGAACTTGCACCAGTGTACTGTAAATAGGTAGCCGGTTTTGTTCTACTTAAAAATGATATTTTTACCAGAGTAGTCATTCCTTTTATCATTCCTTGCGCGTGGTAGACTGTAGACAACATTTCAATTGCATTTACATCCCATACAAGTTCGGAACAATTTGGTCCGACATCCCTTGTTAAATTAGCGCGTAGCAACTAAACATAAACATACTTCTCTCAAGTTTGTTTACTAAAATTACCGTCATAGCTTTAGAATAATCGTTTTGCTTTGCATTCTTCATAAATTGACAAGTCAACATTGAGAGTGTCAGGTAACCCGAATGTGCTAAACAAAGTCGAAGTCGGTGAAGAAGCTGCAATTTTATTATAGCAAATATTTGCATCAAAAAAATTACCGTATCTTGAAATACCAATGCATCTGTGGCTTGTGGACTGAATATTGGTGAATGCGCAGCAAAAAATTCTAGATATTTCTCGGCAGCAGCTTGATAGTTCCCCTCAACTGAAATTAAAAAAACAAGTGAACTGGCGCATATAAAGAGAACAAAAATTACCAAACAAAAAATCAGCATATGTTCTGATTGTATCAGGATCTGTTCTCAATATGGCATACGCTTTGACACACATCATCCTCAAACATTGTCGGATATCTTCATTGTTTTGAATTTCAATTCTGTAAAAGGTAGACACTAAGAATTTAGAACAATATATATAAATCTTACGGCAAATTATCGGAAGCAAATAGCGATAGAAGTTTTGCATGAATTTTGAGATGTGGCTTTCTCTGACTGACTACAACCCGATTATGCAAACTGGCAATATATGCCAAAATGAACTCAACCTGTGAATATTCAACAATATATAAGTAACCTAATTAATCAACAAACTAATTGTGATTGCCTAATTAAATCGAACAAGTGCATCATTAGTGTGATATCTCGTCTAGCTGTAGCCAATTTCACGTCTGACACTAGAACACCGTCATTTCCTCTTCTATTGGATTTTAATTGAGCAGCAACAAATTTCGGAGAATTTGTATGCGAAAACCCATCAGCACACTTTCTAGTCATATTTGCGTCATGTGTATTTGAAGCATAAGCGCCAAGTAAACGCGCAATTGGAACACATGGAAATTGGTCGATTGGGATGCTGAAATATTACCTTAATTTAGCAATAAATTTTAAAAAATCCTACTGTCCGCCTTTTTCCAAAACTGTTTTAAACTCTCCGAGATTCAAAAGAAGTGCCATACACTGCAAATTAAATTAATTGCAACTAATCAAAACATTTCGTTTCACCTGATTGATCATTTTTGCACTATTCTCTGTGGGTTTAAAATCCGGTTTGAAAATTAGTGATGTTTGGTCAGCATTAACATCATTGAGAAGTCTGCGTTCATAAGGCAAAATACATTGCCGATTACCAATTGCTGCGTAAACATGAATTGCCTGAAAATTTAACTTTTTAAAATATTTATAAAGTTAACTCCATTTACTTCGAAAGTAGCAAGAATAACAAAATTACTGGAACCTCTCATTTCGGGGAAATATTCTTGAAGTCTATTTTTGAACGCTTCGTAGTTTCTTAATCTCGACAATTGTTCCAATTTTGCGAGGAGAAGTCTCATGAGCATATGATTGCTTGATTTTTGAGTACTAGTGACAATATCGTTGAGAAATTCAGAATGCGGCATCTAAACATGTCCAAGTTACGAAATTATTTTTAGAACTCTATACCGTATTCGGAAACCAAAATGCGCCCACATCTTTTATAGCATCGCGAAGCGTTTGAAGATTGAATTTAGTAACGATTTTCCAAAACGCATCATTACTGTGAAGAATGGCTGAAAATTGAAATATATGTATTTCTTCCATTACGAACCTATTCAGTTTGAAAAAATATTCAAAAAATACCGAGAAATTCAGATATTTTGGGCCTCTAAGGGTCATTGGGACTCACTACTGATTTTTTAGTAAAATTTTAGTTTAAAAAATTTCCAAATTGTAATATCTTGATATTTCTACATTGAATTTCTCTGTACTTTTTTAAAACTGAATACCAGAAGCATAAGGCAAAAGGTTGGCCGAAGACTAGTCTGAATTGTGTTGGTATGACAATCGCACTCAGTTTTAAAGCTAGTCGAGCCCGTTTCCCAAACCACGCAGGATACCTTTTCTTCTACAGCCTCTCGCCTATTGAGGACGAACACCTCCTAGGTGTCACAGTGGACTTACTCTCAGACCTTCCCGGGAGTTTCAAGGCCACAATTGGGCCTGTGTGTCTCTCCCATCCGCCTTCTTCCGGCCAACCTCAAAACATGCATTTCGCTGTTCATTCAAATAGCGACGTATTTGTGTGCGCCCGACATCGCACGGGCTACGCTGAGTACTACACTTTGTGTTTCGTGGGCGGGGCAAGGAAATGATTTTCAAAAAGCGTTTGTGACCATAGGTCACAGAAAAAAAAACTAACCATCGATACTTTGAGACGTTGGAAGATGTTGAACATTTGACGACGAAGATGGTTTAGCATAATCACGAAGATTTTTAACATCGTGTCCTGTGAAAAAAAATATATTACTGTTGCATATGTAACAAAAAGGGTACGGAATAGACTACCAGTCTTAAAGGAGGGCACATATTGTAAATGGCCTTCAATCGATTCAGCATTTCATTTTACAATAAAGAAACAATAGTGAAAAAATTCAGAAAAACTGGAAATGCGTATGAAAAGACACCGGGAATCTGTTGGTCTCAAAAACCGCGAAATTTATCTTTACCGCAGAAGTTCGATATCGAGTACCCTATTTTTCCCACTTCTGGTTTTTTACTCCAATTTTGATATATAATTGAACTTTAAAGCGATTAAGCAGCATTAGATTCCCCGTTAATTCAAATAGTTCCGAATATGGTCAAAATAGTGAGTGCAATAATAGAGATGACATCTTTAGATGTTTCGCCTTGAGCTATGTTCCAAGTTTTAATACTTAAACCAAAAAAAACATGGAAGAGAATTCTCGACAAAAATTCGAGCTTTAATTTTTCATTACTAGGATTTAACTCTAGATCAACGGTTAATACTGAAACGATTTCTCGTATCGAATCTTTTCAAACTGCAAAAATTGATCGATTCTGATGTGTAAGAACATCGCTTGAAAAAACACATTTCTCCAAAACTAACCATTTCTTTCAAGATTTCCTCGTAATTCGAATATTGTAGCACATAAAAATTGCAAATATCCATTGATTTCAACGATTCTCTCCATATTTTTCATTCCATCCAAGTGTCGTTTAAGTACTTTTACAAATCTTTCAATCGTTGCTTTCGACGTTATTTTCTCCCTCACACACTCTGCATGACCATCTGTCAAACTTTTGGCTGCATTTTCAGCTTGGTACACCATTTTCAACTGCCCACTAGTTTCTCTAATCGCCCGTTCTCTCATCAATTCGCTTTTTCGATATATTGATTGATCATCCGATAAAATCTTTTGATCGAAAAGCATAGGTTTTATTACAATATTTTGTGCTGTTGCGAATGGTCCAGTCACATGGAGTGCAATGCAATAGGATTTGAACAATTTTTCGTCGATACTAATAAAAGGATGCGATGTAGTTGGCTTAATAATTGATTCGAGAATTTTTTTTGCTTCTTCTAACTCGCCAGCTGTGAAGCATAGTGTGACAAGTTCTGAACGAGACTGAAATGTGATAATATTGATGTATTCAAAAACAGTTTTTCGATTTACCTTATTTGCCACGTCACCGGCGGGGATTACAATTTTTTCAATTTCAAAATCACAACTTGGAATTTCTACCAACACATCGCGATCTCCAAGTAAAGCAGCGTGAAGTGCTCTGAAAAAAAACATTTTGTTTCACGCTAGTAAAAGTCTAAAACTTGCCTTGGAGCTAGCTTTGTAAATGGTTTCAAAAAACAGTTTATTCCCGGCGCGGAAACATCCCGCGGTTCTTCTGACAGCTCTGTCATGAATGCTCTCGCTTTTGGCACATGTTCTCGCAATTCTGTTATCATTCTATGCACTTTGTCATGTCTTATTAAAGCCATGTCGTTAGATGTGATTTGATTGTATCTGGAAAAAGTAATATTTGTATGCTATTTAATAGAAAACCATAATTACATCGTCGGAATGGTTGCTTTTGGAGCTGGTGGCGGCAAGCGATTCCTTCTATCAATCGAAAGTACAAAACGATAAAAAAGCCAATTCCCAAATGTTGCATCCAGGTTTCGTTCATTATAAATTTTATAAGTGTGATCAGCGAGAACTCGTAGCGTCAGAAGCTCGTAGCGCGTGATGCTGCAAGTCCAATTTCGAATACAGTTTTTAAATAATAATTTCTGTTATTTTTAAAGGCGTGGTTCTCAAATCTTAAATTTTCTAATAACAATCCTTTTGTGTTTCAGAAATCAATAAAAACCCCGAACACGAAATAATCAATTTGAAGCAGTTCTCGGTACACAGTTTTAGCTTTTAAACGATCGATTCTAAGTGTCTTCAAAAAATTAATATTTAAAAACAGTCTTCTTTTATTTTAATTTTTTAAATCTCACTTGTCGATAATGTAATCAATATCCCAATCAAGCGCTGCAAATGCTGCCATCGCACAAAGCCTCATACTGGCCGCTTTTCTTTCAAACAAGTTCAATTCTTCTGTAATTCAATTATTCTGCATTTAAAAAAATAGGAAAATGGATATTACCAATTCCCAATTTTGCCTTGTCTTTCTCCTTCTCTGCAAGAAAACCCTTTTCGGTGAATTGAATGCACAATCTCGGTAGAACTGTAATTTAACAAGATATTTATTAATTTAGTGAAATAAAGTTAACCTTTTTTCATCGAAGGGTCTGCGATTAATTTTTCAACTTTTACTGGATTGATGAAACATTCAAACCATGAATTGTCTGACGTATCCATTACATCCATTTTCGCATCGTAGAGTATCATTATTTCTGAATTTTTAATTTATCAAAATTCTACGTTTTAAAGGGACACAAAGTTTCTCGTATTTCATGTCACGGAAATTTGTTTCTTTTAAATTTATGCGTGGCAATAATGATTTTACAATTTTTCGAAATTCTAGAATTTGTGTGATTCCCTTGAAAAAAATGTATAATTTCTGAGAGTACCAATTTACTCCAACTGTAGCTCTGCATCCGTAGTACAATATCAAAAGGTGTCCTGAACCATGATTTCATGAACACGACTTTTCTGTTAAAATCAAAGTTTTATTATTTGAGGAATATTCAATAAATGCAAAAAATAATAAGTGCACATCCTGTTACATTTCACACATGAAAGATCTACAAACAGCTCGCAATTTGACCTTTTTAGAAAATATTAATAAAAGAATAGTGTCAGAATCTAAAGCATTTTCGACAATAAAATCCTTGAGCGAATCACAAAAATCTCGAGAGAACTATTTAACAAATTTTGGGGAATGATGATTTTCACAAAAATATGACTTTTGAACTTTTAAGAATTAGAATTCATTGGTGTTTGATACCGCCGCAAATGAACCTCCGTTTTGAGCCTCTTGCATTTGTTTCATCAATTTCATCACGTTCATTGTTGGGACTGCAAATCAGCGTGTTAAATTTTTTATATGTATTTTTTAAAACTTACAGTAACCCAGTCCTTGCAGAAAAAGCATCATACTTTCTGTGACCGCTTCAGGACGGTCATCAAGAACAAGTCCACAAGAATCAGAAATCTGAAAAAACTACGTTTTTCTTCTGTAAATGAAAATATGTGGAGAATTGGCAACTTTGAAGTATAATGGCAAATAAGCGTATAAGTATATCCTTCAATTTAAAATTTCAAAATTCGGGCGAAAACCTTTTTGCGTGAGAAATACAAATGACAAAGAATTTTTAAAATAAGTTTTTCCTTCGAAACTGGTATTTTAAAACTGGTTTTTTGAGAAAATGTTAGGTAAAAAGTAAATAGAAACAAGAAATAATGAAAATTTGCGTATTTTATTCTGCGCGTGCCCTTATTTGCGCATAACTCACTTTAACCCAGTCAGAATGAGCAGGATCTAATTTCGTGTTCACTTCAACAGTATCTTCGACATGTGCACTACCGGCCCCGACGATTTGCATTACTGGAACTTTAAGGATGACACCAGATGATCCATCACGAGAAATTGGAAGTGGGGAGCGTCTGAAAGTTTTCACTTTTAACACAAAACATCTCTTAAGCTTACTCAATATAACTCTCAATAAACGCCGCTAAGTTGTGAGGATTAGGCAAATGTTGGAAAAACACACGATATTGTCTAACAATATCGGAGCTGCATTGATCAATTCTACGTCCAAAATGATGCCAGAGAAGATAATCAATTGTGAAAGATGTCATCCCAACCCCTCTCAAATTACGAACGCTCCATTTTTCGTATCCCCATTCAACCCATCCGGCTTTACCAGAGCAACAATTTACCAAAATTAAAGCAATTACTCGATTTTGGTTATTTGCTGTATATCTGAGCAATACATTTGCACCGACACCAACTCCAAAACAAATGAATTGGTCGAGTCTAAAAAGAATTGTTAAAGTATTTTGTAAAACTTATTTCTCTTACTTGAAATGCTCTGAAACAGTTTCGACGATTTTTGCAAGTCCATCCATTGTTGGGTAAACATAACTAGAAAATATATTTACGCTTGACGATTTGTTCAAATTTAGATACACTTACTTATCAGGTAATGGTTTTGCATCCATTTCTTGACCTGGCGCATTGATATTATAAACGCAGAACTTGTCGGCAAACTCAGCAATCGAAACAAATTGGAAGAAATTTTGGAAATTACTTTCTGAATCAAGACCAAGATCGTGGAAGGTGATGATAGGAATTTTAGATTTGTCGTTCGGGTCGCCATAAATCGAAACTTTAACAGCTCCGAACGCAGTGTTAATTCGTTCTTCTGTCAAAGGAGTTGTCCCATCGTCAACAAGAGGTTGCATGTCTCTGTTGAATGCGTGCATTTCTATTGAAGACATCTTCTGGAATTGATAAAACATATAATGAAGAAACTTTTATAACTTGTAAAATGAACATATGACAAGAGACGTGATTGTTTGATCGGAAGAATGAAAATTTTGCAAATATTGAAAAAATATGTAGAGACGCAGAGTGACTGGTTAGCGAGAGACGCATTATTGATTGCAACGGGCAAGAAGCTTGGAAAAGAGAAAGTGCTGTAGGGCGAATATGTGTTGTTTTTGGCGTATATTGGTGAGCAACAAAGTAAAAAAATTTTTTTTTGAAAATTATTTATAAAAAAAAGAATTCTTAATCTTCATTCTTGAATTTAAACAATTTGTTACAAGCTTGAAAGAATAGTCTTTAACAACACTCAAATCGATTATAAAAAAGACAGTTATTAAAATAAAATAAAATAAAAAACGTTTTATACTGAAAACGTGAAAAGGCGTTTACCGAGAATCGATAATCCAAGTGAACTTCATTTTCGCGGACTAGTTTTTGCACAGCGCGGACTAACATTTTTCTGATAATTTCTAAAATTGTGAACTTTGGTTTTTTTTAAATGGGCCTATCCAGAAACTAAAAACGCAAGAAATAGCAAAAAATTCAATGCAGCAACAATTATAAAAAAATTCTTGCGTTTAAATTACATTTTTTCACGTTTCTGCGTTGAATTTTTTGCGTAGTTTTTAGCTTCTGGGTAGGTCCATAAATATAATTTATTTTAAATATTTAAGCAATAAATCCGCGTGATCATTTTTTGCGTTCATTGGTTTATAAAAATTAAATTCTAAAATCCCTGTCTAACAACATTTAAAACCAGCGTAAAGCTTTCATTTAGTGTTCTCTCTTTGGAAACAACTATTAACTTATTATTATAGGAAAACAAAAACTAAAACCTATCGAAAATGGCTACAATTGTGTCCAGCAACAGAAGTTTCACAGGACGTCAGTTTGTTTATGAGCATAACAGGTACTTGAAAAACAATCTATAAAAATGCATATTTTTTTATTAACCACTCCATTGTCTTGTAATCGAAACTATGCAATAAAAATACGCCGCTAAAAACTTACCACTCAGCTTGTACATATTTACACACCGTGAATTTATAAGATAAATAATTTACAGCAACTCAACAAAATGCAATATGAAATTCGGAATTTATGTTCCCGATCACAGCGAATCAGAAAAACTACCAGTGCTCTTCTATCTGTCGGGTCTAACGTGCACCCACGCAAATTTTATGGAAAAGTCTGGTTTCCAACAATTCGCTTCTAAACACCGTTTCATCGTTGTTCATCCAGACACATCTCCAAGAGGTGTCGATATCGAAGGAGACTCGGATAGTTGGGATTTCGGAAAAGGTGCTGGATTTTATGTAAATGCTACGGAACCAAAATGGGCTAATAATTACAACATGTACGACTATGTAACTAAAGACTTGATTTCAATTATTCCGTCTGTTGCACCAGTTGATACTTTAAGAATGGGTAATGGCAACATAAATTTTATTTTAAAAAATTAACGTTTTCCAGGAATTTTCGGTCATTCCATGGGTGGTCATGGTGCTCTAGTCATTGGTCTGAGAAATTCTAATTTGTTCAAGTCAATTTCGGCATTTGCGCCAATTTGCAATCCATTGACTGTCCCATGGGGACAAAAAGCTTTCAAGGGATATCTAGGTACATTTCAAAATTTTGCAAAGGTTTCAGTATGATCTTTATGAATTTGTTCTTTATATAGGATCAAATGACTCAACATGGAAGCAGTATGATGCTAGTGAAGTGTTGAAAATATATAACGGCGAAAAACGGAACATTTTAATCGATCAAGGAACATCGGACAACTTTTTGTCTCAACTGCTTCCAGAATCCTTGGTTTCCACTCAAAACGCTTCTGTAACTGTCAGAATGCAACCAGATTATGATCATTCATATTATTTCATCGCCACATTTATGGGTGATCATTTTGAACATCATGCAAGAGAATTTGCTTTGTAAAGTCTTTATTTAGACTATTTTCAGTCTTGTTATTGTTTTGCTGCCACTTCTTTGTTCTTCGTGTTTCTATGTTTCTAATATGTGTTTCCAATACAAGGCTACAACGTAGTCAATTGATAAGTTTTCTATTGATTTTGCGATCATTGTTCATCTTTTTGATTTTTTAATTATGTAATTATCTTTTCTTTATTTCTGATTAAATATCTGAAATACACGTAAAAGTCACAATTGAAAACATAACTGTACAGAAAATTGAGTCTCAACTATAGTTATTCAAAAAATTAACACCTTCAACCGGAAAAGCACCTTTGTGAGAACCAAATAGCATAACGGCAAGAAAATATGAACGAGTTTAGGTAATTTTTCTGAGGTGTTCTTTAAGAATGAGATGATCTGCACCACGAATAGGCAGTGGGTGGCGTCGATAGTAATGTATTGCGGATGAAATCGATCGGAAGCATGGCCCTTCTCCTAGAAAGAAAAGCTTGGAAGTTTTTAAAACTTAAATTTCGAACTAACCTATTACCCATCGATCCCCGCTCCTTTCAATTTTTATATGAACTACACCTTTAGTAGCTCGTAAAGATAATGCCGCACTTCCTTCTCCGCGATACCGTAGTAAGTAATCACCCAATTGTCGACTTTCTAGTCGCTTTTCTGCTTCCACCCTATCTACATTGTGTTCAAGCATGTAGAGATCCGTCTGCAAATTTAAGGGTTCTTTCGTTCGCTCAATTTTTATTCAGTTTAAAATATTTACCTCCCTTCTTCTAGTACTGTCATCTCTTTGTTTTCTACGCGCATCAACCGCTGAATTTCCTATTTGAACCAGCTGATTAACGAATGAAGAACTTGAGCATAACGATGGTGATCCATGTGGCGAAGGCGTGACTCTCGAACTTGTATCAACTACAGTAACCGATGACAGGCGTACAGAATTAGGTCTCGCCAAAAACTCCCACGGCGTGTCGTAGGTTTCCTCCGAAACTTCAGTCATTTTATACCATAATCGCGATCCTTAAAAAGTAGCATTGCAACAAATAACAGTCAAGCCAAGTGAATTACGATAAGATACGATTTCTGACGAAAAATATTGCACTGTAAATATTGCAAATCGGATATTACGACTGACTGAGTGAAGCTATTTAGTGATTCCACCCGGTTTTTGAACGACACCTAGTTGAAATGAAAGCTTTTTGATAGTCATTCAACTTCTGAAAATTCGTTAAAAACCAGGTAGAACCCTAAATAGTTTCACAGAATGAAACTATTATGACGCTCAAGTTTTGTGACATAATCCCAAAAAAGCTTAAAGGAAGCGTTTCAGTTAATACGATCCAAATCCAAAGCGAAAAATAGAAATTAAAATGGGGACCCATGAGGTCGAGAAAACAATACCACTAAGTAGAGACATTCAAATACCTGTGTTTCGTGCCAATTCCGACCGCGTTGCACGATCCACGACCGCGCCGCACGATCCGGCGCGCATTCAAATTTTGATTTTTTCAACTTTGGACCGCTGTTATGAAGCGAGTTTTTATCGATATTTTTCGTATAAATTGCGTTGTACTAATGAGAGAACGCTCTAACTTTTGAAAGTAAGGTCAGGTAGGGTCAAATTAACTGAATAGCTGTCTTTAAAAGTAGTGTCCAGATGACCCGTAACTTCCCAAAAAGTCCGATATCTACAAATTTTTCCCGGCGATCAGAAATAGACATTAAAAACTTCTCATATCCATTTCAAAAAAAATGGTTTTGATGAAGAATCACCTTAACAATGCAATTCTTCAAAAATGCCCTTAGCACGTGGGTAAATAAAACCAGTCATAAGAATAAGAGGAAGGTTTTGGTGCAGTTCATCACCCCATTTGTGCTCTTTTCCTCCAGTTCTTCACTCTCCTAGCTGTTTCATTAAAATAGTATAGAAGTTGACTAGGTTTAGACACAGATTAAATTGCGGTTTGAAACGACGTTAATTCGGTTGGTGCATAGAGAAAAGATAGGAAAAATAGGGATTAGAGAGAACAAGAAGCAATTGTGGAAGAATGCTTTGATGGATTGAAATAGGAAGGAGCTCGTTTTTTTTCTAAAAAGATGGAAATCGTACAACAAATTGTTGGAAGATTAGTGACTGATAACTTTGAAAAGAAAACCAAATTGCTGGTTATTTTAGAATTTTTTTATTTTCTTCTTGAAATTTGATAACCCTTATAAACAAACGTAATGTAAAACTTGAAATAAACAAAGTCCTCGATGAACCAATTTATAACAAAAACTGAAAAAATGCTTTGGAATATTGAATTTTTTGATTTAACGACAAAAATAACTTTAATAATGACACTTTGTATATAGCATTTCGAATTAGAAAAAACACCAATGCCAAAACAAGTTCGTATGCGCCATTCTTTTGAGCAAGGAAAAAATAAAACATCAAAATTTCGAAACAAGTTTGAAGGAAAAAAGAAAAACATTGTGACTTGCCGAGGTATAGGGTTGTTGGAAAGAAAGTGTGCATCTTCTCTTGGTTTCTTATTCCCCTCATTTTTCTGCCAAAAAGTGCTGGGCCATCGTTTCATGTATCTTATGAGTAAGGGGGAGCTGATTTTGTATAGAATGAAAGAGTGACATGACATCTTTTCCGAAGAATCATATATGTTTTTTCTCAAAAAAAAACGAGAAAGGTCCTTTGCATTTGAAATTAGACGATATTTTTTTAGATCAAGAAAATTTCGAGTTCCATGCATTAAAAAGAGAATTGACATTTGTTTCGTGTCAAGTGACAAAACGAAACCAAGAGAAAAGGAAAGAGGGGATATGTATACATTATGCAAATTGTAGTAGACTCGTTCTGGTCGATTATTTGGTGAGAAGTGGTGACGTTTCTTGACTTTTCGTGTGTTCTGTTTGTAATTCATATGCTCTCAAGAATTGTGTTCACAAAGTGTTGAGAGCATCACCCTTATCAATTGACATTTATGAGAGCTTACTGAGTTTTGAAGAAGGAAAAAACTGGACGCTGTCATACGTTTGTTTGTCGAGATTTCGATGAGTTGAAGAGGTTAATTATGAGAAAAATATTATTTTTAGGTTTTTAAAAAACGAAGTGATAATATATAGAAACTTTTAGGGTCGATTCAGTTTTTACGGATAAGTAAAACGTTCAAATGTTTAGATTTGTTAACATTTTGATCCGATTTACTAAGAAAGAGAAAATGGGAAAATGTTGGATAATAGTTCAGTTTACATGTGATTCTTTAGTTTCTCAAATCAAACCGTCTTCCGAATCATTGAATATACACTAGAAACAAGCAAAATGAAAATGAAAAGGTTAGATGTATAGCGATAAATCAATTCAACAAGACTAAAGAACCGTGTAACCCTTATTCTTTATAATATGTATATGAATAGACAGCTCGCCTAACACTCCCAGTCGTCCTTGCGAATGCCCCCTCTTTTCCTCACTCAATACAAATTGCCATAAGACCATGTCCCACCACATGTACACCACCTGTATTCGATCGCAAAACTCTAAGTATCTCCGGGTGCAATTTTGTCTCGCTCAGAGTGCACATCTGTATTTTTCAGTATTTATACTTTCTCCTTCTCGAATGAGTTGAAGTGCGTTAAATTGCATTAAATGTGCGAGCAGAGGGTTCAAATATCATGTCTTCGAGCTTAAAGACACGGTGTCACTGCATTTTTGCAACAATTGCTTTCAAATGACGTATGAAACGATAAAAAAGTGTGAGCCAGGAAAAACAAAACAAAAACGTTTACGTGTTATGTTTGCAAGTTGAAAGGACACCATTTTTGCATTGCGAGACGAGATCGAGATGAACGATAAGATTTTTCGTTAGTTTTTCGGAGATTTTCGCCTGAGAAAAGATGCACGAATGAGAAAGAAGTTATAAATGTGAAAGTATTTAGATTTTCTTAAAATTTTCTATAAAATCTGCGTGAAACTCGCAATTTAAAGTTATACGTTTTAAGTTTGAAAATTCAAAACATTTAACGAACGTTATTATTGATATTGTCAACTCAATTATTCTTGATCATTGCGTTCGTAAACCACCTCACAGCCGCTCCGCACGCACGCGACGCGGGACACACTGAAATATTGGCGGGAAAATGAATTTTTCAAAATTTCCAGTGTGTTAAGTTCGAATCAGACTACTTCGAATCAGACTACTTCTTGGCCGCATTTTCGGCTGCTGCAACTAGAAGCCGAAGGCGACGCGACCGCAACGCGCTAAAATCCAAATTTTTCAGTTGATCTCACGCGTTGCGGTCGCAACGCCTTCGATGTGCGCAGAAGAAAATGAGCGGCCAAGAAAATTAAGCTTGACAATAGAACATTTTTGATGATTGGTTCCTAAAATGTCTTCCGCTAGAGATCAAATGTTCCGTAAGAGATTGAATTTGAAGAACGAGTCAACGAAACAAAGTGATGAAAAAGTAGGAAAAAAAATGTAACTTTCGTGTTTATGAATTATTTCAGGATGCTGGAGTATTGATCCTGCTCCGTGATGAAGTTGATGATGTTAAAGTTTTGTTATGTGTAAGGAGTCAGAATTTGAGAACACATCCTGGAGAGGTATGTTTTTAGTGAATAGAGAATATTCTTTCAAAACATCAGCTACTAAGAATTAGTAAATGGCACAGTAAAAACGGCAAAGATGCAATATTTACAGGTATGCTTTCCCGGTGGAATGATTGATGCAGCTGATGATGGAAATGTTCAGAAAACGGCGATTCGAGAGGCTTATGAGGTTTTTGAAACGTACTTTATGAATGTTCTTGAGCGCGGGCGTGTTTATGATGTGAAGAGTGTCTTCTGAACTTGAAATGTGTGACAATCAAACATTTTCTATATAACGGGATGCGGTTTATCCGAATTGTCTTGGGAATTTCATCGTTTTGAATATAAAACTTAACCGAAAGTCGATTTTAGTTTCCGGGTAGGTCCATAATCCACCAGTGCACAGGTGTGAAAAACTTTTTTTTTAATTGATAAATGATTAAAAAATTGAATATAGAAGCTTTTACGAAATATTAATCTTTAATGCATTGAATTTTTTCTATTTTTTTATTTTCTGCATGGTCCATTTTTTTCAGGAAGTTGGTGTAACGGAAGATGATTATTCTATTCTTGGAAACTTTCCACCAATACGTTCAAGATTGGGAATATTGATACATCCAACGATTGCGATGATTAAAAGATCACTGAAGATTGTAATGAACGAAAGCGAAGTAGAAAGTGTGTTTTGGATCTCTTTGAGCTGTTTTCTTGAAGATCAATACCATTCCGTTTTGACGCTAGATTCGATCTATTTCGTCCACATTTTTCAGGTGATGTATGTTTAAAGGTGTGTCAGTTAATACGATCAAAATCCACGACGAAAAATATAAATTGGAATGGGGGCCCAGGAGGTCGAGAAAACAATACAGATGTGTAGCCACATTCAACTAATTGTGTTCCGCGTCAATTCCGACCGCGTTGCACGATCCACAACCGCGTCGCACGATCCGGCGCGCATTCAAATTTTGATTTTTGCAACGCCACTATGAGGAGTGTATTTATCGATATTTTTTCGTATATATTGTAATGTTCTAATGAGAAAAGCTCTAATTTTTGAAATTGAAATCAGATATGGTTAAATTAACTGACACACCGCCTTTAAGAAATTTGTAGAAGTAAAATGTTTAATGCATTCAGACGTAAAAGTAGTCGAAAAACAAAAAAACATGCATAAAATAGTTAATGTTGAGCGTGTTTGTTTTTTACTTTAACGGATATTACCTGTCTTGATCAATTTTAAATTTTAAAACAACATTTTCGTCAGCTCCGAAGTTTTTTTTAAAACAAATATTTTACAGTTTCATGACGCTCCAACAACGTTTGGAATTACAGCGTTAATGTGCATCCTTGTCGCTATTGGAGTAATGAACGAAAAGCCAGAGTTTGATTTGCTTGCCAACTTGACAACCGGTGATATGGCGAGTATGAGCTGTTCAGGGATTCTGAAGAAGACATTCGACCTTACGGACAATTTTCAAATAAAGTCAATCAGAAAATCAAAAATTTAATTTTATTAAAAATCACTGTTTCTTTTTTAATGAAATTGTATTTTTAAAAATAAATTCATGACATTTTAAAAGAGGAGAAGAAATCCTGAAAATTGTTATTTATTAATTTTTGCTTTTTGATTTTTTCTTTGTTCGACTCTCAAATACATAATACTGTTTTTTTTTTAAATATCAAATCAAGACAATTCGATTTAACGAATGAACTTACCCAGAAACTAAGAACGGCGCCAAAATTAGCAAAAACTAAATGCAGAAACGTGAAGAGCGTTAAATTTAAACGCAATCAATTTTTCTATTGTATTCACGTTTCTGTTGCGTCGATTTTAGTTTCTGGGTAGACCCATCAGAATTTTATTTATTAGAAAAATTAAAATTATTGAAAACAAAATATACTGTAGGAAGAAACATCCCACGAAGTAGATGAACGGGTCTCACCACGAACACTTATTTATCGTGCTCATTCAAATTTCTTACTGTACTTTTCCAAAAAATTGTACCATTTTTTAAAGTTTTATGAATAGTTATATCTTATGTTCGGAGAATCGTGAAGAATTCAATGCAACGAATTTAAAAGTGAGAAAAAAATGTTTTCGTTGGTTTCTGTGCGGAATTCTTTGCGGTTTTTTATTATTTCTTATTTTTAAAACCCCTTTTATACGTTTATTTACAAATGATTTAACTCAGACTTGTTAACTCTGTTTTTGCAGCAATTTTGTCTTTATTTAACACTCTACTTACAAAAATGTATTCCTTCTGATTTGCCTTCATATTTTAAACTCAGTTATCCTTTAAGTTCTTGATATGAAAACTTTGATTCCAATGCATAATTCTAATTGAGGATTCATTTCCTCCAATAGCGTATACATTCACTCTTCTCAAGCTCGTTGCACAATATATTTACGAAATAACAACCAACGCAAAAACTACGCATGGCTAGCAGAGCCGCAGACGCTTAGACAATTTTACTTGCACACTTCTACGTCTTTGGATCTCAAAAGGGAGATAGTAATAGTTGCGAAGAGCGACGAGGAAAATAACGACATAGCGCGTCCAAAAGTTGTGTACATATGTACGTAGTAAAAACCGAAATATGTTTTTCTTTCAGGTTGTTGTTCAATCTTTTTCAAAACAATCATTCCTATTTCTGATTTCTCCACCTTGTTATATCACTGAGCTCCTGATTTTCTGCAAACAATCGATTACTCTTTTCAATAAAATTGTTTTTCACTATTCTGCCCACAAAATTGTTTTGCAAAACCAATAATAAAAGTCATACAATCTTTATTTTTTTACTAATTGAAAATTGTTGACATTCTTTCGACGTATTTTCCATTAGAAAATTAGGATTATTTTCAAATTGCATTTTTTGTGTTAGTGAACATGTGGTTATTTACCACACGATAAAATAAAGATGACTAATTTTCAATATGATAAATAGATTTTTGAGACTACATTTCCTGTAATGCGTTTTATTCATTTTTTGTGATTAATTGAATCTTTGAATATGAAACCCTAAATATTTGATCAATCAAAAACGTAAATATATGACTTTTTTGAAATGAAAAAATTGTTCCCTCAACCATGCAATAATTCCATTCCCACTCTTCATGTCTGTTTGCGCAATATATTGCCTTTTTTGTTTCCCCTTTTCTTTCCTTTTTACACGTATAGAATTTCATTGCAAAAGAATGAAGGTAAAAACATTTCTGTTTCCTTTTTTTGTTTCATTTTTTTTTCAAACAACAATGGAATTATTGTTGTCTCGATCTGTTAAACTGTTACATTTGAAATTCTGGCCCACGGAATTTTTCTAACTTTTTTGAAAGAGAGAGAGAGGAAATGGTATTGTGTTATTGACATTTTCGATTCAAGTATTTACACGAATTGTATACAATTGTATAATATAGATACCTCGCGAGTAGTCAGTTTATGTAAATAATGTTAACAGAATAATATTATTGACACTGTTTTATAACTTTTTTCCTAAATTTTTCTTTAATGAAACTGGTAAAACCTAGCCAATGTCTGAAAACGAAACTAACATTTTCGATTCAAGTATACCACAGTAAAAATTAGTTTTACACTTGTTCACACTGTGGTAACGTCTATTTTTTTCATTTACTATAAAACTATCTTTGAGAGCTTTATGGACCCATCCAGAAACTAACAATGCTGAAATAAATTTCAAAAAATTCTAGAAGTATTTTTGAAATGCTTTGAACTATGACATTAATGTAAAGATATAAAAATCCCAGATTCAGAAAAACCCTTTCCCAGAGCTGGCCCATCCCGGCTTCCAATGCAATGATTGAAATAAATTCATGAAATAGTCTGTCAACACGTTGACTATTTATATTTCCCATCGATTTTTCACAATAACGTATTATTTTTTTTTTCAATCAAACGCAATAGATTTGCCGGGTCGTTTACGCCCAACGTTCTTTTCTTTGCAACCGCAACTTGTGGCAATTCAATCGATCTTTCGTCAGTCGTTGTTGTTTTGAGAGGGCGCTGTCACTGGTAGAATCCGGCGCGAAGCCGTTTTTCTCTCGTCTCTATTTTCTGTGTTTTTTTTTACTGTGGTAAAGGCCACATACACACCAACATCTGTCGATGAGGAAGAAAAGTGTTATGTGGATAGAATTGAAATTCAAGGACGCCAGTTAGAAGAGCTCATATGACGTTTTTTTTGTAAACTAACATTTTTTCATGATACTTAATGTAATTTTACTAAGATGTATTTCTCCACTTTTATTAGGCTTATTTGTCGCCTTTCCACGGGAAACGTAACGCCACAATTAATTCCTATGTCTCTTCTTTTTTTTAAAGTTTTCTTCGTTCATTTCATCCGAAATTCATTTTTACACCACTCATCTTCTGTCCATTCGTTGCATCGCCCATTTTTTCTGCATCTTTTTTTTTTATTTTTCATTTCTCTTTTCCCATCATCGACATCGTTTTCCGATGATAGCTGTTTGCTGTTCAATTTGACACTACAAACTAAACGTGTAGAATTCGGTTTTTATTTCACTTTATAACAGTTATTATAATAGTTTATTCAAGTTAATCGATTTTTTTGCATATTTTTACCGTTTCACTTCTAAATTACGTTGCATACGAATTTATTTTTTTCTTCCCTTGATAATTTTTATGTATTCTGAATTTTTTTTTATTCCACATCAAAATTCATATGCAATTTAAAAAAAACATTAGATTGTTGAGACCAAAATGTAATTTACTTTTCTTTTTGAACTTAAAAAGATACAAATATAAATATACATGTTTATTCATCTTTATCTCTGATTTCAACAGCCTTTGTGTAAAAACATCTCCTAATTTAAACTGATCTCTAACGCTTTTATTTACTTTATTTCAACATGCCAATCTAGTTCAATAAAACCCACAAATAATGTAGCAATGTGTTGCGATTATATGTGAAACAGATAAACATAACTTTTCCCGTTTTTTACGTTTATTTTCTTGCATCATACATGAAAAAGTTGTAAACAAATTCCAACCGTGAAATCTTGTTTTATTTTGCTTTTTTTCTCTCCATCTGATTCATTGGCAACAGTTGTTGCTATTTGTTCCAGCAGTCCTTTATCGTAAATTATTTTCTTCTTATTTTCTCCGCTAGTCGTTAAAAATAACTTATTTGCGTGAAAAAATGTTCGCGTTTTTAAAATTTCACTTCAATATTTTTTGGTAAAATAATATTTTTAATTTTTCGAAAAATCAATGTTGAAAAATGTTTCATTTCATTCTTAATTCCCTTCTTTGAAAAATATTTTCCAAAAAACTATTTTTGAAACAATTTGAAAATATGGATTCTTTCAGAGCAAATGGGTAAGGACAGAGATCCCACAGACCTGCCAATATCGAGACCTATGTCGCCAGCTACACAACGCGATCCCAAACTGCAACCTGCTCGAGTCAGGTTGCCGGATGGGAAGATTGAAGATTTCGAATTGAACGTATGGTTTCATTTTTGTTTGTCTTCATAATTCGTTTTTTGCAGCGTGGATCTGAAGGGGAAGTCCTTTTCCGAATGGTAACTTCAAATTTGTCAATTGAAGAAAAAGAATATTTCTCGCTTTGCTTCTACGATAATTCAAATGAACGCCATTGGTTATATAATGACAAGAAAATTTTGCGACAATTAAAAGGCAAGCAGTTTTATATCTACTTGAAAATAAACTTTCCACCAAATCAAGAAAAATATATATATTTGGAAAGAAACCACCGAGAATTGAACTTTAGTTCTCGAAACAAAACTATTTTGATAATAACAAACGTTTCGCAAGATTCAATTCCGGGCACCCCTTTTTCACTATCTTAATTTTTCTTTTTGCATTATTCTTTCGGTACGTATAATTCAATTTCAATTGGATTTACAATAATTACAACTTGGATAAATTCATCCTCCAAATCTAGTAGGTATAATTTCTGAATATATTCAAACTCATCATGTCTCACTTAAATAAGAGATCCTCCGATAAAATTTAATTTTAAGGTCTTCCATGGGAATTCTCATATGAGGTCAAATTCTATCCGACTGCACCATCAACCTTGATCGACGATCATGCAAGATATTACCTGTTCCGCCAACTTCGTCGTGACATTTTGACTGAACGATTGCCAGCCACCCAACAAACTCATGTCATTCTTGGTTCATTCGTGGCTCAAATCGAATATGGAGATGCGCCATCTCAAATTACCCCTGAATATGAAAAGTTTGTGACAGGAGCCCGTTTAGTTCCAGATACTGTAGAGGGTCAAGAAGTCTTTCAACAGATTGCAGAGTTTCATAGGCAATTAAGGTAAAACTAACTTTTTCAGTTTCCTTTTAATTTATTAAATAATTTTATTTCTAGAGGACGAACGACTTCAGAAGCTGAAAATCTTTACCTCGAAAACTGCAGACAACTTGCTCTGTATGGAGTGCATTTGTTTTCCGCTAAAGATAAGAAGAATGATGATGTGAATATTGGAATTTGTGCTTCCGGAATACATATCTATAAAAAAGACGTACCAGTTCATCATTTCGAATGGCAGAGTATTAATAAAATCAGCTACAGAAAGAACACATTCTCTATAAAATTGAATGAAGGAAAGGTATATTGAGCATTGAAGAGAAAAAAGTTAAACAGGGATTCATTACAGCTAGAAAAAGGTTCCACTACTGTGCATTATAAAGTAGCTGACTACATGCATGCGAAGAGAGTCTGGAAATGCGCCGTTGAGCACCATACATTTTTCAGGTTCAGAGCTCAAAAATAAATAAAAAATAAATCAAATAAATTTAGGCTTATTCAACCGGATGACAAGCCTAAGGGCTCTTTCTTCAATTTTGGATCTCAACGTTTCTACTATCACGGAAGAACGCAATTCCAAACCAAAATGGCAAGCCAAATGTTTGATCGGCCGAGTAATGTGGAGAGATCACCATCGGCCATGTCTCATCCAGTTGATTGTAAATGTTTATAGTTTCTACTTAAACAATATTTTCTAACATTGCAGCAGTTCGTCAAGTTCTTTCACCATTGCATTACACCGATTCTGAATTGGAGCAACAAAATATGCAGGTTGGTCAATTTATCCATTTTTTGCATGAGCTTTTTCAGTTTCTTTTTTGTTTGCTTGAATAGATGTGAAGCTAATTTTGTTCAATGTGTATTTTCATATAGATAGAAGTTCAATGTGAAATTCGATCACATCCTCAAAATTTTTTGCCAACAATTTTAGAACATTTTAATAGTTTCAGAAATTTCTATAAAATACGTTGTTTTTCATACAGAAATTTTAATTTTGAACAAGAAAAAAAGAAAATCATATTGAACTTCGAATGCTTTCGGTTATTCTTCATCTAGTCTGAAGACATCGTGATTCGGATGTGCTGATGTGAAGTTTCGCACTTCTTTTTTTTTTTCAAAATTCTCAAATTCTAATCATAAATTCTAAAGTTCTCAAATTTCTTTTTCTCTTGTAAACTGTTTTTTGCATTAATTAATGCAACTTTCCATATCGAAGAAATTATACGAGAAAAGGAACACTGTGATCGGCTTTGCCGTATTTTTTTTTAAACTGAGATGACGAAGGACTGTACGCAAAATTAAGATGTTTTTCTACTGTTTGTTAGTTCTATTGTATGTCGAATCAACAATAGAAAACGTTTAATTCCGATTATGGACTGTTCATATTCCCACATATGCAACTATTTATATCCCTTCTTTCTCCGAAACTTTAGAAAGTAAGCTTTAAAAAATTTTCTATGAATTGAAACGATCTTCAATGAGAATTTTATTTTCTGCCGATTCCCTGGTTATAAATTTAGTTTTGCAAATGCCAAAAAATATTCTTCAAAATCGCATTGAAGAATGTTTGAATCACAGTGAAGAGTGTTTCCACCGCCTTTTCAATTGTTTTTCGAATTGTATTTCATATCTTGCTGTCGACCTGAGCAATTCTAGCCTTTGAAAGTTAGAATTGTTAAAATAGCCTATCGTTCTAATAACTTTGGAAAACCCTACAGTTTCTAAATGGTCATGTTTTCCTTAAATGTGTTAGTAATAACGAATGATACAATTTCCTTGGTAGAAAAAACCTTTTTTATGCTAGAGGTTGTTTTCATCTTGTACCATCGTTAACTAATTGCATATATCTTCTAGTGATCTACATTTCTGTAATCGATAAGGGGGACTTCATGAATTGTAAGTTTTTTTTAACTCATGGAGTGGAGGTGGGCGAAAAACAAACATAAAAGTCAAGAAGCGAAAACAAGAGTTATCCGGAGCTTCTGAATCACGATGAAACAGAATACCGACGTTAACATTTTCATTAGATTCGTGGTGTGTCTGTTCGTTTTGTTTGTTTGTTGAGTAGTTTCGCATTTAACCTCTGCGTGTAGAATATGTTAACCCTCCACACTTTCAAAACCTAATAATTGATTTGTGCTTATTAGGGTCAAAGTTAAGCTAGGAATTAGTACACATTAGTATTCCTAGCTTTATTTTTTTTGAATTTGTTCGAGTGAATATCTTCAGTTGGATGCTAGTTTTTCTTGGTTAATGTCTATCTGACAGAGAACGATAATCGTGTTTTCAGAAATTCCGTCGTTCTATAACACCGAGAATCAATGCAAATGACGATGCTATATCAACATCAACATTTGCAAACTACAGACGACCAGATAATTTAGTTGTATCAACTACTCATGTTCGGGAGTCTTATAATCCGGAGGACAGTCTTTCGTATTCCCCACGTGACTATGATTCTCCGTCTTCGAGTGGCGCAGCTTATTACTTGGCAGATCGTTCATCATTACGTACACCAAGCTCGGCGTACTATCCAACATCAGAACAAACTCCGTATTCATCTGGACTTCAAAGCCCATCCGAACCGCATTATTACGAAGGCCAACACCATGGAGAATATCATGTTAACATGAGAACAAAAAATTTAACGGGGGCGCATAGAAATTTGTTTGGTAGATCGTCTGGAACATCGAATGACACAGTTCGACTTGTTTCATTCCATGAACCTGCTGATTCTTCGCAACCAATTCCACATACATATCCATCTAACGAGTTGCCTGAAATTCCAATAGAACGTGTAGTACATGTATATCATGACGGCCATTATGATCGTTTGACTCGTCAAGCTGGACGGCCAGAATTGCCTTATGGCTTCGGTGTCTACACGCCGAGAAATGGTGTGGCACAAGTTGATCGTTTAGAACCAAATAACGAAATGGATCAACAACCAATTAGATTTTTTGTCGATGTCCGTCATTCTGGAGCTAGCAAAAGAAACCCAACAAAACGATTGTCCCATCCAGGAAAGGAAGACGTGAAACAAATTAATCCCAAGGATTACGAGTTTTCAACATTTTCTACAACACAGACTATAGATAGAACTGAGCTTGCGATGGAGCTGCCACCAGCTAATATTCGTCAATTCACAAGGGTATATCATTCTGGTGATTCACGACTTGATCAACCATCGACATCACAACACTCGAAGTACAAACTTGTTGCACATGTGCATCCCCTCGCTGTCAGTAATACCCGAGATGGACGAAACAGAAACACATCTTCCAATGTCAATGCAATTATTTCCAACATTGAACAAATCGCTTCAACAAAAATTAGAAGAGAATCCCCAGATTCCGATCGTAGAATTCGGCTATCGGTCAGTGTTGATCGAAAAGGAAAAGTAACTCCGGATGATGCAGAATCTTGTAATAGAGTGGAAGAAACAATTGTAACTGAAACCGATGTTGTTCCATTGACTTCTCGCGTTCAGTCCGATGCTGATGAGAACACCGCACCGGCTGAGATTCAGAAGTCACCGAAATCCAAGGACACTTCATCGAAGTTCGGATTCTTCAAAACTCGAACAACCAAATCGAAACCAACAGATGAAGCTTATCCAACAACTTCTGAACACTACACTGGACCACTTGACACAACGGATCGTAACCAAGATTTGGAAAACATTCCATTCCAACACGACTTCAACATTCCATCATATTCGCCGAAGAAAACACAACATTCTGAAGCTCCACAAGTCGTCGAACAGGAAAAGAGAAGAATTCGTTTGATTGCTCGATTCAGACATGATGGTGATGAAGACGAAGTTGCGAAAGATCAAATTCAACCGGAATCTTATGGATTCGCTTCCACTGCTTATGATGGTCCAGTTGATGAAACATCGAGACAACATGAACTTGATCAAACTCCGATTGGAGAACATGCCGCCGTCTATCACCATGGACGATCATGGATCAAGGATGAACCAGTTCAAGCTCCAATCGTTGAAGAAAAGAAGCAGAAGAAGGCCGTCAGATCTCCAAAGAAGGTTGCTGAACCAATTGAACCGGAAACAAGTGAAGTTCGTTTGATCGCTCGCGTTCGAACTGATACTGATGAGAACACCGCACCGGCTGAGATTCAGAAGACACCGAAATCCAAGGACACTTCATCGAAGTTCGGATTCTTCAAAACTCGAACAACCAAATCGAAACCAACAGATGAAGCTTATCCAACAACTTCTGAACACTACACTGGACCACTTGACACAACGGATCGTAACCAAGATTTGGAAAACATTCCATTCCAACACGACTTCAACATTCCATCATATTCGCCGAAGAAAACACAACATTCTGAAGCTCCACAAGTCGTCGAACAGGAAAAGAGAAGAATTCGTTTGATTGCTCGATTCAGACATGATGGTGATGAAGACGAAGTTGCGAAAGATCAAATTCAACCGGAATCTTATGGATTCGCTTCCACTGCTTATGATGGTCCAGTTGATGAAACATCGAGACAACATGAACTTGATCAAACTCCGATTGGAGAACATGCCGCCGTCTATCACCATGGACGATCATGGATCAAGGATGAACCAGTTCAAGCTCCAATCGTTGAAGAAAAGAAGCAGAAGAAGGCCGTCAGATCTCCAAAGAAGGTTGCTGAACCAATTGAACCGGAAACAAGTGAAGTTCGTTTGATCGCTCGCGTTCGAACTGATACTGATGAGAACACCGCACCGGCTGAGATTCAGAAGACACCGAAATCCAAGGACACTTCATCGAAGTTCGGATTCTTCAAAACTCGAACAACCAAATCGAAACCAACAGATGAAGCTTATCCAACAACTTCTGAACACTACACTGGACCACTTGACACAACGGATCGTAACCAAGATTTGGAAAACATTCCATTCCAACACGACTTCAACATTCCATCATATTCGCCGAAGAAAACACAACATTCTGAAGCTCCACAAGTCGTCGAACAGGAAAAGAGAAGAATTCGTTTGATTGCTCGATTCAGACATGATGGTGATGAAGACGAAGTTGCGAAAGATCAAATTCAACCGGAATCTTATGGATTCGCTTCCACTGCTTATGATGGTCCAGTTGATGAAACATCGAGACAACATGAACTTGATCAAACTCCGATTGGAGAACATGCCGCCGTCTATCACCATGGACGATCATGGATCAAGGATGAACCAGTTCAAGCTCCAATCGTTGAAGAAAAGAAGCAGAAGAAGGCCGTCAGATCTCCAAAGAAGGTTGCTGAACCAATTGAACCGGAAACAAGTGAAGTTCGTTTGATCGCTCGCGTTCGAACTGATACTGATGAGAACACCGCACCGGCTGAGATTCAGAAGACACCGAAATCCAAGGACACTTCATCGAAGTTCGGATTCTTCAAAACTCGAACAACCAAATCGAAACCAACAGATGAAGCTTATCCAACAACTTCTGAACACTACACTGGACCACTTGACACAACGGATCGTAACCAAGATTTGGAAAACATTCCATTCCAACACGACTTCAACATTCCATCATATTCGCCGAAGAAAACACAACATTCTGAAGCTCCACAAGTCGTCGAACAGGAAAAGAGAAGAATTCGTTTGATTGCTCGATTCAGACATGATGGTGATGAAGACGAAGTTGCGAAAGATCAAATTCAACCGGAATCTTATGGATTCGCTTCCACTGCTTATGATGGTCCAGTTGATGAAACATCGAGACAACATGAACTTGATCAAACTCCGATTGGAGAACATGCCGCCGTCTATCACCATGGACGATCATGGATCAAGGATGAACCAGTTCAAGCTCCAATCGTTGAAGAAAAGAAGCAGAAGAAGGCCGTCAGATCTCCAAAGAAGGTTGCTGAACCAATTGAACCGGAAACAAGTGAAGTTCGTTTGATCGCTCGCGTTCGAACTGATACTGATGAGAACACCGCACCGGCTGAGATTCAGAAGACACCGAAATCCAAGGACACTTCATCGAAGTTCGGATTCTTCAAAACTCGAACAACCAAATCGAAGCCAACAGATGAAGCTTATCCAACAACTTCTGAACACTACACTGGACCACTTGACACAACGGATCGTAACCAAGATTTGGAAAACATTCCATTCCAACACGACTTCAACATTCCATCATATTCGCCGAAGAAAACACAACATTCTGAAGCTCCACAAGTCGTCGAACAGGAAAAGAGAAGAATTCGTTTGATTGCTCGATTCAGACATGATGGTGATGAAGACGAAGTTGCGAAAGATCAAATTCAACCGGAATCTTATGGATTCGCTTCCACTGCTTATGATGGTCCAGTTGATGAAACATCGAGACAACATGAACTTGATCAAACTCCGATTGGAGAACATGCCGCCGTCTATCACCATGGACGATCATGGATCAAGGATGAACCAGTTCAAGCTCCAATCGTTGAAGAAAAGAAGCAGAAGAAGGCCGTCAGATCTCCAAAGAAGGTTGCTGAACCAATTGAACCGGAAACAAGTGAAGTTCGTTTGATCGCTCGCGTTCGAACTGATACTGATGAGAACACCGCACCGGCTGAGATTCAGAAGACACCGAAATCCAAGGACACTTCATCGAAGTTCGGATTCTTCAAAACTCGAACAACCAAATCGAAACCAACAGATGAAGCTTATCCAACAACTTCTGAACACTACACTGGACCACTTGACACAACGGATCGTAACCAAGATTTGGAAAACATTCCATTCCAACACGACTTCAACATTCCATCATATTCGCCGAAGAAAACACAACATTCTGAAGCTCCACAAGTCGTCGAACAGGAAAAGAGAAGAATTCGTTTGATTGCTCGATTCAGACATGATGGTGATGAAGACGAAGTTGCGAAAGATCAAATTCAACCGGAATCTTATGGATTCGCTTCCACTGCTTATGATGGTCCAGTTGATGAAACATCGAGACAACATGAACTTGATCAAACTCCGATTGGAGAACATGCCGCCGTCTATCACCATGGACGATCATGGATCAAGGATGAACCAGTTCAAGCTCCAATCGTTGAAGAAAAGAAGCAGAAGAAGGCCGTCAGATCTCCAAAGAAGGTTGCTGAACCAATTGAACCGGAAACAAGTGAAGTTCGTTTGATCGCTCGCGTTCGAACTGATACTGATGAGAACACCGCACCGGCTGAGATTCAGAAGTCACCGAAATCCAAGGACACTTCATCGAAGTTCGGATTCTTCAAAACTCGAACAACCAAATCGAAACCAACAGATGAAGCTTATCCAACAACTTCTGAACACTACACTGGACCACTTGACACAACGGATCGTAACCAAGATTTGGAAAAAATTCCATTCCAACACGACTTCAACATTCCATCATATTCGCCGAAGAAAACACAACATTCTGAAGCTCCACAAGTCGTCGAACAGGAAAAGAGAAGAATTCGTTTGATTGCTCGATTCAGACATGATGGTGATGAAGACGAAGTTGCAAAAGATCAAATTCAACCGGAATCTTATGGATTCGCTTCCACTGCTTATGATGGTCCAGTTGATGAAACATCGAGACAACATGAACTTGATCAAACTCCGATTGGAGAACATGCCGCCGTCTATCACCATGGACGATCATGGATCAAGGATGAACCAGTTCAAGCTCCAATCGTTGAAGAAAAGAAGCAGAAGAAGGCCGTCAGATCTCCAAAGAAGGTTGCTGAACCAATTGAACCGGAAACAAGTGAAGTTCGTTTGATCGCTCGCGTTCGAACTGATACTGATGAGAACACCGCACCGGCTGAGATTCAGAAGACACCGAAATCCAAGGACACTTCATCGAAGTTCGGATTCTTCAAAACTCGAACAACCAAATCGAAACCAACAGATGAAGCTTATCCAACAACTTCTGAACACTACACTGGACCACTTGACACAACGGATCGTAACCAAGATTTGGAAAACATTCCATTCCAACACGACTTCAACATTCCATCATATTCGCCGAAGAAAACACAACATTCTGAAGCTCCACAAGTCGTCGAACAGGAAAAGAGAAGAATTCGTTTGATTGCTCGATTCAGACATGATGGTGATGAAGACGAAGTTGCGAAAGATCAAATTCAACCGGAATCTTATGGATTCGCTTCCACTGCTTATGATGGTCCAGTTGATGAAACATCGAGACAACATGAACTTGATCAAACTCCGATTGGAGAACATGCCGCCGTCTATCACCATGGACGATCATGGATCAAGGATGAACCAGTTCAAGCTCCAATCGTTGAAGAAAAGAAGCAGAAGAAGGCCGTCAGATCTCCAAAGAAGGTTGCTGAACCAATTGAACCGGAAACAAGTGAAGTTCGTTTGATCGCTCGCGTTCGAACTGATACTGATGAGAACACCGCACCGGCTGAGATTCAGAAGACACCGAAATCCAAGGACACTTCATCGAAGTTCGGATTCTTCAAAACTCGAACAACCAAATCGAAACCAACAGATGAAGCTTATCCAACAACTTCTGAACACTACACTGGACCACTTGACACAACGGATCGTAACCAAGATTTGGAAAACATTCCATTCCAACACGACTTCAACATTCCATCATATTCGCCGAAGAAAACACAACATTCTGAAGCTCCACAAGTCGTCGAACAGGAAAAGAGAAGAATTCGTTTGATTGCTCGATTCAGACATGATGGTGATGAAGACGAAGTTGCGAAAGATCAAATTCAACCGGAATCTTATGGATTCGCTTCCACTGCTTATGATGGTCCAGTTGATGAAACATCGAGACAACATGAACTTGATCAAACTCCGATTGGAGAACATGCCGCCGTCTATCACCATGGACGATCATGGATCAAGGATGAACCAGTTCAAGCTCCAATCGTTGAAGAAAAGAAGCAGAAGAAGGCCGTCAGATCTCCAAAGAAGGTTGCTGAACCAATTGAACCGGAAACAAGTGAAGTTCGTTTGATCGCTCGCGTTCGAACTGATACTGATGAGAACACCGCACCGGCTGAGATTCAGAAGACACCGAAATCCAAGGACACTTCATCGAAGTTCGGATTCTTCAAAACTCGAACAACCAAATCGAAGCCAACAGATGAAGCTTATCCAACAACTTCTGAACACTACACTGGACCACTTGACACAACGGATCGTAACCAAGATTTGGAAAACATTCCATTCCAACACGACTTCAACATTCCATCATATTCGCCGAAGAAAACACAACATTCTGAAGCTCCACAAGTCGTCGAACAGGAAAAGAGAAGAATTCGTTTGATTGCTCGATTCAGACATGATGGTGATGAAGACGAAGTTGCGAAAGATCAAATTCAACCGGAATCTTATGGATTCGCTTCCACTGCTTATGATGGTCCAGTTGATGAAACATCGAGACAACATGAACTTGATCAAACTCCGATTGGAGAACATGCCGCCGTCTATCACCATGGACGATCATGGATCAAGGATGAACCAGTTCAAGCTCCAATCGTTGAAGAAAAGAAGCAGAAGAAGGCCGTCAGATCTCCAAAGAAGGTTGCTGAACCAATTGAACCGGAAACAAGTGAAGTTCGTTTGATCGCTCGCGTTCGAACTGATACTGATGAGAACACCGCACCGGCTGAGATTCAGAAGACACCGAAATCCAAGGACACTTCATCGAAGTTCGGATTCTTCAAAACTCGAACAACCAAATCGAAACCAACAGATGAAGCTTATCCAACAACTTCTGAACACTACACTGGACCACTTGACACAACGGATCGTAACCAAGATTTGGAAAACATTCCATTCCAACACGACTTCAACATTCCATCATATTCGCCGAAGAAAACACAACATTCTGAAGCTCCACAAGTCGTCGAACAGGAAAAGAGAAGAATTCGTTTGATTGCTCGATTCAGACATGATGGTGATGAAGACGAAGTTGCGAAAGATCAAATTCAACCGGAATCTTATGGATTCGCTTCCACTGCTTATGATGGTCCAGTTGATGAAACATCGAGACAACATGAACTTGATCAAACTCCGATTGGAGAACATGCCGCCGTCTATCACCATGGACGATCATGGATCAAGGATGAACCAGTTCAAGCTCCAATCGTTGAAGAAAAGAAGCAGAAGAAGGCCGTCAGATCTCCAAAGAAGGTTGCTGAACCAATTGAACCGGAAACAAGTGAAGTTCGTTTGATCGCTCGCGTTCGAACTGATACTGATGAGAACACCGCACCGGCTGAGATTCAGAAGACACCGAAATCCAAGGACACTTCATCGAAGTTCGGATTCTTCAAAACTCGAACAACCAAATCGAAGCCAACAGATGAAGCTTATCCAACAACTTCTGAACACTACACTGGACCACTTGACACAACGGATCGTAACCAAGATTTGGAAAACATTCCATTCCAACACGACTTCAACATTCCATCATATTCGCCGAAGAAAACACAACATTCTGAAGCTCCACAAGTCGTCGAACAGGAAAAGAGAAGAATTCGTTTGATTGCTCGATTCAGACATGATGGTGATGAAGACGAAGTTGCGAAAGATCAAATTCAACCGGAATCTTATGGATTCGCTTCCACTGCTTATGATGGTCCAGTTGATGAAACATCGAGACAACATGAACTTGATCAAACTCCGATTGGAGAACATGCCGCCGTCTATCACCATGGACGATCATGGATCAAGGATGAACCAGTTCAAGCTCCAATCGTTGAAGAAAAGAAGCAGAAGAAGGCCGTCAGATCTCCAAAGAAGGTTGCTGAACCAATTGAACCGGAAACAAGTGAAGTTCGTTTGATCGCTCGCGTTCGAACTGATACTGATGAGAACACCGCACCGGCTGAGATTCAGAAGACACCGAAATCCAAGGACACTTCATCGAAGTTCGGATTCTTCAAAACTCGAACAACCAAATCGAAACCAACAGATGAAGCTTATCCAACAACTTCTGAACACTACACTGGACCACTTGACACAACGGATCGTAACCAAGATTTGGAAAACATTCCATTCCAACACGACTTCAACATTCCATCATATTCGCCGAAGAAAACACAACATTCTGAAGCTCCACAAGTCGTCGAACAGGAAAAGAGAAGAATTCGTTTGATTGCTCGATTCAGACATGATGGTGATGAAGACGAAGTTGCGAAAGATCAAATTCAACCGGAATCTTATGGATTCGCTTCCACTGCTTATGATGGTCCAGTTGATGAAACATCGAGACAACATGAACTTGATCAAACTCCGATTGGAGAACATGCCGCCGTCTATCACCATGGACGATCATGGATCAAGGATGAACCAGTTCAAGCTCCAATCGTTGAAGAAAAGAAGCAGAAGAAGGCCGTCAGATCTCCAAAGAAGGTTGCTGAACCAATTGAACCGGAAACAAGTGAAGTTCGTTTGATCGCTCGCGTTCGAACTGATACTGATGAGAACACCGCACCGGCTGAGATTCAGAAGACACCGAAATCCAAGGACACTTCATCGAAGTTCGGATTCTTCAAAACTCGAACAACCAAATCGAAGCCAACAGATGAAGCTTATCCAACAACTTCTGAACACTACACTGGACCACTTGACACAACGGATCGTAACCAAGATTTGGAAAACATTCCATTCCAACACGACTTCAACATTCCATCATATTCGCCGAAGAAAACACAACATTCTGAAGCTCCACAAGTCGTCGAACAGGAAAAGAGAAGAATTCGTTTGATTGCTCGATTCAGACATGATGGTGATGAAGACGAAGTTGCGAAAGATCAAATTCAACCGGAATCTTATGAATTCGCTTCCACTGCTTATGATGGTCCAGTTGATGAAACATCGAGACAACATGAACTTGATCAAACTCCGATTGGAGAACATGCCGCCGTCTATCACCATGGACGATCATGGATCAAGGATGAACCAGTTCAAGCTCCAATCGTTGAAGAAAAGAAGCAGAAGAAGGCCGTCAGATCTCCAAAGAAGGTTGCTGAACCAATTGAACCGGAAACAAGTGAAGTTCGTTTGATCGCTCGCGTTCGAACTGATACTGATGAGAACACCGCACCGGCTGAGATTCAGAAGACACCGAAATCCAAGGACACTTCATCGAAGTTCGGATTCTTCAAAACTCGAACAACCAAATCGAAACCAACAGATGAAGCTTATCCAACAACTTCTGAACACTACACTGGACCACTTGACACAACGGATCGTAACCAAGATTTGGAAAACATTCCATTCCAACACGACTTCAACATTCCATCATATTCGCCGAAGAAAACACAACATTCTGAAGCTCCACAAGTCGTCGAACAGGAAAAGAGAAGAATTCGTTTGATTGCTCGATTCAGACATGATGGTGATGAAGACGAAGTTGCGAAAGATCAAATTCAACCGGAATCTTATGGATTCGCTTCCACTGCTTATGATGGTCCAGTTGATGAAACATCGAGACAACATGAACTTGATCAAACTCCGATTGGAGAACATGCCGCCGTCTATCACCATGGACGATCATGGATCAAGGATGAACCAGTTCAAGCTCCAATCGTTGAAGAAAAGAAGCAGAAGAAGGCCGTCAGATCTCCAAAGAAGGTTGCTGAACCAATTGAACCGGAAACAAGTGAAGTTCGTTTGATCGCTCGCGTTCGAACTGATACTGATGAGAACACCGCACCGGCTGAGATTCAGAAGACACCGAAATCCAAGGACACTTCATCGAAGTTCGGATTCTTCAAAACTCGAACAACCAAATCGAAACCAACAGATGAAGCTTATCCAACAACTTCTGAACACTACACTGGACCACTTGACACAACGGATCGTAACCAAGATTTGGAAAACATTCCATTCCAACACGACTTCAACATTCCATCATATTCGCCGAAGAAAACACAACATTCTGAAGCTCCACAAGTCGTCGAACAGGAAAAGAGAAGAATTCGTTTGATTGCTCGATTCAGACATGACGGTGATGAAGACGAAGTTGCGAAAGATCAAATTCAACCGGAATCTTATGGATTCGCTTCCACTGCTTATGATGGTCCAGTTGATGAAACATCGAGACAACATGAACTTGATCAAACTCCGATTGGAGAACATGCCGCCGTCTATCACCATGGACGATCATGGATCAAGGATGAACCAGTTCAAGCTCCAATCGTTGAAGAAAAGAAGCAGAAGAAGGCCGTCAGATCTCCAAAGAAGGTTGCTGAACCAATTGAACCGGAAACAAGTGAAGTTCGTTTGATCGCTCGCGTTCGAACTGATACTGATGAGAACACCGCACCGGCTGAGATTCAGAAGACACCGAAATCCAAGGACACTTCATCGAAGTTCGGATTCTTCAAAACTCGAACAACCAAATCGAAGCCAACAGATGAAGCTTATCCAACAACTTCTGAACACTACACTGGACCACTTGACACAACGGATCGTAACCAAGATTTGGAAAACATTCCATTCCAACACGACTTCAACATTCCATCATATTCGCCGAAGAAAACACAACATTCTGAAGCTCCACAAGTCGTCGAACAGGAAAAGAGAAGAATTCGTTTGATTGCTCGATTCAGACATGATGGTGATGAAGACGAAGTTGCGAAAGATCAAATTCAACCGGAATCTTATGGATTCGCTTCCACTGCTTATGATGGTCCAGTTGATGAAACATCGAGACAACATGAACTTGGTCAAACTCCGATTGGAGAACATGCCGCTGTCTATCACCATGGACGATCATGGATCAAGGATGAACCAGTTCAAGCTCCAATCGTTGAAGAAAAGAAGCAGAAGAAGGCCGTCAGATCTCCAAAGAAGGTTGCTGAACCAATTGAACCGGAAACAAGTGAAGTTCGTTTGATCGCTCGCGTTCGAACTGATACTGATGAGAACACCGCACCGGCTGAGATTCAGAAGACACCGAAATCCAAGGACACTTCATCGAAGTTCGGATTCTTCAAAACTCGAACAACCAAATCGAAACCAACAGATGAAGCTTATCCAACAACTTCTGAACACTACACTGGACCACTTGACACAACGGATCGTAACCAAGATTTGGAAAACATTCCATTCCAACACGACTTCAACATTCCATCATATTCGCCGAAGAAAACACAACATTCTGAAGCTCCACAAGTCGTCGAACAGGAAAAGAGAAGAATTCGTTTGATTGCTCGATTCAGACATGATGGTGATGAAGACGAAGTTGCGAAAGATCAAATTCAACCGGAATCTTATGGATTCGCTTCCACTGCTTATGATGGTCCAGTTGATGAAACATCGAGACAACATGAACTTGATCAAACTCCGATTGGAGAACATGCCGCCGTCTATCACCATGGACGATCATGGATCAAGGATGAACCAGTTCAAGCTCCAATCGTTGAAGAAAAGAAGCAGAAGAAGGCCGTCAGATCTCCAAAGAAGGTTGCTGAACCAATTGAACCGGAAACAAGTGAAGTTCGTTTGATCGCTCGCGTTCGAACTGATACTGATGAGAACACCGCACCGGCTGAGATTCAGAAGACACCGAAATCCAAGGACACTTCATCGAAGTTCGGATTCTTCAAAACTCGAACAACCAAATCGAAACCAACAGATGAAGCTTATCCAACAACTTCTGAACACTACACTGGACCACTTGACACAACGGATCGTAACCAAGATTTGGAAAACATTCCATTCCAACACGACTTCAACATTCCATCATATTCGCCGAAGAAAACACAACATTCTGAAGCTCCACAAGTCGTCGAACAGGAAAAGAGAAGAATTCGTTTGATTGCTCGATTCAGACATGATGGTGATGAAGACGAAGTTGCGAAAGATCAAATTCAACCGGAATCTTATGGATTCGCTTCCACTGCTTATGATGGTCCAGTTGATGAAACATCGAGACAACATGAACTTGATCAAACTCCGATTGGAGAACATGCCGCCGTCTATCACCATGGACGATCATGGATCAAGGATGAACCAGTTCAAGCTCCAATCGTTGAAGAAAAGAAGCAGAAGAAGGCCGTCAGATCTCCAAAGAAGGTTGCTGAACCAATTGAACCGGAAACAAGTGAAGTTCGTTTGATCGCTCGCGTTCGAACTGATACTGATGAGAACACCGCACCGGCTGAGATTCAGAAGACACCGAAATCCAAGGACACTTCATCGAAGTTCGGATTCTTCAAAACTCGAACAACCAAATCGAAACCAACAGATGAAGCTTATCCAACAACTTCTGAACACTACACTGGACCACTTGACACAACGGATCGTAACCAAGATTTGGAAAACATTCCATTCCAACACGACTTCAACATTCCATCATATTCGCCGAAGAAAACACAACATTCTGAAGCTCCACAAGTCGTCGAACAGGAAAAGAGAAGAATTCGTTTGATTGCTCGATTCAGACATGATGGTGATGAAGACGAAGTTGCGAAAGATCAAATTCAACCGGAATCTTATGGATTCGCTTCCACTGCTTATGATGGTCCAGTTGATGAAACATCGAGACAACATGAACTTGATCAAACTCCGATTGGAGAACATGCCGCCGTCTATCACCATGGACGATCATGGATCAAGGATGAACCAGTTCAAGCTCCAATCGTTGAAGAAAAGAAGCAGAAGAAGGCCGTCAGATCTCCAAAGAAGGTTGCTGAACCAATTGAACCGGAAACAAGTGAAGTTCGTTTGATCGCTCGCGTTCGAACTGATACTGATGAGAACACCGCACCGGCTGAGATTCAGAAGACACCGAAATCCAAGGACACTTCATCGAAGTTCGGATTCTTCAAAACTCGAACAACCAAATCGAAACCAACAGATGAAGCTTATCCAACAACTTCTGAACACTACACTGGACCACTTGACACAACGGATCGTAACCAAGATTTGGAAAACATTCCATTCCAACACGACTTCAACATTCCATCATATTCGCCGAAGAAAACACAACATTCTGAAGCTCCACAAGTCGTCGAACAGGAAAAGAGAAGAATTCGTTTGATTGCTCGATTCAGACATGATGGTGATGAAGACGAAGTTGCGAAAGATCAAATTCAACCGGAATCTTATGGATTCGCTTCCACTGCTTATGATGGTCCAGTTGATGAAACATCGAGACAACATGAACTTGATCAAACTCCGATTGGAGAACATGCCGCCGTCTATCACCATGGACGATCATGGATCAAGGATGAACCAGTTCAAGCTCCAATCGTTGAAGAAAAGAAGCAGAAGAAGGCCGTCAGATCTCCAAAGAAGGTTGCTGAACCAATTGAACCGGAAACAAGTGAAGTTCGTTTGATCGCTCGCGTTCGAACTGATACTGATGAGAACACCGCACCGGCTGAGATTCAGAAGACACCGAAATCCAAGGACACTTCATCGAAGTTCGGATTCTTCAAAACTCGAACAACCAAATCGAAACCAACAGATGAAGCTTATCCAACAACTTCTGAACACTACACTGGACCACTTGACACAACGGATCGTAACCAAGATTTGGAAAACATTCCATTCCAACACGACTTCAACATTCCATCATATTCGCCGAAGAAAACACAACATTCTGAAGCTCCACAAGTCGTCGAACAGGAAAAGAGAAGAATTCGTTTGATTGCTCGATTCAGACATGATGGTGATGAAGACGAAGTTGCGAAAGATCAAATTCAACCGGAATCTTATGGATTCGCTTCCACTGCTTATGATGGTCCAGTTGATGAAACATCGAGACAACATGAACTTGATCAAACTCCGATTGGAGAACATGCCGCCGTCTATCACCATGGACGATCATGGATCAAGGATGAACCAGTTCAAGCTCCAATCGTTGAAGAAAAGAAGCAGAAGAAGGCCGTCAGATCTCCAAAGAAGGTTGCTGAACCAATTGAACCGGAAACAAGTGAAGTTCGTTTGATCGCTCGCGTTCGAACTGATACTGATGAGAACACCGCACCGGCTGAGATTCAGAAGACACCGAAATCCAAGGACACTTCATCGAAGTTCGGATTCTTCAAAACTCGAACAACCAAATCGAAGCCAACAGATGAAGCTTATCCAACAACTTCTGAACACTACACTGGACCACTTGACACAACGGATCGTAACCAAGATTTGGAAAACATTCCATTCCAACACGACTTCAACATTCCATCATATTCGCCGAAGAAAACACAACATTCTGAAGCTCCACAAGTCGTCGAACAGGAAAAGAGAAGAATTCGTTTGATTGCTCGATTCAGACATGATGGTGATGAAGACGAAGTTGCGAAAGATCAAATTCAACCGGAATCTTATGGATTCGCTTCCACTGCTTATGATGGTCCAGTTGATGAAACATCGAGACAACATGAACTTGATCAAACTCCGATTGGAGAACATGCCGCCGTCTATCACCATGGACGATCATGGATCAAGGATGAACCAGTTCAAGCTCCAATCGTTGAAGAAAAGAAGCAGAAGAAGGCCGTCAGATCTCCAAAGAAGGTTGCTGAACCAATTGAACCGGAAACAAGTGAAGTTCGTTTGATCGCTCGCGTTCGAACTGATACTGATGAGAACACCGCACCGGCTGAGATTCAGAAGACACCGAAATCCAAGGACACTTCATCGAAGTTCGGATTCTTCAAAACTCGAACAACCAAATCGAAACCAACAGATGAAGCTTATCCAACAACTTCTGAACACTACACTGGACCACTTGACACAACGGATCGTAACCAAGATTTGGAAAACATTCCATTCCAACACGACTTCAACATTCCATCATATTCGCCGAAGAAAACACAACATTCTGAAGCTCCACAAGTCGTCGAACAGGAAAAGAGAAGAATTCGTTTGATTGCTCGATTCAGACATGATGGTGATGAAGACGAAGTTGCGAAAGATCAAATTCAACCGGAATCTTATGGATTCGCTTCCACTGCTTATGATGGTCCAGTTGATGAAACATCGAGACAACATGAACTTGATCAAACTCCGATTGGAGAACATGCCGCCGTCTATCACCATGGACGATCATGGATCAAGGATGAACCAGTTCAAGCTCCAATCGTTGAAGAAAAGAAGCAGAAGAAGGCCGTCAGATCTCCAAAGAAGGTTGCTGAACCAATTGAACCGGAAACAAGTGAAGTTCGTTTGATCGCTCGCGTTCGAACTGATACTGATGAGAACACCGCACCGGCTGAGATTCAGAAGACACCGAAATCCAAGGACACTTCATCGAAGTTCGGATTCTTCAAAACTCGAACAACCAAATCGAAACCAACAGATGAAGCTTATCCAACAACTTCTGAACACTACACTGGACCACTTGACACAACGGATCGTAACCAAGATTTGGAAAACATTCCATTCCAACACGACTTCAACATTCCATCATATTCGCCGAAGAAAACACAACATTCTGAAGCTCCACAAGTCGTCGAACAGGAAAAGAGAAGAATTCGTTTGATTGCTCGATTCAGACATGATGGTGATGAAGACGAAGTTGCGAAAGATCAAATTCAACCGGAATCTTATGGATTCGCTTCCACTGCTTATGATGGTCCAGTTGATGAAACATCGAGACAACATGAACTTGATCAAACTCCGATTGGAGAACATGCCGCCGTCTATCACCATGGACGATCATGGATCAAGGATGAACCAGTTCAAGCTCCAATCGTTGAAGAAAAGAAGCAGAAGAAGGCCGTCAGATCTCCAAAGAAGGTTGCTGAACCAATTGAACCGGAAACAAGTGAAGTTCGTTTGATCGCTCGCGTTCGAACTGATACTGATGAGAACACCGCACCGGCTGAGATTCAGAAGTCACCGAAATCCAAGGACACTTCATCGAAGTTCGGATTCTTCAAAACTCGAACAACCAAATCGAAACCAACAGATGAAGCTTATCCAACAACTTCTGAACACTACACTGGACCACTTGACACAACGGATCGTAACCAAGATTTGGAAAAAATTCCATTCCAACACGACTTCAACATTCCATCATATTCGCCGAAGAAAACACAACATTCTGAAGCTCCACAAGTCGTCGAACAGGAAAAGAGAAGAATTCGTTTGATTGCTCGATTCAGACATGATGGTGATGAAGACGAAGTTGCAAAAGATCAAATTCAACCGGAATCTTATGGATTCGCTTCCACTGCTTATGATGGTCCAGTTGATGAAACATCGAGACAACATGAACTTGATCAAACTCCGATTGGAGAACATGCCGCCGTCTATCACCATGGACGATCATGGATCAAGGATGAACCAGTTCAAGCTCCAATCGTTGAAGAAAAGAAGCAGAAGAAGGCCGTCAGATCTCCAAAGAAGGTTGCTGAACCAATTGAACCGGAAACAAGTGAAGTTCGTTTGATCGCTCGCGTTCGAACTGATACTGATGAGAACACCGCACCGGCTGAGATTCAGAAGACACCGAAATCCAAGGACACTTCATCGAAGTTCGGATTCTTCAAAACTCGAACAACCAAATCGAAACCAACAGATGAAGCTTATCCAACAACTTCTGAACACTACACTGGACCACTTGACACAACGGATCGTAACCAAGATTTGGAAAACATTCCATTCCAACACGACTTCAACATTCCATCATATTCGCCGAAGAAAACACAACATTCTGAAGCTCCACAAGTCGTCGAACAGGAAAAGAGAAGAATTCGTTTGATTGCTCGATTCAGACATGATGGTGATGAAGACGAAGTTGCGAAAGATCAAATTCAACCGGAATCTTATGGATTCGCTTCCACTGCTTATGATGGTCCAGTTGATGAAACATCGAGACAACATGAACTTGATCAAACTCCGATTGGAGAACATGCCGCCGTCTATCACCATGGACGATCATGGATCAAGGATGAACCAGTTCAAGCTCCAATCGTTGAAGAAAAGAAGCAGAAGAAGGCCGTCAGATCTCCAAAGAAGGTTGCTGAACCAATTGAACCGGAAACAAGTGAAGTTCGTTTGATCGCTCGCGTTCGAACTGATACTGATGAGAACACCGCACCGGCTGAGATTCAGAAGACACCGAAATCCAAGGACACTTCATCGAAGTTCGGATTCTTCAAAACTCGAACAACCAAATCGAAACCAACAGATGAAGCTTATCCAACAACTTCTGAACACTACACTGGACCACTTGACACAACGGATCGTAACCAAGATTTGGAAAACATTCCATTCCAACACGACTTCAACATTCCATCATATTCGCCGAAGAAAACACAACATTCTGAAGCTCCACAAGTCGTCGAACAGGAAAAGAGAAGAATTCGTTTGATTGCTCGATTCAGACATGATGGTGATGAAGACGAAGTTGCGAAAGATCAAATTCAACCGGAATCTTATGGATTCGCTTCCACTGCTTATGATGGTCCAGTTGATGAAACATCGAGACAACATGAACTTGATCAAACTCCGATTGGAGAACATGCCGCCGTCTATCACCATGGACGATCATGGATCAAGGATGAACCAGTTCAAGCTCCAATCGTTGAAGAAAAGAAGCAGAAGAAGGCCGTCAGATCTCCAAAGAAGGTTGCTGAACCAATTGAACCGGAAACAAGTGAAGTTCGTTTGATCGCTCGCGTTCGAACTGATACTGATGAGAACACCGCACCGGCTGAGATTCAGAAGTCACCGAAATCCAAGGACACTTCATCGAAGTTCGGATTCTTCAAAACTCGAACAACCAAATCGAAACCAACAGATGAAGCTTATCCAACAACTTCTGAACACTACACTGGACCACTTGACACAACGGATCGTAACCAAGATTTGGAAAAAATTCCATTCCAACACGACTTCAACATTCCATCATATTCGCCGAAGAAAACACAACATTCTGAAGCTCCACAAGTCGTCGAACAGGAAAAGAGAAGAATTCGTTTGATTGCTCGATTCAGACATGATGGTGATGAAGACGAAGTTGCAAAAGATCAAATTCAACCGGAATCTTATGGATTCGCTTCCACTGCTTATGATGGTCCAGTTGATGAAACATCGAGACAACATGAACTTGATCAAACTCCGATTGGAGAACATGCCGCCGTCTATCACCATGGACGATCATGGATCAAGGATGAACCAGTTCAAGCTCCAATCGTTGAAGAAAAGAAGCAGAAGAAGGCCGTCAGATCTCCAAAGAAGGTTGCTGAACCAATTGAACCGGAAACAAGTGAAGTTCGTTTGATCGCTCGCGTTCGAACTGATACTGATGAGAACACCGCACCGGCTGAGATTCAGAAGACACCGAAATCCAAGGACACTTCATCGAAGTTCGGATTCTTCAAAACTCGAACAACCAAATCGAAACCAACAGATGAAGCTTATCCAACAACTTCTGAACACTACACTGGACCACTTGACACAACGGATCGTAACCAAGATTTGGAAAACATTCCATTCCAACACGACTTCAACATTCCATCATATTCGCCGAAGAAAACACAACATTCTGAAGCTCCACAAGTCGTCGAACAGGAAAAGAGAAGAATTCGTTTGATTGCTCGATTCAGACATGATGGTGATGAAGACGAAGTTGCGAAAGATCAAATTCAACCGGAATCTTATGGATTCGCTTCCACTGCTTATGATGGTCCAGTTGATGAAACATCGAGACAACATGAACTTGATCAAACTCCGATTGGAGAACATGCCGCCGTCTATCACCATGGACGATCATGGATCAAGGATGAACCAGTTCAAGCTCCAATCGTTGAAGAAAAGAAGCAGAAGAAGGCCGTCAGATCTCCAAAGAAGGTTGCTGAACCAATTGAACCGGAAACAAGTGAAGTTCGTTTGATCGCTCGCGTTCGAACTGATACTGATGAGAACACCGCACCGGCTGAGATTCAGAAGACACCGAAATCCAAGGACACTTCATCGAAGTTCGGATTCTTCAAAACTCGAACAACCAAATCGAAACCAACAGATGAAGCTTATCCAACAACTTCTGAACACTACACTGGACCACTTGACACAACGGATCGTAACCAAGATTTGGAAAACATTCCATTCCAACACGACTTCAACATTCCATCATATTCGCCGAAGAAAACACAACATTCTGAAGCTCCACAAGTCGTCGAACAGGAAAAGAGAAGAATTCGTTTGATTGCTCGATTCAGACATGATGGTGATGAAGACGAAGTTGCGAAAGATCAAATTCAACCGGAATCTTATGGATTCGCTTCCACTGCTTATGATGGTCCAGTTGATGAAACATCGAGACAACATGAACTTGATCAAACTCCGATTGGAGAACATGCCGCCGTCTATCACCATGGACGATCATGGATCAAGGATGAACCAGTTCAAGCTCCAATCGTTGAAGAAAAGAAGCAGAAGAAGGCCGTCAGATCTCCAAAGAAGGTTGCTGAACCAATTGAACCGGAAACAAGTGAAGTTCGTTTGATCGCTCGCGTTCGAACTGATACTGATGAGAACACCGCACCGGCTGAGATTCAGAAGACACCGAAATCCAAGGACACTTCATCGAAGTTCGGATTCTTCAAAACTCGAACAACCAAATCGAAGCCAACAGATGAAGCTTATCCAACAACTTCTGAACACTACACTGGACCACTTGACACAACGGATCGTAACCAAGATTTGGAAAACATTCCATTCCAACACGACTTCAACATTCCATCATATTCGCCGAAGAAAACACAACATTCTGAAGCTCCACAAGTCGTCGAACAGGAAAAGAGAAGAATTCGTTTGATTGCTCGATTCAGACATGATGGTGATGAAGACGAAGTTGCGAAAGATCAAATTCAACCGGAATCTTATGGATTCGCTTCCACTGCTTATGATGGTCCAGTTGATGAAACATCGAGACAACATGAACTTGATCAAACTCCGATTGGAGAACATGCCGCCGTCTATCACCATGGACGATCATGGATCAAGGATGAACCAGTTCAAGCTCCAATCGTTGAAGAAAAGAAGCAGAAGAAGGCCGTCAGATCTCCAAAGAAGGTTGCTGAACCAATTGAACCGGAAACAAGTGAAGTTCGTTTGATCGCTCGCGTTCGAACTGATACTGATGAGAACACCGCACCGGCTGAGATTCAGAAGACACCGAAATCCAAGGACACTTCATCGAAGTTCGGATTCTTCAAAACTCGAACAACCAAATCGAAACCAACAGATGAAGCTTATCCAACAACTTCTGAACACTACACTGGACCACTTGACACAACGGATCGTAACCAAGATTTGGAAAACATTCCATTCCAACACGACTTCAACATTCCATCATATTCGCCGAAGAAAACACAACATTCTGAAGCTCCACAAGTCGTCGAACAGGAAAAGAGAAGAATTCGTTTGATTGCTCGATTCAGACATGATGGTGATGAAGACGAAGTTGCGAAAGATCAAATTCAACCGGAATCTTATGGATTCGCTTCCACTGCTTATGATGGTCCAGTTGATGAAACATCGAGACAACATGAACTTGATCAAACTCCGATTGGAGAACATGCCGCCGTCTATCACCATGGACGATCATGGATCAAGGATGAACCAGTTCAAGCTCCAATCGTTGAAGAAAAGAAGCAGAAGAAGGCCGTCAGATCTCCAAAGAAGGTTGCTGAACCAATTGAACCGGAAACAAGTGAAGTTCGTTTGATCGCTCGCGTTCGAACTGATACTGATGAGAACACCGCACCGGCTGAGATTCAGAAGACACCGAAATCCAAGGACACTTCATCGAAGTTCGGATTCTTCAAAACTCGAACAACCAAATCGAAACCAACAGATGAAGCTTATCCAACAACTTCTGAACACTACACTGGACCACTTGACACAACGGATCGTAACCAAGATTTGGAAAACATTCCATTCCAACACGACTTCAACATTCCATCATATTCGCCGAAGAAAACACAACATTCTGAAGCTCCACAAGTCGTCGAACAGGAAAAGAGAAGAATTCGTTTGATTGCTCGATTCAGACATGATGGTGATGAAGACGAAGTTGCGAAAGATCAAATTCAACCGGAATCTTATGGATTCGCTTCCACTGCTTATGATGGTCCAGTTGATGAAACATCGAGACAACATGAACTTGATCAAACTCCGATTGGAGAACATGCCGCCGTCTATCACCATGGACGATCATGGATCAAGGATGAACCAGTTCAAGCTCCAATCGTTGAAGAAAAGAAGCAGAAGAAGGCCGTCAGATCTCCAAAGAAGGTTGCTGAACCAATTGAACCGGAAACAAGTGAAGTTCGTTTGATCGCTCGCGTTCGAACTGATACTGATGAGAACACCGCACCGGCTGAGATTCAGAAGACACCGAAATCCAAGGACACTTCATCGAAGTTCGGATTCTTCAAAACTCGAACAACCAAATCGAAGCCAACAGATGAAGCTTATCCAACAACTTCTGAACACTACACTGGACCACTTGACACAACGGATCGTAACCAAGATTTGGAAAACATTCCATTCCAACACGACTTCAACATTCCATCATATTCGCCGAAGAAAACACAACATTCTGAAGCTCCACAAGTCGTCGAACAGGAAAAGAGAAGAATTCGTTTGATTGCTCGATTCAGACATGATGGTGATGAAGACGAAGTTGCGAAAGATCAAATTCAACCGGAATCTTATGGATTCGCTTCCACTGCTTATGATGGTCCAGTTGATGAAACATCGAGACAACATGAACTTGATCAAACTCCGATTGGAGAACATGCCGCCGTCTATCACCATGGACGATCATGGATCAAGGATGAACCAGTTCAAGCTCCAATCGTTGAAGAAAAGAAGCAGAAGAAGGCCGTCAGATCTCCAAAGAAGGTTGCTGAACCAATTGAACCGGAAACAAGTGAAGTTCGTTTGATCGCTCGCGTTCGAACTGATACTGATGAGAACACCGCACCGGCTGAGATTCAGAAGACACCGAAATCCAAGGACACTTCATCGAAGTTCGGATTCTTCAAAACTCGAACAACCAAATCGAAACCAACAGATGAAGCTTATCCAACAACTTCTGAACACTACACTGGACCACTTGACACAACGGATCGTAACCAAGATTTGGAAAACATTCCATTCCAACACGACTTCAACATTCCATCATATTCGCCGAAGAAAACACAACATTCTGAAGCTCCACAAGTCGTCGAACAGGAAAAGAGAAGAATTCGTTTGATTGCTCGATTCAGACATGATGGTGATGAAGACGAAGTTGCGAAAGATCAAATTCAACCGGAATCTTATGGATTCGCTTCCACTGCTTATGATGGTCCAGTTGATGAAACATCGAGACAACATGAACTTGATCAAACTCCGATTGGAGAACATGCCGCCGTCTATCACCATGGACGATCATGGATCAAGGATGAACCAGTTCAAGCTCCAATCGTTGAAGAAAAGAAGCAGAAGAAGGCCGTCAGATCTCCAAAGAAGGTTGCTGAACCAATTGAACCGGAAACAAGTGAAGTTCGTTTGATCGCTCGCGTTCGAACTGATACTGATGAGAACACCGCACCGGCTGAGATTCAGAAGACACCGAAATCCAAGGACACTTCATCGAAGTTCGGATTCTTCAAAACTCGAACAACCAAATCGAAACCAACAGATGAAGCTTATCCAACAACTTCTGAACACTACACTGGACCACTTGACACAACGGATCGTAACCAAGATTTGGAAAACATTCCATTCCAACACGACTTCAACATTCCATCATATTCGCCGAAGAAAACACAACATTCTGAAGCTCCACAAGTCGTCGAACAGGAAAAGAGAAGAATTCGTTTGATTGCTCGATTCAGACATGATGGTGATGAAGACGAAGTTGCGAAAGATCAAATTCAACCGGAATCTTATGGATTCGCTTCCACTGCTTATGATGGTCCAGTTGATGAAACATCGAGACAACATGAACTTGATCAAACTCCGATTGGAGAACATGCCGCCGTCTATCACCATGGACGATCATGGATCAAGGATGAACCAGTTCAAGCTCCAATCGTTGAAGAAAAGAAGCAGAAGAAGGCTGTCAGATCTCCAAAGAAGGTTGCTGAACCAATTGAACCGGAAACAAGTGAAGTTCGTTTGATCGCTCGCGTTCGAACTGATACTGATGAGAACACCGCACCGGCTGAGATTCAGAAGACACCGAAATCCAAGGACACTTCATCGAAGTTCGGATTCTTCAAAACTCGAACAACCAAATCGAAACCAACAGATGAAGCTTATCCAACAACTTCTGAACACTACACTGGACCACTTGACACAACGGATCGTAACCAAGATTTGGAAAACATTCCATTCCAACACGACTTCAACATTCCATCATATTCGCCGAAGAAAACACAACATTCTGAAGCTCCACAAGTCGTCGAACAGGAAAAGAGAAGAATTCGTTTGATTGCTCGATTCAGACATGATGGTGATGAAGACGAAGTTGCGAAAGATCAAATTCAACCGGAATCTTATGGATTCGCTTCCACTGCTTATGATGGTCCAGTTGATGAAACATCGAGACAACATGAACTTGGTCAAACTCCGATTGGAGAACATGCCGCTGTCTATCACCATGGACGATCATGGATCAAGGATGAACCAGTTCAAGCACCAATCGTTGAAGAAAAGAAGCAGAAGAAGGCCGTCAAATCACTTAAGAAGGATGACCATGATTCAGATGAGAAAACTCCGTCTGCGAAGTTAATCGCTCGAGTTTTGCCAATGAAATCCAATAATGACAGTAAAGTTCTGACGTTAAAGTCTGAGGAATCAAATCCTGTCTCATTAGGTGCACCGTTCACTGGAGCTATTGAAACTGTTAATCTCAGTAAAGAGTTAGAGCATTCTACTTTGTCGGAATCTGTACAATCGTCTAGCAATATACGTTCAAAGGTTGTGATCGTTGAAAATTCTGTGAAATATTTTCCATCTTCTCTTCGGTATGAGCCTACTGTTGCCAGAATCGAAGGATATACTGAAAACGGACAAGGATATAATGAAGTTAGAATACAAAGACGTGTCGAAGTGCAGCTAGAGCCTGTCTATGTTTTACGAGAGACAACAGCAGCTAACCCCGCCTATCTCTCTACTGCCACTGCTTACTTCTCTGGCCACGCGCAGCCGCTTATTGGTTCTATTTCCGAGGACGAAAGTGGTATTCATTTCACTTCCACACCACCAATGGCACCTCAGCCAAAGGGACTTCTTGCTAGGCTCGGATTGAGAGTAAGATTTTTTTTAATTTAAGCATTTATTCATGACATTGTTAATGCTTCCTGAAAGCTGGTACGATATACTAATTCTAAAATATTTATGTTCCTGTTATTCGGGTTTTTAAATAGATCACTTTGTTATCATCATAATAGAGGATCTCGTATTTTTCATAACCAAATGTTCCTCGTTGAAAAAGTATATCTGTGGAGATAAATCCGGGAGATTTTCCCTTGGGAGTATGCATCCAAAAAAAACTTTGCTTTCAAGCCATTGCTTTTTCTTGTTTTGTTTCCAGCTTTGAAAAGAGTTGAAACAAAGATGAGCTGACCAATTGAACAGAAATGTAGTAACAGAACTTAAACGGGATTATAGTAACAGGGGTCACTTAGTAATTAAAATCTCAAAAATTGCTGCGAAAAATGTATTTTTAACGATATAGAGAGGGGGGGGGGGGGGGGGGGGTGGCAATCAAGTGATGTTTACTTTTCTGTGTGGTGTTGCTCCGCATTTCTATCTTAAGTGTCATTTTATTCAAACTAAACAAAAATTACCTAATGTTATTTTTTTCAGCGTGATAAGAAGAAGGATAAGAAAAAAGGAAAGAAGGAGAATGATTCGAGTGAAACTTCAGACAGTGAGCATGATGAGAAACGCGAGTTTGCTGTTGTTGAATTCCAGCCAGTGAGTTATTTATATTTTCTCCTTTTTTAAGTAGTTTCAGAACGTTTGAAAAAACATGTAATTAAACATTACCTTATAGCATGATTTTGCACATGACGCACTAAACTCTGCGGGGTTCATCGGGATAAAAATCAAAAATGTTTTGTTTGAAAAAAATTGAATACAATGTTCCCGATATTTGCACATTTGATTGTGGTGATCTTATAGCTCACACTCAAGTTTGTTTTTTGAAGCATGATATCAAAACAAACGAGCATCCAAAACCTCCGAGACAAAGTCAGCGGCAATCGAATAAACCTCGTGACCAGGCGATGAATGAGGTAACGGTGGTAGTTACCGGGGATCGAACAGATCCTCCTGCTGAACTTGGACCAACTCGTGTTGTTCGCCTCGAAACGAAAGAACAACAATTTCGTCTGACCGGCGATGGATATTCGTCGGGATTTAATCCAAATGATCCGGTTTGTGAACATTAGTGTGATGATGTTTGCGTCGTATTGTATTTTTCTTTATTTTACTGGAGTCGTTTTTTCTTATCCTGTGGTAGCAAAATTCAGAATATTTTCATTTAAATTAATTTTCACCCTTTCTTATTAATACTAAAAGAAATCCAAATTCAAAAAAAAACATATTTTTCTTATTCATCAGAAAAGCCTTGAAATTTGATGCTTTCAAGCTGATAGTTCGTCCTAAAGTTCCCATATAGGTCCTTCAAATTTTTTTTTTTTGAAAAAATTCCTTTCCCTAAAGCTATACTTCTTAAGCATAACCAACCAAGGGTTTTTTTTCATTCGGTGAATTTCTAGTCATTAATGGCGACAATTCAACGTGCCGAACGTCTGAATGCGACATCACCACGGTTGGAACATGCAGAGCGCACTTTCACTGTGCGCGCCAATGCACCACTCCCGGTCTCCATCGAGGTACAAGAAAAATTCTTTTTAAAAGAAAAGAAACGAATGTAACGATAGTGTCGGTTTGCTTCAAGTTTTCTGTTGTTTCTGGATTGCAGTGGCTGCTTGTTTGTTGTGTTTTTGCTCTTTCCCAGTTAGATATCTAACCAGACTTTCTTTTTGAAAGATGTTTTTATTGCACCGTTGAGTTTAATCTTTTTTAATCCGAGAAAACAATATATTTTATCACTCAACTTCGTATTACATTAATAATATCACGGTTTACATGCATAAGCACATAAATAACCTTATATAGTCAAGATGATCTTTGAACAGCATTAAAATTGTGATCGTTCGACCTCTGACATTGATTGCAGAAATATTTATTTTTTTCCGTTCGAATAAACCAAAAATGCTACAAAGTTTTCATCTTGATAAAACACTCATGTTGTCAAGATAAAATTTCTGTTCATGATTTCTGATTCGACGCGCTTTCTATTTTCATTGCGCGTCGCAATCGCTACTCCATGAAAACACTGGGTGAAAAAAAAAGGTTTGATCCTGGATTTTCTCAGCAGTATCAGGTGTTTTACTGTTACGACCGTTACGCAGTTCGCAAATATTTCAAATAAAAAAAATCTGTAGAGATATTTTATCTTGACAATAATATGGTGTCAGCAAATTTGAAAATGTTTCTGTTCGCCGATAAGATCGTGTTATTTTTGAAAAGCTTCGCCTATTCTGTTTATTGATAACTCGAAAATGCAATCTTCATATTAATGTCATGTGTTCTAAAATTATTTTCAATTTAGAAGATCAAATGAACTAAGTATAATCAAATCCTTTTGTCTTATTTTTCTCTTCAAATGTGCCCACATATTTTTCGTCAAAACTAGGAAAAACCTATGTGCACTCAGGAACATCTCGACTATTGTTTGCAATGGGACAACTAGCAAAAAAAGTGAAATCTCAAGGGCAAAATCCTTTTTGACGCTTTTATAAAACTATGATGTTGCTCTTTGTTCTAGTAGTTTCCCTGAAATTTGTGAGTACAAAAACTAGATTCACTGAAACTTTTATTTCTTCATCTTATATGATTTTATTTTTATCGCTATTCCTATACGTTTCTATGATTTTGTGAAAATATCAGTTTTGGCGAAGCTTTTCAATTTTTTCTTATAACAAAGCAATTCGTTTTTCAAAGCAATATTTTCAGGAGAGCGGACAGCCGTATACTACTGTTTCGACATGGCAGGAAAATAACGATTTACCAGAGCAAGTTGAAGTTTTCACCGATGAAAATGGAAGGCAAGTCACGTAAGTTATAGTTTTTATATTTCATTGATTTCATTTTTAAAAAATTACAGCAAAAATGTGAATTTCGGATGTCGCAAAAAAAATGAGACCCCCTCAAAAAATTTTCAGAAAATAAGGTTTTTCGATTTTAAAAATCGATATTTCGCTGATAGTAATAATTTCCGATTAAAAACGCGAGAATTTTATAAAATGGCTATAAATACCTGTTTTCGCTAAATTTCCTGATGTTAGTGATGAAAAATCAATCGAAATCAATGACACTAAATAGATTTTAATATCAATTTATCCAATTTTCGCGTTTTTAATCAAAATCCATGTCATTCTTTTAAAATCGAAAAACCTCATTTTCTGGAGGGCTTTATGGAGCTAATGAATGCGTCTTGGATGAAAATAGACTTCCTACTCTTTCCAAATCTGTTTTTAGTCTTCTAGTCTCCCGTTCGTTATGTTTCGTATGCGAGCGTGTCGGTTTTTAGAGCGCGCTTGCTTTTTTATAAAACCGATTTTGTGAATAGATAAAAAAACCACCCAGAAGCCGAGAAAACGCGCCTCAAAACAACAGCCTAGAAAAAGGGGCCATCGTCGAAAACTAGTCCGCAGGCATGAAAAATCCAAAAAAAAATGAAAACGCATAAATTTAAATTTAAAAAACGTAAAAAAGGACTAATATAAGCATTCTGCATAACTATTTACCAACGAAGCACGAAAAAGTTCATAGAAAAAAGTTCGGCCTTCAGGTGTCCCCTTTTTCTAAGCCATAGTTTTGAGGCGTGTTTTCTCGTCTTCTAGGTGGTTTTAGAACATTTTAAAAACAGATTTGGAATGAAAATGAAGTCTATTTTCATTTAAGGTACATTTATTATCTCCGTAAAGCCCTCCTTTAATACAATTCTCAGTAGAAATGAGAATTTTTCAATATTTCGTAGAATTTTGCACGGTTGAAGTGCAAACACCTGTTTTCATACAATTTGCTTAGGATTCACTGATTTTAAATGCAATCTTAACATATCTTGATATTCACAATACATTATCTAATTTGGGGTTTTCAGAAGAACAATCAAATCATCACAAGTAAAGCATACAGTTCAAACACAGTCGTTCCAAAACTATATTGTTGATGGCGATCAGGTGCCAGTAGGTGTTGTGGATGTTGAACGAAGTCGAGAGCAACTAACACCAATCGGACAGAAATGTAACTTCCAACAACTTTCAAATTTCGATAATTATCAATAATTTTAGCAACTTCGGGAGGCGTTGTTGAGACTCAAGCGAGAACAATCACGTATGATGCTCAAGGAGAAAATTCCGCACTACCAGGATGGGCTGATGAGGTTTGAAGGCTTCGCTATGTTTAATAACATTATTAAAGCGTCATTTCCAGGGCCTTGGTGAATATGTATCTTCAAAGAGTGTAACGCAAGGTAATCGAACAATCGAGACGATTACATACAAAACTGAAAAAGATGGAATTGTTGAAACACATGTTGAGCATAGAGTGACAATTCATTCTGCCGACAATATTGATCATGATGCGGTATGTCGTTTTAAAAATTGCAATCGAATTGGAAAATTCCAAGATATTTTCAAATAAAATTGCTGTATGGGGGTCCTGTGTGAATAGGCTTGATTTTTGAAAGAAGGAACATTTTTCAGGAACTCAGTCAAGCAATCTGGGAGGCAACACAAATGAATCCAGACATGACTGTCGAGAAAATTGAAGTTCGTCAAGAGCAGACCCAATAAACGAATAACATGTCCTGAGGACCATAATTTTAACATTCATTCCCATGTGAGACTTTTGACTAATTGTACTATCTCAGAAGTGCTGAATCTATTAAATATACTCTTATCCGATATTATTTTAATCCTTTTTTTTATTACTCTTACTTTTCCTTTATGCGTGCTAGATTTATCGATTGGACGACAAGTTTTTTTAAAAATTTTCCTACGAACGACCAGCCCTATAAGTACGATCCCCTTTCGCAGTTTTTCTATTTATAGTTTTCTGTTCAAAGCTAAATGCGGAAGGTTTTTTTTTAAAATTTTAATGCGACATTTTTATTTTTAATACTGTGTAGTTTACTGACCGGGGTTCGTAGTACTCCGTGTCAAAACTTCGCATTTTCTGTAATTTCATTTTTATTCCAGTTTTCCGTTTCAGTCGTCTGAAGACGCGCATAACGCAATTTCTCTGATCTAAAATAAAAGTTATTCAAGTATCTATTGTATTTCTTAAACTATTCAAAAAAATTGTTTCTTCAGCTCGGGTCCTAATGTCGCTTACTAGGAAGTGTCAGGAGCATAAATTTATCCCAGGTGGAGAATTTCAGATAATTTAAAAAATAATATAGTTACGAATGTAATATTTACAAAATAAAAGCATATCCATCATCAATGCTTCTGTTCGTGTAAAAACTTTACAAATGCCTGATATGCTCCTTCCAAATCCATGGCCATTTGACGAGCATCGTCGTCACTTATTTCATCTGAAGCGGCCATTGAACTGAGCCGGTCGTGCCTGAATTCAATTTGGTTTTTTCCTTCCATTTTTATCAACATAATTGAGGAAATTAAAGTAACTTCTTCAAAGTTTTATTAAAGTGTTTGTTTATTGATTTTCAATTTTTGTTTTAATCTATTCAGAAACGCCTATTATTAATGAATTTGTCAAAAAAAAAATTTTTCGGGCGACCGTGGGTCCAAAACAGCTCTCGGAAAAGTGCGGAAAACAGGCGGTGGCAGTGCAAAGCGGGAGGTGCCACCACCCGTTTTTGGGTTTTTGAGGGACCGTTTTGCTCAAAATTAAGCTTTTGAACTGATTTTTTTTGTTGATTCCGTTAATAATAGGTGATTCTGAGTCGATTAAAACAAAAATTGAAAATCAGTAAACAAACACTTTAAATTTTTAAACGATCGACGATCGTCTACAATTCATCTAAAAATAAAAAAAAAAACATCAAAATTCATCTACTCACCATTTCTTTACCTTCGCAGAAACATTTGTATCGCTTGGTAGTCTGCTCGTCGCATTGATTGCATTATACAACTCATTTAAATACGGGTACAAATCATCAACCGCTCGAACATTCAGCTTTAATTGATCACAACATGTGATAAAAATCTCGACAATGGAAGCTATATTCTTGAGTAAATTTCCCTGATCATCCTTGACAGTGATTGGTCGTCCTTCTCGGATTCGTTCCAATGCTGCCGGACAGTGAAGACGATACTTCTTCGCGAATTCTGCAACATCTGTGTCTCCTTGAACCAATCTCATGGCTACCTGAAAGTATTTCACTAAATGGAAAGGCACAATATTACCTGCTAAATATATATTTTTAAAAAAGTGGGAGGTCCCGAAACAGTTAATATTACACTAGCTCAAAACTTTAACTGACGATCCTACTTTTAAAAATTTCTGACTTTTTCGGGAACTCACTACCCTTTTCCAGTAAGTCAAAAATATTGAAAACCAACTTTATATTGATCTATCAATTTGAAACACTCCGACTTATACTCATCCGCAGAAACATGATCCCGACTGAACATCTTCTCTAAACATTCCAACGCATTCAAAACTGCAAATAACTCAGACAAATTTTCCATTTGCTCTCTTTCCGAATGATTGTCATAAAGACGAACTTCTCTCATGAGCGCAGAGTTGTTTGACATTCTGCAAAAATAATTAAACTATAGAAAAAACCTAAAACACTAAGGTAAAACATAACGATAGAACGTTTTGAAAGGTAACAGAGAAAGATAATGAAACAATAATTTAATAATTCATTATAAAATAAATTAAAGCTGCATCAATGCATATTTATGTTTTCTAGAAACTTTTGACAGTATCAATCGGCCATCGTACGAAAGTGAAGCAAATGACCAAGGATCCGCGGCCGACCACGCACAACAATATCTGAAATTTATTTATTGATTACGAAAATTTACAAATCAAACATTGTAAACTTACACACTATCTTCGTGTTCATCAATCCTCTCCAACTGTCCATCTTCTATTTTTTCAATCGCATTGTCCTATAATTTTTTTAATTAAAAAATCCCCCCGATGTTTCTAAATACCTCTTCTTCTTCATCTTCAAATCTCTCTTGTTGTTCACTACTGACACTTTGCGCACAGGACAAAACAACACAACCATCGGACCCAACCGAAAGAAGTAGCTGATCATGAACTGGATGATATTTTACCTAATAATTCAATTTTATATTCGATTAATAGCCAAAAAGCTAAAACCTGCCAAATCCAATGAGCATGCGGGTGCATCGACATCACCGCTTCATTAGGATTCCTCGTATCCCAAATTCGAATATACCCATCATTTCCGCATGTGGCAATTCTGGAAGGAATGCACCAAAATTTTTTAAAGTGTCGTCAACCAACTTACACATGCTGTAGATTAGGATTAAAATCCATTCCAATTGTTCTATGCGAATGAGCATGAGTAATTTTTAAATGATCGCTGAAAAATTATTTTTTTTCCAATTAAGACCTCAAGAAACTGTGATTTTATCAACATCCAATTAAGAAAAGAAAAGAAAAAAAAATGAATTAAGAAGATATAAGAAAAAATAAACCTAGGCGCGGTCGTTTCGACTCTGTTGCAATACGACCTAAGGAGCGAGTCTCATCAGTTACAACTCCTTTGCTTAAAAATTAAAAACAACGCAATTTTGGACTATAAAATAAAGCGCGGAAAAGGAAGAAAGAGGAAAGGAAAAAAAAAGGAAAATAAATCTAAGGAAGAGAACTAAATTATAAAATCATCTAAAAAGTAAATCAACATATTATTTTTTAGAAAAAATTTTTAATACACACAAAATAATACCTATCCTTATTGTTAATCCATGATGACTAATCAATGCAACTTTATGGAGGAAAGATATGGAATGAGAGGGTACAAAGAAAACTGTGTATGTGCGAGGGAACCTATGTTAGTGATATTGCAATTTAGAGAGATTTGGGAACTTGTGTACGTGAATATACAAGAAAAATTATACCATTAAATAGACTTAGGTTTGTGAGTGTATAAAAGCACGGCTTGTAAAAAAAAACCAAGGAAAGAGGAAACATTTCCGCCCGACAATTGAGGATTTTTGCACAGAAATGGGCGTGGCAAGGAAAACGCAACTGTGATTTTTCGATTTTTCTCTGACCTGTGCTTGCGGACAATGCGCAACGAGCCTGTTCACGCGCGAATGACACAGGTTCATTTTTACAAGCCGTGAAAAGTGCATAATGAAAATTAATAGAGAACAGTGTATTCGATTAAAGTAATTGAATAACCTATTTGTTCTCGTGTCAACACAAACCGCACTTTTCCCAACCGTCAAACCAAGCATATTTCCTTCGTAATGCGGGCTCCATAGACCGCTGAATATTTCGCCATCTTCTAATATTTTGACTTTTTGTTCGATCTATATGAAATTGAATTTAGTTATGCTTTTGAAAAATAGAATTCGATACCCTTGGTTCATCTCTCATGTCATATATTTCTACACTAGCCTCTGATACAGCAACCGAGCGATTCGAGTTGGTTTCCCATTCAAGGCTGAAAAGAATCTTCGAAAATTCGTAGTACTACAGTGATTACCAATTAATCTTCTTCTCACAAGATTTGTTCGCAGCTGTTTCAAGTGTCCTTTTATCATCATCAATATTCCAAACGCTGATAGTATATTCTCCTCCTGGTTTCGTGTCTATATGAAACATAATTTTCATAGTTCACTCAAAATTTCCAGCCTACAATTTGCAGTAGCTGTTGCCAAAATGTTCATCTTTGTCGGGTGCGAACAAATCGACCGAACTTCTCCAATCGGATGTCTAAACGACTTAGACATTAGCCTTGATCCTTCAGCATCAACGAATAATCTATTAACCTAAACAATTATGTTACAAATATGCGTCCTTTCTCAAACTCACATGATTATCTCCATTGATATTATTCGTTCCAACCAAAAATGAAACATTCTCCTCATCTGCTACCACTGATGCCATACTTCTGGCATCGCAATCCATTCCAAACATTAGACATTCCGACATCTGAAGAATTATTAGTTTTTCAAATTTAAAGTTATAACAGTTAGATATAACTAGTTTGGTAAAAACAAGTAATATTAACGGAATACAATAAAATATATATAAATTTATTTTTTAAATCTATAAACTTTAAAGCTGAGCGTGAAAATGAGCAAACAATTGTTTTTGGCAAAAAAAATGAGAAAGAAAATGAGTATAACAAATACAGAATATCCTAAATTTCGATCAACTGGGCTAAAACAATGATTATTATGGTGTTCTGAAGTTCTGAAGTTAATCTACTTGGTTGTAACAAAGTAAGAATGATAAACAACTCCCATAAACTGAAGACTAAAATTAATCAAAATGGTAGCATCCAACAGGAACGAGAAAAACGCACGGCAAATGACTTCATCGAAAATGAACCGAATTGGTCCGGCTTTTTCAAGCGAGTTGTCGACTGGTGCTAAAGGTTGTCCGATCCATGAAAGTCCCGCAGTGGTTTTGAGAAGGAATGCGAAAAAGACGGCAAGAAGTACCGGACCGAAATATTGAATTGACGCGCAGCAAATGTATCGATAATATCGATAGATCTGAAAAAACGGAATAACGGTATTTCCTTATATTTTACCAAAAACTTAAGTTTTTTTTTTGATATGTATCTTTGTTTTCAATGTTTTACACATTTTCAAAAGTATTGTTTATAATTTATAATTATAATTTTCGTTGAAAAATATAGCTCACCATTGACTGAATCTCATAGTTTTTCACCTTTCCAGCCTCTTTTTGTAGCTCCGAAACCTTCTCATAAGATAAATTCAAATGAGCCTGCAGGTGCGAAACCCTTGTGATGAATTTACTAATCAACCAAGCGACAACCAAATAAATCCTCAAAATATCGAGTTGATCGCCAGTGAGCCTGAAGCAAATAGTTGAATTTTGTTCTTACCAGGGAACACCATGAACCTGGGTATCGAAGTTTGTGTAGAAACCTAGCTCATTGGAAAGAGCATGTTCCTGGGAGCACGAAATTGTTTTTATTTTTCCTGGTAGGATCCTGGGAGCCAGCTATGACTGATTGAAAAATCTAGCTCTCCATTTCAAGTAATAATGCCTATGCATTCTCGTGTGCTAATATTCAGGTTTTTTGCCAGTGCTGCTAAAAAATCAGTTCATTTTAGCAATTCTGCGGTTTCCACTGGTATTTTGGCAGTACTGGTTAAAAACCTCTCGAGTTTACCTTGAACTGGTAAAATATTAGGTCGTCCGGAAAGTAATCGCAATTTTTTTTGTTTCACCTCGTTCATTTCTCGAGGAGTTTTTTTCCGTTTTTATTTTTTTATTTTATGCATTAAGTCTTTCACAATGAATATGTGTTTCCGTATTTCAGATAATCCTTATTATGGCGGAATTTCTCTTGAAAGATAACCATGCCCTCAGGGGCTGTTTCCTTTACGAGTTCCTGTTGGGACATTCAGCCGCTGATGCTCATCGAAATTTGTGCGATGCGACAGGCACGGACATCCTCAAATACGAAATGATGAACTTCTGGTTCCATCGCTTCAAAGAAGGTGACGACGATCTCTCGAACAAGTCACTATACGGCGCCATCAGCTTGAAATCGACGAGCGTTTCCAGAAGGAGCTGGAGGAAGAGCCCAGATCAAATGTTCGTGAAGTGTCTTCGGCACTTGGGCTACACAAAACAACAGTACACCGCCATCTCCGAGCAAGTGGAAAGAGCCAAAGTTTGGTCAACTTGTTCCTCACGATTTGACTGATGATCATAAGAACATGTTGCACCATTGCCTTGTCTTAGCTCAGCCGAAAACGGAACACGGAGTGAATTCAAAATATTTTCATTCGAGATGAAAATTGATGTGCTTTGTTCAATCATAGTAAAAAGCTTCAATGGGTAGCAGCTGGAGAAACTAGAAAAACAGACGTCAAAGGAAAAAAAGGGATGATTTCGATTTGGTGGGACAAGGAAGGCGTTATCTACCGCGAACTTCTTCCAGATCAAGCCAATGTCAAAGCGGACCTATACTCTCTCCAAATACAAAAAATGTACGATCAACACCACCTCTTTCGCCCGGGAGCCTCACGGATTCTGTTACTTTATGACAATGCAAGACCACATGTCGCTTTAGCGACCAAGAACATAATTCAGGCGCTGGATATCGAAGTTCTGCCACATCCACCGTATAGACCCGACCTTGCCCCATCTGATTATTATTTGTTCCGCTCACTTCAAAACTCTCTCAAAGATTTGAAGTTCGACGACCGAGAGCACCTGGAATCGTACCTTGATGACTTTTTCGCCTGCCAGCCCCCGGAATTCTACGCAAAGGGAATCGAACAACTTCCGCTGCGTTGGCACGAGGTCATCCAACGACATGGCCAATATATCACTCATTGATAATTGTTTTCAATTAATAAATTTTTGTTTGAAAAAAATCGAAAAAATTGCGATTACTTTCCGGACAACCTAATAGCAGTTCCATCATTGTCTGAGTAACATGCGTGACTAGTAATCTATCAGAAAAAACAGGTAATCCAGAAAAGTAAAATTTGCCGAACCGTAATGGAATTTGTTGAAACTTTGTACACTAGTCAAAAATTTGAAATTTAATCTCCGTAAATTAAGTTTTCTAAAAGTTATGAGTTTTCAAAGTTCGGATTTCCTTTTGAGCTCATATAACTGGCTACTAGACGCACGTTAGGAAGAAAGGAAACAAGTTTCTGAATCAGAAAAAAGAGCATTTTCAAATGAGCTAGGTCTCTTCACAAACTTCGATAACCAGGGTCACGGTGTTCCATTGTTAATCTTTTTTAAATATTACAATTTTCTCGGTCCATTAACAAGCTGATAGCTGACCGGCTTCGTCGAAATTGTCAAAACCAATGCGGGAAGGAGGAATGAAATGTGATCGAACACTTTTCTTACTGGTCCATCGGATTCGAGCGCTCGAAGGTACAGAATAGCACAACGAAAGTTTGGGAAGACCAAAATGGCGGACAACATTGAGAAGAAGATTGACAATGAGATATACCTTAAAAATTGTAAAATATTTTAAATTCCATTCTAGGATTCAATATAACTACTCATGACAAAGATTTAACGAACTATTGAAGTTCGTATTTTCTGAAGATTATAAACTTATTTTATTTTATTGCTTAACCTCATCAAACTCACATCATGAGCGGATTCGTTGGTCTATAATCCTGAATCGAAGTCTGATTATCGAACACATTGGCCTTTTCAACAAACTCCGCGATATTCGAACCGAGTCTATCGTAGGCTTCTAGCATATCAATGTCAAACACTCGATGCCCACTCATTGCAAAAATAAATGAGAAGAGGAAATAAATAGCTCCAATTGAGAGCATAAATCCTCTTTCGTCGACATTTGAAACAAGATATGAAGTCAGGGCAGTTAGTACCTGAAAAAGACAGTTATCTTCTATTATTTCTTTTTAAGAACAGAAAGGAAAACCTGCAAAATGAACCCAATTATAACAATAACAAACACCACCGATATATTGAAATCTTTGTTTTCCGGAAAGACAAAGTTGTAAATTTCAGAAAATGTGTATACCTGGAATGATATATTATTTTTTATAAGCTGTATAATAAGTTCATCCAACCATAATTCCAATAGGAATGCACAAACTAAGCCAATGCAAAGCAGTGTACATTTCAAAATGTTCGAGTTCTCGAACATCGACGGCTGTTAGTTTCAATTGGAACGGAGCTGATTTTGGAACGTTAAACCCGACGGCCTCGTCTTCTTCTCTGAAGACAATATAAATAATTTATGGCAAACAATTTAGTGACACCGTGTGTTTAAAAACGAATAATTTTGAAAATCTAAAATGTCGCACCTCTTTTTCCTTCGATTTCTCTGATTCATTTTTTCTTTTGTCGGCGGTAACAAGGTTTTCAGCTCTGCATTCGACGGTGCAATAAATCGATAAAGCCTGCAATTTAAAAGAAAATTGATTTTCAAGAATAAACATTAAAAAATACCCATCCGTAACAAAAAGATGAATAAATGTTGTCCTTCTAACTAACTTCGAAATGAATGTTATTGCTATTAAACATACAACCACGTGGAACCCAAGGATCGCCATTTCTAAATAAAAATCATTAAAAAATATACAACAATCTTAATTTAAAATCACAAATAAAATAGGATTTTAAAACCTATAATTATATAACTTAAATTCTTTTAAATAATCATAAAATCTATTTATGTTCATGAAAATATATTACTAATAATCTATTGATGTTAATAATACAAACAACAGAAAAATATATGACTCTATTAAAAGAAAATATATCACATTTTTATGAGAAACGGTAACTTCTACTAGATGAATTTAACACAACCAAAATTTAATTAGGGACCGATGAACATTTTTTCAAATAAAGAAAAAACATGAATAAATAAAGCAAAAAAAAGTGAAAAAGGAAGAAAGTGTGCATTATACCATTAAAGGAAAAAATATTCAATATTTTCCCAAAAACTCGTAATTTGTTTTCCATTTTTGTCTTAAACAGTTCCATTGACAAGTAGTTCCTTTTTGTGGCATAGTAATGAGCGAAGCAGTTCTGCTAACAATTTTCGCATTAATTGTCCATCTGCTGTTTCAACAAGATTGCAGAGCCTGTAAAGTTTCGAGTTTTTCTTCAAAAATCTGGATTTTTTCCAATGTCTTAGAATTGATGGAGTTAAATATTAAATTTAATACGATCCAAAATCATTTTTCGGAACTTCATAAGACTGTGAAAGTGTTTGTTGAAAACCTCAAAAATGAAACCTACTTCAACGGGAATTCATCTCCCAATAATGGCAACATATCTCTCGGCAATTTGATGCACTCCGTCAAAAGTTCACAAATTACCGGTCCGTAGCCACTTCTTCTCGATTCTGATTCTGCTTCGCCGTATCCGTCAAGTGCCAATGATACAACATCCAATACCCGCTTGCTTATTTCTTCATTCAACTCCTTCGCTCGTTGATCATAAAGTAGTCTTAAAACAATTGCAAGCATTGCACTTAATGACCGAGTTTCCTGGCTGCAAATTGTTTTAGTTTGATATTTCAAATCTCGATAAATATCTCTTACTTTATCAGATTTGGTTTACTTGAGCCTCTCAAGCCTGCTTTCCAAAGCAACGTCCGCTGTCCATTATTATCATTAAACTGTTTTGCAAGTTTATGACTTTCCGCCAAAGCATCACAAATACTCAACAACGATTTCGGTGACATTTTTTGGAATAACCCTCGTTCTGCGGATTGATCCTCATCCTTTCGATTACCTAGCACAATTCTTGTGACGGCTTCGACAAGCTCATTTTGAACTACACAAAAAACTATTTGTTCAGCGAAAAGTGCATCGCCTCTGGAAGTAAATTAATCATTCGAATGATATTATACAAAATTCTCACCCATTTGAAACATGAGCGTCTTTCCCAATACCACCACTATTCTTTGAAGGTTCCCATGTGAGCAACGATTTCGGTAACGTTGCAGCAAACAATTCACGAATCAATTCAATAGTTTGTTCCCACATCGAGTCATCAAATTTTTCTCCGTTTTGAAGTATAAGCGATTCTAAGCAACTTATTGTGCAACGTGCAAGTTGCTCATTTTCTGGAAGAAAAACATTTCGAAATGGATTTCCGATAAAATTAATATTCTTACGATGCCTAATAAAAATCGCAAACTGTCTATATATCATTGGAAGTGCATAAACCGATAAAAGATCAAAAAATTGTGTGAAGACATCAACAACCGAAAGCATGGCGTGATTACATGTTGTGCTCATCCATTCTCGCTTCTGCAGAAATATTTATTTGCTCGATAAAAACTTCTCGAGAAAAATTTACATCACTTCGATGCTCATCCATTTTTGCGTGATCAAAAATCCTGAACACAATTTCGAGAAGATCCCTCCACCATTCTGGCCGAAAGTCTGCACCATGATGTTTCATAATTTCAAACATTACTGTTAGACTTCGGGTGCGTACATCCAGTTTGCAGCGGTTGATAATACAACTGTAATTTTCAATATTTATATTGAACATATTTTTAGGAATATATACAAATAACTCTCCTTTCAGAATCGAATAAGGAATACTCTGTTTCGTAATTTTTTAATAAAAGGCATTAATTGGGCTTTCTGAGCGGCTGTATGTTGTGAGCAGGAATAAAGCGTGAAAAGGGCGAACATAAAACATGACCCTTGATTTGCGCTGATAAAGCGTGAAGACTGAATATCAATCCCAAGGAGGTATTTATTTTCAAATTCATAAACCTAAATTCGAAGAAAATCGGAAACCATCCGCGTAACCAAACATGTTGTTCAGCACTAATAACATGGCTATCATCTCTTGCAGCTTCGTCTATTTTTTCACGATTCGTTGAAACATATCTAAATAATCCTATATAATTTTTAGGAATTTCTCAATCTAACTCACTCTGCACAAACTCTAATCAATCTTATTGCCTCCATATTCATGTCCGGCAAATTAGCATTACATGCAAACTCTTGTAAACACTTCAACGCCTCTTGGAACGAATCCAAAATCGACGGAAAATCATCTTTGAATGTCGTTTCGATTACATGTGATGCTGAGTGGAACGACCTCTCGACAATATCCATATGTGTGTCGCTTGCAGCAATCGTCCAAACAGAGAAAAGATTCTGCCATCCGGATTTTAGACTTGTTGAATGCGAACTAACAAGATGGTCACAGCAGCGGACTACTAGGTCGCGAGTTTGAGCACTTCCATTTTTCGCCATTATAACCTGGAAAGATAAACGAATTTCATTTTATTCGAATGTTCCATTACCTCAAAAGGCCTCAAAAAATCCTTTTGAAATCTGAAATTCGGTAATTCTCCCTTTTCCAAGAATTTTATGGAAAGTTGGCGTAAAGCATCAACAGAGAAATGTGCAACCGCTTCATTTGAATTACATCCAGCCATATTAAAATGCTCTCCGATAACATTCCAAATTCTTCTCCACTCCAGTCGTATTCTGTTCATGTTATAGAATGCAACCTAAAAAAAATGTTTTCCTTGCTCAAAGGATACAAAATTCGAAATTTCCCCACCTCAACCATTTTGCCAAGAAGAAACATTCTAGGTGCCGCTGCTTGAGACAGCTCATCTCTCGAAACCGCACAAAGTGCTCGAACAAAATGTACAATCGCGTCGCCGGACAATTTCGACGAACCATTGAATATCCTATCAACAGCTACAACTACCGATTGCGATGATGTTTCACCTAGTGCATCTTGTAGACTATTCAACGTTCTTTCGTCTAATCCTCCAGTATTTTTGAGAACATCTGAAAATTGAACTTTAAAGACAGTGCGGCAGTTAATTTTTGATGATCAAGTCTGTTGATATTCGATTACCAGCAATCAAACAAATATTTTTCGAAAATTCTGCACTGACTGATATCGGAAAAAAATTATTTAGAAACTTGTGTAAATCAAAAACACTACTTTAAAAAAACGAAAATTTCTTACATTGCCGGCTACTATCTGCATCCCTGCTACCACTATTCAGACCAGTTCCAATGAGTTGTACCAGCTCTAGCGAACTCATGCATTTCATAACATCTAACCAGTTTTCTTCGAGATAATCTCCATCTTCAACACCTGAAATACGGATTTTCTTCAATTTCATAATTTAAAAAAAAAGTTTACCTATCAATAACATCAATTTAATCGCTTCAATATTCTTCACCTTAATCTCAGCTAACGAATTCTTCGTCGTAAGAAGTGTAAATCTAGCCAACGCCTGAATAAATGCATTCCTTTCCAAAATCACATTCAAAACTCCAGCCGCTCGAATACCAAGCCGAAAGCCTCTTAGACAAAGTGACCATTCTTCTTCATCGTCCGACATTTGAATTCCAACACTGAACGCTGCTAAACACGGTGTCCAACATATTTTAAACATTGGTTTTACATGGTGTTGATGTTGTGCAGGTGTGAAATTTGCATCCGCATCAGATGCACTTTCCATCAAAGTTCTGGCGGTTTCACTCATAGCTTCAAGTTCCAATGTAGCTAGTGCTCTTTTTTGTTTGTCTGTTGCTGAATTCGAAGGTCCGACCGTTGCTACAAAATTCAGATTTCATAAGAAAATGTATCTATCAGAATAATAGCTCACATCTTAAAAGTTTACTAGCTCCTGCTTTCATCTTAATCTCATTCTTTGAAATATCATCATAAATCGCTACCAACAAATCTGAAGGCAAGTCTCCACCATTATTGATTCCTCGATTCATATTCACATATTGCTCCTTTGTCATTTTATTTTTGACCTAAATAAACTCTTTTTCTGAAGATGTGTGTATTTTTCACCCACCTGAGCACTGTGTAAATCAGTCGTCAACAAAATAATGGAATATGCAAGAACATATGCAGTATCAGCGGATGCAAAAATTCCCAAACTCGGATTACAATCGCAATATTTTGATGCAAATTTTTCCATAAGCCTATCAATTTTTTGTGCTTCTCCTGGTAATCGGAATTTTTCGAGAAACAATCTGAATCACCCTTTTTTTTAGAACAAAAGCTTTATATCCCAACCTCAATGCCGAAACAATATCCAACGACGAAAAATCCAAATCATCAACATAAGCATACATCACTTGTTTGTTAAACTCGTCATGATCACCCAAATAATCTCCAACAACTGTTTTGTCCAATCTTTCCTCTTTCATCAAAAACTCCGCTATTTCAACAGCTTCTGTTCCAACAAATCCATGTTCTTGTAGGAATTTCAGCCCCTTTTTCGGTTTCTCAGAAAATCTTAAGTACTTTTGTTAAGGAAAAATCTCAATTCTAGTGCTTACAGCATAATTCCTTGTTCCATCAGATCTTTCTTTTGTTTCAAATTTTCAAACTTTTCGAAATCTTTAGTTTGTTTTGACTCCGTTGTTTCTTGATCTGCTAAGTCTGAAAATGGGACATTTCGATAGCTATAATAATAATAAAACAAAAACTAATACCACAATTTAATTTTGTAACTTCGCACACTTGAAACCAGTCAACAAGACATTGAAGCAAATCCGTCAGACAGCTTAATCCCAACAGTCGCATGGCTCGTTCTCTAAAAATGTGAAATCATTTTAACTCGTGTGCCAAATTCCAACCGTTCTTTCTGTGCAACCGGAGAACTTTCATTTATTGCAGTTCTTGTTGTCTTCGATACAACTTCCACTATACTCTTGAATAAATTATGCGACGTCATATCACAATCATAATTAACAAACATATCGACAACCGATTGCGGATTGGCCAGAATTTTTCCTAAAACCATGTTATCAATTCGAAATTTCGATAAAAGCGTACCAATCGTATTCAGCACAATCCATTTCTGTTCAAATGGGCATGTCGTTGATTCAAGCATAGAAATGATAATCTCTTTGAAAAACACTTCGATTTGCATTTTTAAGTGAGCTTTAAATTTGTCCAGAAGCTCAACAAAAATCGCCAGCGACTTTTCGAAAACTTGAACATTCGATGAAACAGCATTTTTCGACAATGCCACGCATAGCGATTTCTTAATCAAAATAATAAACGGCTGCGAGTTTTGAAGAACAGATGATGAATTTTGAAGAACTAATAACAACATCTCGAGTGCAAGAAGTTTTGAACGAAGATGGGTGTTTCTTATATCATTCGCGTCACCTTCCTCTTTTTGAGCTAATACGCATAATGCTCGAAAGACGAGAAACGCGTCTTTTTGATAAACATTAACAAATGTTAATTGTTGTTCATCGGATACAACTTCACTGTCGCCTATCGTCGATCCACATTTTCGTGTTCCTCCTTCACTTTTTTCATCATTCTGAAAATTTACGTTATCAGTACAACCTTTTTTTTGATTCGATGAAATTTTCAATATTTGTTCAAGCATGAAAACTTACCAAATCAAAAGATACAATAGTGGAAATCAAATTTTCAACAACTTCCTTCACAATTGTTTGATCATCCTTGACATTTCCAAATCTTTCCATATTTCCAAAAACTGTATTTATCATCTAAAAATAAAACTTTAATATTATATTTTTCTCTTCAAGCTAACCTGCGTCAAAGTTCCTTTAGCCGTCGCTTGATTTATAGGACTTTTGGAAGTCAAATAAATATTGAAACATGTTCGAACTGCTAATAAAAGACTAGCATCGTGAACCTCACAATTACTACTCAGAACCACCGCAAGAACAGCCTGCAAGTTATTCGATTAGGACAATTTCAGAAGTAATTTCGAAACCTTGATCAACTGAAGTAAAACCGTCTCATCGGTTCCTGTTCCAACAAACGCGGCACATATAGCCTCGACAATTCTATCAATTAGTTTCCTCTCCGGATTTGAAATATCAGCTCCTTTTCCCGTTAAATGTCCATATGCGATCAATTTCTATAATTTTGTTGTGCGAAAACCGTTAAAAATATATTGTGAAATAGACTAACCTGAAGACAATCCAACGCTGTAATAACAATTTTCGGACTTTTCGAATTGCATGCCAATTCAAAAGGCAAGAAATAACGATCTGCTTCGACATTTATTCCAGCATCTGGTAAAACTTCTCCATTCGTTATCGTCGTTACTTCATGTTCTTCAGCTTTTAGCTCCTCTAGAATTTATTAATTTTTGATCAAACAACTTTCAAAGGATTTACCTAACGCATTTTCACAAGCTTTTTTCAACTGCAAATTCTCCTTTCGTTTAATATCTCTATCGCTCAATATTTTCTCAATTCCACTTTTCAAAAACATATTGCCAATCGATTTTCGGCCACTATTGTTGTTCATTTTATTTTATTCCTTCGCAATCAATAAATTATGGCCACATTCCCTGCAAATTTATAATTTTCCTGGTTTCATTTCATTCGATAATGTTTAAAAAATACTAAAACGGGACGTAATATTACGTAATTAAAAGTTTAAACAGAAAAGATAGATAAATAAAGCCACGCTCAATAAACTAGTGCACTATTGCGTCAATTATAATGTTTTGCGATGACGTCTTGTGATGGTGATTGCAGAATTAATAAAATATTCGTCACATCGAATGGGAAGTACTTTTTCGAAGTAGAACGTAGTTTCTGTTTTACAAATTTTGAAAAATTCTAACCTCGAGTTATAAACATTTGCAGTCTGGGATTCAAGTTTGGAAAATTCGGTAATGTACAAAATGTGAAAATTTTGTGGAAAAATGACTTTTTCACGTTTTTCGTTTAAAAATGAATTTTAACGCACAATATACTATAGTATCAATTCCGATTGAAAACCTCTTATGAACCTAGTTAACCCAATAATTGAACATTCTTTAAAGATTCCAATAATACTCTAAACAGTTTCAAAGTAAATATTGATTTTAACTGTTTACAAAAAATATAAATATTCTTCAAAACAAGGAACTTTATTCAATAACGGCTCAAATTTAATGTGAATATGAAAAAAAAACAATAAAAATCAACAATGAGAATCTTGAAAAGGAATCAAATGAGAAGAACAGCGTTGATGCATCCATCATTTTCGGGATTGTTCGTAACTTGTGCGAATTTTCCCCAAACAACCTAAACTTGAAAATTAGGAAACGGCTTGTTTTTTTTTTAAATTACCTTTCCACCTTGCGTCACCATACCCAACTCTGAAACGTTCACTTCAATAATCGTTCCTTTCGTAATAACACCCAATGAGGTATACATCTGACTCGATGGATTCTTTTTCACACCAACAATTGGTAAATGGAATGTTGTTTGAAGTTCCGGATGAGTAACATGCGCTTTTTTGAAACGAAGTCCCATTGGTCGAATGAATCGTTCGAATTTTGCGGGTTTTCTTGTGAAACTTTCACCAACAAATGTGACTTTTGTGACCATTCTCTTCCAACCTTTTCTGTTAGTTTTACCAGTTTTCACAACTTTAAATGCTTCGGCATCACTCACTGCACGGACTTGTGGAATTGGAACGTTGAATTTGCCCTTAAAGGCAAACAATTATGAATTTGTTAGTGTTTTTGTAAAACTTACAGCCTTCTGCTTTCTCTTCTGCTTAATCATATTTGAAAGAACTGTTCCAGTGGTCTGCTGTTGCCTGTCAAGCAAATAAGCCGGAACTGCTCCCTTATCTGGATTCTCCACAGTGTTCTTCTGCTCTTTTTCTTCATGCTGTTTAAGCAATTTACGCATTTCAACCTAAAACTCTGATAATTATTTCAATTTATTTTTGAATCCCAAACCTTCTCCGAATATCTCTTCTTGTGATAAAGTTTAGCTTTGTGCCCTCTCAACTTTTTAGCCATCTGTGAGCGGTCATGGACAGCTCTGGCTTGCTTTTTGCGCCTGAATAGATTAAAAATTGTTTAATACCTTTCAGCTGAATTTTAAAAAACTTACAATCTTTCATCGTAATCCAGACGACGTCCATGACGTTTTCTGTGCAATTCGATATGTTCATTTTGTGGCTGAAAAATTTATTAGTAATCGTATTTTCACTCTTCCTTAATCTTACCATGATTTATTATTTTTCTCTTTCTTCCAGTAAAAAAGGAAGTTTACCTGCAATAAGGTTATTTTAAGGAAGGTAAAGCTTGCAAGAAATAAGAGTTCAATTAAGAAGACGGGTAGATTATATGTTTTCAATTTTAAGTTTTTTTGTGTATGTTATTTAAATAAATGAACTAAAGAACTACTGGCCCGCAAGAGCTAACTGTCCAAACAAAGAAGAAAAATATATATAAAATAGAGTAGTGAATGAAAATTGACAAGAATATAAAAATGGGTTGTGTGACAAAGTAAGCAAGACTTTAGAAAAATGACTTAATAAATATGAAAAGTGTCATATAAAAAAACTTGTTCCAAATTGAACAGTATCTACATATATTCGATATATTAAAAAATAAAGAGTCAGGGAGTTTAGTTAAGTTTGTTCTGAAAGATGTGACAGAGGTGGAATTGGAGTTGATTCGATCGTTTGTTCCAAAAAGGCCTAGTTGAATCATAAAATGAGCCGAAGTTGCTATGTACACCAGACAAGCGAAAAGGGTGCCTAGGAAGGGAGGATAATTTATTAAATTGATAGAATGATGTTTTTCGTTATTCAAGCAGAAACAATATTAACTTGGCTAACAGATTGATATTATTAATTTATAATTGCGGAATACGATTTCTGATGACGATTGATTATTGAAAAAATTTAACTAAAAGGTAAAAGAAAAGGTAAATTGTTTACATTGTTCATAAACTTATTCGACGAAAAAGTTTAAAAACTACAAAACAATCAATTGTTCAATTATATGTCGGAAGCTACAGAAAATAATTTTTTTTTTCTATTCTCCGGTTAGATCGGTTTAAAAACAACCAATTCATTGATTTGGCCCAGAAAATACCACAGAAACCTATGAAATTGGGGTATTATTTCGAAAAAACGAGAGAAAGTGCTAAAAATTGTGATGTTAAAGGTGCAAGCGTTTTACCGCTGCTGTGGTCTCACAACGACCACTAGAACACACAGCGGGAACTTTGAATTTTCAAATTGAACATCTGTTGATTTGATTTTTTGTTAATTTTCAATTAATTTGATTGCATTCTGTGGATTTAATAATTAATAATTTATGTTTTAAAAGAATTTTCAATGATTTTCAAGTTTCAAAAAGATTTTTCTCGATCTAAAACGTCTAAATCGTTTAAATTCGTAGATTTTTCTCGATTTAAAACGTCTAAATCCTTTTAGCTGTTCCTAAAGTTTCATTTTAAAAAAAGTAATCGGAAGTAAATTCAATCTACAAAACAACGTTGTTCTTTTTTTCTTTCACCTCATATAAATCGCAGCTGTCATTCAGCCTCGGTTTGCGCACCAAGCCCAATTCGACACATCTGTTGTTCCTAGTCGCGCACATTTTCCATTTGTTCCCCTCAACTGCTGTCCGTCGCGGTTAAAAATTGATTTTACTTCCCATTTTATTATTCATTTTACTTCTTACAGCTACAATGAACCGCTCAAAACTCGATGATTCCCGTCTCACAACTCAAAAAGAATCGCACAATTATTGGGGATTCGCCAATTTCCCGAATCAGGTCTTTAGAAGGGCAGTAAAGAATGGATTTGATTTCACGTTAATGGTTGTAGGTGAGATCCTTCTTCACGTATATTTGTTTTATTTTTTTTCTTCTCTCAGGAAAAAGTGGCCTGGGCAAGTCTACATTTATTAACACTCTATTTCTTGCCGAGATAAACAATTTGAATGATGTTACACCACATGTTCATGGTTCCACTGTCAGAGTTGAAGAAAAGCTTGTCAAGCTGGTTGAAAACAGCGTTTCTCTGAACTTAACACTTGTCGATACCCCTGGATTTGGAGACGCAGTAAATAATTCGAAATGGTGAAATAAATTTTCAAATTTAAGCTCTTCACGTATAGTTGTATTAAATTTAGACCACGCGCGGATGCAATAGTTTAGAAGTGTTCAAAGGAACACAACTATTTGGGTATTTAATCGCTACTCGCAAAACAATCTAAAACTTTCAGAATATTTAATTTTTTCTCAACTTTCAGCTGGGAACCAATCGTAAACTACGTCGAATCCAAATTCTTCGAGCATTTCTGCGAAGAAACGAGAATCGATAGAGCCGACAAGCTAGTTGACAAATGTGTACATCTCTGTCTTTATTTCATCGAACCTTCTGGACACGGACTCAAACCATTGGACATCGAATTGATGAAGCATCTTCACGGCCGTGTCAACATTGTACCGGTAATTGCAAAAGCTGATTGTTTGACCCGTGAAGAATTACGTCGTTTCAAAGATCAAATTGTCAAAGATGCCGACGCTGCAGAAATTAAATTATACAAATTTCCCGAGATAGAGGACGCTACAGACAAATCTGTCGCCGATAAACTCCGAAAAAGCTTGCCTTTCGCTGTTGTTGGATCGAACGCTCTTAAAGAAATTGATGGAAAGAAAGTTCGCTACAGAGAATATCCGTGGGGTGTTGTGGAGGTCGAAAATCTCGATCACAATGATTTTTTGTCTCTCCGTGACATGATCATTCGAACAAATTTGATTGACATGATTGATGTTACCAGAAATGTTCATTATGAAAACTTCCGATTCAGACAAATGGAAGGCCTTCCGAAAAATGAAAAGAATCGAGATCCTTTCACTCATTTGGAAGAGGAACGAATGAAAAAAGATAAGGAACTTGAAGAGAAGCGAAAACATTTGGAAACGGTAAAAAAATAAGAAAAACGAGAAAGGCTATTTATTACTTTCAGCTATTCATTGAAAAAACAACCGCTAGGAAGCAGAGAAACGACGAGAGAATCAAAAAAATTGAACAGATTGAGCAGGAAAATATACAGAAAATGGATGCAAAGCGGGCAGAAATTATCAAACTTCGTCATGAGGTACGTTTAGTAAAATCAGCCGGAAAAAGCGAACCTCGTAACTTTTCAATTTCTAAAAAAATCATTCTATTGCCAACTTAAAAATTTTGGATAATCCATTTTTTACTAAAAGACCGCAGCGCAACCGCTCGCAGATGAAAATAGCAAGACTGTGTGAGAGACTTAGCTTTTCTGGGTAGGTCAAAACCAACTTGCATGATCAAGAATATTTGAGTTGACAATAATAAATGTTTATATGACTGATTTTCCGGCGTCGAGAGTTTTTATAATAAGAAAAATTCCAGATAAACGAACTTCGCAACGGAAATCTCACCAGCTCTCAAACTTCGCTTTCCACATATAACGAGAATACAAGTGTTAGTAGTAAATCGAGTCCTCCAAATACGCAAGGAACAATGAAGAAACGAATTGGAACTTTGGGATTATTTAACAGAAATTAAAAAGTTCTAAAATTGAATTGGAAGATATTTTATACTTCTAGTGAAAAATATTTGTTTACTATCCAAATTATCACGGTCATAATATTATTTTCTGTACTATTTTACCATTATTCTCACAACAACAAAAAGAGAAGAATCTGTTTATTCAATAAAGTATTTACATCTGTTTTAAACACTGACAACTATTCTTCTTTTCTTCGTTGCATAATTTGCAAATTCGTCACTTTTACCGCGTTTAGGACATTGGCAGTAGCCAGAATCAGGACCAGGAGGACCACGAACACCAGGCTGAAAATTTAAATTGTTTCCATCTGGTTTTCAAAAGAATTATGTAATATCTAATAAAAAATTAACGGCACAATTTCATCATTCAAGTAGGAAATTTTTCGTGGTGATTTGAAAACTGAAATGATAATGCTTTAATTATAGCCTCTTGTGGAGCGCAGACCATTTTATCTACGAAATTCATGAAACACTCACAACTCCCCGTCTCCCATCAATTCCCGAATGCCCCTTCTGTCCATTTGGTCCTTCCGTCCCCTGCGGTCCCTGCTCCCCAGGTTGCGAATATTCGCCATCCACTCCAGGTCGCCCCATTGGACCAGCCCTTCCCGCAGCACCACTTCTACCAGGAATTCCAATCGATCGGGTTCCACCACCTCCCGGATGTCCAGGGCCGCCAGAAACTCCTGGTTCTCCACTTTCTCCACTATCTCCTAACGGTCCATGTGGGCCAGGTGGTCCACGAGTTCCAGGAATTCCGTCCCTTCCTGGATAACCATCTTCGCCTGCTAAACCAATTGATCCTTGGCCACCAGGTCTGCCTGGTGGACCAATCGGGCATCTTATACATCCATTATATGGCAATTGCATTTGTAAAGTGAGTCCGGTTCCTCCAGGGCTACCGGATCTCCCATCAGTGCCTGGCTCTCCATCATGTCCCGGTTGTCCTGGGCGCCCTGGAGGCCCTGGGGGACATTCTAATGGTGGCGCCGATTGCATTTCCGGCATTATGTATGTTTGTTGTGGAGGTCTTGCATAATTCGGGTAGTTTTCAAGTCGACTGTTCCTTGAGGGAATACGTAGTTTATAAATGGCACGCTTGGTGCGAGTTTGATTGACAATAATATTCCAGGCATCCGAGGAGTATTTCTGGAATTGAAAAAAAAAATTGCAGGTGAAGGACAGATCGGTGTGAAACATGATCTACTGAAATATCGTACCTTATTATTTAAAATTTTACAAAACACAATGTATCTTTGTAAAAAATACAGTATTTTCCCTTCGGCTCATTTACATATTAAACTTACATTAAACTCTTCCAATTCCATGTGTGCCATTTCTTCGATATTCTTCATCTCATCAAACAATTCCAATATAGCAAAGAAAATCCCAAACATTGCAACAATCAAAAATACAACAATCCCTCGAATAGAATTGAAGTGGATTTTTTTCATTTTTCAAGCGTATAATTTTAAAACTAAAATTCTCTTTTTTATACTCAAGAATGTCATTTTTCAAAAAAAAACTGAAACCAAACCCGAGTGAAGAAGGTGAAAACAATAACAAATTTATCAAAAAGTGAAAGTTGCGGCGAAAAAATATATTTTTTTATACATGTATTATTCAAAATCACAGTTTTTTAAATCTAGTTTTGAAACTATTTGCCATAAAGGAAATCATCTTGGACATTTGTGAGATATCTGAATAATTCGTGAATTTGAGAGAGCAATGCTAGACAAAGGAACCTGGGACATCCTAATCGAACTTCCAAGTCTCGTAAATCTCGATAAAGTTGTTCTCCTTTTAGCCATTCATGGTCAAGACACTTTTCTATTGACATTCTGGCTTCGATCTAAAAAAAACGAATAGAAATACTAAAAAGAAACACAACAGTCTGAGAAAAAAGCGAGCCCAACCTGAATTTTTTTTCCTGAACCTATTTTTCAAAAAAGAACAACTTTTGGGCACATTTCAAACATGCTTAAGCAAATTTGGTATCCACCAATAGATGGTAACTAATCTGCACAATAATCCAGGATTATACTTATTTTCAAATATTATGCTGTAAACAACACTGACAAAAAGCTCTACATTTGAGATTAGATTCTGTAACAGTTTTTAAAAACTTACTCTCTAAAACAGTATTCTAATATTAAATTTTAAAATTAAGGAGAAAAGTGTCACCTTTCCTTTAAAACTAATAATGATAATGCTAGAAAACAACATGAATGATATAATGCACGCTTTCAGTTTGTGGAATATCAGGTTTTTTTGAAATATCCTTAATAACTCACCTCCACTTTCAACAACTTTTGTATCAAATCAACTGCAAGTGGCTCTACTTCTGACCACGGCTCAGAAGGAAACATAAACGAGGCATTTTGAATTTGTTCAGCGATCTGAAGCTCCCCCAATAACGATTAAATTTCCAGAATGCTCAACAAACCTCCTCTCCTTCATTAAACGGAAAAGTTCCAGAAAGCGTCACATAAATAATCACACCCACTGACCACATATCCAAAGATTTATTATAACCCTTTCTTTGTAATACTTCTGGTGGCAAATATGCCGGAGTTCCAACAACCGTCTTTCGAAACTGCGACTCCGGAATGAATCGAGCGTAGCCAAAATCACATATTTTTGTTTGCGGAAAATTTGATCCCATGTCCGACAGTAACACGTTCTCCGGTTTCAGATCACAATGTGCTATTCCCTTAAAATATAATTATACGGATGCTCCCACCTTTCTTTCTCTTACCTGATCATGCAAATACTTCAAAGCACACAAAATCTGAACCAGCAAGAATTTGGTCGCTCTCGAATTAAGCCTTCCCAATTCTTGACTCAATATCATTTCCAACATATCTCCATTCATTTTCTCCATCACCACAAAAATTTTATCCTTCGTTTCGCACATGAATTCAAGACGTACGATTCCGGGATGACATGTTTGTTGGAGAATGGCTACTTCTGCTCGCATTGATTCCGCACCGCTACCTTTTTTTGAAAAGCGCTCTTTCGAGATAACCTTAAAAAAAGAAAACAACTTTAAAAGCAGTGTGCTCGAAGATTTTGTAAACGTGCCAAAAATGAATTTCAATTGGTTTTCTAAAACTTCAAATTAAAAAAAAAACTTTTGAACGTTTATATTACGTTGACATTGATTGAATTTTTATGAAAGATACATGACTTACATCCAAAATGTTATGAAATGAGTATTATGTTTTTCAGTTAAATTAAAAAATCAACCTACTTTCACCGCAACCTCTTTCCCCGAATGTCTCTGAATAGCCGAGTAGACCGTTCCAAACTGTCCACTTCCCAATGTCTTATCACTCAAAATTTGATAAAGATTTGCAAATTCTAATGCCTGTTCAGTATTGTCCTCCGTTCTTGACGGTGGTTGAAGTGACTCTTTGATCATCTAAAACATTTTCAGCGTTATTTTTTAAAATAATCAGTTTATTTATCAAACCTGAAACCACATTGTCGTATGTGGAGTAGGTCTATTACTCATACTCCTCGGAATTTTTTTAGGTGGTCCGCCCGAAAATGCGTGATAATCTTCACCAACACAATACACCGTGTTGTTAGCCGTCCTGATTTCGAAGCAATGCGGGGGGTGTCTAAAAATTGAAAAGTGTCAATTAAATCCATTTCTGTTTTCAAATTACTTTGCTAATACTGATTTTCCATTATTCAGAACAACGGAAACAATTTCAGCTAAGGAAATTATTCTATATACTCTGTTCGGATTTACACCGATCCCTTCGGTGTATTCGTGGTACATGTGAATTGCATTGTTGTGCAGCATCCAATAGTGTTTAAGCCTCCTGAGAAAATTAATTAAGAATATTGAAAAAAAAACTTCTACTTACCTTTCCGGATCTGAAAGTAAGAAGTGCATCATCCAGCCTTCTAAATTCTTCTTTTCACTTCCTTTCACTCCAACCTGACCAGGTAAACGAAACAATGGAATATTATCATTACTACTTCCTTGCATATCATCATTATCATTGAAGTTAACTTTAGAAATTGCATTTTCGGAAAGCACACAATTAGATGCAAGTTCAATGGCACATTTTCGGTGAACGTTTACCTGCAAGATATTTAACTTTAATTGTTGATGTTTTCATATTAAAAACTAACCCCACAATCCCTACATTTTAAACCCTGCTTGACCAATCCTACTAATAAATGATCACAAACTTTACAAACTGTAAACTGTCTATAACTGTGTTCTATGAGCGTATGTGGAAGGCCTGAAAAATATCGATGTCATAGTCTTCACAAAAAATCCAAAACCTGAAGGTGTCGAAAGCGCAGCCACAGGAAAAATCACCTGCGGTATTGCTGGCAAGTTATTCGGTCGGTTTATCCCAGAAGATGATGCCGTGCTGGTGCAATTGTTTCGCGCAGCGTTGCTACATCTTTTATGAAAATTGCCGCTGAAAAATCCAAATGTTGTGCGGGAAAAAAGAAAAAAGGGGTTTTTACTTGCACTGCTTGCATTTGACGCCTTGTCTAATGAATCCAGTCAGCATTTCTCCACAGAAGTCGCAAAATGTTGGTCGCATATAGGTTTCAGGCTGAAAAAGAGAAAGATTCGCAATATTAACATTTAATGGAAGCTAATTTAAAGACAGTTAGTTTGACCCTGCCTGATCTCAGTTTCAAAAGTTAGATCTTACTCTCATTAGTACAATGCAATTTATGCGAAAACACGTCGAAAAATGAGCGTCACCTGGGCCCCCATTCAAAATTTGATTCTTCGTTTTTAATTGGGATCGGGTTAACTGACAAGATTCCTTTAAAAACTTTAGTAATCACTTGTTAGAATATAGTGTCAGTTGCATTTTATTCGTTTTTATGAATATTTTATGTCATTGATTCACATAAGCGGCATAAAAATTTAAATTGGACTATTCTAATCCTGCAGCTTTAATTTTAAGTTCACATCGAATTTCAAAATTCATTTTTTACGATGAAGTAATTTCTCAAAATCTATATCTTTCCGCAAGTTTTGAAAAAAACTGCATCAGTTTATTGGGAATGATAATTTTTTAAAAATAATTTTAGTAAAAAAAAAGTAAACTCTAGAGATCCAATTACATATTTCAAAACATCAAAAATTGAAATGCTCTTTAAAGAACTACGAAAACTTTTTTAAAAAATGTAATAGTCTAATGTTTCTCAAAAAAAAACCAACCTCAACAACATGTGGAACCGCCGATGTCTCTGTTTTATCAACTGTAATAATCTCCACTATGCACCCGTGATTCTGAAACCACAATCCGACAGGTTAAGCCAATTTTCACGCATTAAAAAACTCACAATTTGAGTTGGTGAACTAATTGCATGTAGAAGCGTTGGTGAATTATAATCATGGCGAAAAAGATACATTTGTCTATTATCCAAACTTTCCTTCTTTTCAACAATCGAACGAGCTCTTTCCATCAAAAAATCAAACATCTGCGAGAAATACAAAAAACCAGACAAGATCGAGTTTACATACCTGCTCATTCCGCACCAAGCCAATAGTTTCACGAATACCACCATATCTTAAGACTACATGTGGATTGAGCTCACTCCCTACCGGGAAACCGGAGACGTTCGCGTCCATTATGACGCCTGTGAATTTATTATTGCGCAGCTTTAGAGATCAATCAAAGTTCAAAAAATAACGTGGTGATGGGAAGGAAAACTATTTTATAGGACCAAAAATTACGTTTTAAATGTACTCTATTCCAGATTTTTGGATTTTAATCGTGGACAACTCAGATTTTCGCTTGTGCAACTAATTATTATACAAAAAAAGTTAAATCCAAATGCCAAAAACTATTATGTGTTTCAGAAACAAGAAGAGAAAATGGAAATGAAATGATAGATTCATTCAATGCGTAATTTATCGAAAGATTCGTTCAACCTAAAATGTCACGTATCTTCAAGATTATTTTTTAAAAACTCGAGAAAATACGAGGAAAGCGACAAATCCTATACGCTTAATCACCGCCTAATTGTGATCTCAAATTAATCGCGTTAAGGTTCAAAAAATCTAAGATTTTGTTTCCGTATACTAACAACTTTGCTTAAAAACCACATTTTAAAACAAATAAAAATTATTCTTAAATTCTAAATAAAACAGCAATAAATGCTGTCAATAAACGCTCCATCCAAAAACATTCCCATTTCCATGTTCGGAGAGAGACACGTTGTATTGTATCTCTATGTGTATAATGTAGGAAATACACAGAAACAAACGTCGTCTTCCCCGCGGCCAATGTGTAGCCCCAACAGCGAAACAAAAAACCGAGATAAAATAGCATAGAAACCGAAAAGAAAGAGAAACTGCGCAGAAACTACGTCAACCGGTTCGGCGGACTGTGATTGTTGAGATTTGTTCATTTCTCAGAGAGACGCAGCATTCAAACATCATTTTTATACTCTTCTTTTTGCTCATGTTTTGGACGATTGATGAATCATATAAAATCAAAAAAAAATTTATGAACTGTAAAAAGTGGACAAAAAATTAATTAATTAATTAAAATAAATAATGGGAAAATGAAATTCAATTGTACGTAAAACTTTTGGAATAATGATAGTTTTCACAAAAATGGCCCTATTCAGAAAGTGAAGAATATATTTTTAATCAGTTTTCGTTTCGAGCTCCAAATGATTAGTTCTATTTTAAACTTAAAGATCTTCTCCATTTCTGAATTGGTCGACATATTATGAGGCTGACTTTAAAAAACCGATTTCGGCAGGGTCAATCACGAAATAAAGTCCTATCTAGGGGGACCGATTTCAGAGCTGACCCAGCCAAAACAACAGCTCTGGACTGAAAATTATAAGGACAATCGAAACATTAAATTACCAACTTGTTGTTTCAAATTAGTTCCTTCTTCACTCAACCAATCTCGCTGGCAATTTTCTTGCCCTTCCACTTCTCGATTCTCCCAATTGCGGAGAATTTCGTTCATTCTCTTCTGAATGTTTGCTTCTTTTCGCCACCACTTCTTCGTCCGTCGTCGCCGCCGGCGCCGCTCCTTCAATTTTACGAGTTCGTCCGATTATTTTTGTTGGTGACGTTGTAGTTTCTGTTGACACATCTTCTTCTTCGTCTTCTTCTTCCACCTCCACTCTTCCACTTGTAGTCATAGAAGTGAATTTACTATTTTCTAGTGACGTAGATGCATTTACTACAGTTGTTTTACTCTCAGCAGGTTCTTGATTTTGACCCTTTTGTTCTGAAGAATCCTCTTCATTTTCATTATCTTCATCATCTTCGTCATCTTCTGCATTTTTGTTCTGAAATGAGCTTTTTGATTTCGATTAACGAGGATGTGAGACTTTTATTTCAAATGGGAAAAGAAATATTAGTAAGTTTCCGGAATTAACCGGAAATTTTTTTCCGATTTCAGAAAATTCAAAACTTTTTCACAACATTAACTATCCCACCTTCATTGGCCTCCCTCTCGACTTTGTAAAAATCCAAGATTTCTCCATATCCTCCTTAGTTGCATTCTCATTTAAAGCAGGATCATTTGCAGCTTTTCTAAAAATCCCAGCAATTTTTTCTTTATAGGCAAGAGCTAATCGATTGAATTGGCAATTTTGCATTCTGGTGACGAATGACTGAAAAATTACTATTTTAAAAGTAAACATTGAGAAATTCTTACATTACAAGCATCCTCAATTTTCACCACAGCATTAAACGTATAAACATCTCTAAAATTCGACCGTTCAGTTATTCGTCGACTACCTGACGGAATTGAACGAATATGCATAGCAGGTTGCATATCCAACTGTCGTTCTTCAGATTTCTATAAATTTATTTATACGTCTGGATGATCAGTTGTGAACACATTTCACTATTCCCAATCCTAATGAAAAATCTGAAAAGAAAACTCACACTTCCTTCTACTCTTGCTGATCTCATTGGCAGTTTATATTTTTTCCTAAACTCGACTGTTGCATCATCTGTAAAACTATATTTTTAAAATGTGCCCTTGCCCAAGAGGGTGACCTATTAAAATTCAACAATTTTAAAAACGGACAAAATAATTCACCATAAAACGCATCAACATATGGCGTTGTACTACCACCCGCGAGTTGAGCAGCTAATGGTGGTGCCAAGGCTCGAGATCCGAATACTGGTCTTATTCGAGCGGATGGGATAATCGATCGAACTGAACATAGGAAATTTATTATGAACATAGGTTTTTATTACAATACCTTCAACAGGACGTTTTATTCTCTGCATAGTGCTTTCTTCGAGTAACTTTTGTGTTCTCTGCCTTCTATCTTCAACATCTCGCAAGAATACCTGAAATTGAAGAATAAAGTCAAAAATTAATTTTATGGCAGAGGTCTAATAATTCCTAATAAATGATAAGAGGGGCCCATATGGGAAGGTATATTAAAATTCTGATAAAAGTCGGCAATTCGTGTCAATAAAAGCGTTCTACAAAGTTTGTAAATTTAGGAAATCTTAGGAGTTTAGAAAATCAAGAAAGGGCTCAAAAATTACACTAAAAACCAAAGAATGTGTCTATACTTCGGAAGTACAAAGTAAGTACTACTTCCTACAACCGAAATTATTTGAAAATTACCTCTGGTGTGAAAAAATCCAGTAGTTCCTCCTTTCCCGCATCTTCTACAATGTGATAAAATTACTTTTGAAAATTGAGAAAAAAAAACCAACCATCATGGCCAACATGTTCCAAGCAATAATCAATAGTGACTGGGCAGTTTTCTCTTTTTGTGATGATCTTGAAAAAATTTTTATAAGAACATATTTTTTATTCATTTCTTAAGCATACCCTCCAATCAAAAACCCTTATAAAAGCGGTACAATGAATATGTTGTTCCTGATTTTTTGTAGCTCTTCCCTGACCAGCTTTGCTAATTCTATCATCCAAAGCACATAAGAAATACATATTTTCATCAGCTATACCCATTCTTTTCATTCGAAATTTACTATAAACGTTGAGCTCTCTGATGTATTGCTGAAAATAATTTGTTCAAGAAAGGTGAAATTCTAAGAATAAATAATTACCTCAAATAGATTAATTTCTTTGAACTCAAATCTTTCAATGACGAGTTGCTTAGAATGTGCAAATAAACAATGGGAAATAAGTTGATCATGCGATGGAAGAACTCCACTAGAAAATGTTTCACCACAATTGTAGCATACCGTCTGAAAAATATTATTAAATATTTCAGGCGTTTACTAATTCTTACAGTTGGAAAAGGTTTCGTTCTTCGGAACTTGATCAATCCTGAGGTGCTTTCTGTGAAAACCACTTCATCCGGTGTCATGTTCATTTTTCTTTGTTTATCTTTCAACGTTTGCATTTCGAACCTTTTTCGGTAAATCTGTGTGAGAAATTAATAGAATAAACAAAGTTTTTGGAAAAATACCTTATTGATTCTATGATCTTCTAATGTTACTTTCAACACTTCATAACAAGGAAATATGTGTGCAATGTCTGGGTGCTCACTTTTGATTCTAGCTTCTTAAAAGAAGAATACACTTATTTTCATAAATTAAAATTTTTACCACATCCCGCATACAACATCTCCAAAGCAAGATCTGTAAATTCCGCCATAAGCCGAAGATCATATACTGCAATTCTAACACGAATCTGATGATCATCTGGTAAACATTGAACACAATGATCCGTTCGAACTCGAAGTTCTTGAAACGTTGGCGAAGATCTGATGGAACCCACACAATCCTGATTGATACAGTGCCAAACATTCCAAATTGTTTCAGAAACCTTTAAAAACAAACGTTTTCTTCTCTATTTTCTGCTTAAAGGAGAAAAAAAGCATACATAATTTTCGATTGTATAAAGATGCCCATCAAATGCTATCTGCTTCTGACACTTTTTATTAAAACAAAGAATCATTTTCTCGTTATTTGTGAAAGTGATCTCTTTGCTCAACAAATCCGGCAAGTTCAACGTTAGAAGTGGTATTCCATCTCGTATAGGAAGCAATGAAGGGTACGCATCAAGATCTAAAATAAAGAACGTTATGTTTTTTTTTAAAGTTTTATTTTTAGTCATTTTCAATGATGTTCATTTAGCTACTTTCAGTGATTTAACTTGATTTACATTGATCTCAATGCATACAAATGGAATGTCTTTACAAAAATAACCGTCATATTCCAATGTAATCGCATCCTGAAGCATGTCGTCTTCCATAACATAATCTGTTGATCCGTCTTGTCCAATAACAACCTCTTCTATAGGATTATCTTCCATCCAACCATGTTCCACCGATTCTTCATCTCTAACAATGTGTTGTATCGATTCATTCGAAGTTTTTTCTTCTACAAGTTCTGACATTTTGTGATCCTGGAAAAAAATTTGAAAAGAATGTAATTATTGAAAGTTTGACGGAAAATAACGGAGGCTATCAGAAAGATGCATTATTTGAAAAATAACGTTTTCTTTAAACTTGAATAAATAGACGCCACTTGTCCTCGATAAATACACTGCAAATACATTTTCTAGTCCGCGTCTTGCTTTTCTCGTCCCTCAAGTTTTCTCCAACAATTTGACTCAATTGAGAAAATTAGGAATGACTATAATTATTAATACGCACGCACGCATTGCAAGACAATATGTATAATTTCCAACCTAACTTTGAAAACTGATTTTCAAGCCATAATTCAAGAAAAACTTTTTCACAGCATTTGTTTGGATTTTTTTTAATATTGTGAAGAAAAATTAGAACCTGTGCGTCTTCATTTCATTCAAAATTTTCAAAATTTTTGCAATATGGACCAAAATAGAAGCTATTTTGAACAAATTATTCACATCATAAACCGGTTTTTCTCATGTTTCACGCCGAGTTGATTATGAGCCCAACCTGGGTTATATAACACCGGTGCGATTAATTCCCTGCTAAAGTTTAACATAACGTGATAATTAAATTTTTTATCTAACAAAATACAAAAACCGAAAATTCAAACAACTTCCAATAATTGGAATTCAATATTCAAAAAATAAGACTTCAAATTCACAATACACGTATTAACTTCATGATTTGATATTCCGCATAAAATCCATTTGTCATTAAAAATTCATGCTCGCTTCCTTATATTCAGACGAGTCGACATTGAACAAATCCTCCAATTTCCATTGTAAAGTTTCAAATGTTGGCCTCTTTTCTGGGTCAGCTCTCCAACATTGTTGCATGATTTCATACAACGGCGGTGGGCAATTTGCAGGACATGGCATTCGATAACCTGCATCTAATTGTTGTAACACTTCTGCGTTTGTCATTCCTGAATTAATTGGATTAAAATTCATAATTTTAAAATTGAAACGATTTTTTAACTTAAAATCAGTGTCAAGAGCAAACTTCGAAAAAGCTCCAAACTAATTTCAAATGTACTAAAGGGAATTACGGCTTGTAAATGGCTCGCGTGCCGCGGTGAAACGGCACGCGAGCCGAACTAGAGGCACCGGTGCCGTTTCCTAGCCTTTCCGGCGTGCAATCGGATTGCGTACCGAATTGGGTACCACGCGAGCCGTTTGATGCCGATAATTCCTAAAATCGGTGTCAAGAGCAAATTTCGAAATAGCTCCAAACTAATTTTAAATGTAAATAATTTAGTCTTGGTAAATATTTTACCTGGATACGGCAATCTCCCAAAAGTTATAATCTCAGTCAAAAGTATTCCAAAACTCCAAACATCCGACTTTGTCGTAAACCTGTTGTAATTCGCAGCTTCTGGAGCGGTCCACTAAATATTTTACATATTTTTCTCAATTATTTTTTGTTCAAACCTTAATCGGAAACCTTGCACCAGTCCTAGCTTCATATTCATTCTCTTTCATCAAAATCCTAGCCAATCCAAAGTCCGCAATTTTTACAGAAAGCGAATTATTGATCAAAATATTTCTAGCCGCCAAATCTCGATGAATAAAGTTCATTTCTTCAAGATATGCCATACCAGCCGCGACCTGAAACTCGAGATTTAAAAATTCAACGATTTTTGACCAAATTTTGATTTTTATTTCTTTTCATCTTCTTCCCCATATTCGAAACCCTATAAAAGTATGTAATTTTTTTAAATTTCCATTCGCAGTACTCGAACGTCGAAGAAAACCGAACGTGTCTCCATAATGGGCAAATTTTCTTCGTCTCTCTCCCTTTTTGTGTGTTCGTTTGTGTCTGCAGAGTTAGGCCATTTTGGAGGCACGGAAGGTTTTCGTCGCCGTTCGAGTACTGCTAAATTAAATTACGAAACAATTATTTCTCTTATAGGGCTTAGAATACGGCTAAGAAGAAGATAATAAGTTAAAAAATTTTAATTTGGTTAATAATCCCTTTCAAATAAAAACCTGGGTAGCAATTTCAACCAATTGTGGCAATTGGCATTGTCTTCCTCTTCGCTGAAGAAAGGTCAACAAATTTTCTTGCATCAATTCAGTGATGATAAGAATTGGCTCATCTCTGGTGCAGACTGCATAGAGGGATAGTAGCTTTGGATGTCTGTAAAAAATATCAAAAAAGTTTGGGTATTTTATAACAGTTTTAAAGAATATCTACCTGATTTTCCGAAAACTGTTTGTTAGATCTCTTACAGTAAAGTTCTTAAGTTCAGTACTTTTATTATTGAGAAAAAAATGCTAATTTATATTTTATTAGCTTAAAGGGGGGCTGAGGGGACGAAATAAATAGTTTAGAAATGATGAAAGTATGATTGTTGATAAATAAATGAAAAAAAAATCCAAAGAAAAACTCAAAAATGGCGAAAAAAAAAGTTCCGAAAAAAACTCATACCCCCCTCTCTTCGCCCTAATGGCCGAAGAAACGCTTCTTGATTTTCTAGGCCGTCTCTTTTTTCTCGGCCGCCTAATTTTATTTTTTGAAAAAATATTTTTTAAAAATTCTTTTATACATTTCTTTTGAACGTTTATTTGTTTTAATACTCTTTTATGGATAATTTTCTCTGAAAAAAAAATTGGAAAGAAGAGAAAAACAAGATAAAAAACAGGCGGCCGAGAAAAAAACAAATGACCTAGAAAACAAAAAGCGTTTCTTCGGCCATATTAGGGCGAACACCGGGGCTATGGTTTTTTTTTCGGAACTTTTTTTTTCGCCATTTTTGAGTTTTTCTTTGGATTTTTTTTTCATTTATTTATCAACAATCATACTTTCATCATTTCTAAACCATTTATTTCGTCCCCTCAGCCCCCCTTTAAAAGTTGTTTGTTATTCTCATGTTGTGTGATAAAACTCAAAAAAAGTAATAAATATTTGAAATTATTGATTTACGGAAAACCTTTTAAAATTTTTCTTTCTTTGACGTTCACAGTTTTCATTTAGAGGTTCGCTATTATTACTAACTCTAAAAACAACAATTTTCTATATTACTTCAACTTCTTCATAATCTGCGCTTCAGCCAAAAAATCCGTCGGATCCGCCGTCCCAGCCTTCAATTTTTTCACAGCCACCGGAACGTTAGCATTATATCGACCTTCCCAAACCTGAAAAAAACAAAAAGTTTAAAAAAACCATTTTTTGGGATGGATTTCATAACCCCTAGCTAAATCTAAATTTTGTGAGCAAAAACAAATATCTTGCGTGGCAAGCTATTGTCAAGGATGACGGCGAAGGGAGGCTGGCGACGAAAAAATGACATTATCATCGTTTTGGCAGCAGGAAAAACACTTTAAAAACAAATATTGTATCAGATTTAGTGTTTAGATCGTTTTAGGACCGGATAGAAGGATATCGGGACATATTTACGCAACATGCCATTTTTCATCGGGAGCGGAAAATATGAGAATATATGCGCAAATCATTTACCAGTAGATGTATAGTTAATGCAAATAGATGAGCACTTAATGATATATAATAAAATATAAACAGTAATATGAAAAATAAACAAAAGCTCACCTCGCCAAACTGACCTGCACCAATTTGCCGGATTAATCGAACCGAACGACGTTCCACTTCCCATTGATCGTCTGTAACGATTTTTAAAAAATTAATATAATATTTAAAAAAATTAAGATAAATAACAAAAATTAGAAAATAATACTTTTTTTAATTTTTTGTGAAAAAATCCTTAGACTGTCACTTCAAGTCTGAAATTTTTTAAACTTTCAAAGCTAGTATCCAAAATTTAAAAAAAGTTTATTCAGGGTTTTGTTTGAAAAATGTATTTGTGAACTTCTAATTTTTACCCAAATTTGCGAATGTTGACCGTGACGTAACTTAAAAACGAGTAAATTCTTAAAGACAAGGTTTTCCTTACTAAAAAATTATTTTTCGAGTTTAAAAAAAACCTGGCTACATTTCGAATAGCAAGCATTGAAATAGGATAACAAGTTAATAATGTAAATAAAGTTAGAGTTTACATAGATATGTGAAGAACTTTTTTTCAGAAAACTTTTGAACTATATACTACAACTGAAATATAAATTCAATAAAACTCACCATATGTAAAAGTAGAAGTTTGTGGTGCTTCTGGTTTTGTACAAGGCTGACTCAAGTTAACGCACAATCCATCTGAATCCTTCTGATAATGTGCAACAAGCTCGTGTAACGTTGCAAACGGTCTTCTCCGCGCAATAAAATATCCGCCATGATCCAGTTGACGAATACGATAGTGTTTTACCGTGTTATTATCTCTGACTGAAAAGAATTTGTATATATAACTGAATAACAATTACGAGATACCAGAAAGTGAAAGTTCATGCTGCCTCGATTCCGAATCTCTTACCAGAAAATATCCATGCTCATTTGTCGAACGAAGAAGACAGTTTTCTGCATCAATTCTCCGAATTTTGCCGAAATACCATCTTCAAAAATAAATATTGATTATCAAAGTAAATGAATTGTTGAAAAAAAAACTCACGGCTGAGATTCAATACTTTTCTCTCTGGCCACATAATTTGAAGGAATGTAACCAGTTGCTCCAGTTAATTTATGTCGTGCGAACCACCAATCACCTTGGGTGTCGTTTAGGATTTCGAGAATCTGAAAAACAGTTTGATTTTTGAAAAGCGTTTTGCTCGCAAATTTTAATTGTTTTCTGGTCTTGTTAATGCTTAAATTTGTAAAATAAAAACATCTAAGAACTTAACAAAGAAAATGATAGTACTCACATGTTCAATTGAGATTCACGTCAAAGGTTGAATATTTATTTTTAAAATTTTTGTGTGCTTAACCTGCCTTTGATGAGGGGGGGGGGCTATTCTGCACTAGGTAGTATGTAAAACTTAGAAAATTGTTATTGGGTAATTAATTTACTAATCCCGGAACGAGCAAATTAAAATTTTTCGTGGATTACGTGGGTACAACAATTGCAAGGTATTAGTATTTAATCCGAGGAATAAACATTTTATTTTCTAACTGAAAGAATAATTCCTCATAAAGGTGTTGTATAACGGAAATATGAATATTTTCATTTGGAACCAAAAAATATGTCTTCATCAAATAAAACGCTGTCTTTAAGAATAAGGACATGGCTAAAATTCAGAAGATACGCTGGACCTTTGTATTCCAGTGGATTGTATCATACTATATAATTACTGATAAGAATATTACCGATTTATTTGTTTCTATGAGAATATTAAATCCGAATATTTGAAATTTCAGAAATTCTGCGTTTTCCAAACAAAACTCACTTCATTCTTTTTGAAGCTCAAATCATCATCCGTTCTAGCAGTATATTCAAACAATGCTATAAAATTGCTATTATTATTATTAGCAGCTCCCGAATTATTCGAATTATGATTTTTATCAATCGTCGAAATCCCACTCAATGACGAAGGAGATACAACAGAATGCGTCGTTAACGGACCATCGCTTCTTCCATCCGCTTCCGGTGGTGGATCCTCCTTTCCGATACAGGATCCCATCATCAACTACAAAAAAAAGAGATGAAGCCAAAAATATCGATGAAAAAGACAAATTGGATGGAGAGGATGGGACGAAGGAACAGAACAGTGCGTGCAATCGAAAAAGAGAGGGTGACCTCAACCGGGCCGCCGCCGCCGGCCGTTTAGCAAACATTTGCGGAACGAAGAAGGGAAGGTGATCACCCTGATGGAGACGCAGGGAGAATTTCTGAATGGCAATCAAGTTTTGGGGTAACGGGATTGGAGAAGATGACAACCACAAAAAAAATGATGGAAATAGGGCAGAGATTTCTAAAAGCATTTGATGTATTATTTGGCAGTAATTGGATTAGCTGTTACGATGGAATTATCAACAAGTTTTTCATTATTGTTTAATAACATCTTATTCTTTGGAGACATACGTTGACATTCTGTTGAGAATTGAGGGCCAATAGCTGGAAATATCCCTAAACAAAGAAAATATATTGACCAATGATTCCAACTAGAAAAACGAAGAAAAATCGAAAAACCATGTATTTTCAAGGTAATAAACCATAAAAGACGAACATTGAAAGACAAAATTAAAAGGTGATCGATATATTTGTCATGTAAAATCAAAATTAGTGATTGCTCGCCATTTGGATTTTATTGTTTATTTTCTTTTTCGTTAAATTAATAGCACTCAAGTAAATAGTTCCAAATTTAGATAAACATCCAAACAAGTTGGGATCATACAAATTCCATACACAACTACTTCGAAGAATTGAGAAAATATTAATGTTTAAAAAATGACATCTTATTTTAAAATATCAACGAAAGAAATTCAGGTTTGTCACCGTACCACACTTGCAAACATGGGTGGAACCTAATAAGAAGTTGCAAAAATGTTCATGGGCCCTTGGGCTATCAATACATTAAATATTCATAAGACACCTCCTTTCACAAGTCGTTCTACCCCCTCAGATTGTGTGTTAATGTCGGAATAATGTGTGACAGACGCTGGGATATCTGTGAAATAAGCTTAGTGTTGCGGTCTATAGAACATCTAGTGGAATTTTTTATTAATTAAAAAAAAGCGGTCTGCAGTTTCTCAATAAAAATCACTCAGAAACATTTTTTTAAACTTGTGCCATTTTCGAAACGCGTCACCAACTTTTCACTGGCACACAACATGTGCATTGTTGGCGTATATTCGGTGCAACGAATATTTTACATTTGATTTTTTACCCTATTTTTTGAAAAATCCCGAATTAGATAATACTTTTGATAAAAACTAATATGATTTAAGTTAATTATTTCGAAACAAGGCTTAATAACACTTTCTCACGTAGTTTTTATTTGAAAAACTTATTTTCTCCTTAATTTTTCATTATGGACCTATCCAGAAACTAAAATCGAAAATTCAATGCAGGAACGGGAAAACAATAGCAAAAAATAATTCTTTGCGTTTAAATTAAAATTTTTAAAAACTTTCTGCATTGATTTTTTTGCCTCGTTTTTCGTTTCTGGGTAATTCTATTACAATGTTTATTTATTCTGAAGTTTTGGTATACCATATAGTTTTTGTCCTATTTATTCAGTGTATTATTTAAGGTAACAAAATGAGGATTGAAAAATGTTATTTTTGTTCCTCACCAATATATCCTGGTCACGGAATTCAATTCGTAAGAAATGACAGCACAGTGAGTTATCATCGTTTCTGTAATAATATTTTGATCTGATTTAAAAATTCAGGTTTTCAAATTCTGCCGCTCAAGATGTAATAAATTGTTCAAGAGGAAGAAGAACCCAAGAAAGCTTCGATTCACCAAGGCATCTCGCCGTGCCCGTGGAAAGGTATTTTGTAGTCAAATGAGTCTTAAATTAATATGTTTACAATTTAGGAGTTGATTAATGATGCCACACAACTTCTAGAACAGCGAAGAGATGAGCCAGTGAAGTATGAACGAGATCTGTTCCAAAAAACTGTCGAAGCCGCAAAATCTATCAGTACATTGAAGCACAAGAGGTATAGTTTATGCTTTCAACCTTTAGACTTTTCTTTTTGAAAAAATAGACACTTGCTAAAGGTAGATTTCCCATATTTTTAATAATTTTGAAAAGTTATCATTTTTTATGCCTGTCTCATTAATGATTAGGCAGAAGTAAGTAAATTTTTCAGGAATTTTGATTTATGGTCAATAAATATTCGTAATAAATTAGGGTTATAAAATACTTATAGTAGGTTGAATGTTTGAGCCTTCTTAATTTGTTATGTATTTTCGTCTTTTTTTACTTTAGTTCTTAAGAGAGAGTTCAAACAAGGTACTAACACTTTTGTACACTGTTACACACTGATTATTATAAATGTCATGTCGTAATCCTATCGCAATCATTTCTCCTTTCAGGTATGCCAATCTCATTCGAAAACGCCTCCAACCTGGAAAAATTGTCCAAAAAAAGGGTCTTCTGGCCAAAGTGGACAAAAAAATGCACCTTATCAAAGCTCCAGTTGCAAACCGCATCGGCGGAAAAACCAAAACCGCACAAAAGGCAAAACCTGTCGAAGAGTCAATGGAAACCAACTAAAAGATCTATTTTTGTGTGCATACAACTCCTCTCTTCCTGTTTTCCTTTATTGTTACTTGTTGATTTTGAAAATGAACCATTACTTTATTACGAGTAGGACACAAATTCCCTGGAAAGAAATCGAATATGTACAAGTAAAAGAAAAAAATGTGTCATTAATTTAAAATAAGACCCATATTGAGAAGAACTAAACGTAAATATCACAAAAAGAGAAATAATTTAAATAATAATTAAATAAAATACTATAAATCCGTTTTAACAGGTTTTTCATACTTTAATGCATTTTCCGGGTACATGTCATTCCTAAAGTTGGCCACTTCCATGATGCTTGATGAATATCGACCGAAACTTTGTAAAAGTGCGACTACTTCATTTCTGAAAATAAATATTTATTGAGAATCAATAAAAATTACGAAATATGAACCTGGTCAATTGAAATTTGGACATATCGTGCTTATAATGAGATTGGGGCAAATCAGAAAACAGGATCTTTAGAGCAGTTCCCATTCCGTGGGTTTGTACCTGAAAATTATTTCTTCTGAATTAATTTCTACCAATTTTAATAGGTTAATATGTAAAGAGAAAAATCTACTGCTATATAAAATTTTCAGGTTTTCAGTTACTAACCTTTCCCCAAAGCCGACATTTATCACATTCAACACAATCCATAATTCTTGAAATATTCACAAAATGCGATCTAAATTCCTCTCGAAGTTCTCTGGCATTGGCTTCATTTCCCTGCACGAATAAATCCAGAATTTGATATTCAATGAAAATTTAAATTACCGTAAACATTTCCGATTCATCAAAATGATCGGGGAACTTCCGAATCTCTTCTAGCAGTTCTTCGACGGCTTTTTTCGTTTCTGCGTCTTCTTGTCCATTTCCCGTATAAAACAGCTCATTTTCCAAATAAGGTGCAGCTTTCAAAAGGGCTCTCAACTCCAACAAATACACAAAATACACATTTCGCAGTCTTTGCGGTCCTTCCCACGACCATTTTGTTCCGAATCGTCCCGCAAACATTTCCGTATTTCTGAACCAAGTTCCTTGTCCGAGTTGTGCTCCATACTTTCCAAGTGATGGCGGTGCTTCAACATCGTTGGTTTTTTTTAAATATATTACGGGGCTGATACTTACGTGGTTTATAATTATAAGCAGCAATGGAAATTGTGATCGCCGAATGAAGTCCAGAAATTAATCGATAAAATACACGTTTTTCAAGGCACATTCCTGAAAATTTCGCCGTTTTCAGGAACTATTGAAGCCTCTCTTTTTTACCCGAAATATATTTTTGGTTAGCAACTCGATTGGTCAGAAATAAAAGCGCCCTATCGAAATTCGAATTTAAAAAAATAAACACATAGTTTTCCATATTTTCAAAAAGTTACGAAAATATCCAGAAAATCATTTAAACTTTTTTCTTTAAAATTTGTGTAGCACAATAGTTTCATAACTTTAGTTTTCTTGCCACAAAAATTATTCAAAAAATTGTTTTTATATCTTTTTTAAAATTAATAATTCGCGATAGAGCGCAGTTGTTTCGAATATTATTTACGACAGAATTATTAAGATGGATTAAGAACAAGTTTTAAACTTTATCTTAAAGGGACTGTTTACTGATTTTGGGTTTCTATTCCATTTTCATCTTCTTCACGATATTTGAAAACCTATAGAAGCAAAAAATTTTTACGAAATTTCCTTTTCTAGTACACGAAAAAACAAAAATACCGCTTAAGGCGGAGTATGGCCTAGCAATTGCAAACACTCTCACATTCGCGTGCACTCTCTCGTGTGGCCGACCAGTTAGGCCATTTCGCTGCCTTAATCTGTAAATGTGTTTTTTCGCGTACTAGAAAAGGAAACATTCGAAAATTTTTTTTGTTTTTATAGGTTTTGAAATATCGAGAAGAAGCTGAAAATGGAATAGAAACGCAAATTCAGTAAAGAATCCCTTTAAAACCAAATCTACTTCGATAATCTAAAAACCCAATAAAGGCATACCATCAGAACGACTACGCCTATAATGGGTAAAACTGCGATGAAGATGAAATTTAAACAGAAGCTCAAAATTGGTTCATAGTCCAATTAAAATTGTTAGTGAAATTAGTTAGTTACCATGCAACAATGTCAAAAATAAAAGAAAACTGAACAGACATGCAGATTGACGACACCAAAAAATTCCTAACAAATCCATCACCGATTTTCAAATCTCCATCATTCTCACACAGAATTGTTTTGGTTGAAACATACCTTCTAAAGAACAAATCATTATTAATTTATTAGTAATTGATTATTGGTTCGTAATGACAAGGTATTTTAGTTGTTAAATTTATGGGAAATTTCAGAAAAAATTTAGATGTAATTTGAAGTATTAATAACAAAAAATATTTTCTTTGAATTCTGATTAAAAATTTAAACTATTATGAACTAAATTTCACTGTTTGTGATTTGTGACATCGGTGCCATGCGAATGGGAAAAAAACTATAAATTTCCAAAAATTTGAGATTCAAATTCCTGTAAACTCAGTTTTAACTAAAAATAATGGGATTAACACAATTTCAAAAATGTTTTAAAAAACCTACCAAAATTATTCGGGTTCATCAAAAAGTTCTTGTCAAACTTCGGATCCGGTCTGTAGACAAAAATTGAGAATAAATGTTGAAAACAACTCACTTGAAGCAATTCTCCTCATAAATACTTTTCCAGACTCGTTGTGGCGATTTTCCAGCATATCCGGTGTATCTTTCCGGATTTTTTGACAAGTCGTAGTAGTGCATCTCGGAAGAGGTGTCATCTAGAAAAATTAACATTTCCGAAGTAAAAAAAACATTTTGATAATTAGGATATTCTTGAAGTTTAAAGCTTTTTCGATTTAAAAATTCCATGTTCTTCTAAAATCGAGTAAATGTAAACTTTGAAAAAAATCCTGATAGGATAAAACGTACTTTAATCGCTATAGGAAGTTCCCTTACGATTTTTCAAATTTTTTGAATTGATTTCATTTCTGGATCGCAAAACTAAAAAAAAACCTTCTATTTCGCAGAATTTATCTTCCAATCCATCATCATGAAAATCCATATCGTCCAACTGTTTCTTCTCACTTTCATCTAGCGTTCTATCCATCGGATCAAATTTGTTTCCAGCATCTCCACAATTCGCCGCTTCTGCTGATCCTTCCCCTTCTCCGTCTGATCCTCCATTCAATTGTTTCTGAACAAGAATCAGCGTTGAAACACGCGTCTTGTTCCAGCGGTCAGTGTAATTGTGGGATAAAGCTTGTTTCGCAGATCTTACCACATTTATCGAAGCGGATTTTCGAAGTCCGACGGGCACTTCGTCATCGCAAAATGCGATTCCGCATTGACTTGTCCCACATTGACGCTCATCTTCCCAGAACGGACAGCTTTTGTCCATGTTTACCTGAAAAATAAGGATTTCCTCGAGAAAAACCATTTAAATTCGCTTTTAGATAGACAGTTCTGATTTTTAAAACTGTCAACAATGATATTTTTCTCACGATTTCTGAACAGAACAAACAATGATTTTTTGATGATTTCTAAAAAAATTACATTAGAATTTAACACAAAATTCTTACTTTGTACCTCTTCATCTAAGGTTCATTAAAAATTGAACCAGATGAGTATATTGTTGAAGGGGTTTTTAATTAAAAATTACAGTTCTTTTTAAAATTTTTATGGAATTATTTTATAAAAGAAGTATATCAGTCTTTTCTGTACTAAAACACTACTCACCTTATAAAACCGGAAGAAATCCTTTTTGAGCAGATTCTGAACCTTTTCATAAATCCTCGCGTTATTCAATTTATCAATTGTATTCTCTTGTGAGCATTCACAAGATTCTACCGCTTCGTTCCCTTTGCAAAAACATAATCTATCATTCTCAAATTGAGCAACACAAAATGTTACCGCCGCTAATAATAATACCAGTCTTTTCATCTAAAAAATTATGAAATTAATTCGAATTTTTCGCTGGGAAATGAGTGCATCAGTCCGAACAAAATATAAAATCGGTTTGTTTTTCAGAAAGTAATATTTTGAATATTTAAATATATCACAATTAACAAATACTCAATTTCCTACGATTCTATCTTATTTATATAACAAATACAACAATTTTCGTAGTTCTTTATTTTGAAATAAAAACCTATTTTTAAACAAAAATAGATTCACTGAATTTAAAGCCGAACGCTAATAAAAATAAACAAAAAATGAATACATTATCCCGGGAAAAGTATAAAAGGACAATATTTCGCGATTTGAATCGAGAAAATGAGGACACCTGCAGTATCCGGTCAACACACGCTCATGCCCAGCGAAAAAGAGAGAAAAAGAACATCGCGCATGAAAAAATCATTTCTTTCATTTCTCCGGAAAAATGGACTGGTTTATTTTCCGAAAAAAACACATAAATGTTTGCTGAGCTCAATGAGCTAATGCTACGTAGCAAATACACATTTATAAATTTTTTAAAAATTACACTGACCGCTGAAATATCTGATTATATATTTTAAAAATGAAAATAAAGCGACGTATAAATAACGAAAAACGACAAGAACGGTTTGAAAAAACAAAAATGATACAATAAAAGGAAAAGTGTGTTTATAAATATAAAAGAAAAGGAATATAAACAATGGGAACAAAAAGGTGGTGCAGAGCAAAACTGCGAGTGCAAACTCGCTCTGTCGAACATTCTGTTATGATGACTCTAAATACACGTTGCTCAATGATTGAAGGTCACACAATTTGTGTACTTTGCTAATTTCAACATATAGGAAAAGCTACACTATTGAAAATTGGAAAAACCTCTATATAATTCAAAAATGCATAAAATCGTTGGGGAAAAATATAATAAAATTATTCGAGACTAAAAATGTGATAATAAATTACAGCCTGAATTAATAAGAATTGTGAATCATATAATTCTGTTATTAATTTTTTGATCATCGGTGATTTGAAATGTTTCATTTGCACCTTGGTGGAAGAGTGAATTTTGACGATGATGAAGATGTAGTCGAGTCCATTGACTGGTTAATTGCCGATCCTTCCGGAATTGGACACAAAACAAGATTTTTCGACTTTGGAATCTTAAACGCTCTGATAATTTCCATCGAAGTGGTTTTTATAGCTACTCACTTCAAATAACTTTTCCGTATTTTGCTTAAAATTCTGTCTGAACTCTCGGAAATTCTTATTCCTTTCAAATTCAATCGGTTCACCAACAAATAATGCTTGCCATTCCATGTGCTGTGGTGATAGAAAATATGGCACAATAACAGCCTGAGAATCAATTATCAGTACCAATTTCATTATTATGGAAGGCTAAAATATTACCATGTACTCTACATCCCAATTCAATGCTCCATACGATGATGGTACATGGAATAGCAATCTATGACGCTGGCATTTCATCATATAACTCGACTTATCCTGAAAAACAATAATTTCATTAAAGTTCACGTATATTTTTTTTCCATAAAATATCACTTCTTTCAAAAGTCGACAATTTTCTACAAGGCATGCGTACTCTGGAACTTTGTTTCCCTGAAATTTAATAATATATTTAATATTTAAATAAAAAACAAAGCAAACCATGTCCCTTTGTGTAAGATAATCAATTTTCGACACCGAGTAGCTTTGGTTGTTATAAATCGCAATGAATCGAATAACATCCAAAGTGACTTCCCATTCGTCGTACTTGCGAATAGACGTTCTTGCAGCACCAGAGTGGACGCGCATCAATCCACAAGAATCGTTCCTAAAATTAAGTGTTCTTGTAACTTCTTATGTTCCTTTTTACCATGCTTTCCACGTTCCTTCTCCATTTATTGCACTACCCTTCGCCAAAATTGCATATCCTCTAACTTCAATGCTTTCATTTTTGTAGTTTTTCGAGGAAATAATCGACGGTGGGCATTTGTAGAAACACATCTGAAAACTATTAATTGAATACTGAAGATCAAATATAATATCTCACTCCAGAATATATTCCAGGCTCTTCTACGAGAAAATAAACGTAATCGTAATTTTTTCTCTCAGTATGATCCTCTACTTCAATTTTTCCCACCCTAGTGGTATAAATTTCAATCTGAAAATTCCTTAGTATTTTGTGAAGATATAAGCAATGTGTGCCTTTATACCATTCCTCGGAATTTCGCGCTGAGCATGACAACACCTTCAGCGTAGAATGGATAATCGCTTTTAAACCTTTTTTTGGCGTCTCCGTAACTCCTGAAAAACATAATGAGATTTTCTGATAACATCGAAGGCGTAGCGACCGCAAAGCGCAAGAACAACAGATAAATTTGAATTTCAGCTCATTTCGGCGACTCTTCAACGTTTAGCGGCTGCAGCCAAAAATGAGCGGCCAAGAAAATTCACTTTGACAATAATCACTTACAAATCATAGACTAGCTTCACCGCTTCTTGTTCAGTCAAACGATGCGTTTCATATAAGCTCAAGCTTGACATGTTTGATGCAAAATCGTCAGCAATATCATTCGCCATGCTGATTGCTTCAATTGTAAAATCGTCCGTGTTGGATGTCGAGACATTGTTGTTGTTAACTGTTTCAAATCGAACTGGTACAGAATCATCAGGAGGGAATTTATGCATCTTGCTAGTTTCCTTCAAAATTTCGTCATCATCGGAATCGTCGCTAGAGATCTGTTAAAAACATCCCATCAATATTTTTAAGAAAAAAATATTCATACAGTTGGGTCGTCTTTTGAGTAATCTGGAAGTCCTCTATTGGTCGGTTCGTCTTCGGGTAAAGTCATTTCTTTACTGAAATGTGTTTCGCAAATAAGTTAAGTTTATTTTAAAAAAACGGAATACAATTTGACGCATTGATTGAATGTAGTTGTGATAAAAAAAATAACTTTTGAAACACTTGTTTACTAAACGTAAATCAAACATTAAAAAAAATTATTATAAATTTATTCCTAACAAGTTCGTGACGCAAAACAGTCAAAAAACTTACTTCCCTGTTCACAAACTTAACATTTGAAAAGAACGAAGAAATGAAGGCAGAAAACTATTTTTCGAAGTTAAACGAAAATACATCTCCTTTATCAATTTTTTGTTCACTGCCGAATAAATCGGTGACTAACTAGCTAAAGACTAAATTCAAGAACTTATTTTAGCATTTTGTCTTGAGTAACGAAATTTAACCGGAAAAAACTCAAAAAAAACGGAAGATTTAAATCGACTTGAAATAAAAACCGCTGGGTACTGTCAAAGGGACATAACTCATGAATCGTTTGGGTCCCACCACGAACTAATTACTTCTTACGGTAGGCTTTTATTTCAATTCTTCAGATCTTTAAAACAAAAACGGCTAAGTAATTCGCGAATTATTCGAAGCAATAAAGTTTTATTATAAAAAATGTTGAAATCAAAGCTCAAAAATTGTCTACCCGGTGGAAAGAGGAAAATTAAATTAAAATGTGCAAATACTGTTTGAAAAAATTATTATACTTTAATTTATCTATCCGAGCAAAAAATCGCGTTGAGCTGTGAAGAGACGTTCAAAGTCCTCATTTATAGCAATTGGCCAGACTGGGAAAGAGAACTGAAAAAAACAATTATGAATCGTTTCTTTTTTTTTAAGTTTAAATTAATTAAAACCCACTTTTTTAGCTATTGAAGTTGTTTCAGCGGACGAAGTAACAGCAACGAATGAGCATTTTTTCCCATATCGACTCACAAGCTTTTCAAAAATCGCCTCTTTTGAAGTCTTACTTGTCGAGTATATATTTTCGATCGGTATCGACGCTGCATGTCCAGAAACCAAAAGTTGCGCGGCACCATAAGCAATTCCTTCATTACACATCACAACATTTGCATATTTCTCCGAAGATATTGCCGATCTTTCAGGCACCAAGGCCAAACATCTACCAGCACATTGCCAACGTTGCATGAAAAGTGTTTGGTATTGTACAGCTGATTGACAAAACTCCGATTCTTGTCCGGAAAAACCGCACCTCTCCAAAAGTTCTGAAAAAAAGGAGCATTGCGTAAAACCTGAAGAAGTTGAAAAATACCATAGTTTATAGCCGGTTTCTCACCCTTGAAATCCTCTTCAATTTTACTTGAAATTTGTTGATAAAGTTGACGAAGAGACGCATATTTTGGAACGATTCTTCGCATTATGTCGAGACCTCTGAAAAGTGTAAGTATTTCAAAATCCAGTAGTTATCTAGAAAACTGAAACATGAATGGAGAAAAAAGTGTCTCGAATGCACAGGGGGGGGGGGGGGCTAGATTGCACAATGAACATTTATCTCAAAAATATCACATTGTCAGTAAAAAAGTAAAGTTTTAAGATCATTACTTAGTACCGATCGAAAAACTTCCGACTTCGAAATATACTCCAAAAGACAACGAAACCCGATTCTTAAAAGACTGTACCTCAAATTATCAATAGGCCCATCAATAACGCTATCATCAACCACAGCGTCTTCAATATTGGTAACATCTCCTTCCAACAATTCAGCTTGATCGCTAAAATTCATTCTGACGATACTTTCAAGTAATCGATGTAAGTTGACCCCAGCAGATGAGAATTGTTGGTACTATAAAAATTAGTAATTTAGGATTTGTATTTAGTCCCGCTTAGGTTATCGACTGTATAATTCTAGGGAGACACCGAACAATTCTCAAATTACATATCTGGTGTCTTTCACCTTTCATTATGCAATCGATGGATCGAAATGTAAATTTGATACAACATGCAGGTATTGCGAGAAAGATAGACACGGTTCGAAGTTCGCGTGAGCAACCACAATTTCATAATAAATTCTCAAATACCAACCTGTGCATTGAAATGAGCTATAGTGTTCCTCGATAACGTCGAAACATCGTCAATGTCCCAAATAAAAACCCTAGAATAAGTCTCGTCACCAGGAGAGCATGATCCAGTCTTTTTCTTTTTCGCCTTCACTTTCTTTTCCTTAAATGCTGAAATACTGGCCATGTCAACAGCCGATGTGGAGGAATCTGTGTTCAGAGATGAGGCAACGGTTTGGAAAGCAGTTGGGTTGAAGGTATAACCCGCATAACTTGCTCTATAGCATTGTGGATTTGCATAGGCCGAGTAGTCGATAGGATATGAACCTGGAAGACGATTTTAATGGTTTTAGACAGAAATGACGGTTAGTTCACAGCAGAATCGAATTAAAAAGCGATGTATCAAACAACTGACCAGGAAAATTATATCCAAAAGCAGCATTTGGCATTCGAATGTTAGAAACCGCTTGTTGATAATACGTCGGATTTGCTGAAGTATACATTGTGTAGTTAGGATAGGATGTGTTGTAGTATTGGTTTGGATTTGTGGCAGTAGATGGAAGTGAGGTTGCTGATGGAATTAATGAAGTTTGACCTGGAAATGTTATAGGGAAATAAAGAAAACATTTTATATAAAAATAAAACATGTGGGGGAAAATGTTTATAGGCCGAAGAACAAGGTCAAAACCCGTCTTCAAGCAAAAGCTGTTTTCCGATTTCTAAATAAGGCAACTACAAGAGTCCATATAAATGAAATCGCATTTCTTTCACTGTGGTTTTTTTAAAACTAGTTTAAATGCATCACAAATCCTAGATGGAAGATAATTACAAAAACATTTATCCTCAGTTAATCCTGAGTTATGGCACTAATTACTGTTCGAATTCCTATTAAAAAAACCTCTTTGCTGATATGTAACGTTTCAAAGTACCAATAAATCCAAAATAATCCGAAAAATTCAAAAAATAAGAAAACAATAAATTATTATTATCTATCACTTGTAACATGTCCAAATCCATAATTTTTTAGAAAATAAACCATAAATATGAGCTACCACGGAATGTTTGATACGAAACTTTTAAAATAACTGATGGATTAAAAAAAATTTTTTTTGTAATAAAATAAGTAAAGAAAACCGTTATAACCAATTGTAGAAATAATGGTGACCTACGACAACACAATACAATACCACAAAGAGCGTGGAGACTCCTGTCCCGCCCACTTCAGAGCTCCCCCTCTTTTATAATAACCCAAGAAATAGGAAATATTTTGTAGAGACGCAGTGGTCACAAAATTGCGTAATTGACTTGCAAATACACAAATGACGTGCCAATTCACTAAAATAACACAATAATAATTTGTTTTTTATGATTACCATATACGGCTGCTGTTAGATCTGTGTTCGTTCCTGCTGTTACTGAAGATGCTATTAAATCTTTCGAAGCTCCGAGGACTAGATCGGTAGTTGACCAGACGGATGCCGATGCGTCTGAGGTCATTGTGGTCTGGAATTAGAAGGAATTTCCTAGATGAGTCCGATTTCGTTTTTAGAAGAAAAAATTAGCAAGAACGGTATACGCTTCATGAATATTTGAATGTTATTATTTTGATTGATAATTCTTGATTCGTTAATGGGTTCAAACTCTGAAAAACATAGTGAAATATATGTATCATAAATTCTTCAATAAAACATTTAATTGATTTTCTTAGCTGAAATTAATGGTGAAATATAACTAGTGTTCAAAATTTTGACACTATTCATAAGATAACTAAAGAAGACTTTTAAAACTATTATTTTTTAAATTTAATATGCACTTTCGTGCTTAGAAAAACCATTTAAAATGGTATGAACACGGAAAACATTTTTAAGCTTTCATATCATGAGGATTTAACAAAAGTGCTCGAGGAACTGTTTTGTGGTTTAGGGGAAATTTTCAACTGAGTACGCAGTTTTACGACATGGTGTTCGGGTAAAAAATCTTATTCGAGCGTTTCACGGAAGTGATAAGCTTTTATTGGGATACTTCAAAACGTTTTCGCTATTTACCCAATTAAGTTAACATCCTTCAAGATCCAGATTCTACCCCATATTTTTGGCATTTTCGACTCCTAATTAGATATTTCAAGTTCTGGTTCTTAAAACTGGGCAGGTGTGTTGCTCCCCTTCTAAGAAGATGTTGTCTTCTGTTCCTCCTTTTTTGGAGAGCTACTCTAAAAAGTGTCATACGCAGCTGTCCGCTCATTAGTAGTGTAAATGTTATGGTTATAAAATTGGCTTGCGAGTTTTTTTCAGGAATGGTAACGGAATTTTTCTAATAACACTTTTGAGCGATAATCAAGAATTTTCTAAATGGGATACCAAATTAAAGTCCTTAATTTTCCTGTCGAATGGGCTACCTTACATAAAAATTTAAAAATTTGTCGAAATAGATATTGCTGCTGTAAAATCATATCTAGAATGTTATTAAACTTATTAGAATCCATATTTCTTATGCTCCCCACTAAGAGAAATACATCATACTTATTGCGGAAACTCCCGCCCTTTCCTCGTTTCCACAGAAGAGTAAAAGGGTTCTGTGAGAGAAATACCCCTTAAATTTCAGACTTTCCAGGAAAACACCATTAAACAGAAGCACTTTTATGAAGAAACTGGAGAAGCTACTTCTGCTCTGGGGTGCATAATGTACATGTTCATATTCTGCAAACAAAGCCATCTGTATTTGCTTTGCCACCATATTTCGACTTGAAACCAAAACAGCACGGACTTATTTGCTTCTTCCTTACAACAACAACACTACTAGTCAACTTGGGGCTGGCACTAATATATACAATAGGATCTCGTTCGAACCTCAAAGGTGATAAGTAGGCTCGCCTGTTGCTCAGCGGGGGATACTTATAAAAGGGGGTTCCGATCCGATCGGAAAGGTATCTGATTTCAAAGGTCAGTTTTCTAAGCGAAAAATTGTACAATGGTGAGATAAAGAACATTAAACTTTTTTTTTCGTTGGTCACAAAAAAAGCGAAAGGGAAATTTATCATTGTGATGTGTTTATGTCGAGGGCTTTGTTTAGAAAAAGGTATAGAAAAAATACAAACAATTGGGAAGGTGGATGGAAAAACAAATTATATTGAGTGAAGGAATAAGGGATTTGAAAAGAAAACGTTTTAATTTTAAAAAATAAAGAAAATATTTTTTAAATATCGCGATTGTCAAATTAAAATTTTTGTATCACCCATGTTCGATACGAATGAGCAATTGCTCGTTTAAAAAATAGAATAACTGTGTGCGAGGCAGATTTTCTCGGTATAGCAAAACCAACTTGCGTTATACAAAAATTGTATGTTGACTATGAGAAATCAGAACAAAAATATTTAAAAGGTCTGAAATTCGGATCTTGTACTTAAAACTTCATTAACTCATTTTTCGTCAATTGAAATGACTTTGATTCCTGAAAACTGGCATGAATCTAAAAATTTATAATGGGATCTTATGACAACTTTCCTAAGAAATTATTTTCATTTATCAAAAAGTCCGAGAGATTTTAAAACATTTTCCTGTATTGTAGGAAACTTCCAGTTTGGAAAATGTTTCCCATCAACGCCGTAAAAATTTTTAAATTATTAATCTTATTTGACACAGCAAATAAGAAATGGTGACTCCGAACCATTGAAAGAATCAATTTAATTTCGCTTAAAGACCGAGTGTCACATTTTCAATTTCGTTGTTGAGCTTTCAACTGTATTTTTACAAATTTCGGGAACAACATCCAAAGTTGATGAAAAAGCCAATAATTTTGAAATTTTAAAATTTAAAAAAAACGATTACTTTAATAAATAAATAAAATAAAATAAAGAGCTAAGAATGAAGCCCCTGAAGTGAAAAACTATGCTGACTCTCGTGAAATAAATGTAAATTCTCGGGCTGTCTGCGCCTCTTTTTCAAAAGGTTCGAGTTACCGTATTCTGCCTTGAGGGCGGTCATTTGACTAGTGTAGGGCTCGAGTGTGCTCGGATGCTTTCTCCTCAAAATAACATACACATTTTTATAAAGAGAGGGGATGAAGTTTTTATGAATCTGAAATCATTGAAACTAATGATGCCGCCGAAAATTGTTTGCCTCTTTTACAAAAAATAACTGGAAGCGTGTATTTATTAGAATATCGTTTGTTTTTTTTCAGATGAGGAATAATATTTTGTGAAAATGTATATAATACTCAAGCTTTTTGTTAATTAATCAACGAGCGTTAACTTGTTCTGCTTTTTAACTAAATAACTAGATTAATTTTTGTTGACACATGCATTTCTTAAGGTGTAACTAATGAACTAAAATTTGATTAAAAAGGTAACCAGTGTTTCAAAACTTAGTTATTGTTTTCAGAATCATCGGTGTGATTCTGAAAACTGTGGAGGTGTTTCAATTGAGCACTCAGCTTTTAAAATATAGTTTTAAGGAAAAGAAACGTTTAAAAAATTGCAGATAAACTAAACTCTTAAAGACATGAAAATGTTAAAATAAAATTTCCAATTAAATTCTTCGTCATATTCTATGAATATTTTCCATTCAACTCTCTGTCTTCCATTCCCCGCACTCCATTCATCTACCGTATACCTTCAAGCTAAGAGTGGCGCGTTTTCTCTCGACGTACACACAAGAGCTCAGTCGGAAGGAAAGGAAAAGTCTTACCCCTCTCTCCCGAACTATCAAATTTCACACATAGATGCAAAAACATCGATTTTTTCTTGTCTCTCAAAACGAGACATTCTGTGAGAATTATTCATTTACACTACTGTTGGTGATAGAAAAGGTGCACATTGGAATTGATTTTCAGAAGAGCATTTTTTCAATATCAGGGAACTGAATAATATGATAGTGCCTAGCAAAAATCTTTGAAGTGTATAATATAAAGAGGAGTAGAAAAATATTAAATTCTGAAACTCAACGCTGTTATATAACGAATTCAAAAAATTTATTAATTTCAAACTGCTTAAAAATTTGAAAACAAAATCTTTAAAATTTGGTGACATCTTATAAGTATTTAAACGCTTCAGCAAACACTTTTCGTCAAAAAGAGTCACACGTAAAACGTCAAATATCTTACGTTCAAAGGTCAAAAGCCAGTCATATCAAAACAAATTTTTATCAGAAAACAAAGTAGTTTTGATTGTCTAACGATATTCAAAAAAGAAAACATGTCTACATCTTCTTCATGTCCCAAGCCCACACTTCTTCACGGTGAAATTGTCGATGGGTTCAAGGTAACCATCTAAAGAGAGATAGAGAGAGAGAGAGAGTTCCAACTGTTAAAATCTTCTAGATACTCAAAAAACTCGGTTCCGGTGGTTTCGGAGCGGTCTACAGTGTGCAACGAGATTATCTATTCGCGGCAATGAAAACCGAGTTTGCTGAAGAAAACCAATCTCTGAAAACAGAAATTCAAATTCTACGATTGCTTCAACATTCTGAGCATTTTTGTAAGCTTTACGCGGCGAGGAAAGTGGTTTTTGGAAAGAATACGATTAATTATATTGTTATCACTATGTGTGGTCGTCCTTTGTCCAGGTTTGCATTTTGAAATGCTTCGAAAATTCTAGAACTATCTAAAAGTTATTTCCGAGATTATTTTTCTTTAAATTCAAAGACTTTTTTCTTGAAAATCACAGTAATCTGATATTTTTCCTGAAAATCTCGAAAACCCTAGGATTTTTTGAAGAAAATTCGAATTCAAAGGGTTTTTGTCAAATTTCAAAATAATTTTGAAAATTCTGGAATTTTTTAATTCTGATAGAAATCAAATTTGACCTCAAGAAATCGAATTTCCTACTCCAGACTTCGCAAAATGATGCCACGACGTCATTTCTCTGTTTCAACCGCTGCTCGTCTTTCTTTGCAAATACTTGAAGTTTGCTTTTTTTTAATTCTGGTTTCAAATAATTTAAAATATTCAGGCGATTAACGACATCCATCAAATCGGGATCCTTCATCGTGACGTAAAATCAAGCAACTGTGGAATAAATCCTGCTAACCGCAAACTGATTCTATATGATCTTGGGCTTTGTAGAAAATTTGTAATTCATTCTTTTTCATTGTGTCCAACTTTCACATTTTCTAGTTAGAGCTGGATCGCACAACTGGGAAATTTCGATACAGAGCTCCTCGAAAATCTGTAGGATTCATGGGTACAACAAAATACTGTAGCCTAAATGCTCATAATCAGTTGGATCAATGTCGTCGGGATGACTTGTGGGCGTGGTTATATACCACGGTAGAATTTTATCTGGTATAGGAATGATTCCTTCTTTTCCGTTTATTGATCTTTTAGGGAACACTTCCGTGGGCACACGAGGATGATTCGCATTTGATATACCGTACAAAATGCAAAGTTGGTCGGAAGATTATAAGCAAATGCCCTAGAGAAATTTTGAGTATTTACGAACATGTTCGGTAAGGAATATATTACTGGTTTAGTTGATGATGATTAGAAGTTACTTATTTCGCTCAAGCAAAGAATCATTATTTTGAGTGGATGAAAACATTCAGGACTTAAAGCTCAATACAAAGGAAACATGTCTCGATTTCCGACTAATTTCTCTTTCAGTCAACTCGGATTCGACTCCCATCCCGACTATAACTTCATGTTCCGCAAATTTAATGAAATGTTCATTCGCATTGATATCGACACAGAAGATCCTTATGATTTCGAAGCCGGTTCTGAGTTTTACGATGAATTCTACAGAGATCATGAAACTGACTCAGAGATCGAGATGAATAAGAAAATGAGTATGGAAGAAACAATTGTTACCTTGAATTCCACCATGTCAGATTCTAGGGATGGGTATCAACATATCCTAGTTATTTTCTAAATTATTCTTTTCAGATTGGCCACAAAGCTTAGAAAATTCATCGGGTTTGGTAAATCGGAATGCTAGTTTCTTTTCTTTGGCAATAAAAAATGTTTATTCAATTTTTACAATGAATGGGACAATATAAGGCAAATATTAAACTCCGTACTTTGCGATAAGTTGTTCTACCAATGCAATATAAGCTGTCTTGGCAGCATCCTGAGATGTACCTTTCTTGGAATCCCATGCGCTCCACTTCGCTTTTCCCTTCAAGTCGAACATTCCTGGCTTCGGTGTTGTGTTGTCCCCGCTGCTTCCCTGTAAAAGAATATTCTTAGTTTTCTAATGGTCCTTCTTTGAACTTACCTGCTTGAAAAGGGCATAAAGCTCGAGGAGCTCATCATTGGAAGGCGAAGTCTTGAGAGTCTTGACCGTGGCAGCAGCATCGTCGAACTGAAATCAGAATTCTAGTGGTTGTATTGATTTTTCTTTATTTAACTTACCGAAAGCGTCATCTTTATTGAACAACAAAAATTGGTTTTGGAAACTACCTGAAAATTCGCATTAATAAATTTTGTTTGAAGAGTAAAAGGAAAAACGATAAATTTTGACTGTCGAGGGGTATTATGTAGTGATGAGGCGCTATGTTATCACACGATCTTTCATTATCATAAGAAAAGATAATACTTTAATCAATTCTGCGTTTGTTGACTTTGAACACAAATAACTAAAATTCGTTCAATATTTGATTGTTTGGTTGAAAAAAACAGTAATACTAACAGTGATACTTATTTACCAGTCTCGAGAAAAAAATATAGTACCTAAATTGACTGAAAAAAACAAATAAAAATTGAAATTGATGAAAACAACAGGAAATTATAAATTTTACACTTCAAATCTACAACTGATATTTATTGATTTAGCAAAAAAAGTAAACGTGTAGTTTGTGAGAAAACAATAAAAGTGTCAGTAATGTTATAAAAATTTTATAAAAATTTTATTAGATTTTAAACTCTCAACTTTTATCCGACAATCGAAATGCAGTTTTTGTCTGTTTAAGGGAATGAAATTTTGAAAAAAAGAGAAACTATAGTTAATTAGCGCATCAGAAAATATTGTCAAATTAAGATCTGAGAGAAACAATTTAATTCCATTAATTATAAAATTGGTGCTTTAAAATAAAATAAAATGTTTTATTATATTTAAAAATGTTCTTGTGAATAAAAATCTTGGTGAATTTAAAATTTCAATCAAAAATTCTGCTAAAGAAGAAAAGGAATAGAATAAAATTTAAAAAAAATTGAATATGAAAATGTTCCACGGAGTCGGGGAAAAAACGTGTGTGGCGCGCCACAAAATTGCAAACATTCATGCCGCAGTTGCAAAAAGGTTCAAGTGGGAGGGAGTTTCGTTGCGTTTTCTCTCGAACAATCGAATTTTTTGAGTAGGTTATAAAACTTTTAAGTTTATTTTTTGGATTTTTGCGTTTTTAGAGTGCGTTTATATTTAATTTAATCAACATTGTATCGGTGAAATAGCCTTGAAAAAATTGGTTTTAAAATTTAATAACGCAGCAATGGCGAATACATTTTCTAAAGCGTCCTGTGACCGAATCCGAAATCATTTTGATTAAAAATCGATAATATCTCTCTGACACTTTAAAATACCAGTTCACTTTTAAAAAAGTTTTTCAGACATGTTCAACTTGCAAAAAAGAATCAATGGAAATGACGAAGATAGAAAGTATCTCGAAACTAGAATCGTTATTCGCGAAAAATTACTAGCGCAAGGTATAAATTTTTTAAAAAACTTTTAAATAAAAATTTGTTCAGAATTAAAAGATCTCGAGTTCAACATGCGGAACATGAGACATTGCAAGCTATCCCTACCGTCAACATCACAACTGCACGAACTGGAACTCGTAGTCACCCCTCCTGATGGATTGTACCGTGGTGGGGTATTCAAGTTCAAGATCTCCGTACCACCAGAGTATAACAATGTGGTAATCGTCAAAATATATTAATATTTCTAACCTTAATTTTTGCAGCCACCAGTTGTCAAATGCTTGACAAGAGTTTTCCATCCAAACATTAGCGAGGACGGTAATATCTGCTTGTCGATTTTGCGACAGAACTCGTTGGATGCATTCGGGTGGAGACCGACCAGAAATTTGACGGAGGTGAGGAATCAGATGTGTATACTAAGAATTTTTTGAATTTTCGCTCTGTTCACAAAGTCAATTCTGAAGATCAGAATCCGAACCTCTTGGGCTGGGCTATAGCTTATTATCGTTGTCAGTTTAAAAGTCCAATTCTTACAGGTTGTCCACGGATTGGCCGCTCTCTTCGGAGATCTCATGGATTTCGACGATGCTCTCAACATCCAAGCAGCTCAAATGTATTCGCAAAACAAGGATCAATTCAGTCATCGTGTTCGCGAATACATCAGTCGTTATTGCTAAGCTTCTATGTACTAAATAAATATTTCGGTTATTATCATTCATTTTTTCCCTTTTCTAACATTGTAAATGCTGCTTATTTTATATGTAGTGAATATTTTCCCTTTGGAGTAAATAATTCGCATTTATTTTAGTTAAAACGTATCGAAAATTGTTCTCCATATAAAAAAGATCAAATAGAACGAAGAACGAGACAACAAATAAAAATCAAATAAATAGAATATAATTTAGATCGGCTTGATTTTGAAATGGAGACCAATGAGCGAGAAGACCAGACATTTCAAGTCTTGAATGAGATAGTAGAATGAACGAAGACCGTCTGGATCTTTGCTGTTGTTAACATCGGCCAATGCACCGATTTTTCCAGTTGTGAACGAAATGTGCTCGTCGTTGTAGAGGATTTCGAGCTCTTGACGTCCGACCTTGTCCGGTTCTGGCCAATTGGTATCGTCTTCCTGAAATAATCATTTTTGTAAAAATGGTTTTTATCTTTTAATTATAAACAAATATTTTTCTGTAAATCATCACAAAATCTTCTGCTTATTACAAACCTGCATGATTTCAGAATCTTCGATAATTCTCTTCAACTCGTTCAATACTGATTCGGAAACGTTTGCTTCTTTTCTGATCATGGTATCATTCTTGTAGTTGGAGTTGTTCGCATATCTTAAAGCTCCATTTGGACGGAACTCGAACTCCAAGAACTCGTGGCCGAACTTTCCCTAAAAAAAGAAAGAAAATAGCTTTAAACTACTTACACATTCTGTTTAGAAATTTCTCACCTTGTGCCCAACATAATATCTGACGTAGAAGTCTTTAGATTTCGGCTCGTCTCCACTCATTCTGAAAAGTAAAAATAAAACTTTTTCTCAACCGCTAGACCATGAACTTCACAAAAAGAACGGGGTGATTTTTTTAAAAACATTTCGAAATTACTTAATTTTGGACATTTTGAAGAAAAATTACATATTTTTAATTAATGAACCAATTTCACAGAAATTTCACAGAATTGTATTTTAATTTTACAACAAAAGTATGAAAAAGCCGGGAAAATAATGGATATAGTAGGGAAACAGCACAAGTAATTTGATTTTCGCGAAAAAAAATAAAAGCGGCGTTTGTGCAATGCACCACTGCGTTTAATGCGTACTCTGCATTTTAGTCTACGACAAATTTTTTATAAGCCGATTCTTAATCTTTTTTCTTGGGATCTCGTCAAAATCTAGGCATTTTTATTATTTTTGCTTTTAGAAAATTTAAGAAGCTTATTTTCGATCATATAGCTGAAGTCTTGGTTCTGTAATGATCTTAATTTATTGAGTTATGACTTTTTCTGTTTTTTTAAAATTTTGTATTTATTATTGCAAGCAATTGCTCTAAACTCTGAATTATAAGCGTCTTATATAACCTCTCTGAATCTGGGGACTGGAAATTACATATGCTTTTAGTGTAGGCGGAAACAATAATATAATTTTTTCCAGGATTCCATGTACTGTAAAGGTTTTGACGTTTAAAATATTTTAAAATAATTTTGTCAATCCTATTTATTATGACCCGATGCCATACAATACTGTAGATTTGTATAAAATGGCACAAAAACACATCAATATTAAATAGTCTTAGACGTTCTTCATATTTTTTAGAAAACCTCCATTAAATTTGATTGGAGTTAAAATCTAAAATGATGTTTTAAAATACGCGCCTTTGAAAGATTTATCTATTTTTAATAGAGCGAAGTTCAGTTTCCTTAATCTAATATTCCATAGATTTTCGCAACGAGGAAAGTAGATTTTATATTGAATTTCCCCAGAAACTTTACAATTTTCAAAAATTCTATCGATTGTCCCCCAAAAACCAAAATCGATTTTTCATCTTCTCCTTCTTTTTCTTTTCATAATTCCCACCCATCCACTCCCACAACCTAACATTTAGTTCGAAAAAAATACGGGAGAAAATGTGAACAGTGAAGGAAAGAACTGCAAACTTTAGCGGTTCGTTTCGTTCATTTCTATTTTCCTCTCCGCCTAGCATGCTATAGCCGGCCGAGAAATCCTTCTCAACTGTCTCTTCAGCACGCATTGAGTGTCTAATTGGGGCGTGGTGGTGAAGGAGTGGAATCGAAAACGCACACATACTCACGGACGGACACAAAGAAAGAAAAGGAGTATGGGAAACGAGGAGGGCTGGAAAAATTGAACAAAACTGGAAAATATTGGCTAAAATGAAGAGAATTGGAGAAAAGTAGGCGGTACAAACACACTCGGTGTGTGTCTAGAGAGGGTGACAACAACTAGCCAAGCCAAGGCAACACACTCCACAGAAACCCCTTCTCAACAGCAGGCGGGACGTATTCCGACCACACCCACATTTTTTCGTTGTTTTGTGCTCCTCCTCCTTTTTCGACGCTTTTTAGGAAATGAGTAGAATTTCTTTTAATCAAACGAATTTTGATTCTGCTTTTGGCCTGAGAAGATTCAAAAATGAATTGTGAACGAATATTTTTGAACAATTATCGATTGATTGATTTGACAAAAAAGCTAAACAAGAGAAATAAGTGAAAAAGGAGGAGAGAGAAACCACGCCCCACGTTTAGGTTTTTTTTTCAATTGTTTGGGACTGTCCTTTTTTAAAATGAAGTAACTTAATCAATTAAATCATTGGTTTTGTGTATTTGAGGTAATTTTTCAAAAATCTTGCGGAAAATTGAATGCAGAAACTGCCGAGATACAGTTTCTTTATTGAGTATCTCCATTTCGTTTTTGGAAACTTCAAAAAATTCTGAAATTCTAATCAAATTCTACTGAGAACGATCCGCAGGTTCTGCTCTGAATTTTTTGCATTTTTTTAAAAGTTCCGAATTTTTAAACAGCTTTTCCTTCAATATTAACATCCTTTAATTACTTTTCGAAGTGTACTTTGATTTACCGTAGTTTTTTAAAGGAACATAGTTTTTCACATTTTTATCCTTGTTTTTATGAGAAATATTTCTGAAAATGCTAGATTTTTAATAAATATTACTGATAGTAGAAACCGGTGAGGATTTAGCTTGAAATACCGTCGTATTTCAATGGGACATAACGAAACTCACATTGTCTACCACGACACGAAAATTGTTTAGGTTCAAGTTTTTAGTCGGAAATGATCTATTTTCACGCGTGTTCAGAGCAAACGTTAAAAGACATTTAATTTTTAACAATTTAATAAAAATTGAATTTATTTACCTTTTCGTCATTATTTCGACAAATAGTTCATATAAGTAATAATGATCATTATCAAAAATTTGCAATAAAAATACTGGCACCTAGAATAAAATTTCGGAGAGATGAACGGTGAATTTCATTTTATTTCCCACAAAAAATGTTTCTTCAAATTACATCTCATTGTTTTTGCCTTTTAATGAGATCTCTTTTTTCGCCCCAAATTTATTTTTACAGTAAAATGTCAAAGCAAGGTGGTCATATACAAGGTGTCGGATCACAAGCAAAAGTAATAGTGATACAGCAGCCGACGCATCAAGTTCAACAAAGTAATGCGAATCAAGTATATCTTCTACAACCAGCAAATGCACAAGGCCATGGGCAGGCACCGGTAACGATTTTTTAAATTTAAATCAAAAGGGAAAAATACTAAGAGAGCGTTTTTTCCATAATTGTACAGTACAATCGATGATAATAAAACATTTTGGTTTGACGTCGTAATTTTATCAAATTTTAATTGCTATGGAAATTTCAAACAATTTTAAAATTACGTTCGCGGAAGTTAATACATTTTTTTTGCACAGCTTGTTTTTCGAAAAATGAGCTAAAAATCAGAAGTCTTCGGGAAAAAAGCGTCCAGAATTGAAAAGCTGAGAGAAAAATCCCCCTTTTCCAATTGTCAACCTTTTTTGCCTTTAGTCAATATCATTCTGTTAACAAAAGCCGCTCTAAATAAGAAAATTTCCATAACAATATATACATATATATATTTTAGGTGACATTCATTCCTGTACAATTGCCGGACAAGAAACCAATGACAAATCTGAATCAAATGCAACCAAGCGGGTCACATCATATAGTAAGTTGCCTGGTTTTCCATGTTTAAAAAAATCAATAATATCTCTAGGTTGAAACATTAGAGCCGAGTCGTCGTGAAGCACCAGTTGCGATTGCGCCAGCTCCAATAACGACGTCTTCAAACTCAATCGCATCCTCATCGGCTATTCCAAATATGGCTGGAACTTCGATGGGTGGAGTAGCACAGCAGAGAATAACTTTAGGTATTTTTTGTGTCAAATTGGGTTTTTGAAAACAATGAATCTTCATTTGAAAAAGTAACTGAATTTTCAATAAAAACTGTGGGAAAAAAACTCACCTATGATAAAAACACAGCTTCAAGAATTTTTTTTTCGCTTGTATAATTATAAATGTTCTAATTTTAATTATAAAGATACTTCCCCTTTTTTCAGGTAACCTGCATTTCCAACAAGATCCAAACGATCCGCAGAAATGGATTATCACCAATGAAGTGCCCAATGCGCCACCACAAAATACACAGGTTTTTCTTAACGAATTTGAAATCATAGGTGGGATTAGGTCATTTCGAAATCTCAAAGTTAAGCTCGTTACAAAAAAAATTTTTTTTTAAGTTAAGGCGACTACAAACCGTAAAAAGCATCAAAAACGCTGAAAAAACACTTAAAAAACGAATATCCGAAAGTGCGTCAAGGCAAACGTCTATTTTTGGATACTCATTAAAAAGTTAAGGTCGTTGCACCTTGTCAAGTGAAAAAAAAGTTAAACTCGTTACTAGGCTAAATCCGCGGTATCCCACCTATGTTTGAAATTATTTTTTTGGCAATATATCAAATTTTCAGCAGACCCAACAACAACCATTGGTAACTCCAAAATATCAAAGCAATGGGAATGATGAAATCCACTTTAATGGGGAGTATGATAACTCTTCTATGCATGAGGTTATTTTCCCTTCATTTTAATTTTTTGAATCCTGAAATTTCAAAGGTTTTTTTTAGACACCCAAGAGATGCGCTTGTACATGTCCAAATTGCTCTGGGAATAATAGAACGTAAGTCACGTTTCTTGATTGAAAAAATTAAAATTTTTTTATGTTTAAATTTCAGTCTAAGTGGTGATGGAAAAACGAGGTTACATATATGCCATATTTGCAGTAAAACTTATGGAAAAACTTCGCATTTAAGGTACGAATTTTTGAAAGGTATCCAACAGGATGTTGAAAATTTCAGAGCACATTTGAGAGGACATGCTGGAAACAAACCATTTGCTTGTGATTGGCAGCATTGTACGAAAAGATTTACAAGGTTTGTTTGGTTTAAAAACTACAATTTTGAAAGATTTTTATTCGAGCATTTTTTTTATTCGAGGAATGATAATTCTTGCCCTTTATAATTTTTACTCCATACTAAATTATTACGAAATATATTTTTTGTCTTCCAATCCAATTCATAACAGAAAATTCGCTTGTCAATGCTCAATTTCCAGATCCGACGAACTCCAGAGACACCGTCGAACACATACTGGAGAAAAACGCTTCACCTGCCCAACATGCGGCAAGAAGTTCATGCGAAGCGATCACTTGACAAAACACGAGCGGACACATTCATCAAATCGACAAATGAACTCAATGAATACCAATTCGGTTGGTCGGATCAAAAACACTGGAGGTTTTGATTGAATATGATGTTTTTTTGTTTCAAATGTGTTTCTCCTGGGTCTTCTTATTGTTGTTTTTCTCAAGAACTTATCAAAAAATTAACTAATTTTCGATTTTTTGTCTGCTGAATAATTCTTCCTGCGTTGTGTTAATATTTCAATTTTTCACATTTTTTGCCTTTTATTAATTTTTTTTTCATTTCAGCTACATTTACACCAAAAAACGAGTATTGTGATTTTATCGTGCTGCTATATAACTGCTCATTTATCCATATAAAATCAAAACTGTACTTTTAATTGTTTTCTTGAAAACTTTTGGTATTAAAAACGGCTCTTGAAGTTGTTCTAGTTCTTCATTTTACCCTTCAATATAAACTTGTTTTTACATATTTTTCCCATTTTCGCAACAAAGAAAATATTAATTATCATGTGGAAAAGAAAGACACTCATCGCAAAACGTTCCGCTGGGCTATCGATATGACGATGACGAGCGATGAAGAATTCATTTTCTTATTTATTTTCAATCTGGCAAAAAAATGTTTCATCCAATTAAACATGTACTAAAATATACTATGTATCTTTTCCCGTTTTTAGCAACGAACAATTAATTGAGACATCAAGTGGAAAAAAGTCAAATTATTAGAGTTACAAACAAAATTATGAAAATTTCTGGAAAAAAGATATAACATACAAACCATTAATTTATAATTAGAATTTCATCTGGTTTGTTTCAGTCTCGAGGGCGTCGATGGATTTCTGCAAAACAATTTTAGAATAAAGATATTATTGTAGTTAAACATTTTTTTCTGAAAGCATGAGATCTAGGAAAAGTTGAAAATTGGTAAACGCAAATTAACAAATGATTCTAAAAGCTGGCAAAGGGAACTAATTGGAAAAAAACTTAAAACTTCTGATGGAAGGTAGTAATTTTTTTAGTAAATTAATGTTCTTGGGTTTTAGACAGTCTCTTGGATATTTCTAATTTCTATAAATGTTGTTCGTTCTAAAAACCTTACCGAAATCGCTTTCAGCTTCGCCCCTTCTATTCGAGCTTCATGCTGTTTTTGCTCATACATCAAATTCGCACAAATCCGGGCACTGTAGTCACCACATAACCCAGCTTCCAGGACCATCAACTGTTTCGTCAGACTTCGCTGCAAAAATCAGAATTTTCGAATTTAAAAATTTGAAAAGCTTCTCACCGCTTCTGCCCTGCTTTCCTCATCATTAAGACCAAGAGATTTTGATTTTTCTTGTGCCAGATTAGGATCATAAAGCTCTAACATTTCCTTTGTTATGCGACTTTCAAATTTTGCTCCCTTGATAGGATCTGATGTTGTTGGTTCTGCAATTTAAAGTTTTTTTTTTTTAAAAACCGGTGCTTCTTCACCTTGTTCGTTTCTTTCTCCATACTTTAATCCGCTAGAAACTTGCGTACCATCCTCCGTGGTCTGAAAATTCATTTTATTTCAGATTATTCGTAATGTTAGAAGAAAAAGAAGAAAATAACACTTTTCGAAGTAATTTATAATTTCAAGAACCTACCCTTTTCCGGTTAAGATCCCTATTCGTCGGACTGCTCAACCTTTTCTGTCCACTCTTCTGAAATTGCAAATTTGCCAACTCTCGCTTATATATTGACCCTTCATTTGCCTGGAAGAAAATTTTGATAAAGTAATAAATAAAATCATACTTTCTGTAAACTAGAGCTCGGCGATATCGATTTTTCATGTTCTCTTCTTTGCAAATTCACAGATGATCCCTGCTGTTGTATTTGTGAATTGTGATGATCCCTTTTAGTTTGCTGGAAATTTTTAGATTATCATCAGTTTCCTATTATGAAAACAAACCGGAGGTGGAGGTGGGGGCACACCACTATGAATGTTGCTTTGGAGATTTCTGGGCGGATTTGGAATTGGAGGAGGCACTGCTGATGAGAATTGAGGGGCACTGAAAAATTTATTTTGGAGGGGGGCATCCATTTTTAAAGACATATTACTAGTTGAATGTTTTTGTAGATGGAATTGCAAGTTACAATTTAAAAAAAAACATAATTTCATATAAAATTCCTAAGCTAAGTACTTTTCTTTTAAAGTTTAGTATTTCTTTATTCAGGACTAGAACCCTTACGTTGGAACAACTTTTCCTGGAGGTGGTGGAATAGGATACATTGGTGGAACGTGTGATGGATAAAACGGTTGTGCTGAATGAAAAACATATTATTAACCTTTCGAAAATTCAAAAAATACCTGGGTATGCTTGCGGGTATTGCTGATAAGACATATATTGTGCATGTGAAGGTGGCGGCGGATTTATGTAATTCATCGAACTATGCATTGCTTGTTGTGCAGACATGGTAACCGGTGGCACAGGATTTATCGGCTGTTTTTGAGGTTGTGATGGAATATTTGAAGAATTCGGTGTAGTGGTTCCCTGAGAGTAATTTTAATTTTTTAAAAATTGCTGATAACATATTTCCTAACAACTTAAAAAGCATACCCTTTTGCTGCTTTTACGAGTACTACTCATCTTTATGATTAATTAGTATCAAAATATTTTCTAACTAGACTATTTTTCCCTGAGAGTCAAATAAAGCCCATTCGCTTAAAAAGTGTCACGAGGCTAGAAAAATCTTAGTGTTTGTTGCTAGGCAATATCATTTTCGTATTTATAATCCTTTTGGGGATTATAAAGAAAAGGATAAAAACATACTCCGCTTCTTCTAGATTTGTCCTTAACTCTCCATTCTTCTGGCCACTCTGCAGGTGGATCCCATTGTGAGACCTGAAAAAGGGAAATGATTTTGGGGAGTTAGAGCAATTAGGGATGTGGATAAAAAAAAACGAACCTCCGTTACTTTATTATAATAGTACGGCCTTCCAGATGAGCTCTGCTGATTCGTCCAATTACCGAACGTCTGTGACACAAATGGCTGTCCCGACATTATTACCTGTAACTGAAATAAGAGAATGTTTATTTTTCCAGATAAAACAATAAAAACGAAAGTGAAACAGTGCAAATGAATAAAAAAGAAGATTTCGTGAAAAAGTGTTTAGCTGCAAAACCCACAAAACAATAATTTTCAAAGTTGGTTCAATTTGTAGGAATGTTCTCTCTAATAGAATAAAGTTTAATTATGAAGGGTTATACAACCCACGGTTTGTAAAAAAAACCAAGGAAAGAGGAAAAAATGTTCGCCCGACAATTCAGGATTTTTGCACAGAAATGGGCGTGGCAGGGAAAACGCAACTGTGGCACGCGCTATTTTACAGTAAATAGCGTGCAGTTTGAAGAGGTTTTTCTCTAATCAGCGTTTGCGTCCGCAATGCGCAACCAGCCTGTTCACGCGCGAATGACACAGGTTGCAACCAATTTCATAATTTGGCCACTGACATATTTGTCTTTCGTGGACTCTTTAACGTTAAAAAGTTTCCATAAAGGCTTACGGTAATTTAGTTTAGTGCGATTCCAATCAACAATACTTTCTGGCTCTAAAACCATAAAATCGATACCATATTTTTAAAATATAATTTTTAATCCCTAAAATAGGAAACAATTCAATTTATGCAACAACGAAATACTTCATAATCTTCAAAAAATAGAGAAAAGATTCCCAAACATAATTACTAAAACAATCAAAAAGAGGAACATTTTTTTCATTTACTTTTTCTTGCTTTGAAGTCCAGCGCCAGCGTTGAATTTGAAGAAAATCACATCACCGTCTTGAACGATATAAGTCTTTCCTTGCTGACGGTATTTTCCCGAAGATTTGCACTAAAAAAATTTCATTTTAGTATTCAGATTACTATAATTAATGCCAAACCTTAGACTCGTCACCAAGCTCAATCAAATCAGCAACCTTCATAACTTCGGCCATAATAAATCCCTTTTCGAAATCCGTATGAATTCTACCCGCAGCTTTTGGAGCAGGTGTTCCGACTTGAATCGTCCAAGCTTTCACTTCATCTTCTCCAGCTGTGAAGAAATACTCCAATTGGAGAGCTTTGTAACCAGTGTGTACGATTTTATCCAAATTCGATGTAGCTCCAACTTCTTTCAAGAATTTTTCCCGCTCGTCTTCTGGCATATCGAGCAATTTCAGTTCGAATGCTCCTGAGAATGGGATAAGCACTGCACCTGCATCATTTGCATCAATCCAGGCCTTGATTTTTGGGAGCCACTTGTTCTTCTAAAATTTTGCTCATTCATTTTTAGATTCTAATCTTCAGGAGTCATAATACCTTTCTAATATAATCCTTCTCCGACAAATTGACAAGATATACAATTGGTTTCGCAGTCAAGAACAAATATTTGTTCAAAACTTCAATTTCTTTCTCGTTCCAGGATTCTAACCGCACTGGCTTCTTTTCATCTAGACACTTTTTAACGCGGACCAAGGTGTCGTATTCAGCCTTTAAAATTTCTTTTGGAATTAATTTTCTTGAAATTTGAATAAAACCTTTTTCGTTTTGTCATTAGCTCTGGTGACCAATTTTTCGACCTTGTCTAACGGAGCCTCGATGAATTGAAGATCTTTGGCGAAAAGTTCATTGCTGATGATTTCCAAATCACGGCATGGATCAACGTCTCCTTCCACGTGAGTGACGTCATCGTCGTCGAAAGCACGGCACAAATGGAAAAGAGCGTCACAGGCGGAAACATGCGACAAGAAGGCGTTTCCGAGACCTTGTCCTTCGGAGGCTCCTGAGTTTTTGAATGTAAAATTATCAATTCAATCATCTTTTTGATCACCAGAGCAGTTATTTCAATTCATTTTAGAAATAAAAACGTCAGGAATTTCGAAATAAATATAATTTACCTTTCACAAGCCCTGCAATATCGGTAACGTTCAAAAATGCTGGTACTTTGCTGGCTGGCTTATAATGATTTACAAGCCAATCGAAACGAGTGTCAGCAACAGCGACCTAAAAAAAATTTTTTTCATTACTATTTTCGAATTTTAATTACCCTAGACTCATTTGGATCGATGGTGCAGAAGGGGAAGTTCTCAGCTTGCGCCTCAGATTTGGTAAGAACATTGAAAAATGTACTTTTACCAACATTCGGAAGTCCCAGAATTCCGACCTGAAAATCCGATTTGAATGTTTTCGTTTAAAAAAAAATCTTACTTTGAGGTTTGTTCCCAATCTTCCGATTAGGGCAGGCTTTTCTTCAACAACCTTCTTTGGTGGCATTCCTTTATTACATTATTAATTTTTAGCAATTGGAAGTGTTAATTAAAAGTAAATAGGGAAAGAAACCCGAACAATAAAACAAAAAAAAACCATCTTAAGAAATGTTTATTAAACAATGTAAACAGAAACAGAACAAAATGGAATAAATTGTTCAAAACAAAGATCTCGATTGATAACCCGAGAGCAGTGTATTTTAAAGAATGAAGATCCAAAAAATTGTATAAACATGATATAAATTAAAAGTTTGGAATTTGAAAAACGGTTTAATATGGACGTCCACCTGGACCTCCAAATCCGGGCTGCATGGCGCCCATTCCCGGTCCTCCGACTCCTCGAACAGCGCCTGATAGACCTCCTGGAGCACCTGGTGGTAACATTCCTGGTGGCATTGCTGGCATTCCACGTCCTGCTGGTTTAGCTTGTCCGACTCCGCCAACACCTCCTGCTTTTGGAAGTCTGAATGAGTCGTCGTCTCTTGGTGGTGGTCCATCGACGGTCATTGAGACGATGTGCTCTCCGCGGACGAGGACTAAACCGAGAATTCGCTTTTCATCACCATCTGCCTGCAAAAATTAAATTTCCTTGACAAATATTAAAATTTGAGTTTTAAACAGTTTTCCAATGTAAAAATCCGCGATATTTACCCTTTTCCCAGCCTTTGGTTTGATTGGCCGGTGCTCTTCGCACTCTGCGAGCAAAATATTCATGTGCTTGTCAAAAGCTTTGAAAAACCCGACGAATGTCCGACCGTCTTGAATAATTAACTTCATTCTGAAGTTCAAGTGGGCCATCATCTTATTATTCTTGCTGATAGTCTGAAAGTGTTCAAATTTTAATTTAATATCATTCTTGTTGGCGAAACAAACCATTTTGTCGAAAAGGTTGTAGTCCAAGCTGAAGAAAAGCTGAAATTATTGAAATATGGCAGATAAAGCAAAATGAAAACATTTAAATGTTTATATTTTCACAATTACTTAAGATAGTCGGAAGAGGTTTGAAAAAAAAAACAAAAAATTTGGAATTTCAAGGCTTCTCATATCAATTTTCTAAAGAAAAATTGAGACCGGAAGAAAAATCAAAAAACAGCAAAACTATTTTTTAAAAATAATGCGGAATTTCTTTTTCAATTTTTCAAATCTTCAGACTGCTTTCCCTAAAAACTTCACAAACGCAATGACGGCAAAAAACTTTTTAATAAATTTTAAAAGATGTTTTTCTTTAAATTTTTGTTTGAAAAACTGAAAATTCTGGATCAAAAACACCAAATTACAAATGGATGTGAACCGGCTCAACGAAAAATTCGAAACACACGAAATCGTAACGAGACCCAACGTATTAAATGCGTGTGCCTTTAATCGAAAAGAGAGGTTTTAAAAAATATGTATATAGAAAAATGAAGATTTAGAAGGTTCTGGCCGAAAGTAAGGAGAAAAAAAATGATAATTCAGATAGCAAAAAAGTGAAAATATCATTATTGATCTTAGGAAAAGATTTTATATGAAAAATATGATAAATTTTTCAAAAACTTACAAGACAAGTCTACGTTGGTAAGCCCATTTTGTTCTCCTTGTATTTTATACTGACTATCACTTTTTTAAAAAGACGTAAATTGACCTCTTTCTAATTGACGTCAAATGAATTCCACATAAAGTCCAAAAATCATTCAACCTTGTGAAACAGTTTTTATTAAATAACCCGACAAACTCAGCAACGAGTTCAAGTTTTGTAATGAGCCAAGAAGCGGAAATGGTGGCAATCCCAAACACCCCGACACTCGTGGCTGAAGAGAACGAGGCTCGTCGTCCGATGGAAAAAGTCGTTGTTAAAGACATTATCCAGGCAAATTTAAATTTGCAACATGTACCGGTACAAGTTCGTCGTCCAGATCAGGTTGTCAGAAGACATTCAACTCGTGAGAAAGATGATAGAAAAGAACATTTGCCAAAAACTGGAGATTTCTTTTTGAATGAGAAACAGGAAAAATATGTTTTGGGTCAGAAGTTGGGCGATGGGGCAATGGGACATGTGTTTTTGAGTGTTTATGACCGAAGGTAAGAGCTGTAAAATTCAAATGAACCGTTTCCTTGAGAAGTTAAGCATTATCGAAACTTCATCATACTTACCAATATTGATGATAATAAAGTGCAAAATGGCGGAAAATTTTCGATTTTTCTCTTTTGCAATTTCTAACAATTTCGTATCGGAAACGAAAATAATAACGTCTGAAAACCCTATTTTTCAGAACCGTTGCCATCAAAATTGAAAAATTCTCAATGGGAATGCTACCAATGGAAATTAAAGTTGGAATGCAAGCGATGAATGAAAAATGTCGTCATTTTTGTCAAGTTTTTGACTTTGTTGGTTTCCTCAAATTAAAAAAAAATCTAACAATTATTTTAGGGTACTGTAAACCGAGAGTTCAACTTCATGGTAATCTCATTATTGGGTAGAGATTTGTATCGTCTTCGTTCGGAAAGAGAGACAAGAAGTTTCACATTGAACACTACAACAAAAATTGCTCTCGAAACTTTGGAGGCTATTGAAGAACTTCATAGTATTGGGTTTTTGAGCCGTGATGTGAAACCGAGTAACTTTGCGCCAGGACTACGGTAGATGTTTTATTTTGAAATAGAATGTAAAACTTGCAATTTTCAGTGACTTTTGCGAGCACAAAAGAATATTCATGTTTGATTTTGGTCTTGCAAAAAGATATAGAGATAGAGATGGTAGAAAATTTGCATCAAGAGGTGAAGTTGGATGGCGAGGGACGGTTCGGTATGCCAGTGTGAATGCTCATAAACGAGCGGTTTGTTTGTTTTTGACCAGATTTTCCCCTTTTTTGGATTCGCGATAAAGATAACTTTTAAAAAGTTGAAAATCATAGAAATTGGTTAATTTTGAAAAAATCTATGATTATTTGAAAGCCATGAAAATTTCTAGGATTCATCACGGTACCCCTAACATTTTCTGGTAGTGAACAAATTTTCAAATTTTCAAAAGAATGATAACACTGTTCATACACCGATCTTAATGATTTTCAAACTGTTCTGAAAGAAATATGATTACATTTTTTTCGAAAATAATCCAACCTCCTTTTTAGGATCTCGGCAGACGTGACGACATTGAATGCTGGTTCTACATGCTGGTTGAAATGCACGTTGGTGAACTTCCATGGCGTTTTCTAACCGATCGCGGACAAGTGGATGAAGCGAAGAAACATGTGAGAAGAAATGGAAGGCCCAACTTTTTTTCTCGACTGCCAACACAATTTGAGAAAATTTTGGCGATGATTGATGGTTATCCATTTGAGATTCGCCCAGAGTATAAAAAATTGAAGGCGCTGATTGTGGAGATTCGAAATCAGAATAACCTGTCAGATCGCACAAGTTGGGACTGGCAGACGGAAGAATCAACATTATCCGAACTTACCGAAACGATGTCTCACATTTCCGACGATGCTATAATGGCGGAGCAAGGTGCAACCTATTATACGGATCGCGGTTGGTTTTGATAAGTCGAGAAAAATGCATTTATTATTTTTCAGGGCAAGGTTAACCACACTATTAATACGGATCAAGAATACATTTTTTGACTACTTGTACACTTCAACCTTTGAAAAATTTTCTCCTTAAATGTTCTTTTGGTTTTCTGTATGTGACTGAAAAACAATCTTGGATTATCATTATGTTCTTTTGAAATAAACACTCCACTTCTTGTGCTTTTTGTTGAATGAAAATGTAGAAATTTCGGCAATTTCAAAAATTTTGGAATCTAGTTTTTATTTCAAAATTTCGTGAATGTCAATCAATCTCAAACCAAGAAAGACTTCACGTTCTCGTTCCAAACGAATTACTTGGTGCAATAGGCGGATTTGTGTGGATTTACAAGGGTGCACGCCTCCCGACCAAACAGCACACTCTTCGATGTTCTCATTGCCTTGGCGTGTATGCGTCTCTCTATCTTGTTCATTTCCTTTTTTCGTTGCGAGACCGCCGTCGAACACACTCTTTACTAAATGTATTTGCCAGTTTTTACGAGGGTAGGCCAAGTGTTTGGAGGCACATGTGTTCGTTTTTTTATAAACCATTTTCCATGGTTGAAAAAAATAGTCGAAGTAGAGTTCGATTTCCCATTTAATGATTTAATATTATTTTTCTGTTGCTTCAGGCTAAACGCTTCTACAGGGTGCGTGGCCTAACTTTTTCAACGCACGAACACATGTGCCTCCAAACACTTGGCCTACCCTCGTTTTTACGATTTTTTTACTCGGTAGAAAGAACGGTTGAAATGCGTTTTAAAAATTTTCAATGAATTATTGAATTTTTTTTCTGAAGATCAATAATGTACTCGTGGAAATATTTCACATCAACAAAGAAACGGATTTTACATCTAATTTCAATTCTTTAACAAACTATACTCTCTTGAAGCTATTTTTTTCTAATTGTGTAGTATTGTCTAAAATCAAATTATTTTTTTCAGCAAATGTCGGAAGAAGTTGCAACGACCGCTACAGAATCAAAAAAGGTTGAAGAGACAAACCAAACTGGCGAAATTGATCAAAAAGAAGAAGAAGAACAACCGAAACCTGGTGATGTGGAGAATTCGGAAGAAAACATTGATGAAAAGCAGGTGAAATTTCGAAAACATTATTTTTCTAGTTGATAAATTAATTCAAGTGAATGAATCAATATTCTTAAAAAATGTCACATTGGCGTTAAATAAATTTTTTATTTAATCTCAGGAATCCACAACAAATCCTGAAGAAGACGAAGAACCAAAAGTTGGCAAAAAACGTGAAGTTGTTGAGGATGACGAGAACAAACAAGATGAAGAGGCTGAAGCTCAGGAGGGTCGAACACAAGAAGATCTTGATGATGACCAGAAAGTGGAAAACCCAGCGTATATTCCAAAAACTGGTAACAAAAACATTGAAATTATCAGAAAAATTGTTATTGATTTCAGGGAAATTCTATATGCATGATGACGATAGAAGAGTAGAGAATGGTGAATTGAATGAGTGAGTTCATTAAATTAAAAAAAAAACGATGATGAATGGAAACTCCGCTTCAACGACTTTCGCAAACTACAAACGTTTAAATAAAATATTGTCGTACTTTTGAATGTTTCTAAGCGATAACATTTAAAACAAATTAAACACTATGAATAACTTTTTTTTAATTTTCAGAGAAGACAGAGATGAAAAGAAAAGATCTCGCGCAGATGGAATGTGGAAACATGATCGATTCGATGAGAAGTTCCAAAGGCCGAAGTCTAAAAAACAAATAGTAACCAAATATGGTTTCGACATTCGAACCGATGATAAAGATGATAATTCCGGCGACAAAGACACAACTGCTCCAGATTCGACAGAAGATGAAGCAGCGGCTTCTCGAAAAGTTTTGCCAAAAGATCGAAAAAATGGACCAAGTCGGAATTTGAGAGGAAATCAGGGAACGAGTAGAAGGAGACCGATTAAGAGGAGAGAACGAGAGGATGTTGATGATTCGGAAGAGAAGGGTGAAGGAACTCCAGAAGTTGGGGAGAAACCGGCGCCTAGGAGAATTGTTCAGAAGGAGAAGGTTATTCATAAGCAAACCAAACAAAGTAAGTTAGATATTAAAGAAAAAAATACCGCATCTTAAGAGTAAATAAATAATCACTAAACATGATTCATTTCAGAACCATCTAGTCAAAGTAGTCACGATGCTGCAGATGAAACTGAAGAAGAAAATCTACGCCGAGGACAACGTCGCACAATCCCATCCGGTACCAATTTGAGACGAGGCGTTGGTTCAAGACTTCGAGGAAGAATTACACCAGTTTTGTCCACAAGAAAGTCTCAAGAATCTAGTTCATCAGCTGTGAATCGAAGAGGAGGTCTTAGTTCAACTCGCGGAGCGGAAAACAGACGAGGCGGGCGCATCAGTTCTGGTCCGGCGCCAAGAAGAGAATATAATAATGATCAGAAGAATGATGACAGATTCGAAAACCATCGAAGAGGAGTTATACGTGGCGCTGGCGTAATCAGAGGATTCACAAGAGGAACAACAAGAGGGATAAGAGCACCAGTTACCAGTAGATTCCAAGGAAAACCATCAAGAGACGAAGATAATATTGCTCCAAGAAGGTCGAATAATGGATACTCTACTTCACATCCACAACCAACGCGTGGTGGATTTGTGCCCAGGGGTGGCCCGGCAACATCAGCTGGATATCCTGGTAGAAGGTTCAATGATTTCCGCGGAGGTTATCACAGAGGCCCTTCCCAACCGATTAAAAGCTATCCAGTTCACCCGATCGCACCAGTTGGAGTTGTTCCAGTTGGAGCGATCCCGACGAATGTGCCACCACCACAGATGACAAGGGGAACAACTCATCATCCAGCGAACGGACATCATCATGCGCCACCGCCGCCACCACCACAACCACAGAACCAGCAAAGAATGATCAGGCAGCCAACGGATGTTGTTTATTTCGATCCAGTTCAACAGCAGGTGTGTTTATTTTCGAAACATTAAAAAGTAATTTTAAAAGACGTAGCGGACTTCAAAAAAATTGTATCATATTTTTTGTGAAGTTTACTTAAAAATGATAAGATTTTGGAGAGCAGATTTTTTCAATTATAATATAACATTTAAAAATATTGTCTCACCATTAAATTTCACAATTAATTGGTTAATGGAGCAACGGGGACAGACAATGATTTCAAAAACTAAAACTTTCCAGGTCAACCGACAACCCCCTCCCTCACGTATCAAAAAGGTGATACCAATCGTCGATCCAAACATTGTCGACCAAAAATGATTCAATCGCTTTCTCGTCGTTGCTTCTAAGTGCTCAGAAGGTGCTCAGTTATATTATTATTTAATTCCAAAAAAAAAGAAATCCCCCGTTGAAAAATTTATTTATCAGAAATATTTTATATATTACTAACTTATTCTTTTGATATTTAGGTTTTTTGATATAATTATTCCATGTAGATAAATAACACTTTAATTTTTTCATGGCAAACTGCTTAAAATGAGGTTTTTATTTGAAAAATAATGTTTTTACCGTTCGAAACGGCATTTATATCGAAGGATGTTTGATCTAAACAGATAATTTTGATAAATATTTATACAGAAAAGCTTAATTTAAGTTATGTGTTCAGATCAAGAGTTTTTTCTCACGTTGTTCTTTGTTTTCTTGTGAAATAATAAATAAAAAGTTTGCTTAAAAATGGTTCAAATAATGTTACAAGTCGGGGAGCGAACATGATGACTTCCTGGGTCAACACTGGAACCATTCATAGCCTTTCGACTGGAATGGTGTTGAGGTGCTGTTCCATTTTCAGCCGGTTTATTGTCTTCTTGGTAGATTGATTGGTCATGAAGTTCCATGTAACCGTCGATTGTTTGTTCACCGGCTGGAAAAAGAGATTTGAAATAAATGTATAGATTCAGAGAAGAATGGTTTCTGGCATACTGCTATTGTCAACTTAAAAATTTTGGATAATTCATTTTCTACTAAAAGACCGCAGTGCAACCGCTCGCATTTAAACATAGCACGTCTGTGTGAAAGACTTAGATTTTCAGTGTAGGTCAAAACCAACTTACATGATCAAGAAAATTTTAGTTGACAATAATAAAGGAGAAGTTTTAAATTTCAGAATTTTTAAAAGTGTTTTCAAATCGAATCATTTTCCATGTTATCAGAATTTTCAGTATTTTTGGAAATTCTTAAAAAATTTAGTATTAAATTCAGAAAAATTATTAATTAGAATATTTCATATTTTTTTGAATTAAATTCTCTTTAATTTTGCCAATAGCAATATTCCACTAGTGCACTTCCTATAAACTCACATCTTGGCCGTGCACACAATTCCCAAACACTTTTCCGATCATTTCGTTCCAAAAAATACGTATACATCATCCCCTTTCCTCTAATTTCAGTCATTCCTCTATCAATCAACACATAACTCGGGTTTGCTTTGAGACCATTGATTTTCGCCGGCTCACTGACGTGGATCTTACACGGAACTCCGCAGGATTCCATCTTATTGGCAATGTTTACAGTATCCCCGAAAAGGCAATATCTGGTAAAAATGTGGTTTTATGAAAGAGTTTTCAACGGATAAGATACGGGATACCTCGGCATTTTAATCCCAACAACTCCTGCCACCACGGGACCACAATGAACTCCTAGACGAATTTGAATAGGTTTATGTGTGATAGGAGACAAGACAAGTTTTGATTCCATCAGCATCCCTATAGAAATGTTGAGTACTCTTTCAGCATGATTCTCACAAAGTTCTGGAACTCCGCCAACAATCATATATGCATCGCCAATAGTCTCGACTTTATATGCATCGTGCTGGAAATTCGGGTGAATTGGGAATTAAAACGGAGGGTATGGAGCGAACGCTGATAAAGAAAATATTTTCAAAAACTACTACGCAATTGTTTGAACACGATTTCCGCGATATTGAGTTTGAGCCAAGTTCGGTTTTATAGCAAATTTTCGGACTTTGAGCTTGAAAAAAGCATGCTTATACTTTTGCTTAACTGTTTTTGAAAACAGTTCCTTTATCAGCTTCTTTTCATTTCAGTCATGGTTTTGGGACCAAACGGTCTTTATTTTGGAACATTTCTTGGATTTGTTAAAAGCCTGTTTCATTATTTCTAATATTTTCGAAGATTTTTAGAAATCGAGCATGAAATAAGCGTGGATGATGGGTTCGTGCTCATTGCTGTCGAAAAATTCGTACCAGTCCAACTAATCGATCAAATCTCAAATAAAGATCATTGAGCAAAGTTACAACATCATAAGGAGTACACATCGCACAAATATTGGTAAATGTCACAATATCAGTGAATAGAAGGGTACAATCCGAAAATTCTTCTGAAAATGGAACGTTTTCAAAAACTAAAGACAATCGGAGACAACTCACTTGCATCCATTGTCTTTCCACTTCTTAAACTGTCAGCAACAGACGGAGGCATCAATTCGCACAAGAGTTCATCAGTTTTTTGTTTTTCGATTTCAAGTTCTTGCGCCATTTTCTTCAGCTTCTTGGTAGTCTCTTCCAGGGTTCGACTGAAAAAATCATGTTTTTTTAGCACAAATTTAGTTTTTGCCTACTTCAACTCAACTTGTGACATTCTACTCTGATTTAACATGATAACATCTCTAGTACCATCATGTCTTTGCATGTCCGATAAATGCAAATTTCTTTCGATTAGTTCTCGGACAGTTGTAACATTTACAGAACACATGTACAAGATATATTTTCCATCGTCTATGAAAACCATCGCACCTTTTAGAAGTACCGTTTTTGCTTCCTCGTGATTTGTGTGTACTATATCTCCAAGACCCTAAGATGTTGGATTTTTATTGATGCTAGATTTTTAGAAGCCAAAATACCTTCAACCGAAAAACGAACAAACTATTCTTATAGTATTTAATTGAATCATACGAAAATGGAACTTCGGGATGAACAAGTTCCAAAAGATCAGTGACTCTAGTTTCCTGACATTTCGCGTTTGGATAAGTTTTCTGAAAAAAATGTCTCAAGGACATTGTACCAGTTGGAAGATAACCTTTATAAAGTTTCCAAAATGTTCGACTACAAGATCCTGGTCAAAACAGATATGATAAGGAAAAGCGTTTGCAAAGTCGGCAGATGAGATTTCATAGATTCCCTGAAAATTCATTTTTAAAGGAGATCCACTAATAGTGTCGCTGAAGGAATTAGAACTCACACTGAATTCAAATCTGTTTGAGTACTAGTTCTCTTTTGTGACAGTCACATTTATTTGCTTTTTAAAGGTCTTTAATAACTGAAAACTTATAAAATTACCAACTTACCGTACTCAAATCAATTTGCGAATCCGTCTTCGAAGAAATCGACTTCTGAACACTAGTCGCATTCGCGTTCTCAATCTGACTTATTACAAAAACCACATGCTCTGTTACAAAAGCATCCAAATGTTCTTGTTTTCTTTCTTGAACTTTCATAACAACTTCAGTGTCATATATCCGACGAGCGACTTCTCGAACAACACCTTTCACAATTGGATAAAGACCGCTTCGTTTGGAATAGTAATGCAGTAAAAGGGTGCCATCTGCTTGGACATCACAACGAAATGATGGTCCACGAAGTTTAGTTTTATAGACAACGTGATCGATGAAGTAGTGAAGAGAGTCGAGAGAATCCAAGAAGCCCTGAATTATTTGATTTTCTTTTTTTTTTTTTTCGATTTTTTAAGATATTTTAAGGAAAAAAAATTTACTGACGTCATTTTCTCCTAAACCAAATTACTCCGACATTTATTATTTTTATTATGTCAAATTATTTTTTCACCAAACCTCCAAATCGGGCGCCATTGCTCTCAACAACTCATCCCAACCAGTTTCCATCGTGAACTGGATCAAAAATCCACCATACGCTTCCCATATTTCTTCGATTGGAATTCCTAAACAATGAGATTCAAGCATTTATATCTATAGTTCATTATTTACCAATAACCGATGCCATAGCATTAACCAATCTCAACGTTTCATCATCATTGTAATAATGTGCAATTTCGGATTCTGTGCCAAGTTCGAATCTGGCCATCTGTCTACAAGATTACTTATGTTTAGATAAGGAATTACGTTGTTTTTATTTAGGAAGTCCAGGTTTTAAAGATATCCGTCCAGCAGAAAAAACAACTTTAAGTAGTCGCCTAGAATCCACCAAAAGCGGTTTCTAGGTCGTTGTTTGAATTCGTGGCGGGGATGTTAGTTTTTTTTTCTTCAGAAGAACACTTCTCTCCCAAGAATGAAACAAAGTTCTAGTGGGGGTCCAACGTTTCAATAGATAAAAGTAGCTTTAAAAAATTAGCAGACGAGGAATACTTTTCTCCGAAATTTAAACGGAAGGTTTTTCAAATCATAGAATCTCCAGCTAAAGTCTAATTTTTCAGGTTTTTTTAGCTAATTACTTTTTAATCTTAATCTATAAGTTTTTTTTAAAACAAAATAATCAAATGCCTACACAATTTTCTCCCAAATATCCTTTCCATACTTCCTTGTAACCAATTGTCTGAAACTCTCATGAATCCAACCAAACTACAAATTTATCGATTTTTCTAAAAATAAATAAAAAGAATAAAAAATAAAAACCAACCATTTTAAAATGTCCAAAAGTTGTCGTCGGACTCTTCTGACACCTTCCCAGGTTTTTATAAAACCTCGCGTGTCAATCGTCTATAAATTTATTATGTTGAATAATAAATTTGAATCCCATATATTTTCGTGTATCATCACCAAAAATTTTTTTTGCGGGGGGAAAGTTTTATATAACATGCAATTTTTTCTTTAATAAAAATCTCTTAGATCTCAACAATTTCCAAGAAAAACAACAAGAAAAATTACAGAAAGACCCGGAACAATGAATCAGACAGGAAAACATTTAAAATTTACAAGAAAATCAAACATTTTACTGAACGTCGGCTATGAGGTCGACAAGTGAACTTGGAACGCTGAAAATTTAAAGAATTCGAGAAAATTTTGAGCAACTTTTAACAACTTACAACATTTTCAGACCGGCGGAACTACCAATCCGTCTCATTATATTCTTTTCATCGGAATGTAAATCTGGCAGGCTTTCGTCTGACAAACGGGTTGTGGAGTGCCTGAAATTAGTTATTATTTTTTTTTAAAGCAATTATTCGAAAGGTGATCGATTTTAAAATTTTAAAATCATATTTCAAATTTTCTTTTATTCATTCAGAAACACACGTTTTTTTTTAAATCTTGACAAAGTGAAGTGTACCTCTTAGACAAAAGTGCTTGTGAGCTATCCGAAGCTAATAACGAAACTCCACCCTTGATATCCGGCAAACAATCAAAAATAATACAGCACCATAGAGTTATTTTTTCTGGAAAATGTTTATGAAAGTGATTATTCTCTTCCAAAAATCACTTACGGTTTAGTGCAATCATCCAAAGTGGGAGATTTGAGTTGTATACAAATGCGTAATAAAGTACAAACCCAAACATTAAAATAGCAATTGCGAGGGCGGTGACCTGAAAGTTTCAAATCTGAAAACAAAGAAAATTAAACTTAGCAAATAAACCTCAAATTCTTGGAAAATTGGAATAACAACCAAAGCAATAGTGATCGCCAAGAATAAATAAATGCTGGAATTTAAGAAATAAACAAAAATTAAGTTAAACGTTTTGTTTACCAAATAATCGGCACTCTAACAGCATCAGGGTGCACCGGAATTCGACGGTGACGAATTAAGAGAAGAGCAACTAGACTGAATATTCTTTGAGCCCAAAAACCGAACATAACGTAACCGATGAGGGTGTCTAAATCCCCGACGAATACGATCATCATTGCAAGGATGCTCTGAAATTTTAAAAAAGAAATTTTTTATATTCAAGAGAATAAATAGCAAACCTGAGAGAAAACTGCAACTCTCGGCGAATCAGTTTCTGAGTTGACACACGAAAAACAAGCCGGAAGATGTCCTTGTCGAGCGGCTGCATACATATATCGACTTCCAGAGAAAAGATTACTATTTAGTGAACCGATTAACAGAATTCCGATCAAAAATGGAATAATATTTGCAAATCCTCCAAGCGTTTCTCGACTGAAGATCTGTTTTTGAAATAATAAAACTTTGTTCCAATTTTATTCATGACGAATATTACCGCTGCTACAGCATCTGACGATTTTACGGTTTCTACATCTAGAACTACAAAATATGCCAAATTAATTGCTACATAGACAGCTGTCACAATTCCAATACCGGTAAGAAGTGCAAGTGGCACATTTCTAAATGAAAAAACATACAATTTTCAATCTAAATTTTCTGAACTTACCGTTTCGGATGCGCAATCTCTCCCGTGCTATAATTCAAAACATCCCAGCCGGAAAACGCCCACAAACCACCATAAAACCCAAGAATCAAGTTTCCCGTATTATAATTTGAGCCCTGCATTGGATTCGTCAAATAACCGGTCCATCCTTTGAAAAAATAGAAATAAAAACCGGTGACGATGATGAGGAAGCAGGAGAATAATTTAGCAACGGTGGCGACGATTTGAAAGCGGGCCGCGAATTTTGATAAAGAGAAAAAATTCATCCATGTGACTAGCCCTGAAAGTAGGGTTTTGGGTTGATAAATGGAAATTGGGGAAAGAATATAAACTTACATAATAACGAGAATGCAAACAATTTTTGACAAACTGGCATCCAATCTTCATCAATGTCATAGTACTGTAAATTGTGTTTTTATTTTGTAAAAAAATTCCTAATTTTGAAGTAAGATTTAGATTAATGCTATTCTGAAACCGCCTTATTCTGAAATTTAAGCAATTTTCTGACCAAAGTAAAAAGAGATCACAATTAAATTATATTGTTTTTTTTTCACTAAATTCACTAAAAAATCAAATTTATTTGTTGGTAAAATTTGAAAATTTTCGCCCTCTTAAAGTATTACATATAACCTTCTTAAAACGCTGTTAATTTTTTCTAGAGTGTTTCTTTATATCGGAAAAAGTTCTCTTACCTGCTTCAACCCTTCGATCAAATATTGACCAAAAGTCTCAGCACAAATTGCAATTGTCGCTGGATATGTCATTAAAACTGACACCCACATGAAAGCAAATGCGATTGAGTACCTTTAAACATCTCAATTTCAGAATATTTAAAATTTTAAAAAACACCTACCATTTCACATAACAAATGTATGCAAAATCACAACCAGCTTCCCGAATTGAAGTTCCAAGCTCAATATAACAAAGTGCACCCAAAATTGCAATCACCGCACAGAGTACCCAAATCGCTAAACTCAAACCAATGCTGTCTACATTTCTGAAAATCAGGCTTTTGAAAATTAACAGATCCAAAGTAAAGAATAATTACCTCAAAATCGACGCGGGCGTAATAAAAATCCCGGAGCCAATAATATTCCCAATCACATATGAGGTGGCCCCCAAAAATCCCATTTTATGGGTTTCATCCATCTTCAAAAAATTATACTTTTCTGTGCAAAAATAAACATTTTCGGAAAAATAAAAAACGTTAAGAGGTGTAGCTAAGTACTTTAAATTGATTAATGACTCGGTCAGACGTGTGCACTTTTATTGACCTAATTGATTTTTAAAAATTGAATATTTCGTCTGTTTTTATAAATAACAAAGAACAAAAAATTGTATTCTGAAAAGAATATATGAGTTATAAAATAAATTTCTTCAGAAACCAATAAAATAAAAATTTTATGATGATGCAAAAAAACTTGTCGCTTTTCAGAAATAAATAAATAAAACCAGTTTTACTTCATGTGTGGTATTTTTAATTACAGTAAACTTGCGCGTTTCAGTTTTCGTGATAAGACCACACCTGAAATTTTAAAGAAGATCCTTTGGAAAATTACTGTAATAAATTTCCTGTATTGTCAAGATAAAAATTTCTGACCGCTCGTCTTGCGGAGTGTCGTTGGGAATTTACTCGCAGCGCGACCGCAACGCGCAAGACCAGCTGAGAAATTTGAATTTGAGCGCGTTGCGGTCGCGCTGCGAGTAAATTCCCAACGACACTCCGCAAAACGAGCGGCCAGAGATTATTATCTTGACAATATATTGTATTTAATTACTTACAAGGGAAGTGCGCGAAGTCACCATCGCCAATCGAGTTGAGACCTATACCATTCGATAGAGCTGTAAAGCTAGGTCTATAATCCTTTTTAAAAGTCTTCCGGTTCGACCTGTGAGCCGGTGAAACATGGGCTCAAAGTTCCTTGAAAAAAACGTGAGTATATAAGCGCACCTAAACCCTCCTCTACCATGTGGCCGCGTGGTCAAGTGGGTTAAGCACTTGTCCATGAAAATCTTTTCCAAAAGTTCAATTCCAACCGGTTGGTAATTGTTTTGCATACTTTTTTCTTTTTGTTTTTTTTGTTTAAAAACGTATTAATAAAAGAATTTTGAATGAAAATAGTAATATAACGATTTTGATTATTGACAACGGTGAAATGATTGAAGCAGAATTTTTGATCGTAGTAGAGACAACAAATGAATAACGATGAAAAATGATTAAAATGTGCATTAACTTGTAAATTGTTTTATTAATACGTTTTTTAAACAAAAAAAACAAAAAGAAAAAAGTATGCAAAACAATTACCAACCGGTTGGAATCGAACTTTTGGAAAACATTTTCATGGACAAGTGCTTAACCCACTTGACCACGCGGCCACATGGTAGAGGAGGGTTCAGGTGCGCTTATATACTCACGTTTTTTTCAAGGAACTTTGAGTCCATGTTTCACCGGCTCACAGGTCGAACCGGCAGACTTTTAAAACGGATTCTAGACCTACTTTTAAAGCTCTATCGAATGGTATAGGTCTCAACTCGATTAGCGATGGTGACTTCGCGCACTTCCCTTGTTAGCTCCGGAAAGGCCAGGAGTGTGTTTCAGATGAATAAAGAATATGACCAATTGATATCAAAAAAATTTAAAAATCGAATATGGACAATATCCGAAGAAATGCAATTTAGGTTTCTAGGCCATATAAGGAGAGGAAAAATTGTCGTATTCTCATTTGTCTGAAACCCATTTCTGAGATCTTCGGAGCCCCCCTTTAACGGACCGTAAATACATCATTTTTCGCATAAGCGCGTGCGATCCCATGTGTTTCATTCCATTTTTTTTGAGAAATGAACAAAAATCGAGGATTTAGAAAACGTTCAAAACACAAGAAAGAAACTGAAAAGTATCCGACTTTGCAAAAAATCATATTTTCCTCATTTCTACAAAAAAACCTTATGAATTTTGTCACGTTCTTCTCAATGTTCCACCAGGAAAACAGAAGACAAAAAAACAGCGGAAGGAAACGAAAAGAAAAGATGTTATGAAGGTAAAGGTTTTTGATGATGACGAGATATTTAGCACGCGTCCTCCCGAGCCCGAGCAACTCCCGGTTCAGGAAGAAAAATCCCGAAAAAATCTGCTTTGCTTCTCTCAAATTTCTTTGCTCTTCGAGAAGACATTTTTTCGTAGTAATGTGTGTGCCTCATGGGATAGACGATGATAATGAAAAAATAAGAAGAAGAATGAAAAAAAATTTAAAGTGCATAGGTAACCTTTTTTAAATAAAAAGTCCATTAAAAAGAAAAAGAAATTCGAAATCACGCATTTCAAACTAATTTTGGCCTAATAAATAAACTGCGCTCTACTGAAACATTGTAATATTCCAAATGAGCGCGTCTTTCTAAAAGTTTTGAAATAATTAGGAAGATTAATATTTTGAAACGAAATTTTCAAAAAATGACAAAACTTCCGCGAAAATTGTTTCGAACTCATTTTATTAATCGCATTGAATTTTTTTTTTCCAAAAGTAAGCAAATATAGATCATCATGAGATATAAAACTTTATAATATTTGATTAAATTCCTTCCGTTTTGTATTTACTGTGGATTTTGGCACGTTTCGCGAACTTTGACGCGTACTTTTTGCACAAATACCTAATTGCAACTACGTAATTGATACAAAGAGCAACAGCGAGCAAAAATCGTCTAAATGCGACGTAAATTAAGTGGCAAATCAAAAAAAAAAGAAAGCCGAGGAAAGTAGATTAGGAGCATGAAAAAATGAATGTATAAATCAAAACTCTTTTTTTTTGAAATCTCTCCAGGGGATTAACTTTCAAGAAAAGAAAAATGAGTGAAATGAAAGATGGATAAAACATTTGTTATTCAAGCAAAAATTATATGGTGGATTTTCAATAATGTAAGCAGATTTTATGGAATCACATGGATTTCAGCAGAAAATCAAAAACATTTGAAATTAGATGAAATTTACCAAAACAAATTGGCGCAAAAATTGTCCAAAATTATACATTTCTACAATAACCCTACTGAAATTTTGCAATGTTTTTGCATCTTCCGAATAGACCCACAGAGAAAAACTGCATTCTCTGAATATAATAGGATTTTTTCTGAAAAATTAGGACCAAAAAGCACTGGAAATGGGATGCTGTCATCTCTCATAAATCTACTGTTTTTCTTATTTTCGCCAGTCGCCAAAAAACTGCCAATTTCTTTTTTTTCTCGCTTGGAGCATTCGAAATGATGTGAACCTTATTCTCCCTTCAAAATAAGCAAAAATAGAAAACGAATTGGATTTCGTCACTTTTCTCTCCTAAAAATGATGCAATATGCTCAATTTTTCTCCTCCAGGCAGTTAATTCAGATCTTCCGCGAGGGGAAAAAGCATTTACTATGTTTGTCTAGTGTTCTCTTTTCCAAAAGAAGTACAAAAACGAACATTGGAAAGGTCTAGCACGACACTTTTACTAGCTGGGTGAGCTCCAACATGAATGAAAAGAAAAATGTGTTTTTTTTTTTCGCTTTTTTTCTTCTAGTTGCATCGATCTCAGTGTCTTGTGTCTCTATTGAAAAATGAGCTATCTTGTTTTGAGAAGCGTATTCGTCTCGGCTCAAACTATTCTTTATTTCTCAATTTTCTTCAAAATTACATAAAATTACATTTCTCACATCTATTTAGTTATCATATTTTTGAAGATACTGCACAGCTTCTTCGACATCTTCCTTGGACCCCAAAATTATTGGAGCTCGTTGATGAATCTGTAAAATGTTTCTATATTTTGTACAAATAGGAAAATGTTGTACCTCTGTCGGCTGAATGTCCAAAATTCGTTCTTTTCCAGTTGTTGCCAATCCCCCTGCTTGTTCCATAATGAACGCCATTGGGTTACATTCATACAACAATCGTAGCTAGAAATATTTATAAAAGTATGGCTTCAAATTCATTTAAATTTTTAAGGGGGGGGGGGGGGGGGGGACTACCGAAAAAAAACGTCTATCCCACCTATGTTTTATATTTCGAACTACAATTGTTTCACAATGTTGAACATCTACTTTAAAAATTTTTCCAGTATTTAAAGGGACATTTTCTTGTTTTCTTTTATACTGTAACTTAATGTAACGCAAGTTTTTGGGCTTTTACTAATCTATGAACAACGTCAGTAAAAATATTATCTTTTTATCTTTTTAAACGATTTTTTGTTTCTTCAATTACTACGATATTTCGATAGTACGGTTCGATATTTCGCAGGCGGTTCCCGTTTCGGTGATCCGACGTACAATCCCTATTTTTTTAAAGTGTTTTTGATACTAAAAAACTAACCTTTCCATTAGGCGCAGAAGCCGTTGGTGGATATAAGAAGATTCCGCCATTTAACAAAGTTCTGTGCACATCGGCAACCATTGATCCAACATATCTTTGTCCCATTGCCTTTTTTCCTGGCTCTGGATCTTTTCTAGTCCGGATGTATTCAGCAAGACCTTTGCTCCATGTTTTAGCGTAACCTTCGTTCAAAGAATAGATACTTCCCTTTGGTTTACATCGCATGTTTGGGTGGGTGAGAATGAACTCTCCAATTGACTGGAAATTTTCATTTCTTTTATGATTTGGTAGTTTCCTTGAGAACTTACTGGATCAAGTGTGAATCCATTGACTCCATCACCTGTTGAAAGAACTACCATCGTGGCTGAACCATAGAGAGCGTAACCGGCAGCGACCATTTCTCTTCCCGGACGGAGGACATCGTTTACAGATGGAACGACGTTGTCTCTCTTAAATTGGTTGATTTTTTTTTTAATTTGGAGTAAAAAATGCACCTTTTTATAAATACCAAAAATGGTTCCAATTGATACCAGGCAATCAATATTCGACGATCCATCTAACGGATCAAAAGTCACGATATAACTTCCTCTTTTCTTCTCCTCAACCTCGATCAGCTCATCATTTTCTTCGGACACCAAGAGACAAGTTGTATAACTTCCTTTCAACATGTTGATCATTAAATCATTACTCAATACATCAAGCTTTTTCACTTCCTCTCCTTGAACATTTGTTGATCCCGCAATACCATACCTAAAAATGTTAATAGAATTCTAAAATTCATCATCCAAAAAAACTCACAGTTTCGCCAATCCAGCTTTTTGAGTTGCTGAGGCAATTGCTTTGATGGCTACCAACATGGAAGTCAACAGGCTGGTCATTTCTCCACTGGCGTCCGCGTGTTTTCTTTGCTCCTGGAGCACAAACCGTTGAAGAGTCATCGAATCCGTTTCGATTCCATATTGGCTGTGTGAATCGCCAGAAGCCATTATTCTGGAATAATAGCCGTTTTCTGACTTTCGTGAAAAACATTTAAAAATTCGAATTATTACGTATCATATCTACCGAAATACCGTAATTCTTCGAAGAGCCCCAGTGTTTTCCACTATTTCGGTTACGAGAGGGATAATAGAATAATAGAATTTTAAATAGAAGATATACAAACAAATGAATTATTTAGAAAAAAGCTGTCAAATACTTGTGTGAAAAGTTTTTTTTGACAATTTTTAAAATTCTAAAAACACCATGCTCCTTTAAAGTTATGGTATTTCGCTCGCGCTCGTTTTTATTACTACTTATTTTACTTTTTATTCTAATCCTGGAAAATTGCAAAGAAAATTCTGAGAAATATTTTTCACAGTTAATAATTAAATTATTCTAAGACTACATAGACTAAGATTCTCATTGAACGAAAATTAAAACACGAATAGAATGTTGATAAATAAAATTTGGTATTATTCGACAACAATATCTACAGAAACAAACTATTAGCCAAAAAAGACAACAGAAATGGAGACACAGATAGTGGAAGAGAAAGGCACAGGGAACAGAGAACTGATCAAACACGTGTGTACAAAATGATATTATCACAGTTTCAATGAAAAGTGTATCTTATAGTTGAAGGTCGAATATTGTAAACATGTCTAAAAACTGTGAAAAATGTCTTTTATTGATTCTAATATATATTTCAACGTATCTTAAAAAGGTCAGAATAGAAAGAAAACTTTTAAAATAACATATTTGTAGTGAATTTCAATACAAATATACTTTAAAGGAGGCCCGAGAGGACGAAATAAATAATATTAAAAAAACTCGAAAATGGCGAAAAAAAATTCCTAAAAAAATCGTAGATGGCACTAATGGCCGAAGAAACGCTATTTGGTATTGTTTTTTCTCGGCCGTCTGATTTTTTTTTTGAAAATTTTTTTTCTTGTTTTTATTTCCTTTTCAGTTTTTTTTCTGAGAAAATAATGCATAAAATAGTATTTAAAAAATAAATTTCAAAAAAAATCAGACTGTCGAGAAAAAACAAACGGCCTAGAAAACCAAAAACCGTTTCTTGGGCCATTAGGATCATATACCATTTGTTCGTTTTTTTTTGGAATTTTATTAATTTATTTATAAACAAAGTTTAAAGTTTAAAGTTTATTTACGTTAGCGGAAAAGTAACGTGATAAAAAGCGTGAACGCAAAAGTTATCATATTTTAATCATTTTTAAACCATTTATTTCGTCCCCTCAGACATCGTTTAAACAAAATGTTCCAAATATTTTTCGTTTGGAAATATTTTCGCCAAAGTAATCAAGTATTGAGAAAAAAGCCAAAATCGCAGAATCGCTATAGGGCGCACTTGTAAAGTCCTTTTTAAAATGTTTGAAAACGCGAGGAAAGTAGTAATACGTGACCAAAACAGTTTTCCGATCGAACACCATGCCATCTCCTCGCATGTTTTCAAAAATATTCAATGATACCGGCTGCAGCCGCAAGCAGATAAGAAAACGATTTTATTATCATCACATTAATACAAAATATATAAAACAACAAAATTGAAATGTTTTCAGAAAGAATGAGAATTAGAGATCATTTAGAACCAGCCACTTTTTCATTACGATTTTTTTTGAAAGAAGAAAAAACACATTGGTAGATTTGATGACAGACTGAAAACAGGGACGGTAGCAGAATGAGCGAGTGAATGACACAAAGGACCATGCAGAGAATCATTGTTTTGACGAAAACCTGAAAAATTATAAGTAAAGTTATTTTTTTATGTTAAAAAAAACGTACATTTGACATGTAAACCGAGGTAAACTTCAATGCAAGAACGCAAAGAGAAGTTGATAAAGAGGCTTGAAGTGCAGGAAATCCGACGGATGAGAGTGTTAATCTCATTCTTTCCCGAATATCATTAGAATTTGAGGTGTGGTAATGATAAGAAACATGCGCTGGAATATCAACTGAGAATCCGATTGAGATAACTAGTGCTGCCATAACAATTGGATCCAAGTCCGTTCCAGTGAGAGATAAGATTCCAAGAATTCCTGTCATTATACTGGCAATCAGTAAAGTTGTTATAATTACAGTTGGTATGTCAAACATGAATATAAAACAAATTAAAGCCATACAGGAAAGGGTTGCAGCAGCAGACTGAAAAATTTTAAGTAACTGTTTAAAGTCTAAATTATGGAAACGTGCCTGCCAGGTATCAGTTGACATGTTCTCGATAAGATCCACATAAATCCCATCTTCTGAGTAGACCGATAAACCGAACTCATTTCTGAAATCATGTAAACATTAGCTTTTTTTTCTTTTTTGAAAAAACTAAAATCTACCTATATTTATCAACAACCTCTCTCCACCTTCTCAATGCTTCACCCCTTGCTGGCCACTCTTTCAAATCGTCACCGTGAATTGCAAATGTTATGAAAAACTTGTCAATTACAACTTTTCCATTTGTATCGTTATGAGATTTCACAAAACCTCTCCAGAATGAGTATTCAGGCCAATTGAAGAACATTGGAAGTGAGTCGATGTTCAGCGATTTGGAAATATTTTTATCATCGTTTGAAATTTCCTCTTCATTCAAAGTTTCTTGGAAGAGTCGAAAGTCTCTGGAACAAAATTTAGGCTTGCGATTTTAATCATTATTATCAAAATTTAGGTAATTTCGTGTCCAGAATAGACCTATTTCAAATTTTATTTCAAATATTCCAGACCTATTTCAACATTTAAATCAATTCCAAAAACTTTTGGCTGAAAGTTATTGTTAATTGTATTGTAGATTGCTTTATGCTCTATCAAATTATCTCAAATTCATTTTTTTATATTCAAATTCTAACTAGGATTTGTTTTCGAAATTTGAAACAGCCTAACTGAAATTGTCACGTCAGGAATTGATCTCTTTTAAGAACTCAATCATTTTCAGAATTGCAGCTAAAAAATCTCGAAAATTCGTGTTTTTCATGATTACACAAAAATTTTCCAGAAAATTCAGATCTTTTTCCCGCGGCTTGAAACTCCAAATAATTTTCTCAAGAGGGAAGAATTTTTAATTTTCTCAAGAGGTAATTATTCTTGAGAATAATTACAAAACCCAAATTTCAGACAGTGTCAGAGATTTTTGAAGCCTGCAAATTTTTACTTTACAATACACTTCGAAAATTGTGTGCCCCGTAAGGCAGTATATTTATCTGAAAATTTTGAATTTTAGTCCATCTAAAACATCCTAAAAGTTCCCGATTAAAAGTGAATTCGGGGCTTATTCCCTCATTTTTTAAAGTCCAAAAGCGCAAACCTCAAAAAATAATTCGTGCCCTGTTTTCCCCAACTGCTGTTAAAATTTTCCATCTCCTCGACAAACCGGTCCAATTTCCCCAATCTTTCTTCACGTTCCAAATTTCCGGGCTGATTCACAAAAACATTTGCAACGTAATAATGTGGTATTACATATTTTACGCGAAGGTCGTCCATTTCTCGAAGGCTTGAACCTTCCATGAACAATTTTTTAGGGCTGAGGTTGATGTTCATTGTTGAAATTCCCTATAACTGGTGTTTGAAATGTATTCGTAAAGAATGTGTGCCACTTTTCAAAAAAAAATCCCGTCCAAACATGCCCACCGTATCAAAGTAGAATAAGTGGCACACTGTCTTTAAGGAAGGAATAACATAAATTCAATGTGGAAAGAATTGTGTGAAATTTTTTTTGAAGTAGTGATTTTTCAATGGACTTTTCCCATAATTTCAAAAATCTCACCTTTATCGCAATAACCAGATAAACAATCCAAATAGTAATCATCAGAATTTGGAAGAACCAATTTGTCAGAACTTTTATATAAAAGTTTAAGAAGTTTCCTACTTTTTCTTTGACATTTTTCTTGAAGCTCATCTCATTGCTTATCTGAAAAAAATTCAAGTGCCCTGGATTTTTGAAGCAGTTATCAAAACCTGATCCTCGTTATCTTCTCCGCAAGTGATCTTTTTTATATTCTTATTTCGTTCCTCATTTTGCATTTCAAATTTTCCCGCAATTGTCATAATTGATGAATAGAAGGTTATCTGAGAACAATTACTGCATAGAAACTTGAAGAAAAGAGCATTTTACAGAGCAAAATTACTTTAGATGAAAATAGAATTCGTACTCATTCCTAATCCGCTTTTAAAATTTAAAAAGAAGTAGAAGCGGAAAAAAGGAAACTACATGCAGAACAAATTTTTTGAACTCTCTTCAACAGTGACCACGGACTAGTTTTCATAGCTGGAAACTTTTTCCAGGTCGTTGTTTTGAAGAGAACTTTCTCGGCTTCTACGGTTTTCGAAAATTTTGGAATCAGATTCTGAATAAGTATAAAGGCTATCATACCCTTCATTACGTAAAGTCCTCCTTCAAATTTAGACTTACCTGATATAAAAAGTCACAAAATATACAAGCCATGTTTCCATAAGCAAGTAATGAAATCTCCGGAGAGGATGTGAAACATCCAGCAACATCTGCGAAAATATTCGTCAACGCTGATATCAAAATCGCCGGCCCTGTATCAATGAGCACCTCCTTCAATCGGCTTCCCGGTGAATCATCCGAAATTGGATTCTTTCTTCGTTCCGCTGTCACCCGTTGCCATGAATGTATCATTAAATAAGCGTCGTCTACACCGATTGCGAGTACTAGGAACGGGGTGACACAAAGGATTGATCCAAACCGAACACCAAAGAAAAATAGCGTTCCTAGTCCTGTACCACATGCCATAAAGGGGCAGATGCATGCAGCGATGGCTAGTGAGAACTATAATAAACTTTGAATTTGATTATTTTTATTCCTCTAACCTTATGTATCGAAACTTGATTCATGTACAGTGCTGAGAAAAAAGTGGTGACTGAAGAAATTACAGCCATTATGACAAATCCAACAACAAGAAATGGCAACAATGACATTCCAGCTCGAACTACTTCTGCTTCAACAAACGAAGTTGAAAGGGTTAGTACTCGAACATTTGATGAGTTGTACTTTCTGGAAAACTTATTAAACCGAACAATTTTGTTGTGCGGCTTTAAAATGAAATGTCTCCGTGGCGTTTAAAAAGTTATATTTTTCAGCAGTATCACGATTTAAAAATTATTATCGTCACTTACAAATCAAAATAATTAGTAATCTCCATCTCAAAATCCTTGATCATTTGAGTATCCCATCCAGGTTTTCTTTCCGATCTGAGCTGTAGGGCAATCATCTATAAAAACATTTCAAAATCTTGATGATTTCTTTTCAAAAAACCTTAGCACTTTTCATACTTGTCCCATTTCCTGAATTTTCAATTTCAACTCCAAAAAAGTTTGGCTGAATGCTAACATTTCTCGAATAAATCGTGGAGATCGGGTAGTTTAGCACGATTCTGTCGGAAAGCCCCTCTGTGAGATAACTTTTCTGAAATTTTGAAAATTTTCAAATTTTCAAATGCGCTCAAATGGCAGGTTGCCAAATCGGTTGGTGAAGTCTTGGTAGTGTGCCATGAATCTCGCTTATTACTATAGCTCATTTAGTTTTTATTTACAATAATTTCTGTTTATCTGTACGAAACTAAACAACTTCCCAAAAGCCGTTATCCTGTAGCATCGTATAACATACCGAAAACATAACAAATGGATCATTAACTTGACAAAAATCCGTGCAAAACGTCCGAAAATTCTCCTGTTTTTTCTCGATTGACGTGATTGTAAAGTTTGACGAGATCAAGTTTTCAATCTATAAAAAAATTATGTTTGGATGTTGAATTCCTCGAAGTATGTTTTTTGAACATTTCATGCGTGTTTTTAACTATGTTTTCATTTCCCAAATTCCAAATTTTGGGAATAAAAAACACGTCGAAGGTTTTTTCAAGGTTATTTATTCTTTTTTTTTCTTGACCATGAATATTACCTAGACAGATTTTATCAATTGAATTATGGGTTGGAGAAAAGGTTTCCTTTGATTTTGAAAACTGGGTTAGAAAAGAAAAGTATCTCTTAAGAAAATGAACCAAACCTTTCTAAATAATTTTTTGAACGCAAATTTTTCATACAAATTTTAGCGTGGAAAACCCCTATTGCAGTGACACAAGAAGTTTTCAATACAAAATAACATGGTCTCATTATAAAGCACAATCACAGGGAGTTGGAAAGATTTGACGTGGCAAAATTTAGAAAATTACTGTAGAAATGCTTAAATTTACGAAAACTAAGAATTTTATAGAAACAAATAATTGAATATTTATCTACGTATCTTAATATATTGGCCCCCTCTATTCAAAACTAGTAGAATTTAAATTGTCGAGTGCGGGGATCTGATCTGCGTGGTTAAGAATATCTATCAAGATCAGAAATTCAAAATTAAATTCAGGAAAATCTTGTTTTATAATGAAAAATGTTTTTATCACCGAACCTCCAACGCCTCCTCCAAAACCTCCCTCGTTAGCACATTCTCCTCCGCATTTTTCGGAAGAATCAACAAAAAAATCGAGATTCCATTCCCATTCTGCGCGAAAAAATCAGTCATAATGTCGAATTCATCCCGCGCCCGAGCACCATATGGTGTATATCCGGTGATATCATTTTCATTTCTGAAAAAATTATTTTTTTAACTTGATTTACGGAAGGTGAATTACGGTGTAGTGGCCACTTTAAACGTTCCAATTAATGTGACAACTGTGCAAATAATAATTAGAAAAACTGCGTGATCAGCGACGAAAAATGACCATTTTCCCAGTAACCATGATATTAGTTTTACCAATTTTGTGGAGTTTTCTGAAAATTTTAAAGAAGAAAAATATGAAAATATGCTTCATACGCATTCAGTTTTTTTTAAAATTTTCTCGAACCATATAGAAGCCGAGAAAACGATAGACCGATTTTAGAATTACCTTTTTTTTAAGCTCTTTTTCTCGGCTTCTACGTGATTTTAGATCATTTTAAAAACTGATTTGGAATTAGTTTGAGGTCTATTTTGAGCACAGCAGCATTCATTAGCTCCGTAAAGTCCTCCTTTTTTTTAATTTATTGAGAATATTTAAAAGTATACCTTCAGACTTCCCCTCGCTAGATGACGTCATATAGGTCTGAAAAAATAATGATAAAGTTTTTTATTTGTTGATGCAAAAAAAAAAACCTAAAAAGGCTACCGGTACTAACTGACCAAATCGTAGGGAGGAGGTGTGTTCTTCTCTCATCATTTTCGTCATCTTTTTCTTCAACAAACTACCTAATCGTTGCCGGCGGAAAAGGTTGTAACATTACAGTATTTGTGGTGAGAAAAAGTGACGAAACAAAATAGGTCTTTGTCAAAATAATCTAAAAATCGTTTTTTTAAGGCTGTAAAATTTGAAAACATTTTATATTTGGTTGGAACAACAGAACTTACTAGGACATTTTATTATAAAAAAAATGAAGAACGGTTGGCCTTTTAGCTCTTGAAAGTTAAAAAGGAAATTGAAACCTTTGTAAATATTTTGGAAAATGAACGAATGATGGATTGTATTGTTGATATAACGGAGTCGCCGGGAGACTTGAAAGAAGGAGGAATTGGCTGAAAATGTCATCTGAAAATACAGCTAAGACGTTGAGAGAATACAGTATGAGATCCAACAGAAAGAAATGAACCAGAAAAATCAACATTTTTTTGGCTGGTAAATTGGCAAATGTTTAGAGAGAAATTTCTGAACTTCAGAAGAATCTGAATGGGGTAAAAATATGGGACCTGGAAAAAGACATGGATCAATAAACTTAAAAAATCAGACAATAAAATAATTTTTGTTAAAATTATACTTCAAATTTTAATGAAAATACATATTTACAATGAATGTTACTAGAATAATCCTAACGTTTAGCAAAGTTCCAAAATTATCCTAATGTGTAATTTATAAATTGAGAATCACTCTTTTAAAGGAGGACTTTACGGAGCTAATGAATGAGCCTGGGATGAAAATATACTTCACACTCATTTCAAATCTGTTTTTAAAATTTTCTAAAACCACCTAGAAGCCGAGAAAATGCGCTTCAAAATAATGGCCTAGAAAAAATTTCCACCGGCGAAAATTAGTCCGCAGGCATAAAAAACCCAAAAAAATGAAAACAAATTTTTATAAATGGATAATATACGCATTCTGCATAAGTATTTATTAACGAAACACGAAAAAAACTCATAGGAAAAAATTCGGTCAGGAGGCCCCTTTTTCTAGGCCATTGTTTTGAAGCTCATTTTCTCGACTCCCAGGTGATTTTAGAAAATTTTAAAAACAGATTTGGAATGAGAATGAAGTCTATTTTCATTTAAGGCACATTTATTATCTCCGTAAAGCCCTCCTTTAAAGGCAATGCCAACTAGCTGAAACCAAATTTCATCCTATTCCCTTCCACAAGCTCTATCATTTAAACCCGATAGTTCAGTTAACACGTCCCATTTTTTTCATCAATTAATCTCGAGGTTCTAAGCAATTCGCAAGATGGCGTTTTTAGCACATTTGAGACATTTTCAGCTCTTTGATCTCTGTCATCTGAACACAAATTCGAGAAAAATTATGTATTCTTTATTGCATACAAACTGAATTTAATTTTTTTCCTCTAGAAAAAAAGAAAATTATATAAAAATTCGAAAAATAGCGACCAGCTTTTAAAAAAGCGAGAAAATTTGTATACATCAGCAATAATGCAAAAAAAATTAGATATTTTTTTCAAATAAGAGAAAAAATTCATCACAGTTTAAAAAAGAGCCGACAAATTGATTGGAAGGCACGCGGAAAAATAATAAATTAAAGGCGACTTGGTCCACCATTTTCTTGTGTTTTTTAAATTAAATGATTTTTGGCAAAAATAAATATGAAGAATATATAAATCTATTAACATTTTGTTTGAGCATAAGTTCCGGTCATATTCCGTCGAAGTCCACCTTGTCTATTTGTCGCCATCAGATCCTTCTGAATCTTCAGCTTGTCTTGGATGATAACTTCCATTTATTGTATTTATTTGATTTGAAATGGGATGTCTGTTCTGCGAACTGTTTATCGTGTCATTTGGTGTCCCGAAGCCTGATGGTCCTCTTGAAAGTGTATTCCGTTGATTGGCGGGTTTCACTGAAAAATATACAATTTGGACCGGGTTTTTCACGTTTTCGAATTTCCGCTCCAGCTTTAAAACTTGGAGCTATCAGACTTTTATTTTAAAAATTGTATTTTTTAAATTATTCGAGCAAGAAAACACAAACCTGTTATGATTAAATTATGAGCATTTGCAACCATCATATCCGTGACTTGATCTAACGTCTTTCCGAGAACTTCAATACCATTCACTTCTAAAACTTCATCATTCACACCTAATAATCCAGTTGATTCTGCCAATCCTCCATCAACTAATCTTGAGATAAAAATCCCCGAAACTTTGACAACGCCTCTTTCGGTCACTCGAACTGATGTTCCATCGCTGAAAAAAAGTGTATTTTTTATATTTTTTATGTATTGATTTATTGACCGGAACATTTTCATACTTCTCAAACTAATTCTTACCGGATATAAAACCCAAGAGGTCTCTCTTGCCCATGTTTACACAATCTCACTCTTCTGTGGGCTTCTGGTACAATATCGACATCAATAATTGCAGAAACTTGTCGAAAATCTTCCGGATTCGATATCGAATAACTTCTTTTCGGTGGTTTTTGAGCAGTGATGAGCGACGAAATTCCACGCCATTTTTTGTCACTATCCGTACCGTAACCATACTTTTCTTCCCATGACTCTCCGCGTCTTTGGATCAGAAGACGTAGGAGAGGGCGTGCTGATTCAAATGATTTACGAAGATTCTGAAAATGAAATAAATTATTCTTGTTGAAAAATAGCAAAAATTTACATCGTCATTTGTAATTGGAAGCAAGTCGCCAGATATGGAATTGTAGCAAAGTGTAAATTGTACGGATTCCAAATGGTGCAATTTTTCGATCAGGCTGAAAATAAGAAATATGGCCAATTATAGGAGTTTTATTTAATTTTTTAAAAATCTACATCAAAATCTGAAAAGGGGACACTTTCAAAACGAAAGAAAAACTTTTTTCTAATTTAACGGTTTACTTCGTATTTTCCATTTTTGGCTATTCAATTTTTTTTATATTTTCAACGCACCTTCTAAAATAATCATAAGTCACTCCATTATTCAACGGCATCGAAAATCTCCTCCATTCTGAATCAAACTTCGACTTCACTTGTAGAACATTCAACGGCGGCTGGAATCCATTATTGGTGGACATATTCTAAAAAAAAATTTATCGATAGAAACTTCATGAAAAGCATTACATTCAAATGGTTCTTTTTATTTTGAATATCCTGTCGATTATCGATTTTCTGTAAAATTCGTGATATAAAGGAACCAATGATAATGAAATTAAGATAGAAAACTTGGTTATAAAACCAATAACAATATTATTTTTTTAACAACACAAAAATGCAATATCACTTTATCAGAAAATAAAGTTAAAAATAACAAATGGACAAAAAAATGATCCTAAATTACTCATCCTGATAAGAAAATAATTTATATGCAGGATGAGTAAATACTTAACCGGTGCAAAAAGTAACAAAAAAATGATAATTGTAAAAGACATTCATCATTCGATTGGATTAATCTTCGTCTGAATCAATATCGAGTCCTTCCAGTTCCTGAAAAATGAGAAGATATTTAGTTTTTCTCTATAAATATGTTTTTCCAATGAGAATGCCCTATTTTTTTTCAGATTTTTAAAAAATAAATAAATGAACAATTTTTTTTACCTCCGTATCAAACAATGACTCATCAATTTCAACCTCATCCTGTGCTCCAATCAGTGTCATATCCGATATATTCAATGTAGCATCCTTCAAGAACAACTGCCTTCCCGTCAACCTTCCAGCCAATGAAGCTAACCTCTCCTTCTCCGCACTTTCCTGTTCGGCCTTTCGCTCAGCATCAAACTTTTCTTTCCAACTTTTAAAAGTTTCCGGTGTTACTACCGTTCCTTCAAAGTGTATAAAATTATAATTTTGTTCAAATTTAAAAAATAAATACCTTCAAATTTCTTTCTACTCTCCGCCTCTTTTGCCTCCTTCTCCGCCTCTACCTTCAAATCCTTTTCCTCCTTTTTAACGTTTAACAATTCTCCAATTTCATCTTGCATCGCTGAAACAATTGAAAACACCATAACCATTCCCGCATTCTCCTCTGCCACTTCTTTCATTTTTTCCACAGCTTCTTGAATTCTCTCTTCGCTGAACACTTCTTCAATTCCTTCTAATGAAATTTCTGGAATCTGAAAAATAAATGGTTGCATAGAATATTTTATTTTAAAATAAACCTACCACGTCTGGATAATTTTCAGGAAACTTTATTCCAAGATACACCACAAAATCATCTTCTTCCGGATCTCCCTGCTGTAATGATTCATTTATTAGGAAATTATTGTTAACTGGAATAATTTACCTGATTAGAGTTTAGCTCCATGCGAATCGAAATATTTCCATATTCTCTGTTTTCAATTTCAAGCTCACCTTCTGAATAAATCGCTTCAAGTGCTTCAAGTTCTTGTTCCTGTTGTTCTTGAAACGACATTCTGAAAAAGATATCGTCAAAAATATTAAAATATGCACAAAAAAGTATGACACATTGAATAACAAAAACCGCCGCAGTGATCAGTGTGCAATTGATCGTCACGGTGTTTGCGTACTGCACACTTCGTGGAGGGTAGAGCGGTGGTTCATTGAAGTTTTTGTTGAAAAATGAATAATCATTTAATTTATCGAGGTTCGATCTATAGATTATATTAGTATTAATAGACAAAATTGTAAATAATTATTATTCATTTCGAAACTTGCAAAAAAATTGCCTAATGTATTGCTTCAACATTAAAACAATTGAAGACATTGAACAATTTAAAGGGATACTTTACAATATTCACTAGTGATCACTTAAGAGTCGATGTCTCAGAAAGTCGAACATACTGTGGCACAGTTGCACTCTTGATTTTTTGCATGGAGGGTACCTATGCCCCCCTTAGAAAAAAAATATATAATTTATTTGGCCACGCCCCCTTTGACCTAGTGAAAAAAATCCGGGTGGTCCCTAAATCGAAATTTTTAGTTTTAGAGATAAAGTCAAAATCTCATCGGGAGTGGATTACCCGCACATTTTTGAGTATTTTTCATGTTGACACCTAATTTCCAGCTGGTCGACAACATGCCGAAATTTTTATTTTTCTGAAAAAATGGTCCAAATTTTCCAGTTTTTCCCATTTTTCGATATGATGAAGTACTTGGCCCCGAATGGAAAAATGGAAATTTTTAATCCTTATCATGTTTGTCATCAAAATCCATGTTGATTTAGCGGAATCCCTGTAACCTTTTTGGGATTTCAGAGCAAAATATGCGAGATTTTCGCAAAATTCCAAAGGGTCCCCCCCATGGATGAAAAAATCGAAAATTTTAAAATCTCCCCATATTATCAGAGGGACTCTTACTAATAAATATCTACTGTTTCCCAAAATATTAGTCATCATGTGGACCTATGGGCCGCGTGGCAACAGCTCAAAGAACCTTCATTCAATATCGCGATTTCCAATACAGGCAACAGTTTTCTGTGTACGGGGACTGAAGGTATTTGAGCTGTTGCTACATCGTCCATAGGTCCATAAGATGGCTCATATTTTGGGAAACACTAAATATTTATTAGTAAGAGTCCCTCTGATAATATGGGCAAATTTTAAAATTTTAAAATTTTTTTGCAAACTTTTTCCATAGGGGGGACCCTTTGGAATTTTGCTAAAATCTCGTCTATTTTGCCCTGAAACCCCAAAAAGGTTACAGGGATTCCGCTAAACCAACATGGAATTTGATGACAAACATCATAAGGATTAAAAATTTCCATATTTCCATTCGGGGCCAAGTACTTCATCGAAAAATGGGAAAAACTGGAAAATTTGGAACACTTTTTGAGAAAAATCAAATTTTCGGCATAATGCCGACAAGCTCAAAATTAGGTGTCAACATGAAAAATACTCAAAAATGTGCGGGTAATCGATTACCGAAGAGATTTTGACTTTATCTTTAAAACTAAAAATTTCGATTTTGGGACCACCCGGATTTTTTTCACTAGGTCAAAGGGGGCGTGGCCAAATAAATTATGTATTTTTTTTCTAAGTGGGGCCTAGGTACCCTCCATGCAAAATATCAAGATCCTAGCTTCCCGTTGGTGCAACTGTGCCATAGCCAATAGGCCTGATGTCGAAAATCTCAGACATCGACTATTAAAACGTTGAAAATTGGATGTTTTTCATTTTTCATATTACGGTATATGTTGAACACCTACAGCATAGCAGCGGAATCATATGGCCACTCAGTTCAATTGAACCTTGATTGAACATGAAACGTCGTTTCAATGTAAGCTAAAAATGTGAAGCTGCAAAACAAATACTACATTAGAGACTGCAAAACAAGAATCAAAACTTCTGACTCTCAATGTTTCAGACATGCTCCAGCTCTCCAGTTCTCAACCACAAAAATACTTTGGAGTCCTTTGGTTCTAGCTATTACCGCTGCGGACAAATTATTTAAAATAATTTGCATAAAAACTAGGTTAGGGACGCTTATTATTAATCAAATAATACTACTAACAATATTTCCAAATTCTTCATAAACAAAATTTCAGTTTTTGAGGGCTTTATTTATCGCTCGCATGAAAGCAATTCAAAAGACGATACATAAAAACACATAACCATTAAAATTTCATAATTATTCTTTATTTCGAAACTAAAAGAATGGTGCTCAGAAAAAAACATAAAACAACAATTCTACACAAAAGGGGATTTTAATGACATGTTATCTATGGCTTAAATGTAGCCAAGAAGTTGGTGACGACTTCCTTGAGTTGACCGTCGGTTTGTGGTGAAATTTGTCCTTCTTCGCGGATGGTTTTGAGAAGAGCTTGTTGTGATGAACGGAGATGAGCCAAGAATTCCTTCTCGAACTTGGTGATGGCTGATGGGTCGAGTTTGTCAAGATGTCCTTTAACTCCAGCGTAGATGACTCCGACCTGAAAAACAGTCGGTTATTTATCGCAGATTTTTTTTGTTTTACTTGTTCTTCAATTCCCATTGGCACGTATTGACCTTGCTTCAAAAGCTCGGTAAGACGAACTCCTCTGTTCAAAAGTTGTTGGGTAGCAGCATCAAGATCTGATCCGAATTGGGCGAAGGCAGCGACCTGAAAATAATGAATAATAATATAATTAAAAAAAAATTTTTTTTGTACAAACCTCACGGTATTGAGCCAACTCGAGCTTCATCGATCCGGCGACTTGCTTCATGGCCTTGGTTTGGGCAGCAGATCCGACACGGGATACAGACAAACCGACATTGATAGCTGGTCTGACTCCCTTGTAGAACAATTCAGTTTCAAGGAAAATCTGTCCGTCAGTAATAGAAATGACGTTGGTTGGAATGTAAGCTGACACATCTCCGGCTTGAGTTTCAATAACTGGAAGAGCAGTGAGGGATCCTCCTCCGAGGGTGTTGTTCATCTTAGCGGCACGTTCAAGAAGACGGGAATGGAGGTAGAAAACATCTCCTGGGTAGGCTTCACGACCTGGTGGACGACGGAGAAGAAGTGACATTTGACGGTAAGCGACGGCTTGTTTTGAGAGATCATCATAGATGATGAGAGCGTGCTTTCCGTTGTCACGGAAATATTCTCCCATAGCGCATCCAGAGTATGGAGCCAAGAATTGAAGTGGAGCGGCATCAGAAGCTGTAGCAGAGACGACAATGGTGTAGTCAATGGCTCCGGCGTCGGTAAGACGCTTGACGATTTGAGCGACTGTGGATCTCTTTTGTCCGACGGCAACGTAGATACAGAAGAGCTTCTTCTTGTCATCTCCGGCGTCATTGAAACGCTTCTGGTTGATGATGGTGTCAATGGCAATAGCGGTCTTTCTGGAAAATTACGGAGTTGAGAGAACACAATTATAAAACATACCCGGTTTGACGATCTCCAATGATCAATTCACGCTGACCACGTCCAATTGGGACAAGTGAATCGACGGCCTTAACTCCGGTAAGCATAGGTTCGCGGACAGACAAACGTGGGATAATTCCTGGAGCTTTAACTTCGACACGGGATCTCTTGGCAGCAGCGATTGGTCCTTTTCCATCAATTGGGTTTCCGAGGGCATCAACAACACGTCCGAGAAGAGCATCTCCGACTGGAACGTCGACGATAGCTCCGGTACGCTTGACGATATCTCCTTCTCTGATAACCTTATCGTTACCGAAGACGACAACTCCGACATTGTCAACGTCCAAGTTCATGGCCATTCCCTAAAAAAACCAAAACTAGTGTTTCTAAAATCAATTTTTCAAATACCTTGATTCCAGAGTCGAACTCAACCATTTCTTCTGCTTGAATGTTCTTCAATCCATAGACACGAGCAATACCGTCTCCAATGGAGAGAACCTAGAAAATCAAAACGTATTGAATGGAAATTTAAAATCAATAATTGAAGCCACCTTTCCGGTTTCTTCGAGATTGATGTTGGTCTCAGTTCCGAGAATTCTCTCTTCCAAAATCTTTGAGACTTCTGATCCAGAAGCAGCCATTCCGCGGGCGGTGGTGGCAATTCCAGCATTTTGGACCTGAAAATAAATTCCATACACCAGCGTTCTGCGAACAAAAAACCGAAGTGCTTTCATATATGAATTAATCTCGTATTTAAGACAGATTTCAATTGACTAACATTTTGGAACCAATATCAGTAATTGCCACAAAAAAAAGAAAAAATTAAATGAAATTTTTAAAAAATGTTTCAGCCTAATTACATCATTTCCAGACGATTTTCATGATAATTCATGTAAAAAATACCTTAACGGTGTTTCCAAGAGCGGTAATAATGCGTTTCGACAACATGGCTGACGGGTCTGCTCGGAAGTAAGATTTCCAAAAGCAAAAGTAAAAACCGGCACGTTCGAAAGGCGGCTCCCCTTCGATGGGCGGTGTAGGATGTGCAGGTCCGGTGGTATACTGTAGCTGCAACACAGGTTGGCAAGATGCCAATTAGTGCGACGGAGCGCGATTTCCTTCTTTTTTTATTTATTGTGGAGAAATTTTTAATTTTTTGAATTTTTAAAGGGTTTATTATAATGGATGAAAATTTAAATACAAGCGACGAACAAATGGACACCGATTTGTCACTGGAAATACCACCCTATGTCGCAAAATCAAAAGAAGTTTCTCCAGTAGCATCAACGAGTGAAATGAAGCCAGAAGAAATTTATTCTCAACAAGAGAACGTGAAAACGGTAATTTTTTTAGAAAATCTATTTTATTGGAAAAAGTAATTTTTTAAAGTCTACATTTTTTCGTTCTTATCATAATTTATTCAGATGGATCTTGACAAACAATCGACAGAGAACAAAGAGGATAAACTTGAGCTACCGACTACTATTGCTGTAATTCTTCATTTTTTCAAATCGATTATAATTTAAAAAAGCACAATTTCAGCTAGATCCACCGCCTTGTTCCTCAACACGTTCCCAAGAAGGAACCGAATGCCACAATACACCGGATGATCGGAGTATTTCATCGACTAGATCACCAGAAGAAGAACTGGAACTATATTTGAAATCCTGGCACACTGTTGACGATGTTGCATTAATCGAAGGATTGCTACATGTTTATTCTCTAACTGCTGTTTTTGAATCAACTGTTTTTTCGAAAGAGTACGAGATTGGTGAACTTGAAGAGAGGTACACCTTAAAAAAATACTAATAAGGTACTTTTATAATTCAACAGATGGAATCGCTTGATGTACGACGAAAAATTCGCATCCCAGGCTAAACGAAGGATCAACGAGTTAACACCGGAACAAATTTTGTTTGTTCAAGCAAAGGTCCCATTTTCAAAAAAGGAGAATGCAGTTCTTATGTCTGCTGCCGCAAAAATCAAGGAAATCAATATTGACGGAAAAATTATAAACCCATCAATTTTAAAAATTGAAGACTTCACCGCAATCTTGAAAACTCATCGAAATGAATTCCATCCTGCCAGAACGCCACAGGTTCTGATGGACCAATATAAAAGACATATTCACGGACAGGACATTTGTAATGGTCCGGATTGGGAGAGGATTGAAATGACGATGTTGATGAATAACGATTTATCTTTTGATTATTTAAGACCTTTGAGGCAAACTTTTGAGACATCGACTTTTAAATACATTTTGTTTCCAGAGCAGCCCAAAACCGTGGAAAAGCTATTGCAAAAACTGGGATTCTCGCAAAACCAATGGCCGCGTCACAAAAGGAAAAATTGGTGAATAATGGATTGGCGATGTTGAAGGGTAAATCAATAAGGTTTATTCTAAAATTCTGAAAAATATTTATAAAATCAATTTTATTTTCAGATATGTGATAATGTCAGATTACGTAACAATTGGAAGATCAACAATAAGAGATAAAGTTGATGTTGATTTGAATGCGGAAGTTGCATCTGGATTAAAGGTGAATTTTATATTAATCTCTGGAAGATAGAACAATTCAGGAAATTTAAATTGAATTTAACTATGGTAAAAAGGTCTTTTTATTGTATTTCGAGTTTTTTGAAAAAAAAACATATGTTTAGAAACAAACAAACAATTCCAAAAGATCCCTATCATGCTCATTTAATTCTAGAATCAGTTGAAATTTATTGTTCCTCAAAAACTCTCTTCAGATTTCCCGCCGCCAAGCCATCATTGAACTGGACCGCTCAATCCGTCGCTTTAAAATCAAAAATGTCGGACAAAGAACAATGTTCGTTGATGGAAAACCGGTCCCAACATTCATGTCATGTTTCTTAAAAGACAACTCAATCATCGAAGTGGCAACAGTTCAACTCGTCTTCAAAATTGCACAAAAAGCTCAGATCTCGCCGAGATTCCGTGCGGCTATTTCAAATATGGAAGCTAGACGGAAACAGTTGGGAGGAGATGCTGGAGGAATGGATTTGAAATATGGTGGGTTTGAAGAAGATAACAGTGGTTCGGTAGTTTCGATGAATTTGTAAATGTTGATCTCATTTTTTTATTTATAAAGTAATGTTTATTTATCTTTACTTTTTGTAAAATAAACCAGGATTATCAGGATTAAAGGGGCGTTTTTTCGAATTTTTCAACAAAAGATCCCAAAGGTATGTATATATCTCGACGGGTTCAAAGGATTAATATTAATATCATTTTTCAAGTACTATTTTTGTTTTTTAAAAATTTAATTTCATTTTGTAAGAGTACCAAAAAAATTAATTTTTAAAAATATTGTTGATAGAGACTGTTTCCAATTATAATTGTTATATTGAAAGAAACCCCCAAAGGATAATTTTTCGTTTTTTTTTTAAATATTTCTAAAAACATTCTCAGTACTTCCCCATTTTTTTGTCAAGTTCACTTCCTTTTTTTACAAATAAAATTTTGCGCCAAATGTAATTTTTTTGTTGCAGGAAAAAATGAACATGAACCGAAAATGGAGACTTGATAAAACACCACAAAGCTTCTATGCAAAAATGCCGACTTGGGTGAGAAGGCTACTTTTTTTTCAAATGTTTATTATATTGCTGGTCGTGTTGTTTTTTCGTGTCGGCACCTGTTTTCTTCTTTTATATTCTGAATTGATTCAAAATTTCCAAAATTCAAGTTTTGAGGGTTTTTCCTAATTTTTTTTGCTGAGAATTTGAATTAAATTTATTTTTTCGTACATTTTAATTTTGAAAGACAAATAAAAAGGTTTTTAGGTTTTGAATTTTTAAGTTCTAGTGATTTTTTGATAGGCGAAAGTTTTTTCTTGATTTTCGATTTATCAAAAAAAAAATAACAATCTGTTTTTTTTGTTGAAAATTCTTTTAAATAAGTTTTCATATAAAAATATTTGTTGCCGATATTTTTCACCACCTCAGGAAATTTTTCTCGGATCCGCGCATACAAAAGTAGCGGATCCGTCACATTCCTATGCGCGGATCCGCCATTTCAACTAGTTACTATTGAAATGGCGATCCGCGCATAGAAAGTGGCTGATCCGCGCATAGAAAAGTGACGGACCCGCTACTTTTGTATGCGCGGATCCGCGAAAAATTCCCTGAGACAAATTCAATTTTTTTATCAGAAATAGACACTACAAACATAACTTCGACAATTTTCGAGCTCGCAAAATCCGATTCCGAGAAAACTACTTGTTATTGTTCGAAAAGATTAAAATCCATAGTATATTTCGTTGATGACCGCGTTGAACGTGAAAAGTAGATTTTTCAGAAGAACCCACGCAAAGTTGGATTCAGAATCCGAGAAAATGAGTAATAATTATAATCCATTCCATTGTTTTTGTCTTCAACGAAGATAAGCCCTCATAGTATTTTCCTTTTTTCTCATGACCGTATTGAACTTTATCTGATCAGAAAAAATTCAGAAATGGCATTTTATATGTATTTTTCAGTCAGGGGTTTGGCACGTATTTCGATAAATTTACTTTTCGAGTCTCTTTAAAAATTCATGTAGATCAGCTTTTTTATTTTTTGCAAGAAACCGACATCATTTTTATTTTAAAGAGCAGGAAATATCTTACAGAATTTTTATAATTTTTATAATGTCCAGTAAATAGTCAAAAAATCTTTTAAATTAACATTTTCGGGTATTGTTACTTTTCATGGCATAAATAACGCATGAAAAATGTTAAAATCGACATCCGGAGCACATGGCATTTTTTCCTTCCGTTTCGAGAAAATTCAACCTCCCACTTTTATTTTTTTAAAAGTAAAATACTCATTCAAACGCATTATCTTTCCTCAAATGACACACATTTCCGATTTTTAATCTTCTAGGTTTTCTTGTTAGTGTTTACTAAAAATTTTCGTCTAAAAATATCCAAGAACGTTTTTTTTAGAATGTCTTATTTGGAATTCCCGTCCAAAAACAGTCCTTTGAATATTGTTTCCAGCAAATTTATGACGTTCTCAAGAATGTTTGGGCAAAACTTTATTTTAGTTGTGAAAAACAGAAATTTCAAGTGTAAAGAGCCGTGAGAAAATACACCCCCCCCCCCATTTGTTAGAAAAGGCATTTCCTTGTTTGAAGAAAAACTCCTGAAAAATTTTTAGTCCGGAAATCCGAAACATTTTCGGCATTGTTCGTTGATTCGGAAAATTAGGTTTTTGTTCCAAGTGTAACAAAGTTGCGAACAACTTTTTTTTGTTGATGACATTACATTTCAATGTTATTTTCAGCTTTATAGGCTTGTCTCAATTTTTTTCATTGCAGTTTCATAGTATTTCGAGAAATCGAGCTGTTTTCAGAACAGAATCAAGATAGTTTTTTAAAAAGATTTTCAGGACAACATTCTGTCATTTTTTCCTAGAATATTCTAGAACCAAGTTGAAAATTAAAGAAACCAATGTGATCAGAAATTCATTAGATTTTTTCCGTGACACATGCTTTTCTTCGAAATATTCAGACTTGCTGGCCAATAACCAGACTTGCTGGCCAATCCAACGTTGGTTGAGAGATTTCTCAGAAAATCTTAACGTGATTTACAAATAATAATAATAATCTAATTGTTGAAAATATAATTTGAAAAATGTAGATTGAACTCGAAAAACACCTGAAAAGTCCTAAACATTGGAAAACAAAAAAAAACTATTATTCGTTGTGCTTTCGACAACGAGAACAGTTTGAAACAAATTACGAATAATAAAATTGCCTACATTTTGCACAATAATTAATAAAAGATGTCATTTCCAGGTTTTTGACATAATAGACTCTATTCAATCCAAGTTATGAATCTTTAAACTGAATATTGTTTTTTTTTTTGAAAGTTCATTAAAAACCTTTTATGCAGATTAACAAAAGCCTTTGAAAATTCATTATTCGGTTACGACTCTTAAAGGCACACTGCCTGCGAATTAAATTGTAAAAAGTATTCATTTATCTGATAGCGCTTTCAAATTATGAACCTAATTCTGTACAAAAATTTCAAAGGTGATAAATCCAACGGATAAGAATAGTATTTATCTAAATTTACCTAGTTGAAAACTCCAAGCTTCTTCCTTTTTCTCCAAGACTTATTTTTGAAATCCCAAAAATCCGACAGATTAATTTCTCCAGTTAAAAAAAAAGAAAATAAATTTTTTCGGTTATGTTTTTCCCCAGTTAGTCATTTTCGCATGTTTTTCTTTCTTGTTCGTCATACGGAACATCCAAAAAATTCGCCGAACAAAAAAAAAGACATTGAATTCATTTGCTGGGAGGTAAGGAATACGAGGATTCAGATTATCTCGTAAAGGATTTTTTGATGTAATTAGAAGATGTTCATGGTTAGTTTTTGAGTGATTTCACAAAATTTCACTCAAAAAAATCTGATATCTTTTGTTTAATTCCACAAACCATCGCAAGATCTGGTGTTTCAATCCGCAGCTTGTCCTAGGAAACAAGCACATCGTTTTGTTGTTTTCGCGTCCATCTATTTTCCCAATTTTTTTTTTAAAAAAATTGAGTAAATTCATTTTTTTTGTTCTTTCTGTCTCATCTAATTTCCCTCACCCAACACATATTTCCTAAATTTCTGTTTTGTTCATTTTTTCGTAGCATCAATTTCCCTGAAAAAAATATATTTAATGAATAAAAAATATATGTTTTTTCATTGTGAAAAATATTTCTGGAGTCAATTCTCAGACAAAAAAATTTAATTTCATGCTGGTTATATAAAAATTTGTATTTAAAATCTGAAAATCTCTTTTTTTAATTCAAGTTGCTCAAAACATTGTTTAAATCTGAAGTTCCAAACGTCTTTATTTATCTTGACAATTACCATTTTTGTAAAACACTAAAATTCTTCATCTTTCCGATATACCATTGTAAATTAAAAGGTCAAAGACTTCCCCAAACTTTCAAGTTGCAGCAGAACCCACATTCTGCAAAAATTATTTTCTGTACTTGATTAATGAGCCAATTAGTATTCAGGACGTTGTAAGCACTATAATTTTCTGCAAATAAAAAATTTCCTCAATTTTCGACGTAGTTTGTTGTCACTTCTTGGAACTCCAGACACCCCATCTTCTCATAATTAATTCATTCCTTCATTTTCTGTCCTAATAATGTTTCTTTTCTTTCTATTTTTTAGAAGAATCATGCACATGTGACCAAATTTCCACTGTAATTATTTTAAATTTGCCCTTATTTCCACTATTTTTAAACAAAAAAAACAACGGTTAATACGGAAGCCCCTCAAGTACAAAAGGGACACCAAATTTATTTTTGTCAAGCTTTTCGGCAATCCCATCAAAATAATTTGTTTTCCCAAAAATTCAAAAAAGCAATGCCTGCTGCTGGAATCGAACCAGCGTCGCCACGGCCACAACGTGGAGTACTAACCACTATACTAAGCAGGCCGAAAGCGAAGCTGACAAATGTCGCTGAAGTAGTTGGTGTTTGTGCGCTTGGTTCGCTAGGTGGCATTGATCACTGTGAAGTTATAAATGTGTCAGTTATAAATATTTTTAACATAACTACTTTCAAATTCAATTTTTTTTTAAATTTTTGCAAAACATGAGAATCCTTATTGTGAAATTTGTATAGAAAACCCTCAACAATCTAATTTTCTTTCTTTTTTTTGAGAAATAGAATAATCAAAGCAGAACAAAAAAGTGCATTAATTTATTTTAGCTTTTTTTTGAAAATAACTTTATAGAATACATATCCACTTTATTTTCTTCCGCTTGCTTTTGTTCATAGAAAATAGAGAAAATGAATAAATTCAATCGCATAAAAATCTGGTTAGAGATACAAAACGTACCTAAAAATGTACTTTTTTCACTTTGTTTTTGATTTGGTTTTTCATAAAATTGAGTTTAGAATACTGGGATGTTTTTGGAATTAGGTTGTTGAACGGAAAACTTCCATAAAAATTCTGCGTTTGTTTTTGCAATATACCTTGAAAAATACCGAATTTATCATAATTTGAATAAACACGTTTTCAAAACTGAAAAAAATCCTAGACTCTTTGGATTTTAAAGTACAGAAAACCAGGTTAAACTTAAAATATCTGCACTGTTTTAAAATTATTTTGTAGAAAAGAAAATTGTTCAGTGATGTGCTAATTTTCATCCGGATAGCTCGGATTTAACCGGATTAATGGGATTAATTTCAGAAGCCATTAACTGACACGCTGTTTTGTGGATTTTATTTTGCACGTGACGGAAATCGTCTTCGTTTTTGCAAATTTTTATAAACTGTTAAATAATAACTGTTGAAAATTATTTCGAAGTTCATCATTTTCTCATTTTGAAAATTTGAAAACCTTTATTTTTAGTTCTGTAGAATTATTCAAATAATAACTTTCTTTTCCAATGCCAAAAGGATCCTTGAAAATACCAATATCCAATTATTTCTATTGTTGTTTTTCAAATGCTTTTTGACTCGTTATTTCCCGAAAAAATTGCATGAAATTTTATGTTTTTCACAATTTTTTCACTCAAATCCTATTATTAAATGGACAAAACAAAATGACATTTAAAATTCTGGGCTCTAGAACATTAAAAGTTCGAGTTTTAGTCATCTAATATTCAGCTTGAGTTTCACAAGATTTTTCGTATTGCGCCCATTGGAATGTACTTTTGTTTCTATATTTGGTGTTTTTGTCAACAAATTAGAATTCTGTAATTACAGTTTCCCGTAATTTTGGTATTTTTAAAGCTGCATGCTTATTTTAGTATCCTTTTTCTGTACATCCAATATTATGTTTTAAAGAATTTCAAATAATTATTTATATATTTCAGTTTAAACTTTTTTAAAAAAGCGTGTTCTTTAACCCTCAAGAGATCCAGTTTGAAATTAGTTTTTATCGATAATTTTTCTATCGCTGCATAAAATTTAATTGTATATGCTTCAGCCAAACTTCAGTAAAAAAATGGTGTTTCACTTGAATTTTGGAATTATCTCACTGAAAAGACAACCATTATAAAGTGTATTAATTTAAACTTGACACGAAATAAAGATTTCATAGTATTTATTGCGCCATTGTATAGATAATTCAGCTTTCTATATTTCCAGCAAAAAATAAAAAAACATTCTCCGAGATATTACATTTAAAAAAAACGGAATCTTTCGAACTATTAATTTTTTCAGATGGTCGAACAAAATCCAGCTTTTGAGACAAATGAGACAATGTACATGGTATATTCAGCAGTTCTATTTAATTCAGAAAATTCTAAATTTTAGCACCCTGACGCCCCATCTCTTCAAACCATGCTCCTTCACAACCTCATCATAATTCTTCTAACCCTTTTTGGAAACATTCTTTTGATTTATGTGATCATTCAAAATAATCGAATTGTTCGTCGGAAGCGTGTGACACCCGTTCAAGTATTGAAAATCTTTAAAGTTTGACAAAAATGTCAACATTTTCAGATGTTAATGCTTCATATGTGTGCAGCTGACATTCTTTTCGCCCTCATAACAATGGTCCCGAATATGGCAATGACTGCAACCGTTCCACATTTTTATGGTCCCGCAGTTTTGTGTCGAATGACAAAGTTTATGCAGGTACGGAAAAAACACGATCTACTGTAGATAAAAAGACAGTATTCCACCTGAAAAAGGTATTTTTCTTAAAGACAGTATTCCACTTGAAAAACATTGAAAGCAGGGGTAGTTAAGAAAATCTTTAAGAAATCCTATCCCCAATCATTTAAAAAAAACGTTTATTAAATTTCCAGGTCATCCCAATGTACGCCTCCTCGTTCCTTCTAGTCGCCATCAGTGCCGATCGTTTCCAAGCCATCTGTCGACCATTGGCTTCAATGAAATCCTCAGCCTACAATCGTCCATTAGTCTACTCATCAATCGCCTGGACAACCGCCATCCTGTGCAGTATTCCCCAAATTTTTATTTTCAAGAAAGAAAATGGAGACTGTGTAGAAAATTATTCCAGTAATGATCAGGTAAAAATACCTAAATATTTCAAATTTAAATATTCTTTCTCTTTCAGTACGTTCTTTATGTAATTGTGTTCAATTCCGCCGTCTGGCTTCTACCATCAGCCATTGCTGGATACTTGTACTTCTGCGTTTGTAAAGCTGTCTGGAAGTCGACATCATTTAGCAGTTCATTGAGGAATGATAACAATAAGACGTATTTTTTATCAAAAAAATTATAAAATTGTGAGTGATTTCAATTTCAGGCAAGAAAAAATGATGGAAAATTTGAAAACGGTTTCAAATGGAATGCAAATTCACCACAAAGGCGCAACTATGCAATGCGTTGAATTGGATCGTCGAAGGATACAAACAGTCAAACTGACGCTGACAATCGTTGCCGCCAATTTTTTGTTGTGGACACCTTTTTGCTTGATTTCGGTCATTGATGCCGTTTTTCCGAATACTTTAAGTAAGATTAAAAAATTTTAAGATTCATTAATTTTAAAACAATGTAATTAATCATTAATTATTTCATTTTACGGAATGGGCATTTTAAAGACATCCACATATCTTGAAGTACCAAAAATTATTACAACTATTTTGATTATCGAAATTTATGAAGCAAGTTAGAACAATTTTTCATTCAAATTAGAATAATTTCTTCAAAAAAAAAACAGCCACCGATTCATAAATTTTCCAGACCCAACAATCGCCACGTATATTATGTTTCTCGGAAACCTGAACAGCTGCATGAACCCATGGTTATGGTTCCATTTTAATCGAAAACAGCTTTTGAGAGCAATTCCATGTGGACAACAATCGGAACCATTGATCAAATCGTGAGTGTTATTACTAGATTACTGTAGAAGGTAATATTATATACTGTATTTTTAAAATTTTCCAGACGCCGCTTCCAAGATGCTGATATGGGTCAAACGGAGCTTACAATGGAAATGCAAATTAATTCTGAATCGAATAGATCTTATTGACTTTTAAAAATATTTATTTTTTGTTGAATACATATTTATTTGGAGATTTATTTGAAGTCGGCAATTTTCGAGACGTTCAGCACACCAGTGATGAAGTATCAGATTCTGGAAAAGATCTAATTGAATTTTTCTGTGAAGAAAAACCTTACCAGTAATAGTTTAAATTTAAACCCAATTCATTTGGAAACACCGGTTATTTTTTCATTTTGTTAAGAAAATATGAGAAACATTGGAATTTCCCCCAGTTTATAGTCATTTTCACGTCAAAAATGTTGAACGTTTCTCAATTTTTTAAACAAAAATTGACAATGTGTTGTAGTCCTTAAAATTGTATCTATTTCTGCAGCACTTTCTTCAAACATCATGAAAACAGGATGACATTTTATTCAACTAAAAATGCCCTAAAAACAGAATAGAAATAGAAAATAATGGAAACATTTTCTTAGCTGGAAATTAATTGTTTCCGGGAGTTATTACTTTCAACTTTTCGGTATGTCGACGTCACAAATTTCTGCAAAATGCGAGAAAAAGAAAAAGAAACTCGAAACTGAAAAAAATGCGTTTGTTCGTAATGGCAGAAAAAAGTTCGCTTTGGTTTTCGTTCGCTTTGGTTTTCTAGAACATTTGATTGTTATTGTCAAGATGAAAATTTCTGCCCGCTCGTTTTGCTCAGTGTCGTTGGGAACTTGCAGCGCGACCGCAACGCGCTCAAATTCCAATTTCTCAGTTGGTCTTGCGCGTTGCGGTCGCGCTGCGAAAATCCCCAACGACACTCCGCAAAACGAGCGGCCAGAAATTTTTATCTTGACAATATTGCAAAGAAAATTTACCTCTTTTTAATTTAAAAAAAATGAAAAAAAACAAAAAAAAAACATTTTCGGTCAAAGGTTTCGTGTTTATTGTGGTTTGGGAACTTTCCCTTAAAATTTCGATAATCCACGGCGCGAAAAACATGAACTTTTCCCAGTTTTTTAATGAAACATTTCTAATTTTCCCCCCGAGTAGTTTCACTTCCTCAGGATTCCAAGAATAAACTCTTGAACCGAACAAAAACTAAACCATAAAAAAAAACAAAAAAAGAGAAAACTCCCGTAGAAAAACAAGATCATTAGTGTGGGCGACCAAAAAATAATATAACGACTTTCTAAAAAAAAAAACAAGCATATTACAGCATTTTTTTCGAAAAGAAAAACGCACCGTTTTTCGAGAATACGTGCCGAAATTTCATCACATTATTCAACATATTACCAGTTTTTTCGTCATCGGAAATCATTAAAAACCCACACGAACAATTTTTGTTTCAGCTTGTCACTTTTCCTTTGGATTTGATTGAGGTTTCTCTCTATCTTTAAGAATAAAAAAAGCGAAACCAAAACCATAATTGCTTCCTGTCACCTTATATCTTGTGTGACTTGGTATAAATATCTTGCAACTTGACGAATTTTAGTCATTTTTATATTTTCTACCTTCCTTGGGACCCCTTACGAAGAATGTTCTCCTTGTATCTATTCATCGCCCTTTTCATTACAATTTCCTCATTAACCAATGCATATACCATCGATCGGGCCTGGGCTTACCCATCAATGGAACAGCGAAAAAGTTTCGACGAATTGGAGCTTGGGAAGTGAGTTTGTGATTTTTGAGGCTGCCTCTATTCTTTTTCAGACTGTCTCTAAATTCAAATTTCCAGACGTTTCCTACCAGCCAAGGAAAGAAGAGCACCTTTAGAAGGGTTTGAAGACATGTCAGGATTCTTGCGAACCATTGATGGGATTCAGAAGCCGAGATTTGGTTGACATATCTATTCTCCTGCTTTTCTCTGTCTCTTCACTTCTAACTCTTTTTTTGTAGAACAACTTCTTTTAAGCCCTTTGTTAATAAATAAATAAATAAATTGGAAGATAACATTTTTTTCGTGCCGAGACCATCCAAAGTTTGAAAAAAAAAGAACTTAAAGCGAACTTCTCGGCACTTTGAAGAAATGCGGAATACATATTTATTATTTTTTCATACGATTTCTATTCAACTGATACCCATATTGATAACTTTATAGAACAAACAATATTTTCGTGGCAAAACCCTCCAAAAAATAAATTATTTGCTCCTTTAAACATATCTGTAGAAAAAAACTAGATTTGTCTAGGACGAGATGTTTTACTCATTTGTGACGTCGACATGAAATTCAGAAAACCAATTACACTCGGAAACAATCAATCAGAAAAAGTTTCCATAATTTTTTCCTAATAGTAAATACTTTAAGAACATTTTCGGACGCTTTTTGGTATTCTAGAAAAAAGTTTGAAATTATTAATAAAACCAGAAACATAACTATTAATTTTTATTAAATATCTTTTTCAAAAAAAAAAACAAAAAAAAAACATAATTCATTCAATTTTCTTTTCACTATTGTTGTTGAGATCAAACATATTTCCCGCGTATCTTCCCAATCGATAAACACCAATATGGTGTAAAAACTGAAAAAAAGTTCATTTGGATTTGATTGAAATTTAAAAACAAAACTAACCGCTTCCACGTATTCCCACAGTTGATAATTTCCATAAAACTGCTGTGGAATCCTTGGCTTTCGTTTCAATCTTGCATATGGTCCCATTGATGGTTCGAAGACAAAATCTCGGAGTATCTAAAAATTTTAGGATTTTTATTGGGTACAGTGGAACATGTTTTATTCAAGCTCGTTTACCTTGTACATCGATTCATGCTGATAGAGATTCTCATAAAAATCTGGAGCCAATTTTCTGAGCTGAAAAATAAAAATATTGATATTCCTTAAAATTATGTACACCTTCGGCAGATCACGTCCTGGGATGTACGGAAAATCATGATGTTCTACATGATATCCAACATTGAAGGTGCAGAGGTTCCAGAGACCATAGTAACTGAAAAAATGAAGATACATATGTATTCGAACTGGATCGAAGTTGCTGATTTCGGAAAAAATTTCTCAGATAGGTTTTCAAATTTTTTTTTAAAATAATTTCTCAGAAAAATTTAAATTCCTTTTTCCTCAATCTTACAATAAATGTCAATACAAGGTGTCACTGAGTTGTATACCTAAACGTCTCCTGGTCCTCCTTAAAAGCATAGTGTTCAGCAATAAAATGCCCAGCACTTGGATGAACTCCCATACTCAAAATCGTTCCAGCGAACAGATATACCAACGATTTAAGCCCGAAGAAGTATAAAATGAGCAAATCAAATGCTATTTGAATAACCGCGTTCAAAATCTCAATATCCGTCGGAGCTTTTTTATAAATAATCAGCGGTCGGAAAGCATAGAAGAATGGTTGAAACATGAGCCAGAGAAACTTTCGAGGTGTTGTTGTGAAAAATTCCGCTTCAAAGGTTGTTGGAACATCCGTGTCAAGACCATCTTCTCCTAAAACGAGTATTTTTTTAAAGTATTTGATTCTAAAGAAAACATTACCTAAATATCGATGATGTTCCACATGGTACTTTTTGAAGGAAATCGAAATCGGCACAGAAATTGGGAGATTCGCCCAAATCCCAAAAAATCGATTTGTAAGTGGATACTTGTTTCCAAATGCTGTATTGTGAGAGATGTCATGGATGGCCAGTGTTAATGCATGGTTAATGATGCCACCACAAAAATAGGTTTCCAGAAAGATTAGTATCCAATCGGCATCTGAAAATAGTTTGGTGATATATACCATTTCAAAAATCAAAAGCTCATTTCATTCGAAAAACATGTAGAACAGCATGGAATTTTCGCACTCTTCACAATTATGGACAACTCAGTGAAAAAAATCGCAAAACAACTAGAAAATAATCAGAGGCTTGTTTTTTTTAATATCTTTCAATTCTAAAAATTTTTATTTTTTATTCAAACTGCCTCCGAAATGTACCTCCACTAAACCACACGTTTTCGTAATTGCGTACTCTCGTACGAACTTTGAAAAATATTTTTTGAGATTTTCTTCGTGTTATAAAAAAAAGCCACAAACCTTGCAATAACCAGCACATAAAAATCTGAAAAATCACCAAACTGCTGACAACATATTTCAGAGATGGGTCTACGCCAAATAACTGAAAAAATCAATATTTTTCCCATTAAAAAAATTGTTTTTCAAAAATCCTACCTTTTTCACTTCCGGGTATTTCTTCGCAATCGCTTCCCGTCGACTCATGTGCGGTTGTTCTGTTAATGTCCATATAAAATCATCTCTGCTTACTGTTTGGCCCATCTTACCCTGGAAATTTTAGAATTTTAGCTTCAAAATTAGGTTTGAAAAACTGACGAAGTAGAAAAATATTTGGAGCAAAGTAATGGCAAATAAAAAATACGAAAAAATGAAGTGGATTTTTTTTTTCTAAAAACGTGAACTTTTTTCGAAAAATAATTGCGTGAAATTTCTTTATTACAAAAATGAAATAGAAACATCTGAAAACAAAAATTGAAGTATTTTATTGAATAGTAAATAACTTTAAATGAAAAATCCAGATAACATACTATTTTTAAAATAGAAAATATCCTTAAAAAATAAATTTTTTAGCTTTTTTCAAATGTGTCCCCTAGCGCACGGTTGGTGTTGTGGTTAATATTTTAAAACGTTTTGAGCCGTTCATTCAAAAGTTCAGAGGTTCGATTCCCAATGCAAACTAAAGTCTTTTTCTTCAATTTATATCAAAACTTTTTAAAAAAGAATGTTGCAAAAACACAAAAAACATCATATTTGTTCGAAAATCAATAAATGCTCATTGTTTTCAAATGATAAGAAATTTATTATACAAATGACAAATATGTATGTTTTCTAAAAAAAAAACTATAAAAACTGTATCAAAATTACAATCCTTTTGTGAGTCACCTACATAGTCTAGTACGAAATAGATGGGAGGAACACGGGAGGGGGGAATAGCCTTTATTTGCTCTCATTTTTATTTTCTTTTTTGCTAATACAGGAATTATTGTTGGCCAGGGGCATGAGAGAGGGAGGTTGTTAGACAGAGAAAAAATACAGAACATTTTCTCCTTTTAAGTGACCTTTTAAAGAAAAAAATGTTTTATATGCAAACTTATAGATTTTTTTCACAAAACTTAATCCTTTAAAAGAGGCTTACTATTTAAGACGATTGCTACCTCAAGCCTGTTTTTGAGTAATCAAAAATTTTTGAGGACTATTTTTTAGTGAATAATAAGATGCCCTGTTTGCATAAAAGTAGGCATGACTTACTAGATCACAGTTGTTTTGAAATAGCGAAAATGATCACAGTTCCAATCTAGGAAATAATGAAGAAAAAATAACAAATAAAGCGTATGTCGGAAGCCATTCAAAAAAGAGGGAAACCTTGACAACCCGTTCAGAATTAGTAATTGTGTGGCTTCAGGACGAAAATCCTTTGAAAAAAAAAGAAACATTTTCCTCGTTTTTGTTGCATAGAAACAAGAAACAGGACCGAGAAAATCGGGGGTGTCTATGATCTCTTCAAAACAAGATTGTTCTGTTCTTTTTTCGGCAAAGCCATTCTCAAAGTGCTGCTCGAATCGAGCAAACAGTCAAAAAGCAGAAGAAGAAAATTGTACGTAGAAACATCACTTACAAATGTTGACACTGGATAAACAAGCAACATACACGTAATTGTTGAAAGTTCCGATGAAGTGAAAAGTGAACTTTGGAACGGTTTATGAAACGGTAAGCCACGCCCACTTTCGGAACATTTTTTAGCCTCTGTCGACTCAATTAAAAAAAACCGCAAATTGGACAATTTATTATTTATTTACAAAATTTTTTAAGAGACGCCCACTTTCAGCAAGTAGGTCACAGTTTCTAGTACAGGGTGTTCAATAAATACTGAAGGACGCTTTTTTAATACAAATATATTTGTATACAATTTATTGAGAATTTTCCTACTCCTTGCATTTGTGTTTGAATCGGAGTCACGTATTGTAACCGAGTTCAAGCCCTCTTTGCTCGCGGGTTTGAGCTTACATTTTTCAACGTTACTGACCGCCCTTTTTTCATAAAAATCTGATAATTGGTCGAATGAAAGTTCGATTCCCACTTCAAACATATATTAAACTTAAAAGTTTGTAAAATGAGAAACAATTTTTTCACACAGTTTTGGGGACCTACTTTTTCTTTTGTCAATTTTGGATCCATCAAAAAGTGAACTTTTCTCCATAAAATATTCATAAGTTTACGAGAACTCGAAATAAATGTTTACGAAACATTTTGTTTATCATTTCCTTATTCAAATCCGATAAAAAATGTCAAATCTTACAAATAATATACCATTGAAGAATCTGAGCACTATTGATGAGATTTATCATTACGGGATACAGCCATCAGGTTTCTTTTTGAGATTTTAGATGCATCACGCTCCTTTTTGCAAAAAGTGCTCATTTTATTGTGTGCACTTTAATTTGCTGAAAGATTTTTATTTATTTTCCAGGGCACTATGCTGATGAAAAATTCTTCTTTGCAAATCGTCTCCTTCTCTTCACCGCCTATTCCTTCCTACCCTACTCATCTGGAAAACTTCAATTCAAAGATGATCCAAAAAATCGGATCCTAACTTCATTAAACACAACTCGAAAATTTGAAACCCTTCTAGAAATCGACGCTCAGCCTTCAATGAATGGAAGACACACGATTCATCACAAATTGCCATATTTTTTGGCAAATCAGGCGCTGAAAATCTCGCACATTTCTGACGAATGGTGTAGAAGTTCTCGACTTTTTCATCTGGGATTTCGAATTCATCAAAGCTTTAAAGAGAGCGGGCTACCAGTTGAGATTGCATGTGCGGCGTGTCATCCGACTATTCAAGGATTGCCCACGTTTTATTATCTTTTCCCGGAACGCGATTTTATACAAGAATTTGGGAAGTTACAATTATTTTCTAGACCTGAGATTAATGATCCTTTGTACTGTGAAACCTCGGATTGTGAGAAGAATCCTAGAATGGCAACACTACTTGGATATTTTATGAAAATGTCGCAAAAACTTTCAACTCAAAAATTCGAATCACATCAATATTTATCAAGATGGAATGGGGAACAAACACCATTTGAAAATGATCGAAAATTGCAAGGAATTCCAGATGGAAAACTTTGGATGCAACCGGAGATTTTTGATAAAATGAGGATGGAATTTAAGATGTTTGGGATGACTACAATGTGTGCCATGGAATTGGACGATAAAATAATTGGTAGTAACGTTTTTGTGAATACTGATTTTATTGGAAAGGAGAAGAAGGAAAAAGGAAGTAGGTATTTTCTTTAGTTAAAAATATTTTACTTTAGAAACTTGTAGATGTAAAAAGTAGATTTTGAAATAAATCATTATGAGAATTCTAAACCTTTGCATTGATTTCCATTGATCTAAAAACGGGAGGCTACATATTTACATACTTTCAATGTTTGGAAAAGTTCACACTTTCAAATTTCTTCAAATTAAAAGTTAAACTTTAATAATTTGTCATTGACCGCATTTCGAGCACCCATCGTGACTTTACGGAGCTAATGAATGTTTGAAAAATTTTCGGCTCCAAATTGTTCCCAGCTTTCCAATTTTAGTTTTGTCCTCGAATTCTGAAATTTCTGATTTCCAGCCCAAAAAAGCAAAATATGAAAAAAAATCTATAAATTAACAAGAAAATGTTGTGAAATCGAAATTTTGTTTTCGAAACTGCACATTTTTATTCTTGGATTTTTGGAAGTTACCCAATCAGAAAATTTAAAAGAAATTGTCAATTATTTTTAGTGAGAAAATAACATCGATTATCACGACAGAAGAAGCAGAAAAATGTAATATTTTCAGGTCCTAGATCCAGTGAAGTGTTTCGTTATAGTCATTATGAAACGTTCAATGTGGTGCAGCAATCTGTGAAGTTTCCAAATTTTAATTTGGAGGTTTGTTATTGAAAAATTGATTATAAAAAACTTGAATTTCAGATCTTTGTAAATTGGCAAAACTGGACATGTTGTTCTGCTTGTTGTTGTCCGGCATCGATTTGTGGTTATGAGCATCAAACGGCGACGAATTGGTTAGTTTCAGAAAACATTGAAAAAAAACGTATTTTTCAGTGAAAGTGTATACTCGTCAAAATCAAGGAAAGGACTATTGTCTATTCGAAAAATTGACAAGAATGAACTTCTACGAACTAAAAAGTTTGTTAATGCTTTGGATAGGATTTTGTCACTTCCACCGTATACGTAAGGTATTTTTAAACATTTTATCCGAAATTCGGAATTTCAGACAGACAGGAGTCCCAATTTATTCCACCCTCGTTCAGGGACCACTTTTCAATGAAGTCATAGCTGAAATTCAAGGGGAAATGCTAAGAAGATTTTTAATTGCGAATAAAAATGAAAATTATCAAATGTCAAGTGGGATATTCATTGAATCAATATCTTGTAAATCTGATCCTCAAAAATTGGATTGTTTGGAATGGGCAAAATGCCAAGGAGTTGAATTAGACGCGAATTTTCATGACAATTCGGGTGATGGAGCGGATTTGTGTAGTCAGATACAGTTTGTTGATGTTCTCATTGGTAAAAAGGATGAGAAGATTGTGTAGGTTTTTGTTTTTCTTCGAAAAATTAAGGTTTGCTAAACAAACGCTACGTGTAAGTGCGTAGTCTTGTACTGTACATTTTTCAAAATATTGACCTTCGGATCAAAAAACGCATTTACTATTTTTCGAATGTTTTTTTGCCATTACTTTGCCGTTTCTGGATGTAAATTTTGTTTTTTTTGGTGCCATTCGATAGGGAATCAAATTTTCTTTCATCATACACATAAGTTCTGCCAGCGTGGACGCCTTTAATGAAGAATTGCTAAGAAACTTGAATGTGCGGTTCCATAGCGTCGAAATTTCTTTTTAGCACAAACCTCAATGAAAATCTTCGCATTCGGATGGATCCAGAAGTTCACGACATGCAAGCGATTCAAGCAGAATGGAGAGTTAATATGAAAAAACCTGAAAAATATGACACTGATAAACCATGTCATTCTCAGAACATTGTTATACGAAATAATGAGATTTTGATAATTCGTCTGAAGAATTTTCGAATGTAAGATTTTCAATCCAAAATTTCTTTCATAATAATTTCTTATTTAATTTTCAGAAAAATCGATCTTCTTTTAAATTCCAAACAAAAAATCCGCATCAGTTTTAAAAATGCATCTAACCAAAGGGATAATGAAACAGTTTATTGGACAGTGTTGTATTGGTCGATGGCGCTTACAGTTTTCTTTACAATGCTTATTAGTTTTGTCATTTTTATGCATCGCCAGAAAACTAGAAGGATTGAGAATATTTTGAAACAAAGATTGAATGAAAAAGGGGTTTTATGAAATTTTTTCTGAATAAATACTTTTTTTCAAAAAAAGGAATAATACAAAAACTCAGACAACCGTGGAATCCATTCAGAACGAACTCGGCCCGAATTAATTCCTGAATGCACCGGGAATCCATTCCAAACGGCTCCCCCCAAACGCATGGGGCGTATTCGGGGGCATTATGTGTGCGTGCGTGTGTGTGTTTGTATGTGCAGAGATGAAAATGGAAAACCTTTTGGTTTATTAATAAAGAAAAGAGCGCGGAATAATAACAAAAAATGAAAAAAAAACAGTAAATATTTATCAATATAAAAATTATCGGTTAATTTTACCATTGAGCCAGATCATCACAAAAACTTGTCGATGTTCCGTTGATCGTTATGTTTCGTGAGTCATTCCAAGGCCTTGGCTTCATTTTGTTGTTGAATCTCGAATAATTGAAAACCCATTGACTCCGCTTTCGTGACGCGTTCTTTCATCGTAGGAAATCTGTAAGAAGGGTATTTTCTATCGAAAAATGTCTATAAATATTACCTGAATCGATTCGAAAACACTTTTTTCAATCACTGGTTGAATTGAAATCACCCTCGAATAATCATCATACTCGTAAGTAAACGAAGTAGCCAGGTTTCGAATCACACGTTCTTTTCTAGAAATAAGATGACCTGAAATTTTAAGTTGATTTATTTAAAACTATAAATAAAAATTATACCTTGTATCGTAACATTTTCGGTCATTTCATCACATCTGATTCATCCGCAAAGTTCATATTTAATCTGGAAGTGAAAATTTTTAAAACTAAACTGCGGAAAATATAAATTTACAAAAAAATAAATAAATTTATTCTTGAAAAAAAAACCGTTCTCGCATTTGAGCCATCAATTACGTCCACTGACGTTTTTATCGTGCGTCCCCCCGAATCCGTTCCAAAACTTTGGAACGAAACTGGAAAGATAGCAGAACGTATTCCGAACGAATTCGGAAGGTATGTCGGTATCGTCGCAATTTCTCATTCCCCCCTAGTTCGTTCGCGCATTCAGGGGCAAATCGAGTTCGTTCCTCTTTCATTCCTTCGCTGGAATCGACTCTGAATGGATTCCGCGCTTGTCTGAGTTAACTTATGCATTAGGCACGATGGGCTACAGTGAACCGACTATAACTAAGAAAATTCACTACGACAATTAATAATTGAACACAGAAAAAGGGGCGTTTTTAAGGCGTGACATTTTTGCAATCGTGCGGCACGATTACACAAAACGGGGGTATTATTCAAAATGCCATTTGTAAAAAATTCCAGTTTTTGCATGTGTGCAATTTGTCGTAACTGTGTACGCACATTTAAGATTTTATCGCTTTTTTTATGGACCTATTCAGTTTGAAAAAAAAATACAAAAAATGTCAAGAAATTCAATGCAGAAATTGCAGAGAAATGTCGAGAAATGCAGAGAAATTGCAATTTCTCGGCATGTCTTTTTTTTTCACCCAGACTGTCTTTTTGGGTCTAAATCAGATATTTTGGGCCTCTAAGGGCCATTGGGACTCAATACTGAATTTTTGGTAAAATTTCCACAATCATAGACACGAAAACAAACATTTTCCATAAAATTGTTTAAAGGGACACAGATTAAATCGTTTGGGTCTCGAAGAAAACCAGTTCAAAAAATGCAGAGAAATTGCTATTTCTCTGCATTTCTCGACATTTCTCTGCAATTTCTGCATTGAATTTCTCGACATTTTTTGTATTTTTTTTTCAAACTGAATAGGTCCATTAAACCTTTTTGCCATATTCAATTTTTTTTCATTTATTTATAGATTTTAGAAAATTTATTTCGTCCCCTCAGGGCTCCATTAAAACGTTAAAAATATAATTTCGAAAGTTTATAAATAGGCAGCAAAGATAAAACAAATATATTTTAATATTGATGGACCTATTCAGTTTGAAAAAAAAATACAAAAAATGTCGAGAAATTCAATGCAGAAATTGCAGAGAAATGCCGAGAAATGCAGAGAAATTTCTATTTCTCCGCATTGTTTGAACTGGTTTTCTTCAAGACCCAAACGATTTAATCTGTGTCCCTTTAAACAATTTTATGGAAAATGTTTGTTTTCGTGTCTATGATTGTGGAAATTTTACCAAAAATTCAGTAGTGAGTCCCAATGGCCCTTAGATGCCCAAAATATCTGATTTAGACCCAAAAAGACCGTCTGGGTCGAAAAAAAGACATGTCGAGAAATGCAGAGAAATTGCTATTTCTCTGCATTTCTCGACATTTCTCTGCAATTTCTGCATTGAATTTCTCGACATTTTTTGTATTTTTTTTTCAAACTGAATAGGTCCATGACTAAATAATCATTCATATTAGATTGGAAAAATAGTCCAAACCTTGACCATAATCCCATATGGCTATACCAGCTTCATAGCGATGTGCCAACTTAATTCGTGCTTCCAAAGAAGTCAACGATGGGTAGTAGATAACCGAGTTTCTATTCTTCAGGCGATGTTCCATAACTTCTTCATCAAACTCGTAGGTGGCGTCTGGATCTTTTAGTACTTCCAAAAATCTTCAAACATATATATCATCTTATAAGCTTACAAGGGTTACCTTCCAGAAGTCACAGCTTCCACTCCATTTCTTGAAAACTCATAACCATACCAATTAATTCCAACAAGAGTTTTAGGTGTTCTTTCCCCTCCAAGATAGAAAATACAATTTTCAACCCAATCGTATGGTGAAACTCCAGTTGGTTTATGGCCTCTGTAGTCGTATGTCATGATCTGGAAAAATACCTAAAATTCACTTGGTCAGGGGTCACATCCTAGGCGCCCAAGTTCTTCTTTAAATCGAAGATTATATTCTAATCAATTTAACAAAAATGTTTCCACTTATCTAAAACCATCATTGTTTAAAAGTCTACCTGAACATAATCAGCAGCAGCAATCAATCTCTCATATTCTTGCGGTTCGATAAATTTATTCGGTTGATTATTAGCCTCCAATGGCGCTGGAACCGTAAAAATCACTTTCAATCCGTTCGTTCTCATCTTTTTTGCAATCACTTCCATCATTTCAACAATCAACGTTTTTGTTTCAAGTTTTTGCACTGCCATCAAAGCTTGAATATAAATTTCCACAACGGCACCGTCAAACACATTTCTCTAAAAATGTTAATTTTTCAAAAATCCCTTTGAAAATAGTTTTAAAATTACCTCATAAAACTCTGCAATCGTTTTCGAACAATTAATTGCAGCTTGCGTATTGATAAGCACCTGCTCCATCTCTTTATAGTTCCATCCATCAAACAAAATTCTTGGTACAATCTTTATTTTTGGGTTTCTGTATCTCAAGTCGTCAATCCAGTCTGCAATAACATAATAATTATCATCATTTTATCTATTTCTCTATTTTCAGCTAAATTTATATAAAACTCATCAAAACTTAAAAATACATTTTAAAAAGTGACCATTCGAAAAATGGCTCGCCATTCAGAAATTTTGAAAATGGTTCAATTTCACCGAAATCAGGTTTTTTAAAAACGATTTCTTGGAAAAATCAGACTTATACCGTTAAAAAATACATTTTTTATTTATAAATATTTAAAATAACAAGAAAAAATAAAGGAACCTCGATCAATATCATGTGACCCTTCAATTTTACAATTCATCAATTCGTCATTATTTTGAAATTCTGGTTTTGCTTGAAGCCAAACTGGTGAAACGTAAGACAGCTTATGAGCTGTTTTCCGAGCCAATTCGTATCCGTGATTATTCCATGGTGTGATATAAGCAAGTTGCACAATTCTATCATTCGTAATATACGATTCATCAGATAGTTTTGAATGTTCTGACATAATTGATATTCTTGTAATATCCGATGGTTTATATCTCATCGCCTCAATAACATCTTGTGTCAATGCTTGTGAGAGTCCAATGCTAATTAGCTGAATAATACGCATAATTATTATTCGCATGATGGTGCCGGAATAGAAATAAAGAGTAAAATCAATGTGAATGAAGTCTCGAGATCATAAGTATCACGTGACCCGATTTGTAGGATTTGAGCCGAGGTATTTATGCCCCCGTCGAAGCATGTTGATTTTTTATACCTTTGTCAAATAAATTCGGAAATCTTTGAAATTTGGGAGAAATTTTGAAAATGGACCAAATTTAAAATCCTGTGACATTCAAACTCGCTGAACAGCTTGAACCGAATTAAGATCTATTAAAATTGTTGTAGCTGGCACTTCAGTTTTTGCGATCCTTAAAGGAGGGCTTTACGGAGATTATGAATGCGTCTGGGATGAAAATAGGCTTCAGACTCATTCCAAATATGTACTTAAAATTTTCTAAAACCACCTAGAAGCCGAGAAAACACGCTTCAAAACAGTGGCCTAGAAAAAAGGGCCACCTGGCCGAACTTTTTCCTATGAGCTTTTTTCGTGTTTCGTTAATAAATAGTTATGCAGAATGCTTATAGTAGTCCTTTTTAATGTTTTTTTTAATCCTAATTTATGTTTCATTTTTCATTTTTTTGGACTTTTCATGCCTGCGGACTAGTTTTCGCCGGTGGCCCTTTTTTCTAGGCCATTGGTTTGAGGCGTGTTTTCTCGGCTTCTAGGTGGTTTTAGAAAATTTTAAATACAGATTTGGAATGAGTCTGAAGCCTATTTTCATCCCAGACGCATTCATAATCTCCGTAAAGCCCTCCTTTAAAAGTCAATGTTATTTCGACGTATTAATATGCTATTTTGTTTACTTTTTCATACCAGAAAATATTCTTTTCATTTCATTCCAAAACCCCATGAAAAAAGTGCTAATTTTATCTCTTCTTTCAATTTTAACAACATGCCAAAAATTGACTAAAGAGGAAAATGCTACTCTTCAATCAATGTGTGGAACAAAAACAGGATGTACTTTTTTTCGAATTTCGTTTGACTAAAATTCATCCATTTTAGTACTGCTGTACAACAAAAAAGTTCAAAATGGAAATCAAATTATTGATATAGTAGAGGCACCATGGGTTGTGTCAATATTAATGAAAGCTGGGCATGGTAGGTTCAGAGATATCCTACACTTTTAAAAAATTTGACTAACAGCATGTCTTTAAGAAGCTCAATGTAGTGGTACCCTCATTTCTCAGCGGCATGTTCTATCTGCTCGTCATTGTTTTGTGGGTTCGGACGCGGGAGAATGGCGTTGGACGGTCACAAACCTTACTTGGAATAATGTCGATGGCTGTGAAAACGACGATTTGATAATTCCTGCAGAAATGAATGAATATTTTACCTACAATTTCAATACTGTTTGTTCGGACTATGCGTGTGAGAAAAATAATATCATACCTAAAGGAACTTTAACAATAAAAGCTAAAAAGGTAGAATACTTAAGTATGTCAAAACTACAAAGATTGTTTTAATACTTGTTCAATATCAATTTTTAGGTGATTCTGCCGAGGATATGCTCTTCTGGTCGCTCCTCGAATTGGTGGAACGAATATGATCTCGCCATAATTGAACTGGAGAACAATTTAACATTCTCAGACGATATTAATCCAGCTTGTCTCACTAGTAAGATAATGCTGAAATTCTGAACATTTTCTAAAAATTTTAAAATAATAGCTTCCAAATAAACGTGTTTGTTTAAAATTTTTAATTATGAAAATTTTAAAAACTCAATTCTTCGAAAAATCATTTTTATTGAAATAAATTTCAGAATCAGCGGTCGATGTGAAACCTGGGAATAAAATATGGTTTGCTGGGTATGGGGCTGATCGTAAGAAACATTTGTTTATTAAATACTTCTCTAAGATTTGCTTGTTTACAGCAAAGGCTGAACCAGAAACAATTGGTGTTCTTAATTATTTCGATTGGAATGACGTAATAATACCCTTTATTTTTGAAAATACTTTCGTTTTTCTTTAGATCAAGGCTTGCAATACCCTTGATTCGAGAATTGGAGATAATTGGCTTTGTTCAACCATCTTGAATCAACAAATGGGTTGCAGTGTAAGATTTTTTCTCTGGATTATGTATCTTTCATCGTGTTTCTAGAAAAACTGTTTTTTAAAAAAACTATTCACGTTTTACACAAACAATTAAAAAACACTCGTTTGAAAATAGAAATGTTCGCGGGCAAATATTCAAATTTTTATGTACGCTATAAATTGATTTTATGATTTTTTCGTATTTTTTCAGGGTGACAGCGGAGGGGGTTTAATAACCACGGTCAACCAGAGCACAACAATTGTAGGAGTTCTTTCTATGGCGACTCCTTGTAATACCTCGAACACTGAGGATATTGGAGTGAATTTTTATGTGAACCTGGGAAGACATATTGGAGATATTTGTAGACATACTGGTGTTTGCGTTGAATATAACTTCCAAATTATGCATTTTTCGATTTTTAGGACAGTTGTTATTTCGATTATGAGGATTTATTGCATAAGATTATTTTTTTGAAAGTGAGTGCTTAAACATTTCCTGAAAATTATTTTTTTTCCAAAGTTGGCCTGTTTGACAGTTAATTTTTCGAATTTTGAGATTTTCAGCTGCAAGCTTGAAAATGTTTGCTTAAACATAAAGTTTATGAGAAAAGGAATATAATTGAATAAAAATCAAATCAAATAAGAAAAAAGAAGACATTTTACATTTTCCTGACGCGTTTCAAATCAATCGATGACGGCGTCATAACTGCAGGTGCTTTTCTCTTTCTCGAGGCGTTCTGGAAAAAATCAAATTTCTAACAGACCTTCTACATAATTTTCCAAAGAAAAATGCATATCTTTGTTTAAGAAATGAGAATTTCCAAAAAATTTAATCATTGCTCTTACCGCTGCCAAATCTTTCTGATTAACATCGATATACGAAGTGATTCTTCGGGCCGTCGCAGCATTTCCTTCACCACCAACAGCACTTTCGTGCAATCCACCGTCTACCAAGTTCGATACTCTCATCCGTGGCTCAATTTCGCATGGCTAAAGCTTCTTTCATATTAAATTATCAAAAATTGTTTATTTACCTTTCCATTCTCATGAAGCCTCGTTCGAAGACTTTCCAACTCAAACTCCGTAGTCTGAAGAGCTGATTTAAGCTCAATAAGTAACATTATCTGAAATTTCAAATTTCAGACTTTCATTTTTAAACAATGGGATGGAAAACCTGAGATCTAAACTCGTTGTAAATTTTCATAATCGATTCCGATCCGACGGGATTCATCTCCATTTTACATTTTTCGAGTACAATTTCAATATTTTTCAGTTTCTTCTGTCCAATATTTGTCGGTAGCTTCATTTCCTGACTACGAAGATGAGCACCAGAAGATTTGAATTCCGAGAAGCGCAGAGTTGACACTGATATGTCCATCTGAAAAATTAAAAATTTTAATAATATTATTGAGTTTTAGAATTACGGGATTAAAACTGCTAGCAGTAGCCGTCGAAACTGATCCAACTTTCGTTCGGAACACACTCTTACGCTTCGAAATAGCCACATTTCCTGCAGAACTACTTGTTGATGGGCTTGCCGGTTGATCAGTCATATTTATCAGCTTTTGAAGATCATGTGCCTTCTTTTCTCTTTCCTTCTTACGCATTTCGATCCTTCTCAACTCAGCGGTCAAATCTTCTTCTTCTTGCAACTGTTCTTTTGTTCTATCCCATTGTTTAACAAGTTGCTCTTTTCGCCGTTTTTCATGTTCTGCATCATAAGCAATCGGGGTTGCGTTTGGATCCTTAAATAAAATTAATATTATATGAAACTGATTCATTTAAATCTAACTGTGCTCACAATGCAGTCCAATATCTCAAGAAACTAACAAATTGTCAAAGTGAGCTCAAACGATTAGTAGAAAAGTTCAGAGGTCTTCATTTTGTCAATACGCCATGGAGCGAAAACTAAAACTCGAAAATAATTACCTTCAAAATTGATAATTCATGCACAATAGCATAAAACCGATCCTTTAAATCTTCCATAGATCGCTGAACACCATACTTCTCTTTATCAAAACGATCATAAACAACTGGCCAGCGAATATCGAATCTTCGGCAGACTTCAAACAAATAATCGGTTTCCTCGCGAGACCATTTGCTACATTTCAAGTGATTTTCGTATTCTTCATCGGTGTACGATGGTATTTCGATGACCTTGTTAAAAGCAGCGAATGGATATGGCTTCGTACCATCGATTCGATCGATTCTTTGCCAATGGAACAGTTGCAACCCATCCGATCTCCCCTCATTCGTAAATGGTACCCATTTGAACTTTCTTACTGCTCGGAAACTTGTCTGGAAGGTTCACAGTTGATGAACATTTTTAAAAACAAATAAACTTTACCTTCAATTTCGGATTTACATAAGATTTTCGCATATCAGTTGGCATTATAGACGGCAGTTCTCCAGGAGACACAAGGTTCATCAATTCCCGAGAAACACCGCCATATTTTTTAGCCGCATTGATTGTATTTAACTTTGGAGTAGACTGAAAAGTTTTAATTATCTATTTTGGACATTTATCGGAAAAAACCTTTTTCGATGGTATATTTGTGAGAGAATTGATTTTGGGTGTTTCTCTACTACTTCCTTCTGAAGATCCATGAAGAATGTGTTGGACATCACCTATCATAACTGAAAAACAAATATTTATTTTTGGAGCCGAAAATTGAATATTTTGAGACAAACGGGATAAACTAATATTTTAGGGGAAAATTTTATAAAAACAAAATTCCTATGTTATAGAAAAAGTTACAAAACTTCAAAAAACATAAAAATATCCTCAAATTCATATTCAGCCATTTTCCCGAACACAGCTCCTCTTTAAAGATAATTTATTGCAAACGCGCCCCACTGTCATTTCTAGTTAGATTCGTAGGCTGTCCTTGGTACTGTACCGTTAGCTGAGTATCAAATGTTTAAACATTGCAGATGTTGGAAGCGAAAACCAGATTTTATACTTTTTGCCTTTTTTTTCTTTTTTTGCTGCCTTTTTGTCCCAAAATATCGTTAATTTTTTTGAAATTACGTTCCAATAAAATTAGAATTTTAAATTTTCTACGCTAAATAACGTAATTTTTATTTCGAAAATTTTTGTTCATCGTGTTTTTTTTAAATCTTCACTTTTTGACATAAAATTTGGTTTTTCAGCCCTCAAACTGGAAATAGAGCACAGAAAGGCTAAAATCAAAAGATAGCAGTCCTTCAAAGCTCTTATAACTACTTCAAATCAAATCATGGTAAGTTACAATTTTTTCAATTCAATTTCCGATAGAAAAACAGAATTTTAGGCTGTCGCTTACAAGAATGAGAAACCGCTTGCCGACAATTCGGAGCACCGCATCCGTCTTACCTTGACCTCGCAAAACGTCAAGCCTCTCGAGAAGGGTAATCTATTTATATTGAAAATTTTTTTTCAAAAATTTCTTCACAGTTTGCGCTCAACTCATTGACGGAGCGAAAAACGAGAACCTTATTGTCAAGGGACCAATCCGCATGCCAACCAAGGTTCTTCGTATCACCACCCGCAAAACACCATGCGGAGAAGGATCAAAGACGTGGGATCGTTTCCAAGTAAGTAATTGTTTGCAGAAACATGACAAAAATAGCAGAACTTCTAACAGTCCAGGTTTCGTCATTACAATATTTTCTGAAATGCTTCTTTGAATAGAATTTTAAATTCGAGACTTGGGCTTTGATTGTTATGTTCTGCGATCCATGAAAAATTCTTTATCCTAAACGTAAAAGTGTTTTTAAAATGTAACAATCAGAATAATTGATAAACTATTTTCCAGATGAGAATTCACAAGCGTCTCATTAACTTGCATGCGCCTGCTGATGTTCTTCGTCAAATTACCTCAATCTCGATCGAACCAGGAGTCGACATCGAGGTCACCAAGGCCGACTAAGTGACTAGTGTGGCCGCGAACGGGTAAACGCCGATGCTCATTTTATGAAGTTATCAAGTTTCATCTTTTTTACCTTGTTCGCTGTTGCTCTCATTGGTTTTGATTTGTTGTGTTGGGAATGTTTTGAACATTTCATAAATAATTGTTTAAAGAACTTGTTTTTTTCTCTCTAATTAAGGTTGCTCCAATAGACTCTTGAACATATTTTAGAGTTATAGAAAACTTCGAATTGGTCGTCATCAACTCAAGTAATTTGTTAACCTGGTTTTAACGTTCTAGATTCTCGCAGATACTGAGACATTTCGTCTCATTACTCTTCAAGGATTCGCTAGAAATCAGCAAATATGAGTTGGATCGTGTTTCATATTTTCGTAAATATGTACTTATTCCTATTATGAACCCAATCTAAAACCTAAGCCCAAATGCGTGGCGAAGACATGCCTAAGCTTCTGTAAACTGGCAAATAGTCTAGGATGCATTCAATGTTCTTGGATTTCGGTTTTTGTACCTGAAAAGGAAGTCGTTGCTCTAAATTTTTGAAGCAACCTATTGTCAAACAAATTTAATAGCCTTTGTTGTTGTTCGGTTTGGATCCTTGAAGACGCTATTTATGACATTGGTTTTTATTTTCTCCTGATATTGTGTTCTGTCGTTGTTTTCAAAATCTTATATGTTAGCAAAAACGAACCTGCTTGGAATTTGTAAGCGTTCGAATTCTTAATCCAAAGATTGCGGAATTAGTGACCCTGCTGTTAATTCACAAATCAATTTTCTTTGTTGCCCTCTCGTTGGAAAATGCTTTTTACAACGCGCACATTTGTTTTTAGCATATGCGCTCTATCGAATTCCTACTAGTTACTTTCTTTTATCGTTTATAAAAATGTCACTTTCTTGCTGATGCCGCGTCTGAAAATATGATTTATTCAGTTCAATTTCTGGTTGTTCATATAATTAATCATAACATGGGAACAACTGCTTTTTTTTTTAAAAAATGCTCCGATAATTTGTCTAATTTGTAATTTTAAGCGCTTCTTTTTTTTCTTATTTTCATATATTCTTCGAGAAGTTTCGTTTAAATTTCAGCAGATTAAATGGCGAGTAACATAGCTGGAATCAACGCGGCTTTAGAAAAAGAGTGCCCAATATGCCACAACGAATTCGTCCTTCCGATTTCGATTCCAGCATGTAATCATAAATTTTGCTTTATATGCTTGAAAGGTGAGTTTCTTTAACCATTTTCAAGAAAAAAACCAGGGAACATCCCTAAAAAATTTCTACACAGTCTTCCTTTAAGTTTTGTTTTCAATCTCAAAGTTATCAAATTTAAAAAATGATGATGTTTTTTAGGAGTATGCCTTCAAAACATGGGAGGATGCCCGCTTTGTCGCGGACCGATCGATGATAATATATTCAAAAAAGCAAAAGAAGACATAAATTTGAAAATGGCATTACCAGATTCACCGGCACCAGTTTTGAAAAGAAAGAGAATTGAAGCGAGAAGAGATGGTTTGGACATTTGAAAAAAAAAATAGAATATATCAACTTCAGATTCTTCTCGAAGTAGTTCAGACAACAAGGTTAAGGAAGAAGTTGTTGAAGAAGACGAAGACGTGAAACCAGATGTCAATGCTCTGAGAGCTCAACAAAACCGGGCTGCACAACCGAAACAGGAAAATTACTGGCTTTACGAAGTGAGCGGAATTTTGGAATTTTAAGCTTTCAAAATATTTAAAAATTCAGGGACGTCGGAATGGCTGGTGGAGGTTTGATCCGAGAACTGAGCGCGACATTGAAGAAGCGTATGCTGCTGAAATGCCAATTACTGAGGTTTTTGAAGGAATTCGATTATAAAATGGATTTAATTTATTTAGATCACGATTTGCGGATCTCGTTATATTATGGACTTTACTCAAATGGTGCAATATCCGAAAAACTCTGGACTCTCCAACAAACGCGAACTTAAGTGAGTGTTTTCTTGTTGTGAAAAAATTTAGAAAAAATTAGTTAATAATTTCATTCTTACTGAATCGAATTCTGAAAATTTCAGAAGAGTCGACTCTGCCGAATTCGACAGAATGCAAGTGAAAGGTGTCGCCGGCGTTCTCGCCAAATAATTCGCATGTTCCTTGAAATGTAAATATGCATTTTTCTGCATTTTCCACCTATTCAAACTCATTCATTTTCTTCTATTTATCACGTAACCTTTACTGAAAATGTTCTCCAGAAAAATTTACTTGTTCATTACGGTTCCCATTTTTGTTTTAAGTACGTATTTATTAATTTACGTTGTCTTCCATCATGACACCGAAGCTCTGTTTTTTTTTTGAAATGTATGTTTTTTGGTGAGCTTGATCACGTATTGTTTTATAAATAGTCTTGTTAGAACAAAATAATAATTAACCGGATCATTACGAGGGTTTTGGGCATAGTTTGAGCTCCAACCAAAACTGAAGATGCGAAAATAATTTATTATCCAAAACAATTTAGGATTCTCAACTTACTGAGGCAAGAATCAGGGTGCTAAAAATGGGGATGTCAGTATAATAATTCTAGTTGTACCTAGAAAATTAGCTGAAAATGTCACTTCCAAATCTATGTTAATAAGACTAATAATTTTACTGGTAGTCCAACTAAGCGTCTCACTTGTTTTTTTTTGGTTTTCATCTCCTATTTACATTAAAAAAGCAATCAAATATCCAGTGGTTATCCATCATATTCTCTTCAAAAATCATCTGGTCATTCTCTCCCAACACCATCAAAACTTTTGATTCGAGCCAATGTTGTGAAAATTTGAGTGACAATTGGAGTGTGTATAACAGCTGCTGCTGCTTCTTCTCCTTCTTCTCCTCCAACTACTACGTCTTCCATTTCAACCACAAATTCACCAAAAAGCTTTTTTCTTTTTTTTTGCTTTCCGGGTTTGGCCAAAAACATACAACCCCCATAGAGTTTGAAAATAGAATGGGGTGGCTTAAATACATGCATGAAAAAAAAAAGAATCCCCCAATCCTCCTCCATCTTTTCCCTCTTTTTCTGGGATGCCCCATCTCTCCAAAAGAAATCGATGCAGTTGCAGCTACTCGAGAAATTCCCCTTTTTTTTTGAAAACCCACAAAAAACGCCGGTCTTTTCTCTCTTTCACATTTGCCTACATATATTTTATTTCGGTTTCATTGGCTTTATTGTGAAAATAACTTGATTATCGAAGGGACATGTTATAAATGTACTTGAAAAATATGGGTCCTAGCTCTTTAAAATGTTCTTTTTGGCGGTTTCTTTATAAGAGCATCCAAAAAACATTTCGAAAGATTTTTTTAACCTTCTTGCTCGTTTTTTAGTCTTCAACTTCTTTTGCACGAAAGTTGCATATCACTTCGCTGCACATTTACCAACCCCGCCCATTGTTTTCAAGTTATAAAAAAATATCAATTTCAATTTCATTGCTATAAAATGATTTATTAAAATCAATGATCAGAAACCCTGAAATAATATGTTCTCCTTTTTTGCTATGAAAATATGTTTTTAGACGAATAATTTAATTTGTGGTGTTTTCCCGGGGTTCCAATAGGTTCAAAATGTTCCAGATATTATTTTCCATTTAAAATAAACTGACAACTATAGTTAGTCCTTTTTTAAATCAGATTTTCTTGTTCACGGATTTCACAAATTCTAAGCCCCCGATTTTAGATTCTAGACCACATCCCCAATTTTTATCTATTTTTATTGCGAATATTCAATTTTTGATCATTTAAAAACTACCCTTGAATTCTCTTAAACAAAATTGTGAGTTCTTCATCGAACATCTTAAAAAATGAGATTAGACGGATTAGTACATCGTTCCAAAAAACGAACATTCGTCATACCCCCCCCCCCCCCCCCCCAATTCTTCACGCCATTTCTCTCAAAAAGCATACAAAATTGAGAGAAAGTGAACGTAATTCTAGAGGTTTGGGAAACTGAATGCATTCGGATATACATATTATTGAAATCTGTCTTTGTCTCTCATTCTTCAGCGATCTTTTCTTTGTTCTCGGTTCTCAACGTTTTATATTCAACAACCACTTTATTTCGTTTCAATAGGAATATGTATCGGTGTCATTTTTGTTCTTTGTAAATGCGAAACATTTTTGGAATTATTTTGACGTTATTTTCACAATATTTAAATCCAATTTTCATTCAAAAAATAGAAAAAAAAACGTTCGAAGCATGCGGAATCGAATCCGCGACGTTCGGGTGCAAAAAATGCAAAATTGGTAAAGTTGTGACAATATTTCTAAAACCTTTCTCACTAGCTTGACAAAGTTTGATCGACTCACAACCACTTTGAACTGAGAATTTTTCTTTAAAGCCATTAAAAATTTTTCAAGAAAAAAAAGAAAAGCAAACAAATGTATTGTACTTTAAACCCACTTTCCTTTCACTCATAAAAATAAAAGCTAGTGTTCATTCATCCGTCATTTCTCCCTCTTCGCCAATTAGTTTTTAAACATTCTTGTATTTAGGATTTCCCAATTCATTTTTCTTTTTTCCCCCTCCTCGTTTTCTATACAATTTCTCATTTATCGGCCAACCGATGAAATTTATGTTCTTGTCGTTGTTTACCTTGCAACAATATTGTGTCAGTTGTTCAATTTTTATTTATTTATTTATTTCTAAAAAAAAATATTTTTTTTCTGCAGGAAAATATGAGCTTTGGAAAATTAGACCTGGTTGAAGAGGAATATATTGCTGAAAGTGGTGATCATACGCCTGAAAAGATAAATGGCGAAGAATTAGGAAATGGGGAAAAGAAAGGTATTTTTTTATTATATATTTTTTTTTGTTTATTTTCCGTGTAACTTTACTTCTTCTTATCGTGGTACAATTTGGGTTGCTAGGTCATTTTATTCAGATTGGTGCTCAGAGTATTGTTTTCTTCGAATTTCTTAAAGGAGGACTTTAAAATGATTAGAAATGTCAGAAATACAATTTTTTATCAGAGATACATTGATTGACTCTGTAATGCCCACCTTTAAAGCCATCTATATAAATGGCCTTGAAATCCAAATCGGCGATAACTAGTCCAATTACTTATTTTCACAGATTATTTATTTTTCAAACTATATTTAGTCGAAAAAACTAAAATTTACAGAAACAAATGCGAATGGAAACGGAAAAGCAAAAGAAAATGGCAAGGAGCAGCCGCGAGTACCCGACATGCAGCTAGGAAGTGGGTTTTTCTTTGATTTTATTTTAAATGCTGGAACATTTTACTACTACATCCCATTGCGACTACTCCTAGATTATTTTATAGTTTTATAGAACAAATCACGAGATTTCGTTTGGTACTATTGACGAATGAAGATTATCGGAAATATTTTAATTTGTAATTACAAGTATTGATTTTTCAAAAAATTAGTGACAGTAACATTCTTCTTGTAAGTGATAAAAACAAGAGTTCCTATTTGTTTGTTTTCGATTTGAAAATATTGGAAAAGCCAAAATGTATTTAAAAATTTTTGGGAAATCCATCCCGCAGAAAAGCGTACACATCCCTTAAACCCAAATTTCCCAAATTCCAGAATGCCGCTACGTTCGGCTCCACGACAATGTTAACTACGTGGCTGCCTCTCTAATCCTCCGCGGTGAAGGTGACCAGACAGAAGTGCTCCTTATCCAAGAAGCCAAAAAGAGCTGCCATGGTAAATGGTACATGCCAGCCGGACGGGTAGAAGCCGGTGAAACGCTCGAAGAGGCTGTAATTCGAGAAGTTCAAGAGGAGACGGGGTTCTCTTGTGAAGTCGTCGAATTATTATCAATGCAGGTTCAGGGTTCCGGATGGTATCGATTCGCATTTTATTGTAATATTACCGGTAATTTTTTTTAAATATTAAAAACAATCAAATGGGCTTCAAAAGTGAAAACATGTCTTATATTTATAAAGAAATTGAGTTGTATGTCCTTTATAGGGTTTCTAGATCACCTTTTATGATTTCTAGGTCTCGTTGGGTTTCTAGGCCATTAATCAAGATATTTTCTAATTTTTAAAACACGTTTCATTACTGTTCTCGTTCTCATTTTAAATTTAAATCAATCAATATCTTCCAGGCGGTACACTAAAAACAGTAGCAGACCAGGAATCGCTAGCCGCTCAATGGTTCCCAATTAAGGACGTAAAATCGAATAAAATTCCCCTACGAGGAAAAGATTTTATTCGATTAATCGATGAAGCAGTTTCATACCGACAAAATATTCAAAGTGAAGAGGAAAATGTTGAAAAACCTGGAACAATTTCAAGAATTTTGCCGATTAATGAGAATGTTGCCGGATTGTTTTTAGAATTTTTGATTGTGAAGCATAGTAGAGATGGGTGAGATCCTTTTTTAGAAACTTTTACTCTCAAATTCTGAAAATTCACAAAAATTTATGATTAAAAATTTAAAGCGCGTTAAACCCAAATTCTCATGACGTTTCACTTCAGAAATTCCAATTTTCAGCCTTCGGACAGAAGTTCTAGTCCATAAATCAATAAAAGATGAATCAGACTTATTGGAAAACGACCAGCCGTTTCCAACAGTCGAGTTCGGATTTGAATATTTCTTCGCAATGGTCGTTTCAAAATGTTATAGGGTAATCACTTATAAGCTAATTACTTATTTTCAAAAAATATTCTCCTTTGTTTTCAGCATCTTCTAGAAGAGGGTGCAAATGTGGTCTTCGCTCCATCACACGTAGTTCGAGTCAAATGTCATCCAAAACCAATGGAAAGTTTAGAACACGGCGTATCCATGAGAGTATACTGTCAACATAAGCAATCCGCAACTAAAGCCATCATCCGAAGTCCGAGGTTGGTTTCACCTAATAAACTTTAAAAAACAATTCTTCATTCTCAGATATCACTGGATCTCCATCGAAAATCTCGAAACTCGAAAAAAGCTCCACATTGATCCAAAACAATTTCGACCTTCCTTGCATATGCTATAGCTTAATGTTGTTGTTGAAATTACTTTCATGCCTACTAATAAAAATTCATAATTATTACAACTTCTTGACTAAAGTACCCATATTACACAAGAAAACATGAACAAAAAACAAAGAAAACCAAAAGAAAAAAAAGGGACCCGAAATCGGAAATCATGGTGATGGTTTGAGCAATCTTTTCGTATAAAGAAGGATATATGCACGTTGTTTAATGACATGTGATTCTGGGGCGGGTCGAACTTGTTGATCGTCGAATTGGTACCATGTTCGGTCTCGTTTACCGAATGCAATGTAGTGTCCAGAACAGGTACCGTAGCCGATGTGCACGATAATGGATGAGAGATCATAGACGCATGGCGGATCGTCGGAAAGCTGGAAAATTATTTTTTTCGACTTTAATGCGTTGTTAAATATTTTAAAGTAAAAATTTAACAGAGAATTCTTCACCAAGTATTAATTTTTCAAGACAATTTTTTAAAACGAACCTCTGTCAAATAACCGTCCATCGATAAATTCATCATTGGAAATTCCACAAGACTATCAATTTTCGCACCATTATCACGAAACCTTTTCACATGCAGACATAAAATCTCCGGAAGCCTCTTAATAAACATCTGCTTACTCGAAGTTTGTTTCTGCTTGCAATTCGAACATTCATATTTCTCGCCATATTCTAACATTTCCTTCTCAAAAAACTGATTCAAGCAATCAATAATTCTTATCTTATTCGAATTTATGCGCGGAATGTCCAGTGATAAGTCTATAAGGATAAAATATGATTGAAGCGTTTCAATAGTTTTTTTTAAATAAAAATTACCCATAAATTCATCAACTTTCTCACTACAATTCCTACACTTCAGGCAAACAACATTACTCTGCAAGAATCCTCCAAACAATGATGTTATTAGGGTCTGCTTTTCTGGAAAATCTCCTAGATTCGGGAATTTCTTCATCTCATTGTGCAATTGATCGAGGAAATAACGCATGAATTCATGGGAGTCGTGTTGACGGAATCCTCTGAAAATTAGAACATTTTCCTAGTTTACTTTCTTCAATTGAAAATAGCTACCTAAACATAGGACAATATGAAACTAAAATTTCACGTAAATCGTTCGGCGATGCAGAATTTCCAAAATTGACCTTTGTCAAATTATGAATCAAAATTTTAAATTCGTCAGTTAGGTACAAATTTCTATTCGATCCGTCATCTGGTTTCAGCGACATTAAAGCTTTGAGGGGCATTATGTTATTTTTGAAAATTGGTAGACTTCTGAAATACTCATAATTTTAAAAATTATTTTAAAAATATGAAATTTACATTAATGCTTGTAGAACTGAATTCATATAACATGTGTTTCCAAGATTCTTCAATCCTTTCGGTTTGACATCATCTGAACTACTCGCCGCTTGATTTATAACATTCCCGGTGTATGGTATATCGAACATCGGGCTCACTTTTCCTTTCTTATTCCTTTTCATTGCCCTTTTATCTTTCCTAGACATTGGAAAATCAAATCCGTCGGAAATTCGTGCCCTCTGCGGTGTTGTTCTAACAAGTGGCTCAATTTTTGTTTCATTCTTCACTGTCTCTTCCTCATCATTTAATTCAACATCTTCTCTTTCAAATAATTTTTTTAATGATTCAATGACTGGGAGAAGTGCAGATTCAAACGAAAATGTGACCTCATCATCACATTTATAACTGGAATTATCAATATTTATAGTAAATTTCAAAATCTCTTCATACCAATATGTCTCAAAGCTTATACAATCTAAAACCACGCAATGTTCCGTCTCTTGAAAATGTTCGTAACCGTGTTGTAAATCATCTCTACTACAATAAATATAGCCACAGGTTAAACAAATCACCGATTTGTTGCAATTGTCGCAATCAAAGCAAAATGTTTTGAAATTTTCCTCTTTTCTGAAATGGTCACGTGAATATTTAAATTTATTTTGAACGTTTTAAATATTACCTTTCCCTATTTCCATTAGCTTCAATAAAAAGATTATCTTCTTCCATCTTTTGTTTTTTGACAAACATTTCCTGATGAACCTCTTTCACGCATCGGTCCTGATAAAGGTGGCGGCAGTCCATTCATGTATCTGTAAATATCTTAATTTAAAAAAATAAAAACTAGCAATTTATTGAAAAAAAAATCTGCATTTTTTGAAGTTTTCAATAAAAAGAGAAATAGACAGTGTGTAGCATTAAGAGTTCACAGACACACAAAGAAATGAAAATCATGGTAGTTCGTGGGTCTTCCAACGAATGTTTCTGTGCGCCTTTAACGTGGTTGAATCTGCCTGGCCCAAAATTTTCTTTTTAATTTTTCTACGCTTTTTTTACCTATTTTGTTGATTTTTTGTTGAAAATTTTTTGATTTCGATTTATTTTGTGCCTTTTACAGTGTTCATTCATCCTCGTCCACGTTAAAATTTATCTTAAAGAAGGGAAATCGTCCCCAAAACTCTAAAAATAATAATAATATTTCCATAAAATTTTTCGAATTATTTTTTTCTCATTTTCTCCTGTTTTTATTTTTCTCCCATTGTATTAAAAATCGGAAATTTTCTGTTTTAGGTAATATCTTAGCGATGAGGCTTAACTTCGCTTACCCTGCAACAGGGCTTCAAAAGTCCTTCGAAGTCGATGACGAGAAGAAACTCCGCATCTTCTACGAAAAGAGAATGGCTCAAGAAGTCGCCATCGACGCCCTCGGAGACGAGTGGAAGGTATTTATTAGTTTCGTATTTTTGTTGATAATAAGTTTTAATTTTCAGGGATACGTCGTTAGAATCGGAGGAGGAAACGACAAACAAGGATTTCCAATGAAGCAAGGAGTTCTCACCAACGGACGTGTCCGTCTTCTTCTTCAAAAGGGACAATCATGCTATCGTCAACGCAAGAACGGAGAGCGCAAGAGAAAGTCCGTTCGTGGATGCATCGTTGATGCTAACTTGTCCGCTTTGAGCTTGGTCATCGTCAGAAAAGGTAATTGCATAATTACAGAATACTTTTATCAATTTTTCTCAGGAGACGCCGAGGTCGAAGGTTTGACCGACAACGTCTTGCCACGCAGACTCGGACCAAAACGTGCCTCGAAGATCCGCAAGCTTTTCAACCTCACCAAGCACGACGATGTTACGAAATACGTCATCACCCACGAAAAGACCTTCCCAGATGGTAACAAACAAATTATGTTTCAGATTAATTTTTTTTTAATTTCAGGAGTTGTCAAGACCATCGCACCAAAGATCCAACGTCTTATCACTCCAGCCCGTATCTCCAGAAAGAAGTACCTTATCCGCCAAAAGACCCAACAACGCAATAAGGTCAGAGAAGAGGCTGCCGCCTACCACAAACTTCTCGCCAAATACTCCAAGGTTTGTTTTATAATTGGGGAAAATAGATACAAAAGTTTCTTTTCAGGAAGAACATGATGCCAAGATTGCCCGCAGACGATCATCGGCTTCCCACACTTCCGAATCGGAGCCAAAGAGAACCGGAAAGAAGTAAACATTTTCTGTTGATTTTGTTCCAATGAAATATTTGTTATGTTTCCCTTTTTCACTCGAATTGCAGAACATAAAATAGAACAGTTTCATTGGAATTAGGAACAAAATTTGAAGATAAAATTAAATGAGTATCGTGAATCAGTAAAAAATGAATTTGCACAGGTATTTAAAAAATATGAAATCATCAGAGTTATTCGTTAACCCGAGCTTTCTTTGGAATAATTTCCTCCTCATCGCTTTGCTTTCTCTTCCTAGATGACTCGTCAACCTCGTTTTCTTGTTTGTTGATACCAGTTACAATCTGGAAACAAATTATGTTAAAAGTACTTATAATGGATATCAACCTCAAATTCCTCCCCTCGCAAAGTTTCCTTGCTGCGAATAAAGATTTTGAGCTCCAAGTCTTGAGCAAAATCGTCGCATCCAAGAACGGCACCGTCAGATATGGACAACTCGCTAAGTTTCTTGCATTCGAGATCTGCAAAAAAAAATCATTGAGTAACGCATTTCGTAGGAAAGAAGCTACCTTCAGTTTCTCCTTCCTCACTACTGATAAGAACGCGCATGGTTGTAAGCTCCATGACATCAGGTGATATCATGTTGAGACTTTCTTTGAGAACTTTATCATTGAATCCTTTAACCGTCATTTCAGCTGGATTAAGAACGACAAAACATTCACGTTTTTCCGAACAAACGAAACATTTTGGGTTCGGTTGATTTGGCACAACATCCACCAATACCTGAAAAATTGAAGATAATCGGTGTTTCAGAAAACGAAACAACTATTTACCTGCCCCCTAGTAGTCGGTGCAGTTCTTATGAAGACATTCTTGACCCTATCAAGATCATTATGCACTAATTTAATCGCTTCGGTCACCATCATTCCAGCAACCATTGCATTCGTTGTCGCGATTGCTGGGATGATATTTCCGGCCATTGCTGAAATTGAGAAAAATGTATTTATTGAAATTTGAAAAATTTTCTGCCAAAAAATCCACAATCACCTAAATTTTGAATGTTCAAATTCAGTTGTGCGATGAGAGACCAAAAAAGACAGTTTAGTTTGAAAAAATCGAAAATTAACCACGCAAAATTTCTTTCGAAGAATCAAAAAATGAATTATTTCATACATTCATTTCTTTTTAAAAAATCATGGGAATATGCTACGAATGACGGATTTTGGATTTGTAATTTTTTGCAGATAATTGATTCGGTATAGTATAATCAAAGGTTTGAGCTTTTCTTTTTGAAAAATTACATTTTCTTATGTCAAAATTCTCACAATTCTGGCTACTCATATGAAACTGTGATCAAAGTACTTTTTTTGAATTATTCAAAATTTAAGCATTTGTCTTTCAAAAAATCAATTTTGCTCGAGTTTTCAGTCGCTAAGAAATTTCTGAACTCAATTCTCAAATTTGAAAAAAAATCACCTTTAATTTCAAACATGGACTTGACAGGAATATTAAAAATCTTCGCTCTTATATTTGCACACGCCGCCACAAAAGCCATCGCATCATCATCATCCTTATCCCAAATCAAAATCTCTCCATCTGGAAGCTCCTTTTTACGATCGCGAAGTTTTCTAACACACTCCGAAAACGCGTTAGCACATTCAGCAATCGTCCAAACTTTGTTAACATCCTCCAGAACTTCCTGAACATTCGTATTATTGTTTTCTCCTTCATTTACAGCTTCTTTGAATTTCAAAGCATCTGGACGCTTTCTTTGCTTCCAAAGATGAGTCATAGAGCACAAATAGTTGATATCAGCGTAGAAAAGTTTGTCAAAAAGTTGAATATTATCGTAATTAACATCTTCTGCCCATTGACGAGTGTTCGCCGGTGCACTTTCTTTGGTTTCCCCATTTTCTTCAGTTTTCTCGTGATCTTCTTTTGTTTCTTCTTCTTCACCTTTGTCATTCATATCTGGAGAGACATCTTCATCGAAATCGGCTTCACCGAACAGTTGGCTGGAAATATTTAATTTTTGAATTATTTTAAGTTGCAGTTAGTTTTTGCGGAATTCGATTCTAAAACCAATCGACGGCCAAATCAAACAATTTCGATACATTATCGTCTGCATTCAGTATTTTTTTAGCGTATTTCGTGCTTTAATGGTATCTAGGAATTGCATAGAACATAACTACAGCTAAAATCGGTTGGGCGTTTCGTACTTTTGCATATAATTTGATTCAGACAACAATCCTCTTTTTTTTTCGTTTTGGCCACCTCGATCAGGCTTAAATCAATTAAAGAGACATTTTCAATAGTTTGAATCTCGAAGCGATTATACAAATCAAGAATTTATACGCATCAGAATTTCGTCCAAAGCTTTTCCAACATCTGTATAGGTTCTCTAGAAAAATGGTGTTTGATTACTTACTTGAAAAGATGCTTCGCCCAAACAGTACAATGAATATGTTCACTTGGCGTGTTTCGAATTGTGCATCCTGGGAAAGTCTTCTGAACATTCTCCTTCGCTACACACTCATAACATTCGGTCTTCTCTCGAATAATTACAGCGACTTGTCCAAGAAATCCGGCTGATCCACTTTCGATGAGTGGAGTACGGGTAGCAAGACACATTCGATTGACGTGATTTCGAGCAGCTGGAAGGATATTGAATTTTTAAAAATGAAGAAAAAAATCGAGCTCTGCATATTTCTAAAACTAACCTTTGTTATCCAAAGCATTGATAACAATATCGAAGGACGAGAAGAAGTTGATATTAAACTTATCAACGAAAATACTGTCGTGATCGTAGGAAATATCAATATCGGGACGGAATGATTTAACCGCTTCCGTTGCAATTTTTGCCTTTGATTGTCCGACATGTTCACGACGGAACAAAAATTGACGATTCAGGTTACTTACGTCAATTGTGTCCAAATCAACCTACAATTTTTAGAAAATTGGTAGAAGTCAATTTAATCGAAACACTTACCACGTGTATTTTTTTGAATCCGGTCAATGCCAAGTTTTTCAACAGCTCACAACCGATTCCACCAGCGCCGACAACCTAAATTTAGCATTTTTATTTAAAAAAAAAAGGTTTTGAGTTTTAAAAATCTTACCAACAAGTGTGCTTTTGCGAATCTTTCGTGTTTTGATTGCCAGCCCATATTTCCTTCTAAAAAATTGTATCTCAGAATATTCTTCTCAGCGTTAAGAAATGAATTTTATATTAACGATTGAAAAAAAAAAGAAAATCGATTAAAACGATAATTTTCACGCTTTTTACTTTCCTGAAGAATTTTGTAGATTCAAATTTAATTACAAAAATGATCATTTTTCCTTGTCAAAATACGTCGCAGTTTAATTGATTGGCGAGTTTTCGGGCTAAAATCAACCGAATTAAATATAAGATATATTTGAACCTCTTATATTTGAGCATAAAGCAGAAATTTGGGAAAAAAACCACAAAAAGAAAAATATGTGAAATTTCAATTTTCGAAATTCCGCTATGTGCAATATTTCGTCATGGTGTTATCTCAATTCCGTGCAAACACCGATTCCTTACCGTATTCACCATTCTTCAAAAAATTATTATTTTTTGTTTTTCGTTGATTTTCTTTATCTCATCTTTCAGTAAAAATATATTGTTTTCTCTGTCTTTTACATAAAAAAGCTTTATTTTATTATGCGAGAGTAGGAAAAAAGTAGAAACATCACAACTCAACACCATGCAACATAAAAATAATTTTTTATAAAAATATGTGTAATTTTATTCATTCATTGATACATTTCCATACATTTCAATTCAAGAGGCCTAATTTGATTGGATACAAGAAGAAAAAGAATTTGCAATTGGAAAAATAATGACTAACAAGATAAACATTTAAGTAAAATAAGTATTTTATAGCACTTAAAAAAATGTTATAGTTTTTTATCAACTTCCATACGACACACCGGACATTTCTTGTTGTAGACTAGCCATTTATCAATGCATTCTGAGTGGAAAATGTGCTGGCAGAGAAGAAGTCGGACTTCCTAAAAATTTTAGATTAAATTTTGACGGAGTCATTATTATTTGGACGAAATACATGCGCGCATGTATAGACTTTCAAATTTTGATAATTTAGATTGTTCAAACATTCCCTCTATGTTCTTTTTATTAATTTTACCTTTCCGGGTTCAAAATCACTCAAACAAATTGTGCAACGATCTGTTCCATCCTCATCGTCATCAACCTTCTTCTTCTTCTCGAAAATGATCCTTTTAGTCGATATTTCAATTTCCTGAGCGCTGACACCAATTGGTGCATCATCGGTAACTCCCAAAGACATTAAAGCAGCATGACGATCGATTAGTTGAACTCTAGGATCTCTCATCAGTTCATTCGAAAGCAAATTGAACACCAGGTTCAGTTCGTTCTGATAGTTTTGAATAGCTTGAGTCTGAAATTTTGAAGGATTAGGAGATTGTCACAATTCACGACGGTAATTTCTAATGTCAGGTTAAGTACCGAAATCTCTTAAAGGCAGTATGCCACTTTATTCAATACTGTAATGTTAATTTAGACGTTTGAATTTGAAGTAAATATCATTGGAACAATAATGAATGCAATAAGTGGCACGCTACCCTTAAAGAAGAGCTCGGAGAACACAATACACAGCTCTTAAATGGAATGAAAATCTCTGATGGCCAAGAATTTAATTTTAGCTGTGACCAGACCAATCATCTCTGTTCCAAAAGAGCTCAGATATCTAAGATCTATTCAACTTACCGTTGGGAGCATAAGATTCGCAGCGGCCGCAGCAGCAGCCGCTTGTGGAATAATAGGTGTCGGACGATGTAAAAGAGGCACTGCATTCATTGTTGCACTAAGCCTCTGTGTAAATAGGAAAGGATCATTCATATTCATCCACGGAACCGTTGGCGCAAGTTGTATCTGAGGTGGTTGAGGTGGTGGAGCAGGTGGAGCTGCAGCTTGAAGAGTCTGATTCAAATGCATCAACTGTGTAGGAACAGTCATCATCCGCCGCTGAACGGTTGGATATGAAAGTGTTAAATGTGGATAAGCAGCAGCGACTGGATTGATGAGTGTTTCATCTTGCGGTTGATTAGATGTACAGAAGTGACAATTTCGTGACTCGTGTTGTCGAGCCAGACCCGTTATTTGTTGATTATTAGATGATGAAGATGAATTTGGATTGGTTGACATTGTTGGACAACGACGTTGATATGAAGCGGTTGAATAATCGGTTGTTGTTGGTTGGGAAACGCTTTCGGATGGGTTTATCTGAAAATATAGGAAATTGGGATGCGTCAACACCTTCTTTTTTGCGATATCATAGTTTTTAATTGAATCAAAGACATGGTTTCGATGCTAAAGATTTGTTCGAGCAATCTTTCTTTGCTTTTCTCTAAATCGGACTAATAGCATGTAAAACGTAACGGTCACTTTTCATATTTTGTCTCAGCACGAATGTGCGGAAGATTACCTTTTTCAATCAAGTTTATTTATCTTCACAATTAATTCGCATAATCGAATTGACTCATAATATTTAAATTTTGAACTCCAGGCTTATTTCTACGTAATGTACTTTTGATACAAGTTTAGGGCGTTTTAAGGGCACTAGTGCTTCACAGGTGCAAAATGTGTCATTCTGATTATGTCTATTGGGAAATGTAATCGTAAAGCTCTTTCTTGCACACACTATAATTATTTCAAACGATATATATGTATATATTTTTGGGGTTATTTGAAACAACTGTTTATAAATACTTGTTTATTTTTGAAGCTGTAGTGCCAGTTAATTTTTTCTATGCTGATTAAACGTATTCCTAAAAAATCTGTGTCCCTTTAATTCGCGTCTAGATATGCGCTTTTACTACAGCGTGCATTGTTCAATAGAACGCAATTAGCATTTTGAAAATCGCCTTTGTCTGTTGCAAAAGTGTATGTGCTTTTTTTCACATTAGAAAACGGCTATAAAGTAACGTGTGTAAAATATATTTACTTTCGAAATCTCAAAAACCGTGTTCAGAAAAAAAGTAACTTGTTTTTTAAAATTTGGGTCGTCACTCTATCTGGTTTTCAAATTTTTTGTCAAATATCTGCCTTTTCTCACCTGTATCCGATCACTATCCCTCCTCCGAATTTTTCTTCGCGTATGATCAATATCCGATCTGAAATCCTGACCATCGGCTGTTTCCGCCGCCGCCGCCATCATCATCATCGATGCTGAAACATTGTTATCCTCTGCCGTCGTTGACGACGCCGCAGTTGATTGGTAACCAGTTTGTTCGGCTGCTACTGCTGCAGCGGCCACCGCTGCTGCTGCTGCTGCATCTCTTTGTCGTTTCCTTTGCTGAACTCTCACCACTGTCTCTTTTAACTGATTGAACGCGGCGTTCGTTGAAGAATGATGATGCGGTCGGCGTTGTATCATCTAAGAAATTGCAAGAGATTTTTAAGAGAACTGTTTTTCAGTTTTAAGAGATATTTATCGATTGGTCTGAACTTACCGTTGGCGGTCTCGGATCTGCGAAAACCGGTCGTGGATGAGGATGAACATTGCAAAATGGTGCATTATATTCGGAATATTGTGATGCGCCATTCAAATTGGAAGTTGAGACGCCATGTTGGGGGCTTGAAGAACTACTGCTTGTTGTTAACGGAACACGTGATGATGGACTAGAGTAGATTCGTCGTGACTGATCGATCAATGATAAATTTCCAATATTGTCGAAATATGGGATAACCGGTGACGTAATACTGTTTACAAGCTCCGGCGGAAGTATTGAATCAAGTTGTGAACCTAGCGCATGATCCATAGAATCTTCCTGCAAAAATGTATATTTATTGTTCCGACATTCCGAACTGTGCATTTGAGTTATCCGCAAAAAGTTTTAAAAAACGTCCGATAATCTAGGCAAATATTTAGCCCATTTTGGTCAAACACGTTGCGCTTGCGACACGTAACGTATTATTATCTAATTTACCAAAATGACAAAGAAATAATGAAACTTCTGGAAATCTAACTTTTGAATCTAGCATTGTATTTTACGTGTTTTCAGTCGTTCACTTCTTCTCCACACTTTCAAGTGAAATAGTGAAATTTTTAATTTAAAGTGAACAGCCCCAAAAAACAAGTCTTCCTTCCAGTATTTTTATGAAAATATTCTTCTAATGCTACTCCTCGAATTAAAATCTTCAAACATGCGCAGAAAGATTGAAAAAAATCTGGTAGCAACCGTATTATCGATCTAAAAAGCGATCGATAATTGAGTGGGTTTAGTTGTCAAACAAAGAAAAAGAAAAATCAATAATAAAGACAAACGCTTTAGGACCTAGATTTAGAAAAGGTAAAATGGGAATTAAGTTAAATCAAGTATTGAAAAAGAAGTACGAATCTTTTTTTTTCGAAACGCAAAATTCTGTGTTAGATGGTGCTGCTGCACTAGGGGCTAGAAAAGAGATGTCTTTTCTTTCCTTTCCCCAATGTATGTATGTGTGTTAGTGAGTGAGTATTTCTCTTCTTGTGAGTGTATTGGGTATGTGTGTGTGCTGTTGAGCGTACTTCCATCTCTACTCCTTCTCCTCGTCCCTGCTCTCCTCGTTAGTCATTCTATTGCTTTCTCGTTTTTGACGTCCCTCTCCACGTCGCCATCTATTTCAGCTGGTTCAGCTTCTCCGGCGCCCTCCACGCTTAATCCGTGCGCCACCGCCCAATCGATTCGAAAGCGCCGATTTGTCGTCTGTGGTCTCTTCAGATGAGTACCCTACTTTCGCATCTTCTCATGGAAATTTTCATTTTCACTGGGCGGGTTTTTTGCTTCATTCTGTCTGTCTGTGGGAAGAGAGCGAAAAGGAAAAAGGGACGAACAAAAAAAAACCGAAAACGAAGGAAAAGAAGAAGAAGAAGAAGGTCCTTCTGGAATCGACAATTGTGCTTTAGTTGTCCTTCTCTCCGTCCTATGTTTTATTAATTGAATAACAACCAGTTTTAGTAGGGAAAAAATGAGATTAATTGTTTGGAAAGGTATCAGGTTTTGGAGGGTTTGATACAAGTAATGAAGTTTCAGAAAAGCTTAATAATTTATAAAGCATTGTAGAATGGCCTCGCTATGAAAATAAGCGTTTTTGGCATGATCATTTGAACTTAAATTGGATTCGTCTCATTTTCTTTTCACGGCGAGATCATGGAATAATTTGAAATTGAAATCAACCATATTCGAAAATCTTTGAACCTGTTATCTAGACCTCAAAAGGACATGTGTCCCTTGTCTTTAAACTGAGTAGTATTTGAGTCACGCTGCGAGAAATTTTTTTTTTCGTTTCGTAACCAAAAAAGTGATTATCGTAAGATTATCTATAATTATAATATTTTACTTAATAAAATTTAAAAAAAACTTTCTTGAAAGTAACATTATCTTTAATTTTAAAAAAAATGTATACGTCGAATTCTTAAATTATTCTTCCATTACATTCCCTCAAAACATGACAAATTTTCAGGTCATTATTCCGAGTATGGCGTTCAAATGGCCGTGGCAGTATGATTTTCCGCCATTTTTTACGTAAGTAAAACTATTTTTGGGAAAAGAAAAAAAAATCGAAATGAATTTAGGATTCAAAAATCGCTGAATACAAAAGAGAAGCAATTGGAAGCATGGGCGAGACTAGTTATTGATTATGCTCAGCATTATAAGATTTATACCTTGGATATTGCTGAGGCGACAACAAGTGAGCTGTTCTCGAATCAAAAGCTGAATAGTGGGTTTTTTAAAAAAAAGTTTATTTGAAGAGAAAATGTTTAATTGAAGAAAAGGTTTTCTAAAAAATAATCACAAAATTCAAAATTTTCGAACAAATAAGCTAGAAAGTGTATATAAAAGTACATTTTTCCTAGACAGAATATTTGAATATAAATTTTGTTCAGAACATTTGTAGCAGGACTTGATTTTGGGAAAAAAGTGCATGAACTTATTCTGAAACTTGAGAAAAACATTGTAATCAGTTGAAATTGTATTTTAAGTTTTCTAAAACGATACATAAGAAATTCGATTGTTTATAAATCGTTCAGAAAAATTAATTTCTACTTCATTTTCCCAAGAAGAATAAAATTATGCAAAAAAACAAAAAATACAATGACTTTCTGGAAAATTTAAATTTTTTCCGAAAAAGGTCATTTTCAGAACATGTGGTCAAAAATATTAGAATCAGAACTTTTCTGTGCCGTGTTCTGTTTTGAAACGTGCTTTTTAAAAACTGTATTGAAAATATTTTACTGACATTGACTTAAATTTTCAAAAATTGTTCATGTGATTCATCAGTTGGACAGAAATCACAAGTTTACTATTTCAATTTTGACAAAATGCCAATAATATTCGTTTATTGTATCTAAATTTCACAAACCAAAATTAATCCGAATGTTTTCAGGAAGGTTATCTACTGATGGTGTCAACACTGTTTTACAGTATTTAGAGCAGAAAAGTGAGTTTTTTCCCGTTTTCAAAACAAAATAATTATGTGTTTTTTTGCAGAACTAATCGAATACACAGACAGCAATCGAACACGTTTCCACATTTTCTGGCGGCGTCCGGACGTTTGGGCTTCAATGATCTATCAATGGGCTACAGAAAACGCGTTCCTCAACACTCCTTTAACATTGTATGAGATTACCCATGGCGATGACACAGCGAATGAATGTAAGGAAGTTTTTAAGACAGGGTTTCAATCTCTTTTGGAAGCACATATTTTTTAGTCAATATATATATTTTTTTGAAGTGATACCCTGTCTTTAAAATGTTTTTTTTAAATATTTTTGTTTCCAGCATTTCACAACTTAGAACGCGAGATTTTGATGAAAGCTTTATATTGCCTTGAGGATCAAAGAAGAGCTCAATTAATGAATATTGGAAGCGATAATGAAGGTGTCAAATTTTTCTAGGAGCTTAATTTTATTATTTTTTCTTTTTAAATTCATTTTTTATTGAATGCGATTTGTATTTATTGTATTATATACACTTTTATATCTTACTTGCCATATGAAGAAGAAACATGTGAAATAGTATTAGTTTTGTTGAAGAGAAGGTTTCAGATCTTTTAAGAATTTATCTGGTAATGAGTTGAAAGTTTGAAGGAAAATTGTTTTTAAAAACAGTTATCCAAAAAAAATGCCAGTACAACAGGCGATTAGTGTTGATGAGAAGGATGTGCCGTCGTTTTTGAAATACGAAGATAGGATTCAGGAAGGGGATACAGTTATTGTCTATGTCACGTTTGGACAGATGATATCGACGATTGTAAAAAGGGGACAAACTTTGATGATGAAGTATGGAGCGTTGAGACATGAGTTTATTATTGGGAAGAGGTAAGGGATTTTAAGGTGTTTTTTTTAAACAATCGATTTCGAAATTTGATTATGGAAACGAATTTTTAAATCAGTTGAACAATATTTAAAATAGGAGTACAGTCTTGTTGTTTTTTTAATACTAATTTTACTTGCATTTCTTTTTATTAAATTTGGAAAGCACTTTTGATGTTTTACATATTTAAACAGTATCTTAGTATATAATGAAAAAAAAGTTATCCTTTATTTAGCGATTTGGTTGTGACTGGTAGTTATCGAAGCTTCAGAGATATTGTTTGAATTCAAAATTTTCGTAGTTTTCAAAATAATGGATGACATTGTTTTAAATATTGATAAGGAATTTCAAATTTCAGGGAAAAAATCAGGTTCCAAGCATTTTTTCGGAACAAATTCATCAATTTTCAGATGGGGATGTCGATTATCCGCCACCGCTGGCTATGTCACAATCCTTCGTCCGTCTTCAGAACTTTGGACACGTTCTCTACCCCGTCGCACTCAAATTCTTTACACTGCCGATTGTTCAGTTATACTCCAATTATTAGATTGTAAACCAGGTTCTGTGATTTGTGAATCAGGTACTGGGAGTGGATCACTTTCTCATGCTATCGCTATGGCAATTGCTCCAACTGGACATCTTTATACTCATGATATTGATGAAAGTCGGACAAGGAAAGTGGAACAGGAGTTCAGGGAGCATGGATTGGCTGAAGTCACAACACCGGTTGTTCAAAATGTTTGTACTGATGGGTTTTTTGTCACGAATTCGTGTGATGGAGTGTTTTTGGATGTTCCCGCGCCATGGGAAGCGATTAAGTACGCGGCGAGAGCGATTTCTAGAAGTCGTGGCGGGAGATTGGTGTCGTTTAGTCCCTGTATTGAGCAGGTAGGGATTCTTGAAAATTACGATCTGCAAAGTTGGAAAATCTGGGATTATTAGATTTTTATGCAATTTTTCAAAAATATTTAAGTTCCGTAAAACAATGCAACGTAAATTGCGATTTACAAGAAATTCTAAAAAAAAAGAGATAATTGAAATTTTTGGAAAAAAATATCTAGATGTTTCAATTTTTCAAATCTTGTAATTGTTTTGAATTTGTGAAACTTTTAAAATAATTTTTAATGATTTCTGAAATTTTTGAATTATCCAATATTTTAATTTTTTCAGGTCCAAAGAGCCTGTAAAGCAATGAGATCAGAAGGTTTCATCCAAATCGAAACAATTGAAGTTGTTCCGCAAGTTTTCAAAGTTGTTGGCCAACATAAACAAACTCTGGAAGAATTTGAGGAATCTGGAGACGCTTACCCGAATAGAAAAAGAAATGCTGATGGAGTCCCATGGTAAAAAAAACATTTTTTGGAGAAAAATACCCGTTTTGATGAAAAAAATTGAATTTTCAGTGAAGCCTTTGAATCTTTCAACAAACGAACAACCGGTATCATTCATCCTTACATTCAACCAACCCATACCGGATATTTGACACATGCCACACTTCTTCCCATCGATGATGTTGATGACCTTTGAATCACTTAATACCTTCTCATAATTATTTTGTTGAAATTGTTGTTATTTTGTTTCTTTTTATCATACGGAGAAAAGCTTTCAAAATTAACAAAAATTGAGATGCGTGCGAGAAAGAAAAAGAAAAAATAACAAATCAATATTTAGGAAGACTTATCGGCTCCCTCCTTTTTCAAGGCGACACGATGATTGACCAAATGGGACATGTTGACTTCACTGGTCGTGATTTGATCCTTGACGAAGGCGAGTTCGTTGTCGAGTTCGTCTATGACCTGAAGAAATGTTTATTTTTTTGGAATTTATCAAATTTATGAAGGTTAAAAAAATAGTTGCATAAACTTTAAAAATCAAGGAAATTGGTAACCTCTCTATTTTTGGAGTTTTTTTTGCATATATCTGTAAAAAAAGGTTTTGTTTCGATTTTTAGAAAATTTGGATCCTCAAATCAAGTTTTTGCATTTTTTTCTCAAAAATTTAAAGTTTTGCTTCCTTTATTTCAAATTTACCTTTTGAACAGATCCCCGATTCTTTTCAAGCAAAGTCTTTGCCTTTTCGAGCTCAAACTCCACCATAACATTGGCACCAAGCCAAATCGACACCTTCTCAGGTTTCGGCACAATTGCTCGGGTGTAGACGTCATCGGAAAGCATAAATGTTGTCTCGAAAGATTCCGTCTTGTTTTTCTTCTCAATCAAAATATCAATAATGTTGAGACTGTTGATGAATTCCGGGATTTTTTCGGCCATTCTTAAAATTTTGATTTTTTAAATGTTGTAAAGTAAATTTTTAAAATAAAGCTGTTACCTAGCCCTCTGAGCAATCATACTATTTTCAATATATTTGTATTTTCCGTATTTCTCGCGTACAACAACTTCCGCTTCATCAATTGAGAGTTTTTCTTTTACTAGCCATTCTGCGACGCTTTCCTAGGAAAATAGTGAATTTTCTTTCCTTGTTTTAAACGAAAAAGACTTTTAAAACTTACAATCAATTCGGTGACGGGAATTCCACGTTCTGAGGTTGTTTTAGCCACTTCGGTCATTACTTTCCTAAAAAATGAAGGAAAATTAATTTATTTGCAAGAAATAGGGATGAATTCGAAAAAAATGTAGATACTATGATATACGTTGAAGGAAAAATATAGATAAAAACTTTTCACAGAAAAAATATTGAAAAATGCACTATCCAGGCTTCTAGAAGATTTTAAAAGTGGTCATTTTCCAAATTTTGGATGAATCAAAAATGCGTCAACTAATACGCACTGACGCAGTGTTGGTGAAAGTGAATTCGATTTCTTGGCCCACTTTAAAGAGATGTATCGGAATTTTGCAAAATCCCGTTTAATTTCAATTTATGCAAAAAATCGTTGTGTTTTTCAGAAAATTGAAGCTTTTTTGAATATGTACTTTCACAACAACGGGTGGCACACTTTTCCAAACTCTGCATTCAACATTCCACAAGCGGCGTCGACGGCTACTAGTCCGCCGAAACCGACGACTCCGAAGGCAAAGACTGGAAAATATTGGCAGAGGGGTGATGATGTGAGCTTTTTTAAATATTAGGAAAAAACCTGTAGAAATCTAATAGACGAAGAAACTAAAAAACGACGCAAGAATATCAAACAATTCAACGCAGAAACGTTATAAAATTTAATTTAAACGCAAGAAATTAATATTTTCTATTATTCTCACGTTTCTGCATTGAATTTGTTGCTATTTTCTTGTGACGATTTTAGTTTCTGGATAGGTCTGTAACAATGATATTCAAATAACCTGTTTATGAGCAAACCATCGTTTTTCTATCGGTTTTGATGTTGGAAAAGAAAATACCACTCGATTAAACCCCAATCCAAAAAGTAATAAATTCACAGCAGAAAAATCTCAAATTTTCAATCAGACATTGTCTTTAAAGGTGTAAAAATAAAATCATTTTGTTTTAGGAGCTGGTTTGACGTTTTAGATAATCGTAAATGAGAATCATAACAGTTTAATGTCTTCAAGTATTATTTTTTAGCCTGAAGAGTTCCAAGGACCTTGAATGAGCCTCAAATATACCTAGCTCCCGAAATGTTACTGTCGAAGGAAACCGATTCCAAACGCGCTCTACTGACAAACTCGATTTTTTGGTGTGTTCGGGTGTACGGACAAAAAAAAATAATTTTTCATAATTCGTCCAATAGTTACCAAAAATGCATGTATGCCTCAATAATAATATTTTCAATACGTACGGACACGGAAAAGGCCCCACAAACTTGCGAAAACAGTGGTGCGCGTTTGGAATCGAATTGAACGAACAGTATATTCCTAGCTAATTAAATAGGTCGATAATTAGGCCATCGTAAGGCCTTTTATGTTTCACAATCATTATTTTCGTGGCCTATTTCATTGCTTAATATATTTTTTAAGGATCTGAACCATAAACTAGTACTAGTATTCTTTGACTCCAATATTTCTTTCTAGAAAATTATGGCCGAAAGTGATCCTTCAAAATAAAAAAAACTTCTAATTCCAGGGGAAAGTGTGGTGTACCTATCCATCATGCGGCCTTTCCTTCGAAAACGCCGTCAAAACTAACGCTCACTACAAAAATACGCATCGAATCGATCCGACGGATGTGAAACGAACACCAAAAGCCACCAGCCACTATTGGCGTAATCTTGGCGAGGTATGACTATTTTTGAACGACAAAACATGTTTCGGTCATCGAATAAATACAGGGACAATATGTGTGCGTTCGAAAGAATTGCGGACTCGTCTTCGACACTTCTGATATGGCTGATAGACATTATCGTCAGGAGCATATTATTAAGAAGGTTGATAGAGAGGCAAAGTGCGGATATTCCATGGCAACTGATAATGTGAGTTATGTTTAAAGGAGGGCTTTACGCAGATTATAAATGGGTTTAAAAAATGTTTTTTTAATTCGTAGAAGAAAAAAAACAGAAAAAACGAGCTACCTAAAAAAAAGGCGGACCGCGGAAGAACTTGTGTTTCTAGTCCGCGAACGTTTGGTTTCCTAGGCCACCTATTAAATTTATTCATTTTTTAATTTTTTTTTGTTTTTTTTTGCATTTAAAATGAAACAAGGTTATAGTTTTGCATGAAAAACAAGCTGATGAATGTTTTTTTTAAATTTCAGTTTTCATAGCCGTACTTTTTGTTTTTTTCCGCTTTTTTTTCAGAATGGGAAAAACTAGTGTTGTATTTGTGTAGAAACTTAATAATTGCAAAATTTTGCATCACTTTTTGCACTGTTTTTCATTTTAAATGCAAAAAAACAAAAATAAATTTAAAAAATAAATAAAAACGCACAAATTTAATAGTTGGCGTAGGAAACCAAGCTGTCGCGGACTAGAAACAAAAGTTCTTCCGCGGTCCCCCCTTTTTTTTAGGTGGCTCGTTTTTTCTGTTTTTTTTTCTTCTACGAATTAAAAAAAAATTTTTAAAACCCATTTACAACATGAGTATGATTTTTTTAAACGTTTTAACTTCATTTATAATCTGCGTAAAGCCCTCTAAGTTCTTCAAAAATAAAACATATTTTTTTGTATGTCTGAAAAAAAATCACAAGCCGAAACCCGTTCCTTTCTTTTCAACTCTCAACTTCAAACGATTTGTATTGTTTTAGGGAATGTTCATGTGTGTGAGAAAAGAATGCGGTTGGCTTGGCGGTACAGCTCTAGAAATCGAACAACACTATCGTAACGTCCATCTTTCGGTAATTGACTTTTTTTTCGAAATTATTATTTCTTAAAGGAGGACTTTATAAGAGTTGTTGTTCATTGAAACTTACGTAATGAAGAAAAAATTGAGAGAGCACACAAATGCCTTTAGAAGAACGAGAATGTGCCTATTTGTAGCAGAAAAATTAGGTCGAAAAAAATATGAAAAATAATCTGATATACATTTTTAATATTTGGGTTTCTAGGCCATATACGGAGAGCACATATGACCTAAAAACCTAAGGTCATTTTCGATTTTTTCAATTATTTTCAAATCGAAAAATTCTAATAAAAAATTAATAATTTAAGATTTTAAAAAATCGATTGTCTTGCTCCATTTTCAAATTGAAAATTCCATTTTCGATTTGTTCAAAAATAAATCTTTACAAGTCGGAAAAGTCAACAAATTCTTTTTTTTTTTAATTTTACTTATTTATGAACACTTGAAAAATCAATACTCATGCGCCCGTGAATCCCAAAATCCCAAAAAATGAGTACTTCTATTTTCCAGGTGCCAAAATCCAACTAAATCAACAACGACCGTCCTCTTCCTCTTCCATTATGCGCCAGCAACACAAGAAAACAACAACAACCCGGGTTTCCCATGCAATTCTAAAAGCACAATTTTCAGACGATTTTAATTTAAAACTTTCATTTGTCTTTTGCTTCAAATTCATAATCTCCCAACAAAATTAAAGAATAGGGAAAACGAAAATTCAGAAAATCATAATTATACAATATTAATATGTAGAAAAAATGTAAATGTGAATGTACGTAAAATTTTGTATTTTCATAGTGTAAGTTGAGATCCGAAAGAGATTGTTTTGATTGAATTTTGAGTTTGGAGAGGAAATTTTAAAAATTTGAAAAAAAATAATAAAATACAACTTGGCAACACAATTAAGGCTCTGAGACCACCTCTTTAACATCATGTTCTTCATCAATTTCCTCGGTTTCTTCGTCCTCTCCTTCATCTTCATACTCTTCCTCATCCTCCGCATCATCATCATTATCTCCAGATTCTACTAATTTTGCCTTTTTTGTTGTTATTCCTCCAATATTTGGACTTCCAGCCGATCTTTTATTATGTAATTGATTATCACGAGATGGTTCGTTGTCGTCGTAGTATTCACTTTCGTGCTCGACTGACATATCCGAATCGAATTTTGATTCTCGAATCTAGAAAAATATTGACTTTTTTATAATCATATATATATATATATACGTTTGTAGCGATTCTATCCACACTCCAATGAGTGAACAGAAATATAACTTTTCTAATTTTCAATGAAAATTTGAATTGATTCAAAATTTGAGAAAAACAAATATGTCAAAAATTAAAACCCTCATATTATTAAGGACTGTTAGTGGTAAAATGGTTCTTATTCATTTTCATAATTAACAATATAAATTTTGATTTTGGAAATTTTCCTTTAATAGATCCATCGATAGAAAACCGCTCGTAATCTCAAAACCATTTCAATACCATTCAGTTTTTCTAATTTTTCATGAAATTCATATTTTTTTTCGAAAAATAACTATTTAAAATTTAACTTCCATAATTGAAAATCAAGCTTTTCACTTCTTTCTTTTTTTTCAAATTTTTATTGTTTTCATATTTTATAGACCCTAATTCCGTTTTATAAAGAATTTACACTGCATGCGAACTTAAGAAAACAACTTATAAAAATACCCCCCGTCAATTTTTAAAATAAGAATCGAATAAAGTCCTTCTTACAAACATTTCCAACTCACATCCGGATCAATATGATCATGAAACAACGACTTTTCATAAGTCTGGACCACACTCCTATGATCATCTGGGATTGGTTGCATTTGGACAGATGGTGCCGCGTCGAGTTCTCGTAAATTTTCCAGAATCACCGACTGAAAATGTTTGATTTTCTTTAAAATCGAAATTTCAAAAAAAAAAAACCATAGTTTTTGTCAAATACTCCTTCGTGTTCTGATTTGTCATATTCGATGGTAAAATATGTAGTTGATGGTCCGGTGAGAAATAATCAAAATAGTCGTTGAAGGGAATATCTACAACAATTTTAATATAATATTCTCATATTTCAAAATCTCAAAATCTTACCATTACAAAGATCCGATTCACACACAATCGATGTTTCGTAGCACCACGCTCTTGAGACATTTCGAATCGTGTAACCGCCACCTCCGACGAGCATCAGTGGCACGTTGAAACTTTTCATGTATTCGACACATGCACCGTGACCTAAAAAAAAATGGAATTTTGAACTTTTTGAAGAATTTTCGAATCTGGGCTTTTGGAAAATTTCACAAAAAATGGAGTATTTCGACAAACACTTAATTTTAGACCCGATTGAAATGCAACAATGAAAAACACTGAAATTTTAATATTTTATCAATTTGGTTCAAAAAAATCTGTTAAAGAAGGGGTGCTACTGCTTTTTGAAATGTGCTGTTCCACTTTTTCTTGAAAAAACGCTCTTAAAGACAGCTGTTCAGATAAAAAAATCCGATATGCAGGGGTGCAAATTTGAACTTGCGCGCTTTTCAGTAAACATCTGCGCTCCACGGACAATCAGGTTTGTGGGGCCTTTTCCGTGTCCGTACGTATTGAAAATATTATTATTGAGGAATAAATGCATTTTTGGTATCTATTGGACGAATTATGAAAAATTATTTTTTTTGTCCGTGCACCCGAACACACCAAAAAATCGAGTTTGTCAGTAGAGCGCGTTTGGAATCGGTTTGCTTCGACAGTAACATTTCGGGAGCTAGGTATATTTGAGGCTCATTCAAGGTCCTTGGAACTCTTCAGGCTAAAAAATAATACTTGAAGACATTAAACTGTTATGATTCTCATTTACGATTATCTAAAACGTCAAACCAGCTCCTAAAACAAAACGATTTTATTTTTACACCTTTAAAGCTCAACACTTTTAAAATGGCAGATTTTCAAATTTTAAATGTAAAAATCTATTTTCATTCCTTTCCTAAAGATATTTCCTCTTCACTTGTAAAACCTTGAACTCTTCGGACGGAAGTTTGAGGAAACTCTGTAGGTCTCAATTTTCGCCAATTTTTTAAACTTCAAGGTTTCAAGTCAAAATCTCAAAATTCCAACCTTTCAACGTCAAATTAAAACATCCTAATCGATCTCCTGTCAACGAATCCGCTCCACACTGTAGCACTACGGCAGTTGGCTGATATTTCGCCATAACTTCACCAATAACAGGCTTGAAAATACTCTAAAAATCATTTTTTAACAACTTATTCCTTTGATTATTAGTACCTGATACGAAAAATCATCAATTCCATCTCGAAGTGGAAAATTCAGCGCATAATTTTTACCCTTTTCAGCTCCAATATCCTTGAAAACATAAGAATACGTTATAACTTGTTAAAACCAATAATTTTACCAACAAATCGCCAGTCCCTGGAAAATATTCGCCATATTTATGAAAAGATACTGTCATCACTCGATCCGTCGTGTAAAATGCTTCTTCAACCCCATCGCCATGATGAATATCGATATCAATGTATAGAACTCGCTGAAAAACAATTTAATAATTGTGAAAAACGGAAAAAATCATGTAACATGCTTAAAGACAGGGTAACACTTTATAAAACCGTATTAAAAACGGCCCTTCAAAAAAACTTCAGAATATTATCTAAATTTTTAATTTTTAATGTTCAGATCAGTGTTCCAACCCGGCTATTAACGGGTACCGAGGAACACTGTTTCAGATGTTCAAAAAAAAATCATTTCGAAAAATTATTAAAGTACCTTATGATGTTTCAAAAGCTCCAAAATCGCCAAAACAATATCATTACTATAACAAAATCCGCTAGCTTCCGACTTTTTCGCATGATGTAGACCGCCCATCCAATTTATCGCAATATCCGCTTGATGTCTGTTGATTTTTGTTGCGCCGGCTGAAATATCGTATGTTTTAAATATGAATAAAATTAACGCATCAAAAACATACCAATTGATCCACCACACGACAATTGACAAAACTCGTAGACACCATCAAATACTGGGCAATCCTTTAAAAAATTGGAATTTTGTGAAAAGTTCAAGGAGATTTGCAGATTAGGAAAAGCCGAAATACAATCACTAGTTACTTCAAATTTTTAAAAAAATCGGTTAAACGGATGTCTCAAAGTGTGGGTACCCAATTTGCAAAACTACCGACATTCATACCTCTCCAACATTAAATTTCGCCATTTGTTGTGCAAACGACGTTATATTATCACTTCTTATATTCTTTAAAAACGTCATATAATCATCCGAATGGTACCGTGTCATTTGCTCGAATGTCGCTGGTTTCGGCCTCTGTAAGTTAACTTTTTTGGATATTCGGTTATAAAATTAAAATTTTTTTAACTTTTTCGATTCTAAATGTTTATCCTGAAACTTCCAGTTGTTCGTATTTCACAAATATCACTTTGAAAATGTTTAAAAAATTTAATTTTACGTTTTTCTCTGAAATTTTTAAAATTCCTTATTAAAAAAACGAAACCTCCAAAATCCAAATTATAAAGGAGAACCAGTGATTGAAAATTTAGAAATTCTCAAAAAAAATTTTATTTTCCATTTTAAAAGTTGCAGAATTTTTCTAAATTAAAATTTCCAGATTTTTCCAGCAAAAATTTCTAAACCTTCCAAAAAACCTACATAGACCGACATTTTCCGATAAATTCCATAATTCACCAACAAATTATGCGTCATTCGTATCCTTTGCGGTTTCATTGGATGCCCTTGACCATAGTAGTAATTTCCAACATCACCTCCAAAATTTCACTTTAAAAAATTTTGAATTTTTCAAAAATAAATCTCACCATCATAAAAATACGCAATTTTCCTTTTGGAATGTGATGATGTCATCTGAAATTCTCAATTTATTTTCTATAAAAAACTTATTTACAAAAAACAGATAAAAAATGCGTCAAAAACGACTAAAAATAAAAACTTGAAATCAAAAATTTCTTAAATAACTTTTATAATTAAGATTGGCAATTTTAATGAGGATTCAATAAATAAACTTTTGAAAAAAGGAAAAAAGCGACATTAAAGAAAAAAAATAAAACTAGTTTCAGATCACCGTGTTTTAAATATTTAACCAAAAATATACATTTAGTGCAAGAAATCGATATTTTCCCTTCAGAATTTTATTTTACGCATTCCTTTTGACCATTCTCGTAACAAACGTGTCCAAAACTTCTCGTAGCGGTGAGATGACGCTCGGTATTTCGGATATACTCTTTTTGATCTGAAAAAATAATTGATCATTAATTTTATTTATTGAATTATTGAAAAACTGAAATCGAACAAAATTATTTGTAAATTCATTCGAAACCAAGAAAAAGTACCTAAATTGAATTACATTTAATTTTTTTTTCCTAATGAAATTTTATCGAATTTCTGAAACAATTTAAAATGCAAATTGCAAATTGGGTACACAACGAGATTTCAAAATCATGAAAAGATTGGTAAAAATACAAATTTTTCTCAAAAAAACCCCCTCACCTCTTTCGAAAAATGCGTCTCAAATCTCCGAAACTCTTCATGTATCCCCAACTTCTCATAAACCCTCTTAATCTCTTCAATCTTCTCCACATCTTGCGATCCAAAATTCGTTTTAAAACTCTCAAATTCCTCGCGATTCTGCGAACTTTGTATCTTCTGCAACGCTCGAACCGCTAGCCACGTGCACTTCCCATCTTGGATATCGGTTCCGATTTTCCCAGTCACCGTTGGATCACCATAAACATCCAGAAAATCGTCCTAAAAAGTCAAAATCTAGGAATTTAATTTTTTAAAAAAAGGATTAACCTGTGACTGGAACAAAAATCCTAATTGATATGCTGCTTTTTTCACCGCAGAATGATATGCCAACACATCCGACATTAATAATGCCATTTGTAAAGGGTGATAGACTGTATAATGTGACGTTTTGTTTTCCACCAGTAGTTCGTATCTGTAAATTATAAAAATTAAAAAAAGAAAAACCAGTTAATATTTTCCAAAAAAAGAATTTTTGGATAGTTACATTGAACAGCTTCAAGTCTTTTTTCTTTAATCAAGAATTGAATCTCATTTTAAAATTTATAGTTTTTTACAAAAAAAAAATAAGATTAGTAGTACATTATCTTTAAAACCACATTTCCGCGGAAAACATAACTTTTTTCATTTGTTTAAGATGGGCATGTGATATCTTTTCAAACATTTTTAAATTTGAGGTTTAAAAAATCGAAATTTAAAAAAATCAATTCAAAATTAGTGAACAATGGGAAAAAAATAAAAATTTCATATTTTCAAATGGACTTTTAAAATCAAAAAAATGCAAAATGTTTTCCTTGTTTATTGTATTTTTAATTCAATTTTTTATAGAATACAAATTTCCTATTTAGAAACTTTAATACGCAAAATCTACAAACCTGTCCCATGTAAAAGATTCCACTTTAAACGCCGATTCGGTGTCCAAAACTTGTCCAATCAATGTTTTTTGTTTACTCTAAACTTCAATATTTCAAAACCCTTCAAAATTCTACCAACCTGTCTATAAGCTTCACACAGTCGATCAATATTCACATGTCCGGGTAATGAAAGTCTCAGAATATCCTCAACACATGCATCCATTATAAATGCGTCATTAATTGCACTCATTCCAACACCTTCCTATTAAAAAATGTATTTTTTAACATTATGTGAGAAAAATCAAGAATACCCGTTTATACCAGCAAGTTTTGCCTCGTCTCGTCTCTGAATTATCCATTATATCATCAACAATTAGGTAAAAACTTTGAATCTGAAAAAATCACTTTTAAAAGCATTTTTATTGTCAAGATAATAATTTCTGGCCGCTCGTTTTGCGGAGTGTCGTTGGGAATTTCCTCGCAGCGCGCTCAAATTCAAATTTCTCAGCTGGTCTTGCGCGTTGCGGTCGCGCTGCGAGGAAATTCCCAACGACACTCCGCAAGACGAGTGGCCAGAAATTTTTATCTTGACAATAACTAAAAAAAAATCCCCACAATTTCAAGTGAACATGCCGCTTCAACAACTGCATTCAATTCCGCCGTATTCTCCTGTAAATGTGGCTGAAGTGACCGTGTGGCGTCTACACAAAGTGCCGCTCTTGAATACTTCCCGCCGAGGACTGTGTTGTCGAAGAGCTGAAATTTAAGAGGATTATTTCTAGATATCTTATTTGATAAAAAATCACCTATTTTGATCAGAATATAAAAAAACAATATTGAAATGAAAACACCCTAATTATACACGTTCAAATCTAAAAATTCATTTTTCCACGTTCAATAATTTTTTGTTTGTTCTTATTTATTTTTAATCATTAAGAAAAATAATATTTTTAAAAATCCTACATTCCTCGTCCGATATTGCACCAAATCAAACTCCGAGCCCGTCGATGGCAATTTCGAGCAAACCACCGCTGTAAATTTCCGTTTCACTTCTCCAAGTGCCGTTTCTACTAATTTCCTACTAACTGACATCTGAAATTCTTTTTCACTTTTCTAAACATATGTCCGAAAAAAAAATTGTTTTGATTTTTCTGTCTATTCCTCCCGTTTCGGCATTATATTTTCGCTATCTTGAGAAAATAAGATATTTTCAAAGTTAATACTTGAAACGATCAAAATAATAAAAAAATATATAATTTTCTGAAGCTTTATCCACAATTTTAAAAATTTGAGTAATTAAATACATACGAGCATAAGTTAAATTTTGCAAAAATTGTGATTCTTTGGCAAAATATCCTCAATCATCCCATTCATCATCATCTTCAACACCCTCTTCGCTACTAGAATCGTCATTTCCAAGCGCTTGTTCCATTCTCCTCTTCAAAATCGCTGCCACGTCATTCGTCTCCAGAGCTGCCTTTTCAGCTGCTGACTCTTCAGCAAGTCGTACTTTTTTCAATTTTATTCCACTTTGAATTTGAGCCATCAAATCACTTCGAGCATCTGGTTGTTTAGCTGCTTGATTCGAGTTACTCGAGTTTCCAGCTTCTGTTTCGGTGTTCGACTGAAATTTTGGCCTTTTTTAAACCGAATCATAGTCAAATAACAAGAGGATAATTCTTTTTCGAAAATTGAAATTCAGAACGGTTAAAATCGCGGAAAACTTGACTAAGGTTCAAAATCAGAAAAATTTAGAATCTCATTTTCCGATGTATCCTCAAAAACAAAGGTACACAAACACTCCAGTACTTAAAAAGCAACAAAAAGGTACCCTAGCAAAACTAGCAGCAGCTGCAGGTTTATGAAGATTCGCTGGAATTGGAGGCGGAGGTGGAGGTGGTGGCGGGATCTGAAGCAAGACAAAGGACACATTTTTTGGGTGTAAGAAAGATCAACAGGGGTTAAAAATAAGGACTAGAAGAACTTACATTCGCCGGTTCAGCACTTGGTTCAACCAACTGAATGGCGGTCGGTTGCTCTTCACTTGGCAATTGGTGCACAATTGAGGAATGCATCAGGAGTGGAGGCGGTGGAGGAAGTTCGTCGTCCTCATCGTCAATTGAAAGAATCGACATGTCTGGCGGTGGTAAATGATCGTGTGAGCTTATTGGTACCTAGAAAATGATTATATAAGACACGGGAATGGAACACATTGATAAAACTTTTAACAACGAGGTTGAAGTAAACACTAAATAAACGAGGACTTTTTTCAGAACTCTCTTAATTAAAATATTCAAAATCTGTTTCAAAAGTGCGAAAAAGACTTTTTTGACTAAAAATTAGGGAAACTGAAGAAAAACGCAAACAACGCAGGAAAATATGTTGAAGGTGGGTAATTGAATCCAGTAATTAGTAGTTAACCAGACATTTAACACCGCTTCGCGGCGGAAACGAAAAATCAGAGAAATAGTGTGTAAAATGGAGAGACGCAGAGAAAAAACTCGCTAACTTTAGGTTAAGGTAAGTAGAGTAATACTACAGTAATCCGTACCAAAATTTCACTGTGACTTTGAAATACTCCAAAGATGTTACCACCAAAGTCTGGTCTCGATCCGACCATTCTGAAAAAATGTGAAAAAGTGCTGGAGTACTGTATCTACAGTAATCCTGCAGTAACCCGAGATCCAAACTATATTTTTGTGAAGCGCTCCGAGAAGCATGACAATATCCCAAGTATGGGACAGATCGGTCGATTGGTCAAAAAGTTATTGATGAGAAATGTTTGTACACACAGAACTATTCGTTTAGTAAGAAGAAATATTACTTTTTAATGAAGTTATTTCTTTCGTTCGATCATATTTGATAGATTTCAAATATTAATGTTTAAGCCTTCTCACCTTTCCCTCTCCATTCATATTCCTTCTCATCGCCGGGCTTCCCGAGTTAATCGACGAAATTCCAATATTTCCTGGTACATGATTTCTCTGCATATGATTCATCATCATTTGTCCTCGATTATCTGATAAAGAATGATGTTGTGAATGTATCGACATTCCAATCGGTGCAGTTATAAGCTGATGTGAATTTTGGTGATGAGCCTAGAAAAATTGCTAATTTTTTACTATATTGCCAAATTTTCAGAAAATACCTGATTTCTCATATTTAATTGCAAACCCAGCGCTTGGGGTGCTTGATACTCCTCCGGAAACGAGAAAACTTCATTTTGTTGAACTCTCGAAGAACTTGGGAACCTCGCAGAATTCTGTCCATGTACATTACTCCCCACCAGACTTCCAGGAATATTCTGTTGCGGTTGTCGCCGTTTCTTTTTCGGGCTTTTACTTCCATCGCCTGGTGATTTAACGCGTCTCGGGCGTTCCGCCACATCTTTCAGCGTTTCCTTTTTCCATAAATCGAAGAAGAATGATGGATTTGTGTACAAGTTCAGTGCCGGGATTGTACTTTCTCTGAAAATCGTTTACTTAAAGGAGGAATTACAGAGAATATAAATGAAGCTAAATCGCCGAAAAACATAGGTGGGGTCGGGTCATTTCGAAATCTCAGAGTTAAGCTCGTTCCAAAAAAAATTTTTTTTAAGTTCCAAAGCGACTACAAAACGTAAAATGCAGCAAAAACGCTTAAAAACGAATATATGACCAATTTTTTCATCACTGTTCTTCGAATCCGCCTCGAGGTAAGGTCGTTACACCCTTCCAAGTGAAAAAAAGTTAAGGTCGTTACTAGCCGAAATCCGCGGTATCCCACCTATGCCGAAAAATGATATACTTATGTTCTAACCGAGTTTTTAAAAAATTTAATTCATGGGAGAAAAAATCGAGCTAAAACCCGATATAATCGCTTTAAATTTTTAATACAAAAAAACAAAAACAACTAATAAAGATTAACAAATTTAATAGGTGGCCTAAGAACCCAAACTATAACGTACTAGAAGGCAAAACTCTTGAAAACTTTTTTCCAGGTAGATAGTTTTTTTTTGTTTTTTCTTCCATAAATTAAAAATTTTTTAAAACCCATTTATAACATAAGTATGCTTTTTCTGTGATTTAACGTCATTTATATTCTCTGTAATGTATTTAAGCTTTAAAATCTCTTACCTATACGGATTCAAAGCGTTCAAATCCGGCGGAGGATCACATTTCGCATATCTATCCGCCAATGCGGCTGGTAAAGTGGATCGGTCAAGAATATGCTGATCAACCAACATTGAACTTTTGAATGCTTTTCTCATATTAGCTTCATTTAGACTAGCTTGATCATTACTCGCATCCAATTGAGTGACTTTTGTGTGAAGACGTTCGATTCTTTGTTGAAGATGGTTGGTTTTGTGATGAATTACCATCGCATCATGATGAATTTCTCCAAATATATTTTCTGCGTGTTTACTGCGAAAAAAAATGTATTTTTCTCTTAAATTAAAAAAGAATTACCTCAACGAACTCAACTGCCTTATAAGATTTGCAATTGATCCATTCGCAGTACATTGTAATTCTTCTCTATCAATTGTTGGCGGAATCACATTCCTGCTTATGTTCACAGGCGAAATTGCCCGTTTTGTTAGAGGCATGTCCTGAAAATTTGAATTTTTAAATCAATAATTGCTGATGAGTCACGAGAAATAATTATGAAATTTATCGCCCAATTTAAGAGATTATTTTAAAACAATAAGAAAAAGTTTTAATTATATTGTTGACTTAAAAACAGAACTTCTCGGAGATTTTTCCAAAAAATTGCAGCAGAAACACAAAATGTTATAAAATCAATTTTTTAGGTTATAACAAGGGAATTTAATAATGTTGGTATTGCTTTATAAAACATATGACTTGAAAATTTATAAAATCAACGAAAAATGTAAAAAACGCCAGAAAAGTAAAAAATTCATGGAATTTTCAAATCATTTGAAAAATAATCCGATTCAAGGCGCAAGACAAACCCCGTAAATCTACACAACCATGTGGTCGCGTTTTCGTTGCGAGACATTCGAAAATAAAAAAAAGGACGCTGGCGTGGGCCTAAAACCGAACAGAACGTCACAAGGTCGACACTCGTTCGATAATTTCTATTCTTTCCTGTTAAAATGGCTGCTGCTCGTACTGGATTCTCCGTTTACGGTAAGTTTTGGGTTAAAATGCGTGTAAAATATTGTAGTTTTGTTAAGTATTATAAATATTATCCGTAATTTGCATCAGTTTTCCGGAAAATTTGATTGAATTGAATTGACTAACGAGAATTATATCTATAGTTGTGTGAATCGCATCGGCCTTCGTTCTCTATGGTTCATTCGTGTTCCTTGACAACAAATACCGATATTTCAGGTAGTATTATCTACACGTAGAACCCCGGGGAACTTTATATCCACACGCCCACACAGTTGGAACGAGGTACAAGTATACGGACGACGAGTTGGATGTACGGCTGCGCATATCTTGTTATCACTGAACGGTGAAGAGGTTTTTAAAGCTCTCCGTTATGATTAGTCTAGTCTAGGTTAGGGTGTCTTGATACGTAAGCTGCATTTTCAGTCGCATAACTGACCGGTACTTATTTTTATTTGTTTTGGAGATTATTCATGTTCTCATCTATCAATTTCAGTTGGAAACATCCCATACCAAGCCACAGAAAATGACATCGGAAACTACTTCAGCCAAGTTGGACAAGTCTCCAACGTAAGGTACTGTTTTAAACATAATGTTTAACAATAGAAACGTTTTCATTTCAGAATCGTCTTCGACCGTGAAACCGGACGCCCAAAGGGATTCGGATTCTGCGAGTTCGCTGAGGAGAGCGGAGCACAACGCGCTGTTGAACAACTCAATGGATCTCAATTCAATGGAAGAAACCTCCGTGTCAACTTCGCCAACAACTAAGAAAGCCACGCATGAACGAGACTTCACTGTACCCTCAACATTGCTTGTGATCTCTCGATCATTCCTTATATAATATTCTTTAATTTTATTCCCCCATGTTCTTGAATAAAATTTTAAAAATGAAAACTGTATTTGAAAATATGAAACAAAAGTAATAAACAAGTAACAATATATTGAAGGTCGTTGAAAGGAACTTTTAGGTTCTGTTTTTAGTTGTTGCTGAATTTCTCCCAAGTTGCACTATTAACTATGTCTAAGCGTGTAGCTGAAAAATCTGAAGCTGTCAAAGTTGCTTCCATTTTCGCGGTTTGACTAGAGGAGTATCAGTTTCAATAGTTTCTACGATTTTCAGAAAAAGGCAAAAGTACAGATAGCTGAAGATGATGGATCTAAAAACAGATGGAAGTTTATTTCATGGAACGTTGCCGGATTACGAGCCTGTGTTAAAAAGAATGATTTCTCTGAAATACTAGCCGAACAACCTGACATCGTTTTCCTAGGCGAAACAAAATGCAACGAATGGCCCATTGAAATTGAGAAAAAATTCGAAGGTTACAAGAAAACTCTGGTTCTTTCAAAAGAGAAAAACGGCGGGTATGCTGGTATCGGATTTTTAAGTAGAATCGCTCCGCTGAAAGTGATTAAGGGGACGGGCGAAGAAGAGTTCGATTCTGCCGGCCGTTTCGTTATCGCCGAATTCGCCAAATTTTATTTTGTTGGAGCGTATGTCCCAAATTCTGGTTCCAAGTTGGTTTCTATCGATAAAAGAGAACGTTGGGAGAAGCTGGTCACCAAGAAAATAACGGATTTGAATGCTGAGAAACCTGTGATTTATGGAGGGGATATTAATGTGGCTCACAATGAGATTGGTATTTTGTCTAATTTTTAAAGAATCTAAATATTAAAAAGTATTTTAGACCTCAAAAATCCCGAATCAAACCGCAACAAAACAGCAGGTTTTACAGACAAGGAAAGAGGATGGTTCAGTGATTTGCTGGATTCTGGCTTTAAAGTAAACCTATATTTAAAAAAAAACCACCTTGGAATTGGCAATTTTCAGGACACATTCCGAGAGCTCCACCCAGAGGACAAATCCTACACCTTCTGGTCATATCTTCAAAATTCTCGAAGCAAAAACGTCGGTTGGCGTCTGGATTATTACGTTGTCAGCGAGCGAATTTTCAAAAATGTCAAAAGCAGCAGAATTATGTCTTCAGTGTTGGGCAGCGACCACGCTCCAGTGGTTTTGGAAATCGAATTTTGAATTTTTTGCTCATTTTAAAAAATGTTCTTTGATTTCATGTCGAATAATGATGCTCACTAATTTTCTGAAACGTGTTTCAATTGTATTTTTTTCTTTGATTGAAAATCACCCGATGAACCTTTATTTACAACTCAATTTGATATTAAAATTTAGCTCCGCAATCTCGCCAACTGATCCTCCAAATCTCCATAGCTTTTGGCAGCTTGACTTCCTGAAGGAACCGCCGGAATCGCGGACAATTTCGAGTTCATGTCGATTCCGATTTCGTCCAAAACTTGGTTCACAATTGCGTTTTGTTCTTCCTCGTCACCTGGGGCGTCAAGAATTGAGTCCAATGCGTCGCTCATCATCTAGAAAAATATAATTGTCTTCAAATTGGAAAAGTAGGATCACCTCTTCACTCATTTCCATTTTTTCATTCGCCATCTGAAACTCTCTCATATTTCTTTGAATTCTCTCCAACGGCATTTGTTTTTCCATAAGTTTCATTGTATTGACTGTGGTGCCCATCGCAGAAGCCATTTTTGACATGCTATTCATATGACTGAACAAAATGGAATATTTTCATAAAATTTGATAATTTCCATTACCTATTCTGAGCTTGAATACCACTAATTTTCGCGCTCATTCCAACGCTTTTCGATTTTTGATTTCGAATTTGAATCAATTGTTTTGCTAAGTGACGAGCTGCATCTGTATGTCCTTTTGCCGCCAATTTTTTAATTTCTTGTTCCTGAAATGGAAGAAATTTAGATGGTAAGTAATTATAAAACGTGAAATAAATTTGACATTATTAATTTCATTGCTTATTTTAAATACGTTATTTCAAGTTGGAATTATTCAAATTTTGAATACATATCTAAAATTAGAGGTATTTTCTTGAATTAGAATTTAGATATTCTCTTTACGGATCAGAAAGGACACCAAAAAAGAAACGGGATGCCATGGATAGAGGATTAGAAAATATTTGATACAAAAGAAAATTTTCATTCATCGCAGGTACATATATTCGGTCCGCTGAGTCATGCGTTAACTGTTATACTGTCTTTAAGCGTCTTTGAATCTAAAATAATAATAATAACTGTTAGTCTTTAGAAAATTATTTTTTCCTACTGTTCGTTCAACACGATTCCAAACGCGCACCACTGTTTTCGCAAGTTTATATGGTCTTTACCGTGTCCGTACGTATTGAAAATACTATTTTTGTGTCATAGATACATCTTTGGTATCTATTCGACCAATTATGAAAAAATTTTTTTTTGTCCGTGCACCGGAACACCCCAAAAAACCGAGGTTTGTCAGTAGAGCGCGTTTGGAATAGGTTTGCTTCTACAGTACAAGTTCTAGTTTTTCCTAAAATTCAAAATTTCCATTAAAAACCCACCAATTCCTTTTCCCTTCTTTCCATCTGCCTTCTATCAGACTCCATATCCCGATTCGCTTTTCGCAATTCTCGATTATTCGCTCGAAGTTCCGCTTCAAAATAGTTTTTATATTTCGAAAAGAAAATTTATAAAATTACCTTTTGGGTCCGGCTTCGAGAAAATATTCATTTTTCCAATTAAAGAGAAATTTGCTGTCGAAAACTGAGAAAAAAGCAATGAAATGAATGACTCAGCCAACGCTGGCCTCTTTTCCGTTTTTCTTTGCGTCTCTAACAAGTGAACATATTTCGAAATATTCTCGTGTACGCTGAACATCTTTTGAACTTGGTGTTTTTATAAAGAACATTATATGCGCACACCTGTTTGATTTTGACACCGGGGTTCGAACCCCACTGCCTCTTAAACTCGTCTAAAAGTTTTTTGCTATTTTTGAAAAGAAACAGTGGGCACTTTTTAGCAGAAAAATACCAAAAATTTCTATGTCAGATGATTAATTAACTTTTTATGAACAATTTTCTGAAAAAAAGCCAAACAGTTGTCCCGAATAGAAATAGTAGATAATTTATTTAAAAAACTTTGAAAAGCATAGAAAAATGACAGCAACAAAAAATCAAAAATTGCTAACGAGATCGAACCATGAGTTTTAGGAAAAAAATCACTTGGAACCTGGAAAATTAAATTATTTATGGGGAAAACTACGATTTGGAAATTATTGTTTTTAGTGAATATTATAATTAGTTCGATCCAATGTCAAGTCTCGACAATTGCGTCATGATGTCACTTTTATCTGAATCGCTCCGATCGAAATAATCATACATCTCCAGAAGTTCTTGAGCAGATGAAATTTTCATGTCGAGCAGTTTTTCGATGTTATCCATTGTCAATTTTTCAACTGTTTTATTCTGAAAAATCGTTTATGTCCATAAAATCAGAAGAAAAGAATGTTCACCTGGAGTTCATATAAACTGTTTACTTCCGCAATACGAAGTTTATCAGAAACTGAAACTTCGTTTGTTGATATCAAGTATTTTTCACATCCCTCTAGCAAAAATTGAACATTGTATGTTTTTGCCGATTTCAAAAGAGGTTCTACATTTTTTTCTGAAAGAAACCACGGTTAAAGACACTCTGACAGTTATTTTAACGCAAAATGTTATCGATTGCACAAATTCGAAAATTAGTTGTCGGGAAATATCTTGAAGAAATTATTTCTTTACGTGAACTCGTGCGGTCAATGATTTTTGAAAAAAAACTCTAAATTTCACTCTTTCACAAAGAATGTTCACAGGAATTTATGACAATAATTTCTCACAAAACAAACAGTGCAGCCTCCTTATCCACTTAAATACATTTATCCTTATTATATAAATGGATAAGGAGGCGGGGCTTATTTTTTTGTGTAACCTTTTTTTTGTGAACTTTTTTTTGTTGTAAAATTAAGAGGTAGGAGGAACGGAATTGAACTCGCATCGGTTCACGTAAAGAAATAATTACTTAACCGGTACACCATAGGGGTCACCGGAATAAGTGGGAGTTTTTTAAACTGGCGACACTCAACACACTGGAAAATTTGAAAGTTCAATTTCCCGCTAATTTTCCAGTGTGCTGAGTGTCGGCAACACGGGTGGGTGAGGAGTAGCCCTCAAAACACAATTATCAAGAATATTTAAGTTGGCATTATTATTCTAAGGGGTCTATTCTAAAGGGTTTCCCCAAAAACGTTTTTACTGCACAAAATGTATTTTTTGTCACTCAGTGAAATCATTCGTTGTAGATAATTCTTAGCTTTTTATCGCGCTGTATTCAACATTTTTTAAACACAATGTCTTAAATTATAAGAATCCAAAACAGTGGTTTAGAAGCCAAAATATGTGAAAGCTGTTTCGCCAGGGTAGAGAATCAATGAAAACAACACTTACTTGTTATTGTTACTAATAAGGGATTATGCATATATCGAAGAAGATCAACCACGTGCTCAAGACAAATATCTTTTATCTCAATTTCTTTCGTTTCCGTTCCAGACAGCATTTTTTGAAAAACGGGTGAGTGCACAAGTTCCTGAAAAAGAACGTTAATAATGTTATTTTTAATATTAGAATGAAGTACATTTCTGCCAGCGTATAATTTATGTCCTCCAACACGTATAACAATTGGAGAGGAAAACCACATTCGCTTCATAAACGCACTAACTTCAAGGTCTCCACCTACATCAGTGGATAAATGTATAATAGTTATACTAAGTTTCAATTCAGCATGATCCTTTGTTAGTTGATGAGAGTGACATGATAGAATATTCATGATTTTCTCAAATTTTACACTGTTATCGAAATTATTAAAATCATAATCGATCATTTCGCTACCAAAGATATATCTGTTTGCTATATACAATCGAATGATAGCACGGGTTTTCCAGATCGTTGTTGACTCGTTTTCCTTTGAGCATTCAATCTCAATTGTGAGATATTCCTTTTCAAAGGCGTCGTTTAGATTGAAACCAGCACGTAGTTTCCTGTAAAACCTTTAATGTAATGACTAAATGCATAGAATATGTAGCTAGGCCGAAGCTCGTCAAAACTTGTGTCCTACATATTCGTCAAAATCACACACTTAAAACTTGAAGAACGAAGTTCGGCAAAGAGGACAGTTTCTAGCCCATTGTTTTGAAACGCGTATTCTACTTTGGCGGGTCATAACCCAGCTCAAATAAAAAAAACGCATTTTTACAATTGAATTATTCAGGGTGAAAATATATTATAGTCTCAAAACAAGCCATTGAATCAATCCCTTAGATTCTTGTGGTCCAAATTAAAATTTCCTTTAAAAATTATCTGGAAGAAGAGCGCCTATTTTTAGATTTTTCATTTCTAAATGAGAATCAAATTCTGAAATTTCCATATACTAATCAGTTCATATCGATAAAGAAAACATTTAAAGTGAAAGGGTGCATTTTTCGGAAATAAAGCTGCAAAATTCCATGAAATTTGTTTTCGGGCGGCCTAATAAATTGAATCTTGTTCAACCGTGATTGCAAAATTACTCATTTAGCGCCTTGTTGATGATTTTACTCGTTTAAAACCTAACTGACCATGTCACACACTTTGTTTTGAAAATAAAAATTTCATCCTCGTCACAAGGGCGCCATTGAATCAACCCCTTAGCTTCTTGTACTCCAAAGTCAACGGATTTCATTCTGAAAACAAAATATTAACAATTAATAATTCATTTTCTTTTGAACTACATAACATAACAATTCTTCTGAAAATAACAGAAACGGCAATATTTTGAAAAACGTTGCTTAAAGACAATATGTCCGTTATTTTTTATCGAAACTACTACATTCGACACTACATTCAATTTCGAAAATTCATATTTTTCAGAGAGACAATTTTTATTTTCGGATGGGACATGATTTAAATGCGAAGGTAAGTATTATTTCTCACAAATACCGTATACCTGAGATATCCACGTACCTTTAAATCCTAGTTTTTTGAGTTCATAAGTTTGATGGTTTGTAACATTTGAACATCTTTATAAATTTGAACAATCTAGAGCTCAAATTGAAGGAAAAATACGAATTTTAATAATAATATGTCAAAAAATAAATTTACAAAATGTGTTTTGAAAATTAAAAAATAAGAAATTGAACATTTATTTTGGAAAAGTAAGAAAAATGAAACTATTGTGCATTAAAGGCAGACGGTCCGTTAACACGATCCAAATTCAACGCAAAAAATCAAAATTCGAATTGGGGGTTGAGAAAAGGCTGAGAAAACTATACCAATATGTAGCCACATTCAAATAATTATGTTTCGCGCCAATTCCGACCGCGGCGACCGCGTCGCACGATCCGGCGCGCATCGAAATTTTTATTTTTGCAACTTTAGAACGCTGCGGTGAGGCGTGTATTTATCGGTGTGATTTCGCATAAATTGCATTGTACTAATGAGAGAACGCTCTAATTTTTGAAACTAAGATAAGGTAAGGTCAAATTAACTGACCCACTGTCTTTAAGCTATAATTTTTCGGAATCTACGTATTAAAAAACCTTTATAACAATACATTTACGAAAAAAACCTTTATAACAAGAAATATACGACAGTTGGAATATTTTTAAATGAAATTTGGATATGATATGCAGTAAATACATGAACTTAATTTTCAAGTACTTACCAGAACATATTTTATGCATACCAGAGCATCTTCTTGATACTTTTTGGGAAACTTGCGATATTTCGGTTTTTCAGGTGAATGTTACGAATTTTTTTAAACATTGGATTTGAACATGTTCTTTTGCCAATTGAGCATTTTGTTCCCAGTCATGTACTGCAAATCATATCCAAATTTCAACAAAAAATTCTAACTATGAGCGGCGTTATACCAAAAATACCGAGGGTGTTTTCTTTTTGGCCGATACTGTACATAAACCGGGAGAAAAAAAAACAATGTGTAGATAATAAATGCTGAGACACATATCGATTGTTTATGACACCATCTTGTTTTGCCCCTTCTCTGGATCTCTCATTCTTTAAATGCTATCTTGTTGGTGTTCTCTATCTTTCAATATATGTTTATTGTAGTCTGCGCGCTTGGGATTGGGACGCTTGTTTCCCGTACTCATACTATATCCAGAACTCATTCGAAGAGCATAATCGATTTTTTGATCAAACTGTATTTATTTTTTGCTAATTTAAAAAGATTTAAAGATTTATTCACGTATGCGGAAAGGCAACGTGAAAAAAAAAAGTGAAGATGTTTCACACAAAATTTTAAAATATTCGATTACAGCATTTTACACAGAACGAAAAATAAAGAGAAGAAAAAAGAAAGAAAAAAAGTAGAGTAGGAAAAGTATGAACCAAAAAAAAATTCATAAATAAGCGCTTGGACATAATGATCGAAGAGAAAAAATATATATATATATAACGTAAAATGTACTGTAAATTTTCGAACCGCTTTTGGTAAGAACCTTGCGGAATTCTTGTAATGATGAATTTACGTTCTTTCGCCATTAGACAGACAGACGATAGAAGTTTAAAATTAAGATGTTCACAACTGAACATTTTCAGCCTAATTTTCTTTTTCTCAAAAAAAAAGTTTTTATTGAAACTTTTGAAACGACTTAAAAATTCAACTTTATATAGATTCTGCCAATCTATAATGTAGTTAAATTCTTTTACTTCTTTGTGATTGATTTTATTTTCTTTGTGATTGAATAACGCAGACTGACTGACTGAACATTTGAATCGGGTCCACAGTTCCGTTCTGCTTCCGGTCCAGCCCTGTTCGGAACATTGTATTGTTGACAGTCTCCTCCATCACTACTCAAAGCTTTCGACACAAGTAGTCGTACAGTTTGAATACTCAACTGACCAAAACTCTTTTCGATGTTTTCTTTTGTCAATTTTTCCAATACTTTTGTCTGAAAATAAATAGTAGTTTCGCGATCCAAATGAATTCTCACCTGTAGCAATGGTAATTTGAATCGTTTCGCTAAAGAAAGCTTACCACCAATTGAACTATTGTTTAATTGGATTAAGAAGTCTTCACATTCCGTTCTCAAAAATTGAACATCATATTTTGTGGCAAAGCATAGAAAGTCGATTACATTTTTATCTGAAAAATGAAAATATTTTAATTTTCTTAGAATGTTTGCGAAGGATTTTTACACTTCGAAAAGGTTGATAATTTTCAATTTGCTGAGTAATAATCAAATTGACACAGTTTGAAAAGAAAAATAGAGAACTTGCTTGTTATTTGTTGGTCTTGTCTATATAAGAATCGGAGCAATTGGACAAAGTGCTTAACTCCAATGTCTTTGATCTCAATTTCATCATCGCCATTCGTTCCATTAGATAACTTCTCACGAAGTACAGACGAAAAGCACAAAAGAACCTGCAACCCATTAGAAATTGTATCAATTCCTTTTTCAGTAAACATTTACGTATTTATCAATATAGAATTTCTTATCATCAACACGAAGCACAATTTCAGAATCGATGCGAAGTATTTTACTTTCAGCCTGTTTTGTTCTGATATTCAATTCGATTTGAAGTTCAGGAAGGTGGAGCTTTGTCTCATCGTCGCATGCTACACACTCTTTAAAAGTCATAAGATTCCCGAAGTTAAATAACCGCGAGAAACTGTTGAAATTATATTCTATTATTCTTTTAAAGCGATTTTCATTTCTGTTCATTAAGTCAAGCTCTATTTCAACATCACATGTCCATAAATTGAATATTTCCTTGTCGTTTGAACATATAACATCACAGGTGAAATATTCCTGTTCTCCGGCTTCATTTAATGCAAAATGCGGGTTCACAATCCTGAAAACCGATAATACAGTGGTGGTCATATAACAACTTTGTGAGATTCTAGTTGTTCGATATTTCTTCTAAAAGTTGTTTGTTTGAGATGGAATTGAACAGATATATTCTTTAAAGCACTAATGGAAATTAAAGTTTCTTACTTTAGCAAAATTTGAGCAAATTTGATTTAATTTTAATAAGGAAAACATTATTTTGTGGTCAGTAAATTATTTCATAAAACATGAGTTAAACAAAGTTAAACTCAATATGCAGCCGTGAGAGGATTATATAAAATTTGAGCGAAGTTATCGCTCATCAACGGTGCTCTTTCTTTAAAGACAGCTGTTCAGTTAATTTGACCTTACCTCATCTTAGTTTCAAAAATTAGTGCTTACTCTCATTAGTACAATGCAATTTATACGAAATCACACAGATAAATACACGCATCATAGCAGCCGTCCAAAGTTGGAAAAATCAAAATTTTAATGGCGCGGTCGTGGATCGTGCAACGCGGTCGGAATTGGCGCGAAACACAATTATTTGAATGTTTCTACATAGTGGTATTGTTTTCTCGACCTCATTGGCCCCCGTTTTAATTACTATTTTTCGCTTTGGTTTTGGATCGTATTATTGTCAACTCAAATATTCTTGATCATTGCGTTATGAAGGCTGCTCAACCTCGCAGACGCTCCGCACGCACTCAGGCGACTGCCGACACTCAACACAGAGGAAAATTTGAATAATTAATTTTCCCGCGAATTTTTTACGTGTGTTGAGTGTTGGAAGCCGCGTGCGTGTGTGCGGAGCGTCTGTGAGGTTGAGCAGCCCACATAACGTAATGATCAAGAATATTTGAGTTGACAATAACTGAAACACTGCCTTGAAGCAGTGTGTATTTCGCAGTTTAAAATTTTTACTTACTTCTATAATTCATATTCTAAAAATTCATTTTAAAAATTTCACAAAGATTCTCATAATATTTCGATCCGTTCCGGATGAATAGTATCATCCTCCAAATTTCACAATTTCATTTTTGCTCAAGTTTGAACTGCAACAACTGGATATTTTACATAGTTCATAAACTAACCATTTGTTTGTTGCTTCAATTAATATAGTTGTACGCCAAGAATACCACTTGAAACGCGCATGCATGTTTTCTGGATCAAACGTAACTGCGTCCATTCTGAAAATTAGAAATAAATCATACGTGTGAGCTAAATTGAGCAACAACATACTTTCAAAAAGTTCTAAAAACGTTTAAAAAGTCGAGCATTTGGTCTAAAAAATAATAGCGATGGTACTGTTTGTAAAAGTGTACAACTGATACAGTGAATCCGTTGTGAGCCCCCCTTGCGATGTGGGATAGACAAGTATCACTGCCGAGTACGCAGACATTGAGACAGTCGACGTGGTCCCGAAAACAAGAGTGGGTGAAGAGTAGATAATTTACTGTTCCCTTTACGCAATTCCATACGAGCTCCACGAACTGGCACTGCGCCAGGTCACCCTAAACAACACAAAACAACCTGTTGTGTGCGGGTGTGGAATGGTGATCGCTTGCACGTTTCTTTGAATACGGTGACGGTGTCCTCGCAGTCTGCCAGTCCATAGAGAGCGTTTAAATTGAAACAACCGAACGATATTGGTCAGTTAAAGTAGTCAAATTACGCTCCACTAACCAGCCGCCTTTGGTACGAGACGACAAGGGAAATCAATGCACCTTCAAAACAATGGTCAAGCTGAAAAAAACACGTTCAAAAGAGGAATATTGACATTTAAAGGGGAGGAGATAAACGTTTCTTCTGGCCTACAGATCAACTCCGTTTTCATCTGCACCAAATCAAATTTACACCGCTGGATCTCATGCTTCCAAACAACCAATCATGCACACAACGGAATAATAATATGGAGCGTCAGTGCAATCGTCATCATGATGCAAAGCAACGCGAATTCAATGTCAACGACGCTGTCTTCGTCAAGGACGTCCGCTCCAAACACTCATGGATTCCTAGAATCATAAGTCGACTTGTAGATGTCATCTATTGTACATATTCCAGTGCAACAACGAACTTTGGAAACGTCATGCTCAGCTGAAACCGCGTGATGAATAAAAACAAATTGAACTGCTTTCCGACTTCTTAGACCTTCCATTCAGTCCAACAAACATTGCTTCATCAATGCCTACGCCTGCTCAATCAATAAATTTCGGAAACACTTCCAAATTGGCAGACTGCCGATTTTATGAAATTCCGAAAAAAATGTGATAATTTCTGCTTAAATCGCTTTGGTCTGAATAGAAAATTAATAAGAAAACTGTATTTTAATGGTTTATGACAAAGAATTGCCAAAAATTAATAAGTGCACAAATTTCCATAATTGGCAAAACTCTCCGCACTATATATTACAGTACGATTGCAGAGAGAGAGAGAGTATTAAAAGAAGGAGAGATTTAGAGAGGGTGTTACAAATATCTTGTTGAGACGCTAGTTTTCGCGCGTACATTCTTTAATACTTAGTGTTTCTATTTTTTTCTTTTTTGCTGTTTTCGTTTTTATAAACGGTTTCAATATGCGAAGATTGATGTTTTCAGGTTTTATATTTGAAAATAAAATTTGTTTCATATGCCTGCCCAGGGCATATGCTCTACCTGTGATTGTCTCAGAGGACACCATGTTAAATACTAATCCTTTATTTAAGACCAAAAATATAGTAATGATAGGCCTGTTGACTTGGTGGGGGAAACCCCAGAAAGCCACAGGCCACCAACAAGAAAGCTAGCCAGAATGTATAACTCATGAAGCGACCGCTCTCCGCAGGAGGGGCGGGGCCATAGGCGAAGGCTTATGCCTCCGGCATGACATCCCCCCTGCTCACGGAGATGGCTCGTCCCTTGAGCCATACTTTGAAACGAAAACAGTAACCGTGCAATTAAATTGACAGAAAAAAAAATACAAAAAAAAAACGCGATACATAAAATTAATTATCAAAAATTCAAAAATCAACAATCAAAATATCAAGAATCATCAAAAAAAACATACAGAAGATTTTTGCAAGAAAACAATATATAAGAACAATTCAAAAACAAAATTTATCTCCTGAAATAGTAATAGTCATATTAAACGTGTATAAAACTTGCAATATTGTATCAAATTGGTGTTTATTTACTGATTATCCAAAATAACATTTTGTTGGTGTTTTTCTCTCTTTAATATATGTTTGTTACCTATCGCGCTTATAACTAGAGTTCAATTTAAGCAATTAGTTTGTCTTTGAGAAAAAAAATATAGGTTCTTTTTACAAATTGGAAACTGTTTCTTTTTCAATCTGTTTGTATAAAGGTTAGTAGTTTATGGTTTTCATGTGAAAATCAGTGTTGCTTGAGTGCATTCTAGTGATTAATTTATCGCTGCGCAAATATTCTCCTTCAATAGATGATTTGAACTATTACTTTGTGCGCGCTCGCAACTAACTCAGGCGTTCCACGACTATCTTGCAATGAAAAGTATTATAGTTTAAGCTTATATTCCAACAAAAGTAGTCAATTTTCAAAATTGTTTGTGCTATATATTGAAAACTAAATATTGTTGATACGCTTGCCATAGTAGCCGTGACAATTGTAACCATTTTCAATTAAATATGAGCCAATTTGTGAGATTGCTTGTATTCTTGTGGAAACTCTGTAGATGATAATTTATGCGTTAAAATTGGAATTGTTGGGAATACTCTGCTTTGTTTTTTTTTTTAATGTTTTAGGTTGATACAACGGAATCCCTTTTGTTATGTCTTTACACACGTAATAACATCAATTTATTACTAACCAAGCCGAAACAATGTATGGATTATTGGTAGACAATAATCCGGCAGTATAATATCAAACTGAGAAGAAAACGCAATCTAAAACGATTGACAATGCAATAAATATAAATCTTGGCGCCCAGCGGTTGCCATAGATCAAAAGGTCAAACTATAAATATTATAGATCAAAATAACCTTTGTAGGTCTAACCCACAACACCTCCCCTTATTTAAATAATGGGACACATTAATATAATGGAAATTATCGACGATGGGTGGGGGATAAGAAAATAAGCTCACGATATTTAAAATCGAAGTCTTGACGGCGGCTTCCTGCTTCTTGCTGGATAACGTGGGCCATTGGAAGACTGAGCTGGTGACGACTGAGCTGGTTGCACTGGCGGCTGTGGAACCATTGGCTGATGTGGTTGTTGAACCATTTGCATTGGTGACTGCGCTGATGTTGCTTGTGGACTGGTTTGTGGTATTGGTTGTTGATGTATGATTGGTGACAATAATGACAATAATTGAGAACCATTGTTGACTGTAGACGTTGTTGTCGTCGAGGGTATCCCAATTGGAATGCTGAAATCATGAACAAACTCCATGAGTTCTTGTTCAAGCCGTTCCTTTTCCGGATCAAAATCTAACCTTTTCTTCATCTGGTTAGAGTGTCTTTTCATTAATCTTCCCGATGACAATTTCACGAGAAAATTCACCGAACCTAATACCTTTTCAATTTGGCCTTTTACCCATTTTGTTTTATTTCCTTGCCAAATAGCAGTATACACTCCTTCTCCCTTTTTAAAATTCTTAGGCTTTACCCCTTGATGCTTGTCAAATTGAGACTTCATTTTCTCATCAATATCTTCTCGATCAAAACCCTCGATCGGTTTCAACAATGACAAGCGGGTTCTTATCTTTCTACCCAAAAATACTTCACTTGGAGCTTTTCCTCCTAAAACATCTGATGGTGTTGATCTATAAGCCATCAGAATTGTGTTTACCGTCTCCGGTTTCACAATATCCTCCGCCGTTTTTCGCAACGCTCTTTTCAACGTATCTACAAAACGTTCTGCTTGACCATTTGACATTGGATGGTAAGCTGGCGAGGTAATGTGATTAATTCCACCATTAATACACATATTTTCGAATTTTTCAGAAACAAACTGTGTTCCATTATCGCTGACAATTGTTTCTGGATAACCGTATGCCGCGAACAATTTTTCCAAATTGTTTACTGTGGTGCTGGCCGAAATATTCTGCATTTGAATCATTTCGGGCCACTTTGAAAATGCATCAGCAACAACCATATAATAGTACCCATCTATCGGACCTGCAAAATCCACATGGATTCTTTCCCAAACTCTAGAAGTTTTAGGCCATGGTGATAACGGTACTTTTACTGACATTTTTCCGTTTAACTGGCATTTGTCACATTTTCTGACAAAACTTTCGATATCTTGATCAATTCCGGGCCAATAGACAAAACTTCTAGCCAAACCTTTCATCCTAGCCATTCCGGGATGCCCAAGGTGCAACTCTTTCAGTATTTGTCTTCTGAGCGAAAGCGGTATTACCATTCTTTCTGCCATTACGATGCAATCATCAACAATGCAGAAAGCGTCTTTCTTGCGCTCAAAACCCTCCAAGCCTTTCCATTTTCCTGTGCTTATAGCTCTTTTCAGCTTTTGCATTTCAACGTCCTTTTCCAGCTCAATCTTAAGCCGTCTTGACGTGACAGGTAGGAATCTGATTTGTTCGGAAACGAATTTTCCAACATCTAACTCGATGGAAGCGACGACAATGTCCTCGTCTTCAACCTTCCGGTCTGGAATCAATCTTGATAATCCATCAGCATATCCGAACTTATCGGTGTTCACATATTTGATTTCGAAATCGTATCCAAGCAACAGGAGCGACCATCGAATCAATCGATTCGCCGAATGCACTGGTACACCCTTCTTACTTCCAAATATGGCTAACAGTGGTTTGTGATCCGTTTCCAATAAGAAACGTCTTCCAAACACAAACTTATGAAATTTCTTCATCGCGAAGATTAGGCCCAATGCTTCTTTCTCAATTTGTGAATATCTCTTTTCACAATCAGTCAAAGTTCTAGAAGCATGTGCCACTGGTTTTCTTTGCCCCGAAGGCAATACATGGGAAATCACTGCTCCGATCCCATATTCACAAGCATCTGCCGCTATCGTGATAGGTAATTTTGGATCGTAGTGCATTAGATTCAAATCCGACACCAAAACTTTTTGAATTTCCTCAAAAGCCTTTTGATGCTTTTCCAACCATGTAAATGGAACACTCTTCCTCGTCAATTCATCTAGAGGTCCCCGTAGCCTTTTCAAATTTGGTATGAATGCTCCATAATAAGTGATCATACCCAAATAAGATTTCAACTTGGCTTCATTATTAGGTACTGGCATGTTGACAATTGGTTCAACCTTTTCTTTCAGTGGTCGTCTACCTTCAACATCCATTTCGAAACCCAAATATCTGATTTTTGGTTTTCCAAATGAACATTTGTCCATCTGGACCCGAAAACCATATTCTGCAATTCTTTCAAACACTTTGAACAAATTCTGATCATGTTCTTGCTTGTTCCGACCCATAACAAGAACATCGTCAAGATATGCTACCGTACCTGGAATACCCGCAATCATGGTATCCATTACTTGTTGAAACAACCCTGGAGCTGATTTCACACCAAACGGTAATCTTGTATATTGAAACAATCCTTTGTGTGTATTAATAACCAACATTTTCTTTGTTTCATCAGACAGTTCCAACTGCAGATATGCATCTTTGAAATCAATAGTGGAAAAAATTCCACCACCATTCATGCATGCAAAAATGTCCTCCGGAACCGGGAGTGGATACGAATAGTCATCCAAACTTGCATTGACCCCCGTACTAAAATCGGCACAAACGCGAATCTTTCCGTTTGCCTTCCGGACACAAACAATGGGTGCAGCCCATTCTGAATGAGTTATTGGCTGGATAACACCCAACTCCAACAATCTCTCCAGTTCTTTCTCAACAACTGGTACGGCAGCGTATGGCACGGATCTTTTCGGGACGTATTTCGGTTTCGAATTCACCTTCACCGGTAAATCCACTAACACCTTTGTACATCTTCCCAATCCTTCCTCAAACACTTCCGAAAACTTCTCTTTCAACACATGTTCAATTGGTCCAGCATTAACATTTGCTACCATTTGTTCCATGTGATACCTCATATGATCACATTGCTTGATCCAGCTTAAACCCAACAAGTTGTCTCTTTTCACAATATAGGCAATTCCAGATCCACTAGAATTCCTAGTTTTGAAATCCAACACTACCTCCCCTAGAACTTCCATCACGGAACCACTAGCATCTTTCAATGGTAGCACTTGTGGGCTCAACTTTGGAGAACCTAATTTTTCCCAATCTTTGACATTCAACAGAGTAGCATCACTACCAGTGTCAACTTGAAATTCAATTTCAATACCATTTATTTCAATCGGAGCGTATTGTCTAGTTGAATTCACTTCTGGAACCTCAACTTCAACTACATTGGTATTCTGTGAACTTTTGCGAATTTGTTTTTTCTGTTCCCATCTTTTCAATCTGTCGCAGAACTCGTCCAAATGGCCCTTCCGACCACATTTTGAACATTTGCTCGGTTTTCCCTTGCAGTTTTTCAATGCGTGACCAGACTTTTTACAATTAAAGCACACACTTTTTGGCTTAAATTGCACCTGGTTTACAGATTCATCTTCGGATGTGGATACATCATCAAAACTCAATCGCCTATTCGAATTCGATATTTTATTAACATCGACATGTTTTGAAACCAATAACTTCCTTTCAGAAGTTTCTTGTTCAAACCTATCAGATTCACCATGCAACATCTGTACTGTGCATACCACATTACTTTTCTCCTTTGACTCCAAAAAATTCAATAAATGGTGTCGCAGCTTGACCTGTTTCAATGATTTTAACCCAAAAATCCATATCAAACATTTTAAACTTTCAGAAGTCATCTCTGAAAAATTTGCCATGTCGAACAAGTCGTTGACTCTACCAGTATACTCTGCCAAAGATTCATTTGATTCATGAATTAGATTCAAGCACATCATTCGAGAAGCACTCTTTGTTATCTTTGACGAAAACAGTTCTTCTAGACACTTTTTCGTCTCCGCATAACTCTCTGCCCAAACATCTTTTGGCTTTTTAAAACGTGAATATGTTTCAAATGTTCTTGTTCCCAACCTTTCTAGCAACATTTTTACTCTACAACTCTCTTCGAATTCTTTACCATCTTTTTCAATGACCTGTCCGTGTCGATTTATCCACACTGAAAAATCGACAGGGGAATCTGCATCGAATTCAAAAATTGGTAATCTATTCAAAAGCATGTTGTACTTCTGGTGATCAAATCCTCCCGACTGGGATTCAACGACTTCAGTTTTGGTACTGTGGTTTTTCAACAATGCGGCCATTAACTGGTCTATCTGGCCTTGCATTGATTTCTGTTGTTCCTTCCACTCGGAACGCATTCTGTTGAATTCGTCGTCTTTAGACTTCGAAAATTCAGTCAGAATCATTCTTATATCGTCAGCCATAATGCTAGACTTACAACCACGTATAGGCCCAAAACCTTTATCGTTAACAATAGAGTTAACCTCCTTTAATCACCCTGCTCAAGCAGCGGTTGACAACAAGTATGAAACCTTTTGTTTCAGTACTATTTTCACCAAGTATGAAACCTTTTGTTTCAGTACTCTTTTCACCAAGTATGAAACCTTTTGTTTCAGTACTATTGGTACCTCAATAACTGAAAGACCCTTTATTTTGGTACTTCTATGACCAAAAATAAAGTTTCTATCCTGATCGCCAATTTTGTTATGTCTTTACACACGTAATAACATCAATTTATTACTAACCAAGCCGAAACAATGTATGGATTATTGGTAGACAATAATCCGGCAGTATAATATCAAACTGAGAAGAAAACGCAATCTAAAACGATTGACAATGCAATAAATATAAATCTTGGCGCCCAGCGGTTGCCATAGATCAAAAGGTCAAACTATAAATATTATAGATCAAAATAACCTTTGTAGGTCTAACCCACAACACCTTTAAATGTTTTATCTGAGAATTTCCAACAAAATTGCGCGTGTTTTAGTTTCGCTTTTTGTATTGCGGCAGTTTTGTGTGCGAGATCAGCGGTACATGAAAGTGGGAAAGAACAAGGGAAAGTGGTTCTAATGTAACAACTCTGAATTGTGACAATATAATGTGGGAAAGACTCACTCCGCTATAAGTCCTTCCAAAACTTGATTCCTTGGTTTTTGCTCTATTCGTCCCATTGTTGTTTTTCAGCACCGAATTCCTGTTTTTTTTAAAGCACCAGTTACACTGCTTAATATTGCACAATTGTTGTTGAAGATCCGAGATGTTGAAGTCAAAAATTATGTGGAATAAAACAGAACTAGTTTTTGAACTAAGCTCAGTTTGTAGGACGAGATTGTGTAATTGACCTGCAGGTTCTCGATGTCCATGAGCTTGTTTCGTTTAATCTTCTGTGTTATTTATCTGGGTTTTTATAAATTGTGTCGAATAAATTCGGCTGGTTTGTATAATTAATGACTGTTTCAGGCTGAGTATCCCTATTCGAGCTCTGTATCCCTTAGGTTTGGTTTTTTTTTCTTAGCCAAAATGTGTAGCTTATGGGGAAAGGAAAACTTCCCAGAAAACCGGTCAAGAAAGAGAAGTAAAATTAAATATGGTCCCTCGAGCAGCTATTTTGGGAATGAGCAGCATCTCTCTGTCTTCGAGGGCGTGGTTCTTATTTCTCTCTTGTGTATTCGACGGCTTTTGAGTACTTTTGCGCGCTTGGCTATACATATTATCCATTAATAAGGTTATGAATAATATATATTTCTCTCTTGTTTATTCGACGACTTTTGAGTACTTCTTCTGGCCAAAAGTGTATAGCGTGCGATTTTAAATGAGAATCTATTAACTCCGTATTTCATGAGATATGGGAGCAAACCTTGCTATTCTGCTCATGGGCTAGATGAGTTACGAAATCGCTTGGTTAAAACTAAAAATATAACTTCAAAATTCAATTTCCAAAATGCCTTCGTTAGCTCTTTGCAAAATCCTTGTTTTTGTCACTATTTTACGCGCTCTAACGAATGCGTCGGAGATCCAAGATTCCTAGGATTATAACTGGTTGTGTCCTGAAGCGTCCCTCAGGGGTCAGTAACTAGGTGTCGACAGATTTTTGGATCCCCGGGGCCCTTAAATTATTATCAAAATCATATAATAAGCAGACGCGTAGAAACTCCTTCACTGACATAAATTTGTTTGCTCGCGTTTATCGATAACTTAGCTGTAATAAGAGGCAGCGCGATTTTCTTTATTTATCGGCGTGAAGACGCGCTCCTTGCAAAAAAAAAATTATTAAATAACCAGGAATATTACAGTTGGCTGGCCAGGCCCTCCGCAATGAGGAAAAGACATATGAAATTATTAAACTTATTTGGGCGATATGATTAAGATTCCATTTGCCTTGTACCGGGGGGTCAGATTTTGAAACTTCACGGGATGTTGCTTCCGGCTCCTTCATTGATTCCTTGGTGCTCCATAGTATCATTAGATTTTTGTGTGTTCTTTTCTGTTTTTTTTTTCAGGTTGGGAACATTGAAAAAAATGCACGCTTTTGCTGACGGAAAGGGTTTTCTTTTCCCATTCTCTTCGTTTCATTTTACTGTTTTTGGGTTTTTTGTGTTCTAGTAAATTTTCTTCATAAACTTTTACGCGGGCTCAAAAAGAGAAAATTTGTGACGCATACATACTTTGATTTCCTGTGGTCGTGATATCTTGAATGTTCGCGCTGCGTTCAGTTATATGACTGGTGTCTTGAGAAGGTAGGAATATGTGTTTTAGGTGTAGCGGTCCACATATTTGGAGATTTTATAATAATTCAGTTAATTTACCTTGATCTCCAACGATGAATTATTTCGACTACTGAATATTTAGAAAGGCTATCCTCCTGTCACCCGAGGCCTTGGGCCACCAATGCTTGGGTGAAACGTTCATTTCATATGGTGGTTACAATGAACTGAGTATTAGATGTAGGACTATCCTTCTGCAACCCGAGGCATTGGACCACCAATGCTTGGGTGGAACCTCCATTTCATATGGTGGTTACAATTGACTGAATATTAGATACGGGACTATCCTTCTGCAACCCGAGGCATTGGACCACCAATGCTTGGGTGGAACCTCCATTTCATATGGTGGTTACAATTGACTGAATATTAGATACGGGACTATCCTTCTGCAACCCGAGGCATTGGACCACCAATGCTTGGGTGGAACCTCCATTTCATATGCCTGCCCAGGGCATATGCTCTACCTGTGATTGTCTCAGAGGACACCATGTTAAATACTAATCCTTTATTTAAGACCAAAAATATAGTAATGATAGGCCTGTTGACTTGGTGGGGGAAACCCCAGAAAGCCACAGGCCACCAACAAGAAAGCTAGCCAGAATGTATAACTCATGAAGCGACCGCTCTCCGCAGGAGGGGCGGGGCCATAGGCGAAGGCTTATGCCTCCGGCATGACATTTGCTCCTTTATATTATTTTATTATTTTTTGCAGATGCCATTTCCAGCAATCAACCTTGATCCAGTAATAGTTAGCAGGGAACTTTGGTACTTTTCTTCCGAAAATAAATATATCACATTTAATACAAAAAACTTAAAATGGTATGTATACAATCGGAATTTGACGGTTCGAAATACTAGGGGTACTGTCGGCCACGCGTTGGTGTTCTCGGTTTACGCGGATTCGCTGCGTTCAGCGAGTTTCTCGATTTCCAAAAATAAAAATAGAAAATTGATTTTACAGTTTTCGACTATAAAAACGATTGTTTTCAATTTGAGAAGAAGCTCACCTGCGGATCGCTTCTTCCCTGACTTCGGCACGCATTTCAATACTCTTGACCGTTTTCCAAAGCGCGGTGCAACTATCATATTTCAAGTGGAAAATTTTTTCAGTCTCAAAAATTAAAATAGACAAGCATCGAAAGAAAAATTTAACTGAATTTAATTTATATACGACGCGGAAAAGCGATCGTACACTTCTTGAGGTAAAATAATTTTTCCGAAATTTTCTAGGAGTAGGATACAGAATTTTTTTCAAAAGTTTAAAATAAATTAGTTTCGTGATCTTGTGTAACCAGTTGTGCACTACAATAAATATTTTATTCCAGGAAGATTATCCCAAAATTCGAATTCAACGACACAGGCGAGGAACAATTTACAGCTGATGTTATATGTGCCTTCAAGGGAAATCCATCAAATCTTTGGGAATGCGGAGCTGAAGTCGATTTGACATTTATTAAAAAAGAAGGCACACATGTCACCAAACCAATTGATTGTGTTTTCAGCACTTGTTCCCCAATTTTCAACGTTGGAAAGATCTGGACTAAGACAGAATGTTTCAATAATTCATTAACCCGGGAAACGGAGATTTTTTTAATTTGGGATGTTGTGATCCAAACAACGATTCGATTAAAGCACTTGATTGAAAGTAAAATACTTCCGATTTGTGATTTTGTAACTCCGAGAAATAATGATTCTGAAATTGTTTTCTGTGCTGAGGGTCATAAGTTGTACGCGGATATGTTTGTAAACTTTCCCTCTGAAAACTTAATTATAATTCTAATAATTTGCAGAGTCTTATTTTTTGTTCGACCGTTTTTCGTAAAATGCTATTAAATAGGACAAATCATAATGCAATTGAGATGAAATACATACCATTCGAACATTGTATCACTTTTCTCCGATTATTATATCGACAGAAACAACAAATAACATGCAAGTTTTTTTTTTGAAAATATTTTAATTCAATTTTTTTCAGCTCGAAATGTTGAATATGTTTTAAGCTTGGCATACAGATACGATGTTCAATTTTTGATTGCGGATTGTGAAAATTTCATAATTTCAACTAAAAACATTACAGCGGTTGAAAAGCTGCGTATTGCGGATTGGTATAAATTTTCAAATCTTCAGGTAAAAATTAATTAAAATCGATCTTCTATTTTCTGGTTTCAGATGGAAGTATTCCGAACAAGCGCAAAGGAAGAAATCGAAAGCTTAAAGCTTAAGTCTGTTCCAAATTATCTTGATCTTTTTTCAACGCTTTACAACGTTGATGAACAAAATTTGGCTCCACAGGTTTCAGAAATACCGTCTTCTATTCCCGCACGCAGGTCGCCATTTCGAAAATTTCTCAATTTCTTATGGCCGAAAGTCAAGAAAAATTAGGTTCCAAATTGAAATACAAACTGTCAGACTTTCCACAACTTTTAAAATGTGAGCTCCCGCCATGCGATGAAAATCCACAATGTCCCGCTTCCTTGTATCTTTTTTAAAGTCATTTTCCCATTTTTAATAAAGATAATACAGTTCTCCACATAAATATAGGTTCACCTCTCAGGGAATTTTTCGCGGAATCGCGAATATAAAAGTGGCGGATCCGCACATAGCAAAGCGTCGGATCCGGTGCGGTCACTGCACTGGAAGGCAAAACCAGTGCGCGGATCCGCCACTTTTGTTATCGCGGTTCGGCTCACTTATATCATTTCCACATCGAATATAATCAATAAAAAACAAAAATTTATTCGATTTTAACAATGAAAAACTCGTCAACAAATTATGATCAGATTTCTCCATCAGGCGGTGATAGTTCCGTTTATTGGATTTGAAGTTTTTGATCGACGCTGAAAACTTTTTTCAGGATAACTTTTCAATGAACCGTTCAATTTTTGTGAAACTTTCAAAAAAAAAATGTGAAAAATATATTTGGAAAGACAAATTAATTGGAATTTTTCAATTATGAATGAAGGAATACTTTTTTCCGGAATAGGTGTAATCTCGTAGACAGTTTTTTCATACGTTGCGTGCCAGAGAAGGTAAAATTCAACCTAGTCTGGAGAGCGCCATGAAAAGGAATTTTTACATAGTTAGAAAATTTCAATTAATTTATCATTCAAAATATATTGTTTGATTTTCAGCAAATTTTAAGGCGATCCGCTTATTTAATCCAAAGTTATAGCATTTTTTCGATGCATACATATGTACATAAAGCCACCTGTATTTCGTTTTTTTTTTAATTTTTGCAAGAAATAAGTACCCTCGGATTAAATTTCATGTTGATTGGAAAGCTAGCTTATTTTGTAAGTGTCTTACAATTAACCGATTAATCAACCGGTCAACCGGTTAACTTTAAAGACAGGGTGCCAGTTAAAAGTTTCGCCGCTGCGGCGATAAGATTTTAAATTACCGCGTGTTTTGAATTCTCATGTGCGCTCCAATGAACAGCAGTCATGTGTATGCGCGGTAATTTGAATTTTTGAATTTTTTGTGTGTTTTTTTCAAATTTCTTTCGTTTTTGTTCGATTTTTAGCGTTTTTTTTTGCTGAAAGTCATTAATTATTTTTAATAAGTGTCAAATTAATTTTTCTTACAGGAACTAACCGGGATCCCTCATAAAATGCGGGAAAAGCGTTGATTTTCCCAATTTTCATCCAAAAATGAACATTTCGCTATAATTTTGAAAGCAGATTAAATAGGCGTACGTTTCGCAAATAAATTATTATTTCACAGGTATTCTAGTTTATTTTTTTTTGAAACCGACGATACATTTACAGATTTCATGGACACAATTCATCAGCGACCCAAAAAAATCAGTTTTCCGAAAAATTGATCAGTTTGACATATCATTTTAGATTTCTAAAAATGTCATTATCATTTTTTAACAGTTTTTGTTTGTTTTTGAGGTTTTTGAATTTTTTTGAATTTTTCTTATTTTTCGGGTATTTGAATAAAATTTGCCTCAAAATTGTTTGAATCTGGTCGCAACATACTTTACTTATGTTATTCTACTGGAAAGAAACATTTTCCACTAAAAAAATTAAAAAATAACAGTTTTGAAAAAAATGTAAAAAATTCAAATTGTTGTGCTTCCCGCCAAAAAGCGTACGTGAGCGTACGGCGGGAATTCAAAAATAATTTTTTTCATCTTCCGGACGGAACTACAAAATTGTTTTTTTTCGTCGGGATTTCGCATGGAATATACTAGAATGTCGGTAGAAAGATGAATTTTTCACAATTAAATCCATATGGGGTAAAAATAACTGGCACCCTGTCTTTAACCGATGTCCCGCTATAGTGGTGTGGGATAATAATCCGTCAGTCAATAAGTCTACGCTCCGCAGCCATCTCTATTGCCCTCACGCGTGGCGTGTCGTTTTTTAGATAAGCTTCAGGATCCGAGCCACGTCTCATTTCCTTCAACGAACTTTCAGCATGATACGGTTCTCTGCCCGTTCTTTTTGACACCCTAGTCGTGTTCATTTTGGGATTTCGAGAAACGAATTAAACAAACCTATTGAAAACTTTCTTTACCGCAAACGATCTCCCGGAGCTCCCTCCGCTTTCTCAAAGATTTTTCTGCCGTTACTTTTTTCCGTTGTCGACCCTTCGAGGCCTCCCCCCACCTGACCGAAAAATCTGAGAGTTAGAAGGTTTCCGACTATTTCCGAACACTCAAAAAAAACCAGTTCACGTATTAATGCATCTTTGTTCAAATGGCATTTTCCGACGATCCAAATAGCATATCCCGATGCACAAAAAAGACGTTTTCTGACGACCCACCTTTACAGGAGGGTTTTACGGAGCTAATAAAATAGTCGGAAACGGAAATAGTCGGAAACCTTCTAACGCTCAGATTTTTCGCAGCTGGGATGAAAATAGTGAAAAAACATAAATTAAAATGAAAAAACATTAAAAAAAGGAATAATATTAGCATTCTGAATAACTATTTATTAACGAAATACGAAAAAAGCTCATAGGAAAAAGTTCGGCCAGGTGGCCCTTTTTTCTAGGCCATTGTTTTGAAGCACGTTTTCTCGGCTTCTAGGTAGTTTTAGAAAATTTTAAAAACACATTTGGAATGAGAGTGAAGTCTATTTTCATTTAAGGTACATTTATTATCCCCGTAAAGCCCTCCTTTAAATTTTTTTTTAAAAATTGGGTACTGTGAAGCAGATTGGATACCTAAAACCGGCGCATTTTATTGTAAAAATTAAACATTTGTTGATGTTCTCTAAGTATCTTTTAACATCTTGTTCTAGATTACTGTATGCGTTTGTGGTTAGGACGATTTTAAAAAATTCCCAGTTGGAATCATTCCTCGGAAATTTTTTTTTAAAATTAATGTGTAAACTGAACAACTTTTGACTTGAAACTTTTTATAAAGAACAAAATCAACAAAACAAAACAAAGCCCTAAGGAACCTAAATATCTATAATACAAAAACCTGTACTCTTCAAAAAATTAAACAAAAAATTCAATAACAATTTAGGTAATAGGTTTTCCTCTTCCAGCCTTCTTAAATGAGGTCGCATCTTTTTGTCTCAAATCCGCCAAACTAGGAGGAATCGCCTTATTATCCTTATAACTTTTTAAGACTTGAGAAAGTGCTCCTTTCTGTCCAGGTACCACCGGTGCTGGAATAACTTCCGGAATTCCAAGAGCCTTTCTAATTGGTGGAGATTTGAATGCAGCCGCATACACCAAAGACATCACATTCGATGCCGTCCAATAAACACAAAGACCCGTTGCAAATTGCGAAGAAACTCCAAAAATAACAACTGGCAGACCATATTGCATGAATGCTCTCATCACTGGTGGCATTTGATCGGAAGTTGTTCCCATTTCAATTCCGACTTTTGTTACTAAAGCCATTGTAGCGGCTGAGATGAATGGCAGTGCGTAATATGGATCAGTTGCTGTCAAATCGGTAAACCAGAGGATTCCGCCGCTTGATAATCCTGGATAGCTTGCCTGGAAAAGTGAAGAGATGTGATTTAAAAAAAATAAGTCTTAATACTGTTTTCTTGAATAAAAAAAATAGTGCCTAGAAGTTTTATGGAAATAAATGCGTTTTTCTAAAACAATAAAAGAAATTCCAAGTTTTAATTAGGGTTTTTTTTAAATTTTAAAGACAAGGTATTTATACCATTTGTTAAAATATTTTTCAAATTTCAAAACTCACCGCAACCATATTCTTAATAGCAAAGAATTGTGTAGCAAAAACAGCACCATTCGCCATCATTACTCCAAATTGTCTACCCAATCGAATATCTTTCGATTTTAAGAAATCCCGTTGTTCCAGAAGGATTTGTTGTTCTGAAAATTCAATTTTCAATTCAAGAAAAATAAAACAGAACAAAATCCTTACGTAACAACTGATTATTCTCCTTTCTCGCCTCATCAATCCGATCTCTAAACTCATTCATCTCTTTTCTATACATTGATTGTTTGGCTACAAGTTTTTGGGACATAATTGGTACACCAATAAGCAATAATCTCAATGCAACAGTTGCAGAAACGATTGTCAGCCACCAGGGAACATCACAATATGTGTGGATACCTTCAAGTGCCCAGCGGAAATAACTAGAAGGCTTGTACCATGACCAGAGGCCAAGTTCTTCTAGTACTGATTCGCCGGCCTGGAATATTAAGATATAAAATCTATAGAAACCATTTTTCTTCCGAGGACTTAAGTATAATATTCCTAATCCTAAGCTTTTGAACGTTACCAAAATCGTGAAAATAACTAGATTAGCAGTTAAATTAAGTGTAAGTTTCAGGGAGGTTTTTAACATGGGACATCTGACATATGTTCTGTTTATAAATATTAAATCTAGAAAGTCTTTTCAACGAAATTAACTGAAAAAATCCATTTGTTCGATAAAAATCACTTTATTTTAAAAATAAGTAGTTTTACTGATTGAATCGTTTTTTTTAAACATTAGGATTGTTTAATTCCTGACTGAATTCTGGCTAAATTTTCAACTTCTCTCTCTCAATTTTGTTTTTCGAACATTTCCAACTATACCTCGATCATTTCATCCATCGTCCTTCCCGGAAATGGCGGAGTCGGTAGCGGTGGAATATCTCCCGCCTAAAAACTTTATTCATTTCCTAAAATATAATTTTTTTTAAATCAATAGTACCACATTCTCCGAAATCTTAAAAATATCACTACTGCTCAAATTCCTCTGCTGGCACACAACTCCGCTCAAAACCAATGTTTGTTGCGAATTATTTTGAAATTTCGCAAACCGAAAAACTCCAGGAACTCGCCGAGACGCTGTTCGAAGTGGAACGGACAACATCTATATTTTTAATTATTCTAGAATTCGTTGTTTATAAGAAGAAAAAAATACAAAAACGGTTAGAACCTTATTATGAATTAAAAAAAAACATTAAAAAATTGAAATTTATGTCCGAAAATGTACAGATAAAATATTAAAAATACATAGGATTGTATGTAACCCAATGTCCTTCCTTCTTCTTTTTTGCATCTTCACAACTGGTGAACAAATTCTTGTAAATTTTCGATTTTGTCGGATCTGCTTGGATTTCAGTTGTATCTTTTGGCGCTTCCCGCTTTTTCGCTGCTTGTTTTCGTTCAAGAACATCCGATTTAATACCTAAAAATTATATATTTATCAATTAATTGTAGGGAAATAAATTCACCATTCTTTTCAGTTTTTTCTTGGCTTGGTCCTGATGAAGTTGAAGGTCCTTCTTCTGCAATTGCAGCATTCTTCTTCGCTTCCTTGGCGGCCTTTTTCTCAGCTTTTTCCATCTCTAACTTATTTTTATACAATGCCAATGTTTCATCATCTGGATTGAGGATAACAGCTTTGGTTGCATCATAAGGTCCGCCACAAACATGACAATTTGATGTTTTGATCTGAAAAATTACAATTTTGAAATTTCTAAAAACATTAAAACTCACTTCCTGCTGAGCTTTTTCAGAATAAACACAGCCACAATTCCAATTAACCACAAAACTTTGAATCCCGTTCATCGGCACACTTGTAACCGGACAAATGAACTCTGTTTGATTTACATCATCATAATCATCACCCTTTGTGTTTCCCTTGTGAAAATCCTTATTCTCCGCCAATTTGAGCTCCACAAAATCCTTCGGTCCCTTGATATGCGAAGCGGACAATGATTTAGCAATCTTCTTGCTCAAAATCGCATTAATCACATCTTCCTTATTATAAAGCTTTCCTAATCGGCAAGCAATTATTGGTTTCTTCAGTGGAAGCTGTGTCAATTGACAATTCCTCCACTTCGTCGCATTTTTCACGTGTCTATCTACTTTTTCCGTTTTCTTTTTTGCTTTTACCAATTCGCATCTAGAAATTCGACAAATTTCAGGTTAGATATGATAAAAAATTACCTTTTCGGAATGGTTCCTCCATCTGCTCCCATGGTTGCTTATTTAAATGTAAAACAATATGAAAATTGACGAAAAAAGGAAAAATGCAAACGAAATGATAGGTTCCGCCTCCTTTTGCAAGAGTGCGGCAGACAAGTTTGCAATTTTTGGACGCGTGATTTTCATTTCCACCCCTTCCTAAATTTTGCCAAAAATTTTTAAAAATTGTTTCTGGCGCCTTCGTTTTGTTTTTAAAAATGTGTAATCTTATACTTTATGATCTTTTTTTCCAGGCGCCATTACTTTTAATCGCAATTTCGATTCATTTACGCATCAAAACGTCAATTGTGACTCAAAACATTCCTTGTTCATTGATTTCTTTTTCTTTTCAGTTTCAAAATGTCTCACAATACTCTAACCATAAGGGACACAAACTCACAAGCTTTAAATCAATCGATTAAAGAAGAGAAAAATCCAAAAGCGGAGAAAATCTTGGATCTAACAGTTGCCAGCCAAATTGAATGCGGAATTTGCATGAATGCCATGTACAATGCGGTCAGGTAATAAAAAACACTTCACGTTTTAAAAAAAACAAGAAAGTAATTTTTAATCCCAAACACATAATTTCTAAACCACAATATTTCTTACTTATTTTTGTTAAATAACCAAAACCCCCTTCTATTCAGCCTCTACCCTTGTCTTCATGCATTCTGCGCTGGATGCATCTGCAGATGGTTTTTCGAAAAACAAATTTGTCCAATGGTTCGTAAAATATTCTTCAAAATGCAATTTTTCCGAAACTGTAACCATTTTCCAGTGCCGCGTCCCATCATCCGAACTTATGATCAATCGTCAACTTCGAGACCTTGTTGACAAATTCTTGGTACAAAATCCGGAACAAGAAAAAGCAGAAACACTGAAATTCGAACTAAACGGATACGAGTTGAGCTATTTGGATGAAAAACTGAGGAACAAGCCTCCGCTGAATCAATATGCTCTCAGATTTGATGCTGTTGTTCGAGAAAGCATGATGGAAGATATTGAAAGGTTAATATTCTCTCTTATTTGCTACTTTCTTTCAAAAACAAAATTATTTCCAGATACAAATACAAAATGGAAAAAGAAATGTTGGAACGTTACACGAGATTGAGACTTGAAAAATTGGATAACAATGGACGTATTGTTCCAGCTCCTCCTAATATTCCGAGTAGACATTTCTAAAAAAAATTGTTAAAGTTTCAAATATACATTTTTTAGTTCATATTCCTGTTCCTCATCCATTTGCCGGGCAACGTGTGGATACACCCCAAGAACGTGGTGTCGTAGTACCTCGAAATAGTATGTTTCGTTCAATTATTAATGGGTTTTTGATTTTATAAGAATTACATTTTAAAGAACTTTTGGAAATATGAAACTATCCAAAAATTTCAATTCGAGAAAAACAATTTTGAAATTAGAAAAAAATAACATTTTCAGATAGGCGAAGATTGACTACAAGGATTAGCAGAGTTGCAGCACCTTCCACAGGACCCGCACCTGTACGCCGTCGTCGAATGAGAGCTGATAATGATGGGCCAATTGCTCCAAGACGTTCCGCGAGAATCATGTTGGCGAGACAGGTTGCTGCTCGTAACTAATACCGTCTAGTTTTTATTGATTTTTTAAAATGTTTTATCGTAATTTTTTTCTAATTACTAGTCTTTTCTCATGTTTTAATCACGATCTCTCAAATGTACGCAGGTTTAATTAAAAGCAGGTGAAAAGAAAAAAAAACCTCTACGGTTTCATTTTAATTGTTATTACGGTGTGAATGTCAAAGTTTTAAATATAAAGAATTCTTGTCAAGTCTTTTATTTATTGCTCATTATTTTCAATTTCAATAATTTTATTTCCTGGTTCTTGAATTTTAATATACTTTGGGGGACCAAAGACTGTAATTTTTTTTAAAATGTGAGAATTCCATTTTTCATTAAAGTTTAGAAAAAAAAGAAATTTGAGAAAATATTTTTTTTAGATTTGAAAAATTAATTTTTACATGATTAAAAAAATTAGTTTAAAAAAATGTCAATGTGAAACATATTTTCAAAAAATCTAATTCAAACTGAAAAGGTAAATTTTGTAACAAATTTCGGAACTAATTGTTTTATAGAAAATTTGAAAGATTATTTTAAAAATTGCAATTTTAAAATATTAACCTTTAAAGACAGAGTACACTTATTAATTCTAGAAAAAAAAAATCAGTTTTTGAAAAATACTTAAATTGTTGGATGACATGTTGTTATCAACACGTTTCTATCTAATAAGTCCGTATGTTTTGAAAAATCGGTTTTTTCGAATTTGTGTGAACTTGTCTAAAAAAATAGTTTATGGAATTTGGGAGACGATCAAACAACAAGCAGCTGAAAATAATTTGAAAATAATAACTTTTTCATAAATTCTAGACGAAACAAACACGAATTTTGTTCTATCATTTGGATTTTCATTTTAAAAAAAACTCCATAACGTAATAAGAGTAATTCCGCCTCCGGCCAACGTCTGCTTCCGTAGCGCAGTAGGCAGCGCGTCAGTCTCATAATCTGAAGGTCGTGAGTTCGAGCCTCACCGGGAGCAATCTCTTTTCTCTCCCTTTTCAATTTTCAACGAAAAAAACCACACCCTTCTTTTTCCTTATTGTTGACACAATTCTATATGAATTATTGTTATCGGTTTTGTTTTTCTCTACTCATGTAATCTTTTCAATTCTAATCATAATAAGAAAACAGATATAATTAATCACAATTAATAGATAAATTGTGGTTCTTAATGAGGCTAATGTCTTTTTCAATATAAAGGAATTTTGTAATTGTGATTAATGCTGAAGAATAATTTCCAAAAATAACAGAAAACAACGTTTTTAAATCTGAAAATCCGAAACGAGTAGGCGGGAGATTTATTTTCCACACATCTGAAATTTTTTGAATGGTCCAAAATTTTCAGAGACTTAAAATAGTCCGAAAAATTCGCTATAAATTGATCTAAAAATATTTCAAATAATATTTTTCAAAGTGTATATGGGTAATTAATTAGCTACCCTAGGAATAAGTGAATGTTAATCATTGCCGACTAGAACCCATTTCAGTACAAATTAGGTACCCAAAACAATATCCCGATTTCCACTTATTTAATCGACCAAAAATAAGGTCCATGGACGAGTTTTTCTAGGTGGAAACTTTTTCTAGGCCATTGTTTTGAAGCTTGTTTTCTCGGCATCTACGTGGTTTTTAGAACACTTTAAAAACATATTTGGAATGAGGATGAAGTCTATTTTCATTCTATTTGCATTCAGTAGCTCATAGTCCTGATTTAAGCCCAATAATATGAAAACCTTCGAAATATGTTTTATGGAGGAGTTCTAAACAGAATCTGCATTTTCCCGTCAAGGTGTACAAATGTTTTTTTTGAAAACAATTTCGTTTTTAAAAACCCCTCCCTCTTTTCAATTTCATCGTGTTGTTAAATATAGTGTCTATCGCATTGTTCCTCTCCTCCTTCTCCCCCCAATTTTCCTTATCATCAAATCAGAAAAGTTTTGGATGAAATGTTGATGGTGTGCGCATTTTAGTGTGTATTATTCTATTTTCCTGCTGTCCTCCTCTCTTTTTTGTCTTTTCTCTTAATTTCGACAGAGAGACATACGATTATTACACACTGTTGCCAAAATATTTTTTTTCTCCGTTTTTCTTGATATCCAAAAAATTTTTAATTTTTTTTTCAGACATAAAAAAAACAGCAACATTTTCTATTCTATACCATGGTGTTCGGATGACTTTCAAAATGATCATTTTCATTTTTTTTATTCTTATCATCATTGATTTCACCAATGGTTACGCGAAAATCGTGAAACTGAACCCTGGGATGCCAGAATGTACCCCACCTAATAGTAAGTCTTAATATTTAATTTCAATAAATCACTGTACTTATATAGATAAACTACCGTAATTTAAAGGAACATAACTACTAAGTATTTTTTCTGTTTTTTACACTGCGAAAAACAATTTTTGAAATAGAAAAAAAACTATATGTTCGTTTCAAAGTTAAGAATTTGAAAGAAAATTCTTGGAAAAATTCAAGAAAATTGTTAAAATTTCAACAATAAAAATTATTTTAAAAAAATACTAACTTCATCTGAAAAAAAGTAAAACCAATAATTTCAATGAAATTAATACAGTATATGTTTTTGAAAATGTTGCAATATTCGACGCCTAACTAGTAGTCTCTCATTTTAAAACACAAAATGCATTTTTAATGAAAGTGGAGGGTAGAGTATTTTAGATTTTTCCAACTGACACTCTGTCTTTAAAAATGCGAAATATAACTTTTGATAAAAATAATCGAATATAAAATCTGAACTGAAAATTTTAACATACTTAAAGGGGGACTGTACGCGGGTTAAAAATTCTGCTTAATCGATCTGAAATTAAATTTTAAACTGTGACAAAATTTGGAAATAAATAGAAATGTGAAAACCACGGCACCCGGAATCTAACTTGATTTTCACTTTGTTAGAAACGTGAGGCAACAGTATTTTTTGTCTAAACGCTTTTGGGTCTAAAGTTCGATTCCGGGTGCTCATTTTTTCCATTTCTAGTTTTTTGCAATTTGTCACTATCATTTAAAGTGTTTTTTTACTGATTTTCAATTGTTGTTTTAATCTATTCAGAAACACCAATTATTAATGAATTTGTCAAAAAAATAACAGCTTCCGCAAAAGTGCGGAAAGCAGGCGGTGGCAGTGCAAAGCGGGCGGTGCCATCACCCGTTTTTGGGTTTTTGAGGGACCGTTTTGCTCAAAATTAAGCTTTTGAACTGAATTTTTTTATAGATTCCGTTAATAATAGGCGATTCTGAGTCGATTAAAGCAAAAATTGAAAATCAGTAAACAGACACTTTAAGTATATAAAATTGATTTCAGACCGATAAAGCAATATTTTTAACCTACATAAAGTCCTCCTTTAAATTTTCAGTTTCTTGAAAATAGTTCAATTTTCCAGACTGTTCCGTCCATGTGTTCCGCGTCCGGTTATCCCAGAGGCCAGATAATGACGATTCCGATGAACATGAAAATTCAACAATTGTCTCGGTAATTTTTTTTAAAATGAACTGCGTTCTTCTCTGAAACATTTTTTCCGAAAAAAAAGCAGCACGTTTGTCTCTTTAAAGCTATAGTATTTCGATAGAGCGCAGTTCATAATTGGCTTTAAAAATTTCAGAAAAAATAGGGAAATCCAATTTTTCCAGGTTGTTCAAAAAATTAAGTACGGGAGTAATTATTACGAAATTAAAGGTGGTAATAAAATAACTGAAGAAATGCAAAAAGAGATCTTGCAAAATCTACCAGAAGATACAGACCCACAATTGAAGGTAAATCTTATTGTTGAGAGCATTAAAGGAGGGTTTTACGAAGATTATGAATGCGCCTGGGATGAAAATAGGCTTCAGACTCATTCCAAATCTGTATTTAAAATTTTCTAAAACCACCTAGAAGCCGAGAAAATGAGCTTCAAAACAATGGCCTAGAAAAAAGGGCCACCTGGCCGAACTTTTTCCAATGAGCTTTTTTCGTGTTTCGTTAATAAATAGTTATGCAGAATGCTTATAGTAGTCCTTTTTAATGTTTTTTCATCTTAATTAATATTTTGTTTTTCATTTTTTTGGACTTTTCATGCCTGCGGACTAGTTTTCATCGGTGGCCCTTTTTTCTAGGCCATTGTTTTGAGGCGTGTTTTCTCGGCTTCTAGGTGGTTTTAGAAAATTTTAAAAACAGATTTGGAATGAGTCTGAAGCCTATTTTCATCCCAGGTGCATTCATAATCTCCGTAAAACCCTCCTTTAAAAAAATATTATAAAAAACGCGATTTTAGGAAAAAATAACAAAGAAGGAATTTTATTTCAAACTAGCGGACGGAACATCTCAAACAATTCCACCAATGAAAATTACCACTCCAACTCGAAAACCGCCAACACCTTCTTCCACTGCATCTTCCTCAAAACCAAATGATGATTTTCCATTTCTTCTTGTCGCACTTCTCCTCTGCATCGGAATAATTACCGGAATTCTTTGCACCGCAATTTGTTTACTTATAGCGGAATTCCGGAAAAAGCCAACTTTTGATCGATCAAATGTTGTCACTTATAAGAAAATGCCATCGAATGTCGAGAATGGAATTCGTGATGAGAGGAGATTGATGTTGAGGGGAAGACCGCCCGAACACATTGAAATGGTTCGACAGACGGCTAGTACTCCTAGAAGTGGTTCGAGGGCTTGTGAGTTTTTTAAAAAGGGGCTAAATAAAATAATTTTTAAAATCCAATTTCTTCTTCAGCCACAATTCGAACCACCGGTCCATCAATCAATGCTCCAAATGCTCCAAACTGGAAACCAAAAACCTCTTCAGCTTCATGGCGACAGATCTCAACATAATTGCAAAAAACTCAATAACAATCCTTATTCCTACTTATAATTATACATTTCTAGTCATTATAAATAATTTTAAATATCATTTAACAAAAAAATAGCAAAAATTATATTACAAAGTAGCCAAATGCCGAATCGTTGGTCGTCCGTGGGGACAATTCTGAAAACGTATTTTCAAATCTTTAATTTGGTTTCAAAATTACCCAAGGCTGATCCAAACTCGCCAAATTCTTCACAATTCTAATCATCTGCTTCTCATTCAATCCCATCCCAATCATCACACTTTTTCGACAAGCTCTCGACGCGAAAATCTTCCGAATCTTCGTCGGACGGTACATTTGATGCGGGTATTCGGCGACCATCGCCACAATTTCATCCAGATCAGAATTTGTCAAATTTTGGCTCAGGATTTCTGGTCGAGATGTCATGTACGCTTTGCAGCACCCATCTGCAATATATATTTACTTTTTAGGGGGTTTCAAGAAATTTTCTAAAATTCTGACAGCCGTTCAGAAACTGACACAAGATTTCGCTAAAATCTCAATTAATTGAAAAAAAAGAGAAAAATGATATTCTTGTCCTTTTTTTAACTGAAGTTTTACTTTTTCGTAAATTAAAAGATGTTTTTTGAGAAACGTAGGAAAAACTCAGAAAAACCTGAAAAATTATATTTTTAAATTGAAATCGGTACAAAAACAACGGTTTTAACATGAACTTTCAATTTTCAGTCTTGAAATTTGAACTCTTAATCAAAAACCAAAAAAAGAGGCTAAAATGGAAAAAAATCCAAATTTTCCTGGAAAAACATCTCAATTGACCCACCATTTTCCCTAAAATCAAAATCAAATCCATTCGCATGGAAAATCGCCAAATTCTCGCGAATGATCATCTCCTGAACCGCTCCAAAATTTAAAGGTGTCGGTCTGAAATCTTCTTTCAAAAATAATTAATTTCACAAAGCAAAGAACAAACGTGAATAACGGCTGTTTTGTCAATTTCGCACGATTCTGCAATTTTTCAAAATTGTACTTTTCATCACTTGCATGTTGATCAACAATGAACAAATTTGTGCCCAAGTTGCAAATAATGAATCCCTTATTGAATTGTCCAATCACTCTCATTCTCATGAAGTCATTTTTTCTGAAAATATAACATTTTAGAAATCGATAATTTTCTACTTTTGGAGACCTCATGCTGCCTTCAAAGTAAAAAAAATTGTTCAAATAAGGAAAAAATAAAAAAAAACACGATTTGCTTCATTTTTCCTTTAGAGGGACATACGGTATCGTGGTGAGACCAATGTTTTTCAGCTCCTCACTCAGGAGATTAAACCTTTTTTTGTTGCTGCTTGTTTTGAGAAAATAGATATTTCGTGTGTATTAGAAAACAACAACATATAAAAAACAAAAATTCTTCTAAAAAATACTAACTTCAAAGCCCTTGAAAGCTGTCTTTCAGCCTCTTCATTCATCTCCGGTGTCAATTTCAAATCTCCAAACTCCTCCTCCATCGAAACCCCTTCACTTTCATCAATCGCTCTCATTTTCTCGTACCTTTCCTTTAACCTCTTCATCGAGAATTTGATATTTTGTTGTGGTCGAACATAAGTCCCCTGTGATTGTGATTCAGCAACGATTTCAATCTCCTGACTTGCCATTTCATCCAAATTTTCTATAACATCGTCGGCGAATGGGTCTTGTGACGTTTGAGAACTTTGTGATGTATTTAAAGTATCTATACCATCTTCAGTTTTATCAAAAATATCGTCATCCTTTTGTGAATAATTATCAAAACCTTTCGACAAATTTTCAAGAACCTTCGGTGCTGTTTTCCTTATACTCGGCATCTCAACTCTTCTATCTTCCGATTTTTCACATGTGAACGAAAAATCCGCCAACGTAATATCTTTCCTCGCCTTTTTCTCGCTTTCCTTCTGTCGTTTAGCTGTTGGTTCGTCGTGTCGAACACTTTTTCGAGAACGAAATCCTCTCAAAAGATCCTCAACATTTGGCAAAGATTGATCGCAACAAGTTGTCGAATTTTCAGTCAATGTTGAATTGTCAAGTTGAGAATGGTCCAAGGTGGTATCGGCGGAAGATGTCGCATCTGAAATATGTTTTCATTTCGATGAAAGCTTACGAAAATGCGGTACGAGGATTCTTTACTATAAATGTATGCTCATGCTCGGTTTCAATAAAAACACGGAGATACTTAAAAAGGACCTTAAGGCCTGCGCCTGTTTTAGGCCTTAAACTAGTAGGGTCTCGAAATCTGGGATTGTCTTAGGCCGTACTATAACTACCAAATATTTTTTTCAACCAAAAACATACAAAAAGAATCCCTATTCCTCCAATCCTCCACACTACTTTTCACACTCGAATGATCTCCCAAAATCGGTTGAAACGTTGCGAGAACAGTCGATCGAATAATTGCCAAAAGATGCTTCTCTTTTTCAAACATTACTGTTTTCTTATCAGGCGTCACATTCACATCAATCCTATCCGATGGTACTTTAATAAAAATCACAACAATTGGATATTGTGATTTATTGAATTGTTTATAAACTTCATTGATTACACTGCACACTCGAGAATAGTCGATTGGACGATTGTTTATATAAACGAATTGCCGGTCTGATGTACTTCTTCCATTTCCATGTTCACAGCTACTGATGAAGCCGGAGATCCTGAAAAATGGAAACTTTCAAAATGAAATCAACTGTTTTAGAGCTCTTCTATGGAATTTTTTAAATGTGGGCCACCAATAGTCATTTTCATTATCCAAATTTTTAACCTGATTTTCTAGAAACAAAAAATATAAAGTTTCTAAAATCACTTTATGAAATTTCATACCTGAAGCACGAAAAAATGTACAGGAATAAATGTTCACCACCAAAAATTAGGTTTCAGCCGAAAATTCCTTTTTTTGTGTTTTAAACAACGGTTTTAATTTTCCTTTTTTCAAGAATTCTATGCAGAAGCTCGTGAAGAAAACAAAACAATTATTATTTTTAAAGGTGCAGGATGGAAATAGTATCGGGTCTCACAAAGATATGCGAAAAACATGACAAAACCTTAAAACGGAACCAAAAATTTGATGAATAACAATTTCATCCCCTTTCCTGATTTAAAAAACAAAAGTTTCATAGAAACCGTTGCATTTTTCCCAATTTGTTTCAAAGATATACTAAAAAGAACTAACTCAATCCAATCAAATACGAATTCTTCTCCCTTTGGTATCGAATGCAATATACAAATTTCTTCTGTTGGTTTCTCCATTTTCAGCTCAATCAATGGTGCCTTTTCTTGTCGACCACCAATGTTCCCAAAAATATTCGAAACAACATCATGAACAGTCGAATTCCCACCAGGTGTACAAATCAAGTTTTGCTTTTTCCCACCAACAAAATTTGTGCAAAGAAATTTAATTTGAGGACACATCAAAGCGAATGATTGTACCATTGTCAATAATTTCAAAAAATCCTTTTTCGCTGTCCTTTCTAGCTCTTTTCGACGAACTGGAAGAGTTTCAAAGAGCCCTTCGACTAGAATAGTTGTTCCAATTTCACGGGCGGCGCAAGATCTTTCGATGATATTTCCACGATGGTCGAATTTTAGACGAGTACCCAATGGTGTGTCAGATAACTCGGATCTTGTGAAAATTGTCACTGTGCTCAATGCACAAAGTGCATTTAGAGCTTCACCACGAAAGCCGAGTGTTGAAAGTTTGTCAAAATCCGAAAAATCTGACAATTTTGAAGTTGAATGAGCTTTGCCTGAAAAAATAAATTGATAATTTAAATTTCGAGGCCTTTTATGTACAGAGGGCTTCAAAATTCTTCTCCTCAATTCCACATCCATTGTCTTGCACTTCCAAACTATCAAATCCATTGTTTTTGGCGCGAATGTCTGAATTTTTGATTTGTTTCTGTTTTTCAAGAATTGAATACCAATTATTGTAGCCTGTGCATCGATTGAATTATCCACCAATTGTCGTAGTGCGCTGGAAAGGCTTACAACAACCTGCATTTAGTAAATATTATTTAGGAAGCCAATAATTAAAAAAAAATGTTTTGTTACCTGTGCTGTTGTTATTTTCTCTGCAACATCTGCTGATATTCGCTCAATTTTTCGTTTCATTTTTAGGAGAATCTGAAAAAACTTTTTTTAAATTACGAAATTTTAGTACAAAACAATTATTTTTACGAGAAAAATAAACTCTATTATTTTAACTTGTATTTAATTTTTTGAAAAAAATTGTTTTTTTGTTACCTTGAAATTGAAAAATAATAAAAAATTTCCACAAAATAAAAAAATTGAAATGAAAAAAAATATATTTAAAATTGCCGCCGATCCCCATTCTCAATAGAGCGTAAATGAAACTTTAAAAAGGGCGGTTTTTCAAATTTTGTTTTTTTCACTTTTCCCGTTTTTCTGTTTATTTCATGAAATTTCACAACTCTACCAACAATAATGGTCTCCCGGAAAATGTTTATATTCCAAAATAGTGTCAAATTTCAAAATTGCGGCAAAATTCTGCAAAAATTATATTATTTTTAATTTTTAATGGCCGCCGGCGTCGAAACTTCACAAAAACATAGACGGTATCTTCTTTTTTTTTCAATTTTTAAGAGTTTTAGAACCACGTTTTTCAGCTTTGTAATAGCTGGACAAATCGGGAATCTAATACTGATTATTTCTTTATATATTCATGCACAAATTCGACTAAACGTAGGAAAAATTGATTTTTATTTCGATTTTAGTTATAAAAATACGATTATAGGCAATTCAATGTGAGAATTCTGGAAATTCTGAAAATTCCAGACATCAGCGTTTCAAGAGAAATGATGCTTCTAAAAAACTTCCCGTCGATTTAGAAGATTATACAATAATTATAGGACAAGATACACTTATTCCAGTATTTTTAACCCAAAATTTTTATTTTTTTTAAATCACCTTTTTTTTTAGAAAACCGTTCTAGATCGCTCATGTTCCCAAGTCCATCAATTTTGTTCAGAAAAATCCCAACGCTTAACCGGATTCCCAGGCGCCCAGGGTCAACCTGGTCCGGTTGGTCCAGTCGGACCACCGGGACGTCGTGGGCCCATGGGGATTGTTGGACCGATTGGGCTGGTTGGGGAACATGGTGAAATTGGTGAACCTGGAAGGGATGGCGAGTTTTTTAAAAAGGATCAAAAATTAATAATTTAATGTTTCAGGAAAATGCAACTGCCCATTACCAGACATGTATGTGCAACGAGTACCAATTCCAGGACCACCGGTTATAAAAGTAACAATGTAAAATGGAAAAAATTTCAGAAAATCCTGTTTCAGCGTTCAATTTTAGTGCTGAAAATAAGATTTAAATTAATTTTTTTTAAATTTTTGGCTGTAAATTCAATAATTCTATTTTATCAGACTCAATATCCTTAGGTATTAAATTTGCCTAATTTTAAGTAAATTTTCGAAAATGAGGCTGAAAATTCACTTTTTCGAAACCTCCAAAAATCTTGTGATTTTCGCCAATTTCAGTGTATTTTAAAGCTAATATTGTGAAGTTTTAAAATTGCAGCTTCGAAATGGTCAAATTTTTAATGCAATGTTCTCTAGATAATCGCAAATATTGTGAATTTCAATATTTTTCAGATTCAAGTTTCATTTTAAGAACTTTCCAAAATAACTTGCTTTTTTCATATTTTTAAGAGCGAAATCTGAAAGAAAAGGCTCTTAATTTTAATTTTCAGATTGAAGAAAAAATGGTACCCGTCCCAGTTGTGGTTGTAAAGGAAGTTGAAGTCACGAAACTTGTACCCTTCGAGCCAACGCCTCCAGGCTTCGGACCACCACCAGGTTGGGCGCCAGGAATGCCAAAACCTGGTAAGACTAGAAAACTGCCAAGATACTCAACAGTACGACCACCACCAACAAGAACAACCCGTCGACCACTTCATGTTGAACCAACGGAAATGAAAAATGAAACATGGATGATGTTAATCAATCAAACCGCGATGGAATCGAATATCACCACACCGAAACCATATCTCGGACCGCCGACATTAGGATACAATCGGAGGGAATGTATTCTGTCGGCTGTTGGAATACCGGTGCTTCATGCTGAATCGCAGTATGGAATTGTTGGAAGCTGGATGAGAGATGCTCTTCCAATGACAATAAAAGCGGCCAAGAAACGATGGGTTACTGATGGATTTGCTTCTCCTGTTTTGTATGAATATGAGGATGAGAGACAGCTTTTGGATAAGGTCCAAAAGATTAAGTTAGTTTTTTTTCGACCCAACGTCTGGTTTTTGTAAATTTCAAGAAGAAAAAATATAGAATTTAAATTTTCAAATTATCTTAAAGTCTTTTTTACTTTATTTTTTACTTATTTTAACGCTATATTTTCTCAAAATATTAAAAACTTTCATTCAGTAAAAATTAGTTCTAATGAGTCTAAAATAGGTCCCAAAATAATAAAAAATCACTTTGAAAGATCCTAAACTTTCGTAAATTTTCGGAAAATGTTGTTTTTATATGACAGTCATTTGGAATATAATTTTTAAAAATCAACAAATTAAAGGAGGGGTGTACGCAAATTGTAAGTATCGTTCAATCGACTCAGAATTTAATTTTCTATTCCGATGCAATAGTGAAAAAGTGCAAAAAACTAGAAATGCAAACTAACGGGCACCCGGAATCGAAGGTGGCTGCCACTGTGGTTGAAACTTGTACGTTTTGGGGACCAAAGTTCGATTCCGGGTGCTCCTATTTTCGCATTTCTTGTTTTTTGCAATTTTTTTCACAATCGTTACGATATATATAATTGAATTTCAGATCGATTAAAGCAAAATTTACAATCTCCTGTAAAAAATATATATTTTGTCCTCATAAAAAAATTAAACTTTAAAGCGGTATAAACTTGCTGCACTATATTCAAGAAAGCTTTAAAGACAGTGTACCACTTGATTTAAACCCTTTTACAGGTACTATGTTGATTATCTCGCATCTGGAACAGGAAACATTGTCTATAATGGTTCATATTATTACCATAAACATGGTTCCACTCAATTGGTTCGTTATGAAATGGAAACCAGCATTCAAACCGAAGTTCAACTTGATCCGAACATGGCATTTATTGATTGCGGACGTCTTCCGGATCACACTTTTGAGGTACTTAAAAATATAAGAAATTGAAAAAATTGTTCACAAATTAATTCAAGGAATGTAATTCTACGGACCGCCATGGTTGGTTATACGACAGACCTCATAATTATGTCGACTTTGCTGTTGATGAAAACGGACTTTGGGTTATTTACTCAGATGATGATTCTGAAACCATTAAAGTCGCAAAATTGGAACCGGATTTGTATATTGTAGAAACTTGGAATGTTGAGATAAACTCCACTGATATTTCCGATGGATTTATCATGTGTGGTGTCCTTTATGGCCTGAAAAGCGCCAATGATTTACAGAGTACTATAACCCATGCTTTTGATTTGTTTAGGTTTTTATTTTTGCTATTTACTTTTCAAAACAAGGAGAATTATTTCAGAAACGACACAATCCCTGGTCAAGTTGAATGGTACAACCCATACCAAGGTTTAACAATGCTTCACTACAATCCGTTGGATGCTCGTCTTTATTTCTTTGATAATCGAAGACTTTTGTCAGTTAATGTACGAATCGAAGAGGATTTGCCTGAATATATTGATTAATAAAAACATAATCTGGTTATTGTTTTTTTTTCTTGAGAAACTGAGACCTATTGAAATTTCCCAGAGTCGTTTCAAGACCCAATGAATTAAATATATCATTCCTTGAAAATATTCATTTCAATTAATTGGAAAAAGGTTGATACAGTAATTTTTCTCAAATTTTTAGAGTTTTCAGAACATACATCGAAAAATGAATCGATTGATACCGAAATCATCAAAATCGCAACAGGCAAAAGTTCTGATCGTTCGGTTTCCACTAATTCAATTTTTTGCATAGTTAAGCCTAAAAAATAAAAAGATTTTAGTTTCATCATATTCCAAATGTTATTGTTCATATCTTTTGTGAAAACCAGGAACTTCTGACCATCCAGTGCCGTCAAATCTCAAGTTATTTTGAAATTTCGGTAGAGCGCACTTTCTCCCTTCTTTGCATTGAACGCCGTTTATTTTTTTTTGTTTTTCGGAAAATGTTTTTTTTTAAATGAAGATTTAATACTTTCATTAATTTTTTAAAATAAAATGTAAAATAATCGTTTTTTCATTCACGTTTTTATTTTAAATTGCTTATCGAGAGATAACTTCATTTCATTTTTTAAACAAGTTGTTTTCATAAATAATAATAATTTTAAAAATTGTTTAAAATTCAGAAAATGAGTGCCACTGAAGTAGCAAATCATTACAACAATGTCAGGCAAACCGATATTGAGGACAGGAAAGAAAGCCGAATTTTTTATCTTCGGAATATGAATAATTGGATCAAAAGTCAACTTATTAGTGAGTTTTTCTTGTAAAAAAAGGAAGCGAAGTCTAAAATAAAAGCAATTCATGTAAAATCAAGCAAAGAACTTAAAAAGAAACATATTTTTTAGATTTTATTGTCCCAAAATGCACCTGATTTTAATTTTCCAGACGAAGCAATCTCACTCCTAAACGCTTCTGGAATCCACAGACCACGAGTTCTCGACATTGCTTGCGGAAAAGGTGGAGATTTGAAAAAATGGGACATTGCTCGTGTTAAAAATGTGGTTATGGCTGATGTGGCGAATGTTTCGATCGATCAGGCAAAGGATCGGTATGAGAAGATGAGACGATATAAGGATCATCTTTTTGGCGCACAATTTTTGGTGGTGGATTGCACTAAGGTAAGGGCAAGGCATTGGCGGGCAAGGTGACTAAGGCATTGGCGCATTTTCAGTTGTTTTCAGAAAAAATACATAATAGAAATTTTCTCAGCAAGATCTTCAATCACACCTCGAATCCCAAGAACTCTTCGATTTGACAAGTTGCCAATTTGCGATGCATTATTCATTCGTCGATAAAGAATCAGCGAAATGTTTTCTGAAAAATGCAGTTGGTATGCTGAAACCGGGTGGAATTTTTATTGGTACTCTGCCAGATGCGGACAGAATTGTGTAAGTTACTTATTGTTCGAATTGAAAAATTATTGATTTTTCTTTTAGCTGGGCGTGCCGAAATGCTCCAGAAGTTGGGAAATTTGCGAACAATGTTTGTAAAATCGACTATGAGAATGTTGAAGACCTCGCCGAAGGAAAAACACCACTTTTTGGAGCAAAGTTTCATTTTTCGTTGGATTCGCAGGTCAATTGTCCGGAATTTTTGGCATATTTTCCTCTTGTACAACAGTGAGTTTTTGTTTTGATAAAAAATACATGTATTTTTACTGAAATTCGAAAGTTTTGCCCTTAATAAACTGAAAAACGATGAAATGTTAGATTATTTTCGAATTTTATACTTTTCCAGCGTTTTTGAAGACTTTATTTCCAAAAAATTAATTATTTTTGAAAAATTGACTCATTTCATAACGTTTTTTGTAGAAATAAAAAATTATAAATAAGGAAAATGGAAAATGATCAATTTTTTCAAAAAAAAACATCCGACTTGAAATTTGAAAAAATATCTACTTTTTCATCGCCAAACATCGTATTTTTCGAAAAATATTGGTAAATTTAAAGTTTTTCCTAATTTTCCCCTATTTCAGTATGCTAGAAGAACTCGACATGGAATTATTATTCGTCCATAATTTTGCGGAAGCTGTTGAAAAGTATTTGGAAAATGGGAGAACACTTTTGGAGAACATGAAAGGGCTGGAGAAGTATCCGAATGAAAAAGTAACGGCTGATGAGGATTCAAAGGAGTACGAAGAAGCGAAAGCGAAAGTTGAGACTCTTGGAGAGGAGGAGGAGCAGAGGAAGTTTGTGGTGAGTTTTTATCACATTGTTTTTTGAAATATTGGTTATGGAGCTATTTTTATTATTTTATTATCTCGATTTCCAAACTTTTTTTAAAGGAGGACTATCTCATATTGTAGATTTTGTTCAATTGCTTTGAAATTTAATTTTATATACTCAAACATTAGCAAAAAATTACAAAAAAAGAGCGCACAGAATCGAACTTCTGACCGCAAGAAGGTGGTTTTTGAGACCAAAGTTCTATTTCCAGTGCTTATTTTTGCATTTCTAGTTTTCTGAAATTTGTTCGCAATTGTTACAGTATATAAAAACCTTTTCTTACGCTTTTGCTTTTTTATATTGCCAACTCAATTATTCTTGATCGTTGCGTTCGGAAGGCTGCTCAACCTCACAGCCGCTCCGCACGCACGCGACGCGGTAACCTCCCACTCAACACATTGAAATATTGGCGGGAAAATAAATTTTTCAAATTTTCCAGTGTGTTGAGTGTCGGCAGCCGCGTCGCGTGGAGCGGCTGTGAGGTTGAGCAGCCTTCCGAACGCAATGATCAAGAATAATTGAGTTGACAATAGATTTCTTCGCTTAGCTCTCCTACTGTTCGTTCAATTCGATTCCAAACGCGCACCACTGTTTTCGCAAGCTTCTCCTGCCTTTTCCGTGTCCGTACGTGTTTAAAATATTATTTTTGAGTTATAATTGCATTTTTAGTATCTATTGGACGAATTATGAAAAATAATTGTTTTTGTCCGTGCACCGGACCACCCCAAAAAATCGAGGTTTGTCAGTAGAGCGCGTTTGGAATCGGTTTGCTTCTACAGTAAAATATTTGAAAAATGTTGCTTTCTACACTCTGATGTCTTGAAAAAGTACTAACAAAAAATCACTATTCCACCTATGCTTCCTTATTTCTTAAAACAAAAAGTGCTGATTTTTTAGGATTGAAATTTTAAATTAAAAAAGATTTTGTGTGATTTTTTTCTTTGTTAAAAAAACGGAAATTTTGAATTTTAAAGGAGCATAGATTACTTTATTAGTTTTTTGAGACCATTTTCATGCTGCGCCTTTAAATAAACTGTAATTTCTCGCAATTTTTTTGATATTCTTTTAATTTCCATGAAATTTGTAAAAAAATTTTGCATTGTTTGGAGAAACCGTTAATTTTTCAAATATTTCCAATTTACTTGCCTTGTCTTCATAAATATTTCTAAATTTTCAGGGAACCATCTCGAAATCCGAATGGGAAGCAATCTGCATGTACCTCGTGTTTGGATTCAGAAAGAAATCCGCCAATTCAACTCCAACGGTCCAAATTGAACCAGAAGCTAAAATTCCGAAACTTGATTGATCTCTTTTTTTGTTGTTATTTTTAATATTATTCATAATTTCACAGTTATTTATTTTTACATCCCCCGTTTCTCAATCTCAGCGACATTGTTTTTTTCGAAAACAAAAAAAAATAGACGGAGAAGAATCTCAATAAATCATCGTCCAAACTCATCAGATGAATGTTGTGCGACATTTTTGGCCGTTCCGTTCAAAAAGCCACAAAAGGGTAAAAAAAACAGAAAAAGCACATAGACCGAAGATTAATGAGAGGAAGAGCGAAAACCTATCCATCTATTGACACCAGAAGGAAAAAAAAACGAACATGGTTTTTTTCTTTGACATTTACATATTTCTGAGGTTTGATTCACAATGTAACGCCCATGTTTTTTTTCGGTTTTTTCCCATGGCTTTTTATGTATGCCGCAAAGGGAACAAGTTCACAGGATGTTGCCATTCAAGGATGTTTTGTTTGTTTTGTTGAAATGTTTTTTTTCTGTGAATAGCGATGTAATCAAAAAAAAATGAAATGAGCTGTGAGTCACAGATATCAATTGAATGGGTGATGGAGCATGGGAACATTGATGAGGGTTGGAATGGTACTGTAGAATGAAAACTGAAAATTTGAGAAACATGGACGCCAAGCACCGGGAATTGAACTTTGGCGACAAACGTATTTAAAAAAAAATTTTCGCCTTTTCATAATTTTAAGTTTATGAAATCTTAGAAATTTTATAAATTATGACAACAGTAAAAATTCAGGACTTATTTTTCTAAATATAAAAATGAATTAGAAAATTAGAACGTTTCAACGGAATTATGGTTATGTCCTAGATTGCACGTGGGGATAAAGTGAACCGAAATTGTCATCGCGAACAACGTATATGCGTGTGTACACCGGTACGACAAATTGCACACACGCAGAAATTCGAATTTTTTACAAGTGACATTTTAACGCCTACAACGCAAGAAAAAATGAAGTTTTTTCGTTAAACGCATAAAGTATGGCTTAATCTAATTTTTTCACTCCGAATTACAAAATTGCGTCCCTGAATAGCTGAATATGACGCGTTTTGTGTAACCGTGCCGTACGATTACAAAAATGCCACACCCTAAAAACGCCCCTTTTTCTGTGTTCAATTTTTAATTGTCGTACTGAATATTCTTAGTTATAATCGGTTCACATTAGCCCATCGATTGGGGAATAACGTGAGTACGTATTTAGTCTAGAAATCCAAAAACTAGGCCACCAGCTTTAGCTTTCGATTGAAAAAAAAGGAAATTTAGGCAAAAGGTGTAATTCTTGGTTTTTTATGAAGTGAAACTCTGGAAGCCGAGAAAGCGACCTTCAAAACAATGACCTGGAAAAAGTGTTCACCATCGAAAACTAGTCCGCGGATGTTATTACATGAAATATTTATTAGCAAAACATGCAAAAAGCTCATAGGAAAAAGGTTGGCAATGTTTTTCTAGGCCCTTGTTTTGAAACTTGTTTTCTCGGCTTCTACGGGGTTTCAGAAATTTTTTTACACAGATTTGGAATGGGTAAGATGTCTATTTTCATCAAAAAATCCCCCATTCATTAAAAAAAAACTCTCCGATGTTTCCCTCAAATCCCATCCATATCCCCGCGTCATCCTTCCGTTGTCATAACTATAACTCAAAAAAAAAGATATTCTAATTGTGTGTCAACTAAAGATTGACAAAAAACCACCAAAACTTTCACCCCTCTTCCAAAACTGTCTGTCCTTGAAGAGGTTGTATTCTCATTTTCTGACGGTTCTCATTTAGAAAAAACGAACACACAAACCAAAATGGAATTTGCAGTTGAGGAATGAGTGATATTCTGTCATAACGGGGCAACGGGAGAGAACACGAAATGATGAAACAAAAAACAAATGTCATTCAGGGGGAAAAAACAGTGAAGAGAAATGTTTTCGCGGTCGGTTACGGTATTTTGGTAGGATTCTATAAATGGTAAATAATGGTGAGAATCTTTATTTATTGAAGAATACATTTTTCAAACTTATTTGAAGAGGTCTATCAGAAAAAAAATATTTAAAGTCAAATAGGACCCTTTTTTGCCCTTTTCATTCTAATTTTTTCAAATGTTTTCTATTAGCTAAATGGCCAAGCTCGGATTTCTAGTATCCATTTGTTTTTCTAGGCCATTTAAGTTCCAAAATTAATGATTTTCGGTTTTTTTTAAGATTGTTGGGTTATTTTCAAGAAAAACAAAAATGTAAACAATGGAATGATTTTTTTCTCAAATATCACTCTAAAACCAAAAAAAAAATCCAATACGTCAAACCTAGACATTTTTTCAAAGCTTAAACGAAATATTTTATTTTTGAAAAATGTTCCGAAAAAACCGTCCATAATTAATTTTGAGAATTCAATGACCTAGAAAAAGAAATGGAGACTAGAAATCCAAGTTCGGCCACTTTGCTTTTTTTTCAAGAATAATTATTTGATTGCTCTTGTACTTTCATTTTGAAGATTACGATAAAAACAATTTTAAATTTTGGCATCAATTTTTTTTCCAATTTCAATGAAGTGAAAGGAATTTTAATTCTCCATCGAAGAATTTTCTTAGTCTTCATTTTTTATCGATTAGAAGGACAGGTGGCCTAGAAAACCAACTGCGGGGACTACTTTTCTTAAATTTTAAGCAAGTTTTTCTTGGTACGATTCGATAAGGAACATTTATTCTTACATCAACTTCATTTATTGAACAAGTGACACCATGTCTTTAAAAATTCAAAAATAAATAAATTGTGAAAATTGAATGCTTGAATTTAAGTTAGTTGAAAAACAAAATAAAAATCAATAAGGTCAGCATTAACCCCCCTCCTTTACAAAGCGGACCCCCCTATCTTTAATCCATTTTCCAATTTCCCTTCAAGCTTCCTTCTTTAGAAATAAAACGAGGAAAAAGGAGGAATGCTTCAGGCTCCACCCCCTTCTTCCCTCAACCTACCGTAATCCAGTAAAAGACCACACCCTTCAGCCAAAAGAAGACGTGAGGAGAATCAAGAAATTTTGGGCTGGCGGGTGAAGAAAGGTGGTGTCGAATGGCTCCGCCCCTGTCAATTGCGCCATTTTCAGAAAACGACGGCGACGACGAAATGAGCGAATGCGCCGCGTGTGCTCAGCCCATTCTTGACAGGTAATAAATAATTGAATTTCTTTTTTTTTTGCAGAACTCTATTTCTCTTCTCGAATCGAGAATAAAATGAGAAAGAAGAAAAAAATAAATTCAATTTCAGCCTTTGCCCATTTTTTTTCAAATTAATTTTTTCATTTTTTTTCATTTGGTTTTAAAAAAAGTGAGTGAGAGACGGCTGCGTTTTTGTTTTTTTGTAAAAGCATTTATTTTTATTGATTTTTAACAGAAAATTTTATTTTTTAAAACTTTACCTTTTAAATTCCCGAAATTCTATTGTCAACTCAAATATTCTTGATCATGCAAGTTTATTTTGACCTACCCAGAATATCTAAGTCTCTCGCATAGTCGTGCTATTTTTACATGCGAGCGGTTTCGCTGCGGAATTTTAGCAGAAAATGGATGATCCAAAATTTTTAACTTGACAATACAATTTTTTAATTTTTTAAATTTTTGAAAATTGTTATGTTCCTTTAATGGATACGGTAGTATAAATTTTTCAAATAATCCAGTAGAAATGAAATTTTCAGATTTTAAAGGAATAAAAACATACAATTTCAGGAAAGTAGAAAGTATGAAATTTTGAAGCGTTGGAATTTTTTCCAGATTTTCAGAAGAAAATTATTTCAAAATATTTTTTCTGGAATATTTTAAAAAAATTCCGGAAAATGAAAAATATTGGTTTTTAAGAAAACTTATAAAGTTTCAAATTCTTTAACGTTTTCAAGAAAAATATATATTACTAGATTTTTAAGAAAAAGTATTTTATCAAAAATCTGAAATTTCAAACTGGAGTGATTTTTCTGAAAGTTGAGAATATTCAAAAAAATCAGGAATTGCTTCTAAAATTTTGATTAATGCGAATAATAATAAAAATTTTGAAATTTCGTACTTTCTTAATTTTATTTAAATTTTAAAAATCTCTTAAAGTTCGGAATTTTCGTTTTATTTCGCACGAAAATTGTTTTAAAATGATTATTTCATTGGCACATTGCCAACGCCGCAAAAAAAAAACTAATCAGTATTTCTTGCAAATAAAAAATGTTGGTTCATTTTTAATTACCAAAAAAAAAGAAGTTAAAATTGAAAACTCATAAAAATCGATTGCGCCGCCCGAAATTATTGATTTTTCGCAGATATGTATTCACTGTCCTGGGCAAAAGCTGGCACCAGACCTGTCTACGATGCTCCGATTGTATGGCGCCAATGTCGATGACTTGTTTCAGCCGTGATGGTCTGATTTTGTGTAAGGAGGATTTTTCAAGGTAGAGTTTTTGATTAGAAATTCAACAATTAAAAAAAAAACATAGAAAAATCGATAACTAATGTTTTCTAGAAGATATGGTCAAAGGTGTGCTGGTTGCGATGGATCACTGGAAAAAGAGGATCTTGTACGGAGGGCACGGGACAAAGTTTTTCATATTCGATGCTTTCAATGCTCTATATGTCAGAGAATGTTAGATACTGGCGATCAGGTAAGAAATTAGAATAATTTGGATTTTAGAAATTGTTCTTCTCAAAATCTTTGATTTTCGAAATCACTTTCTTTGCTTAAACTCATTTCTCGATGTTTTTTCTCGATAAGCTTTTGTTTCGCCCTAACCACTTTTTCTCGCCTCGTTGCGTTTCTCGGAAAACCACTTGGGGATTAAAGGGAAATCGACATGATGAGATGTCATTTGCACCTGCACTTGACACTGCTCTAGTCAGTCAGTTTCAAGCATTTTCCTCCTTTTTTCTTGTCAATATGAAGAGAGATGTTTAAAAACAAACGGTTGTCAATAACAACAACATACCACACCTCTTTTGTGTGATTTTTTAAGAGTTAAAGGACGGGGGGGGGGGGGGGGGGGTATCCGAAAAAAGTTGTGTTAAAATCAATAAAATACCACTTTCATGTCTAATTCATTTGTTTAAAAAAAATTTAAATTGACTAAAACTTTTAAAAAATCTAGAAGTTTAAAAATTTCCTTTTAAAACGTTGGAAAACGATCACCGATGTGTCTATTCTTTAATGCGGGTTTAGGTCATAGATTGGGTTTCTAGGCCATAATTTAAAAAATTTTGAAAAATTAGGTTAGACCTTGTTTTTTATTATCAATCGAATTAAACTGGAAAACATTGGAAATATAGTATTCAGATTTTCAAATTTAAAAATTCAGAAGTTCGGTTTTTTTTAATTTATGAAAAAAACGTGTATTTTACTAAATTTTTTAAAAATCTTGAATTCAATGAAGATTCCCTAAGTTGGCTATACAAATTTGTGCATTTTTGCGTTGCGGTGTTTGCAGGCATGACCTGAATTTAAAGAAAAGTTTGTGTATATCAAAAATCTGGAAAATGCGAGATTTTCAGTGTGAATAAAAATTCTAGAAAATAAAAACAAATTCCTTCTGATTTTTTTTTTCAAGAAAAATTTATTGTCCTGATTTGAACCCCCCAATTCACCTTTTCTTCAAATTATGTGCTCCCCCACCCTTCCTGATGGAGAAAAAAAATTCCCCTGGGTATCTAATTCTCATAATCATGCTTTTTCTCCTTGCCCCCCTCCACTCTCCTGTCCTGAAAACCTATTATACTTTATAATTAGTTTACGCGCACCATTCATTTCCCCCCTTCTTCTATTTTCTCGAACAAAAGCACCAATACCAAAAACTTGCAAGAAATTGGGGGATAATGTTCCAAATTCACAAAAACACCTGAGGAAAATTTGTTATTGTTTTGGATACGAATTTTTCACACGGATACCTCATGTTTTGACAACTTTTGATTTTTTTTTCATGAAATAAATAAAAATAAAATCTGGGAAAAAAAGAGAATCGGAAAAACAAACGAACGAAAAATATATAAAATTTTTTTGCAGTTATACATAATGGAAGGGAATCGATTTGTTTGTCAGAGTGATTTTCAAAATGCAACCAAGACGTCGACGCCTACTTCATCACATAGACCTGGTAATTTTTTTTGGATGGAAGGGATTTGAAAGTTTTAAAAAAATCTGAAATTTTTTTTTAATTAGACTTCTTTCAAGTAATATTGTCAACTCAAATATTCTTGATCATTCAAGTTGGTTTTGACCTACCCAGAAAATCTAAGTCTCTCACAAAGTCATGCTATTTTTAAATGCGAGCGGTTGCGCTGCGGTCTTTTAGCACGGCTTGTAAAAATGAACCTGTGTCATTCGCGCGTGAACAGGCTGGTTGCGCATTGTCCGCAAGCACAGGTCAGAGAAAAATCTCTTCATACTGCACGCTATTTACTGTAAAATATCGCGTGCCACAGTTGCGTTTTCCTTGCCACGCCCATTTCTGTGAAAAAATCCTCAATTGTCGGGCGGAAATGTTTCCTCTTTCCTTGGTTTTTTTTTACAAGCCGTGTTTAGTAGAAAATGGATGATCCAAAAATTTTAACTTGACAATATAACAAGTTAATATTATTTAGAACGAATCTGCGCTCTATCGAAGTCCTACCATTTTTAAAGGAACATACAATTTTTCCCAATTTGCAATTTGTACTATTCAACGAAAATATTTTTTAAAAAATGAGTTTTATGCAATTTTTAACTAAGCAATCGCTAATTCGATTGCTGCAATAATTGTTTTCGAGTTTTCTTGGAAATTTAATAATTTCCGAATTGCTATGTCCCTTTAACAAACACCGTACTTTCATTTGATCGCATTTTCTGTTTGCTTAATCCGACAGTTTGTGAATCATATTAATCAAAATTTATGAAATATAATTTTTTGGAGGTATAAATCCCAGATCAACTAAAAAATTAGTTTAAAATTGGCCATTAACAAGCTCCGCCCACTTTTTGAATACCTCTGCGAAAACTACTTGCGCCGGCGCAAAATTTGAGAATTTCCCATTTGAAAAAAACTTTCAAAAATGGGACATGAAATTCGACAATCGACAAAAAACTAAAAATTTAATTCGAAAAACACACATTTGTTTTCTACACTTCGGGTTTTTTGCATCATCAACTATTTTAAAATTTATATATTTTTTAAAAATTATATTCTTGAAACGTAAAGTAAAAATTTAAGAAAAAAGGCATAAAAAAGGAAGAAAAAGTTGGAAAATGAACACCGCTGCGATTTCTAGGCCATTAATTCGATTTCTAGGCTAGACCTCTAGAATGGCTCAATTAATTATTTCACAGCTCTAGGTATTTTTTTATTTTAAAGGTGCATGGCTTAGTGTAGTTTTAGGTGGTATCTTTTCTACGATAAATAATTTAAAAAATTGAGAAACAACAGTACAGCAATTTAAAATATCAGTTAAAAACTTCACATTAAAAAAATTTGAGTGCTTTACGGGCTGGGCTTTACGGAAAAGGAGGGCTTTGCGGAGATAATTAATGTACCTTAAATAAAAATAGATTTCATAGGCATTCTAAATCTGTTTTTAAAATTTACGAAAACCACCTAGAAGCCGAGAAAACGCGCCTCAAAACAATGGCCTAGAAAAAGGGGCCACCTGGCCGAACCTTTTCCTATGAGATTTTTTCGTGTTTCGTTAATAAATCGTTATGCAGAATGGTGGGAATTAGTCCTTTTTTAATTTTTTTTTTTTACATTTGAATTAATGTTTTTCCATTTTTTTGGATTTTTCATTCCTGCGGACTAGTTTTCGCCGGCAGCCCCTTTTTCTAGGCCACTGTTTTGAGGCGCGTTTTCTCGGCATCTAGGTCGTTTTAGGAAATTTTAAAAACAGATTTGGAATTAGCCCGAAGTCTTTTTTTTATCCCAGACGCATTCATTAGCTCCGTAAAGACCTCCTTTAAATTTACAAAAACCTACATTTTTGAAAACATTTTTCGTAGCCAAATGAGGTTCAGAAAACCGAAAAGAATTTTATTTCCTGTCTAATTTCAAGAACCTTTTTTTTTCAAAATGATGAAAAAATCTTCATCTGAAAAATATTCAATATTCCAAGTTCCAGTCCGCTTACCGTACTCTCATATGTAATAAAAATGTCTGTAGCAATTCCATCAAAAGAGCATAAGGAGAACATATTTAAGATCAGAGCCATGTGCACAAACAATAGTTTTTTCATTCTAAATAGAATTTTATGAGACAACATAAATGGTATAAAACATTTGTGTTGTATTTAGTTCCCCACCCCATCTGTCAGCATGTATAAATATCCTTTCTTTTGTTGTGTTCGAATTACCGCACTATTCGATCCAAAAGAGAGAAAGGGGGGGGGGATAATCTTGTTCGGACGATGCTCATAAATAGCCCATCCTTTTCTTTTTTTTCCACCAACAACGTTTCCGGAGCATGTGTTGTTTGAGAAAGAAGCTATGAAAAAAATGGGGATTTAATAAAATCAAAAATTTCGAAAGTTTTGGTTTGAAGAAGTATATTTTTGGTTTACTGTAGTTTCAGGTCTCGATGCGAAGAATTTAATATTGTAACTCATCAACTACAGTAAACCAACAAGATTTACATATTAAATATAATGATCGATATTAAAAATAACCAGGACGGTTTGTCTGTAAACACCGTTACGACAAATTGCGTAAGATTTAAAAGATTTTTTTAAGTGTCAAATGGATCGGACTGCAATTCAGACATAGAGGAGGAAAATGTTGATGGTTGTGATGAGGTAGACCCCATATTTCTTTTTTTTTCAAAAATATTCAACTTTTCCAGTTCCAAGTAGGCCTAGACGATGGAGAAGGCGACATGGGAAAGGACAACTCAGACGATTCGAACTCTGCCAAACGACGAGGTCCCAGAACGACGATAAAGGCAAAACAAGTATTTTTTTCCTTGGGATTTTTGAAAATTTTTAGGACTATTTTTTTTGCAGCTAGAAACACTGAAAAGTGCATTCGCTGCCACTCCGAAACCAACAAGGCATATAAGAGAGCAGTTGGCACAGGAAACTGGATTGAATATGAGAGTTATACAGGTTTGTAAATTGTTTAAAAGGATTAAAGCGGAAATGAGAAAAATTTAAAAAAAAAGGCGTACTTAAAAAAAAGTTGGAGGCCTAGAATCCAGCAATATGGATTTCTAGGCCATTATTCAGATTTGTGTTGGCAAATGGACTATAAACCAAAATCAGTGAGAACTAGGCTAAATTCCTATTTTGTTAGATTTAATCAGATTTTTTTAAATTTTGCCAAAAAATCCTAAAAATTAAAATGGATTTTCAGAATTTTCAGACAGAAAACTTTATTTTCTAAAAATTTTTGAAAATGCGAAAAAAATGATATTGTCAACTCAATTATTCTTGATCATTGCGTTCGGAAGGCTGCTCAACCTCACAGCCGCTCCGCACGCACGCGACGCAGCTGCCGGCACTCACACACACTGAAATCGGCGGGAAAATAAATTTTTCAAATTTTCATCGACGGATAGGTGGAAACTTCGAAAAATCAATATTCAGGAGAATTTCAAGTTTTTCAAAAAATCCGAAAAAATTCCCGAAATCTTGAGAAATTCAAAATTTTGGTTAATTATCTCTTTGCCTGGATGTCGCTATTCAAAACTTGAAAAAATTAATTTTTCGTAAGTTCGCGCTTTATACCCGCTTAACATAATCTAACCGTTTTTTAAATGTTCATTTAAAAAATTTTATTCTAAGATTTTGTTTGTTCACGCTTAATTCACGCTTAACTTTTTTGCGTAATTTAATTTTTTGTATTCAAGCCCGAACGAAGAATTCTGAAATTCCTTCATGTAAACAAACCATCATATGATGACAAAAAAACCTCACACCGGATCTCCTTTCCCATTTTTCTCATTTCCATTCCCCGTCTTTTTTCGTTTTTTTCGTCTCGTTTCGTCCGAAGCGTCGTCGCTTTAATTCACCTGCGCCTCGAGCGCTTTCATTCGTCTTCTAGCCAATTCAATTACCGTAGGACTCAAAAAATGGATGGGGGGGGGGGTGATGAGAGAGTGATGAGAGATGCAGAGAAAGATGACACGAAAAGGATTACGGTAGAAGGAGATGTTTTGTTTGTTGGCTATATATGTGGGGGACGTTTGTTGAAATGTGAAAGGGTTTTTAGAGGGGGGAATGGATAAAGGAAATGAATATTTTCTATTGGAATTGATTATTTTTTGGCTGAAATTATGTGATATTACATCCTGTTATATATATTTTATTATTTGATGAGTTTTTGGAGAATATTTGTAGGGATTTTTGAAGGAAAAAAAATCCACGTATTATTAGAATTTGGAGTATTTTCAGTGTGTTCTAAACGACAACAAAAGTCACCTGTTCTGATATATGTATAACCTTTTGGAGGTATAACCTTTTTAGATGCTCAAAAAACATGCTCATTTTTTAAAGTCAAAAGTTCAGACCTTATTTTTAGAAAATTTACGAATCATTTTTTATTCGGAAACATGACGAATTTCGAGAAATTTAAGCAGTCTGGAAAACATTTAGGGCTTTGAAATTAAATGAAATTATTACTGGAAATGGTTAGGGAGATGGGATAAGGAAAAACCCCAAAAAACCTGAAAAAAAAATAAATTTTTAATATTGAAAATGGCGCGAAACACGAAATTTGAATTTTTTTTTGAATTCTGAATTTTATTGAGATAATTATAAAATAATTGTTCTAAAAAAAATACAAATTTTATAATTTTTCTATATTTTCGACTGATTTTAGGAGTCCAGAATGTCATTTTCATTAATTTTGGTATCTCAAAATGTGTAAAATTGTATTTTCATTGAAAAAAATAATTTTTCAAGGTCATAAAAATGTGTTAACTATTCGGAAAATATAGATTTTCAATAGAGCGCATTTACAACATTGCAGTTTGAGAATTTTCAACGGCAAATGATTTTTTTCATTGCTGAAGGTGTATGTGACTTTAATAATCTCATTATTTCAGGTGTGGTTTCAAAATCGACGGAGCAAGGAACGTCGAATGAAACAGTTAAGGTTTGGCGGATATCGACAATCGAGAAGACAGCGAAGAGATGATATTGTAGATATGTTTCCGGGTGGTCAGTTTTTTTTTCGAATTTTTGTTGAAAACCGAGAATTTCAGAAAAATGAATTTTTTAAATTTTTGAAATGAGAATTTTTAAAATTCAGAAAAAAATATTTTTTTTTAATTTCTGAAAAATTGAATGGCTTTCGTTTTAAGCGTTGAATCCTAAGCTAAGAATTTTAACGAAACTTAACGAAAGAATATTCACCAAAATTTAGCATATCAAAAATAATTTGAAAATTTGAAAATCGATAATTTTTGGAATCAACTTCTGAAATTATTATTTTTTATTTTTTTGAATTTTTATTCCCCAAAATTTTTTATTTCTGAATTTTGGACGACAATTCTGGATTCTTATTCGAGAAAAATGTTGGAATTCTGAAATTGAGAAATTTTAAAACTATACAGACAGTTTTGGTCGTTTTCAGTTCAAATAAACTGTATTGGTTCCAAAATTATTTTCAAAAAATAATTTTCATGATTATTAATCCAAGAAACATATGTTTATATGATTTTCCAATTATATATTTGACTTCTGTACTTGAGAATTAATCCGTAACCCTAATTATGACCCCTTCTAACCCCCCCCCCCCCCTGCTCTTGTTTCCAGCCGTTAAATATTACGCAATAAGCGATCATTATCGTAAAATCATCATAGGTGCAGGTGGACGTTTTCCCTTTAGAAGATCTTCAGAAAACAAGAGGCAGCACAATATTAAAGCTGGATTAGGAGGATTTGGAAGGGGCGGACGAAAAGTCATCTGGGTTTGGGTAATATTTTGGATTCGAAACGGCGGGATTAGTTTTTGAAATTAGCTAGGGGTATTTAGGGATCTTGGGATGGAAAACGGACATTTTTAGGCATTTAACTTGGATTTCTAGTCCCTGTTTTGCTTTTCTAGGCTATTACAAAATTTTTAAAAATATTTCTGTTAAAGGAAGTGTGTCACTAAACATATAAAAATGAAAAAATACAAAAATTCAGAAAGCGAAATGAAAAATATCCAAAATTCGATAAAAGATAAAAACAAAACTAGGCCATTTAAATAAGCGCATTCCAATAGCATTTATTTCCAGACTCTTCCTTCTTTCAACCACCACCAACAGCCGGCGGCGGCGTTGTGCCATTCTTCTGCGATCCGTACGCCAGCCCGCCGAATCCGGCGGATGGTAGCGGCGGAGTTGCCGGAAATGTTCCTGTCCCTCCGCAGTTTGTTCTTCAACCCCCAACAGAAAATATCCAGCTTGGTAGACGTTTCGTTTCGATTTTTCCAAAAAACATTTAAAACAAATTTTGCAGAAAATTTTGCCGAAACCTCGTCGAGCACACCGCCTGATTTCGAAACGGAGATGTCTTCAAATTTTGCATGTATTTATTCAACAGACCTTTCGAAAGCCACACCAATTGCATGGTGATTTTATTTACTCCCCTTTTTCTGGGTTCTTAATATGAAGATGGACAGCTAAATAGGCTTTAGAAGTTGGCAAAGTGTCTTGATTTTTCAAAAAATTCGAAAATTGGCCAAAATTGAAGTTGTGAAGAAAATAGCAATATAGCCTAGTTTTGGATTTCTAGGACATAAGGCAAAAATATTTTATTACTTATTTTTAGCCAGCTCTTTTGAATTTTCCGAAATTTACGACAAATTAAAGGCTTATGTCAGTAAAATCTAAGTAAGTCGATTTCTGAACGGTCTTATTTTGAAGAGTATAAAAAATTCTATCAGTGAACCATATTTCATCAAGACATCTTGAATAGTTCTGGACGTACGAGGAAAAAACTGAAAATGCTTTTCAAAAATTTGTGAACATCTATTTCTAAACTTCAAGATACTGTAGGAATAGGTCGAACTTAACCTTTCTAGACGTTTTTGTGCCATTTTGTAGATCATGAATAACTCTATCAGTGAGTCAAATTTCAGCCAGATATCTTGAAATTTTCTAGACTTCAGATGAAAAAACTGAACATGATTTTCAGAAATTTGCCAATTTTTGTTTTTTTTGTCATACCATGATGTTTTCCAATTCCTGAAGACCAATTAGCTTATTTTCCGTACTTCTTTAATTTTTTTTTGTATTCAAATGCAACGAATTAAAATTCATCCATCATCGAATAAGTATTATTTTATCACTTATGTTAATGTTATTTTTTTTTGCTTTACTCTCCTTAAAATTCAAGTCAAGTATACATTTCCCTTGTGATATTATTACAAATACATTTATTATATATTATATATATTATAAACAAAATATATTAATAATGCTAACTATTTGTTAAATGGAAAAAACGGAGAAAAAAGAAAGAAAGTCGTCGGAAGACCCGTCCGAGAACAAATAAAAAGGATTTTATAATAAAAATGAATTCAAAGTATTTAGAATTTTAACTCAGTAATCTTGCCAGAGTTTTAAACTTATTTTCCAATATTTCAACTCTTGATTCGAGTTTCATTTGAGCTGCTTTCATTTCGCGGTTGTGTTTTTTGAGCTGGGAGTTTTCTTGATGCAGTTGATCGATTTCCCATTTTAAGTCGTCTTTTGCCTTAAAAAATTGATAATATTACTAGAGCATTTGGTTTGTTTCAATGCGATTTTGGCCTAGAAATTCATCCGGGGACTAACATTTGCAAATTATGATTTTCTCGGCCGTTTTCTGTAAGCATTGTTGTTCGATGAGTTCTGGATGGTTTACGGCGTTTTATGCATCAAAACGAAGTGCAAAAAGAATAGAATATGGTTGACAAAACTTAGAACATTATTTCGACTTTGAATTATTAACAAAAAACTTTAAAATTGCAGATAAAAAATAGAATTTAAAAAGAAATTGTATTTTTGTAATTTTATAGATTCGTCTTTTTTATAAAATTTTTCGTCGTCCATCAAATTATATTATCTTTCCTTTAATAATCGAATTATCAAAAAATTTACAGCGGAAATTTTTAAATATAGGAAAAAATTCTCTACTACCGTATTTTAAAGGTACACAAAGTTTTCCGCAAATCTTCATTTTTTTGCTTTTTCAAAAAAAAGTGTTTTATTTCAAAAATATTTATGAACCCTTTAGAAATTTGAGACACCCTTTAATAAGTAAGGTATTTCCAGTTAATTCCAGGAGTTTTAAGTATTGTTAGAAATTATCTGAAAATGTCTTATTTTCTATTGTGAAAAAAAGCTAAAATTCTCGAATTTTTGCAAGCTCTTATTTTGCAGAAATTCATCGTTAAACTTCCAATTTTTCACCTGCCTTAAATATCGCCGAATAGAGTTTCATTCACTTTATTTTCAGCTGTTTTCCACCCACTGAAAATTTGAATAAAGGCGAAAAATTAGCATACCTTTGATGACTCTTTCTCCAATTTTGCCACTTGTGAGTCAACAACAAACGATTCGAGACGAATGATACGTTGAGCAGCTTTTAGTCGAAGGTTCTCGCCCATTCTGAAATATGAGACGGATATACTTCCGATATGTGACATTTATGCTAATTTTTGCTCTTCGTTTTGGATTCCAAAATTTTTTTTGATATTCTAAATATGGGGGATTTGTTAATACCTTTCTTCCATTGTACGTTCCAAATATGATCGATAGTGAAGTGAGGCTCTCTTGGATAAAGTGGCGATGGGTTCCCACTCGACTTTTTCCTTGAAAAAAATGTTATTAAACGAAATTTGAAATATAATTTTTGATATATACCTCATAATTTCCATTTAACATCGCCTCAACTCGGTCTAATAACAAAAAGGTTTTGTCAAGAATAATTCCATATGGAAAACAGCAAACACCTAAAAAAATTAAAAAATTGTTTTTATTTCAAAGTTTGTTTATACCTTCATCAAGGACAGCTCTCATAACATCAACCGGATTCAAAATATACACTTGAATTGAGGTTAGGACACTGGTTGCGTAATGTAGAGCCGGCTCGATTATCACCTTACGTTGGAGCGCCATTAGAAGCCTGTCGGATCTGGAACCGGGGATTATTGATGATTGATTAATTGGGGAAAATTATGCGGCTCGGAACATTGTAAAATAACTTTCTTAAAATGCAATTTTTAAAATCTGAAATTCGAAAAGTGACATTTTGAAATTTGTACGTTTGGAAGATGCTGAAAATTCAATATTACTACGGTTTTGTCGGTTTGTGAAAAATTTCAAAAACCCGTGGACACCGAAGAGCTCAGAAATTGGTTTCCGAAAAGGAAAAAGCAAACAGATATCCATATATGGCATAGAAACCTAAAAACATTTTTTTCATTATTTTTTCGAGTTAAAAATTAGGATTTTTGTTAATCAAAAACACATTTATGAGCTCTCCGGAGCCCTCCAACTATGAAACTCGGATTTTTTAAACGCCGAAATATTTAAAATTAAAAGGGATTTTTTTCAGACTATATTTTGGTCAAAATTATTATATTACAGTAATTTTTAAACATCTGAACATTGTTAAAATACAGTTAAATATATTTTCTTTGCGTAGCACAAAATATGAAAAAGGTTATGTCCCTTTAAGAAATGGTCATGTTTCAATAGAGCTCAGTTTGGTTTTGAATAGTCCAAAATATTCAAATCGAATGCCTAAAATGTTAAAATATCGCATTTCTGGAAAAAAAGAATTCTCGAAACGTTTACTGAATTTCCAAAAAATTCATTCGGAATCAATAAATATTTTTTCGAAAATTCTGGAAATTATTGGAAATTTTTTAGAATTTAAAAAATTATTCGATTTTGGTCAAAAGTAATTAATATAAATTTCATGAAATTATTGTATCCAAATTTTTAAATATCTTCTTGCCATTTTTTTAATCGAAAATGCAACTAATTTTCTCTGATTTTTTCTCAGTTTCGAAAATTTGAAACCCTTCTCAAATTTCAGAAACTCCTTGCTTTTTCTTCTCTCTTCAAATAATAAACCAAACCTTTCCAACAATTTGTAGTATCCACTATTGAGAAGCTGGCCTGCAATCTCATCCCAATGCGGATGTACTTCTCTCAAACGTCCCAGTTGAGCGTAGGAGAAGCAATTTGATAGCACCAGCTGTAGTGCGACGACTGGAATTGATTGCGGCGACGGATGAGTTACGCGACATTGTTGTTGTTGTTGATGTTTCGGTGGCTGTAAACAATTTTTAATTTATTTATACTTTGGATCATGATTTTTGGGTCAGATTTCATTCAAATCTTGCGGGAGGGCTATGGGGGGGCACAACTTACAACTTTTGGTGGTTTTCGGAAATCTGACACTCTTTTCTGTAGAATTTAAACAATTAAAAACACTTTATTTTAGAGAAATTATCTGTTACAATCAGTTAATGACAATACTTGAAAACACTTGTGGAAAAATCCTACGAAAAATGAATTTCGTGATTTTTTTGTTGTTTTGAACTAATTTGAGCAATGAAAAGGGATTCAGGAAAAGTGGCATCGAACTCTCTTAAAATATTGCATTAATATTCCTTTAAAATACCATAGAATTCTTATAAGTCACAATTTTTCAAAAAAATAAGAAAATTGTGAAATATTAAAAGCCTGTTTGTTTTTTTTGTTTAAGTATTAGTTATAAACATAATCATTTCATTTTCTTAAAGACAGGGTGCGTCTTTTCCAAAAATTCCAGAAATTTATCAAAAATTTCGTTAAAGACAAAAAATAATTTGAAAATTGAACACGCTGTTTTTAATGACAATTTTTAAATATCAATATCTACTGTTACATTGAGTTTTTGGGGCCGCTTTAAAGATAGCATCTTACTTTAAAATTTTTTAAAATTTTAGTACAGTTTTCTTCTTCTTTTTCATTCAAAATTTGTAAAATAAATTTTGCTCTTTTATTCGAAGCTTCATTTCATTGCAGTTTTCTATTCAGAACCCCTCTCATGTTTAACATTTCGAATTTAACACCCCCCAACTCACCAAAGTAGGAGGAGTCGCAGAATTTCTGGTAATCGCTGGACGATTCGCTGAAATCGCTGCTGAAATACTAGTCTTTGAATCCTCAAAAATCGGGTCCAATCTTCGATCCGGTGTCATTCTACTTCGACTCAACGATCTTCCGACACCACTTCTAGATGAGCATCCATTAAGAATTTGTTGCTATAAAAATTGGCGAGTTTTTAGTCGGCCAACCAGATGGCAAAAACACTCGTAAATTCAAACCTCGCCGTTAACGACAAATTTCTGCTCAATTGAACACTCCGACAACTTTTTACGCAACTCTGAAGCACTTCCACCATCTGAACTTGAGTCACGTGCTGTATCGGCTGCCGATGTACCCGCTGGCTCATCGCCGTTTATGATGGTTGTCATGGATTCGTTTGATGAACGGGCACTGCAAATTTCGAATATTGTAAAAACCCCCCGTTTCACGAAAACCTACATTGTTGATAACTCAGCTTTCGAGATTTCATTTAGCGGCGAGATCTCCTTTTCCTTCTCCACCTTCTTTTTCACAATTCGAATCAATTTCTTCTCTCCGTCAATAATTGTCGTACCACTGACCTCTAACGACCCATTCTCACCGGTTGGGGTTCGTTTCTTAATCACTTTTCGAACGACTCGAACTTTTTTCGGTGCCGGGATTGCGAATATTTTGGTAACTGGAACGATCCAGAGGGAGTAGTTGGATGCTTCGGATACTGAAGCGGTTGGGGAACTGACCATTGAGGATTGCTCGGTGGAGTCTGGGGTGTCTTCGCGTCTTGGCGAACTGGTTAGAGGGTGGGAGGAGGACATGACGTGGTAGGTGGCTTGTCCCTGGAAACAAAAAGAATTTCGGACATTTAAAAAAACGGTTTTTGATGAATACTTGAGAATAGAAGCAGTGAAACCGGATTTGATCCCAAATCCGATCAGGAGGATCGGAACTGTGCTACATATACGTAAAACATCTTAAAGACAGTATTCCACACATTCATCAGTTTTTTATTGAGTCCCAATTTCGGTTTCTTAGCCACTATTTGTCATTATTAAACATTTCAATTTCGAAAAATGTTTTTAGAGATAAATTTAGAATCTCGATACAAGAATTGTCAATCAATAATTCAATTCACGACTCTCAAATGGTGTAAACTTTAGATTTTTTAAAGAAAACCTCTTATCGGAAGGGTGTAGCTCCAAAAAATTTTAAAATTTGAACGAAGACCATCATTTTTCCAATAATAAAATTCAGTTTGAAATCATTATTTTACCTGACACTCTATCTTTAATTGAGAAAAAAATTGTTTTATTGACTAAACAATTTAATGTGGTGATTCTGAATCCTTGTAAAACTTAAAAAACAATGTACCATCATTTACTTGCTGATCCGATTTCTCTAAAGTTATGCTTGGCGTAACCAAAATTGGAAGAAATTGTCAAAGTCCCACTGATCAATTTTAATACTATAATTTAGAAGAATTACTTATATTTTGTAGGATACTCTCTTTAAGATTGTTAGAATTTTTAGACATTTTAAAAATAATACTAAAAAACTAAATAGCATTTTTTTGAAGAAGGGTTTATTTATAGACGAAAGCTTTCTATCTTCTCTCTAATGTACAGGGTGGGGAATAAATATAGCGCCGCAACTTTGCGTAAACGCTGGCGCCTGCGGAAACGCAGAGATGGTGTACAGTAATATTTTTTTTGTTTATTATTATGTTTTTGACTATTCCACCAAGTTTCAGCTAAATATATCAATTTTAAGGATCATGGTGGCTGTTTCCCTATTCAGATCGGCCATCATCGAATGTTCGAGGGAAGGAATGCGTTCTTCTGAGATTGTTCAGAAGCTTGGTGTGGGAAAATTGGTTGTAAATTGGACTCTGAAACGTTTTAAGGACTTCGGAACTTTAAAATAAAAGCAGAGAAGTGGTCGTCCGGTCACTGTAACAACTCCTGATGTCGTCAAAGCGATGAGAGAGAGAATCAGAAGAAATCCGGAAAGAAGCATGAGAAAGATGCCCTCGGAGTTCGGAACGAGTCCGAAATCGATGAGAATTATTGTCAAACAGAAGCTTCACATGCTTGCTTATCGTATGCAAAAAGGAGCGTTCCTGACAAACTGGTACAAGGACCTTCGTCTGAAAAAAGCTCGAGCTCTCCTTCGCGGCACGCTGCAAGGCACGCACCTAAAGACGCTGTTCACAGATGAGAAGTTGTTCACTATTGAAGCCAATAAAAATAGACCGAACAACAGGATTATTGCTAGGGACTTTGAGACTGTCTGTCAAAGAGGAAAAATTCTCAATAAGACTTCTCATCCGGCCGCAGTAATGGATTTTGTAGGAATTTGTGCCGATGGAAAAACGCCGCTCGTTTTCGTTGATGTCGGAGCGAAAATCAACCATGAATACTACACAAGAAGATTCTTGAGTCCGCAGTATTGCCTTGGTCCAAATTTCACTGCTGAGACCGAGATTGGATCTTCCAGCAAGACGGTGGACCTGCTCAAACCGCCAAAGCAACTCAACAGTGGTGCAAAACCGATTTTTCGGGATAAATCACTTCCGCTAAATGGCCGGCTTCTAGTCCTTATCTCAATCCAATGGATTTTGCAGTGCGGGGATATTTGACCCAGAAGGTTTCCACGAAAAACTATCCAAATTTGGGGGCCCTGAAGATTGTTCTCGAGAAGGCCTGGGATGATCTTGATGCCAACTACCTCCGTGCCGTCATCGACTCGTATCCGAAGAGACTTCGAGCTGTTATCAAGGCGAAAGGTGGAAGATGCGAAAACTGTTAATGCCATTATTTTTTTTATTATTTAATAAAGTTTTTGTTAAATTTGCAGAAAAAAATCTTTTGATTTGAAGTTTTTATACCCTCTCGAGTACGGCGCTATATTTATTCCCCACCCTGTACAATGTTATATCTACAGTAACTTTAGGTCGTTTCGCTTCGAGACCTGACGCCATACTAAATCTACATTGGAGCACATTTTCTAACAAAACAAACCTGTTCCAACTCTGCAATAAAAAACGCCCATTTATTCGGATAAATTCTTGTGAACAATTTCGTCAATGGTGTCTTCCAGTCCTTCCCATCACCCAACACCAATTCCAGACAACATCCCGCTTCACCATCCGTGAAAACAGCGGTTTTCTGAAAATATTAATATTTCTACAATTATTATTAATTTCCTTCGCTCTTTCAAGTGTTTGCCAAAAGCTTCTATTTATCATAATGATTTGATTTTTAGTGAATTTTTTCCCCCGCGAGGAGAGAAATAGAATAACGGATGAAGAGCGTCAGGAATTCGCTGTGTTCGCCGCCAAGACAAGTGTAAGGTACACAAATATGATGGCTGGCGGATAAGTGCAAGGAACGGGGGGAAAAGCGAAAAAAAAACGAACTGGTCCAAGCTGGATACGATGAAGATTTGCGGTGTCGAAATCGTCGAGACATGAGGTGTCCGGAACAAAGGTGACCTGGAATTTTTAAAAAAGATTTTTTAAAGGAAAGGTGATAGAAGATTTCAAGTGGTTGCTATTTCGAATATAATTTTTTCTGAAATCAAATGGAAAAAAAAGGACCCCATTTTGGTTCTAAAACCGAAAAAAGTTGAAAAATCCCATTTTCAGAAAATCAGTTTCAGAAAAAGTAATTTTTTTTGATAATCAAAGGAAGTTGATCTAATGTTGTCGGGCGCAGTGCTGTCGCTCTTTAGAAAACTCGGCAATTCCAGAAAATCATGAAAAAAATGCAAAATTGAATAAATCTCTAACAAGCAGCACGATACGAATTAAAAGCTCTTCAAAACTTCCAACCCCCCCCCCCTTGTTTTTTATGCAGTGACCTAGCAACCCTAATTTTTGGATTTCTAGGCCACGGTTCCAATTTCATTTTTAAACCCCGATTAGCCCGAAAAATCGATGTTTTTCCAGCCCTACCTGTCTTCCAAGATGCGGAAAAGGGAGCCCAAATGGCTGTTGTGCCAAAACCACACCCGGACCCATACTACACTCAACTCCATCGAATTCACCGCTCAGCGCCTCTTGAACTTCTGGAAAAAAGAATTAAATGGACTATAAAAAATTTCAAGGACCGACGCGAGATTTTTGATGCATTAATGCCCCCGCAACAGCTGTTTGGAGTGGAATTGTTGTTTTGGTTTTGTTTTGATTTTAAATTGGAATTTTTATTCAACATTTTGGTCAAAAATATTCGAAACAAAATGAAGATAAGGATACTCTTTCTTCGAAAAAAAAACTTCCCGAAACACGGAACAGTTGTTGTTCTTTATGTTTTATTAATGGAGGCCAAAGAACGAATTCTTTTCTGTTTTTTTTCAGTACAAAATCATTAAAAATAAACAAATAAAACCTGGTAAAAGAGGTAGCAAGTCATTGGCGGCCGCCTGAACATCTGTCATGGTTTTCGTCTGAAAAAAAAGAAATTGCTAGAAAAAAAATCAAATGTCCTTCTGTCTTTAAGGTCATGTTTCAATAAAACCGCAAAATATTTAAAAACTTAATTTTAATGGAACACTGTCTTTAAGAAGAAATTGAAAATAAAATTTAAGTGGAACGGCATTTTTTGAAAAAATTTCCAAAAGTAGTTCAATGTCTTTAAGAGTAATTTGACATTAAATTTAGGATAGTTCACAAGTTTTTGGTCACATTTTTGATAATCTAAGTTTGGTTCAACTTTTTTAACGATAATTTGGATAGAAATATGTCTTTAAGAACCGTATGACTATATATTTTGAAACTTAAATACGTATTAGGCTTTTTTAGCCAAAAATAACAATTGAGGCTGAAAATTTCAACTGTTGGTGGGATACTCTCTTTAAACAATTTAAAAACAAAGTTCAAAAATGCTTTTTGATATTCAGACATAAAAGATGTTGATTTAAATGAAATAGTACATTGTCTTTAAAGACGATCTGGCTTCCGCAGTAATTTTATGAATAAACTTCTCTTAATTTATAAATCTATGGCCTCGAAATATGATTACTTGTCGCTTTTATAGTCAAATATTTCACAACTAAATTTCAGTGGGATAATGTCTTTATCAGAACTCTTTAACTGTGATATTGGCTAATAAATAGGGTGTTTTTAGTTTTTCATTTTAACTTGGCTAAATTAACAATTCTTCACGTGGCATACTTCCTTGGATTCATAATTAATTATCGTAAACTCAAAATTTGACTAAAACTACTTTTTAAAATCAACTTTTTAAACAAAATTTTCACTTTAAACAAAAATTTCTACTTTCTTTTCAATTTTTTGCAAATATTTGCAAGTATCGCTATGAAAACAACTTTTCAAGTAGTAACCTGTCTTTAAAGGAGTTGTAAACTGTAATGAATGTTTTATCAAGTTCATCTAAAATGAAGTTCAACTAGAATCAATTTCAATAACATTTATTAACTAAATTTAACTGTTGAACGTGCCAGACTAAAAAATTTTGAAAATAGAAAACTAATAAAACATTTTTGCAAGCCGTTGACAAGAAATTGAATATTCGAGAAGGAAGGGTTTTTTGAAAAGAAAAACTGGAGAGAAAAAGAGCAGGAGAGAGAGCCAACTATCCAGTGGCCTCTCGCAGGATAACGCCGCTTCCCTCGGGAAGGGAGGCATTCTTATTCTTCTTCTTCTCTGCCACTCATCCATATATCTCATATACACTCAGCTAGTGTAATGTGCTTCTTCTTTTTCTTCTTCTTTTCGATACAGGAGAGAAAAAGGAAAAGCTCTTTATAGAGAGAGGGAAAAAACATACGTTCGGATTTTTCGAAGCGAGACATTTGTTTGATGAGGAAATGGAAAGGAAGAGATACTCCCTGAAACTTTTTTTGATATAGTGGAGAACATGTTTTTGTAGAAAAAATTGAAAAGAAGCTAGACCAGATTTTTTTTCTAGAATCTTGGAACCCGTTAATGGCTAGAATATCTTTCAAAAACTCAGTTTTGAATGAAGTTAACAACAAAAAGGAATCTGAAAAAATGTTTTTCAGGTAAATTTCAGAAAATTCTATCACTTTCACGCTTGAAAATGTAGCAGAGAGATCATATAGAAGAAAATGAAAATTCGAACTAGAAGGGTATTGAAATTAATAGATTTGAAACTTTGAAAAAAATTGCCTAGAGCACAAATGTTGTACATACTTTAAACATTTTGAAAACTAAATACTAAAGTAAAATGGATAGGAGAAAATAAAGGATAAATTGTCAAAAGATATAAAAAAGGAGTTGGGCACAACAATTCACGAAAATTTTCAGGCAGATTGCAATTGCAGTAGGAAAAAAATAAGCAAATAATCAACAGACAAGCAAATAATCAACAGTCTTTCCTATGGGCGGATCCGTCACTTTCTATGCGCGGATCCGCCATCAATACTCAGACAACCGTGGAATCCATTCAGAACGAACTCGGCCCGAATTAATTCCTGAATGCACCGGGAATCCATTCCAAACGGTTCCCCCCAAACGCATGGGGCGTATTCGGGGGCATTATGTGTTCGTGCGTGTGTGTGTTTGTGTGTGCAGAGATGAAAATGGAAAACCTTTTGGTTTATTAATAAAGAAAAGAGAGCGGAATAATAACAAAAAATGAAAAAAAAAACAGTAAATATTTCTCAACATAAAAATTATCGGTTAGTTTTACCATTGAGCCAGATCATCACAAAAACTTGTCGATGTTCCGTTGATCGTTATGTTTCGTAAGCCATTCCATGGCCTTGGCTTCATGTTGTTGTTGAATCTCGAATAATTGAAAACCCATTGACTCCGCTTTCGTGACCGGTTCTTTCAAATCTGTAAGGAGAGTATTTTCTATCGAAAAATGTCCATAAAGATTACCTGAATCGATTCGAAAACACTTTGTTCAATCACTGGTTGAATTGAAATCACCCTCAAATAATCATCATACTCGTAAGTGAACGAAGTAGCCAGGTTTCAAGTTCTTTTCTAGAAATAAGATGATCTGAAATTTTAAGTTGATTTATTTAAAACTAAAAATAAAAATTATACCTTGCATCGTAACATTTTCGGTCATTTCATAACATCTTATTCATCCGCAAAGTTCATATCTAATCTGGAAGTGAAAATTTTTAAAACTAAACTGTGGAAAATATAAATTTACAAAAAAATAAATAAATTTATTCTTGAAAAAAACCGTTCTCGCATTTGAGTCATCAATTATGTTCACTGACGTTTTTCTCATGCGTCCCCCCGAATCCGTTCCAAAACTTTGGAACGAAACTGGAAAGATAAGGGAACGTATTCCGAACGAATTCGGAAGGTATGTCGGTATCGGCGCAATTTCTCACTCCCCCCTAGTTCGTTCTCGCATTCAGGGGCAACTCGAGTTCGTTCCTCTTTCGTTCCTTCGCTGGAATCGACTCTGAATGGATTCCGCGCTTGTCTGAGTAGTTACGCGTTGCGGTCTTTACACATAAATTATTTTTATTTATTTTATTTATTTTTCAAAGTTTAATATTTTGTTTCGATACATTATAGGGTTTTTTCTTTAAAAAAATATTATGTATCATTTCTATGTTTATTCCATGAAATTTCTTGATTATTTCAGACAAATTATCCCAGTTAAACGGAAACGGGACCGAGAAGGAAGTGAGTCATAATGAAACCTTATTAATTTTAAAGGTGTGATTCCAGATGAGTTCTGTCTCCCTTGTCAAACAGCCAAGACAAGTAAAACTTCAAAGCGACTAGATTCAGACAGTAAGTACTTTTTTTTTTTACCTAAAATGGAACATTATGAGATAGGATAAATAAAAAACCCCTCCATTTTGGGACAACGACCTTAATTTTTTGAAGTGAGGCACATTTGAAGTAAAATATATGTGCCAAATCCTTTGCTCATATTTTTTCCCTTGTTATTTTTATAATGGACTTCCCCAGAAACAGAAAATAACGCAAAAATATTGTCAACTCAATTATTCTTGATCATTGCGTTCGGAAGGCTGCTCAACCTCACAGCCGCTCCGCACGCACGCGACGCGGCTGTCGACACTCAGCACACTGGAAAATTTGAATAATTAATGTTCCCGCCAATATTTCAGTGTTGAGTGTGAGGTCGCCGCGTCGCGTGCGCGCGGAGCGGCTGTGAGGTTGAGCAGCCTTCCGAACGCAATGATCAAGAATAATTGAGTTGACAATAGCAAAATATTCAAAGCAGAAACAAGAGATGTGAGAAAACCGTTTTGGGTTATTTTTAGGTTTTGTTTAAAATGAAAGAAAAGGACTTCCGAGTTTTTTCATCAAGAAATGTCAAAAAGTTCGAAAAACTTCAAGCGAAATTAATAAATTCCTCTCGAAATAAATTTTAAAAGATGGGAAAAAATAGCACACGATTTTTCAATCTCTTGCGTGTTTCTGAATTGAATTTTTGGCGTCATTTTTCGTTTATGGGTAGGGTCATAAGTATTAATAGTTTCTGCTGTCTACACGAGAAAAAACCTCTGTCTAAAAAACGACACGCCACGCGTGAGGGCAATCTGGAGGGTTGCGGAGCGTTGACTTATTATCCCTCACCACTATAGCGGGACATCGGTTAAAGTTAACCGGTTAATTAAGGTTCATTGTAAAACACTTGAAAAATAAGCTAGCTTTCAAATCAACATGAAATTTAATCAGAGGGTACTTATTTCTTGTGAAAATTTAAAATTTAATTAATCCCGTGCAGTGGCCGCCCGGGATCCGCCACTTTCTATGCGCGGATCCGCCACTTTTATATGCGCGGATCCGCGAAAAATTTCCTGAGTGGTAGGCTAAACTTTTTTTTTAGAATACGCGTTATGTTTCAATTTGCAATTTTGTTATTGCATTTTGTATACAAGAGAGCTAGCGTCTATCGAACTTGAGTGGTGGACTAGAAATTTAAATTTCCGCGCTAACGTGTGGCCTAGGTTTCCACCTTTTTCTGTGCGCTGCAGAAAACTAGTCCAGGACAGTTTTGCGTAGCTTTTTCCCCACCGTGATATTTTTTTAAATATTACATTCGCCTTTTTCGTTTGAGACGGATCGAAATAGTTTATCACTATTTCCGTAGTCTCGAAAAACGATATCGCGCGCAAGTTGTTCTCAAAAATCCACCTCTTTCCGCCTTTTTTCCCACTCGGCACACAAGCGCGCTCCATTGATAATCATCATTTTCAAAAATATGGCGCCGGCGATGGCAATCGATTATCGAAAATCTCTTTTTTTTTCTGCAGTCTCACTCATTTTCTGTCGTTATTTTTGATTCTTAATAGTCAGCGTCTTTTTTGCTTAATTTTCTATCTTTTTTTTTGCTGAATCGGTTCCTTCAGTGTGCGTTTTGACTGGAAATTTCCGACTTTTCCCCTTATTTTTATGGTTTTGTGTTAATGCCGCACAAAGGATAATATACCGTTTGAATTATTTGGTGGAATACTGAATGCTTAAAAGAAAGGCTTATTGTTAATTGAGGAAGTCAAGAGCTGGAGGATAAATGGCGACTGTCAACGGAATTGTCATTTAGAATGACAATTTCAAAACAACATGCTATTTTTTATTTGTATATTTTCATTGATTCAGTTTGTGCGATGATGCGTAATGCTTGCAGCGTTTTCAGCGCGGAATTGTAGGAAATTAGGCATTTAGCTTATCGTTGGAAGGACGTCTAGACTCCACACGCATTTTTATTTTTTTTTGTAGAATGCCGACGTTGAAAATATCTCTGAACTTGACTGACCTTCTACGAATTCCAGTAAATTTAAAAAGATTAAATTATTCATTTTTTGACGTACATTGTTCATTATTCGGTTTCAAATTGTTTCCTTTCTTTACCCATCTCGTTTTTTCAGCAATAATATTAATTTTTAGAACTCGAGACATTGAAATTCAGAATCAGCGAGATTTAAAACCTCCGAAACCAAATTATTTTTACAAAAATCCACCTCTTTCCGCCTTTTTTTCCCACTCGGCACACAAGCGCGCTCCATTGATAATCATCATTTTCAGAAATCTCGCGCGCGCGATTGTCGAAAATTGCTTTGTATTCTGCACTCTCTCGCTCATTTTCTGTCGTTGTTGTTGATTTTTATTGCCCAGCGTCCGTTTCAATTGATTTTTCTATATTTTTTTGCTCAAAGAGCGCGATGGGAAAAAAGCTGCGAATACCCTTTGGTGTAACGATTACTGCCAAGATAAGAACTAGTTAACTGTTTCGAAAATTATGTAGTAATACCAAGATGAAATCCTTCCCCCGACTCGTTGATTGGATCGCAATATTTTCGAATTCCATCAGCTTCATCATTTTTCTCGACGCTCATTTCTATTGACTTCAGATCAGTTTCATCAAATATATTGAATATCTTGCGAATTGATCTTTAAAAACTCGAATTTGAACATTTTTTTGATCCTGAGGACTCACCTGAACTCTCCCAAATTAAATTTTCTAAAGCGGTTACTTTTTCACTAGTAGAAAACAGTAAATTTCCTCGAATATTTTAAAATTTTTAATTAGTCGCTGGAAATTGAATTTTCAATAAAAATCTAAATCTATCCTTAAAGAGCAAGAATCTTTCTTCTTACTAAGCGAATAGTTCTGTGTGTGTGTACAGCATTTCTCATGAATAACTTTTTGACCCCTCGACCGATCTGTCCCATACTTGGCATATCGTCATGCCTCTCGGAGCGCTTCACAAAAATACTGTTTGGATCTCGGGTTACTGTAGGATTACTGTAGTTACAGTACTACAATTTTTTTCACGTTTTTTTCAAAATGGTCGGATCGAGACCAAACTTTCATGGTAACATCTTTGGAGTATTGTAAGGTCACTGTGAAAATTTGGTGCGGATTACTGTAGTATTACGGTAGTTACCGTAACCTAAAGTTAGCGTTTGTCTCTGTTTCTCTTCATTTTCCACACTATTTCTCTCATTACCGCCGCGTGGCGGCGTTAAAAGGCTGGTTTCATCCTAATTTCAAAATATATTGCGTTTTTGTTGCTTTCGCTCGTTTTTAAACATAGAATAATGATTTTAAAAACCTCAAGTCATCATTTGTTACATCACCGATTCTATTATAAACATTTGACAGATTTTTCTGAAACTCACTAATTAATGAATTTAAAAATTTTTGCAAGATTTCATTTTGCTCGCCTTATTTTATTCAAAATTTAACTTGTTTCGTGTGATAATTAAGAGCCCTAAATATAATTTGGAAAAACTACGGGACTTTTAAATTAAAAAAAATAAGCAGTATTGAAAGGAAAATATCACAAACAAAAGAAAAACGAAACAAATAACCAATTTCAATGGTTTTCCAAAAAGAGTGAGCAAGCGCGCTCCAGCTAAATATTTGTGTACTTCTCGCGGAGTTCGGATGATCAACTTTCCTTGTCGAAATACGTCGCAGTTTTTATTCGTCATGTTATGTTCTTTTCTCTCTTTTTTAAACTCAAAATCATTAACAAAGCCTTTCAGATGTTCGCCAATGTCCCTCTCCACCACTATGAAGGAATACGAGACAACGGCGAAGATGATGAAGACGGCGACGAAGACGACGACGAAGAAGATCGAAGGAGGGAGCGGAACAACCTAGGAAAGAGGTATCCTTCTAGATAATTTTTATGTGAAAGTTATGCACTCAAATACAGAAAACTAAGCTGAAAATGTTGAAGTTTCTGAAAATTTTTGGATTTTCGAAATTTTCTGACATATTTCGGAAGCTATGGCCTTTTCATTCTTTTTCTCAAAAAGTCGGCCGATTTCATTAATTTTGAACAGTGAAAAAAGCAATTAGCAAAACACGCGCTTCGCACCGAAATTGGCGGAGGAATGTGCACACGCACACATGTTGTAATGAGCGCACACACGCGAAGTAGTTTTGCTAAATGATTTTTTCACTGGGCCTTAACGTTTTATTATATAGTATGATGATTCCAGACGTAGAACTGTAAAAAAGAATCAATTATTGCTGGAGATGAAGCACATTTTGATAAATTTGAATTTGCTCACAGTTGGGAGGTCAAGTGAGAATACCATTCTATGCGCATCCATTCGGTGCATCCGATCGTTGATAAATGAGAACTCAAATTTCCGTGCGATAATCGAGAGGAACGCGCGACAGCAACAACCGCAACAACAGCAACAACAGCAACAACAACAACAGCAACAACAGCAACAACAGCAACAACAACAACAACAGCAACAACAACAACAACAGCAGCAACAACAACAACAACAACAGCAACAACAACAACAACAGCAGCAACTACAACAACAACAACAGCAGCAACAACAACAGCAGCAACAACAACAACAACAACCAGTTCCTGCTATTGAATATCCTCGAACGTCGCAAATTCATGAGGTGAAATTATGTTAACTGGTCAATAACTCAAAAACCAAATTTATATTTCAGGAATTTATATTCCAAGAATATAACTATGCAGAAAGTTTCATTGATGATTCTGAAGACTCTACTACCTCACCGGAAGTTTTGGACATGATCGTAAATTCATCCGCGATCGCCGCCGCACCAGCCGCCGAAGCTCCTGCTGGTTATTTTGTTAATTGTATTGAACTTTTCATAGAGTACCCAAAGTGCCTTCTCGTCTGTGTTGACAATGTCGGATCCAATCAAATGCAAGAAATCCGTCAAGTGATGAGAGGACACGCCGAGATTCTTATGGGAAAGAACACCATGATCCGTAAGGCTCTTCGTGGACACCTCGGAAAGAATCCATCGCTCGAGAAGACCTTCCCACACATCGTCGAAAACGTCGGATTCGTCTTCACCAAAGAAGATCTCGGTGAGACCCGCGCCAAGCTTTTGGGAAACAGAAAGGTTTGTGTTTCTTGAATTCTGATTATACAAAAAACATTTGTTTCAGGGATCCCCAGCTAAGGCCGGAGCAATCGCCCCATGTGATCTCAGACTCCCACAACAAAACACCGGTATGGGACCAGAAAAGACTTCCTTCTTCCAATCTCTCCAAATCCCAACCAAGATTGCCAGAGGTACCATCGAAATCTTGAACGATGTTTGTTTATTGTTTTGCATTTTCATGATGTTTATTATGTTTTTATAGGTTCACGTTATCAAGGAAGGAGACAAGGTCGGAGCTTCTGAAGCTGCCCTTCTTAACCTGTTGGGAGTGACTCCATTCTCGTACGGATTGGTTGTTCGCCAAGTCTACGATGACGGAACTCTCTACTCACCAGAAATTTTGGACATGACCACCGAAGAACTCCGCATCCGCTTCCTCTCTGGAGTCCGCAACGTCGCTTCCATCTCTTTGGCTGTCAAATATCCAACCCTTGCTTCCGTCGCCCATTCTTTGGCCGGAGGATTGCAAAACTTGTTGGGAGTTGCCGCCGTTACTGACGTCACCTTCAAGGAGGCCGAGACCATCAAGGCATTCATCACCGATCCATCCGCATTCACCGCTGCTGCATCAGCGATGCCTAATTTCAAGGATGTTTTCACCGGTATGAATTTGTTTTCTTTTCGAGCAGTTTTGCGCTCACCTTAAGTTAGTTTTTCTGTAGCTCATTGAATTAGTCTTTGGGTCATTTTCCTGAGCGTTCTGTTTGCGAATCTGATCCAAGCTAATTTGTTTTTCTATAAATGGGAAACTGACGAGTTACGTGCGGTAAATATTTCGGGCGATTGAAATTTTTACATTTTGCCGCAGCCGAACGCATCTTAGGCATTATCTTGATGTTCTTTCAATCTTCTAAAATTTCAGATGACGAACTCGCCTCAGACTCCTTCCCAATGAAACTTGTGGATGACCTCATCTACGAATTCAAGGGAAAGCACGTCGTCCGCAAGGAAGGAGAAGTTCTTCTCGCTGGATCTAACCCATCGGCTGAAGAAGGCGCAGAAGATGACGGATCTGATGAGCACGTTGAGCGTGGAATTGATATTGTTCTCAACCACAAGCTTGTTGTAAGTTCAGCATTTCAATTTTTTTTTTTTTAATTTGAAATTCATTTGCAGGAGATGAACTGCTATGAGGATGCCTCGATGTTCAAGTCATACATCAAGGGATTCATGAAGAAGGTCATCGAGCACTTGGAGAAGGAGAATCGCCCAAAGGAAGAAGTCGACGCCTTCAAGAAGAAGATCCAAGGGTGGGTTGTCAGTCTCTTGGACAAGTCCCGATTCAAGAACCTCGCCTTCTTCATTGGAGAGCGCATGGCCGAAGGAGCCGGAGAAGGACAAGTCGCCATCATCGAATACAGAGATGTTGACGGAACCGAAGTCCCGACATTGATGCTTATCAAGGCGGGTATCGTTTCCGAGAAGATCTAATTTCACTTTGTTATCCACTTTTAATTGTTTCATGAATGAATTTATACATGATACACGTTTTTTGAACATATCGATTGCACTGAAAAAGACATAAATATATTGTATTAATAGAATATCTACTTTTCGCAAAAATTCAACAATTCACAAAACATAAGACCGCGGGTTCGTCTCAATTAAGAAAATATCGATCTCATTGAGAACATCTAGATTTGTGCAAGAACAAATCGACTTTCTAAATAACTTACGACTGAGTGCCCTTGGGATATTATTCTGTCAATTTCAAGTGTCTGCATGTTTCCATTCTTCCCAATGACTTCAACAATGCTGCTCACCTAGTTATTTCAATTTAACGGGGTCAATCCTCTTCGCACGAGTAGACAGAACTTCGAAATTCTTTCAGGAATTGTGCAAATTTTCGGAAGATTTTGAGGGGGAAAACAATTTCCACCCTTTGTTGAAACGCAAATTTTATATTTTAAAATTTGCTACGTATTTTTCTGTAATTAATACATTTACTCTCTTTTGTGTGTCTCAGAATAACCCCTAAGATAATCACAGACGTTTGAGACGACCTCATGGCCTTCAATTTTCAATTACAGGTGGAAGTTCGATGGATCCGAATGCTCTGAAAGTGGTTCAAGAACTATTCAAAGATGCGATCAATATGAAGAGTGTCGAATATTTCGCAGACAACAACTGGCTGAAACTACCTGCTTCTTGGAGACGATGTTTAGAGACCAGTTCAGTTCCTGAAATGTTTAGAAATGTGTTTTCTGTTTCCAGAATGAGGATGTAGTGGAAATCGTTATGAATTCCAGTTTTCCAAAAAAAGTATTACCTCTTTCGATGTTGTGCCTGAAAAAAGTAATAGACTCGACGAAGTATACAAGGAAAATGGTCGGAAATCCAGATGAACTTGAAGAAAAATGGCTAGGAACGGCGTCGTGTTCAAATGAGGTTTTTTTTTTTGAAAATAATTCACTTAAGAAAAAAACGTGTAAAAGTTTATTTAGAAAACATTTCGAGTGATAACTTGTGGGGAAATTCGAAAAAAGATAAAAGTGAAGAAACAACATGAGATTAATAGAATTGTGGAGTTGGTTTCACAATTGCAGAGGAATTGGGTGGAACGGGGAATTGGTAAGATTTTATGCTTAACATTTTTAGAAAAATTTGCGCCAAATTATGGAAGTCTGAAAAAATATGAAATTTTAGATTCAAAATGGTCCAGGTTACTCTATTTTGTCTGAAATTTCTTGAATTTTCATTAAAGCGTAATTAATTGAGTGTATAATTTCAGCTTCAAAACAAACAAAAATTCATAATTTTTCGATAATTGCGTGCAAAGTTATGGCTTGTTGAAATTTAGGAATACATTTTCGAATAATTTTCATTGTGAAACTCCGAGAATTCATAATTTCAACTTCAAAATAGTCTAAGGTTCTCAGTTTTTCGAGTTTTGCTAATTTTTGCTTAAAATAATCGCAAATATCTTGATATTTTCCAGAAATTGATAGTCTTGTCGATATCGGAGCTGGAGTTGGTCATCTTTCGAGGATTATTCATCTGAATAACAATTTAGAAGTTATGGCGGTGGAAGGGAATGAAGAAGTAAGAGAAAATCAATAAAATTCCGGTAAAATGATCGATTTCTTGAATTTTTAGTTCACTGTGATGGCAAATTCATTAGATGAGAAAATTCTCGGAAATCCCATCAACCCGTAATACAAAACGGCACCGCAACGATTTACAGCATTTGTGACGGAAGATCTTGCTGAAAAAATCGATAATTTTTCGAAAAATGGCGCGATTCTGATCGGACTTCACACTTGTGGCGATTTTTCATCAACTGTTTTGAAAGTTTTTGAGAAAAGCCGGAAAGCGAAAAGTTTGGTGCTTTTAGGATGTTGTTATCATAAGGAATATCAAAGTTTTCAATTTTATCGAAAGAATGGTGATGTGTTGGAGGAAATGTGTGAGAAGGTGAGCTTTTTTAAGAGAATTTGAAAATGTTGAGGTGGTTTTTGTTTTATTTTCAGATTAGTTCTGTTTTTCCATTGAGTAGGAAATGGAGGGGTTGTGAATTGAATTACGTTTCGAGAGAAATGGCATGTCATAATAATGAGAATTTGGGAAAGAATTTAGACTTTGTGAGTTTTTTTTAAAACTAAAAATTGTGACTTCAAAAAAGTATGAAAATTAGTGCTTTCTTGAATTTTCTAAAATTCATAGCCTAGTTTATCCGATGAAAATCCTAAAATTGCTTTTTTTTGTGAATTTTTAAATATCCATAATATTTTTGAGATGTTCAGCTTCACAATGCTTTAAAAATCATAAAAATCGATACATTTTCCAAAAATACACCTCCAAAAATGCATGAAATTTTTTCATAATTTTTAGTTCATAAAATTTGAAATAATTTTTAAAAAATGTATAAAATCTGAAAATTGTCAAAAAATTTGGAATATTTTCGAAAAATCTGAATTAGTCTGAATTGTTTTTTAAATTCCGGCTATAATTTCAATTTTTCCAGAATATTGCACGATATGCACGAGCTCATTTAGAGAAGTGGATTTGGAAGATAAGTGAAAATCCAGATGATCGAAATATTGGAATGTGTTCGGTAAGCATTTTATTTTTCTAAAATTTTTGATTTTTAATTGAAATTTTAGGTAAAATGTGACCCGAAAACAACGAAAGAAGCATGTTTGTCGAGGAATGGTCTCGAAACGAACGTGTCATTTTTATAACAAATTTGAGGCGACGAGTTCGTAGAAAATGGGCGAATTGATGGATAAAGGAGCGGCAATGGATATTGAGGAGATTGTGAAGATTGGGAATAGTTATTCGTAGGTTTTTTGTGATTTTTTTTTGAAAGTGGAAATATTTGCTTTTTTTCTACGAATTTCTGCAAAATTTGGCGAAGCTTGAAGCAGTGAATATGCATTTTCAGCAGAATAAGATTATGAAAATTCGAAATTTTTGTAATTTTTCCAGAATTTGTCCGTACTTCATGTCAAGACAAAGAGCCGAAACAGCCGATGGCAATTGAGGAGATAAAGAAGGTTTTAGCATTGGTGGCCGAAGAGGAGGAACAAGCGAGATTGGAAGGAGTGGGGGTTTTTTGAAAATACTAAATGAGATATTCGAATAGATTTTAAATCTTCTTAAAATTCGGAATTTTCATTTGAGAATTTGGGAAGTCTTCAATTTTAAAATAATTTTTTGAAAAATACACATTTTTGATGGTTTTTTTAATTTTTTGAAAATTTTTTTAAAAATTTTGGATTTGGTACATTTTTTCTTATAATATTAAAAAAATTATTCACATTTTCATTTTTTGAAAAACTAAATATTAGAAAATTGTATTTTTTTCAGGATGAAACAACAGAAGCATTTGGTTCTGGAAAAATGGATTTATCAAAGAAATTGATTGAAAACCTAAGAATCGAAGATTTGATGGCAGTACTGTAGAAAATGTTCAAATTAGAAGAGGAATTTGGAAATGTTTGGAAAACGGAAAATATTCTGAAATCCGTCGAGAATTTGGATGGAAAAGCGTGCGGAGAGGTTTTGTTGGGAATATTCGAAAAATGTGGATTTGATGGGAATTCACTTGAAAGGGTTGTGGACGTTTTGCGAGATTCGACGAGCTATTTGCTGGGAAAAGGGGAGGAAATTTCGTTGGCTGAAAAAGGTGCTGGAATGGAGAAGTTGGCGGATTTTGTGCTTTCCGTGTTTTCGACACATGCTCAGGAGGTGGCGGCGGCGGTTGGAGAGGAAGGGATGAAGCTGGCGGATAGGGTGGATCCGAGAATGGTGGCAAGGAATTGTAGATTGTTTATGAGGAAGGAGGAGAATGGGAAGGTGAGGAGGGGGGTTGGGGTTGTTAATTTTTTTAAATGAAATAGAAAGCTGAGAAATTAAAGCCAAAACTTAACTATAATCCCCAAAAAATACGGATTTTTAATTAAAAATACCCAATTTTTGAAAAAAAAATACATTCGAAAAGTGTTTTTACTTATTTTTTTCTGAAAATCTGCAATTTCTGCATTTTTTTCTGAAAATAGCAAAAATGCTAACTTTTTTTTGGAATCCTAAAAATTACAGTTTCCAAAACATGATTTTTTTCAGATTTGTGAAAAAAAAACTGAACAATTTTTTTTTCAAATTGTTGGTTGTATTTTATAGAAAAAATTGTTTAAAAAGTATTTTTTCGCAAAAAGCCATAAAATTGAACAGTTTATACAAAGTTTGGATAATTTTGAAGTTGGGAATATGAATTTTATTGTTGAATTTTCAGAATTTTGTGAAATACGCTTAAATATGCCGAAATTGTTAAATTTCGACCGATTTTTTGGGTTTCTGAAAATTATGGCCCGAATTTTTACAGCTTTTGCTGTAAATTTGTTTATTTTTGAAAGATTTGACGCCAAAATTCAAAAAATTCGAAATTTCTGCTATGAAATGCAATTTATTTTACAAAAACTAGGAAAATGTTGATTTTCTTGTTGAAAATACATTTTTAACATTTTTGGGTTATTGTAAAGAAGTGAATTGTAATTTTGCGAGTTTCAGCGTCAATATGAAATTTATAAATTAATGTTTTGTACGTTTTTAAGGGAAATATAAATATTTTGCTGAAATGTTTTTGAAATATATGTTTTCCTGTGAGGTTTTTAAGATATGAAATTATGGCCTAAATTTCTTGTAAAATAAAGCTATTTTTGAAATTTGATACATTTTTTTTGAAAAAAAAGATTAATTGCCTCAAAAAAACCTAATTTGAATTTCATTCTAAAAGCGCTTGTTGTTTTCAGCTTCACATAAAATACTTCTGCTTCCAAGCGTCGATTTCAATGAGAATGCTGAAAATGAGAGGTGTTCGGAATGTTTTACTGGCTTCTGGTACATTATCACCGATTCAAAGTTTTACGTATAATATGGGATTGTGAGTTTTTTTTCCATTTTTTAAAAAATGAAACTTTTTTTTAAGAATTTCGGTGCAATTTTAGAAAATGAGCATGCTTTGAAAACGGTGCCAGTTTTGACGTCTGTTGTGATGCGGGGATATAAGACGGCATTAACAGGAACTTATTCGAATCGAGGAAATCAGGAATATGTGAATGACGTGGCAGAGACAATAATTAGAACATTGGAGGAAACGCCACAAGGAGTTATTGTATTCTTTGCTTCTTATTCACAAATGGAACAATTAATAAATGGATGGAAAATCGGGAAACGAGGGAACGGAATTGAGGGATTTTGGGAAAAGATGGAAAAAACAAAGATGATATTGGTGGAGCCGAGAGCGAAGGAGGAATTGGTGAAAGTGAGTATGAGATATATTCAAGGGGTGAGAAGTGAGAAAGGCGCCGCGTTTTTTGCGGTTTGTCGAGGGAAAGTGAGCGAAGGAATTGATTTTTGTGATGCGGAATCGAGAGCGGTTATGATTGTTGGCATACCGTATCCGCCGGTTAATGATGAGAGGGTGGTTTTGAAGAAGATGTTTTTGGATGAGGTTATTGGTGCGGGTGATGCTTAGATTTTTTTTTTGAAAATTTAAATAGCGGGAGAGGGGGGGGGGGGGGCAGGGTCTAATTCGGATTTTTATTGATTACCTATTCCGCGAATTTTTTAAAATTTCGAAAGTGAAATTATGGATCAATGCAAATTTGGTATTTATTCTAGGTGTACTTTTGACAAAAAATAATCAAGAAATATTTGAAAATGAGCAAAATTTTTGAAAAAAACCTAATTGAATACATGTTTTTTAATTTAGGTTATTGAAAACGTCTTAAAGACAGTGTTCCACTGGAATCATTTTTTTTAAATAATTCATCGAACCTTAAAATCTTGATATAAATAAAGTGTTTGGCGTTAATAAATTTTAATTTTTGCAGGTAAAAAAGATGGGCAATCATCGAAAGATTGGTATCAAATGGAAGCATTCCGAGCGGTGAATCAAGCAATTGGACGGGTTTTGCGACATAAGGATGATTTTGGAGTGGTTGTATTGGTTGATTCGAGATATGCGTCGGTGAAGCTGGCAATGTTTCCGAAATGGTTGAGAGGAACGATTAATCGAGGAGATTTGAAGGATTGTGCAGCGAAAGTTAAGCGCTTTTTTGGCGAAAGAAAGGAAATGATCGAGGTGTCGGTGGAAGGATTCAAGAGGAAGGTGGCAGTTGTTGGGAAGCAAGCGAGGAAGATTGAAGGGTGAGGTTTAAAGACAATGTGTCGGTGACTTTTGATTTTTAAGTTTAAATTTCTTCCCGCCATATTCAAATTGTACTCGAAATTATCGGGAATCGCGAATTGTTTTGTTTTTAATTATTTTTGATGCTAATAAATTTAGAATAGAAAATCCAAGTTTTTATCAGCCCGGCCACGGAAATTGGCCCAAAAATCTTGACAAAAAATATATTTTCAGAAATTCCCAAATTTCTCAAATGTCATTAGATGAACTGTTTGGACCATCGACGTCATGTTGCATCAAATCGGAAGTTTCAGAAAATTCTGAAATAGAGAATTTTGATCAACCTTCATCGTCGAAAAGTGGATTTTTGTTGCCGACTGTATGTTTATTTTGAAAATTTGTTTTAAAAAAACGGATATCAGAACGAAGACGAGATGGTTAGAAAGGTTGAAAAAGAGCAGAATAAGGAGCTGAAAAACAGTTTTTTGACGAATAAAAGAAAAGCAGGAAATGAGGTGAATTGTCAGCAGCCAGTGGTGAAAAAACGGATCGTTTTGGTGGTAATTGATTGGTATTTGAGAAGCTGAAAATATCTTTAAATTTTAGAGTAAATATCCGTCAAAATATGAGAAAGCGCTGAAAATTGGGACGGCTGAAATTGTGAAAGAGGTTTTCGAAGTTTTCTGAATTATTATCATATCAAAAATTGATTTTAGATTGCGGAGAATGATAAGAAAGAGTTTGCGACGGTTTTGAAAATGTATAAGATGGAGAAAATTGGTTGGAAGGAGGTTTTTGACAAATTTGAGGAGATGTTTGTAAAGAAGTGTAGAAAGGAAGAATTGTTTATTGGTATTTATTTTTGTGATTCTTTGAAATTTGACGAAAATCATGAAAATTGAAACATTTTGAGTCAATTTACGGTCTTTTAGCCATCAAGAAAAAATAATTCGAGAAATGTCAACAATTTTTATTATTTTGTTTAAAATTTATATATTTTTGGGTTTTTTTTTGCTCATTTCTCAGTGAAATTAATAAAAAATTCTGAAAAATCAAATTTTAAGCGAGAAATTTGAATAAAATCGTGGAAAAATTAAAAATGTGATTTTTCTCATTTTTTCGTTAAAGACAGCATACCAAATTTCAAAAAATGACAAACTCATGTTATTTGCAGGATGCTCCAACATTCTTCGACCAGAAGACCGACCGAAATACTTGAAACTTGTTCAAGATAAAGGAATTTGAGGATTTTTTTCATAGTTTTAAAATTTGTCTGTTGTTAAGTATGTTTTTTGTGAATGATGAATGTATTTTTTTCATGTCAAGTAGATTAAAAATTGAAGATTTTTCGGGATAAGGGGAGGTGACCGATTTATTTTGGCCTTAGGTTGATTTGGACTGAAAACTAATTTTTAAAGGGATTCCTTACTGATTTTTTGTTTCTATTCCGTTTTTACCTTCTTCTCGATATTTGAGTACCCATATAGGCAATAACATTCTTCTTTCCTTTCCTAATACTCGAAAAAACAATGAATTTACAATAAATGGCCTAACTTGTCGGCCGCACATCAAATTATGCTTCAAGGGACGAAGCATCTGTGGAAGGGTGGGATGTTACGTCCCAGAGAACACTCAAAGTTACATCATGTTACATCATCTCACAAAGACCCTGCAGCCACATCTATAACATCTATAAGCACACACTATTTCTCTAATACATCATGTGTAGTTCTTTTCATGTGTATATTCATTCTGGGTGAGAGACAGCCACTAACATCGGTTGTTTCTAGAAGTACAATAAACATCTATGAGTTACTTCTTGTTCTGAAACAATACAACCCACATATAATTAACATCTTGGACTGGCGATCCAAGATCGTTAAATGGAGGTTCCACCAGTAGGTGGCCAGCTTTCGCCTTTAACCTATAAAAGCTGCTCCACCGAGAATTTTTGAGTGTCAAAGGATTCTGCTGTTAAATCAATATTTCCTGTATTCCGCTACACCCCAGGAAATCGCCAGATCCTAATATTCGATTGATATTCCATTCTTGTCGTCAGTATATTCATTCAATCATTCTTATGGTGCAATGTGGAAAACAATCTATTCGACAGTTTACCATCAATTTGGCAATACACAATTACAAGGATTACAAGTAAATTTTCTAGTTTCACGGCATTTCGTTTGATTGTATTTTTTGGTTAAAAATTTGAATTCGTTTTCTGATGAAATTTTGAAAAAAAGGAAAATATTTTGAAGCAAAGATCTATGAATTTTGGTCCCGATGAATTATGAAATTGATAAAATTGAAAAATATTCCGGCTGGCGGAGAAGGACGGAGGAGAACGGCCGATGAGGGAATTATAATGTGAAATATTTTTATTGAATTGAATTGTATTTTTTCATTCAATCATTTTGAATTGCTAACACCACTTGATTGTTGTATGAGTAGAAAATGTTAATCCTTATCCAAATTAAAAATGTTAATTTCTATTGTTAAGGTTTTGAAACTCTTCTGATTTGATTGGTTACCTTATTAGAATTGAGATTTGATCTTAAAAAGTCCGTGAAACGAGTCTAGCACCCGACAAGCAATTTAGGGTTGATAGTGAAGCTGAACTTCAATTAAGAAATTATCATCTGTTGAATTGATTGTATTGTATTGTTTTAAGAACGCCCCACGAATCCTCATAGGTATATACCATCGTTATTATTGTATTACTTTCCAGAAATGCCAGTCTACTTGAAGCTCAATAACATCTTACAAAAACATCAAATTATGCTTCAAGGGACGAAGCATCTGTGGAAGGGTGGGATGTTACGTCCCAGAGAACACTCAAAGTTACATCATGTTACATCATCTCACAAAGACCCTGCAGCCACATCTATAACATCTATAAGCACACACTATTTCTCTAACACATCATGTGTAGTTCTTTTCATGTGTATATTCATTCTGGGTGAGAGACAGCCACTAACATCGGTTGTTTCTAGAAGTACAATAAACATCTATGAGTTACTTCTTGTTCTGAAACAATACAACCCACATATAATTAACATCTTGGACTGGCGATCCAAGATCGTTAAAACCGTCGCTATTTCTTATCATTCTCCGCAATCTGAAATCAATTTTTGAGAAGAAAATAATTCAGAACAAAAAAACCGAAACCTCTTTCACAATTTCAGCCGTCCCAATTTTCAGCGCTTTCTCATATTTTGACGGATATTTACTCTAAAATTTAAAGATATTTTCAGCTTCTCAAATACCAATCAATTACCACCAAAACAATCCGTTTTTTCACCACTGGTGTCGGAATTCCCAACAATTCCGAGCAACGAAGAACGGCAGAAAACCATTCTGACCGTCGAAGTCTCACACTCACTCGCCAAGAAGAAAGCCAAGCAAATATGTTTCATTTTGATTGTAAGGCAGCGTTGGCTGCCTCTTTTTTCTATTTTATTCTTTTTATATTATTTATAATCTTTTTTATCTTTATAATCTTTTAATCTATAAAGTTTAAGTACCCAAGTTTAAAGTTTAGTTTAATTACCCAAGTTTGAGATTTCCCAACTAACCGCCCAACAAGCTAAATAATTCTTCCAAAGGGAGTAATTTCAACTGGTTACTGACAATTCACCTCATTTCCTGCTTTTGTTTTATTCGTCAAAAAACTGTTGTTCAGCTCCTTATTCTGCTCTTTTTCAACCTTTCTAAAGACTGTTCAAAAAGGAAGCCGAATTGCACAAGTGAGTTTCCATATTTTTTTACTTCGATTAAAAAATATTTGGAAACTTTTTGAAAGACCCGCGTGGCAGATACAAAAGACATAAGGTTTTTTGGAATACAAAAGACATAAGGTTTTTTGGGAAATTGAGAAGATTGGAATTGAGAAAAAATTATTTTAATTAGCTTTAAATTTTTTGATCTCTGTTATTTTGTTTGAGAGATTCATAAGGAACTCTCAATTCTTCTTGCTCTTGGAAATTCACTGAAGAATTTCTTTTGTGGAAAGTTCATAAGGAACTTTCATATCTTATATCTCATTTTTGCTTGAAATTCATAAGGAATTTCTTTTGGTGAACGTTCAGTTGTTGGAAAACGTTCATAATCCCATTGCTTGGAAAAAGATTCAAAGGAATCTTTTGTCATCGTTTTGTTTTGAAAGTTCGAAGGAATTTTCATATCCTGTGCACATCTGGTTTAATAACATTTTTATATTGAGCAAAAGGCTGAAATATATTTTGTTTTTGGAAAGCAACGATTTGATTGATTTTGAATCATCAAAAAATTGCATTTTACATTTGGTTACGGTACCAGTGTAAAGAAGGACAACTTTTCATTGCAAATAATTGAATAGAAAGGTCACTTTGTGTTGCCATTCTGTTACATTTGGCTTTGCAAATAAAAAGTGTTCAAAGGAACAACTTTTGAAAATAACTTTTTGTAAGTTATTCGAGGGACCAAATGTTGCGCACCGAAAAGTCGAAGGTCACAAGTGCCGAAAACTTGTTGTTGGCAGATGTTGCACAAGCTAATGAGCTGTTACCCGCATTGATTGATGACTCTACAACATTGGCAAATGCATCGAAAATCAAGGAGTTGGCAGATACACTCGAAGGAAAAGCTGTGAAAGTCTCAGCAAGTATAGACGATTTGGAGGAAAAAATGGTCCAATTTTTGGAGTCTGAAGAGCGAGACATGATTGATGAAGAACAATGCCAAAATCGGATCGATCAAGGAAACAGATCAGTCATGCAAGCTGAAGAATTGATATTGGCCTTGGCGGCTAAACTGAAAATTGCCAAAGATAATGCTGCTGACAAGGAATTGGCTGAACAGCTTTTGAATGAGAACAAGTCTCAGTCAACTGCTGAACAAAGCGTGCCAGTAGTGGCACGTCAAATGAATGTCCAGGACGATGCGTCCACATCAACACAATTGAGCACTGCTAGTAGTTTGCCAACTATCCCATTGCCACATTTTTCTGGAAAACGATGGGAGTTAGAAAACTTCTGGACGCTGTTCGAGGTGATCGTGGATAAGTCACGAGAAGATCCTCTCATCAAATTCAACCCTCTGCTCAACTGTCTTCATGGTGAACCAAAAGAACTGTTGAAACGGTATCGGATCACCAGCGGAAATTATGAATTGGCCAAGAAGACACTGATCAATCGTTATGGTGCCAAAAACACCAAAACAACAGAGCTCAACAACAAGTTGGAAACGTTGATGGCCAGAAGTGAAGAAGTCGATGAACAGAGAAGTCTGTTAGATCGTACTTTTGTGATTTTGGAGCAGTTGAAAGGACTTGGTGAGCAGGAAGAATCCAGTTTTATGCAAAACTTGATTCTACGGAAGTTCAGCCCGAGTGTTCAAGATTCGATATTCGACAAGAAAGCTGAAAAAATTGATGAAAAATGGAGCATGGACAAATTGATGGAGCAGTTGGAAACCGTAATCGCCAGAGATGAAATTCGCCAAAATCTAAAATCCACTGTGGGATCTGAAAATGTCATTCGGAACAATGTTGTGCAACATAATAAAGGATATCGTCATTTCGAGAAAGCCCCGAGAAAAGCTCGGAGTTTCAAGACTGAAAGGAAATTATGTTATTGCCAGAGAAGCCATTCAGAAGTGGATTGCACAAAATTCAAAAACAGTGAATCCAAATGGGATTTCGTGAAGAAAGAAAAGCTTTGCTTCAACTGTTTGAGACCAGGTCACCGAACATCTGACTACAAGAGTCGGATGAAATGCCAGAAGTGTGGTTCAACTCACCACACCAGTTTGTGCCGAAACTTTGATTCTGAAAGAAGAAGGTCTTCCAGTTTCAACAAGCCAGTTTCGAAAAAGGTTGAATCTAAGCCTCAAGTTCAACCAACTCAAGACAAATCTCGTGCCAAGCACTTTTCGAAGGAAAAGTCAAACAAACCTGTCAAACGTCAAGTCAACTATGCTGAAGTTGATGATGTTCAATCGGACAAGGAATATGATGATGAAAGAAGTCATGTTTTTCATCAAGCTGAAAAAATTGCGGAAACTGGATCCAAGATGACATCTGGATACATCCCAACACTGAATTGTATGGAATTCAACGAAAAGAAGCAGAAATGGCAAAATATTTCTGTGATGGTGGATACCGGAGCTGACAACACTCACATCAAGGAAGATTTGATGAAGAAATGGTCTCTACCAAAGCTCGGTGAACGAAAAGTCAGATTGCAAACCTTTGGAAATAGGACATCTCAATTGTCGATGAAGGATCTGACAAAGATTTCAATTTTGGTCAACAAGAAGACAATTGAAATCGAGGCGATGACGTCAAAAGTTTTAACTGGAGAGATTCCGAAAGCTCCGTTGACGATCGAAGATTTTAAATATCTTCAAGAGAAGAAGATACAGTTGAATGAAGGAACGCTTCAAACATCAATTCATCCAGACATGGTTATTGGAACCGATGTCATCAGTCAAATCTGGAAAGGACGCTTGCAACCATTGCCTTCTGGAATCACCTTGATCAAGACAATTTTCGGATATACCACCATGGGAAAGCCAAGGATACCGAAAAAATGATGCTGACAACGCTATCTACCAAATTTCGATGAATTCTGCAATTTCTGATGACAGTGAAGTTCAGCAATTGGAATGGTTCGACTCGAGAGCCGTAACAGAATTTACTGGCTCGTTGAAGGACGAGAAAGAATCGACAAATCAAGCTGTGATGAAAAATTTCCGAGAAACCGCGGAAAAGCGACCGGAGGGTTACTTCGTTGAATTTCCATGGAAAGACAACAAACATCAACTGCCAGACAACTACGATATTCGATCCATATGGAGTAATGTCTCCATTGTTGCTGAAAATGAGAACTTTCTACAGTTCATTATGGAAGGAAAATCAAGATTGGGACACTCCGTTCAATGAGAATGAAGTTGAATATTGGAAAACGCTGGTTGCTGAAATCCAGGATTTCAAAAGGGATATGCCCAGAGAATTGATTGACCAGTCAAAGCCGAATGCATTGTTCACTTTTTCGGATGCAAGCATCAAGGGAACAACTTGCTGCTCATACATGTCAAGCTCAAGATTGGAGCCTACTTTGTTGACTGCGAAAGCCATAGTCACCAAAAAGCAACAAAAAAAGGACAATTCCGAAGCTGGAATTGAAAGCACTCGCTGAAGGAGTCAAACTGACCAACGACATCTACAAATCATGCAAGCTTGGAAACGTTGTCATCGAAAAGATTGTGCTGCTGATAGATAGTGAAATCGTCAAGAAATGGATCGAAAACAAGCCTGGAAAACGAGACACAGGAGTCTTTGTTTTCAACCGACTACGTGATATTCAAAAAGTCACTTCGAAATGGATTGAAGAAGGTGTCAGTGTGAAGATCGCATACGTCAACAAGTCAGAAAATCCTGCTGATGCTGGAACCAGAGGATTGACAAAAGATGAACTGGAAAATCATTTTGATTGATGGAACAGTTCGAGAAGTCAAGCTGAAAACATTGACAAATCGAAAAATCGGGAGACCAGTGAATCTAGTTGTGCCATTGGAAATGGAAGATGAATCGAGTCTGGAAATGGTTCCGATTCAAGAAGTTCCAAGAATTGAATCAATCGAATTGACTGAAAAGCAGATCAAACTGGAAAATGTTCCAGAGTCCGAGAAGTCGGAAAGAAGCAGTCGATACAATCTTCGGAAGACGAAGAAGGTCAACTATGATGATAGTTCTGATGCTGAACAGGAGAATTTGGATTCTCAGATGAATACAATACAATTGGTGCATACAGATTCGAGACGGAAGTCGACCAAATCTACTTCATGTTGCTATGGAATCTTGCCTACCAACTGGTTGAAAACGATACTGATGTTTTCAATGATTGCTTTGGTCGCTGGAACTGATGATTGGATCAAGTGCACAAGTCAAGGAGTTTCAATCAAGGTGGAAAATCGTGGAACATTGAAAGTTTGCTCCAGGAATGGATGTGAATCTTTTGATCCGTCGAGTCAAATTTTCAAAGGACAACAAATCATGAATGTTTGGATCCCACCTGAAATCAAAAGCCGATTGCATATGATTACTGTGAAATCGATGGAAAATGAAGAACTGAAATTGACCAAGAAGTTGTGTCCAAGAGTGTCGATGTGTGACACCATCACATGTACATTTTGTGTGGAAAACATCCTTAATCCCACATGCTCACCAGTCTGGTCAACCATCAGTACAAGTACCTTGGCGTATTTGATACTATTCTTCATTTATTGCGTCTGATTCGTTCCCGTTTCATTGTGCTCGCCAATTTTCATGCTCTTCGGAATCGTGAAATTCGTTTTTTGGATGCTCAAGAAGGTCGGACAATGTTGCTACATTCCGATTGAAAGGATGGCTCGAAGAAAGACAAGAGCTCAAATTAAAGAAAGAAGGGAACGGATCACAAACGCTTTATTAGCAAGCACCATCATATTCTCAATGATTGGAACCATTGAAACATGCCACGAAGTGGACATGTTGGACGAAGTCAACAAAGTATGCGTCAAATTGAATGATGGACAAGAAAAATGCTCAATTCGATCCAAGGAATTGCTGAAACTGAATTCCAATTCAAGAGAAGCTTGTATTCGAATCAGTCGAGAAAACCAAACTGTCCTAGAAAAATTGTTTGGAACAAGATGAAACTTCATTGCCAAAAGGAAATCCTGTTTTATTCTCGTTCAGTCGCAATGAAAACTTTGAGTGCCAAACGCTGTCCATACATGGGAAGCTGTGTAGATGAAAAATGTGGAAACGTCACAAAGGATACGCTGCTTCCGGAGCTGAAAGAAGCAAATGGTTGGCCTGGAAACACAGGTTGTGTTGAGAGTTGCGGAGGATTTGGCTGCAACTGCTTGTCATTTTCCAGCGGGTGTCTATTTTATCGAACTTTTGCCAAACCGATAAATGATGAAGTTTATGAATTCCTGAGATGTACTGGGTACAAGGAAAACCTCGCTATCAACATCAAAACAATGCATTATGGAAAGAATATTGTCAAGGAAAAGACTGCCGAAATTTTCCCAAACATCCCGATAATATTCAACAGTTTCTCAATCACTTTGACTGAAGTTCATACTCCACCACTCCCAATTCTGGAACAATCGTTTGTCAAGAAAGGAAATGATACTTCACTTTGGGAAGCCAATGAAGCTCCCGAACTAAGATGTTTGACAGTTGAATCTGCGAAGAAGTTGGAATGCCAACTTGAAAATGATTGCAAATGCGAAAGCGCTGAATTGAAAATGAGATGCCAATGCAAACCGAACCAATTGGAAGAACGATTCCAAAGAATGCATCATCGTTTTCCATTGATTGACTTTCATCCAAGAAGGAGATGAAATTGTGGCTGAAGTTGAAGAAGATGCCACTGCCACAATCGTGATTGGTTTTCAAGAAAAAGTTGAAATGAGAATAATGGAAGTTGAGGACGAACGTGAAGCATGAGTTGAAGAAAACATGTCTCTGAGATTCCAAAAAGTGGAAGGAAGCGTGCTGCCAACGCTCTTCGAACACGTGGCATCATCAAGAAGCGGATCATTCGGAATGACCGGATCAGCATGAACAAGCGTGCTTCGGATCGTCATATCTCCCGTTAAGCTGCACAGATGATCGTGAAAATTTACCTCAATCTTAAGAATTATCAGCTGTGTCGTTGTGAATACCTCGAAGAAAGGTCCAAAAAACAGCTCCTCGAAAAATGCAAAAAGTTCTTGGAGGTCCTCAGGTGCGCCGCCTCTTGGAGGTGATTTCGACTGATGAGAATATTTTCACGATTTAACACGCATTATCTGAGAGGCTCGAACAACTAGCGAAGCCGATGTCACAATAAAAAAAATTTGTCACAATAAAAAAAATCCAATTTTTATACATTTTAGTACAATTTTTAAGATTTTGCTAGGAGTATAATAAAGAAAAACATTTTTCTTATCGAATGAGCTATAGAACAAGCAAAATAGTCTACTGATTCAAAAGCTATGGAGAATCAAACTTTGAAGTTTTTTTCAAGTTCGCTGTTTTGAGATGCGAGTGTGCATATCTAAGTTTGGCATTGTTCGGTTGGCACATTTTTACAACTTAATAAGACAATTAAAACCATTAATATAAAATAGTTTCCAATGAATAATCCGCTGAAATTCTGCATAACACTCCTAGTGAAAAAACCCTCTAGATTGTGAAACTTTGGCATTTTTCTAGTTTTGATTTTGAGATTTTTGATGGCAGTTAACATGCGTAGTTTACATCACACATTCAGTTTCTATTATGAATAAAGTTGTTTTCAAAGTTTCAGCAAGCTTAAGGGCGAGATTTTACAGATTACTAACGATATTTGCCGAATAGTCAAAAAATTTAATAAATTTCTGCTTTTTCAATTTTTCTTCAAAAATTCAGCACCGACGAAACAACTTATTATCAATTTTTTAAATATAAACGATCAGCTAACATAATTTATGTTGCTACTGCTGAAATTGCAAAGATTACTCACGATATGAGGAAGTCTGTTTTGCGTGTGGGTCGGGTTCATCATGTTTGACGGTCTAAAACATTTCAGAGCGCACTGAAATTGGTTACGAAATTATACCCATCAGACGTACTTTGACTTGTAGATTTCAAAAATGCAAAAACTAGCCTTGAGGTAGTTATTGTGATATCGTCAAAAGTCAAAAAAACACATTTTTAAATGAAAAAATCAAAATTTTCTTCATGAAGCCTACGAGTTAGAACTTTAATGTCTGAAGAAAAACTGATCAGTATCCAACGTTCTTTCATGTTTCTTTTGAATTTTTGATTTTTATCCACGGAGAAAAAAGTTAGTATTTTGAGTTTTCCACTGTGCCGCACTTGCAAAAGTGGGCGGAGCCTGTCAAAAATTATCGGAATTGATCCTGGGCTCATATACAACTTATATATGAAATATTATCCAAATCGGAAGCAAAAATTTTTTTATTGTGACATCGGTTTTTCGAACATTTGAGACAATGCGTGTTAACCACTTTCCAATCGCCAAAACTTCCGGAAATTTATGTCGGCAGATGATAGTATGTCTCCTAAACGTTACCTGGCCTACCAGAAACTTTTCCCAAAAAGTGTCATGGTTTGGGCCGGTCTTACATCCGATGGTAAGGCTCCACCCGTTTTCATTGACCGAAACGTCAAAATGAACTCAGAACTTGCCAAAAAGTTGTTTTGAAGGATGTTTTGCTACTTCTCAGAACTTTGCTGGGCGACCTTTCATTCTTCAAACATGATTGGGCCCCATCCCACGGATCGAAATCGGCCAAGGCGGTGCTGGAACGAGATTTTCCTGGATGTTGGGGTCGTTACTTGTGGCCAGATTCCTCGCCATATCTCAACCCAATGGACTTTTCTGTATAGGGATATTGGAGAGCATGGTTTTTTCTCGTTCGCATCCAACTTTGGACCCTCTCAAGGCCGCACTTCAAAAAGCGTGGGCTGAAATCGATGACGAATACGTGCGGCGCACCGCTGATTCTGTTGCTGCACGTCTGAAGGCCTGTGTTCGGGCCGACGGGTCTAATTTCGAAAATCTTTTGTAACTTGTTTTTATTGAGTTTTATGTTTCAGAAAATAAGTTTGGTTTCTGATAAAAATGTTTCGTTTTGGAAATTCACTTCAAAACGTTGCGATCAATACTTAATCGCCACCCTGTACATCCACTCGAAGCAAGCCAAGTTAGAGAATAAATGTTCTTTGACATGTGGAAAAGGAACAGAAGAAGTTCTGATTCTTGGAATCCTGAAATTTGAATCAAATTTCGATGAAATTGTGAGAGGAATGCTGAATGGAGATGTCAAAGTCTTCAGTGAAATCAAATTGCCCGATATTGGATTTTTGATTGAATTCCACAAAATATTTTTCTTCATCACGCTGGCCATATTCATTTTTGTCGGATTTGGAGCTTTTGTCGTCTACTTGGTAGCTACTGGAGGAAGCCTCACCTTTGTGAAAATTCCATTCTTGATTTTCGGAAAGATCATGAGATGCTTGATCAAGATTGTTTCCGTGACCATCTACATTCTCCGAAAAATCATCAATTTTTTCGTGTGGCGCCTATGGGCCAAAAGCAGAACAAAAGACGATATTCACATGGCTTAAAAAACAAAATTGAATCAAATTTTGAAAACTTTTTCTCTATAATTATTCTAATTGTTAAGTTTTATGTAAATATTCGTTTTAATGTTAGCCCAGTAGTTTTGAAAAGCCTAGAAACATCATGTTGTTTCAAAAATCTCAATCATCTCAATTCTTCCACAAATCCAAAATGCCAAACCAATTCCAAATTCGACAAGGTCGAACGCACAGTCAATTTCGAAAAAGTCGAAATCTATAAATTGAAAAAAGTTCAATTTTCCAGAATGTCCACCAATGCTGAGTCTGAGAGGCCGAACAAATTTTTGTAAACGTCTGTTGCATCGAATTTTTGAGAAGTGGGGAGTGTCGGAATTCCCAACAATTCCGAGCAACGAAGAACGGCAGAAAACCATTCTGACCGTCGAAGTCTCACACTCACTCGCCAAGAAGAAAGCCAAGTAAATATGTTTCATTTTGATTGTAAGGCAGCGTTGGCTGCCTCTTTTTTCTATTTTATTCTTTTTATATTATTTATAATCTTTTTTATCTTTATAATCTTTTAATCTATTTAAAATAAAGTTTAATTACCCAAGTTTGAGATTTCCCAACTAACCGCCCAACAAGCTAAATAATTCTTCCAAAGGGAGGAATTTCAACTGGTTGCTGACAATTCACCTCATTTCCTGCTTTTGTTTTATTCGTCAAAAAACTGTTGTTCAGCTCCTTATTCTGCTCTTTTTCAACCTTTCGAACCATCTCGTCTTCGTTCTGATATCCGTTTTTTTACAAATGAATTTTGAATTTCAAAGTAAACATACAGTCGGCAACAAAAATCCACTTTTCGACGTTGAAGGTTGATCAAAATTCTCTATTTCAGAAATCAGATATTCTAATTTTTCAAATCTTCTTAAAATTCGGAATTTTCATTTGAGAATTTGAGAAGCTTTTCAATTTGAAAATATTTTTGTGAAAAATACAAATTTTTGATGGTTTTTTTATTTTTTGAACAATTTTTAAAATATTGAAAAAAAAAGAAAAAATTCTTAATTACTATTTATTTTTAAGGATTTTTTTTGGATTTGGTACATTTTTTCTTAGAATTTTAACAAAATTATTCAAATTTTCATTTTTTTAAAACCTAATATTAGAAAATTGTATTTTTTTCAGGATGAAACAACAGAAGCATTTGGTTCTGGAAAAATGGATTTATCAAAGAAATTGATTGAGAATCTAAGAATCGAAGATTTGATGGCAGTACTGTAGAAAATGTTCAAATTAGAAGAGGAATTTGGAAATGTTTGGAAAACGGAAAATATTCTGAAATCCGTCGAGAATTTGGATGGAAAAGCGTGCGGAGAGGTTTTGTTGGGAATATTCGAAAAATGTGGATTTGATGGGAATTCACTTGAAAGGGTTGTGGACGTTTTGCGAGATTCGACGAGCTATTTGCTGGGAAAAGGGGAGGAAATTTCGTTGGCTGAAAAAGGTGCTGGAATGGAGAAGTTGGCGGATTTTGTTTGTGCTTGGCGGATAGGGTGGATCCGAGAATGGTGGCAAGGAATTGTAGATTGTTTATGAGAAAGGAGGAGAATGGGAAGGTGAGGGGGGGGGGGTTGTTAATTTTTTTAAATTAAATAGAAAGTTGAGAAATTAAAGCAGCCAAAACTTAACTACAAAAACCAAAAAAATACGGGTTTTTAATTAAAAATACCCAATTTTTGAAAAAAAAAATACATTCGAAAAGTGTTTTTACTTATTTTTTTCTGAAAATCTGCAATTTCTGCATTTTTTTCTGAAAATAGCAAAAATGCTAACTTTTTTTTGGAATCCTAAAAATTACAGTTTCCAAAACATGATTTTTTTCAGATTTGTGAAAAAAAATTTTTTTTCAAATTGTTGGTTGTATTTTATAGAAAAAATTGTTTTAAAAGTATTTTTTCGCAAAAAGCCATAAAATTGAACAATTTATGCAAAGTTTGGATAATTTTGAAGCTGGGAATATTAATTTTATTGTTGAATTTTCAGAATTTTGTGAAATACGCTTAAATATACCGAAACTGTTTAATTTCGACCGATTTTGTGGGTTTCTGATAATTGTGGCCCGAATTTTTATATAAAAATTTTTTACAACTGTTGTTGTAAATTGGTTTATTTTTGAAAGATTTGACGCCAAAATTCAAAAAATTCGAAATTTCTGCTATGAAAGGCAATTTATTTAACAAAAACTAGGAAAATTGTGCTTTTTTTGTTGAAAATACATTTTTGGGTTATTATAAAGAAGTGAATTGTAATTTTGCGAGTTTCAGCGTCAATATGAAACTTATAAATTAATGTTTTGAACATTTTTAAGGGAAATTTAATTTTTTGAAATTTTTGTTTGCTGAAATTTTTGTTTGAAATATATGTTTTCCTGTGGGGTTTTTAAGATATGTAAAATTATGGCTTAAATTTCTTGAAAAATATAGTTATGTTTGAAATTTGATATTTTTTTAGAAAATCAATAAAAAATGAGATTAATTGCTACAAAAAAACGAATTTGAATTTCATTCTGCAACCGTTTGTTGTTTTCAGCTTCACATAAAATACTTCTGCTTCCAAGCGTCGATTTCATGAGATATATTCAAGGGGTGAAAAGTGAGAAAGGCGCCGCGTTTTTTGCGGTTTGTCGTGAAATTATGGAACTATACAAATTAGGTATTTATACGAGTTGTACTTTTGGCAAAAAAAACAATAAAGAAATATAGGAAAATTAGTAAATATTTGAAAAAAACCTAATAAATTCCAATTGAATACATTTTTTAAAAATTTCGGTTTTTGAAATCGTCTTTAAGACTCAATTTGACGGGTTTTGCGATAAGGATGATTGGAAGCCGAAAATGTTTCCGAAACGGTTGAGAGGAACGATTAATCGAGGAGATTTGAAGGATTGTGCAGCGAAAGTTAAGCGCTTTTTTGGCTTCGGTGGAAGGATTCAAAAGGAAGGTGGCAGTTGTTGGGAAGCAAGCGAAGAAGAATGAAGGGTGAGGTTTAAAGACAATGTGTCAGGTGACAAAAAATTATGATTTTTAAGTTTAAATATCTTCCCGCCATATTCAAATTGTACTCGAAATTAGCGAGAATCGCGACTTTTTTTTTGAAAAATATTTTTTCTGCTAATAAATTTCCAATAGAAAATCCAAGTTTTTATTGGGATTTATAGACCACGGCCCAAAAATCTTGACAAAAACTATATTTTCAGAAATGATGAACTGTTTGGACCATCGACGTCATGTTGTAGGAAATCGGAAGTTTCAGAAAATTCTGAAATAGAGAATTTTGATCAACCTTCAACGTCGAAAAGTGGATTTTTGTTGCCGACTGTATGTTTATTTTGAAATTCAAAATTTATTTGTAAAAAAACGGATATCAGAACGAAGACGAGATGGTTAGAGAGGTTGAAAAAGAGCAGAATAAGGAGCTGAACAACAGTTTTTTGACGAATAAAAGAAAAGCAGGAAATGAGGTGAATTGTCAGCAGCCAGTGGTGAAAAAACGGATTGTTTTGGTGGTAATTGATTGGTATTTGAGAAGCTGAAAAAAAAATTCTTTTTTTAAAATTTTAGAGTAAATATAGAGTAAATATATTTTAAAATTTTAGAGTAAATACTTTAAATTTTAGAGTAAATATCCGTCAAAATGTGAGAAAGCGCTGAAAATTGGGACTGCTGAAATTGTGAAAGAGGTTTCGGTTTTTTTTTTCTGAATTATTTTCTTCTCAAAAATTGATTTCAGATTGCGGAGAATGATAAGAAATAGCGACGGTTTTGAAAATGTAAAAAATGGTGAAAATTGGTTGGAAGGAGGTTTTGACAAATTTGAAGAGATGTTTGTGAAGAAATGTAGAAAGGAAGAAAAAATTTATATATTTTTGGGTTTTTTTTTACTCATTTGGCAGTGAAATTAATAAAAAATTCTGAAAAATAAAATTTTAAGCGAGAAATTTGAATAAAATCGTGGAAAAATTAAAAATGTGATTTTTCCAATTTTTTCGTTAAAGACAGTATACCAAATTTTACAAAATGACAAGCTCATTTTATTCGCAGGATGCTCCAACATTCTTCGACCAGAAGACCGACCAAAATACTTGAAACTTGTTCAAGAAAAAGGAATTTGAGGATTTTTTTCATCGTTTTAAATTTTGTTTGTTGTTAAGTATGTTTTTTGTGAATGATGAATGTATTTTTTTCATGTCAAGTAGATTACAAATTGAAGATTTTTCAGGATAAGGGGAGTAGACTAATTTATTTTGGTCTTGGTCTTATTTGGACTGAAAACAAATGCTTAACTTTTATGAGTCGATGTCTCACAAGGGAGTTATTCGAAGTTACCGTTTGAGAACCTTCTACAAATTTGAGGGTACATAGAATGGAATACGGAGAATCAGAATCCGTCATAAAACTCTGCTAAATGTTTCTGTGAGCTGAGTTATGAGCCCGCAAACTTTTCCTATGGTTAAGGGCCTCCGCGTGAACTCACACTCTGGGAGATAGTCTATCGAATCTAGTACCACAGAAAATCAACGGTTGGTGCTCAGACAATGGGGGAACTAGTTATTGGGTGAGTTCTCAACTAGTTTTTGGGTCAGTCTCGACTAGTCGCTCGACTCTGGCAGGGCTAGTCGAGACTCCCGAGAGGCTAGTCGAAACTCCCGAGGAACTAGTCAAAACTCTCGAGAGGCTAGTCGAAAATTGGTCGGCGGCAAATAAATTTTTCGCAGCCGCCACGAGATATCATAGAAATTTCACGTGGCGGCGGCGTAGTGTGGGTGGTGTTAAGCGATGGCAGCGAGAAACCCTTCGTGGAACCGAACCTGCGACGACTTGACCTCCTGCTTGCTTGACGTGACGTTGAACCATTTGACTATACCTGAACATGTGGGGGAAGGGGGAAAGTGCGCTTATATGTGCGCTAGCGGCCAGGGTTCCTAAGGAATACATATAGGAGAACTTGGATAATCATAACTATTGTTCTAGGATTCCGAAAGGGCCCAAATTTTGAGAAATTATAGATTGAAGGATGATTGTTAATAATAGAGCTTTTTTTTCTTAGAAAAACATTTATGTTCTTTTTTTGCGTTTTAGAGAATTTTTGATGGTGACAAATAATTATTGTCTCTTCAACCATTTTGTAAATCGCGAAATTCTAAACTGAAATTCTATATTCAGAAATAAGAAAATTTGCATCATTACTAAACTGTTGAAAAAATATATTAGACTTGGTCACACGGCTTGTAAAAAAAACCAAGGAAAGAGGAAACATTTCCGCCCGACAATTGAGGATTTTTGCACAGAAATGGGCGTGGCAAGGAAAACGCAACTGTGGCACGCGATATTTTACAGTAAATAGCGTGCAGTATGAAGAGATTTTTCTCTGACCTGTGCTTGCGGACAATGCGCAACCAGCCTGTTCACGCACGAATGACACAGGTTCATTTTTGCAAGCCGTGGGTCACATTACTTCTTACAAACGGTACTTAAATCACTTTCGTTAGTCAAATTCGATGATATCTAGTGGTTATGTGTGATTTTGTGATGCAGTTCCTGATCTAATTCTGACAAGGGAAGGTTTTGAACTCGGTCTGAGAGTTTTACATGAGACGTAGCTCATTAGAAAGAGCTCAGCCTGGAGACTAAAAAAATTGCTAATTTTAGCTGCTAATATGCACATGTGAACAAGTTATTTCAAAGAGAATTTTATGCTGATAAGGGAACTGTTTTTTTTGTTTAGTTGCAGCTTGAACATGATTTTTCAAGTTCAAAGTCTGCAAATTTTCAAAAAGAACGAGCTGTGAAGAGCTGTAACTTGTCCCTTGTAAGGGCAAAAATCTTTGACTCGATAGACCTCACAAGGGAAGGATGCGAACTCGGCCTCAGAGTTTTACATAAGAACTGTCTCATTTTAAAGAGCTCAACCTGTTGGCTAAAAAACAATAAATGTTAGCTGCTATGATACACAAAGAAGCAAGTTATAGTCTATATGTTTGTCGAAATTGAACTCTAATGCTGTAAATTGGTTCAAACTCAATATTTCTTGATGAACATTTCAGAAAGACGTACTGATTTTATTAGGCTATGTTTTCAGCTCAATATAATAGCAAAAACAGTATTCAGAAAAACTGTATCGATCAAAGTTTGAGAGCGAGTCGGTGCAAGCGGTGGAACACAGTAAAACTGACTATATCGTTGAATTCAGTAGATTTTTTAAACCTTTAAATTTTATTTTTAAACATTCAATGACAAGAAAACAGAAAAATTATGTTAATATTGAATATAATAATCACAATCACAAACAGAGATCAGCATAGTCCACTAATAGTACAATTTTGAAGTGAATCCGACACATTCAACGCTGAATATCATAACGGAGAGAGGTCCAATTAATATAAACTAAATTGTATTCAAAAGAAAAAGTAAACCAATGGGTGTGATACTCGATAAATGTGAAGCGATCACACAAATCAGTGAATTCCCGTTCATAAAAATATCTTTAAGGTCCACTTCTAAAATTACGTTTATTATAATATAAAAATATTTTTCTTTTGAATACAATTTAGTTTATATTAAAGGCAGCTGATCAGTTAACACGATCCAAATTAAAGGCAAAAAATCAAAATTCGAATGAGAGCCCAGGTGGTCCAAAGAACATTACCAATATGTAGCCACATTCAAATAAATGTGTTTCGCGCCAATTCCGACCGCGTTGCACGGACACAGACCGCGTCGCACGGACACGCGGGAATTCAAATTTTTATTTTTTCAACTTTGCACGGCTGCTGTGAAGCGTGTATTTATCGGTGTGATTTCGCATAAATTGCATTGTACTAATTAGAGAACGCTCTAATTTTTGAAACTAAGAACAGGTAGGGTCAAATTAACTGAACAGCTGTCTTTAATTGAACCTCTGACCGTTATGATATTCAGCGTTGAATGTGCATTGCATAAACACTGCAGGACGCTTCAGACACAGACATTTTTAAAACTACGAGACGAAACTTTTTGAAACTCCGAATAAATTTAATACAAATATATTTGTATGCTATTTATTGAGAATTTTCCTGCTCCTTGCATTTGTGTTTGAATCGGAGTCACGTATTGTAACGGAGCTCCCTCTTTGCTCTAATGAGCTAATCTAAATCTAGAACCTTAATTTTTCAGTATGGAATGTAGCTAAGGGAGAACGATAAAATAATTAAACCATTCTAGATAATTTTCTATTTTGACTGTTTTTCCAACAAAAAAGTGTGAGTCTGATAGTTTTTCATAAGATGTCTAAAATCAGGCAGTGAAGGATGATCAAAGTTCGTTCCCTAAAAATTATTACTGCACGCTCATAAGTGTGCACATTAGCACCTAAAAGTTACAGTTTCTTAGCCCCCAGGACGAGCTATTTCTAATGAGCTTTTTTTTCTAAGGGTGACAGTCTAGAATGCGTGACATTTTATTTAGAGATCATGTCTCAGCCGAATTAAACAGCGGTGTCCCATTCCGAATATCAGAGGTAAAGTCCTGCAACTTTACAGATAAGTGACACACATCAGTGAACACAACAACATGTAACCCCAATATATGCCCCTGTGTTACGCGGTTGCACCCGACTTTTGCTGGAAAATTGGGCTGATCATAACTCAGTCCAAAATGAGAACTATAACGTAGCTTGTATAATTTTGGATGGCTCATAGCTAACGCGCTTGTAGTTGATATACTGATACTTTGTAGATGATACTTTGTAGTTGATATAAAATTTCAAAACACAAAACTTAAATACGAAAATTTGAAGATATAGGAAATGGGTTTCAGTTTTTCAATTTTTTTAGTCTAAAACCATGTCAACCCGAAACATTTTATTTTAAATTCTGAAAGAAGAAGAAATGTTGTACTAGAATCAAAACTAAACTCGAAAAATGAGGGACCCATTGTATCGAAAATAGACTTTAAATTTCAAAGAATTTTCTTGCAGAAAGGATTGTTTAAAGACAGCTGTTCAGTTAATTTGACCCTAACTGTTCATAGCTTCAAAAATTAGAGCGTACTCTAATTAGTACAATGCAATTTATGCGAAATCACACCGATAAGTACACGCGTCATAGTAGCGGTTCAAAGTTGAAAAAATAAAATTTTGAATTGCCGCGTGTCCGTGCGACGCGGTCGGTGTCCGTGCAACGCGGTCGGAATTGGCGCAAAACACAATTATTTGAATTTGGCTACATATTGGCACTGTTCTTTGGCCCACCTGGGCTCCCATTCGAATTTTGAATTTTTGCCTAGATTTTGGATCGTGTTAACTGACAAGCTGCCTTTAAGCTTGAATCTAGACCCTTAAAAATAGTTTATGTGCTTAAAAAGTAAAAAATGCGTCTCAATTATGCATAATTAACATTTTCCAAAAGTTTTTTGGTAAAAATCGGAAAAAAATGTTGACGATTATTTCATAAATTTTCCAAAAAACAAAAAATGTTTTTTTTAATTTTCACCAAAAAACTTTTGGAAAATGTTAATTCTGCATAATTGAAACTTATGATTATCTTTTCAAACACCGAAACTGTTATTAAAGGTCTAAATTCGGGGTTAAAAACCATTTCTGCGAAGAAATCAACATTTGACGTATTTCGTCTGTTTTCAGCATTTTACGTTTTCAGCATTCATTTTACGAATTTATTTATGATTCTATTACAGAATTTCAACTTCTTTCGGAAATGAACTAAAACTTCTTGGGTTGATATGATTTTCCACTTGAAAATTATGAAAAACTGGAACCGATTTTCTTTTCTTCAAATTTTCGTTTTTAAGTTTTATGTTTTGCATTTTGATATTAACGACGAAGTTGTAGAGTTTGTAAAGACCTATCCAAAAATATAAAGAATACTTTCCAGTTCTCATTTTGAGCTGAGTTATGCAGTGCCAAAATTTTCACCAAACAGCGGGTGCACCCGCACAACGCGGGGACACATATTTGGGTTCGTTAGTTTTTTGTGTTCACTGATTTGTGTGTTACATCTATAAAGTTGCAGAACATTATCGGTATAAATATTATATTCGACCCAGGGCACCCATTATCGTTTTTTTTTCGTCCAGAAATGTCGAGGATGTGCCAAGGTATAGCTCAAATTTGACATATTACAGACTTTGAGATACTATTACTTTCTAGTGCACATTAGAACCTAAAACTTTAGTTTCTTAGTTCTCAGATCTGATGTAAAACTGACCGAGTTCAACCCCTTCTCCTTACCAAAATTGTATTAAGCTTTCTAATGATGACGGTCTAGAAAGGATATTTTATTTAGAGACGATGTCTGAAGCGCATTAAACAGCGGTGTCCTAGACCGAATATCAGTGGAAAAGTCTTGTAACTTTACAGATAAGTAACACACATCAATGAACATAACAACAACTAACCAACCCCAATATGTGTCCCGCGTTTCGTGAGTGCACCCGCTTTTTGCTGAAAACTTTAGCCCAGCATAACTCAGCTCAATATGAGAAATATAAAGCAATTTTCATATTTCTGGATAGCTCTTAACGTGATCTATAACTTTGTAGTTGACATAAAAATTCAAAGAACAAATCTTAAAAACGAAAATTTGAAGAAAAGAAAAAGAATTTCAGTTTTCAAATTTTTCTGGTCGAAAGCCACACCAACCCTAGACATTTTACTTCATTTTCTAAAGGAGATGAAATTCTGTACCGGAACCAAAAATAAACCTTTTAAAAAAAAGGGGGCTTATTGTGACGAAGGTAAAAAATAAAAACGTCAAATTTTGAAGCATTTTATTGCAGAAATGGTTGTTTAAGCCTGAATTTAGACCCTTAAAAATAGTTTATGTGCTTAAAACATTAATCGTAGGACTCAATTATGCATAACTAACATTTTCCAAAAGTTTTTGGTGAAAATCGAAAGAAAAACAATATTTTTTTGAAAAAACGAATATATAGAAAATTATTTTGTCGATTTTCACCAAAAAAACTTTTGGAGAATGTTAATTTTACATAATTGAGACTTATGTTTAACTTATTAGGCACATAAATGTTCTTAAGGGTCTAAATTCAGGCTTAAACAACCATTTCTGCAATAAAATGCTTCAAATTTTACGTTTTTATTTTTTATCTTTGGCACAATAAGCCCCCTTTTTTTTAAAAGGTTTATTTTTGATTCCGGTACAGACTTTCATCCTCTTTTGAAAATCAAGTAAAAAGTTTTGGGTTGATGTGGTTTTCCACCAGAAAATTGTGAAAAACTGAAATCCATTTTCTTTTCTTCAAATTTTCGTTTTTAACATTTGTTCTTTGAATTTTTATATCAACTACAAAGTTATAGATCATGATAAGAGCTATCCAAAAATATGAAAATTACGTTATAGTTCTCATTTTAAGCTGAGTTGTGCTGTGTCAAAGTTTTCAGCTAAAAGCGGGTGCATCCGCGCAATGTGGGGACACATATTGCGGTTGGTTAGCTACTGTTGTGTTCATTGATGTGGGTTTTACTTATCTGTAAAGTTGCAGGACTTTTCGTCTGATATTCGGTCTGGAACACCGCTGTTTAATACGCCTCAGACATCGTCTCTAAATAAAATATCATTTCTAGACCGTTATCCACAAGGGGGAGAGTTTTTCACCAGAGCTCATTCAGATCTATCCAAAATCTTGAACGATTGTCATAAACCCGACGAAAACAAAAAGCTGGCGCCTTACTGACATTCTTACCAAAATTCTAAAGCTCTACCTAAAATCCTTGATACTCAAATATACATTATTTTGTGCGTTTCCCTTATTACAAAGTTTGGTGAACTTTAAAACCCGAAAAATACGATTTTCTTGAAAATAACGGTTTGGGATATCCTTTGGTTTTTTGAAACAATTTACTACTTCAGTATTGTAACCGTGAACACATCAGGAAATTTTTGACAATATGGCTTTCAGTCAATTTAGGTGAAAAAACCTTTTACCCGAGATGTTATATCAAAACCATAATTTTTAAAGTTATTATTGCGAACAAGGCATCAAAGATGAAAATTTTTATGAAAATTTGAAAATTAAAAAATTTTGAAAAAACTCGAGAACAAATTCAAAATTTCACTCATAGTTCATGATTTTTCAGAAAAGACATTTTTTCAACCATTTTCAATACTTTTCGCACTTTGACAAAAATAAATTTTGATTCGACTAGTTCTTGGTCAGTTACGACTAGTTTTTGGGTGAGTTCGAGCAGTTTCGACTAGCCTGTCGGGAGTAACTGACCGACAGGCTAGTCGAACGCGCCCGAACTCACCCAATAACTAGTTCCCCCATTGTCTGAGTGGTTCAGTGGTAGTGTGGGGAGTTGGTGTGCGGTAGGGTATGGGTTCGATTCCCTCCAGTGCTAAACTTTTTAGAAACTTTTGGGAATTATTTCCAGCCGTCGTTTATGCTTCTGAAACAGCTTTTTTCGCTGTTTTGACCATTCGAGTCTTTTGTTGCCAACACGGATAGTTGTTTTGGTTTTTTATCTTCGTTTTGGTTATTTTTCGTCGTTTCTGTTATTCGGACTGTTTATCATGGATTATCAAGGATGTAGGAGGTATTTCAAGTAAGGAGTTGGTTTTCGTAGAAGACAGAAGAGGGTTAAAAAGTTTAAGATAAGTTTTATTTTTGATTGTTTTAGAATATTAGTGGAATCTTCTTAAGGTATCCACGGCTTTTTAGGAGACAAAAGAGAGGCCAAAGAGTTCCGCCCTGGCAAGAAAGAAATTCGACGGACTGCGTTTTTTGTTCTTTGGGTTTTTCAACAACGAAGAAGGTTGGTAGCAGTTCTTCGTTTTTTGCTGTAGACATGTGCCTTTTTGTTCGTCGGTTGAGAGTATCTATGCAGTAGCTACTCAGCTGCTCACATTAGCTCCCGCGAAGGGAGGTGTATGGATTTTGATCAAGATGAAGACAGAGGCTATGGCGCATCGTTGGGTACATACATTTCAAGATAGAAATGTTAAAGATAAGTTCATAGTTTGTGTCGTTTTTATTTATATATCAGGTTTTTGCAGAATCCTTCATCGGTGTTTTCGAGAGCCAGAGAGCTTCGCAGGAAGTGTTGGAAGGGAACGAATTAGCAGCTTGTTTGTGTTAGGAGTTGCGATTGATGGAAGGAACGGTTTGAGTAGGAGGCGAAGGCCCTGTTTGGTTGAACTGAAACCTTTTGCCCTTGTATCACAGGAATTCTCGTTTTCCGTTAATGAGCTTCTTGAAGCAAAGTGATGGTGAAGCGAAGCTGTTTTTCGTTCGGGGTACAAAATCCTCGGGTTTCAGTGGTCGAACTTCTTGAAGTTTATTGATTAGATTTAGTATTTGTCAAGTATGATGGCGGACTCAAAGTTGCTTTTTTCGTGCCTGGAAATTTGGTAATCACGGCTTTGGTGGAGTGATGCTTCAGGTTTGGAGCAGTTGAGCCCCATGCTTAGAAGAAGTTTTGCGTTTTTGGAGGTTGTGTGGTTCAAGCGTTCAAGTTTCCGTCGAAGCGTAGAATGAAGTCTCACTTATGAGGATTGAAGTTCCCATCTTGGGAGGATCGAAGTTCTTCTAGTGTTTGGAGGATTAAAAGACCCATTTTGAGGTTTGATTGTTCACATGTTGGGAGTGGTGATGTTTCGGTTGGTGAGAGGCGAATGACACGGGCTTTAGTGAGCGTTTTTCGGAGAAATCAAGCCCCAGTGTGAGGATCGAAGTTCATTTTTGCCCAGTTCGAGAAGGGAAGGGAATGGGCTTCTTGATTTTTGAAGGATTGAGGTTTCAGCAGTGAGGCTGAAGTCCAAGGTTCGATGATCGAAGTTTCCAGTTTTTCGAGAACGGAAGCTACATTGTGGAAGCTTGGAATTTTGTGCCAGTATTGTCTTTGGGACATCCATCTGTGGAGGATGGAACTGTCGTTTTGCGAGAATCGTGGGTTGTCAGTTGGGAGAGTTGAAGTTCCAGTGTGTGAGGGGGAAGTTTTCAGTTTTTCGAGAATCGAATTTAACTTTTTTGAAGGATTGAAGTTTTCCAGTAGTGTTGTTTGAAGATCCATTCTTCGAGGGTCGAAGCTTCAGTTGTCGAGAATCGAAGGGTTTTCAGTTTACGAGATTGGAAGTGCCAGTTTGTGTCGGATGAAACTCCAGCGTTTGAGGATCAATGATCCATTTCGAGAATCGCAGGATCCAGTGTTCGAGTTCGTGAAGATTGAAGTACCATCTCTTGAGATTCGGTTTTGATCCATTTTTGTTGAATGAAGTCTCCGTGCGGACGACCCAAATTCCAGTTTTGAGGAGGATCGTATGTCGATTGAAGCTACATTTTGAGGATGGATTGAAGTTTCCGAGGATTCAATTACCAGGTTTTCAAGGATCCTAGTCTTGAAGATGGAAGGTTCAGTTTGGAGTTTTCCAAGTTGCAGTCTTTGACGATGGAAGTTGAAGGGAGGGTCCAGTTGTCGAGGATTTTAGTACGAGTTGTTGTCGAGGATCCTAGTTTCCAGTTTTTGACGTTTTTGAAGTCCCAATTTGCAGGATCTTACTTCCAAGTAGGAAAATGAAGTGCCCGCTTCTCGGAGGATCGTATTGACCAGAATCGAGCGTTAGTTTTTTGAGGATTGAGTTTTCATGTGTTAGGCGAAGTGATGATCCGCTCCTTGAGAACTCTAGTATCAGTCGTGTCGAGGATCCTAGTTGCAGTTTTCCAGTTTGTGACGTATGAAGCTCCAGCATCTGATGGTCGAGATTTTCAGTTGTTAGAAGTGAAGTCCCATGTCGTGAGGGATGAAGATCCAGCGTCTGAGGATCGAGAGTTTCAGTGAGAGGGTTGAAGTTCCAGTTTGTGATGTATTATGCTCCAGCGTGCATTGGTACAGTTAGTGAAGATGGAAGTTCCAGTTTTTGAAGATCGAAATTGCCAGTATTGGGAATCAAAGTTCCAGAGTTCGGGAATTGAAGTCAGTTTGTGAAGATCGAAGCTCCAGTGCTCGGACCAACGTTTTTTTCCAGTTTTGAGATTTGAAGATCCTGAGGATCAGGTTTTTTACCAATGTTTGCCGTTGGAATCCTCAGTGCGGTATATCCAAAATTCCAGTTTTTGAGATGGATGTCTTTTCTTTTATGACCATTGATTTTACATTTTGAGGAAGGATCGAAGTGTTTCGAGGATTCAAGAATCCAAGTTCCAGTATGGAAGACTGACGTTCCAGTTGTGAGATTCCGAGTGCAGCCTAGAGGATTGAAGTTTGTCGAAAATTGAGGTACAGTCGTTGAGGATTCTGTTCCAGTTTGATGTGGGAAGTTCCAACGTGGAGGATCCTACTTCCAATTAGGATATGAAGTGCCCGGTTTTGTAGGATCGTATTTGCCAGAAGCTAAGGTTCTTTTTTGGAGGATCATTTTTTCCAGAATCGAAGATTCAAGTTTTTTGAGGATTCGTTAGGCGGAGTGACGATCCAGTCGTCGAGGTTGTTAGTTACCAGTATTTGATTCAAGTTTTCAGTCTTGAGGATGCAAGTTGCAAGATCATCAGATCAGTCTTCAGCGTGTTGATTAGCGAAGACCACGAGGTTTTTGTATAGACGTAGTTGACCACGAGTTTTGTTTATAGCCCCGTCCCGCAGGTGTCGCAAAACTGTCAGAAAGTCGAACATACTGTGGCACAGTTGCACCAACGTGAAGCTAGGATCTTGATATTTTGCATGGAGGGTACCTAGGCCCCCCTTAGAAAAAAAATACATAATTTATTTGGCCACGCGCCTTTGACCTAGTGAAAAAAATCCGGGTGGTCCCTAAATCGAAATTTTTAGTTTTAAAGATAAAGTCAAAATCTCATCGGGAATGGATTACCCGCACATTTTTGAGTATTTTTCATGTTGACACCTAATTTCCAGCTCGTCGGCATCATGCCGAAATTTTTATTTTTCTGAAAAAATGGTCCAAATTTTCCAGTTTTTCCCATTTTTCAATATGATGAAGTACTTGGCCCCGAATGGAAATATGGAAATTTTTATTCCTTATGATGTTTATCATCAAATTCCATGTTGATTTAGCGGAATCTCTGTAACCTTTTTGGGGTTTCAGGACAAAATAGGCGAGATTTTAGCAAAATTCCAAAGGGTCCATGGAATAAAAAATCGAAAATTTTTAAATCTCCCCATATTATCAGAGGGACTCTTACTAATAAATATTTAGTGTTTCCCAAAATATTAGCCATCATGTGGACCTATGGGCCGCGTGGCAACAGCAGAACCTTCATTCAATATCGCGATTTCCAATACATGCAACAGTTTTCTGTGTACGGGGACTGAAGGTATTTGAGCTATTGCTACATCGCCCATAGGTCCACAAAATGGCTCATATTTTGGGAAACACTAAATATTTATTAGTAAGACTCCCTCTGATAATATGGGCAAATTTTAAAATTTTAAAATTTTTTTGCAAACTTTTTCCCTAGGGGGGACCCTTTGGAATTTTGCAAAAATCTCGCCTATTTTGTCCTGAAACCCCAAAAAGGTTACAGGGATTCCGCTCAATCAACATGGAATTTGATGATAAACATCATAAGGAATAAAAATTTCCATATTTCCATTCGGGGCCAAGTACTTCATCATATCGAAAAATGGGAAAAATTGGAACACTTTTTCAGAAAAATAAAATTTTCGGCATGATGCCGACGAGCTGGAAATTAGGTGTTAACATGAAAAATACTCAAAAATGTGTGGGTAATCCATTCCCGAAGAGATTTTGACTTTATCTTTAAAACTAAAAATTTCGATTTAGGGACCACCCGGATTTTTTTCACTAGGTCAAAGGGGGTGTGGCCAAATAAATTATGTTTTTTTTTCTAAGGGGGGCCTAGGTACCCTCCATGCAAAATATCAAGATCCTAGCTTCACGTTGGTGCAACTGTGCCATAGCCAATAGGCCTGATGTTGAGAATCTCACAAGGAAAGTGCGCGAAGTCACCATCGCCAATCGAGTTGAAACCTATACCATTCGATAGAGCTTTAAAGCTAGGTCTAGAATCCGTTTTAAAAGTCTGCCATTTCGACCTGTGAGCCGGTGAAACACGGGCTCAAAGTTCATTGAAAAAGAGGTGAGTATATAAGCGCACCTGAACCCTCCTGCACCATCTGGCTGCGTGGTCAAGTGGGTTAAGCACTTGCCTATGAAATTCTTTTCCAAAAGTTCGATTCCAACCGGTTGGTAATTGTTTTGCATACTTTTTTTTTTCTTTTTTTTGTTTAAAAACGTATTAATAAAAAATTTTGAATGAAAATAGTAATATAACGATTTTGATTATTGACAACGGTGAACATTTACAACGCTGAAACATGATTTGAAAATTGACAAATGAATAACGATGAAAATGATTAAAATGTGCATTAATTTGTAAATTGTTTTATTAATACGTTTTTAAACAAAAAAAACAAAAAGAAAAAAGTATGCAAAACAATTACCAACCGGTTGGAATCGAACGTTTGGAAAAGAATTTCATATATGATCATATATAGAATTTCAGTTTAGAATTTCGCGATTTACAAAATGGTTGAAGAGACAATAATTATTTGTCACCATCAAAAATTCTCTAAAACGCAAAAAAAGAACATAAGTGTTTTTCTAAGAAAAAAAGCTCTATTATTAACAATCATCCTTCAATCTATAATTTCTCAAAATTTGCGCCCTTTCGGAATCCTAGAACAATAGTTATGATTATCCAAGTTCTCCTATATGTACTCCTAAGGAACTCTGGCGCTAGCACACATGTAAGCGCACTTTCCCCCTTCCACCACATGTTCAGGTATAGTCAAATGGTTCAACGTCACGTCAAGCAAGCAGGAGGTCAAGTAGTCGCAGGTTCGGTTCCAGGAAGGGTTTCTCGCTGCCATCGCTTAACACCACCCACACTACGCCGCCGCCACGTGAAATTTCTATGCTATCCCGTGGCGGCTGCGAAAAATTTATTTGCCGCCGACCAATTTTCGACTAGCCTCTCGAGAGTTTTGACTAGTTCCTCGGGAGTTTCGACTAGCCTGTCGGGAGTCTCGACTAGCCCTGCCAGAGTCGAGCGACTAGTCGAGACTGACCGAAAAACTAGTTGAGAACTCACCCAATAACTAGTTCCCCCATTGTCTGAGGAGGCAAGTGCTTAACCCACTTGATAGGCAAGTGCTTAACCCACTTGACCACACAGCCACATAGTGTAGTAGGGTTCAGGTGCGCTTATATACTCACCTCTTTTTCAATGAACTTTGAGCTCGTGTTTCACGGGCTCACAGGTCGAAATGGCAGACTTTTAAAACGGATTCTAGACCTATCTTTAAAGCACTATCGAATGGTATAGGTCTCAACTCGATTGGCGATGGTGACTTCGCGCACTTCCCTTGTCAGACATCGACTATTATATGCGCGGATCCGCGAAAAATTTCCTGAGCTCTTCCGGAAACTGACTCTTTAGAGAGGGGCTCCGTGAGCCGATTAAATGTATCTAAAATGAAAGAAAATTTGATTAGAGAATTCCTCTCAGACAGCCGATCTTCATGGCTGTCTAACACCAAGAGTGAAAAATACAGGGGCGTTATCTAGCTCCTCTTCTATCAAGAGTATAGAAGCAACAATAGATTTTAGGAATGTTGATGGTACATCACACATTCAATGTATGACAAAAAGATAGTATGTGTAATCATAAATATTTAAATATGAGAGAGGGGAAATGGTGCAGCCACCAGGGAGGGCTCCCTGGAGCATCACAAGAGATACAATAAAAATCTTACAATGAAGGCAATAAAAATTTCAGAAATATAAAAAAAATTATTAAAAATTATCGGATTAAATGATGCAAAAAATGGATCAGAGAACGGTCAGAAATTAAAATTAAAAAAAAATAGAATTATTAGAAAAGAAAAGTTTAGGAAAGTCCAAATAATTGCTCAATTTGTCATTTTGGCCTTTTGGCTGCAGGCTCCGAATCTTCTTCATCAGTACTGCGCAGTCTTAAAAGATGCTTCATTGTTTCATCACTCATTCCAAAAATTGTATTGTTTCTTTTATCTGCCAACATGTTCAATATTCCTTCCTGCAAATGAAAATATCGATTTTTACTTGATAATTATGAAGATTAGGTAATCAACAAATTGGAACAAAAGTTCATATTCAATATGCAATTTTATTTGAAATTTCATACGTTTTCAATAAATTCTTCTGTTGGATTACGGTATTACGGTGGACACCTAATTTGCACATTTTAAATTGAAATTACCTGCAGCTTTGATAGGTTGTAGAATTCGGCAATTCCTAGTTTTCGAAAAATTGGCAAAGAGGAATCTGTTGAAATCAAAAAGTCCTCACATTCATCCACCAAAAAATCAATTTTATATTTTGTTGCGAAATTGAGAATTGATTCTAGATTTCTATCTGAAAACGTTGACATTTTTAATTTTTAGAAATTTACAGAATTTCAAAAGTTGTTTGAAATTTTTAAAATTTTAAAAATATTAAAAGCTTTAAACGTTAGTTAATGAAAATGTGAAAAGAAAAACCTACCATTAATCGTTTCATTATTCTGTCGGTACAGTATTTGAAGAGATTCTTCGATGCCACTCCGGTCAACTCCTTTGAGTTCAATCTTATTCTTTCCATCTGACAATATTTTTCGAAAAATCGGAGAGCAAGAAATAAGAAGCTGGAAATTATAGAAATCGCAATTTTTTTATTAAAGGCAGTATGTCAGTTTGTATAATCCTATTCACTTTCAAATTAAAATTCTTTTTTTCAACAATCCAATGCAATCCACAAAAAATCCCAAGGAAAAATAACAAGTTTGTATTGTCAAGGTGAATTTTCTTGACCGCTCATTTTGGGCTGCTCAGATTTTCAGACAAGAATTAAAAGAAAAATTTATTGTAATAAAAATGCTCACGATGGTGACTTCGCGCACTTCCCTTGTCAGATTTTTTTCTAAATGCATAAAAATTAGTTTGTCAATGTGGTAAGTCATCTGTTTCAATTATACAATTTTAAAGAGTTATTTTTTTAATTTTTAAAATTGATTTAAAAATTTTCTAAATTGTATTTTGGATTTATAGACGTTTCTGAATGTTTGTTTTGTGAATAAGAGTAGATGTCTCAGAAAGTCGAACATACTGTGGCACAGTTGCACCAACGTGAAGCTAAATCGCATTTTTTCAATCGCATATTTTTGCATGGAGGGTACCTAGGCCCCCCTTAGAAAAAAATACATAATTTATTTGGCCACGCCTATGACCTTGTGAAAAAAATCCGGGTGGTCCCTAAATCGAAATTTTTAGTTTTAAAGATAAAGTCAAAATCTCTTCGGAAATGGATTACCCGCACATTTTTGAGTATTTTTCATGTTAACACCTAATTTCCAGCTCGTCGGCATCATGCCGAAAATTTTATTTTTCTAAAAAAGTGTTCCAATTTTTCCTATTTTTCGATATGATGAAGTACTTGGCCCCGAATGGAAATATGGAAATTATTAATCCTTATGATGTTTTTCATCAAATTCCATGTTGATTTAGCGGAATCTCTGTAACCTTTTCGGGGTTTCAGGGCAAAATAGGCGAGATTTTAGCAAAATTCCAAAGGGTCCCCCCCCCCCATGGAATAAAAAATCGAAAATTTTAAAATCTCCACATATTATCAGAGGGAATCTTACTAATAAATATCTAGTGTTTCCCAAAATATTAGCCATCGTGTGGACCTATGGGCCGCGTGGCAACAGCTCAAAAAACCTTCATTCAATATCGCGATTTCCAATACAGGCAACAGTTTGTTCAAGTACTTCATCATATCGAAAAATGGGAAAAACTGGAAAATTTGGACCACTTTTTCAGATAAATCAAATTTTCGGCATGATGCCGACGAGCTGGAAATTAGGTGTCAACATGAAAAATACTCAAAAATGTGCGGGTCATCCATTTCCGAAGAGATTTTGATTAAATCTTTAAAACTAAAAATTTCGATTTTGGGACCACCCGAATTTTTTCACTAGGTCATAGGCGTGGCCAAATAAATTATGTATTTTTTCTAAGGGGGGCCTAGGTACCCTCCATGCAAAATATCAAGATCCAAGCTTCCCGTTGGTGCAACTGTGCCATAGCCAATAGGCCTGATGTCGAGAATCTCATACATCGACTATTAAATATTAAGAAAAAAATTTTATCGTATAATATCATTTTTATAACCACATTCGATCGATTTTCATTCGGGCGCACTTGCGACATCGCGTTTGGTGGGAATTCAAACGAGTAACACGTTTTGTAGAAATTTTTCATGGAATGCATTGAAAATGATGATTCTCAGAAATTTAGAATCATTTACATAACCCAAACTGACAGACTGCCTACAAGAAAATACTGACATGTTTCTCAGCATAAAACTCTGCATTTTCCAAATGAAGCTCAATTTCAGATTCCGTCTTTTGAGGAGTGGAAAATGACGATATTGGAAAGAGTTGAATCCCAGAAGAAGAAATGATTCGAATATCAGAAGTAATCTCAAAGTCAGGATCTCTCATGTTCCTTCGACGTGTTATGAATCTTCCAAAATTGAAGCATAAAGCACCACTGTTGAAATGAAGAGTCATCTTTTTCTCAATCATTTCATTATTTGTAATCATAACGCCGACTTCAATTTCAGCATCGATTGACCATAAATTCGACATTCTATGCTCATACATGCACTCAACATCAACAGTCACATATTCGCCAGTATCATCGTCGCTTTTCACTAAACTTGGCAATACATCCCTAAAATAGCTTTTATTTAAATTTTCAAATTTTTATCTAATTTATAAAAAAAACTATGCATGTAGAAAAAAAGGATATGAAAATGAAAATTCCTATATAATTCAAAAAAATGAAGAACACAAACGGAGGACTAGAACTCCAAGTTCGTTATTTAAAAAAAAAGAGTTCTGAATTTTTTAACAAATATTTTTAGAGAAATCTTGTCACCAAAAATGAAAAAAAACACTTTTTTTTAATAAATATGATCTTACGAACCAATCGACACGTCCAGTTCCCAATTGAAGAGGACATCGTCCTAGTGAAAAATACCAATCCCACATCTCGTTAACTTTTCCGTCTCCAAATGTTAAATTGTTCATTCTGAAAAATATTGATAAAAAAAAAATGAAAACTGACGCTTTCTATACTGAAAATATTAAACGATATAAAAAAAACACGAATTCTATATAAAAAATTGAAAAAACAGTAGAACTTTCTAAGAACGTCAATTTTTGGGCAAATTCGAAAAATATTAACATCACGCTGTTTTTAAATGTGTTAGCAAATTATCTCGTCTTTTCTCTAAATTCGTGAATTTTCGTGAAAAATGCATCAAATCAATTGTAAAAATCTGAAAATTCAAAATTTCAGCTTCAGAATAATCCATGATTATCCGAGAATTCGGCACAAAGTTATGACCTATTGAAAATAGGATACAAAATTTTGCCGAATAATATTTTTCTCGAACATTTATGAGTTTTAGATCTTCAAAAAAGTGGTTAGAAATGTTCCAATATTATAGAATTGTCTAGTTACAAATTTTAGAAAAATATATTTTACTTTGGATATATTTCGAAATAATTTTTAAAATTTCACTATCTTTAAAAATTAATAAAAACACAGACTACAAACTACAAATTTCCAAAAAAAAAACAAAAATGAATGTTGTAAAGGAAAACAGAAAATGTGCACATCGTCATCACCATTTTCTGAGTCCGCGTCCTTGAGATATTCGCGGGAAAAAAAAGAACCAATAGGAAGAGGGCCAATTTGGCCTATTGCCAAAATGTTTGCAAATGTGGTGCACTTTTTTCGCGTATCTTTCATCAACCCATTCCAATTAGTCAGCAGGTTTTTCCGGTCCGGAACTGATCAGCCGGTGGCGGATCTGGGAAGTAAATGGGTACTCTGGAATCTGAGAGCAGAAAATTTGTCAAATTTCTCGATTTTTAAGACCGTGCTTCTTCTAAAGGTGAGGAAGTTTTAGGCCCGCCTTGATGGGTAAGAATGTTTGAGGCGATTTGTTGGGAGTATATACCATGTTTGCAAGACGTATCTGTTCACAAAAAAAAATGAAAAAAAAAAGAATGGTTTCATCCTAATTCGATCGGAAATGTATATTTTTATTCTAAATATAGTACCCCTTACGAACACAGTGTGTCACAAAAATTAAGACTAAACGCAAAATTAGAGACAAATTTATAATATTTTTGTTTCCAAAATCACAAAAAATAACAAAACAACAAGGTAATTATCATAAATCATCTTCTTCCCATTCTCCTTTTAACCGATTCCTCAATTCTAGACCATGTAAAGCTGCAAGTGCGGCCACTTGTTCAGCCATTCGAACATTCACTTGTCCAATACCCGATCGATACTTTTTCCCATCTAAAATCATTGTTGCAATGTATCGCTTGTCGTCTCTTCTGGTCTGAAAACAAGTATTTTGTTTTTCAATTGAAGTTGTTGAGCGGAAATCCTTGCTGGAATTTTTTAGAGCCGCGTAGAAAGTAGATCAAAAACTGAAATTAAATCTCTGAAATTTCAGTGTTGAACAATTTTCACGGTAATAAAATGTGGACTTGAAATATTGAAAATTCCAGTTTCAATGTATCAATGTAGCTGTTATTTTTTAAAAGCCGAAGCTTCTCAAGTAAATTACAATATTTGTGTGCTGAACGCACTGTAAACTAAAATGTTTTGACTCGGCTGGCTCAGAGCGGCCGCAACATTTATTATTGTAAATGTTGGTGAGGGAAAAGCTTCGCTTTTCCCATTTTATATTTTTCTATTTTTATGATTTATATTTGATGTATTATATCTTTATGTATTATTTTTATCTTATTGAATAAAAGGTTTAATTACCCAAGTTTGAGGTCCCCAAGCGTCCACACCCAATTTATTGGTGCATCGACGTCCAACGATCGGATCGTCGCGTGGAGAGGCTGTTTAGAAGTCATTGAGAAGCTGTTGGAAAGCAACAGGATCAAAAAGTTTGCTGATCATCGTCCGATTCAAGTCAGAATTTTGGTGGACGAGATCAAATTGTTTGTTGTTGGGACAATTGGGTAATTGGTAGACCACGAAGGTCAAATAAGGAATTGAAGTAGTATTGGAAACTTCAATTGGATCTTTTTTGGAAAAAGATCAAGAGTGCCGGATTCGTGGGATTCGGTGATCAACAAGGACAGTGGGACTTGTTGGAGAGGATTGTTTGAAGACGGTGTCCAGTAATTCAACATTGGGTTGTTTTGCGTTTTTGGGACAGTGGATTGGTTCAAAAAGTTGTTCAAGTCAAGCAGTTGATTGGTATTTGTGAGTATTTTTTGTGGACAATTGATAATTTGCTCATATTTTTTCTTGATTTGTTGAATTCTCATCGTCAAAATTCTATTACTTTCGAAGATTTTGAATTTGGTTTCATTGAATTTATTTGGTTTCATTTGGTTCAATTTGTTTGAATTTTTTCTTTTTCTCATATCAATTGTTATCATATAAGACCAGGGGAGGGAAATAAGATTAGAATTTGAAAGCCAAAGGCAACCAATTGAAAAATTAAGTTCCAAAAAATTTTAAAAAATCAAATTTCGATTTTTTGAGAAACAAATTTTTCTTTCGAATTTGTTGAAAAAAATCTTCAACCAAAGTTTTGTGCACAAACATATTTCTATCAGTTTTTGACAGGAAGGACACATTTCTCAAAAAGAAAGTGTTCCTCAAAACGATTGAAAAGAAAACATTTGTGCATCTGTGTGTGTGTTTGATTTTTTTGTGAAGATTGAAAATTGTTTTTTGTGTTCCGATTTGAGGGATCGGAAAATTTTTGAAAATTTTTTTTGTGTGATTGAAAGTAATTTGTGAATTTTTTCAAGAAAAATGTCAGCTTTGTCGAGTAAAATTGGTCAGGTGACAAAATTGGAGAATTCTGTAAAGAAATGTGTCGTTGAAGCGAAAGAGTTAGTGAGAATGTGTACGACGGTTGAGAGTACGAAACAGAATGAAATGGGACTTCTGGCTGTTGAAGGAAAACTAAAATCGTATCTTGTTTCATTGGATGAGAAATTGGAAAATCTGGAAAATGGAGCGGATAAGATCGATTTAGATGAGCAAGATGAACTGAAGGTTGAAGCAAAGCAGCAATCGCAGGTTGAAGTGATGTCTCAAGGAGAAGATGCTCTAGCTGAAGTTCGAGGAAAAATTGCTGTGTTGAAATTGTCAGCTCCAGTTGGAAGAAACTCTACACAACGTGAAGAAATTCGAGTCCAAACTCAGTTCAGTTCTAGGATCAGACTGCAAGAACTGAAAATTCCGGAATTTGCTGGTGATTCTTGGCATTTTGAACGATTCTGGATCATTTTCAAGGACAATGTGCACGATAACAATGAGTTATCGAATGTTGCAAAATTCAGTTATTTGTTGAATTCGTTGAAAGGACCAGCAAAGGAACTGATGAATCGGTACAAGATCAATGATGCGAATTACGAAAAAGCTGTGGAGTTGCTCAAGAAGAAGTACAATAATCAGAATGACATTGTGATGGCATTGGGCCAAAAGTTGAAGAAGTCAGTTGCTCATTCAGATTCGATAGCAGATCAAAGGAGACTTCTCGATGAAATGACTGTGATCACGGATCAACTTCAAGAATTGGGAGAAGTCATGGATACAACTTTGCAAGTGGAAGCAATAATCACAAAATTTTCGAGGAAAATTCAAGAAGTTTTCTACAGAGCAAAAGAAGAGAAAACACAAGATTGGAATTTGGAAAGTACCTTGAAAGAATTAGACCGCATTGTTACAACGGAAGAAAAGGTGCAGCGCAGTATGAATCAGTGGAATGATGTTGAAGAGACAAGATTGGGAAAACAAAACACTGTTCAAACAACAACACATTCAAATCACAAGAGGGAATTTTGTTCATTTTGTGACGGTGGTCATTGGCCAGAACATTGCAAGAACGACATCGAGAGCCGAATGCGAATTGTTAGAGAGAAAAAGTTGTGCTTCAAATGTTTACGACGAGGCCATATTTCGAAGGATTGCAGAAGAAGCCGAAAATGTCAAAATTGCAATTCGTACCACCATCCAGCGATCTGCAGAGGAAACAATGGAAGAAAGGACAAGGATACATGGAAACAATCGCATTTTCAGAAGAATGACAACCAGAAGAAGAATGGAGGATTCAAGAAATCAAATGTTGTCACATCGAATTTGGAACAAGAAGAATCAATGGTTGTTCATCAGAATCATGTGAAAAATCAATTGAAATGTGGATATTTGCCGACAGCACATTTGTGGGCATTCAATCCGAAGAGACAAAAATGGCAAAAATTCTCTGTAATGTTTGATTCTGGAGCAGATTCTACTTATGTGAAGGCTGAGATGGCGAAGGAGTGGAATTTGGATGTTCTAGGACAAGAGAAGATTGCATTGCAAACATTTGGCGAAAATTCCAGAGAAATGAAGATGTATGACGTTGTGAAGTTCGTTGTTCGAGGACCACAATTTCAAGCGATGGAAGTCAAGGCTACTGTGAATGACAAGCTGATTGGAATTGTTCAAAAACCGGAGTTCACCGAAGAAGATATGCAGTTTTTGGATGCTGGAAAATTCCGATTGAACAGCAGCTGTTTTGACAAGGAAATTGTGCCAGATGTGATTATGGGAACAGATGAGATGTTCAAGTTTTGGAAGGGAGAAGTTGTTGAGTTGCCGTCAGGATTGATCATGATTCAAACTTCAAATGGACACATTGTGATGGGAAGTCCAAAATCGGAGAAGTTGATGTTGATGAAGAATCGATACATCAATACAGTTCAGAAATGCAGGATTGATGAGAATTCCGAATATTCTATTGAGTTTGAAAAGACAGCACTTGGAGAAAACACTGGTCCGATTGATGAAGAAATTTCGGAAGAGAATTGGAAAGTTTGGAAACAAACTGATGAGTCATTGGAGAAGAGAGACGACGGTTATTACATCAATTTGCCTTGGAAAGATGAGAAGGAAAATTTGCCGTCGAATTATGCACTTGCGAAGAAAAGATTGGAGAGTGTGATCAGATCATATCCAGTAGAAATTTTGAAGAAAGTGGATGACATTTTCAAAGAGCAAATGGAGAAGAACATTATTGAGGAAGTTTCGAGAGACGATGGAAACATTGGAGTTGTTCATTACAATCCCCATCAACCGGTATTGACACCAACAAAACATACAACAAAAGTGAGAGTTGTGGTGGATGGATCAGCGAAATTTCGAAATGAATTATCATTGAATGATTGCTTGTATCAAGGACCAACATTGTTGCCATCATTGGTTGGAGTTTTGCTGCGATTTCGTTCTGGGAAAATTGCAGTGTGTGCAGATGTTGAAAAAGCGTTCTTGAATGTCAGATTGAAAGAAGAAGATCGGAATGCAACACGATGTCTTTGGTTGAAGGATGTCGAGAAAGGATGTTGTGAAGGAAACATCGTGATTCTGCGATTCACAAGAGTCATTTTTGGTCTCAATTGCTCACCATTTTTGCTAGCTGCAACAATTTTTCATCATCTACAGTCGGACAAGGAATCTGCAGATTTGGCAACTGATATTTGGATGAACTGCTACGTGGACAATGTTATTCTCACTGTGGAAGAGCCAGTGGAAGAGATTTATATCGACACCAAGAGATTGTTCAAGGAGCAGAATATGAACATCAGAGAGTTCATGTCGAATTCAGAAGAATTGATGGAGATGGTGGAACATGAAGACAGATCTACCGAAGATCATCCCAAAATACTTGGAATTCCATGGAATACAAAAAAGGACATCTTGCAAGTTGTTTGTGAAGTCAAGCCGAAGGAAAACAAATCGACAAAACGTGAAGTTTCGAGGATCATTGGTTCGATCTATGACCCGCTTGGATTGTTATTACCGTTGACATTGCCGATGAAGTTATTCCTGAGAAAAATCTGGGAATCTGGAAAAAGTTGGGATGAAGCGCTGGATGAAGCTGAAACAAAGGAGTGGGATTCGATTGTGGAGAAAACGTCAGGATTCTCAAAAGAAGTTCCACGTCAAGTTATGTCAAAAAGTGGACCGAAGAGATTGGTTGTGTTTGCTGATGCAAATGTCAATGCTACAGCAGCATGTGCATATGCCGTTGATAATGACGAATCGCATATCGTGAGAGCGAAGCAGAAATTGCTTCCGAAAGGTGAAGTGTGGACTGTTCCGAAGTCTGAGATGGCTGCGATTAAAATGGCGATGGAATTGGCGAAAGAAGTTTGTTTGGAGATCGTCAATGGAAAAGGATCATGCCCGGAGGTTTTGATTCTATCCGACAGTACAGCAGCTCTTGGGTGGATCAAGAATTCACCTGGACGCAAAGAATTGGGAACTTTCGTCTGCAATCGACTACGATGTCAAAAAGATGACTCAAGAACTCAAGGATTCTGGAGCAAACGTGAAATTCGGACATGTTCAAACACATGAAAACATGGCAGATGTCGGAACTAGAGGAGTCGACAAAACAACATTGATGACTCATGAGTGGTGGACTGGACCGAAATTTTTGACAAATGATGATATTTTCGAACGAGCTGAATGGTTTACAATTGAGGACCGAGATGAAGATGCTGTTCGGAAAGTGTTTGCAGTTCGGAAACAAATTGAGATGTTTGAACCAGTATTTGATTCGGATGAAAGAAAGGATTTGCTGTTCGTGAAGAAAGTTGGATCCTATGTGATTAGATTTTTGAAGAAGACAATGAAGAATCTTCCAGAACAACGACGGATTGATATTGAGAGCAAAATTCCAGAATTGAGAATCAAGGATTGGTCTGGAGAATTGATGCCGTCGGAACTGAAAAATGCAGAATGTTTGCTGATCAGAGACAACCAGAAGTTATGGGATCAGAAGAGACTGCGAGAAGTCAAGAATCTGAAGATTGAATTGGATACCCAACGAATTCTGAGATGTCGTGGAAGGCTAGGAAAATGGGATCAACACAAGGAACGAAAATTTCCGATTTTGGTGAAGGAACACAGTAAATTGGCGTCATGGATAATTAATGAAGCTCATGGAAATTATCATGCATCAACTGGACACACAATGTCAAATGTCAGAGACAAATACTGGATTCCGAAGTTGAGAAGTCAAGTGAAGAAACTGAAATCGAAATGTGTCAGATGTCAGAAACTGGGAAAATTGCCATACAAGTACCCAGAGATGAAGGATCTGCCTGAATGTCGAGTCAAACAATCTCGAGCTTTTGAATCAGTTGGAATTGACTATTTTGGACCGCTGAAGTACAAGAGCAAAGATGATGAAGTTCAAAAAGGATATGGATTGTTAATGACATGTGCGTCAACAAGGATGGTATACTTGGATTTGACGGAGGATCTTTCAACAGGAGCGTTTCTGAATGCGTTGCGAAGATTCATATCAATTTGGGATGTACCGAAAAGGATTGTCAGTGATAACGCCCCACAATTTGGTTTAGCGTCAGATATTCTCAATGAAGCTCAAAAATCAATGGATAGATGGCCAAAAGACATTCGCCAATTCACTCTGGACAAGGAAATCGAATGGACAATGATTACTCCATACAGTCCATGGATGGGTGGAATGTATGAACGGATGGTTCGATCAGTGAAGGAAGCTGTGTACAAAGGAATTGGAAAATCAATTTTGAATTTCGATAACCTTCATACTACTTTATGTGAAGTAGCTGCAATGCTCAATTCGAGACCATTGACGTATTTGGAAGAGGATTCATTTGAGATCGTCAGACCAATTGATTTGGCAAGGCCAGCAGCGGAATCACAAATTCCGATGGAGAATGTTGAAATGCCAATTGAAGGAGCGTATTTGCCAGCTGTGGATGCTGCGAAGCTGAGATCAAGAGAGGATGCAGTAAAATGGATTCAATCATCAAATGAAAGTTCAACTCGAATTTGGAAACTGTGGAGTGATATGTACATCAAGAATTTGAGAGAAGTGCACAAGCTGAACATGAACAACAAACGCGGAAATTTGGAAGTTCCGAAAGTTGGAAAGATTGTAATTGTGACCGATCCATTTTTGCCAAGAAATAAATGGAGAATGGCAAGAATTGTGAATGTGAACGTGTCAGATGATGGTTTTGTAAGAGAAGTTGAAGTTCGATTTGGAAACAGAATTGTTGTCAGAAGACCAGTGAACCAAATCATTCCATTGGAACTTGGTGAAACAGATGATACCGTTGAAGATTCATCGCAACCTGAAGAATATAATCAAGAAGACGTTGCAGAACCAAGATATGAGTTGAGAAAGAGAAGAAAAATCAACTACAATGAGGATGGAGAAGCAGATGACGAAAGAAATTTGTATTGCTCGCAAACTGTTCGTTCACAAGAAGAGAGAAGAACCTGCTGGAGAGGAGGAAAACTGTTGAGAATGGAGAGATGGACACAGCTGATGTTTGTTTTGATGATGGCCGGAATGGTGTCGACAACAAAAACTTTGTTCTGCACTGAAACTGGAGCAACGATGAAGTCGGACAATTTTGAAATTTCTGAGATTTGTGTTGGAAGCTATTGTAGGAAATCAACGACTTTCAATGAAAATTTGGAACTTTGGATACCACCGAACTTGAGAACAAAAACATATGAAGTTATGATGAAAGCCATGAAGAACAAGCTGTGGTTCGAAGAAAAGAGAAACTGCAAGCCACCAAAGAAGGATTACTGTGAACAAATTGATTGTACTTTTTGCTTGGAACTGATTACAAATCCTGAATGTCATCCAATATGGGCATTGGTTGTAACTGTGGTGATCGATTGGTGTTTGGCAATGCTGTGTTGTTGCTGTTGTATTTTGGAAATGCCGTTGAGAGGAATAATATGGGCACTTTGGAAACTGGTGAAGATCATCTGGATCTTCGTGAAAATTCTGTTCCGAAAAATTTGTCAAGTGCTCAAACGATGTGTAAATTCGGAAAATGGTCGTCGCCAGCGACGAAAATGGAAGGAACTTTTGGTAATTGCGATGATGATCTTCTCAATTGGAGTTGAATGCTGTCAAGAAGTTGACATTTTGGAAACGAAGAATCGAGTTTGCGTTTCGAATGGAGACAAGGAGAAGCGTAGATGGAACATCAAGGAAAAAATCAACTTTGATACTTGGACTACAGAAGCATGCATTCGAGTGAATCGAAATGGATCAACTCTTCGTGAATGGAAAATTGAACTCTTGGAGTCAAGAATGGAATGCATCAAGAATTCGCTGATGTTTTCTCGAGAATTGGAATTGAAGACGTTGAGTGTCAAGCGGTGCCCACGAATGGGATCTTGTTCAGATCAGAAATGTGCAAAATTTGTGGGAACAGTGCCAGAATTAGATGAAGTCAATGAATTCCCCGGAATGACGAGATGCAGTGAAAGCTGCGGAGGTTGGGGCTGTGATTGTTTTTTGAGCAGCTCCGGATGTTTATTCTTTCGTATATATGGAAAACCACTGAACAATGAAATTATGGAACTATACCGATGTGATTGGAAAGGAACTGCGTCATTCAAGATCACGGAAACCAAGATGAGAAGTGTATATTCGAAGCAAAAGTCTTGGAACGTTACTTTGAGCACAAATGAAAAGACTGCAGTGGAGAAGACAAGCTTTAAGCTGGATCTATTGGAGCTACCATATGCTTCAATTACCGATGAATGGTTCATGAAAGGAGACAATTTTACAAGTCTTTGGACTAGTGGAAAATTCCCTGAACTTCGATGCGACGAGATGGAAAAAGCAGAAAACATGTCTTGCAAATTTGATGCGGATTGCTCATGCTTGCCCGCCGAATCGATGATGAATTGCAGATGCAAGGATTCGTGGACTGAATTTCATGATATTCACCGAAGATTGCCGCTGAGAAGAAATTTTTGGAAAGTTGAAGACAAGCAGAATACTGGAATGGTTACTGCGACTTCGAAAGAAGTGATGAAAGCTGAATTGACGATGTCAGTTGAAGATGGAACCCAAATGATTGTTGTCAAAAAAGAGGATGAATGCAGCGTTGGACAAACAGAATTGTCTGGTTGTTACAGTTGTACCAGTGGAGCAGTTCTGAAGGCCAAGTGCAAATCAACAAAAACCAAAGTGATTGGAGACGTGAAGTGCGGAGACAAGATGTTTGCATTGAGTTGTTCACCGAAGGGCGAACACAACGACGTCAGAATTTTTTGGAATATTGCGAATATCGATGAAAAATGTGAAATTGACTGTGGAGGAAAAAAGACGAGCCAATTCAAAATTGGAGGTCACCTGATTTTTGAAGCTGATTTTTGGGATTCGATGACAAGAGTCATACATGGAGAATCGAAACTGATTGATGAATGGAAATTGCCAGATTTTAGCCATATTCTTCAAGTGTATTTGGATTACATGAAAACTACTGCATTAGCAGTGGTTGCGTTGGTGGTTCTATTGTTTACCACGTATCTGATTATATGGAAAAAAGGATGGGATTTGATTTGTTTCATTCCAAAAGCAATTCTCCGAAAATTTTGTCGACCATCTGACTCAAAACCGCACATAGCTTGAAAAAACTCTTGATGTTTGTGGTGTTGGTTTGCTGTGTGATTGCTGTGTTATTATTTTGTGATTGTGTTGTGTAGTAAAATTTTTTTTGTGTGTGTACTGTTTTTTTTTGTTTGAAAAATTCGTCTAGTGTTCAAAAACTTTGAAAAAGATATTTGGAAGTTAAGAAAGAAAAACAGTTTCTGAAGAATCGATAAAAACTATTATTTGGAACTTTTTTTTAATTGTGTGGCGGGAGGTCGATTTCTAATCGAATTGATTTTAAAAGTTTAAGAAGACTTTATGATATTTTTGTAGTTGAGAATTTTATTGTGAACTTATTAAGTTGATAATAGTTTATTAAAACTTTTGCGATATTAATATTAATTTTTTGATGTAATTGTTATAATTGCTCTATGATAAAATTAAGATAGTTTAGTAATTTAGGCCCCCCGGGAGTGTGCTGAACGCACTGTAAACTAAAATGTTTTGACTCGGCTGGCTCAGAGCGGCCGCAACATTTATTATTGTAAATGTTGGTGAGGGAAAAGCTTCGCTTTTCCCATTTTATATTTTTCTATTTTTATGATTTATATTTGATGTATTATATCTTTATGTATTATTTTTATCTTATTGAATAAAAGGTTTAATTACCCAAGTTTGAGGTCCCCAAGCGTCCACACCCAATTTAATTTGTACTCTAAGTGCACTTTTTTAAAGTCCCAAACTTCTGAATAATAGCAGGGACCTTCTATCATTAATTTTTTAAAATCTCTTCAAAAATTACACAAGCAAATATGTTTCATTTTGATTGTAAGGCAGCGTTGGCTGCCTCTTTTTTCTATTTTATTATTTTTATATTCACCAAAATAATTTTTTGTAGATGCAATCTAAAGTATTCTTCTTATGAAAATCGTTTGGAACAATTAAATATGGTTAATATTTCCACTAGAATTCTTATTTTCTCTTTATGTCACATTGCCAAATGCATCAAATTTAATACTCACCAACCCTCTTTTTATCTATTTTGTAAGTTATCTCCCTCCCCTAGGCACCTAAATAACCTTATTCTCACCAAAAAGCATTGCCACTCATTTTATATTTCAAAATTTAAAATGCTAAAAATATCTACGCATCCATGCGAATCGAATGAGACCATCGGCATCAAAATCCGGCCCGAAAATCTGGAGATATGACAGTTTGAAAAATAAACCGACACCGTTTACGATGTAATGAACTGATATTTTAAATTGCTCTTAAACTTTTTCTAATTAACGAAATTTCAAAATTTAAAATGCTAAAAATATCTACGCATCCATGCGAATCGAATGAGACCATCGGCATCAAAATCCGGCCCGAAAATCTGGAGATATGACAGTTTGAAAAATAAACCGACACCGTTTACGATGTAATGAACTGATATTTTAAATTGCTCTTAAACTTTTTCTAATTAACGAAATTTCAAAATTTAAAATGCTAAAAATATCTACGCATCCATGCGAATCGAATGAGACCATCGGCATCAAAATCCGGCCCGAAAATCTGGAGATATGACAGTTTGAAAAATAAACCGACACCGTTTACGATGTAATGAACTGATATTTTAAATTGCTCTTAAACTTTTTCTAATTAACGAAATTTCAAAATTTAAAATGCTAAAAATATCTACGCATCCATGCGAATCGAATGAGACCATCGGCATCAAAATCCGGCCCGAAAATCTGGAGATATGACAGTTTGAAAAATAAACCGACACCGTTTACGATGTAATGAACTGATATTTTAAATTGCTCTTAAACTTTTTCTAATTAACGAAATTTCAAAATTTAAAATGCTAAAAATATCTACGCATCCATGCGAATCGAATGAGACCATCGGCATCAAAATCCGGCCCGAAAATCTGGAGATATGACAGTTTGAAAAATAAACCGACACCGTTTACGATGTAATGAACTGATATTTTAAATTGCTCTTAAACTTTTTCTAATTAACGAAATTTCAAAATTTAAAATGCTAAAAATATCTACGCATCCATGCGAATCGAATGAGACCATCGGCATCAAAATCCGGCCCGAAAATCTGGAGATATGACAGTTTGAAAAATAAACCGACACCGTTTACAATGTAATGAACTGATATTTTAAATTGCTCTTAAACTTTTTCTAATTAACGAAATTTCAAAATTTAAAATGCTAAAAATATCTACGCATCCATGCAAATCGAATGAGACCATCGGCATCAAAATCCGGCCCGAAAATCTGGAGATATGACAGTTTGAAAAATAAACCGACACCGTTTACGATGTAATGAACTGATATTTTAAATTGCTCTTAAACTTTTTGTAATTAACGAAATTTCAAAATTTAAAATGCTAAAAATATCTACGCATCCATGCGAATCGAATGAGACCATCGGCATCAAAATCCGGCCCGAAAATCTGGAGATATGACAGTTTGAAAAATAAACCGACACCGTTTACGATGTAATGAACTGATATTTTAAATTGCTCTTAAACTTTTTCTAATTAACGAAATTTCAAAATTTAAAATGCTAAAAATATCTACGCATCCATGCGAATCGAATGAGACCATCGGCATCAAAATCCGGCCCGAAAATCTGGAGATATGACAGTTTGAAAAATAAACCGACACCGTTTACAATGTAATGAACTGATATTTTAAATTGCTCTTAAACTTTTTCTAATTAACGAAATTTCAAAATTTAAAATGCTAAAAATATCTACGCATCCATGCAAATCGAATGAGACCATCGGCATCAAAATCCGGCCCGAAAATCTGGAGATATGACAGTTTGAAAAATAAACCGACACCGTTTACGATGTAATGAACTGATATTTTAAATTGCTCTTAAACTTTTTCTAATTAACGAAATTTCAAAATTTAAAATGCTAAAAATATCTACGCATCCATGCAAATCGAATGAGACCATCGGCATCAAAATCCGGCCCGAAAATCTGGAGATATGACAGTTTGAAAAATAAACCGACACCGTTTACGATGTAATGAACTGATATTTTAAATTGCTCTTAAACTTTTTCTAATTAACGAAATTTCAAAATTTAAAATGCTAAAAATATCTACGCATCCATGCGAATCGAATGAGACCATCGGCATCAAAATCCGGCCCGAAAATCTGGAGATATGACAGTTTGAAAAATAAACCGACACCGTTTACGATGTAATGAACTGATATTTTAAATTGCTCTTAAACTTTTTCTAATTAACGAAATTTCAAAATTTAAAATGCTAAAAATATCTACGCATCCATGCGAATCGAATGAGACCATCGGCATCAAAATCCGGCCCGAAAATCTGGAGATATGACAGTTTGAAAAATAAACCGACACCGTTTACGATGTAATGAACTGATATTTTAAATTGCTCTTAAACTTTTTGTAATTAACGAAATTTCAAAATTTAAAATGCTAAAAATATCTACGCATCCATGCGAATCGAATGAGACCATCGGCATCAAAATCCGGCCCGAAAATCTGGAGATATGACAGTTTGAAAAATAAACCGACACCGTTTACGATGTAATGAACTGATATTTTAAATTGCTCTTAAACTTTTTCTAATTAACGAAATTTCAAAATTTAAAATGCTAAAAATATCTACGCATCCATGCGAATCGAATGAGACCATCGGCATCAAAATCCGGCCCGAAAATCTGGAGATATGACAGTTTGAAAAATAAACCGACACCGTTTACAATGTAATGAACTGATATTTTAAATTGCTCTTAAACTTTTTCTAATTAACGAAATTTCAAAATTTAAAATGCTAAAAATATCTACGCATCCATGCAAATCGAATGAGACCATCGGCATCAAAATCCGGCCCGAAAATCTGGAGATATGACAGTTTGAAAAATAAACCGACACCGTTTACGATGTAATGAACTGATATTTTAAATTGCTCTTAAACTTTTTGTAATTAACGAAATTTCAAAATTTAAAATGCTAAAAATATCTACGCATCCATGCGAATCGAATGAGACCATCGGCATCAAAATCCGGCCCGAAAATCTGGAGATATGACAGTTTGAAAAATAAACCGACACCGTTTACGATGTAATGAACTGATATTTTAAATTGCTCTTAAACTTTTTCTAATTAACGAAATTTCAAAATTTAAAATGCTAAAAATATCTACGCATCCATGCGAATCGAATGAGACCATCGGCATCAAAATCCGGCCCGAAAATCTGGAGATATGACAGTTTGAAAAATAAACCGACACCGTTTACGATGTAATGAACTGATATTTTAAATTGCTCTTAAACTTTTTCTAATTAACGAAATTTCAAAATTTAAAACGCTAAAAATATCTACGCATCCATGCGAATCGAATGAGACCATCGGCATCAAAATCCGGCCCGAAAATCTGGAGATATGACAGTTTGAAAAATAAACCGACACCGTTTACAATGTAATGAACTGATATTTTAAATTGCTCTTAAACTTTTTCTAATTAACGAAATTTCAAAATTTAAAATGCTAAAAATATCTACGCATCCATGCAAATCGAATGAGACCATCGGCATCAAAATCCGGCCCGAAAATCTGGAGATATGACAGTTTGAAAAATAAACCGACACCGTTTACGATGTAATGAACTGATATTTTAAATTGCTCTTAAACTTTTTGTAATTAACGAAATTTCAAAATTTAAAATGCTAAAAATATCTACGCATCCATGCGAATCGAATGAGACCATCGGCATCAAAATCCGGCCCGAAAATCTGGAGATATGACAGTTTGAAAAATAAACCGACACCGTTTACGATGTAATGAACTGATATTTTAAATTGCTCTTAAACTTTTTCTAATTAACGAAATTTCAAAATTTAAAATGCTAAAAATATCTACGCATCCATGCGAATCGAATGAGACCCTCGGCATCAAAATCCGGCCCGAAAATCTGGAGATATGACAGTTTGAAAAATAAACCGACACCGTTTACAATGTAATGAACTGATATTTTAAATTGCTCTTAAACTTTTTCTAATTAACGAAATTTCAAAATTTAAAATGCTAAAAATATCTACGCATCCATGCAAATCGAATGAGACCATCGGCATCAAAATCCGGCCCGAAAATCTGGAGATATGACAGTTTGAAAAATAAACCGACACCGTTTACGATGTAATGAACTGATATTTTAAATTGCTCTTAAACTTTTTGTAATTAACGAAATTTCAAAATTTAAAATGCTAAAAATATCTACGCATCCATGCGAATCGAATGAGACCATCGGCATCAAAATCCGGCCCGAAAATCTGGAGATATGACAGTTTGAAAAATAAACCGACACCGTTTACGATGTAATGAACTGATATTTTAAATTGCTCTTAAACTTTTTCTAATTAACGAAATTTCAAAATTTAAAATGCTAAAAATATCTACGCATCCATGCGAATCGAATGAGACCATCGGCATCAAAATCCGGCCCGAAAATCTGGAGATATGACAGTTTGAAAAATAAACCGACACCGTTTACGATGTAATGAACTGATATTTTAAATTGCTCTTAAACTTTTTGTAATTAACGAAATTTCAAAATTTAAAATGCTAAAAATATCTACGCATCCATGCGAATCGAATGAGACCATCGGCATCAAAATCCGGCCCGAAAATCTGGAGATATGACAGTTTGAAAAATAAACCGACACCGTTTACGATGTAATGAACTGATATTTTAAATTGCTCTTAAACTTTTTCTAATTAACGAAATTTCAAAATTTAAAATGCTAAAAATATCTACGCATCCATGCGAATCGAATGAGACCATCGGCATCAAAATCCGGCCCGAAAATCTGGAGATATGACAGTTTGAAAAATAAACCGACACCGTTTACAATGTAATGAACTGATATTTTAAATTGCTCTTAAACTTTTTCTAATTAACGAAATTTCAAAATTTAAAATGCTAAAAATATCTACGCATCCATGCAAATCGAATGAGACCATCGGCATCAAAATCCGGCCCGAAAATCTGGAGATATGACAGTTTGAAAAATAAACCGACACCGTTTACGATGTAATGAACTGATATTTTAAATTGCTCTTAAACTTTTTGTAATTAACGAAATTTCAAAATTTAAAATGCTAAAAATATCTACGCATCCATGCGAATCGAATGAGACCATCGGCATCAAAATCCGGCCCGAAAATCTGGAGATATGACAGTTTGAAAAATAAACCGACACCGTTTACGATGTAATGAACTGATATTTTAAATTGCTCTTAAACTTTTTCTAATTAACGAAATTTCAAAATTTAAAATGCTAAAAATATCTACGCATCCATGCGAATCGAATGAGACCATCGGCATCAAAATCCGGCCCGAAAATCTGGAGATATGACAGTTTGAAAAATAAACCGACACCGTTTACAATGTAATGAACTGATATTTTAAATTGCTCTTAAACTTTTTCTAATTAACGAAATTTCAAAATTTAAAATGCTAAAAATATCTACGCATCCATGCAAATCGAATGAGACCATCGGCATCAAAATCCGGCCCGAAAATCTGGAGATATGACAGTTTGAAAAATAAACCGACACCGTTTACGATGTAATGAACTGATATTTTAAATTGCTCTTAAACTTTTTGTAATTAACGAAATTTCAAAATTTAAAATGCTAAAAATATCTACGCATCCATGCGAATCGAATGAGACCATCGGCATCAAAATCCGGCCCGAAAATCTGGAGATATGACAGTTTGAAAAATAAACCGACACCGTTTACGATGTAATGAACTGATATTTTAAATTGCTCTTAAACTTTTTCTAATTAACGAAATTTCAAAATTTAAAACGCTAAAAATATCTACGCATCCATGCGAATCGAATGAGACCATCGGCATCAAAATCCGGCCCGAAAATCTGGAGATATGACAGTTTGAAAAATAAACCGACACCGTTTACAATGTAATGAACTGATATTTTAAATTGCTCTTAAACTTTTTCTAATTAACGAAATTTCAAAATTTAAAATGGTAAAAATATCTACGCATCCATGCAAATCGAATGAGACCATCGGCATCAAAATCCGGCCCGAAAATCTGGAGATATGACAGTTTGAAAAATAAACCGACACCGTTTACGATGTAATGAACTGATATTTTAAATTGCTCTTAAACTTTTTGTAATTAACGAAATTTCAAAATTTAAAATGCTAAAAATATCTACGCATCCATGCGAATCGAATGAGACCATCGGCATCAAAATCCGGCCCGAAAATCTGGAGATATGACAGTTTGAAAAATAAACCGACACCGTTTACGATGTAATGAACTGATATTTTAAATTGCTCTTAAACTTTTTCTAATTAACGAAATTTCAAAATTTAAAATGCTAAAAATATCTACGCATCCATGCGAATCGAATGAGACCCTCGGCATCAAAATCCGGCCCGAAAATCTGGAGATATGACAGTTTGAAAAATAAACCGACACCGTTTACAATGTAATGAACTGATATTTTAAATTGCTCTTAAACTTTTTCTAATTAACGAAATTTCAAAATTTAAAATGCTAAAAATATCTACGCATCCATGCAAATCGAATGAGACCATCGGCATCAAAATCCGGCCCGAAAATCTGGAGATATGACAGTTTGAAAAATAAACCGACACCGTTTACGATGTAATGAACTGATATTTTAAATTGCTCTTAAACTTTTTGTAATTAACGAAATTTCAAAATTTAAAATGCTAAAAATATCTACGCATCCATGCGAATCGAATGAGACCATCGGCATCAAAATCCGGCCCGAAAATCTGGAGATATGACAGTTTGAAAAATAAACCGACACCGTTTACGATGTAATGAACTGATATTTTAAATTGCTCTTAAACTTTTTCTAATTAACGAAATTTCAAAATTTAAAATGCTAAAAATATCTACGCATCCATGCGAATCGAATGAGACCATCGGCATCAAAATCCGGCCCGAAAATCTGGAGATATGACAGTTTGAAAAATAAACCGACACCGTTTACAATGTAATGAACTGATATTTTAAATTGCTCTTAAACTATTTCTAATTAACGAAATTTCAAAATTTAAAATGCTAAAAATATCTACGCATCCATGCAAATCGAATGAGACCATCGGCATCAAAATCCGGCCCGAAAATCTGGAGATATGACAGTTTGAAAAATAAACCGACACCGTTTACGATGTAATGAACTGATATTTTAAATTGCTCTTAAACTTTTTGTAATTAACGAAATTTCAAAATTTAAAATGCTAAAAATATCTACGCATCCATGCGAATCGAATGAGACCATCGGCATCAAAATCCGGCCCGAAAATCTGGAGATATGACAGTTTGAAAAATAAACCGACACCGTTTACGATGTAATGAACTGATATTTTAAATTGCTCTTAAACTTTTTCTAATTAACGAAATTTCAAAATTTAAAACGCTAAAAATATCTACGCATCCATGCGAATCGAATGAGACCATCGGCATCAAAATCCGGCCCGAAAATCTGGAGATATGACAGTTTGAAAAATAAACCGACACCGTTTACAATGTAATGAACTGATATTTTAAATTGCTCTTAAACTTTTTCTAATTAACGAAATTTCAAAATTTAAAATGCTAAAAATATCTACGCATCCATGCAAATCGAATGAGACCATCGGCATCAAAATCCGGCCCGAAAATCTGGAGATATGACAGTTTGAAAAATAAACCGACACCGTTTACGATGTAATGAACTGATATTTTAAATTGCTCTTAAACTTTTTGTAATTAACGAAATTTCAAAATTTAAAATGCTAAAAATATCTACGCATCCATGCGAATCGAATGAGACCATCGGCATCAAAATCCGGCCCGAAAATCTGGAGATATGACAGTTTGAAAAATAAACCGACACCGTTTACGATGTAATGAACTGATATTTTAAATTGCTCTTAAACTTTTTCTAATTAACGAAATTTCAAAATTTAAAACGCTAAAAATATCTACGCATCCATGCGAATCGAATGAGACCATCGGCATCAAAATCCGGCCCGAAAATCTGGAGATATGACAGTTTGAAAAATAAACCGACACCGTTTACAATGTAATGAACTGATATTTTAAATTGCTCTTAAACTTTTTCTAATTAACGAAATTTCAAAATTTAAAATGCTAAAAATATCTACGCATCCATGCAAATCGAATGAGACCATCGGCATCAAAATCCGGCCCGAAAATCTGGAGATATGACAGTTTGAAAAATAAACCGACACCGTTTACGATGTAATGAACTGATATTTTAAATTGCTCTTAAACTTTTTGTAATTTACGAAATTTCAAAATTTAAAATGCTAAAAATATCTACGCATCCATGCGAATCGAATGAGACCATCGGCATCAAAATCCGGCCCGAAAATCTGGAGATATGACAGTTTGAAAAATAAACCGACACCGTTTACGATGTAATGAACTGATATTTTAAATTGCTCTTAAACTTTTTCTAATTAAAGAAATTTCAAAATTTAAAATTCTAAAAATATCTATATTTTCATGCGAATCGAATGAGACCATCGGCATCAAAATCCGGCCTGAAAATCTGGAGATATGACAGTTTGAAAAATAAACCGACACCGTTTACGATGTAATGAACTGATATTTCAAATTGCTCTTAAACTTTTTCTAATTAACGAAATTTCAAAATTTAAAATGCTAAAAATATCTACGCATCCATGCGAATCGAATGAGACCATCGGCATCAAAATCCGGCCCGAAAATCTGGAGATATGACAGTTTGAAAAATAAACCGACACCGTTTACAATGTAATGAACTGATATTTTAAATTGCTCTTAAACTATTTCTAATTAACGAAATTTCAAAATTTAAAATGCTAAAAATATCTACGCATCCATGCAAATCGAATGAGACCATCGGCATCAAAATCCGGCCCGAAAATCTGGAGATATGACAGTTTGAAAAATAAACCGACACCGTTTACGATGTAATGAACTGATATTTTAAATTGCTCTTAAACTTTTTGTAATTAACGAAATTTCAAAATTTAAAATGCTAAAAATATCTACGCATCCATGCGAATCGAATGAGACCATCGGCATCAAAATCCGGCCCGAAAATCTGGAGATATGACAGTTTGAAAAATAAACCGACACCGTTTACGATGTAATGAACTGATATTTTAAATTGCTCTTAAACTTTTTCTAATTAACGAAATTTCAAAATTTAAAACGCTAAAAATATCTACGCATCCATGCGAATCGAATGAGACCATCGGCATCAAAATCCGGCCCGAAAATCTGGAGATATGACAGTTTGAAAAATAAACCGACACCGTTTACAATGTAATGAACTGATATTTTAAATTGCTCTTAAACTTTTTCTAATTAACGAAATTTCAAAATTTAAAATGCTAAAAATATCTACGCATCCATGCAAATCGAATGAGACCATCGGCATCAAAATCCGGCCCGAAAATCTGGAGATATGACAGTTTGAAAAATAAACCGACACCGTTTACGATGTAATGAACTGATATTTTAAATTGCTCTTAAACTTTTTGTAATTAACGAAATTTCAAAATTTAAAATGCTAAAAATATCTACGCATCCATGCGAATCGAATGAGACCATCGGCATCAAAATCCGGCCCGAAAATCTGGAGATATGACAGTTTGAAAAATAAACCGACACCGTTTACGATGTAATGAACTGATATTTTAAATTGCTCTTAAACTTTTTCTAATTAACGAAATTTCAAAATTTAAAACGCTAAAAATATCTACGCATCCATGCGAATCGAATGAGACCATCGGCATCAAAATCCGGCCCGAAAATCTGGAGATATGACAGTTTGAAAAATAAACCGACACCGTTTACAATGTAATGAACTGATATTTTAAATTGCTCTTAAACTTTTTCTAATTAACGAAATTTCAAAATTTAAAATGCTAAAAATATCTACGCATCCATGCAAATCGAATGAGACCATCGGCATCAAAATCCGGCCCGAAAATCTGGAGATATGACAGTTTGAAAAATAAACCGACACCGTTTACGATGTAATGAACTGATATTTTAAATTGCTCTTAAACTTTTTGTAATTTACGAAATTTCAAAATTTAAAATGCTAAAAATATCTACGCATCCATGCGAATCGAATGAGACCATCGGCATCAAAATCCGGCCCGAAAATCTGGAGATATGACAGTTTGAAAAATAAACCGACACCGTTTACGATGTAATGAACTGATATTTTAAATTGCTCTTAAACTTTTTCTAATTAAAGAAATTTCAAAATTTAAAATTCTAAAAATATCTATATTTTCATGCGAATCGAATGAGACCATCGGCATCAAAATCCGGCCTGAAAATCTGGAGATATGACAGTTTGAAAAATAAACCGACACCGTTTACGATGTAATGAACTGATATTTCAAATTGCTCTTAAACTTTTTCTAATTAACGAAATTTCAAAATTTAAAATGCTAAAAATATCTACGCATCCATGCAAATCGAATGAGACCATCGGCATCAAAATCCGGCCCGAAAATCTGGAGATATGACAGTTTGAAAAATAAACCGACACCGTTTACGATGTAATGAACTGATATTTTAAATTGCTCTTAAACTTTTTGTAATTAACGAAATTTCAAAATTTAAAATGCTAAAAATATCTACGCATCCATGCGAATCGAATGAGACCATCGGCATCAAAATCCGGCCCGAAAATCTGGAGATATGACAGTTTGAAAAATAAACCGACACCGTTTACGATGTAATGAACTGATATTTTAAATTGCTCTTAAACTTTTTGTAATTAACGAAATTTCAAAATTTAAAATGCTAAAAATATCTACGCATCCATGCGAATCGAATGAGACCATCGGCATCAAAATCCGGCCCGAAAATCTGGAGATATGACAGTTTGAAAAATAAACCGACACCGTTTACGATGTAATGAACTGATATTTTAAATTGCTCTTAAACTTTTTCTAATTAACGAAATTTTAAAATTTAAAATGCTAAAAATATCTACGCATCCATGCAAATCGAATGAGACCATCGGCATCAAAATCCGGCCCGAAAATCTGGAGATATGACAGTTTGAAAAATAAACCGACACCGTTTACGATGTAATGAACTGATATTTTAAATTGCTCTTAAACTTTTTGTAATTTACGAAATTTCAAAATTTAAAATGCTAAAAATATCTACGCATCCATGCGAATCGAATGAGACCATCGGCATCAAAATCCGGCCCGAAAATCTGGAGATATGACAGTTTGAAAAATAAACCGACACCGTTTACGATGTAATGAACTGATATTTTAAATTGCTCTTAAACTTTTTCTAATTAAAGAAATTTCAAAATTTAAAATTCTAAAAATATCTATATTTTCATGCGAATCGAATGAGACCATCGGCATCAAAATCCGGCCCGAAAATCTGGAGATATGACAGTTTGAAAAATAAACCGACACCGTTTACGATGTAATGAACTGATATTTTAAATTGCTCTTACACTTTTTCTAATTAACGAAATTTCAAAATTTAAAATGCTAAAAATATCTACGCATCCATGCGAATCGAATGAGACCATCGGCATCAAAATCCGGCCCGAAAATCTGGAGATATGACAGTTTGAAAAATAAACCGACACCGTTTACGATGTAATGAACTGATATTTTAAATTGCTCTTAAACTTTTTCTAATTAACGAAATTTCAAAATTTAAAATGCTAAAAATATCTACGCATCCATGCAAATCGAATGAGACCATCGGCATCAAAATCCGGCCCGAAAATCTGGAGATATGACAGTTTGAAAAATAAACCGACACCGTTTACGATGTAATGAACTGATATTTTAAATTGCTCTTAAACTTTTTCTAATTAACGAAATTTTAAAATTTAAAATGCTAAAAATATCTACGCATCCATGCAAATCGAATGAGACCATCGGCATCAAAATCCGGCCCGAAAATCTGGAGATATGACAGTTTGAAAAATAAACCGACACCGTTTACGATGTAATGAACTGATATTTTAAATTGCTCTTAAACTTTTTGTAATTTACGAAATTTCAAAATTTAAAATGCTAAAAATATCTACGCATCCATGCGAATCGAATGAGACCATCGGCATCAAAATCCGGCCCGAAAATCTGGAGATATGACAGTTTGAAAAATAAACCGACACCGTTTACGATGTAATGAACTGATATTTTAAATTGCTCTTAAACTTTTTCTAATTAAAGAAATTTCAAAATTTAAAATTCTAAAAATATCTATATTTTCATGCGAATCGAATGAGACCATCGGCATCAAAATCCGGCCTGAAAATCTGGAGATATGACAGTTTGAAAAATAAACCGACACCGTTTACGATGTAATGAACTGATATTTTAAATTGCTCTTAAACTTTTTCTAATTAACGAAATTTCAAAATTTAAAATGCTAAAAATATCTACGCATCCATGCAAATCGAATGAGACCATCGGCATCAAAATCCGGCCCGAAAATCTGGAGATATGACAGTTTGAAAAATAAACCGACACCGTTTACGATGTAATGAACTGATATTTTAAATTGCTCTTAAACTTTTTGTAATTAACGAAATTTCAAAATTTAAAATGCTAAAAATATCTACGCATCCATGCGAATCGAATGAGACCATCGGCATCAAAATCCGGCCCGAAAATCTGGAGATATGACAGTTTGAAAAATAAACCGACACCGTTTACGATGTAATGAACTGATATTTTAAATTGCTCTTACACTTTTTCTAATTAACGAAATTTCAAAATTTAAAATGCTAAAAATATCTACGCATCCATGCGAATCGAATGAGACCATCGGCATCAAAATCCGGCCCGAAAATCTGGAGATATGACAGTTTGAAAAATAAACCGACACCGTTTACGATGTAATGAACTGATATTTCAAATTGCTCTTAAACTTTTTCTAATTAACGAAATTTCAAAATTTAAAATGCTAAAAATATCTACGCATCCATGCAAATCGAATGAGACCATCGGCATCAAAATCCGGCCCGAAAATCTGGAGATATGACAGTTTGAAAAATAAACCGACACCGTTTACGATGTAATGAACTGATATTTTAAATTGCTCTTAAACTTTTTGTAATTAACGAAATTTCAAAATTTAAAATGCTAAAAATATCTACGCATCCATGCGAATCGAATGAGACCATCGGCATCAAAATCCGGCCCGAAAATCTGGAGATATGACAGTTTGAAAAATAAACCGACACCGTTTACGATGTAATGAACTGATATTTTAAATTGCTCTTAAACTTTTTGTAATTAACGAAATTTCAAAATTTAAAATGCTAAAAATATCTACGCATCCATGCGAATCGAATGAGACCATCGGCATCAAAATCCGGCCCGAAAATCTGGAGATATGACAGTTTGAAAAATAAACCGACACCGTTTACGATGTAATGAACTGATATTTTAAATTGCTCTTACACTTTTTCTAATTAACGAAATTTCAAAATTTAAAATGCTAAAAATATCTACGCATCCATGCGAATCGAATGAGACCATCGGCATCAAAATCCGGCCCGAAAATCTGGAGATATGACAGTTTGAAAAATAAACCGACACCGTTTACGATGTAATGAACTGATATTTTAAATTGCTCTTAAACTTTTTCTAATTAAAGAAATTTCAAAATTTAAAATTCTAAAAATATCTATATTTTCATGCGAATCGAATGAGACCATCGGCATCAAAATCCGGCCTGAAAATCTGGAGATATGACAGTTTGAAAAATAAACCGACACCGTTTACGATGTAATGAACTGATATTTTAAATTGCTCTTAAACTTTTTCTAATTAACGAAATTTCAAAATTTAAAATGCTAAAAATATCTACGCATCCATGCGAATCGAATGAGACCATCGGCATCAAAATCCGGCCCGAAAATCTGGAGATATGACAGTTTGAAAAATAAACCGACACCGTTTACGATGTAATGAACTGATATTTTAAATTGCTCTTAAACTTTTTCTAATTAAAGAAATTTCAAAATTTAAAATTCTAAAAATATCTATATTTTCATGCGAATCGAATGAGACCATCGGCATCAAAATCCGGCCTGAAAATCTGGAGATATGACAGTTTGAAAAATAAACCGACACCGTTTACGATGTAATGAACTGATATTTTAAATTGCTCTTAAACTTTTTCTAATTAAAGAAATTTCAAAATTTAAAATTCTAAAAATATCTATATTTTCATGCGAATCGAATGAGACCATCGGCATCAAAATCCGGCCCGAAAATCTGGAGATATGACAGTTTGAAAAATAAACCGACACCGTTTACGATGTAATGAACTGATATTTTAAATTGCTCTTAAACTTTTTGTAATTTACGAAATTTCAAAATTTAAAATGCTAAAAATATCTACGCATCCATGCGAATCGAATGAGACCATCGGCATCAAAATCCGGCCCGAAAATCTGGAGATATGACAGTTTGAAAAATAAACCGACACCGTTTACGATGTAATGAACTGATATTTTAAATTGCTCTTAAACTTTTTGTAATTAACGAAATTTCAAAATTTAAAATGCTAAAAATATCTACGCATCCATGCGAATCGAATGAGACCATCGGCATCAAAATCCGGCCCGAAAATCTGGAGATATGACAGTTTGAAAAATAAACCGACACCGTTTACGATGTAATGAACTGATATTTTAAATTGCTCTTACACTTTTTCTAATTAACGAAATTTCAAAATTTAAAATGCTAAAAATATCTACGCATCCATGCGAATCGAATGAGACCATCGGCATCAAAATCCGGCCCGAAAATCTGGAGATATGACAGTTTGAAAAATAAACCGACACCGTTTACGATGTAATGAACTGATATTTTAAATTGCTCTTAAACTTTTTCTAATTAACGAAATTTCAAAATTTAAAATGCTAAAAATATCTACGCATCCATGCAAATCGAATGAGACCATCGGCATCAAAATCCGGCCCGAAAATCTGGAGATATGACAGTTTGAAAAATAAACCGACACCGTTTACGATGTAATGAACTGATATTTTAAATTGCTCTTAAACTTTTTCTAATTAACGAAATTTTAAAATTTAAAATGCTAAAAATATCTACGCATCCATGCAAATCGAATGAGACCATCGGCATCAAAATCCGGCCCGAAAATCTGGAGATATGACAGTTTGAAAAATAAACCGACACCGTTTACGATGTAATGAACTGATATTTTAAATTGCTCTTAAACTTTTTGTAATTTACGAAATTTCAAAATTTAAAATGCTAAAAATATCTACGCATCCATGCGAATCGAATGAGACCATCGGCATCAAAATCCGGCCCGAAAATCTGGAGATATGACAGTTTGAAAAATAAACCGACACCGTTTACGATGTAATGAACTGATATTTTAAATTGCTCTTAAACTTTTTCTAATTAACGAAATTTCAAAATTTAAAATGCTAAAAATATCTACGCATCCATGCGAATCGAATGAGACCATCGGCATCAAAATCCGGCCCGAAAATCTGGAGATATGACAGTTTGAAAAATAAACCGACACCGTTTACGATGTAATGAACTGATATTTTAAATTGCTCTTACACTTTTTCTAATTAACGAAATTTCAAAATTTAAAATGCTAAAAATATCTACGCATCCATGCGAATCGAATGAGACCATCGGCATCAAAATCCGGCCCGAAAATCTGGAGATATGACAGTTTGAAAAATAAACCGACACCGTTTACGATGTAATGAACTGATATTTTAAATTGCTCTTAAACTTTTTCTAATTAACGAAATTTCAAAATTTAAAATGCTAAAAATATCTACGCATCCATGCAAATCGAATGAGACCATCGGCATCAAAATCCGGCCCGAAAATCTGGAGATATGACAGTTTGAAAAATAAACCGACACCGTTTACGATGTAATGAACTGATATTTTAAATTGCTCTTAAACTTTTTCTAATTAACGAAATTTTAAAATTTAAAATGCTAAAAATATCTACGCATCCATGCAAATCGAATGAGACCATCGGCATCAAAATCCGGCCCGAAAATCTGGAGATATGACAGTTTGAAAAATAAACCGACACCGTTTACGATGTAATGAACTGATATTTTAAATTGCTCTTAAACTTTTTGTAATTTACGAAATTTCAAAATTTAAAATGCTAAAAATATCTACGCATCCATGCGAATCGAATGAGACCATCGGCATCAAAATCCGGCCCGAAAATCTGGAGATATGACAGTTTGAAAAATAAACCGACACCGTTTACGATGTAATGAACTGATATTTTAAATTGCTCTTAAACTTTTTGTAATTAACGAAATTTCAAAATTTAAAATGCTAAAAATATCTACGCATCCATGCGAATCGAATGAGACCATCGGCATCAAAATCCGGCCCGAAAATCTGGAGATATGACAGTTTGAAAAATAAACCGACACCGTTTACGATGTAATGAACTGATATTTTAAATTGCTCTTACACTTTTTCTAATTAACGAAATTTCAAAATTTAAAATGCTAAAAATATCTACGCATCCATGCGAATCGAATGAGACCATCGGCATCAAAATCCGGCCCGAAAATCTGGAGATATGACAGTTTGAAAAATAAACCGACACCGTTTACGATGTAATGAACTGATATTTTAAATTGCTCTTAAACTTTTTCTAATTAACGAAATTTCAAAATTTAAAATGCTAAAAATATCTACGCATCCATGCAAATCGAATGAGACCATCGGCATCAAAATCCGGCCCGAAAATCTGGAGATATGACAGTTTGAAAAATAAACCGACACCGTTTACGATGTAATGAACTGATATTTTAAATTGCTCTTAAACTTTTTCTAATTAACGAAATTTCAAAATTTAAAATGCTAAAAATATCTACGCATCCATGCAAATCGAATGAGACCATCGGCATCAAAATCCGGCCCGAAAATCTGGAGATATGACAGTTTGAAAAATAAACCGACACCGTTTACGATGTAATGAACTGATATTTTAAATTGCTCTTAAACTTTTTCTAATTAAAGAAATTTCAAAATTTAAAATTCTAAAAATATCTATATTTTCATGCGAATCGAATGAGACCATCGGCATCAAAATCCGGCCTGAAAATCTGGAGATATGACAGTTTGAAAAATAAACCGACACCGTTTACGATGTAATGAACTGATATTTTAAATTGCTCTTAAACTTTTTCTAATTAACGAAATTTCAAAATTTAAAATGCTAAAAATATCTACGCATCCATGCAAATCGAATGAGACCATCGGCATCAAAATCCGGCCTGAAAATCTGGAGATATGACAGTTTGAAAAATAAACCGACACCGTTTACGATGTAATGAACTGATATTTTAAATTGCTCTTAAACTTTTTCTAATTAACGAAATTTCAAAATTTAAAATGCTAAAAATATCTACGCATCCATGCGAATCGAATGAGACCATCGGCATCAAAATCCGGCCCGAAAATCTGGAGATATGACAGTTTGAAAAATAAACCGACACTGTTTACAATGTAATGAACTGATATTTTAAATTGCTCTTAAACTTTTTCTAATTAACGAAATTTCAAAATTTAAAATGCTAAAAATATCTACGCATCCATGCAAATCGAATGAGACCATCGGCATCAAAATCCGGCCCGAAAATCTGGAGATATGACAGTTTGAAAAATAAACCGACACCGTTTACGATGTAATGAACTGATATTTTAAATTGCTCTTAAACTTTTTCTAATTAAAGAAATTTCAAAATTTAAAATTCTAAAAATATCTATATTTTCATGCGAATCGAATGAGACCATCGGCATCAAAATCCGGCCTGAAAATCTGGAGATATGACAGTTTGAAAAATAAACCGACACCGTTTACGATGTAATGAACTGATATTTTAAATTGCTCTTAAACTTTTTCTAATTAACGAAATTTCAAAATTTAAAATGCTAAAAATATCTACGCATCCATGCAAATCGAATGAGACCATCGGCATCAAAATCCGGCCCGAAAATCTGGAGATATGACAGTTTGAAAAATAAACCGACACCGTTTACGATGTAATGAACTGATATTTTAAATTGCTCTTAAACTTTTTGTAATTTACGAAATTTCAAAATTTAAAATGCTAAAAATATCTACGCATCCATGCGAATCGAATGAGACCATCGGCATCAAAATCCGGCCCGAAAATCTGGAGATATGACAGTTTGAAAAATAAACCGACACCGTTTACGATGTAATGAACTGATATTTTAAATTGCTCTTAAACTTTTTGTAATTAACGAAATTTCAAAATTTAAAATGCTAAAAATATCTACGCATCCATGCGAATCGAATGAGACCATCGGCATCAAAATCCGGCCCGAAAATCTGGAGATATGACAGTTTGAAAAATAAACCGACACCGTTTACGATGTAATGAACTGATATTTTAAATTGCTCTTACACTTTTTCTAATTAACGAAATTTCAAAATTTAAAATGCTAAAAATATCTACGCATCCATGCGAATCGAATGAGACCATCGGCATCAAAATCCGGCCCGAAAATCTGGAGATATGACAGTTTGAAAAATAAACCGACACCGTTTACGATGTAATGAACTGATATTTTAAATTGCTCTTAAACTTTTTCTAATTAACGAAATTTCAAAATTTAAAATGCTAAAAATATCTACGCATCCATGCAAATCGAATGAGACCATCGGCATCAAAATCCGGCCCGAAAATCTGGAGATATGACAGTTTGAAAAATAAACCGACACCGTTTACGATGTAATGAACTGATATTTTAAATTGCTCTTAAACTTTTTCTAATTAACGAAATTTCAAAATTTAAAATGCTAAAAATATCTACGCATCCATGCAAATCGAATGAGACCATCGGCATCAAAATCCGGCCCGAAAATCTGGAGATATGACAGTTTGAAAAATAAACCGACACCGTTTACGATGTAATGAACTGATATTTTAAATTGCTCTTAAACTTTTTCTAATTAAAGAAATTTCAAAATTTAAAATTCTAAAAATATCTATATTTTCATGCGAATCGAATGAGACCATCGGCATCAAAATCCGGCCTGAAAATCTGGAGATATGACAGTTTGAAAAATAAACCGACACTGTTTACAATGTAATGAACTGATATTTTAAATTGCTCTTAAACTTTTTCTAATTAACGAAATTTCAAAATTTAAAATGCTAAAAATATCTACGCATCCATGCAAATCGAATGAGACCATCGGCATCAAAATCCGGCCCGAAAATCTGGAGATATGACAGTTTGAAAAATAAACCGACACCGTTTACGATGTAATGAACTGATATTTTAAATTGCTCTTAAACTTTTTCTAATTAAAGAAATTTCAAAATTTAAAATTCTAAAAATATCTATATTTTCATGCGAATCGAATGAGACCATCGGCATCAAAATCCGGCCTGAAAATCTGGAGATATGACAGTTTGAAAAATAAACCGACACCGTTTACGATGTAATGAACTGATATTTTAAATTGCTCTTAAACTTTTTCTAATTAACGAAATTTCAAAATTTAAAATGCTAAAAATATCTACGCATCCATGCAAATCGAATGAGACCATCGGCATCAAAATCCGGCCCGAAAATCTGGAGATATGACAGTTTGAAAAATAAACCGACACCGTTTACGATGTAATGAACTGATATTTTAAATTGCTCTTAAACTTTTTGTAATTTACGAAATTTCAAAATTTAAAATGCTAAAAATATCTACGCATCCATGCGAATCGAATGAGACCATCGGCATCAAAATCCGGCCCGAAAATCTGGAGATATGACAGTTTGAAAAATAAACCGACACCGTTTACGATGTAATGAACTGATATTTTAAATTGCTCTTAAACTTTTTGTAATTAACGAAATTTCAAAATTTAAAATGCTAAAAATATCTACGCATCCATGCGAATCGAATGAGACCATCGGCATCAAAATCCGGCCCGAAAATCTGGAGATATGACAGTTTGAAAAATAAACCGACACCGTTTACGATGTAATGAACTGATATTTTAAATTGCTCTTACACTTTTTCTAATTAACGAAATTTCAAAATTTAAAATGCTAAAAATATCTACGCATCCATGCGAATCGAATGAGACCATCGGCATCAAAATCCGGCCCGAAAATCTGGAGATATGACAGTTTGAAAAATAAACCGACACCGTTTACGATGTAATGAACTGATATTTTAAATTGCTCTTAAACTTTTTCTAATTAACGAAATTTCAAAATTTAAAATGCTAAAAATATCTACGCATCCATGCAAATCGAATGAGACCATCGGCATCAAAATCCGGCCCGAAAATCTGGAGATATGACAGTTTGAAAAATAAACCGACACCGTTTACGATGTAATGAACTGATATTTTAAATTGCTCTTAAACTTTTTCTAATTAACGAAATTTCAAAATTTAAAATGCTAAAAATATCTACGCATCCATGCAAATCGAATGAGACCATCGGCATCAAAATCCGGCCCGAAAATCTGGAGATATGACAGTTTGAAAAATAAACCGACACCGTTTACGATGTAATGAACTGATATTTTAAATTGCTCTTAAACTTTTTCTAATTAAAGAAATTTCAAAATTTAAAATTCTAAAAATATCTATATTTTCATGCGAATCGAATGAGACCATCGGCATCAAAATCCGGCCTGAAAATCTGGAGATATGACAGTTTGAAAAATAAACCGACACCGTTTACGATGTAATGAACTGATATTTTAAATTGCTCTTAAACTTTTTCTAATTAACGAAATTTCAAAATTTAAAATGCTAAAAATATCTACGCATCCATGCAAATCGAATGAGACCATCGGCATCAAAATCCGGCCTGAAAATCTGGAGATATGACAGTTTGAAAAATAAACCGACACCGTTTACGATGTAATGAACTGATATTTTAAATTGCTCTTAAACTTTTTCTAATTAACGAAATTTCAAAATTTAAAATGCTAAAAATATCTACGCATCCATGCGAATCGAATGAGACCATCGGCATCAAAATCCGGCCCGAAAATCTGGAGATATGACAGTTTGAAAAATAAACCGACACTGTTTACAATGTAATGAACTGATATTTTAAATTGCTCTTAAACTTTTTCTAATTAACGAAATTTCAAAATTTAAAATGCTAAAAATATCTACGCATCCATGCAAATCGAATGAGACCATCGGCATCAAAATCCGGCCCGAAAATCTGGAGATATGACAGTTTGAAAAATAAACCGACACCGTTTACGATGTAATGAACTGATATTTTAAATTGCTCTTAAACTTTTTCTAATTAAAGAAATTTCAAAATTTAAAATTCTAAAAATATCTATATTTTCATGCGAATCGAATGAGACCATCGGCATCAAAATCCGGCCTGAAAATCTGGAGATATGACAGTTTGAAAAATAAACCGACACCGTTTACGATGTAATGAACTGATATTTTAAATTGCTCTTAAACTTTTTCTAATTAACGAAATTTCAAAATTTAAAATGCTAAAAATATCTACGCATCCATGCAAATCGAATGAGACCATCGGCATCAAAATCCGGCCCGAAAATCTGGAGATATGACAGTTTGAAAAATAAACCGACACCGTTTACGATGTAATGAACTGATATTTTAAATTGCTCTTAAACTTTTTGTAATTAACGAAATTTCAAAATTTAAAATGCTAAAAATATCTACGCATCCATGCGAATCGAATGAGACCATCGGCATCAAAATCCGGCCCGAAAATCTGGAGATATGACAGTTTGAAAAATAAACCGACACCGTTTACGATGTAATGAACTGATATTTTAAATTGCTCTTACACTTTTTCTAATTAACGAAATTTCAAAATTTAAAATGCTAAAAATATCTACGCATCCATGCGAATCGAATGAGACCATCGGCATCAAAATCCGGCCCGAAAATCTGGAGATATGACAGTTTGAAAAATAAACCGACACCGTTTACGATGTAATGAACTGATATTTTAAATTGCTCTTAAACTTTTTCTAATTAAAGAAATTTCAAAATTTAAAATTCTAAAAATATCTATATTTTCATGCGAATCGATTGAGACCATCGGCATCAAAATCCGGCCTGAAAATCTGGAGATATGACAGTTTGAAAAATAAACCGACACCGTTTACGATGTAATGAACTGATATTTTAAATTGCTCTTAAACTTTTTCTAATTAACGAAATTTCAAAATTTAAAATGCTAAAAATATCTACGCATCCATGCGAATCGAATGAGACCATCGGCATCAAAATCCGGCCCGAAAATCTGGAGATATGACAGTTTGAAAAATAAACCGACACTGTTTACAATGTAATGAACTGATATTTTAAATTGCTCTTAAACTTTTTCTAATTAACGAAATTTCAAAATTTAAAATGCTAAAAATATCTACGCATCCATGCGAATCGAATGAAACCATCGGCATCAAAATCCGGCCCGAAAATCTGGAGATATGACAGTTTGAAAAATAAACCGACACTGTTTACAATGTAATGAACTGATATTTTAAATTGCTCTTAAACTTTTTCTAATTAACGAAATTTCAAAATTTAAAATGCTAAAAATATCTACGCATCCATGCGAATCGAATGAGACCATCGGCATCAAAATCCGGCCCGAAAATCTGGAGATATGACAGTTTGAAAAATAAACCGACACTGTTTACGATGTAATGAACTGATATTTTAAATTGCTCTTAAACTTTTTCTAATTAACGAAATTTCAAAATTTAAAATGCTAAAAATATCTACGCATCCATGCAAATCGAATGAGACCATCGGCATCAAAATCCGGCCCGAAAATCTGGAGATATGACAGTTTGAAAAATAAACCGACACTGTTTACAATGTAATGAACTGATATTTTAAATTGCTCTTAAACTTTTTCTAATTAACGAAATTTCAAAATTTAAAATGCTAAAAATATCTACGCATCCATGCGAATCGAATGAGACCATCGGCATCAAAATCCGGCCCGAAAATCTGGAGATATGACAGTTTGAAAAATAAACCGACACTGTTTACAATGTAATGAACTGATATTTTAAATTGCTCTTAAACTTTTTCTAATTAACGAAATTTCAAAATTTAAAATGCTAAAAATATCTACGCATCCATGCAAATCGAATGAGACCATCGGCATCAAAATCCGGCCCGAAAATCTGGAGATATGACAGTTTGAAAAATAAACCGACACCGTTTACGATGTAATGAACTGATATTTTAAATTGCTCTTAAACTTTTTCTAATTAAAGAAATTTCAAAATTTAAAATTCTAAAAATATCTATATTTTCATGCGAATCGAATGAGACCATCGGCATCAAAATCCGGCCTGAAAATCTGGAGATATGACAGTTTGAAAAATAAACCGACACCGTTTACGATGTAATGAACTGATATTTTAAATTGCTCTTAAACTTTTTCTAATTAACGAAATTTCAAAATTTAAAATGCTAAAAATATCTACGCATCCATGCAAATCGAATGAGACCATCGGCATCAAAATCCGGCCCGAAAATCTGGAGATATGACAGTTTGAAAAATAAACCGACACCGTTTACGATGTAATGAACTGATATTTTAAATTGCTCTTAAACTTTTTGTAATTAACGAAATTTCAAAATTTAAAATGCTAAAAATATCTACGCATCCATGCGAATCGAATGAGACCATCGGCATCAAAATCCGGCCCGAAAATCTGGAGATATGACAGTTTGAAAAATAAACCGACACCGTTTACGATGTAATGAACTGATATTTTAAATTGCTCTTACACTTTTTCTAATTAACGAAATTTCAAAATTTAAAATGCTAAAAATATCTACGCATCCATGCGAATCGAATGAGACCATCGTCATCAAAATCCGGCCCGAAAATCTGGAGATATGACAGTTTGAAAAATAAACCGACACCGTTTACGATGTAATGAACTGATATTTTAAATTGCTCTTAAACTTTTTCTAATTAAAGAAATTTCAAAATTTAAAATTCTAAAAATATCTATATTTTCATGCGAATCGAATGAGACCATCGGCATCAAAATCCGGCCTGAAAATCTGGAGATATGACAGTTTGAAAAATAAACCGACACCGTTTACGATGTAATGAACTGATATTTTAAATTGCTCTTAAACTTTTTCTAATTAAAGAAATTTCAAAATTTAAAATTCTAAAAATATCTATATTTTCATGCGAATCGATTGAGACCATCGGCATCAAAATCCGGCCTGAAAATCTGGAGATATGACAGTTTGAAAAATAAACCGACACCGTTTACGATGTAATGAACTGATATTTTAAATTGCTCTTAAACTTTTTCTAATTAACGAAATTTCAAAATTTAAAATGCTAAAAATATCTACGCATCCATGCGAATCGAATGAGACCATCGGCATCAAAATCCGGCCCGAAAATCTGGAGATATGACAGTTTGAAAAATAAACCGACACTGTTTACAATGTAATGAACTGATATTTTAAATTGCTCTTAAACTTTTTCTAATTAACGAAATTTCAAAATTTAAAATGCTAAAAATATCTACGCATCCATGCGAATCGAATGAGACCATCGGCATCAAAATCCGGCCCGAAAATCTGGAGATATGACAGTTTGAAAAATAAACCGACACCGTTTACGATGTAATGAACTGATATTTTAAATTGCTCTTACACTTTTTCTAATTAACGAAATTTCAAAATTTAAAATGCTAAAAATATCTACGCATCCATGCGAATCGAATGAGACCATCGTCATCAAAATCCGGCCCGAAAATCTGGAGATATGACAGTTTGAAAAATAAACCGACACCGTTTACGATGTAATGAACTGATATTTTAAATTGCTCTTAAACTTTTTGTAATTAACGAAATTTCAAAATTTAAAATGCTAAAAATATCTACGCATCCATGCGAATCGAATGAGACCATCGGCATCAAAATCCGGCCCGAAAATCTGGAGATATGACAGTTTGAAAAATAAACCGACACCGTTTACGATGTAATGAACTGATATTTTAAATTGCTCTTACACTTTTTCTAATTAACGAAATTTCAAAATTTAAAATGCTAAAAATATCTACGCATCCATGCGAATCGAATGAGACCATCGTCATCAAAATCCGGCCCGAAAATCTGGAGATATGACAGTTTGAAAAATAAACCGACACCGTTTACGATGTAATGAACTGATATTTTAAATTGCTCTTAAACTTTTTCTAATTAAAGAAATTTCAAAATTTAAAATTCTAAAAATATCTATATTTTCATGCGAATCGAATGAGACCATCGGCATCAAAATCCGGCCTGAAAATCTGGAGATATGACAGTTTGAAAAATAAACCGACACCGTTTACGATGTAATGAACTGATATTTTAAATTGCTCTTAAACTTTTTCTAATTAAAGAAATTTCAAAATTTAAAATTCTAAAAATATCTATATTTTCATGCGAATCGATTGAGACCATCGGCATCAAAATCCGGCCTGAAAATCTGGAGATATGACAGTTTGAAAAATAAACCGACACCGTTTACGATGTAATGAACTGATATTTTAAATTGCTCTTAAACTTTTTCTAATTAACGAAATTTCAAAATTTAAAATGCTAAAAATATCTACGCATCCATGCGAATCGAATGAGACCATCGGCATCAAAATCCGGCCCGAAAATCTGGAGATATGACAGTTTGAAAAATAAACCGACACTGTTTACAATGTAATGAACTGATATTTTAAATTGCTCTTAAACTTTTTCTAATTAACGAAATTTCAAAATTTAAAATGCTAAAAATATCTACGCATCCATGCGAATCGAATGAGACCATCGGCATCAAAATCCGGCCCGAAAATCTGGAGATATGACAGTTTGAAAAATAAACCGACACTGTTTACAATGTAATGAACTGATATTTTAAATTGCTCTTAAACTTTTTCTAATTAACGAAATTTCAAAATTTAAAATGCTAAAAATATCTACGCATCCATGCGAATCGAATGAGACCATCGGCATCAAAATCCGGCCCGAAAATCTGGAGATATGACAGTTTGAAAAATAAACCGACACTGTTTACAATGTAATGAACTGATATTTTAAATTGCTCTTAAACTTTTTCTAATTAACGAAATTTCAAAATTTAAAATGCTAAAAATATCTACGCATCCATGCGAATCGAATGAGACCATCGGCATCAAAATCCGGCCCGAAAATCTGGAGATATGACAGTTTGAAAAATAAACCGACACCGTTTACGATGTAATGAACTGATATTTTAAATTGCTCTTAAACTTTTTCTAATTAACGAAATTTCAAAATTTAAAATGCTAAAAATATCTACGCATCCATGCGAATCGAATGAGACCATCGGCATCAAAATCCGGCCTGAAAATCTGGAGATATGACAGTTTGAAAAATAAACCGACACCGTTTACGATGTAATGAACTGATATTTTAAATTGCTCTTAAACTTTTTCTAATTAACGAAATTTCAAAATTTAAAATGCTAAAAATATTTACGCATCCATGCGAATCGAATGAGACCATCGGCATCAAAATCCGGCCCGAAAATCTGGAGATATGACAGTTTGAAAAATAAACCGACACCGTTTACGATGTAATGAACTGATATTTTAAATTGCTCTTAAACTTTTTCTAATTAACGAAATTTCAAAATTTAAAATGCTAAAAATATCTACGCATCCATGCAAATCGAATGAGACCATCGGCATCAAAATCCGGCCCGAAAATCTGGAGATATGACAGTTTGAAAAATAAACCGACACCGTTTACGATGTAATGAACTGATATTTTAAATTGCTCTTAAACTTTTTCTAATTAAAGAAATTTCAAAATTTAAAATTCTAAAAATATCTATATTTTCATGCGAATCGAATGAGACCATCGGCATCAAAATCCGGCCTGAAAATCTAGAGATATGACAGTTTGAAAAATAAACCGACACCGTTTACGATGTAATGAACTGATATTTTAAATTGCTCTTAAACTTTTTCTAATTAACGAAATTTCAAAATTTAAAATGCTAAAAATATCTACGCATCCATGCGAATCGAATGAGACCATCGGCATCAAAATCCGGCCCGAAAATCTGGAGATATGACAGTTTGAAAAATAAACCGACACTGTTTACAATGTAATGAACTGATATTTTAAATTGCTCTTAAACTTTTTCTAATTAACGAAATTTCAAAATTTAAAATGCTAAAAATATCTACGCATCCATGCGAATCGAATGAGACCATCGGCATCAAAATCCGGCCCGAAAATCTGGAGATATGACAGTTTGAAAAATAAACCGACACCGTTTACGATGTAATGAACTGATATTTTAAATTGCTCTTAAACTTTTTCTAATTAACGAAATTTCAAAATTTAAAATGCTAAAAATATCTACGCATCCATGCGAATCGAATGAGACCATCGGCATCAAAATCCGGCCCGAAAATCTGGAGATATGACAGTTTGAAAAATAAACCGACACCGTTTACGATGTAATGAACTGATATTTTAAATTGCTCTTAAACTTTTTCTAATTAACGAAATTTCAAAATTTAAAATGCTAAAAATATCTACGCATCCATGCAAATCGAATGAGACCATCGGCATCAAAATCCGGCCCGAAAATCTGGAGATATGACAGTTTGAAAAATAAACCGACACCGTTTACGATGTAATGAACTGATATTTTAAATTGCTCTTAAACTTTTTCTAATTAAAGAAATTTCAAAATTTAAAATTCTAAAAATATCTATATTTTCATGCGAATCGAATGAGACCATCGGCATCAAAATCCGGCCTGAAAATCTGGAGATATGACAGTTTGAAAAATAAACCGACACCGTTTACGATGTAATGAACTGATATTTTAAATTGCTCTTAAACTTTTTCTAATTAACGAAATTTCAAAATTTAAAATGCTAAAAATATCTACGCATCCATGCGAATCGAATGAGACCATCGGCATCAAAATCCGGCCCGAAAATCTGGAGATATGACAGTTTGAAAAATAAACCGACACTGTTTACAATGTAATGAACTGATATTTTAAATTGCTCTTAAACTTTTTCTAATTAACGAAATTTCAAAATTTAAAATGCTAAAAATGTCTACGCATCCATGCGAATCGAATGAGACCATCGGCATCAAAATCCGGCCCGAAAATCTGGAGATATGACAGTTTGAAAAATAAACCGACACCGTTTACGATGTAATGAACTGATATTTTAAATTGCTCTTAAACTTTTTCTAATTAACGAAATTTCAAAATTTAAAATGCTAAAAATATCTACGCATCCATGCGAATCGAATGAGACCATCGGCATCAAAATCCGGCCTGAAAATCTGGAGATATGACAGTTTGAAAAATAAACCGACACCGTTTACGATGTAATGAACTGATATTTTAAATTGCTCTTAAACTTTTTCTAATTAACGAAATTTCAAAATTTAAAATGCTAAAAATATTTACGCATCCATGCGAATCGAATGAGACCATCGGCATCAAAATCCGGCCCGAAAATCTGGAGATATGACAGTTTGAAAAATAAACCGACACCGTTTACGATGTAATGAACTGATATTTTAAATTGCTCTTAAACTTTTTCTAATTAACGAAATTTCAAAATTTAAAATGCTAAAAATATCTACGCATCCATGCGACTGTAGAAGCAAACCGATTCCAAACGCGCTCTACTGACAAACCTCGATTTTTTGGGGGTGTTCCGGTGCACGGACAAAAACAATTATTTTTCATAATTCGTGCAATAGATACCAAAAATGCATTTATGACTCAAAAATAATATTTTCAATACGTACGGGCACGGAAAAGGACACACAAACTTGCGAAAACAGTGGTGCGCGTTTGGAATAGAATGAACGAACAGTACCTCCCCTTTTCCTGTTGGACGCAAGTTTTTTTCGCGCAAATATCTCAAGGACGCGGACTCAGAAAATGGTAACGACGAGGTGCACATTTTCTTTTACAACATTTTTTTTTTTTTTGGAAATTTGTTGTTTGTAGTCTGTGTTTTTATTTAATTTTCAAGATAATGAAAATGGTCATAAGTTTGTGCAGAATTCCGGATAATCGTGGATTATGCTAAAGCTGACATTTTGCATTTTCAGAGTTTTACAACTGATCAGATGATGTTTTCACTGACTAGGGAAGTCATTTGAAGTTTACCCAAACAATCGGTCGAAATGAGGTTGAAATGAACGGTGAAGATCAGAACTATGAGTTCTGAAAAAATTAGAGAAATAATACTTCGCGTAAATTAGAGAAATAATACTTCGCGAGAAAAAATTAGAGAAATAATACTTCGCGTCCATCTAAGTCTGATTTTTCAGTTTTTTAACGATTATTATTAAGTTTCTTATCATTTTCAATAATTTTCTATAATAGTTAAATCACATTTTTTATTGTCTTTAAAATGAGCTATAAAACTTTAAATTTGGTCGAGTCGTTCACGAGTTACAGTTATTCAAGCTTGTCAACTTCAGTCTGCACACCATACACACACCACATATCCTACACGCATACGTGACGTCACATGAGCATATCTCAGGCATACCTTCGTATTGTACTCTAATTTTTTCAGAACTCATAGTTCTGATCTTCACCGTTCATTTAAACCTCATTTCGACCGATTGTTTGGGTAAACTTCAAATGACTTCCCTAGTGAAATTCAGGAATTTAGAGAAAAGCTGAGATAATTTGCTAACACATTTAAAGATAGCGTGCTATTAATATTTTTCGAATTTGCCCAAAAATAGACTTTAACAGAAAATTCTACCGTTTTTCAATTTTTTAGATAGATTTTGCTATTGTTTTATATCGTTTAACATTTTCCACATGAAAAGGCGTCAATTTTTCCTTTTTTATCAATATTTTTCAGAATGAACAATTTAACACTTGGAGACGAAACAGAGCACCAGTTTTGGGATTGGAATTTTTCAGAAGGACGATGTCGTCTTTCATTTTATTTTAGAGGCTTAGAATGGTTCGTAAGATCAAATTTTAAATATAAAATGTGTTTTTTAATTTTCTAAGGCAAGATTCCTCTCAAAATATTTGTAAAAACTCAGATTTTTAAAAATAAATTAAAAATCAAGCGGGACATCAGTTAAATCTTAACACCGGGGTTCGAACCCCAATCTCTTAAGTTTCAGCATGCTATTTTTTCTACATTCGTAGTCTTTGTTTACAAATTAGATAAAAAGTGGTGAATTGAAATAACAATTCTTTTAGGGATGTATTGCCAAGTTTAGTGACAAGCGACGATGATTCAGACGAATATGTGACTGTTGATGTTGAGTGCATGTATGAGCATAGAATGTCGAATTTATGGTCAATCGATGCTGAAATTGAAGTCGGCGTTGAGATTAGAAATTATGAAACGATTGAGAAAACGATGAATCTTCATTTCAATAGTGGTGATTTATGCTTCAATTTCGGAAGATTCATAACATGTCGAAGGAAGATGGATGATCCTGAAATTACTATTACTTCTGATGTTCACATTATTTCATCTTTTGGGATTCAACTTTTCCCAAAACTGTCATTTTACACTCCTCAAAATACGGAGTCTGAAATTGAGCTTCATGTGGAAAATTCAAAGCTTTATGTTGACAAAAATGTTGGTATTTTCTTGAAAGTTAAAGGAGGGTTTTACGGAGATTATGAATGCGCCTGGGATGAAAATAGGCTTCAGACTCATTCCAAATCAGTTTTTAAAATTTTCTAAAACCGCTTAGAAGCCGAGAAAACACTCCTCAAAACAATGGCCTAGAAAAAAGGGCCACCGGCGAAAACTAGTCCGCAGGCATGAAAAGTCCAAAGAAAACGTAAATTAAGATGAAAAAACATTAAAAAGGACTGCTATAAGCATTCTGCATAACTATTTATTGACGAAACACGAAAAAAGCTCATAGGAAAAAGTTCGGCCAGGTGACCCTTTTTTCTAGGCCATTGTTTTGAGGCGTGTTTTCTCGGCTTCTAGGTGGTTTTAGAAAATTTTAAATAGAGATTTGGAATTAGTCTGAAGCCTATTTTCTTCCCAGACGCATTCATAATCTCCGTAAAGCCCTCCTTTAATAAGGTTGTACAAACTGATAGACTGCATATAAATAGAAAAAGACGATTTCTATAATTTTCAGCTTCTTATTTCTTGCTCTCCGATTTTTCGAAAAATATTGTCAGATGGGAGGAATAAGATTGAACTCAAAGGAGTTGACCGGAGTGGCATCGAAGAATCTCTTCAAATACTGTACCGACAGAATGATATAATCATTTATTGTAGGTTTTTCTTTTCCAATTTTCATAAAATTTATCGCATGATTAGTTGATATTTAACAAACTTTCAATATTGAAATTTAAATTCGGTGAATTTCGCTAATATTTTTAAAAATTCTGAAAATCTCCATAATTCTAAAAATGTCATATTATTTTTTAAATTCTACAAAAAATGTCAACGTTTTCAGATGAAAATGTAGAAACAATTCTCAATTTCGCAGCAAAATATGAAATCGATTTTTTGGTGGGTAAATGTGAGGACTTTTTGATTTCAACAGATTCCTTTTTCTCAACTGTAAGAAAGCTAGAAATTGCTGATTGCTACAAACTATCAAAGCTGCAGGTAATTTCAATTTAAAAAGTGCATATTTCGGGCCGTCCGTAATACCGTAATCCAACAGTTGAAACATTTATTGAAAACTTCCGAAATTTAACAAAATAAAATTGCATATTGAAGATAAACTTTTGCCCCAATTTGTTATTTAATTACGTAACTTTCACAATTATCAAATTAAAAATCGATACTCGCGCGCAGACCATTACATGTAATTAAAGGTGTTAAAAATATGTAAAAATTGTGTCTATTGTGGAATTGGTATTTTTCCAAAAACCGCAGAGAAATTGAGCTTCAGAACAATGACCTAGAAAAATATGAAACCTGGCCGAACTTTTTCCTATGAGCTTTTTTCGTGTTGCGTTAATAAATAGTTAAACGGAATGCCGTCCTTTTTATGTTTTTTTCGTTTCAATTTTTTTTCTTCACTTTTTTTCTGGATTTTTTATGCCTGCGGACTAGTTTTCGCCGGCTGAACGTTTTTCCAGGCCATTGATTTGGAAATCATTTTTTCGGCTTCTAGTTTGTTTTAGAAAATTTTTAAAAAGAGACGGCCTTACATATTAAATAATATACAAATCGGAAGCAAAATGTTTTTATTGTGACATTGCCTAATATTAAATGTGTTCTGCACCTGACTAGGTATACGGTAGTTGTGAGTGCTAGTAATATTTTCACATTTTATTATCCACCTACGCATATACATTATATACTTTCCAAAAAACGTCTGACGCGAAAATAGGATTCCTAGTGAGTATTTCATTTACAGGAAGGAATAATAAACAAGTTGGCAGTGAACAGATACAATACAATTCTTGGCATAAGTATTGGAACAGTGAAGCATATTTTAAGAACGTGCAGTACTGACGAAGAAGATTGGGAGCCCGCAAAGAAAATGACAAGATGACAAACTGAATAATTATTCGGACTTAACTAAACGTTTCTTTTCTAATAATTCTATTTTTAATAACTTTTAATTATCTTATCCTTCTCTGATCCATTTTTTGCATCATTTAATCCGATAATTGTTTTAATATGAAATTTTTATTGCCTTTTTTGTAAGATTTTGTTTGTTAGTAATTTTTGTGATGCTCCAGGATGTGCTCCCTGGTGGCTGAATCATTTCCCCTCTCTCATATTTCAATATATATATATAAATCATTCTGAAAAACGTTACTTTTAATGAATTTCCAAATATGACCATGGTGATAAAATATAATTCCGAAAATTGTTAAGGTTCCTTTAAAATTTCATCGACTTTTCAGAAAAAATATTTTCTAAAATCGGATTCGGTTAAGCGTTGATCGCAAACTATTAGAAAAAAACAAAAGCGTTGGAAAGTCCGAAGGCAATTAAAAATACTGGATTTTGATCCAATCTCAAAAATGCCTATACCCTTGGATAGGAAATCGTGTGTAGATGTCAAAAAAATTTTGAATTTCAATTAATTTTTCGTGTAGTTATGCTCCATTTAAATTTTGAGAAGTGCTATTATCTTCTGGCCTAGTTAAAAGTCCGAAGGATCGCCAGTCCAAGACGTCTGTCTCGTTGGGGTGGTGTATTGTAAGAACAAGAAAATCCCACAAGTTCTTTATTAGAGGATTCCTCAGACAGCCGATCTTCATGGCTGTCTACCACCAAGAGTGAAAAATACAGGGGCGTTATCTAGCTCCTCTTCTGTCAAGAGTATAGAAGCAACAATAGATTTTAGGAATGTTGATGGTACATCACACATTCAATGTATGACAAAAAGATAGTATGTGTAATCATAAATATTTAAATATGAGAGAGGGGAAATGGTGCAGCCACCAGGGAGGGCTCCCTGGAGCATCACAAGAGATACAATCAAAATCTTACAATGAAGGCAATAAAAATTTCAGAAATATAAAAAAAATTATTAAAAATTATCGGATTAAATTATGCAAAAAATGGATCAGAGAACGGTCAGAAATTAAAATTTTTTAAAAAATAGAATTATTAGAAAAGAAAAGTTTAGGAAAGTCCAAATAATTGCTCAATTTGTCATTTTGGCCTTTTGGCTGCAGGCTCCGAATCTTCTTCATCAGTACTGCGCAGTCTTAAAAGATGCTTCATTGTTTCATCACTCATTCCAAAAATTGTATTGTTTCTTTTATCTGCCAACATGTTCAATATTCCTTCCTGCAAATGAAAATATCGATTTTTACTTAATAATTATGAAGATTAGGTAATCAACAAATTGGAACAAAAGTTCATATTCAATATGCAATTTTATTTGATTAAATTTCATACGTTTTCAATAAATTCTTCTGTTGGATTACGGTATTACGGTGGACACCTAATTTGCACATTTTAAATTGAAATTACCTGCAGCTTTGATAGGTTGTAGAATTCGGCAATTCCTAGTTTTCGAAAAATTGACAAAGAGGAATCTGTTGAAATCAAAAAGTCCTCACATTCATCCACCAAAAAATCAATTTTATATTTTGTTGCGAAATTGAGAATTGATTCTAGATTTCTATCTGAAAACGTTGACATTTTTAATTTTTAGAAATTTACAGAATTTCAAAAGTTGTTTGAAATTTTTAAAATTTTAAAAATATTAAAAGCTTTAAACGTTAGTTAATGAAAATGTGAAAAGAAAAACCTACCATTAATCGTTTCATTATTCTGTCGGTACAGTATTTGAAGAGATTCTTCGATGCCACTCCGGTCAACTCCTTTGAGTTCAATCTTATTCTTTCCATCTGACAATATTTTTCGAAAAATCGGAGAGCAAGAAATAAGAAGCTGGAAATTATAGAAATCGCAATTTTTTTTATTAAAAGGCAGTATGTCAGTTTGTATAATCCTATTCACTTTCAAATTAAAATTCTTTTTTTCAACAATCCAATGCAATCCACAAAAAAAGTTTGTATTGTCAAGGTGAATTTTCTTGACCGCTCATTTTGAGCCGCTCAGATTTTCAGACAAGAATTAAAAGAAACATTTATTGTAATAAAAATGCTTAGATTTTTTTCTAAATGCATAAAAATTAGTTTGTCAATGTGGTAAGTCATCTGTTTCAATTCTACAATTTTAAAGAGTTATTTTTTAATTTTTAAAATTGATTTAAAAATTTTCTAAATTGTTTTGTGAATAAGAGTAGATGTCTCAGAAAGTCGAACATACTGTGGCACAGTTGCACCAACGTGAAGCTAAATCGCATTTTTTCAATCGCATATTTTTGCATGAAGGGTACCTAGGCCCCCCTTAGAAAAAAATATATAATTTATTTGGCCACGCCCCCTTTAACCTTGTGAAAAAAATCCGGGTGGCCCCAAAATCGAAATTTTTAGTTTTAAAGATAAAATCAAAATCTCGTCGGAAATGGATTACCCGCACATTTTTGAGTATTTTTTATGTTAACACCTAATTTCCAGCTCGTCGGCATCATGCCGAAAATTTTATTTTTCTGAAAAAGTGTTCCAATTTTTCCCATTTTTCGATATGATGAAGTACTTGGCCCCGAATGGAAATATGGAAATTTTTAATCCTTATGATGTTTTTCATCAAATTCCATGTTGATTTAGCGGAATCTCTGTAACCTTTTTGGGGTTTCAGGGCAAAATAGGCGAGATTTTAGCAAAATTCCAAAGGGTCCCCCCCCTGGAATAAAAAATCGAAAATTTTAAAATCTCCACATATTATCAGAGGGAGTCTTACTAATAAATATCTAGTGTTTCCAAAAATATTAGCCATCTTGTGGACCTATGGGCCGCGTGGCAACAGCTCAAAAAACCTTCATTCAATATCGCGATTTCCAATACAGGCAACAGTTTGTTCAAGTACTTCATCATATCGAAAAATGGGAAAAACTGGAAAATTTGGACCACTTTTTCAGATAAATCAAATTTTCGGCATGATGCCGACGAGCTGGAAATTAGGTGTCAACATGAAAAATACTCAAAAATGTGCGGGTCATCCATTTCCGAAGAGATTTTGATTTTATCTTTAAAACTAAAAATTTCGATTTTCGGACCACCCGGATTTTGGGCACGTGACAGTTCGGGAGAAAATCGGTTCGGGAGAAAGACAGTTCGGGAGATGACAGTTCGGGAGACGACAGTTCGGGAGAAAGACAGTTCGGGAGAATAAGGACAGTTCGGGAGAAAAAAGTGACAGTTCGGGAGAAAAAAGTGACAGTTCGGGAGAAAAAAGTGACAGTTCGGGAGAAAAAAGTGACAGTTCGGGAGAAAAAAGTGACAGTTCGGGAGAAAAAAGTGACAGTTCGGGAGGATTTTTAAAATTCTCTTTTTTTTTGCATTTTCACTTTTTAAACTTAAATTTTCGGCATTTCGAAAGCTTTTTCGGCGCAAAAACTTTTTAAGACTTAAAAATTGATTTTCAGAAAGTATTTTCAAATGGGGGTTGCAGGCGAACACCATGTTTCCATCATCTTTCAAAATGTTCTGTTTTAATTTTCTGTTACCAATTCCATACGCTCTTATGTGTGCTGGCGGAGTGCCAAAAAACCTTCCCCACAGCAACTTGCAAACGCTCACCACCACACTTGTTTTTTTTTCTGGCAATATGCAAGTGTATAGAGAGTTCATGGAATTGAGAGGGGGTGTATTGCCTTTAACGTACGTTTTGCTGATCTCAAACAGCCGCGTCTTTGTTTTGTGAATACTTGCCATCGTGTACACACATTTACTTTTTTTCTTATCCTTGATACCTTCATTTTATAAGGCTTCTTTTATTTTAATTCTTCTTTCAAAATGCTAATGAAAACTTTTTTTCATGTTTCAGTATTATGCCATCAGATGACGAGGAGCCGAAGGCTTCTTGTTCAGAAGAAGACAGTGGTCTTAGAAAGCGACTGCATGGTTTGTTTTCGTTTCCTTTCCTCAATTGAAAAACAAATTGTAGCTTTATATACCGCTCAACGAAAAAGGAAATTTTCCGATGATTCGCGCGACGCAGATTTTGGAAATTTGAACAAAAGGAATACAGAACTCGTTGCTCTACCAAGACCAACAAAAGAAAATGATGATGTTGAGGAAATTTTGGATAACAATACGAACAATTTGGACGATCCTATAATTATTGGGTTTTCGAGCGAACTGATTGAGAAAAAGAATATGCAAGCCTCAAAATCCTCAAATATTGAACTTTCACCTCAAATATTTGCGTCCAGTGACCACAATTTTCAACTCATCTAACCAAAATATTAATCTCATCTAACCAAAATATTGATAAGGGTGCTGAAAATCATGAAACAATGATGAATGTTGAAATAGATATTGGATCGGATTACAAGCAAAGAGAAAATCGATCGAGAGTTGCTCAAGCTTATAGGTTGTGTGATGATTCGATTGATGTCGAGATAGTTGATGCTGTTGATGAGAGTGAAATTATAGTAGAAGAATTGGATGTTGAAGGAACGGATGGACAAGAATTGGATGTTGAAGGAACGGATGGACAAGAATTGGATGTTGAAGGAACGGATGGACAAGAATTGGATGTTGAAGGAACGGATGGACAAGAATTGGATGTTGAAGGAACGGATGGACAAGAATTGGATGTTGAAGGAACGGATGGACAAGAATTGGATGTTGAAGGAACGGATGGACAAGAATTGGATGTTGAAGGAACGGATGGACAAGAATTGGATGTTGAATGAACGGATGGACAAGAATTGGATGTTGAAGGAACGGATGGACAAGAATTGGATGTTGAAGGAACGGATGGACAAGAATTGGATGTTGAAGGAACGGATGGACAAGAATTGGATGTTGAAGGAACGGATGGGAATGGTGCAAGTTTGTCAGTTGAAGAATATTATGATACTGATCCAGAAAACTATAGAGAAAATGATGCGATTTATATTCGAAATGGTATGATGATCAGGAAAACAATAGTGCTAAATGTTTGCGTCATTCGCGCGCTATTATTTTCCTGCAATGAATTCAATTTTTCTGATCAATACTTTTACAGACCTGAGAATTGGAATGCACCCATCTGTTTCAAGTGGATTTCCCAATATTCTACAGTATAGGTAAAACATTCGAATAAATTTTTTTTAAACACATTTTTCTGATTTCAGTACTGAAATGACAAAATTAGTATTGGAGTCATATTATATTAAAAACTCAAAAGGGGAACTTAATTTTAAAAAGGAAGAATTGACGAGAAATAGCAATGAATTAATGTAATGAGTTAATGTTTTTCCAATTGACCAAAAATCGTATTTTTCCAGCTTATCAACGAAAAAAGGAGCACCATTGATTGTTCATGAGAACATATCGGCCGAAATACAAAAAGTCCTTTGGACAAGTGATTTCGTTGTGAGTTTAAAATTTTGGTTTCTGCGGAGTGTTATCTATTTCAGTTGTACGGAGTGCAGACAAGGTAGTCGAAGACGAGTCCAACTTCAACTTCCAGTCGACAGAAGTCTGACAAGTAAGACACACAAAACCTAATCCTCGTTAATCGATTCTTTCAGTATTCATGAACTACCTGAACAGCGAATACGTTGGGTTTCAAGCAAATGCAAGTCATTCGCTTGACAAATGGAATTGCTATCAAAGAGTTGTGGACAACCAAGACTACACAAACAATATTTCTGAATGTCTTTTCAACCAATTCAAGGTTCGCAAATTTGTCTAAAACTAAAACGCTTCATTTAATAAGTTCTTTTTTTGCCGCAATTGCTCCACTGATGCATATTCCAAAAAAGTTTCAATGAAAGTTTGATTTCTTTTAAAATTTTCTCTAAAATTTTCTCTAATCTATATACATTTTCCAAATTTCCTAGCCATTTTTAAATATCTCGATGATACTAGTTTTATAAGAAACTTTATTGTATGTTTTTTCCCCATTTTTGCATTGTTATCGTATAATTAATATGAATCTATGTAAAACTGTATTTATCACTTGTTACATGATGCTGGTAAATAAACAATTTTTCTATTCATAAAATCCTAAGCGTTTGAAAAATAAACGATTTTCTTATGATAAGCCTATTCTGCTAACAACATGACTATGTTGTTTTATTTTGAAAAGATTTGTTTTTTTGAAATCCTAAATCCTTCCTGAAAAAATTCAAATCCTATTCAAAAAATGGCGAGAAATTGCAGTTTCTCGGAATTTTTTTCAAACTGATTAGGTCTCATAGGTTAAAATCGAAAAGAGAAAATTCTCCCGAACTGTCACTTTTTTCTCCCGAACTGTCACTTTTTTCTCCCGAACTGTCACTTTTTTCTCCCGAACTGTCACTTTTTTCTCCCGAACTGTCACTTTTTTCTCCCGAACTGTCCTTATTCTCCCGAACTGTCTTTCTCCCGAACTGGCGTCTCCCGAACTGTCATCTCCCGAACTGTCTTTCTCCCGAACCGATTTTCTCCCGAACTGTCACGTGCCCCGGATTTTTTTCACTAGGTCAAAGGGGCGTGGCCAAATAAATTATGTATTTTTTCTAAGGGGGGCCTAGGTACCCTCCATGCAAAATATCAAGATCCAAGCTTCCCGTTGGTGCAACTGTGCCATAGCCAATAGGCCTGATGTCGAGAATCTCATCCATCGACTATTAAATATTAAGAAAGAATTTTTATCGTATAATATCATTTTTATAACCACATTCGATCGATTTTCATTCGGGCGCACTTGCGACATCGCGTTTGGTGGGAATTCAAACGAGTAACACGTTTTGTAGAAATTTTTCATGGAATGCATTGAAAATGATGATTCTCAGAAATTTAACGCGAATCATTTACATAACCCAAACTGACAGACTGCCTACAAGAAAATACTGACATGTTTCTCAGCATAAAACTCTGCATTTTCCAAATGAAGCTCAATTTCAGATTCCGTCTTTTGAGGAGTGGAAAATGACAATATTGGGAAGAGTTGAATTCCAAAAGATGAAATGATTCGAATATCAGAAGTAATCTCAAAGTCAGGATCTCTCATGTTCCTTCGACGTGTTATGAATCTTCCAAAATTGAAGCATAAAGCACCACTGTTGAAATGAAGAGTCATCTTTTTCTCAATCATTTCATTATTTGTAATCATAACGGCGACTTCAATTTCAGCATCGATTGACCATAAATTCGACATTCTATGCTCATACATGCACTCAACATCAACAGTCACATATTCGCCAGAATCATCGCTTTTCACTAAACTTGGCAATACATTCCTAAAATAGCTTTTATTTAAATTTTTAACTTTTTATCTAATTTATAAAAAAAACTATGCATGTAGAAAAAAAGGATATGAAAATTCCTATATAATTCAAAAAAATGAAGAACACAAACGGAGGACTAGAACTCCAAGTTCGTTATTTAAAAAAAAAAGAGTTCTGAATTTTTTAACAAATATTTTGAGAGAAATCTTGTCAACAAAAATGAAAAAAACACTTTTTTTTAAATAAAAATGATCTTACGAACCAATCGACACGTCCAGTTCCCAATCGTAGAGGACATCGTCCTAGTGAAAAATACCAATCCCACATCTCGTTAACTTTTCCGTCTCCAAATGTTAAATTGTTCATTCTGAAAAATATTGATAAAAAAATGAAAACTTACGCTTTCTATACTGAAAATATTAAACGATATAAAAAATCACGAATTCTATATTGTCAACTCAATTATTCTTGATCATTGCGTTCGGAAGGCTGCTCAACCTCATAGCCGCTCCGCACACACGCGACGCGATGACCAACACTGAAATATTGGCGGGAAAATGAATTTTTCAAATTTTCCAATGTGTTGAGTGTCTGCAGCCGCGTTGCGTGCGTGCGGAGCGGCTGTGAGGTTGAGCAGCCTTCCGAACGCAATGATCAAGAATAATTGAGTTGACAATATAAACAATTGAAAAAACAGTAGAACTTTCTAAGAACGTCAATTTTTGGGCAAATTCGAAAAATATTAATATCACGCTGTCTTTAAATGTGTTAGCAAATTATCTCGACTTTTCTCTAAATTCGTGAATTTTTGTGAAAAATGCAAAAAATCAAAAATCAATTGTAAAAATCTGAAAATTCAAAATTCTAGCTTTAGCATAATCCATGATTATCCGAGAATTCGGCACAAAGTTATGAGCTGTTGAAAATTGGATACAAAATTTTGTCGAATAATTTTTTTCTCGAACATTTATGAGTTTTAGATCTTCAAAAAAGTGGTTAGAAATGTTCCAATATTATAGAATTGTCTAGTTACAAGTTTTAGAAAAATATATTTTACTTTGGATATATTTCGAAATAATTTTTAAAATTTCACTATCTTGAAAAATTAATAAAAACACCGACTACAAACTACAAATTTCCAAAAAAAAAAAACAAAAATGAATGTTGTAAAGGAAAACAGAAAATGTGCACATCGTCATCACCATTTTCTGAGTCCGCGTCCTTGAGATATTCGCGGGAAAAAGAAGAACCAATAGGAAGAGGGCCAATTTGGCCTATTGCCAAAATGTTTGCTAATGTGGTGCAATTTTTTCGCGTATCTTTCATCAGCCCATTCCAATTTGTCAGCAGGTTTTTCCGGTCCGGAACTGATCAGCCGGTGGCGGATCTGGGAAGTAAATGGGTACTCTTGAATCTGAGAGCAGAAAATTTGTCAAATTTTGAGACAAATTTATAATATTTTTGTTTCCAAAATCACAAAAAATAACAAAACAACAAGGTAATTATCATAAATCATCTTCTTCCCATTCTCCTTTTAACCGATTCCTCAATTCTAGACCATGTAAAGCTGCAAGTGCGGCCACTTGTTCAGCCATTCGAACATTCACTTGTCCAATACCCGATCGATACTTTTTGCCATCTAAAATTATTGTTGCAATGTATCGCTTGTCGTCTCTTCTGGCCTGAAATCAAGTATTTTGGTTTTTCAATTGAAGTTGTTGAGCGGAAATCCTTGCTGGAATTTTTTCGAGCCGCGTAGAAAGTAGATCAAAAACTTAAATTTAATCTCTGAAATTTCAGTGTTGAACAATTTTCACGGTAATAAAATGTGGACTTGAAATATTGAAAATTTCAGTTTCAATGTATCAATGTAGCTGTTATTTTTTAAAAGCCGAAGCTTCTCAAGTAAATTACAATATTTGTACTCTACGTGCACTTTTTTAAAGTCCCAATCTTCTGAATAATAGCAGGGACCTTCTATCATTAATTTTTTTAAATCTCTTCAAAAATTTCACACTCACCACTTCATAACTCGGTTTCTCCAACCTCCTCTCCAAACAATACTCATTAACCACCTGTTTCGGCGTCGGCGCACATTTCTGCGCATTTTTCAGCTTTTTCAACGGAAATGAAACGTCAATATTAAAACATCCATTCTCGTCAACGACTGCTTTCCTTTTCGACTGTTTCCTCTGCCGCTCTTTCCTCCATTTCTCATAAATTTCGTCCATTTCAAAAGCTCGACAAATTTCCATCACACTTCCCGCCAAAACAGTCTTCTTCCCACGTTGATCATGTTCCTGATCACCGCCTAATATCCTTTGGACAACATATTTTGTCATCGTGTAATTTTCATCATATTGACATGCCTGGAATATATTGATTTTCAAAATTACGAAAAAAATATTTGTTTTAAAACTTACTAATTTCAAAAACTCTTCAATATCTTCATATTTATTCAAAATACCATCTTTCCTAAAGATCGACGGTGTTGCCAGCGCTTTTCTAGCTACCATTATTGAACTTGCACCCGTGGCTTCCTTCCATTTCAAGATATCCGAATATGTTTCGATGTCTCCACTTTGTCCGCTGAAAATGATCCAATTTCTTTTATAAATTACTAAAACTGAAATTTATCAAACTTTAGAAATATTTTTAAAAAATCTTAATCGAAAAAAGAACTAGGAAAACAAAATCAAACCGAATTTTTCTCAATTTTAATATTTTTTCGAATGATTTTGGGCATGAAGATCGTCAATTTTTTATTTTAAGCACCTTCCGTCTATCCAAATTTTCACAAAGGTCAAAACAAAATAAAAGAATTCAGTAAACTTCTCATATTTTAAATTCAAGATTACAGACAATGCAATTAAAATTTAAGGCAAACATGAGGTTTTTAATTTAGTGACACCCTAGCTTTAACATTCTTGAAATCTTTCAAATTTTGAATCTCCTATTTCCTCTATTCTTTTCTCTATAAAAATACTACTTCCAAAAACCAACTTTGCAATAACAGGGATACTCGTTACAGTCCTCGCCACCTCTCGAATCTCATCAGTTCTACATATATCCAGTTGCCGTTCATCCCTCCTCCTTCCATGAACTCCTAGTGCCGAAACTCCGCACTTCTCAATTTCCCTAACCAAGTTCAACGTGTCCGACGGGTCATCAAGTACTCGAATCTTACACGATATCGGAACTTGTGCTGCTGCTTTCAGAGATGTTAGAATCTGTTGAGGAAAAAAAACGGTGAGCATTTTTTTGGGAAATTTTAATTTTATAAAACCTCCTTAATTTTATCCGTTTGTTTCAACAACGCTGCTCCCATTCCACAATGTATCGAAAATGGTTTCGGACATCCCATATTCACATCAATTGCTGTTACGTCGTCACCACTGAAAATGTACACTTTAAGCTGGAATTTTGTGAAAGAAATATATGAAACTTACACCATTTTCGCAATTTTTGACGCATTTTCTCCATTATTTGTACCAATTTGAAGCACACATTTCCCTATTTCTTCTGGTGCTAACCGCAGGATAATATCGTCTCCATTTCGATAGTCAATCGTGCCAATCGCTTCTGGAAAAATTGGAATTTGAAAATAATGGGTTTTTACATCTTCTGAACCGTAAAATCGTTTGCTAAATGAGAGAACTTGGATTTCTAATCAGCCATCTTTAAAAAAACTTTTACTTTTTGAAAAAATTGATTTTCTTAAAAAATTACAGTGGGAAATATGAAAATCCTTGTTTCTAGAACATACGCTGTTCCCTGCCTTTAACGAAAGTTGAAAAAACCAAATCAAGATACATATTTTAGTGCTTTTTCAAATTATTTCTATCAAATTTAATAAATTCTCATTAAAAAATATATATCCCCCAGGGATACGAAAAAAACCTACCATTAACCACTCTCGTCGCTCCCAGCAATTTCGTGTCCACAATTTCTTCCGTATAACAAAGATCGGCGCCGTGTTTCAGTGAAAGTAACCTGAAAATGTCTTAATTTGTCAAATTTTAGAAAAAAAAAGTAGTTTACTTAAAAAATTTTAAGAAAAATGTTTAATTTTATAATAAATCGTCTAATTTAGCAGAAAATTGTCTGAAATTCTATTGCGTGCTTTAAAAAAAATATAAACTTTCGTTTTCTTTTAAATTTTGGGTTTTTGTGAATTTCTTTTTGGAAAAATCGCAATATTGAAAGCTTTCAGCGTTTTTTTTTTCTAAAATTAAGATTTCCCAGAAAAATTAAATTTACCTCAACGGCGTTCTCCCAGCCCTTACCATCGGTGCCAGAATAATCTTATTTTCATAAACATTATCCATTCCTCTTTAAAATATTAAAAAAAAGACCTTCTGAAATTCAAATCAAACAAAAAAAACGATATTTCGTGAAAATTGGAAAACTCCACAAATTCCAAAAAAAAAAACATTTTCGAAATTTTCAATATATTTTATACAAAATTCCACAAAAATACATACATAAGTACAATAGTTACTTTGAAAGAAACGTGATTTTTATAATTTTTGGATGTTTATGAAAGAATATCATCGCTTTGCATCTCATCCGAATCTACCACTTGTTCATTTTCATCCGATTTTGAAGAAGCGCCACTTTCATCCGGGTATGATAGGCTTGAATTGCGTGATGAGCAGGTTGATTTACGTCCGTTTGATATCTGCAGAAATTACGGGGTTTTTTGGCAAAATTTTAAAAGTTCAATTCTTGTTAAATTCAAAAAAAAATTATATTTCCTGTTTCCTCAATCCCTACTTTCTCTTCATTTTTATTGATTTTTTTTTGTATTTCGGACCAAAATCAAACTCACAATCCTTCCCATCAATCCAAACGACGCTTGCGGCATGTCATTCTTCTCCATCTGTGTATGCAATCCTTTCCAAGCCAAAAACAGCCCTCTGAGCTCAGAATACTGTTTCACTCCTTTTCTTTTCGTCACTGAAATTCCAATTTGAACATTTTTAAATAAAAAAAAGCTCACCGTTTACCAATTCCATCACCGAATTCGCAATAAACCTTCGGTCCTCAATTTTCAACGGATGCGGGTCTGTTATCCGCCGATTTTTATGAATTGTACCTAGTGAAATCTGAAGGAAAATCCGATTTTAAAATTTACATCTAAAAAACCAACAGACCCATAGGTGGGATACCGCGGATTTAGCCAAGTAACGAGTTTAACTTTTTTTAACTTGACAAGGTGTAACGACCTTAACTTTTTTAATGAGTATTTAAAAATAGACGTTTGCCTTGACGCACTTTCGGATATTCGTTTTTAAGTGGTTTTTCAGCGTTTTTTTATGCTTTTTACGGTTTGTAGTCGCCTTAACTTTTAAAAAAATGTCTTTGAAACGAGCTTAACTTTGAGATTTCGAAATGACCCAATCCCACCTATGAACAGACCTCAATAATTGCCTTCCTCTTATCACAATCCGGCGACGGTATTTGACCATTTATCAATATTTGACGTCCTAACTCCACTAAATACTTAATTTTGTTGACCCTGAAGATGTTTTCAGATACATTTTCAGAAAATTCAAATTTCTATCTTACTCTTCACCATTTTCCTTAAACATTTGAAGTGTGGTGTTCATTCGAATACCTGGAAAACGTAAAATATTGATATTTTTCAGAATTTCTCACTTTCTTGGTCTGAAAACAATGCAAAGAATTTATGTTCCAACTTTAAATTAGAGCTGAAAAACTTAGAAAATTTCGGTTTTTGATTTTAAAATCATGACATTTCGATAAATTTAAACGTTTCTATATAAAAAACAGCTCACTTTCAGCCACAATAACAAGTTGATCCTTCTCCGGCGCTGTACATCCATTCTTCGACACCTCAGGCCTGAAACAATTCATTTTTCAACATTTTTATCAAAAATTCTCTTTTAACTCACGAATTTTTCGCTCTCCTCGACGAAATTGGCGATTTTTTCGCAGGCGTTGCATTCGACGTGCTTTTACGCGAAGATGTTGACGGAACTTCTAACGAAATTTGATATTATTACGGAATTTTCAAAACAGAAAATATCCTACCATCTTTTTCTCGTCCCCGTTTATTCGAATTCCTAGAATATGGCGTCGATGTGCTCGCTTTTTGCAGTTCCAATGCGACGCTTTCTGTTCGTTCCTCGAAGAATTGAGGCGGCTGGAAAATAGAATCGAAAAATTCCCAAAAATCTCATGACTTTCAGCTCAAAAATTGTAATTTTTAATTAAATTTTGATTCTACAGAATATTTTTTAATTCCAGAAAAAATTTGATTCTAAACTTCTTTTTTCTTAATTTTCTAAAAAATCTCATCATTTTCAGCTCAAAATAAAAAAAGGGCTCACCCGCCGAATCGTCGCAGCAATATCAATAAACCGAAGGCACATGATGAGCAAATGTATATGTGGTTGAGATTCAAGTAGTCCCGGGAAGTATTGATTGAGTTTTGTTTCGATTTTCACCCCGTATTCTCCATTGACAATGGCGTTGTAGATTTCTGCAAAAAACTTTCATTTTTAGTTTTTTTCATCTCGAAAATAATGAAATGTTTATAAAGACAACACGCCCACCTGTTCTTTGCTTCAAAAACTGATAATCCTCCTTAGAATCAACTTTTGTGCATTTTTCAAACAATTTCAATGATTCAACAGCACCCGCGTGCACTAAGAAAGACGACACAATTCTGAAAACAATAATATTTCAAAATTAGATTGAAAACTCCTATTCTACCTGTTCATATAACGTTCTGACTCATCCGGCAGATCAACTGCTTCAATAGGTTGCATTTTTCTATGGAAAAGCGTCTGAAAAGCACAAATTCTTCAAATTTAAAAACATCAGTATTAATAAAAACCTCCTGATAGGCCGCCATATCAAACAAAAAAGGATTCTGTCCAAAATTCACCAAAACCTTCTCACCAGGCGTCTTCAACCCAACAGTCGGATACAAATCCTCAATTCTTTCAATATTCTCAACAGCCACCCCCAAATGCTCTCCATTCTTCGTAAAAAACACATTCCTCAGCAATGTATCAATCCCGCATCCAACCACGTCACCAGTCCCAAATTTCGGACCATATGATACTCCATGTCCACAAGCGGAGAAGAAATTCCCATCGTCTCCGTGATAACCATAACAATTATGATCCCAACCGGGCATTCGACTATAGCTCCCTTCACGACGAGACAATCCAACACCCATACATCCACGATGCCCATTTAAAATCGTCACTTCGAAATAATATAAACCAACACTTGATGGAATTGCACTATCTGAACGTACTATGGCTGACGTATCCTTATCATCCCGCAATCTTTCATCTGAATTTGAAAAAATATATGTTGATTTAAAAAAAAAAAAAATTTTATTCACCTCTTGTAGTAAATGTGACCACCATTCCATCATTACTAACTTCTAGGTAATCTGAGCATTGATATCGATCCCAAGTTCTTGGTAGACTCGCAACCTGTAAAACAAACATTTTCTAAAAGCGAAGCACCAAAAGGAACTGCTTTCAAAAACTGCTAAGTTTGAGCATTATTTTTTCAAGCACAAAGTCAGAACTTGCCTAAAACTCAATATCGCTGGGAAATTTTTTTTAGGTCATCATAGAAAAACCATTTTTAGTCCATATGCTAAATTTGAGAAAATCTGGTTGAAAGTTTTTGAAACAGTCACACAATTTTTTAAATTTTCAAAAAAATTCGCTGAAATATGGCAAATCGGTTGAAAATAGTTTTTCTATAACCTAAAAGTTTTACTCAGCGTTGATTTGTTTGAGCCAACTTTCAGTTCTTCTCAAACATGAGTCATGTCTCATTAAAACAATTTTTAACATGAAAATTCTTACACTTTCACTTTCTCTTATTTGTGGATACAACCGCCGAAGTCGTCGATTCGCTACTCGTTCGCGTTCCTGGAAAATTGTTAATTTTTAGAATTTCGGTCATTTAGAATTATTAGTTTCTCATAATTTCTTGTTAATTACATTTAAAGTTTAATTTTTTTCAACAACTACATTTTTTATATGAATATCAGACTAGAACCTTCAAGTGTAACAATCAACTAAATAAGAAAAATCTCAATTTTAAACTTTTCATTAAAATTTTCCTTTCCAACCGCAAAAAAAATTTAAATTCAAGTTTATTAACGAAAATATGAACTTTGAAGGTTCTTAAAGGCAATGTACCATCTCACTCAAACCTAATATGTTTAGTTGAATGAAATTAAAACAAAACTCTGTCTAAAAATGATTATTAAAACAGATTAAACTTCAAGTCATCGATTTTCGACGCAACCTTCGAACTCAACCCAATTTTAGGGTACAAAATGTCTAAGAAATCGATTAACAGAAATTCGAACACATTTACTAGTCTCACATTCGTCCATTTGCAGTCGTTTCAGGCAGCTAGAATCCTTCCGTATTACTTTTTTTGCATGTTTCGACAAAAACCTACATCCAAATTTCCATTAATCCTTATTTCAGCCATTTTTCGTACTAAAATAGAATTCTAGATACCAATCGATAGAGCATCACATTTTCTGCCATTTAAGCTTAACTTTAAAAATTACCTGAGCTCCCGTTATATTTTTTGTTAAGAATACCATGCTGTTTAGTAGCTTTTAAAAGAAAACTTCTGAAATAAATTCCAAACCCATTCCGCATGCTTCTTTATCATTTTTCCAAATAAATAGAATTAAATAAACACGCACTGTGAAAATTCCAACCTGCGCATCTGAAATCTCCTCTTCATGCCGTCCATCGCTCAATCCATTTCCATTGTCTACTCTTCTCGGCATCTGACTTCAAAATTTTACAATATTCATTGATTTTTCATATTTTCAATAGATATCTTTTACAGGCCATTCGGAACCTTATTCAATTTTTAGAAATGATCAAATGACTAAAAACTTTATTTTCTTAGGACACGTTACAAGAAAAAAACAAAAAATAATCCTCATTTCTAATTCCATTTTGTCTAAAATCAATATTTCCATGGATCTGAGTTGAATGGAATTTGCTTGATTCGATCGGCATACATTTTTGAGTGTCCCTGAAAAAATGTATTCTTTTCATTTATCCGATTTTTTTAAATTAAAAAACCTTCATCATTTCAGCCTTATGATATCCGGCATTCTCCCAGCATCTCGCCACATAAGCGACAGCAATTGTAGCCGCCCAAAGACCTCTTTTCTCCCAGAACGCGTTTCTCAAGAAATAGCTGGCGGTGAAGGTGCCCATCTGTAAGAAAATCAATATTTCTATTTTCGAATTTTTAAAACAAAAAGTTAAGAAACAACGGAGTTTTAACACACAATAGAAAATAAAACTCCAGAAAATAATTCGTCCGCGTGAGAGACTAACAATACTCCGTTACAACATCATAGGTCTGTGTTTAGCGGCACGTGTGTGCCCTCGTTCCACCATGTGTTTTGTGTTTTTAGGCCATTTTGCAGGAGATGAACACTCATGAAACTTTAATTTTCTTTGAGCTACGTTTTTCTTACATCGTCAGACGTTGTGTTATTGTCAAGATAATAATTTCTGGCCGCTCGTTTTGCGGAGTGTCGTTGGTAATTTACTCGCAGCGCGACCGCAACGCGCTCAAATTCAAATTTCTCAGTTGGTCTTGCGCGTAGCAGTCGCGTTGCGAGTAAATTCCCAACGACACTCCGCAATACGAGCGGCCAGAAATTTTTATCTTGACAATATAATCTTTTAAATGGGAAAAAATAAAATGTTGGAGATTTTTATTTTCATTAATTTTCAGTCTGAAAAATGTAATTTATTTTTGATTTTCAGTTTTTTGCAAAACTAAATAATAAATCAATTTTTACACCCTAAAAAATCGATCGAAAAACGAAATTTCCAAACAATCTTAATAAAGAAAGAAAATTAAATTGTGCGTGGTATACGATGGTAGTGATGAGAGTAGTAATCTTAAATTAGCACATGTTCCTTTAAACCGTATTACAAGTATTAAAAAAAACTTCGTATCCCTCCATTTACTGTATTTGTTTTTTGGAAAAATACCGAAGTTTTTGATTCTCATGAAGAAAACTGAACAGAAAAAAAACTATTCTAATTTTTTAACATGAGAAAAATTAAAAAAAAACTTTTAATCGATTTTTTAAAAATTTTAAGATTGAATGGTTTCAAATGAACATTTCCATCATTCAACTGTGATTCATTCATGTCTACAATAGAGCACATTTGCAGTATGAATTTTTCCCCTCGAAAATGTTCTTTCACGGCTGAATGTGTCTTTAATTAAGTACCTAATTTCAAAATATTTAGAAGTGCCAACAGCTGTTGAATGCAAATTAAACTCTTCCTAATATACATTTTCCCACAGACATTTTCCAACTCAATTGCGCTAATAACATAAACAATTAATGTCACTACACAGCTCAGATCGTTCCATCAAGATATCGAATTTCAACAAAGAGTTGTTTCTGGTATCAAAAATTAGAAATATCGTGGAAAACGGAGAGGGCGTAGACTGAATAAATTCTACTATATCTTATCAACATTTTTTTTACTTCTAGTGACCTTGTCTATGTCACTTCTTGTAAACAGCTCATTATTATCCTTCTTATTCAATACTCATATCCTTACAATTTTCAAAAAATAACTTTCTTCTTTTCAGAAAATGTCAGAAAAAACGTTGGTAAATCAGAACCAAAAAAGTGATGAGAAAGAAGAACAGAAGCCGAAAAAACTATTGATTGTCTCCGACACCAGACGATTGGATTGTGGAGTTTGCAAAAGTATTATGCATAATCCGACGAGGTTAGAAATACCTTTTTTCCAACAATGTACGTAACATTTTTCAGCACATACCCATGCTTTCATTCCTTCTGCATGGGATGCATCTCAAGATGGTTTGGAGAAACGATCAGTTGTCCAGTGGTTAGTGAAATCCTTTAAGATCTTAATTACCCATTCTTTTTTTAAGTGTCGCGCTCCAACATGTGATCTTGTCTCTAACAGAGAACTCACCGAATTTATCGAAACATATTTGGAGCAGAATCCAGAAGAAGCTAGATCACAAAAGGAAAAGGAACAACTCGATGAATTCGAAATGTTACACCTGGCAAAACAAGTCCAGACTCCTCCATCAATGAGCAAATTCATCGACAGATTCTCGTTTGACCCCCGTTTTGGCTATGGTAAATTAGAGAGGTTCGGTTTAAAAAAAAACTCTGTTTAGAATTTGTGATCAAAGTCTAATTTTCAGATACAAATATGAAAAAGACATGTCAACAGCTCAACGTGTTCTGAAATTAGCAACCGAGAGGCTCGAAAAATTGAAAACAATCACTGACACCGATACATTGAATGATCAAGTAATTTGTGTAAATTACCAAAAAAGTGCTCGTGTTGCAATTAAGGATATTCAAAAATACTTGAATATTGGTGGAGAGGAAGTGATGAGAGGTATTAAAAAAAACCCAACAATAACCTTCTAATTACCCTTCATTATTATTTAGTTGTGCATCCTGCACCAATCCCTCGATTTGACGTAGCGCCACGAATGGGAGAAAGAGGTACGAAACTTTAATCTTACAATTAGTCCACCATTTGTAATAGATGTTTGCTATTCAATTGATTGAAATTTCACATTCTTTTAGCGCCACAACCAACACCAAGACAAGCAAGAACGGCATTGACTAGAGGAGGAGGTTTGAGCTGAATTTAGAGACACCTTTTTTTTTCTAAAAACAACTTGCAGGACCAGTAGCCTCGTCTCGCCGTCGTCTACAAGCCCAAGGTTCTACAAGAACAAGAGCGGCACGAACCAATAATTCAACTGGTAAGTTCGCATTAGGTATTCTTTTGAAGAAGTGCAAATTAAGTTCCGACCTGAATACATTTCAAATTTACACTTTTTATATGAAAACTATTGAAAATTACAAATCAAAGTTGGTTCCTAATGGCTCAATTTACCGGTTACACATATAAAACCTAATTTGCAAAATGTCAAAGTTCTTTTTATCCTAATTTCTCACAGGACCTCCAATTGCACCTCGTCGCGGTCGTCAACCAACTCAAACATCTGCAAGAACCCGACCAAGAGAATCACCTGGTAAGTTTTAGCTGACCTTGGTGGTAAAAATTGGAATTTTTTCCTTAATATAGAATTTTTGAAACACTGCGAATTTCTAGAAAACAAAAAAAATTGCTTTACGTTAAAATGTTACAGGTTCAATTCTTCTCGATGCTGTTCTACCAGATGGAATCGAGGAACTCAGGCGCTCTGTACGACTCAGACAAGCCACAAATCCTTCTCAACAATGAATTTAGTATCCCCCCCCCCCCCCAATTTAAATATTCTTGCTTTAATTATGTATTTTTTTATAATTAACAAATAGTGAACATTTCTTGCCTGCCGATCTTTTCCAACCCATCTCATTCTCGCTAGTTTATAGATGTGTCCACTAGTTTTTTCTTGAACTTAAAATCGGGTCCAAAATTCCCAAACCGCCCGTTTGTACAAACATATCTTCCAAAATACTAAATAAAGTTTCATTTTGAAATTTGAACTAATAAATTTGACATTTTTCCCATTGTTATTTTTTTCTTCACCAAATTGGGTTGCCTCTCATTGTCTAATACCTCTATTGAAAAAAAATGTAATTTTTTATCAAAAAAATAAAAGCTAATATTAATTTATAGAAAGAAATCAATAATGTTCCGCAGATTGTTCACAACAACTTTCAGAACTGCCGCTGCTTTTAATCAGGTATCCATTATACTTAAACAGTTTATTTAATTTGCCAATTAACTAATTATTGTTACTTAAGCGCCAAAAATTGATGGCCACTGGACTTGGAACATCTCTCAGCTTATCGTTGTTCTCATCAAAATCGTCCGATGTGAAAGAAGTGCGAAAGATTGAAGATCGAAATCGACCAAAAAATTATGAGATTGTCGTTTTGGAGACTGATCAGCTATATGATAATTATCTAATCGATAATTGTTATAATATTTTGAGAAAGTAGGTGTTTCCAAATTCAAGAATTCCTTTAAAAAAATCAATTCCAAGAATAAAATTCGACAAAAACTATCTTTCTTAAATCGAGAAAACAGAAACAAGTACCTACAATCCTAAAACCAAAATCCAACTTTCCGTGAATTATAATTCCAAGAACTTCAATTCCACCTTCCAGATACGGCTCCGGAAATTGTTCAGACCTTTTGTGGCGCTTGGCACGTGTAGTTTGCGAGAAAGCAAAACTTTCAAAAGACCCAAATGAAAAGAAAACTCTGATGCTTGAAGCGTTCGAAATTGTGAAGAAGGGACTACAATACGAACCAGCAAGCGGTTGTTTCGGAGTTCATAAATGGTAAATTTTGCTTTTTGAAAAGCCATAGGCACTTCCAAAATACTTTCTTTTCTAGGTACGCCATCTTATTGGACTATGTCGGCGAGATCGAGGGCAACAAATCACGGATCGAAAAATCCTACGAAGTGCGTGAACATTTGGAAAAAGCTCTCCAACTCTATGAAGACGATGCTACAACATGGCATATTTTGGGTATCTATATTTCTTTAATTGAAAAGAAAAATAATTGAACAGGAATCTGGCATTTCTCATTCGCCGACATGGGATATGCTACTCGTTTGGTGGCCAAGGCAATTTTCGCGACACCACCAAGTTCCACATACGAGCAGGCACTTCATTATTTCTTGAAAGCCGAAGAAATTTCGGTAACCATCGGATTATTCTAAACAAGTTCTAATTTCTAACTAATTCCAGCCCGGATTCTACAGCACCAACACCTATTACATCGGCGAAGTATATGAACGTCTGGGCGACAAAGAACAATCAATCGATAATTTCAAACGCGCGTTCAAAATGCCAGTCGTCACTGCCGACGACGCAAAAATCCATTCACAAGCATTGGATAAATTGAAAAAATATGGAGTCAAAACATCCGATCTCATTTAAAATCAAGGAGTCAATCAAAAATTAATTTCTGTATAAAACGTATATTTAAATACATAAAAAATTCATGCAATAAAAATAAGTTATTTAAAAAAATCAACATAGGATCACAAAATTAAAAATCACAAAAAAGCAATTATGCTGAAGTGAACGAAGGAAAGGATTTTAAAATTTTAAAAATAAATTAATCAAACAGAGCTACCAAACAAGTTGTAAGCTTGATCTGGAGCACTTCCAATGGCAAATGTGCGGAATCCAATGCCCTGCAATTGTTTCTGATCCAAAATCAGACGGCCATCGAAAATTGCAGCCGGATGTTGCATCTGCTCATGAATTCGACTGTAGTCGAGTGTCTGAAAGAAATTAGGAATTTTTATGAATCAAGAGCTCTTATTGATTACCACAAACTCATCCCACTCTGTCAAAACAACGATAGCGTGTGCTCCACGTGCCGCTTCATATGGATCCGTCTCGACAGTTATCAATTTCTCGACATCCTCTCCACTCGTCACATTTCTCAAATCATTCAACATCTGAGTTTTCGACACCTTCGGATCGTAAATCGATAATTTCGCGTGCTCTTCCATCAAGTGTTTCGCGACATGAATGGCAGAAGATTCTCTGGAAACAGATGGGTTAAATGCGTTATTTTCCATTTTCTTAATTTAAATACCTTGTATCACCGGTATTCTTCTTGAAAGCAAATCCAAAAATGGCAATTTTCTTGTCAGTAACCGTGTTAAAAAGCTCAGCAATAATCTTGTTGGCAAATCGTCTTCTTTGCCAATTATTCACATCAATAACTCCTTGCCAGTATTCAGCAACTTGTGGAAGATTCAGCGATTCACAAAGATAGACCAATGAGAGGACGTCCTTTTGGAAGCAGCTGCCGCCGAAACCTGAAGAATGGATTTATCGATTTATTTTTAATTTTCATCCAACTAACCAACTGAGGCCTGCAAAAACTTCGCTCCAATTCTCGAATCACATCCAACCGCATGCGCAACCTCTCCAACATCCGCTCCAGTTGCCTCACAAACCGCCGAAATAGCATTAATTGATGAAATTCTCTGCGCCAAGAAAGCGTTTGCCACCAATTTCGAGAGTTCACTCGACCACGTGTTCGTCGTAATGATTCGATCTCTTGGAACCCAATGCTCATAAATTCTAACCAATTCTCCGACCGCTTGCAATCCTTCCGTCGAGCTTTCACCTCCGATCAAAACTCGATCCGGGTTTGCGAGATCTTTCATCGCTGTTCCTTCTGCCAGGAATTCCGGGTTTGAGAGCACTTGAAATTTCAGCTGAGGATTGTGTTTTTGAGCTTCACGAAGAATACATCCGATGCTTTCAGCAGCACGTACTGGAACCGTACTTTTCTCAACAACAATCTGAAAAATACATGCATTGAAATGCTAATATCTAAATAGCACAAACCTTCGGTCCACCAGCATACTGTGCAATCGTCCTCGAAACTGATTCAACATACTTCAAATCCGGCGCCATTCCCTTTCCTCTTCCATACATCTTCGTTGGCGTATTAACCGAAATAAAAATCAGATCAGCTTCACGAATAGCTGTCGGGATATCCGACGAGAAGAAGAGATTCTTTCCACGTGCTCCGAAGACCACTTCATCGAGTCCTGGCTCATAAATCGGCAGCTTGTCCGAATTCCATTCAGCAATTTTCTCCGCGTTCATATCGACGACCGTAACCGTCAAATGCGGACATTTATGAGCGATCATTGCGCATGTCGGCCCGCCAACATATCCCGCACCGACACAAACAATCTTTTCCACCTTTCCGAACACAATTTCAACCGAAGACATCGTTTTTTGTCCCTGGTCTGTAAATAAATAAATATATAGATTCGCCGCCTTTTTATGGAAAAAATGAAGAGATGACAACATTTTACGATAACGTTAAATATAGCAATTGCAACTGAACATTAATTTTCAAATGGAAAACGCGACAAAAAACCGGAAGAAGGATGCAGAAAAAAATTAAATTAACTTTTACTAACATTTCAAGTATCCCACGATTTAGTTCGAAACTCAGAAATTATATTAAAACTGATAAATTCATAGATTTTTTTAAAATTAAAACACGTAAAGTTTGACAAGGATTCGAAGTAAAAAATGACCAGAACATTCTTCGAAAATACAAAAAAGTCGGTCGGTCCTTAAATAGTGAGCAAGCTCGCTCCATAGAAATTGATGTAGATTTGCGGGCCTGATTGGCGCCAATTCAAAAATTTCAAATTACAAAACTTCATTTTAGGTGTAATAACTATTTTGTGGAAATAAATTTTTTTTGAATACTAAGAGAAATGCCGAGAAGCCAACAACATGTTTTTCTACATCATTATTTAAAATCGAACCGAAAAAGACTTATTTTCAATTTCGAATTAAAATTTCATTTTTTCCCATCCACGTTAACCTTACACAATTCAAAAAGGAAGACGAGGAGCAGCACAATATACACATTTCAAAAATGAAATCATCATTCACGGGAGAACATCAAAACATTTGTTCAAAATAGAAAAAAACATGAAAATGCTTAGAAACAACGTGGAAAAAAAATTCAAAAAATTAATATTTCACTTTTTTGTTTTGGAAACAATCCAAAACTTGATTGATTGTCACGATTCTTTTATAGCACATCGGTTTGCCAAAACCATGAAAAAAGGTGTAAAAATGTATTAAATTCCAAAACCAAAGCCATAACAACGAAAAAATGAAGAAGACTAATAAAAAAGTTCCACCACCTTATAGAAAGTGAACAAGTTTTAAATCGGGAGATCAAAAAAAAATCGTCGCCGATTTATATAAAAGAAGATCAAGAATTATAAACACAACACAGAAAAAAAACGTTTCATGTTTGATAACCATGTACTTTCTCTCGATGACGAGATAAATGTAATGTTTTCACTTTTTGTTTTTTCTTATAGCATTTTTTTTTTCACTTTCCAATTTTTGAACAAAGAATGCGAAGAAGGAGAAGGATTTTTCGTGAAACATTTATGTTATCTCATTCGGCAGAGCATTTTTCGGGCCTAAACCCTGAAAATCCTCAAAATTCTTGAAAATTTTTTAATTTGGCTCTAACCCAAAAATAACGGGAAAATGTTTTAGGATATCACATCGAATCCATTCTTAGTCGATAATCCGAATTTATGCACCAAAATTTTTCAGAAACACCTTAGATATAAGCTCTACTATAAGCTCCATTGAAAAGGGTCTGGTTTGAAACTCCATGAAGCCTAGCTGATAATTATTCATTAAAAACCATAAGTTTCCGAAAAATTCTAAAAATGCCCCACCCAGACAACTCATTTTGTTGTTGGAGTTTGATTCCCTCTTATCAATATTTGATAATTATGAAAAATCAGTCAAAACACTTCATTCTCTCTTTTTGGAATATACGAGCATATGATGACCATAGGTAGGATAATATAGGGTGCAACTTAAAAATCTTAAAAAAGTTAAAGGGGTCCGACGAAAAAAAGTTCTCCGTTCGAATCAAAAACTTTTGAAAAAAATTAAGGGGGTACTATCAAAAAAGAGCACTATATCACCTATGTTGATGACATCATGACACTATCTCCTTATCCAATTCAGAAAATTCCAATCCAGTTAAATTTAATAAAAACGAAAACAACTAGAAATTCATTTTCACTAGACAACCATTTTTAGAGGAAATTACCCCCACCCACCCAAAAATACAATTTTGTCGTTGGAGTTTGATTCCCTCTTATCAATAACCGATTATTTAGAAAAACGACATAAAACCAAACAGGAAAAAACACGATAAAGGAATTTTTGACGAGGAATTTCACAGCTGGGGGAAACGACGTGACTGAACTGCAGCTCGCCAGCGAATTTATACAAACATTTTTTTTAAACACTCGGGAAGAACATGTGGCAAGGTCACCAACAAAACTAATAGCACTTTTCGACCCTCCTCTTTTTCGTCTCGTCGTGCTGCAGAATTAAATGGTCACTCGTAAAAATAAATAGATAGATAAATTGATGTAAAAACTACCTGCAAATGGTGAGATGAAATAACCAGGACGAGGCTGAATCAACAAATGGGAATTTTAGTATTATTATTATTGGTGACGTGAAGGGGAGGAAATGATTTTTTTTTAAAATGAAAACATTAAAGAGATTCAATCTTGTTAATGGATTTTTTTTTTTGAAGAAATGATCCGGCAAGGAACGTTTCTAAGATGAGATCGAAAAATCCATCGAACAATATCAGGAACAATTAAAAAAAACAATTTTCAATGGACTGGATCTAATTTTTTAAACATTTGATTTCAACAAAAAATTAACGAAGAAGGTATAACAAAACAAATGAAAATCCAACGAGAAAGAACATTTGAATTAACGCCAAAAATTTATGAATTGTCGTCATTTATGGTGTTCCTTCCGTAAACACCGTCAAGCAATATCACAGATTATTTTCAAAATTGATTATTTCTAGTTTTTTAAATATAACATAAATATTAGAAAAACATTCTCCGTCGAAAATAATTTTTAAAAGTAAGAAACAAGTATTAAAGTGCTATCGACTACGTTTGCAAATCAAAATCTATAAAAATCGAATAAAAACAATTTATTCCAACCTTGAGAACAAATGAAACAAAATGCAAAAACGAAAAAAAAAGCAATGCAATAAAATAATTATAAAACATCAATTTCAATCATCCAAAACTCGAACCCACTGAGAAACTGTAGAATTTTTCGGGAGCGGCTGGGGTAAAATTCCTTGATACTTCTCCAAGCTAAGATTGAGTACAAGATGGGCGGCATGTATTCCCGATCCGTATCCCAACGTAAATCCATTCCCTCCATGTCCGTAATTGTGAACAACCTAAAAATTGTTTTTTTATGATGAACAATTAGTCACAAATCCATACCGTATACTTCTTTCCATGAACTTCTCTTTCCTCCTTCTCAACTCTGACTTGTTTTCTTCCCGGTCTGTATCCAGCAAATGTTGAAAGCATATGAACTCTCTAAAATTAGCAAAACATCATTGGAAAACTCATATTGTCACCCAATTTACCTTAAAACTCGGCTGCAATTCAACATATCTTCTAACAACATCAGCAATATCCTCATTTGTCACAAAACTGGGCGCAAAAACACCTTCCTGCTTAACAGTTCCCATGTAAACCGAGTCAATTCTGGAAGGACGCATTTTTTTCAAAAAATAAAGTAAAATAAATAAACTAAAACTCACACAGGAATGGTAATTGTGTCAAACTCGCGATAGAGAAAGTGTTTGTGCCACGGTGCGTCTACCTGAAAATTCGAATTTGAGGTTTGCAAATTGGTTTTCAAAAAAAATTGTTTTTCCGAAATTTATGAGAAATTTTATTTTTAAATTTACAAAATACAATAACTCCATTAAAAATAAAACAATGTTTGTGAAATAAAGCTGTTTATGATGCTCATAATATGCATTTTCAGTTTTACAGCCTTTTTCAAAGTCATTAAATCCTCGATTTTTAAAAAGTATTTTTCTACAGCAGCTAGATCATAAAATAACATCAACTACGGGTTAGAACACATATTCGAACAATTAAAAAAATACTATTTTTATATAAAAATTTGATCGTTCAAATAAAAACTTAACTCAGAATTAGGAAATCGCTGTAATTCACAAATAAAAATGTCCAAAATTCGAAAATCAGCAAATTTGGTAATCTTATTTTCAAAAACTCACCTTAATTAAAACCCCTCTAACCGGATACACATTCCCCGCATCATCACCAGCCAAAACACCTCCATACAATCCAGCAGCGTTCACAACAACATCATAATCGCTTCCCAATTCGTCCAAACTCTCAATTCTTCTCATCTCAAATTCCACACCATCCACTTCCAATTGCTGTTTCAAAAATGGGCAAAATCTCAATCCTTCTGACGTGTATGCCGTATAGTGAATACCACAAAGCGAAGAATTCACCGGAAGATCGAACAATGATGTTGGTCCGTAGAGTTCCGCAGATCCAAGGTCACGATAATTGTAAACCAATTCGCCATACGAAGATCTCTGAGAAAAACCGATTTTATCGATATTCCATTACATATAAAACACCTGAGAATCCAACTTCTCTTGCGAACTTGACAAAATATGTCCGGACACCAATTGAACACCACTCAACCCACCCCATTCTCTCCACAAGCTAGCCAATTTCGCGAAAGTATCATAACCGTATTTTCTAAAAAAAAAAGCAATAATAATTTAAATTTAAAAAAAAACATGAACCTACTTATTAATCTCCGATCCAGCGTCAATTCGAAAAAGTCCAGCAATGTGTCGACTCAGGATCTTATCGAAGGGTTTGTGGTGAAAAATGCGAATTTCCGGCTTTGGGAGACCTTCTTGTTTCGCGATATCGAGAATCGCCGTGGCCGTGCTTAGACCTATCACCCCTTCACCAATTATCGCGATTTTTTGGGCATTGATGGCTAGAATGGAACCATTTAAACTTTGAAATGAACAGTTTCGTCTTCCCATAAACTATTTTTGAGGTCATAAACCATTTAACTGTTTGTATTTACAAAAAAAACAAGTAAGTAGTCCAAAAATTTAAAAAAAAACCTAATGAAAATTTCCAATAACGCAAAAATTCAAAAACAATATTTTAATACCTTATTTAAAACAAATTTATAGAAATAGTAAAGCACTAAATTCTCAGAAGCTCAGAATCACGGTTTGTAAAAGTGAACATACACCGTCGTTGCGGACTTTTCTGCGGCAGGGCCCTTTCGGGGAGGGATTTGGTTGCAAACAGTGCATGGTTCCTTATTAGTGTCTAAGTCTCTTCACATCTCCAACCGTTGTTGGGACCATGCTGACTGTTTACTGTCTGCGTACTCTGCAGTGATAAATCCCTCACCCACAGCGACTGTGCGCAGGGGTAAACTCCGCAACAACGAATTCACTGTGTGGGTTGTACACTTTTACAAACCGTGAGAATATGAAAATTAGAGAATCTCACCGAGTTTTTTGCAACTTTCTCCGCGCATTTTTTTTCGAGAGAATAAAATTGCATAAAAGGATCATTATTTCAATTTTTTATAAAAAAATTGATTTTGCATAAACTGGACGAAAGAACTTTTAATTTTCGAATTTCTCTTGAAAAAAATTTCAAATAAGCACAAGATGGCGACATTTAATTTAAATTAAACCCAGAATTACAATTTTAAAGCCATAAAATTAAAAATGAATTTAAAAAATGAACTAGAACCCAAAAATTCAAATTTTTGTATTTCTGTACACAGATTAACGAATTTCAAAATCTAAAATTACTGTACAATGCAAATTTTAACAATTGAGCTCAAGAACTGCGAGAATTTCTATTTCATAATAACGAAATAAATAAAAACAATTTTAAAGCTTTGAGATTTCAATCTTATTGTCAACTCAATTATTCTTTATCATTGCGTTCGGAAGGCTGCTCAACCTCACAGCCGCTCCGCACGCACGCGACGCGGCTGCCGACACTCACACACACTGGAAAAATTCATTTTCCCGCCGATATATTTGAAAAATTCATTTTTCCGCCGATGTTTCAATGTGTGTTGAGTGTCGGCAGCCGCGTAGCGTGCGTGCGGAGCGGCTGTGAGGCTGAGCAGCCTTCCGAACGCAATGATCTAGAATATTTGAGTTGACAATAGCAAAAATTAATGATCTCACTTTGTAGTAAAATGAAAACCATCCAAAAGCTATTAAAAATTCCAAATTGCGCAAATTCCTCATTGTCAACACAAAATTGAACATAAATTTGAAAAAAAAAAAACAAAAAATAAATCCCTCACCTATAAACCCAACAAAAAACACAAAATCCCTCAACCACATTGTTGATTGCCACCAGCAAAAAATTCAGAAAAGGATTTCACTTCCTTTAAAAAAAATCAAATTTCCAGAATCAACTTTTTCGCGCCAAATCTTTTCGGCAGATCAAAACAAATTTATTCGGTTTTTGAGTTTTCACCGGAACTTTTAAAAACTTCAAAATTTGTCAAAAAATAATAAACAAAAATAATCAGAATAATAAGAAGGATCGTAAGTTTCAAGAAGACCAGTTGGATGGGTGTTTTCAAGATTCAAAAATATTTACAAATTATTATGAACAAAAAACCTTTTTTTTTTCAAAAAAAAAAATCAATAATTGTTTTTTTAAAAGACAAAATTAAACAATTTATACGGAGGGCAAATGATCCTTTCTGTTGTTCACACTTTGTCATCTGAAATAAAAACACATCTTTTTAAATATATATTTTTTTCCAAATGCTTCAGAAAACATTCATGAGTGGGCGGAAACAATGATTGATGTGATAACCAGTTTTCTCCGGCGCTGACAAATTGTTAATATTTTTCTTTCTGATGCTGATTTTCCCAGAACCACACAGGGGGGGGGGGGGGGGGGGGAGTTAAAGAGGACGAAAATAAAAAGCATAGGATAATAAGTGATTTGACCTTGTGAAATTGTAAATATTCTAAAAAAATTATTCAAACCGAAACAACTAGCGTTCTAGTGAAAATACCGTATTCATTTCAGGTATGTAACAATTCCCAAAATATTAAAGACAGTGTAACACTAAGGGGTGGTGGGCTTCGATGAGTAAAATATGGTGAAAACAGCGAAAGGACCCCTTAAATACTTTTATAATTTCAAAATCATTTATGTCATCTTAATCTCCTTAAAGACAGTGTACCACTTAATTTCGACCATATTTTATTTAAATAGACCCCTCATTTCTTAAAAAAGCATTTCGAATTGTAGAGTGGAAATTTTTTTTTGAATTTCTAACAAATAATGAATTGTTTTTAAATTTCGAAAAAAACATCCCCCACTTACCATGAAACCACCATTTCGTATTTCTTGGATTCTTGCTACACGTTCTCACATAAATTGCGTCGTCCACTGGATGCTTCTGCAAAAAAGCACTCCTCTTCAAAAATATACAAAAAAACAACTATGATACCTTTTCACTAGCAGATGACAACATTGACAAAATTGAAAGACAAACTGATTGAACACTCAGAGCCGGCGTCCAATCGTCCGAAAGAATTGAAAGACAAATATGACCGTTTGAATAAATGTGAGGATGTGCGGGAATTGTGTCACCGACGAACATTACCTGCAAAATGGGATAGATTTTGAAAGTTGTTATGAAAAAACATGTTTCAAACTATGATTTTTAAAGTTTTTCAATTTTTTTCAATTCCATTTCGCTAAAAAGGGTCCAAAAACCGTTTCTTTTTCAGAAATAGGGGGATTAAATTCAAAAATTACTTAAATAATTAGTTAAAGGATGGGCGAACGCTGGCAAAAGTTTATTTTCAAAAAAGCACCACTCCCCTTTAGTATTTTTTTGAGAAAGGGATTCTTTGCTCAGTTTAAAATCATCCCATAGAGAAAAGCCAAGTCAGCCTAGATGGGCCCAAAAAGCCCGAATTAGGACCGCTTGAAAAGGGTGAATTTTCAAAGTCGACAGCTTAGTCCAATCTAATCAGATCTCGAAACGAATTCGAGAAAGTGATACTAGGATGATCCTGATTCGGTTCAAAATTTGTAAAATATTCATTCTGATAACGTTTTCGACATATATTTCTGTAGAGACCCTTACTGAAAAGTAGTATCTTTTGTCTGCCCAAATATATCAGTCTTCAGGGACAAATAACTTAAGCTTTTTTAATGCCGTTTCTAAATTTTAAGGTAAAATTTAAACAACTTTTTCTTAAATGAAAATTTCAAAAAAAAAATTGAATTCGGATGCTCAATTTTCTCAAAGTTTCCAATCCTTCAAATTTCAACATGTGAACCAGGGATGGGCGGGAAATTTCCCGGATTTACCGGTACCATGACGGGAAATTTCTCTTCCCGAAAATTTCGGGAAATTTTTTTAATAGAAAAAATAGAAAAACTTCAAGAAAATAAAAAATTCGAGAAGATCAAACTGCAAAAATCAACGGAACTTGACTAAAATTGATTAATTTGTCTTTCAAAGTCTCAAATAAGAAAACTTAACATGTTTCTTTTTTTTAACTCATTTATGCGATTGTGAAAAATGTTTGTTTTATTCAAAATCATGCGTTGATTCTTGTTTTATCCTTTAGTTTTTATCGTTGGATGTTTATTAACTCTGAAAACCTGGGAAAATCGATAAAATCAGGATAAAACCAGTATTTGTAGTCAAATTTTCAAATTTCCCGAAATTTCCCGGTCTTTGGAACCGGGAAAAAAATTTCCCGAAGGGTCTTTCCCGCCCATCCCTGATGTGAACTCTTTAATATTGACTTTTTAAAACCATTCAATGTGTATTTAAAATGCATTTTTTTTTGAAAAAACCAACCTCTGGCGAGTTAAACGGATAACTTGGCGTAAACGTGAATTGCAATGTGAATACTTCTCCCTCATAAAGTGTTCCTACAGCACCAACCACCCCCACATGCCATTGCCTACAAACATTTTTTTTAAAAAATTGAATTATGGGATAAAGAGAACTCACTTCAAATCCATCGACGCCGTCTCCTTATCAACAATAATCCCCGGCGGCGCGTCCGTCTGCATCTGATTCAGCTCTTTTAATAATCTTCTCGAGCTCGCATCGGACATCTTAAAATCAAGAATTGCTGAAAATGTTTTTTTTTCAAAACAAAAAAAAGTATAATTGCGATGAGAACGCGACCAAAATAAAGTAAATAATAATATACAAAAAACCCGAAAATTTTATGAGAAAAAATCAATAAATAACATGAGAAATATAATTTAATCACTCAATTTCAAATCTTTCACATCTATCAACTTCACATCTTCCAACTCCTGAGCCATTCTTTCTCTCAAACGAATCTCCGACGGTCGTGTTTCTAATCGACGCATTTTTTTGTCCCTTTTTGGCTCCTCTTCGGTCTGAAAAAATAAATAATAAACAACATTTTAAAACCGATAATTTATACCATTAAAATTCACTTTTTTTTAATCAATGAGTATGAGAAAAAAAATGAAATTTTTTAAAATTTCGAAATGTTTCCTATTTTTGTTTCATTTTTCAAAAAAAGCTTGTAAACCAAAATTCCATTAAAAATTGAATTAAGGGCTACAAAACGCACTCTTTCAAGTCAATAAATGAGTTCTGGTCTCTTATCAAAATGAAAAAAAAGGAAAAAGTACAAAAAATAACAATTGAGGTTATATTTTTAAAAAGAGTTCATCAGGACTTTAATATTATTTTTTGAGGGTTAAAAATATCATGAAATCAAAGAAAAACTTCAAATAAACGAGAATCAAGTGTAAAAATAGGGGCCGAGTATGAAATAGTCAATATTTTATGTATTTTTTCAAATTTTATTAATTTCCCTGAAATTTTTATTGAAAAAAATGGGATAAAGAGAAAAAATAAAGTTGTAAAAAGTTGCAAAATTACAAAGAACTCATTTTCAGGAAAAATGGGTCAAAAATAACTTTTCCCATATTTGGGTGACTAAAATTTCCAATTTTTTCCTTCCAATTGCAACAAATTAAGTACCGAGTGCCCAAAATACAGACAATTTTTAGTACTCACCAGATCAAAACAAAAAAGTGCTTCCTACTATTTTTCTAAACACCCCCCCCCCTTCCTTTTTAAGAAACCATCACCTCCATTTCCATTTTCACTACATCTTCCTCAATTTTCTCCTCCTCATTCTCATCATCCAAAAACTGAATATTCGTCTCCGGTTTCGGTTTCGGTGGTGGCGATAATTTAACAGTTGCGGCTTTTGCAAATTGTTCCGCTAAGACCTCTTGTCCATCGGCAAGGTAGCTTCTGAAATTTATTTTTTTAGAAATTCATTTTCTATAAAAAAAGAAACAAACTTGAATCTTTCCACCGTGTCCGCCAACTGTTCCACCTGTTGTTTTTGTAATAATCGGATCGTGTCACGAGCCTAAAAAGTATCAAATTCAATAGAATTCAATTTCAAACAACTTACCTGAACCGGTCTATACTCATTAATCAAATGATGCATATTGATAAAAATCGTATGAATATCATTCATTTTCTCATCTCGCGACGGATGATCCGGACATCGGATCAATATCTCAATCAAGTCCATAAAAGCCACACAAGCACTTCTATTCAGCTTTTTCATCTCCGCTTTCCAATCATTTTTATTCGTGTAAAGTACACGAATTCCTGATGCGCTTAGTGGTCTAAAATAGTTTTTTAGAATTTTTTTCCAAAAAAAAACATTATATACAAAACTCACGGAATAACTTCATCATCTAATCGATAATCTTCCCCAAATACTCGAAATTCTGTATGAGGAGCCGGCGGTGGAAGAGCGGAGCCTAAAAAATGAAATTTTTATTTTAAAAAAACTTCCGAAATACTATTTAACGTATTTTTTATGATTATTCAACAAAAATTCGTTATTAATTGTAAAAATTGATTCAAACCCCAATTTTTTTCCAAAAACTTTAAAGACAACGTGCCATTTTAACAAAAAATGAGGTTCATTGTGGAATTTTCATATTTTAAACGAATTTTGAAAAAAAAAACTATTTCAGAAGGTTCGAAAATCGAAAAGTTGAAAAATTTAAAGAATTTCCCCAGAATTTTGAAAATCTACATAGATACTTCCAATGATATTCAGAAAACCATAATTTTTAAAAAATCTTTCAAATATGTTCTATTTTTCAGATAATTTCAATTATAATAACTAAATTTCAGAAACTTCCCAATATTTTTAAAAATTTCAAATGCACCTTTCAGATAAAGATAACAAAAAATCTCGAGTTTTCAAAATGCTTAATCCATTTTTTTAAATAAAATTTCTGGAAACTCGAGATTTTTTAGTTTTATTATTTTTATATGAAACGCGGATTTGAAAATTTGTAAACATTACGAAATCGGAATTTTTTTGAAAGAATAAAAAATAATTGCTGTCTGTGCAGATTTTCAAATTCTGGGGGAAATTCAGAAAACAAATATTGTAAATTTTTCAAATTTTCAGTTTTTAATTCAATTTTTCTTTTAAAGGAGGGTTTTACGGAGATTATGAATGCGCCTAGGATGAAAATAGACTTCAGACTCATTCTAAATCTGTATTTAAAATGTTCTAAAACCACCTAGAAGCCGAGAAAACACGCCTCAAAACAATGGCCTAGAAAAAAGGGCCACCGGCGAAAACTAGTCCGCAGGCATGAAAAGTCCAAAAAAATGAAAACAAAACATAAATTAAGATGAAAAAACATTAAAAAGGACTACTAGAAGCATTCTGCATAACTATTTATTAACGAAACACGAAAAAAGCTCATAGGAAAAAGTTCGGCCAGGTGGCCCTTTTTCTAGGCCATTGTTTTGAGGCGCGTTTTCTCGGCTTCTAGGTGGTTTTAGAAAATTTTAAAAACAGATTTGGAATGAGAATGAAGCCTATTTTCTTCCCAGACGCATTCATAATCTCCGTAAAGCCCTCCTTTAATTGTTAAAAAAAAATAAACATTTCCCAAATGAAACCGATTATTTACCTTGAGAAATCCTTTCATTCGTAAAAAGTTGCGAAAATTCCGGCGGATTTGGGAACGGTGAAATCGTTTGAGTATTCAATCCCGGAATCATCCTAAAAACCTCTCTGTAACTTATTTAAAAAAATATTTGAAAATTTCAGATAAATTCAATAAAATCCGACAAAAAACGGGAAATTTTGAAAAACATAATAAAAAATCCATTTTGTTATAAAACATTTTAATTAGAACAGAAAATAACGATCTACTCAACAAAACACATCTCGTGTTACATTAACAACAAAAACACGCAAAAATTCAGAATTTCTAAAACAGTATACTTGATTACTTTTTTTTTTTTTTTTGAAAAAATAATAAAACCGTATTCATCAAAAAAAAAAGAAGAAAACAGGGATTTCTAACAAATATTTAACCGTTTTCAAATTCTCACTCCTATACTGTGAATACCGAAATTCCTTTTGTTGAATGCGCTGGCGGCAGCATGGAAACTTTTTCGAATCAATGTCAAGTTATCGTTTCCTCGAACGCATCTAGAAAAAAAATCGATGAAATCAATTTTTTTCGTAAATTTCAAATCTCAAAAAATACAAAAATTACGACTTTCCAAAATTTTTTATTTTTTAGAGAAAATTAAAAATTTTTTAAACTTTTGCAGGAAACTTTTGAGATTCCATTTTTTCAATTTCCAAAACGGAATTGTTTTTAAATTGTAATTCCCAAAAATTTCAGAAATCATTTTGAAATTTTAATTAAAATTAAAGGAGGGCTTTACGGAGATTATGAATGCGTCTGGGAAGAAAATAGGCTTCTTACTCATTCCAAATATGTTTTTAAAATGTTCTAAAACCACCTAGAAGCCGAGAAAACGCGCCTCAAAACAATGGCCTAGAAAAAGGGCCACCTGGCCGAACTTTTTCCTATGAGCTTTTTTCGTGTTTCGTTAATAAATAGTTATGCAGAATGCTTCTAGTAGTCCTTTTTAATGTTTTTTCATCTTAATTTATGTTTTGTTTTCATTTTTTTGGTCTTTTCATGCCTGCGGACTAGTTTTCACCGGTGGCCCTTTTTTCTAGGCCATTGTTTTGAGGCGTGTTTTCTCGGCTTCTAGGTGGTTTTAGAACATTTTAAATACAGATTTGGAATGAGTCTGAAGTCTATTTTCATCCCAGGGGCATTCATAATCTCCGTAAAACCCTCCTTTAAAAAACTATATTTACCTTGCAGTATTAACAGCATCAAACGGTTCCTCAATAAAAATCTGGAAATATGTCGTCTCCTTCGGCAAAGTTGATCTGAAAATGCAATTTTTAAGAAAGAAAAAAATTAATTTCTAAAAAAAGACACAAAGACATTTATTACATACCTCTTGACAATCTGTCCAGATCGAATAGAAATCGCATCTTGTCGGAAATTGAAACTCGCATAATATTGGAAAAATCCAATAATCAACTCTCCAAGACTCGCCGGATTCGGTGGCCGCGTCGGCAATCGATCGACAAGTTCACCAAACAAATGAAGCGATTTCACCGACAAGTGTCTGTCAAATTTCTCCGGAAACAAGTATTGAAGGTTCGGCAGGACAGCTGGACGAACACCGCATTGAAGGTAGTGAACGACGAGAAGAATCAGCGAGTAGCTGCAAATTTTCCGATGGGGGGATTTTAACCAAAAAAAAAACTCATTTTTGAAAATTTCCTTTTAAAAAATGCCAGTTTTTGAAATTTTGAGAATTCATGAAAAATTGAACTCTTCAAAGAAATGGCTCATTTCTGAAAACTCTCATTTTCTAAAATTTAAAAATATTCGGTAATAATCCCGCGCATATTTCGAATTTTCAGAAATAAACCATTTTCATTGAAAATTTCAGTTTTTCTACAAAACAAAATTTAAAAAATACCTATTAAACGTTCCATTCTGCGCATCATTAATATTACAATTAATCGCCCAATGTTTGACCAAAAGAGAAAGTGCTGGGAACCTTCCATCACATCTGAAAACTTCCAAATAAATTTAAAATCTCAAAAAAACAAGAAAGGGAACTCACTGTGAATAATAATGCAACAAATGCGAGTTATAAATTCCAGCAATATTATTGACATTAATATCAATATCAAGATGATCAAATGGTCTTTTCAACCACAATTTGATAATTGGAACTTTCGCTGAAATCACTTGCGATCTGTGCACAAGTTTCGACAATTCACTGTTCGGATTTGCACGACGGATGGCTCGATCAACGCGTCGGAGAACGCGAAGGGAGACACTGGAAAATGACATTTTTGAAAAATCAAATTAGAAACATACAACTTCTAAGAAGGGGATGTTTCAAAAAAAAGTATTCTTTAACAATGTTCTGAAAATTCAAGATTTTAACATCAAAATGTACCAGAAATTATGAATTTTCGAAAAATTTCAATTTTTTCAATAAAAAGTTACATTTACAAGCTCCCAGGAGCCCGACTACAGAAATTCTAAGTAGAAGAGAAAAACCCACTTTTTCTGACAATCAAAATCCTCGAAAAATTCGCCCTTGAAACTTTTCGTCGGAAAACACAAGCACATATCAATATCCGAATTGAATGCTCCACATCCATTAATCGAACTTCCCGTCACGTGCAAACTAATCATCTTCTCCGACAAAACCCGTTTCAATGCTTGTTCCATCAATCCTCTGAACTTCATCTTCTCAAAATACACTTCCGAATTCTGGTAGTTCACATCATAGTGATGCCATCCATCTTTACTCAGTCTTTCCACATATTCCGACGCATTTTCCGTGATTTTGTGAACAGCCGTTTCAATTTGTGCCGCCTGGAGAGAAATTGATGAATTTTAAAAATCAATAATTGAATAAAAATCTTAGAAATTAATTTTTTTTGAATTTTTAAAATAAATTTTCTGAAAATCGATAATATTTCTATTTTCTTGCATTTTTGAAACAGAAAATCTTGAAAAATAAAAACAATACAAATTTATATTTTAGTGTCATTTTAATAACTTTTTTGGACATTTTCCAACTCAAAAAAAATCCAATTTTTCACACAATTTCAAATTCAATTCAATACTCAACATTTTAATAAATAAATCAATAAATAAATAAAATTATCATCAAAAATTCGACATACCACTTTCTCATTCGTAATCACTCCAATTAATGATTTCTCATAATCTTTTGGCCATTTCTTCGCGTCAACAAACTCCTGATAACTCGATTCCCCTGAAAATAAAACAAAAATCGATATTTTCAGCATTTTTTGTTTCAGAATAGCAAGAACATGCAACAAAATAAGCAAGGAAAATGTGTTAAAAAGCGATAAAAAGTTCACTTTCTCAAAAAAATGATCCGGTTTTTTTTACAATGGACATTCGATTGGGTATACATGTGATTTATGACACTCTCTATATAACTAAAGTACATGCTTTTTTAATAAATATCAAATAATATTTTTAACCGAAAATTTTCCATTTTCGAATACTTGACATCAATAAATAAGTTAGAATTCAAAATTTGTTCTACAAAAAACTGAAACGTTCAACTTTTAAAATTTAAAATTTAAAAATCCTTGAAATCATAATGAAGTCCAAAAACATAACCAAGTAAACACATCAGTGGCCTAGAAGCATATTTGGTGACTTAGACAATGTGATAAACAGCCTAGAACTATACTACGGCCTAGAAACCCATGAAATATGCCTATAATCAAAAAAAGCTTAGATTGACCACCAACTGGAAACATTTAATAAAAAAAAGTTTTTTGAAAAATATTGGTAAAATTTTCTAGAGTTCTAACCTAGTCTAACCTAGAATTTTCAATAAATTCAAGATATTGGATCTCAATTTCAAAATTGAAACTGAAATTTTCTATTTTTCTATATTTCTACCATAATTCAAAATTACTAGTTTTAAAAATGCGTAAAACCTTAAGAAAACATCGATTTACAATAGAGCGAACTTGCAACATCGAAATTAAAATTTTTGGAATGGTTTTTTCCATAACTAACTTTTTTTTGACTTTAATTTCCAAAAATACGAATTTTTATCAAAAATTCACCCTCATACAACATCTCAGCCCTAAATCCACCCGACTTCTTCTCATACATCTCATGATGATCGATTTCCATCGATTCTTGCGTTTCATCCAATTCCAACTCATCTTCCACCGAACTTTTCTCATCACGACTATCCGCACTAATTGTCTCTTCCTCCTTTTCCTCCAAATATTCATCCTCTCCCTCTTCCTCATCATTTTCTTCTCCTTCAATCGTTTTATTATCCTCTTCCCATTCATCAACCATTTCCAGCTCTTCTTCTTCTGGGCCACCTAGAAAAAATACAATATTTTCTTTAGGAGGCCCAGAATATTGTTAAGTGCTAACAGAAAAGGGTAAGGACAACAAAATTCACATGCTATGCAAAGTTTTTAAAAAAAAAACATCTAGAAATCATACCTTTTTTTGATAAACTTGTCTGTGGAGGAGTACTCGGAGCATCGATCGAACTGCTACTTCCGCTGGATGACGAAAGTGTTACAAATTCTTCAGAAGTTGTCAAATTCAAGCAGATTTTCTGTAAAAATATGGAAATTAATGAGTTTTAATCGCATAAAAATGCAATTTTTTTCAAATTCATTTCATTTCTTTAACAAATTAAGGGATGACTTTAAGCAAGTTTCAATTTTCGCTAGATCTATTTAAAATTCAATTTTATATACTAAAAAGTAGAGAAAAAATCGATTATGAAAAATCGTGCCACCAAATTTCGATTTTCGGCACTTTTTTTCGAATTTTTTATTTTTAGACATATAAAATCAACTTTCGAATCGATTTAGCAACATTTTTTAAGAAAAATTTATTTATTTTTCTCAAGAATTTCTATTTTCTATTTCCGAAAATCCAGACAATTTTTAAATTCCGAAATGAAGTTTCTAACAAAAAATGTCTACTAACCACATCATCATCTTCATTCATTCTCCGTTTCTTAATTTCTGGCTCATCCTCCTCCTCCTCATCATCATCAGTCGAGCACGTATAATATTGCCCTCCAGCATTTCTCTCCGATCCTCCAACCGCCGATTTCACCGGTGCTGGGCCCTTTCCCGACGTTTGAATCGGTCCAAAATCCACAATCGGATTCTCAACAGGCTTCGGAAGATCATAACCCGGCGATTTGAGCGAAGATTCCATTTGATATCTCATTTGATTGCTGAGAAAAAAGGGGAATTTTTTTCAAATAACGCTGAATTAATAATTTTTATTAAAGGGGGGCTCCTGAGAGCTCAGAAATGGGTTTCCTATGAATGATAAAATCAAAAAATCAAAAAATTTCACTTTGATTTTCATTCATTTGAATATATTTCACTATCATACCTTCTATCCCAACACAACTGCCTCTCAGTCTTCGCCTTTCTTTCCAAATCCCTTTTCCTAATTTCAAGTTGAGATGATGATGGTTGTGGAATCGACTCCATCGGATTTTCCCCCTAAACATATTCAACAATTTGACGGAATGAAAAAAAACCCCAAGAATACCTTTGACGAGCCCACAAAAATCGTATCCGTTGATAGCTCCTCCTCATCACTCGACTCTTCAAAATCATACATTTTATCAATCAATTGCAATGCTTTTTTTGGAATCGGCGGATCAAGAACAATTACGTCATCATCCTCTTCTTCATTTCCATTTTTCTGAAAATGAAGCTGATTTTTTCCAAAAAAAAACAATTACAACAAAAAACCTTCAATGCCTCAAATCTTCCACCATTCACCTCTAGACTATTACCACCAACCGCTGAAAAAAGCCCACTTTTTCTTAAAAAAAGGGTTTTAGAAAAAAAGAAAACTCACGCGGTTTCTTATAGGCATTTTTTGGTCTCAAAATATTCCTAACTTGACTTCTGATCTGATTTCCAACTTGAACTTCATATCCGCTGCACGAAAGCATGTCAATCTGAAATTTGTATTGGATTTTTTTTTAGAAATGGGGAAATTTAAAAAAAAAATCACATTTGACATAATAAATTGTTTAGAAAATGAAAAACCTAAAAAAGTAAGCGGTATTTCAAAAAATTGGAGGGTAGGACAATACATTAGAAAACTAAAATATTTTCGACAATTTCCTAAGAAAACAAAAATATTAGATGACAATTTCATTAGCGACTAATTCATTGGAAAACCATTTCCTTAGAAAATCGCATTGGAGCGCGTTTCCTAGAGGGTAGGCCTTGTGTTTGTAGCGTTTCAAGACGCGAACGATATTTAAGGCGCATGCGCCTTGAAATGTCTGCGTCTCTCAACGCCACATGATAAGGGCAGTTGGTTGCCGGCCCTGATCGTTGAGAGACGCTGACATTTCAAGGCGCATGCGCCTAAAATATCGTTCGGATCTTGAAACGCTACAAACACAAGGCCTACCCTCCAGCAAACGCGCTCCAATGCGATTTTCTAAGGAAATGGTTTTCCAATGAATTAGTCGCTAATGAAATTGTCATCTAATATTTTTGTTTTCTTAGGAAATTGTCGAAAATATTTTTGTCGTATAATATTTTAGTTTTCTAATGTATTGTCCTACCCTCGAAATGTGCTCTACCGAAATACCGTATTTTAAAGGGTCATTGCATTTTTCAAAGTTTGTTATTATAATTACCAGAATTTAAGAATTATTCGAAATTTTTAGAATTCAAAAACTTCAAGCCTCAAAACAATCGAATAATAATTTATAGGCTTGGAAATCCATTTCTTAATATTTCCCTTTATGGATTTCACTTTTTTACCAAAAACTTTTTCAATTTTTGATTCTACAGCACATAATCCCATTTTCTGCTGAAATTCGAAATTTTCCAAGAATCCCTAAATTCTTTTTAAAAAAAACCTATTCAATTAAGTGCTATCAATAATTTCAAAATCTCTCACCGGTGGTCCATTCAAATCCCTTTCTCTAACCAATCTTAAAAACGTATCAAAAAGTGGGCGCATCGCTTGAATTTGTGGACAATTCGAATCCTAAAACTATTCATTTTTCAACATTTTCCCCCCTCAAAAAAGAAACGCTTACAAATTCCGTCATATTAAACAACTCATAAACCAATTGATCCGGCACCAAAGTCTTCATCATATTTAATAGCGCATGTGCTGCTGCTTCTTCGGCATGCCTGAAAACTGGCGATTATTAATATTCTTCCAAATGTATAACAAAAATAAATACCTTTTCGTTGGTCCGGATCCTTTTGCAGAAAACACCGAATATGGAATTCCTTCAAAACTAATCAATCTCATCACTCCGCGCATATCAATCTCCTCTTCTTGATTCGAAGCACTCATAAAGTCATGAAGTCGATCATGTTTATTGTATTTTCGTTTTCCTTTTTTGAGTGGTTCTGGAAATTTTTTTTGAAATTCAATTATAATTTCAGAAAAAAATAATTTATAAAAACCTATTTCATATTTTTCCCAACGATAAACAGGAAAATTCGAAAAAGAAAATCGGAGAAGGGGAATCAGAAACATTCTGCATTTTTTCAGAGTTTTTAGGCGGTTCAAACATTTTTTTTTAACTTACAAGGAAAGTACCAAAATTTGCAAAACGTTGAACTTTGAGCTGTAACTTGGCTCAATCTCATAATTACAAAATACAATTTTGAAGTTATCATATTGAAACCCTTCTTACTCGATATGCCAATTCAGTTAAGCATTTTTGAAAACGCCATTTGTCAACTGTTTCACAAAAGTAGCGTTTCCAAAAATGTTCGACAAAATTCGCTGAAATGTGGCAAATCAACTAACAATGGTTTCTTTCTGATAACCTAAAAATTTCATTTCGTAATTTCAGTTTACACCAAGTTAAAGCTCTTCAAACTTTAACTTTATGTAAATTTTCAGATTTTGAGCTCGAAAAAATCATGATCAATCTTTTTTAGCACTTTTTGAGAGCAATTTCTTTATGCGTAAAATTCTCCTTCAAATAACCTATGTCTCAGCAAAAACAGCCAAAGGTATTTCCCTTGTTTTGTTGAGATAAATGGCCGAGGACTAGAAACCCAACCCAGAGGGACTAGCCTCCGCAAAGTGTGTTTCTAGGCCACCTTCTCGGGCGTCATATTAGTTTTGTTGTGGAAAGCTTTTTTTTAAATCTTTGGACATACCAAAAAAAAACTGAAAAAAAACTCTTAATGTTCCCAATCTACCGTTTTTTCTCCTATTCCATTTTCAAAGACATTTTTTGAACTTTGTGGTCATTATAAATCCAAAAAACCCACTCATTTCCTCATCCTTAATCTCCATTCTAACTCCAGCCCCTGCTGCAATACACCTAACCAATTCCGTCATATTCTGTCGTTTTCGTTGTTTCGGAGTCCGACCCATCTTTCAAAGAAACAATTTAAAAATGAACAACAACAAAAAATAACAAATGAAAATATTTAATAATCGCAAATAACGAGTGAACGTGGAAAATGAAAACAGAAATCTGAATAAAGATTTATTTTAAATATTATGGTTCTTATAGAAAATCAATAAGTTAAGGAGATCCGTAGATGGATAAGAAGAATAAAAATTGAAAAAATATACAGGAAAATATAAATAAATTTTGTGCAAAAATCTCAGAAAATATGCGTTCTTTTTGCTTTTAAAAAATCATCCACAAAATCACACTTTTCTTATCCAAAATGCTTCATAACCTCTTGCAATCGTTTCCGACAATCCAGAACCCGTTTCTCTTGTGCATTTATATCATCGTTCAGGTCAGAAAGTGACACTTTTTCGACAAGCGGTTGGTCCGGCAGCACGTTTGACATAAAATGGGTTTCAAGCTTCTCTAGGCTGGCAATTTGACCGAAGCATCTGGAAAACAACATGGATTTTTAAACTGAAAATTAGAGATATTCAAAAATTGGAAAAATTACGCTATTTCAGGTATAATTGATCTGATCAGGGAAAAAGCCTAGAAATTTCTCGGAGCTTTTTGAATTTCAATTTTCAGTTCACTCGCTTCAAAGACGCAAACTATTAAATTTGTTCTTCCATTAAACAATTTTCATATAGTCCTCTCACAAAATCGGTTGCATAACGGAGGGCTTCCCTCTGCTGCGAGAGTGTTATTTGGCGAGAGGTAGTTGTCTGCGTATAGTCTCCCCCTCTTTATGTTTCGCCTGCGAGCGTGTCGGTTTTTTAGAGCGCGCTTGCTCGTTTATAAAGCCGAATTTGTGAGCAGCTAATATAAAAATGGTGTTTGTGTCTATATTTATGGAATATGCTCACGGCACGAAAAGTCCGAAATAGTTCAAAAAAGTTAAATTCAGTAAAACGCGTTTTTTTAAATATTTGAAAACCAACGTGTCCCTTTGAAAACAACGGTATTTTGGTATATTGCATTGTCGTGTAAGTACATTTTATGAATAAAATTCTTATTAATTCCTTTTTCAACAATTCGACCGTAAATTTGATTTGTTTTCTAAAAAATAGCTTATCAAAAAATTAGACCAAATTATGGGTTAATTAGCAAAAATTAATACGATTTTTCATAGTATTTGTAAACCAATGTGTCCCTTTAAAAACTACAGTATTTTTTGAACGGAAAAAATGAAAAAAACATGATCTGGCCCGTTTTAAGTGTATCTAGAAAGTTTTAAAAAATATGGTTCTCTCGTAATCAAGATTTAAAAAAAAACAGATGTGACAAGAAATGACTGATAACTATTGAAAATAGCCAACAATTTTATATTAGAATTTTTTGAATTAAAAAGAAAAACAATTTTTCTAATCTAAAACCTATATTTTCCTCATTAAAAGTGCTTTTATAAGTGAAGAAACCCATCTTACCCTCCATGATTCGGATTACTCAACGAATGACACAAATTCGCTGCAGTTGCCTGATCATCCAAAGCACTAATCGCTATTTTGAGCCTTCCAGCCAAATGAAGAGTTTCTTCAATGTATTCTGCTTTTTCAATGTCTTCTGCCGCCTGCAAAATATTAATTTTTTTCAATCCAGCTAAATTTAAAAAAAAACGACCTTATCCGCCGTGTCAACTGGAACCATTGCTCCTAATCCAGAAAGTCGTTTTGCCCACATCATTTGAACCACTTGGCTATCGTTCTTTTTCGTTGGTTTTCTTTTGATTTGATCTTCGTTCATTACCTGAAAATAACTGGAAATCAGTTAAGAATAAAAGGAAATCTTATTTTTCATAACAAACTCTTCGAAACACCCACCTTAGACTCCTTCTTCGCAGTCGATACCAATGTAACCGGCTGCTTGAAAATCGATACAGCCTTTCTACTCGGCGGCACAATACTTCCTTCAAATCCAGTCCGAGATGCAGCTTCGTCTCGTTTCGATTTTGCTGGACGTCCGCGTCCACGTGCTTTAAACAACGGATCAGACTTTCCCATATTTTTTGTGCGTTTTTCTGTAAGTATGATTTTTTAGAAATTTAGTTGTGAAGAAAATAGAGAAACATAGAAAACAAGTAAAATAAGGCTTGTTGATTAATCATACTTTTCTATAGAACTCTAATACTGACTATATTTTTTTAAAAGCTTAAAATTCTCGTGTTTCCTAAAAAATGAGCTTAAAACTCATCAAATCGATAAAATTCTGGAAAACCGTTAACTTAAAATTGAAAAAATCATGTGAATCTCCAAAATGAACGCTTACAGCTGATTTATCGAGGAGTTTGGGGTAAAAAGGGTAATAGTACGATGGAGCGCGTTTTCCCAGTTACATAATTAAAGGGAGGTGACGGATAAGCCTTGCAACAGATCTAAATCTACTTAAAGAGGGTATTTAAAATTCAATTGGAAGTTCTAAATATTTATTTAAATTTGGCGACTATTTTCCAAAGAATCTTAAAACAAAAAATTGGAAAACAAACCTTACTGTAAACAACAGCATGCAATTTAAAAATGATCGAAATAAAAGTAAGGAATGAAATTTATAAAATTAAATTTCCGAGAAACGCGATTCTGTCAAAATGTTAAAATCCTGACCTTTTATTACGAATTTTATATTGATTTCAAATAAATAAAAATTTTGCATAAAAAGGTATTCAATTTTATTCTTGCGAATTTCCACAAAGCTAGGAAAAATTGAGCTGAGTGTCAGACTGTGCGTGATCGAAGATTCGAAGACATGAAATTTACAGTATTTATCTTTAAATGGAGTACGTACGTACGGTCAATAAGAATGCGTCATGGCCAGTATATAACAACACGAAAGACGCCATACTGCAGACTGGCGGGAAAACCTGCGTGTTTAGAATTGCTCACTGTTCCCTAATTTCTATTCCAAACGCGCTCCATAAACTGTTTCGTTGTGAGATAATCTAAAAGGGAAAAATTGAAGAAAAAACATGTTTTCAGTACTCGACCAACCGAGTGCTGAAAAAATTCGAGATCTAATTTATTTGGCTCTTTCTGCCGCCAAATTCATTTGTATTTCTCTCTAAATTCTCGATGGAATATTTTTTTCAAAACAAAAAACTGAAATCGATTTCATTTATTCAATCAAAAGGTTAAAAATTAGATTTTAAAAAAAATCAATAAATATAACAATATTTAAATAATACTGTAAATACAAAAACAGTGAGAATATGCATAGTAATGTATTGGGATCTTTTAAGATAAAGTCAAATAAATAATTTCTTGATTATCAGGATAAAAGTATAACAAGTTTTATTTTTACTCTGCGTTCTTTTTAGCCTCCGGCTCATCCTCATCACCCTCATCTCCATTATCAGCGGAACGCTTCTGTCCACGAGATTCTTGTTCATCTCCCTCTTTTGGCTTATAATCATCAGTTTCATCATCCGAAAATTGGCTTCTTTCCAAATAACTCAACCCCGGTCCATCATGACTCTCATCGCCACTTTCAGCATCACTTTCCGCGTCTTCGCCATTCTCGCCAATGAAGTCGTCATCTTCAACTTCTTCTCCTTCCTCGTTCAAACCGTCAAGAACTGCCAATGATGGAATCATATCGAATATTTTGGTTCTGTAGTCGTCGGTAAGTCCGAGATCCTCGTTTGCAGAGATGTCAAGTTCTCGGAGTGTTGTGATCATTTTCAACGGACGGAGAGCTTCAATCGATGTGAGTCTGCAAGAAAAAAAATGATAATATAATATTATTAATTCTTAAAATTCAATTCTTCATGTCAGAAACATGTATATTTCTCAATTTTTATTTATTTTTAATTTTTGCACCGTAACCCTGATATCTTTGGTAAATTCCAACTCACTCTACATAAATTTTAAACAAAATTCTGAAAATTATAAAATTTTCTTTGAGATGATTACCCTTTCCAGAATTTTTCATAATTCCTGACTTTCACATTATTTGAAAGCTGAAAATTTTGAAAATTTATGAAATTTCAAACAATTCGATGTCAAAAACATGATTTTTTGCTATTTATTTTTCATAAAATATGTGATTTTCCAAAAAAAAAACGAATTTTTAAATTTCTTTATGATTCTGAAAATTTGGATTTCTAGGTCAGAATTTGGTTTTTCAGACCATTATTCCAAAAATTTTATTTTCTGAGCCTTTATTTTTAAAAATTTGTTTTCTAGGCCATATTCTAGAATTAGGTTTTCTAGGATTTTTGGTTTTATAGACCATAATTTCGAAAATTTGGATTTCTAGGCTATTATTTCGAAAATGACATTTAGACAATTCTAAAATTTTAGTTTTCGTTTTAAAAAAAGAATATCCTCAAACTCCTTACTTATTCGCATAAAGAATCAATCTCTCCAATTCCGGTGCGCTTTTCGCAATAACCTCAAGCATCGCTTCATCTCCGAGCTCATTATTCCCCAAATCCAATGATTGCAAAGCCGGAAGATTCGGGAACCCTTTCAAACTTTTCAAATGACAATTCACCAAGCTGAGCGTCTTGAGACCAACGAGACTATCATCGATTCCCCCAATTTCTCCACCTTCTGAATTGTCGAGATACAACACATCAACCGTCGCTGGATCTCTGTCACGCAACTCGACGGCATACTTTTCTTGCATTGTAGGCATGGCTGTTGTTGGATTCTGCAAAAAAAAAAATAAGGGGTGATTTAAAAGAATGATTTTAAGATTCATTTTTATCAGAAAAATAGAGTTTTGGAATTTTTTTAAATAGAAAAAATGAAATGTTCCGCAATCACTAAAAGTAACACACTGTCTTTAAACCTAAAGCGTTGAAAACATACAGAAATATGATTTAGGATTGGAAAAAAAAGAAGAAAGAACTCAGATAAAAAGTCAAAGATGGAATAAGATAGGATGCCTGAACACAAATAAGACCAGAGTATGTAATAGGCGTCCTTCCCGCCAACACCTTGTTTAGCAATGGTGCACGATTGCTACCAAAAATGGCGGAAACTTGAAAAATGAGGTACATATTGACATACGAAAACTAAAAAACTTTTATGCCCTTTTATATGGGTATTCAGGTCGAAAAAGGAAAAAAATTATGGGACTAAGCCTGATATTTGGAAAAAATGTAAAATATAGAAAAAAGTATTTTTTTTTCACGAAATGAATACCCCCATTAGATAAAATGGGAAAATTTACAAATTCAAACTTTCGGAAAATATTGTTATTCCAGTTATTTGAGTTTATTTTTTAAAAATTAATTTTGATTAAAGGAGGGGTTTACTGAGATTATGAATGCGTTTGGAATGAAAATAGGCTTCATTCTCTTTCCAAATCTGTTTTAAAATGTTATAAAATCACATAGAAGCCGAGAAAACGCGCCTCAAAACAATGGCCTAGAAAAAAGGCCGCCGGCGAAACTAGTCCGCAGGCATGAAAAGTCTATAAAAAATGAAAAAAAAATACAAAAAAAAATTAAAAAACATAAAAAAGGACTAATATAAGCATTCTGCATAACTAATCATTAACGAAACACAAAAAAAGCTCATCGGAAAAAGTTCAGCCAGGTGGCCCTTTTTTCTAGGTCATTGTTTTGAAGCTCATTTTCTCGGCTTCTAGGTGGTTTTAGAAAATTTTTAAAACAGATTTGGAATGAGTCTGAAGCCTATTTGCATCCCAGGTGCATTCATAATCTCCGTAATGCCCTCCTTTAAAGGAGGACACAAGTTAAAAATGGTGCATAAGCTTGCTGAAATTCATTTTTAAACTATCGTTTAAAAAATAAATTGAATTTCAGATCGATTAAGCAACATTTATAGTATTCGAATAGCCCCTTTAAATAAAATTTTCATTTTTTCCTATTTGTTCGGCCTATATTCCAGAATTTCCAGATTTTTTTCATTAGCCAAAATATATTTCCATCGAAAAGAGTAATTTTAGAAAACAAAAAATGGGCAAACATTTTGGAATTTGCCATTGAGGGCTCTAATTTAACCAAAAAAAAACCAACATTTCTTAATGACAAAAAGGTATCTTTGAAATAATAGCAAAAAGCTCAATACGAAAAAATCCAAAACAAACAGCTATTCAAAAGGAATCCAAAAAAACCAAAGAACTTCCCCCAGCCGACGAATGTTGTTTGTGCGAACACGAAATGGCGTCTTTTTGGGAGGAGCGTGCCGGCCACTCATGGGCATCGCGCCAAAACTCCTCCCCATCTCTCCGCTCACATTGTCTCTCTCTTTTCACTCATTTTCTGTGAGTGTTTTTTGTGAGTTAAATGAAGAAAAATAAAATAACAAGGCATCTGTTAGTGGTGCACTCACAATGTTCGAACATCTCATAAAGGATAGAAAAATTTGAAAAATAAGTTCTCACACAACAAAAATATTTATTCAGCAGATAACACAAAACGATGATGATTTCCCAGCTTCTGCATTCTTCTTCCAATCTGTAATAAAAATATGGTGGACCTCTTTAAATCAAAAGAATATCAAAAACCTTGTTGCTCGCTCCCCCGAAACTTCCACGGATTCTCATGATTTCTCGGCTTCAAACAACCCCGATCGATAATTTCACCACGTTCTCGCAATTTATTCATCTTTGATTTCAAGACCACAATATTGTTTACTAAAGTTTAAATTCTCAAAAATCGAAATTTATACGGTTTCTTGTAATTTTCTCGTTTTCAGTAATTTATTTAATTTTCCTATTGCCAACTCAAATATTCGTGATCATGCAAGTTTGTTTTGATCTACCCCAGAAAATCTAAGTCTCTCACAAAGTAGTGCTATTTTTACCTGCGAGCGGTTGCGCTGCGGTCTTTCAGTAGAAAATGGATGATCCAAACTTTTTAACTTTACAATATCAATTTTCGAAATTTTTTAAATGGTTTTCTAGATTATTAATGCGCACTATAATGCTAAATATTTCAAATTGATTTCCTGAATTCGGATTTCTAGGCCATTCTTTCTAATATTTGGTTTTCTAGGCCATTTGTTGACAAAATCAAAATTTCAAATGAAAAACAAACTCTAATTATTTCGAATTTTTAGAGAGATTTTAAATTTAATTCAGAAGATTTTTATTTATTTTTTTTTCTAAATTTTACTTTAAAATTTCCAATTAAAGAAAACAATGATTTAAATTTCTAAAAGGTTGAAATTTGCCGTGTCTACGGAAATATATTTTTATTAATTTTATTTTTCTATCATTATTTAAAACATTTCTAGAAACCCACACTTTCTCTCCGCCTGTTCAATATTCCAAAAATATTGATTCTCAATCCTCCGCTCGGTCATCGAATCAATCTTATGCTCATATTTCCAGTAACAATCATTCTTCTCCTCTCTCAAAACCATTTCCTCAATGCCTGTCGCCAATTCTCGCTCTGAAATCGTCTCCACTCCATTTTCAACCATTTTTTCAATCGATAATTGCTCTTTTTTTGGAAATGGTGATTCGATTTTCGATGATAATGATGAAGATTCGTGAGCTTCAGACGATTTTGAGTGCAAGTCTGGAATTTTAAAGTTTATTTTTATATGGTTCTCTAGACGATTTCACAGAATTTGGATTTCTATTAAATTATTTCTACAAATTTATTCTCTAGGTCATTTTCCAAACTTTGATTTTGTATGTCGTTGCTTCTAAAATTTGGATTTCTTGGTCATTTTCCGAAAATTTGGGTTTCTAGGCCTTTTTACAGAATTTGGTTTTTTCTAGGTCATTTTTTGAAATTTTGGATTTCCAGTCATTTTCCGAAATTTTGGATTCCTAGGCCATTTTCGAGAATTTCATGTTTAAGGGGATTTTGGGTCTTTTTTTATAACTTATCGATTCAAAACACATATGACCGAGAATCCCAAATTCGGGGACTAACTTACCTTTTTTGGTGTTTCTAGGGAACTTTTGGTCATAAACTTAATCATGGTGTCTTTAGATAGAGAAAAATATTCTATTTTATTGCCAAGCTCTCTTGACCAAAAAAAGAATGCCTTAAAACTTACAAAAATCCCTCAAATTCCGATTTTTCCTCTTCTCCTCCTCCATCACCTGATCATCTTCTGAATCGTCACTTTTGGCCGCTTCTTCACCGTCAGATTCAATAAATTGCGCTGAAAAATCTGTAATTTCTGAAAGGAGAAAAAAAGGGATTCTATTCACCTTTTTTAATTTTATTGTCATTTCTCGCCCCGTATTCAAATCCGCTAAAACTCAGAATATCATTTTTCCATTCCATTTTTTCGATAAAATGAATTCGAGTGAGATTACTTTTGTCATGAAGTGTTGAATTCACGTACACGTTAACACGATTTATTTCTTCGTTTTCAATAAATTAAAACATCTTCAAATATTTTTTGAAACTGATTTTGAAATTGGAAAATTTGTTAAATTGTATTTTTTTTGTCAAAACATTTTCTAAAATAATTTTAAAAATTGCAATTAATTGGTTTTAAATTAAATATAGCGAATTTTTGAAGAAAAAACATATAACGGTGCTTTTTTTAAAATGAAAATCTGAATTTTTTTAAAAACGAAGAAAATTTAAGAAAATTCGCAATATGTGGATTTTATTCCAAATATGTCCCAGGAATTTCGATTAAAAATATATTTAGATATAATTTGAAGATAACCAAGTGCGAATTTGAAAAAAACATTTCAGATTTGCGGGGAAAAATTATTTAAAGTTTATTTTCCTGCAAAACGTATGAAAATTGAGCAATTTCGAAAAATGGATAACTTTGACGCTGAAATACGAATTTTCAGAAAAAGCATCTGAAAATTCGAAATTTTTGCTATACAAATCGCTTTGATTCGCAAAAAATGGACACATTTCTTTTATTTTGAAGTTTTTTTTGCTCAAAATTAATTTTTTGAACATTGTAACCGCTTTTTCTTATTATATCGACTATGAATCGGTAGATAATCGTCTTCCTATTCATCTGAAACACATTTCCAAGCTCTTCATAGCCCCTTTTAATTTTATCGATTCGTTTTATTCTGCAACAATTGTTCCGGAAGAACTTTATTTTACAAAAATTCACAAATTACGAAAATTTAAAAAAAATCAATTTTTAACTCCACAATAAAGAATCTCATTATTCGCCGAAAGCGTATATTCACATTTTTGTACCAAATATTTATCAAACGCCACTTTCGACTTGACCAAATCCCCAAAATATGGACGAAGTTGATCCATTGTCCATAACTTCCGATGATTGAACAAATACACCATTCTGTAATGAAAATTTCAGTATTTTTTGTCAAAAAACCACCAAAAACCTCTCCCTAATATCATCCGGCAAATCTTCCTTCGATAAATAAACCAAAAATTTCCCATGCGCCGTTTCGCTAACCTCCGCGATTCCTTCCAAATGCGAGTCGTTGAATTCAATTCCAAATGGCAAGATTTTCGCCAAAACCTCTCTAAACTGTTCCATTTGCATTTTCTGCGTCGAGTGGAGCACAACAACTGCCATATCTTTGACAAGCTCATCTTTCTTGATAAAATATTCTTCAGAATCGCCAATTTTTTCACATTTCGTTCCAAGATACCAATCAATAACTTCATTTGGCACTTTTTCGTTGAAACATTTACAAAGTCCATCGAAAGTCACTTTTTCCATCGAAACACCTTCAATTGAATCATCATCAATCAACTCCACAATCCGTCCAAACAACTCTGCTCGGTATCCATGGGACAAATATCGATATTTTCCTGAAAATTTGACTTTTCATTTAAATTTTGTGTTTTTTAAAATTAAAATAATAATGTGGTTCTTTAAAGGTTCATATAATTTCTAGAAACCTAAAAAAAAATTCAATTTTTCGAAAACATTTTCAAAAATTCGAAAAAGAAGAAAATTTATGTTTAATTTTTAGAATATAGAATTACTTTTCGAATTTTTAATTTTTTCCCCAAAAAATTAGGTAATTTAAAAAAATGTTATTTTTTCAAAAAAATATTTGAATAAAATTTAAAAAAAAAACCTGATTCGAATTTAACCACCGGCAAATCCTCAATCGCCATCAAAATTTCCTTTTCACTCATTTGTACAGTTTTCAGTAGGTCGGACATTGATTTTCTGAAATTTTAGCAATTTTTAGGGTTTGTGTAATATAATTGTTTACCCCTTGCTATCATTAACCTCCTGTTCTGACCACAAGACTTCAGTCTCATGTAACAAATCCTTTAAATGTGAAATATTTAGAATATCGATTGGTGGGCACAATTCAGCAAGGGCGTAACATTTTCCATCAATCTGATATTAAAATAATTTATTTTTTATTTTTTAAAAACCTTTAAACTTACAATAATTACTTCAAATTTCGGATTCTCCTCACTCTTTGGTGGCTCGAGCATTTTCTGAAAAATCAGGCAGGTTGTAGCCGATTCTACAATTTTCAGCGGATACGTCCGCTCATCAGTGCACACCACAGTATCATCATTGGTCTGGCCGCGAATTGTTAGAGTCTGTCCTTCTGATATTTTCTCAACGATCGATTCATCGACTGACAGAAGCATGAAATGTGTAGATGGGTCCGAGAAATTTTCGCAAAACTCGATTTTTGTCATGGTTTTCTGAATTTTTTAGGATATTCCTATTTAATTAAAAACAACTTATTTACATACATTCATTGTCAAGTCAAATGGCCGGTTTTTTGACAGCACTCGGTGAACATATTCCGCATTATCTTCGTGAAATGCTCCGTACTCAAAATTATTTATTTTTTATTATTTTTGAAAATCACAAATTTACTAAAAGCTCGGTAGTTGACTTCTCTTCAAGTTTCACTTTCTTCTGCTTCATAATTCCAATATCTTCTTGCATATTCTCCACATTTTGAGAATTTTCAGCATTTTTCCTAGTATTCGTCCTTTTCGGTGTTAATGGCTTCGAGTTGGTGAGAAATTTGTTCATTTTTTTGCTGAAAATTTGTTTAAAATCATTTTTATAACCTGATTGCCTTAAAAACAGCGAAAAAATGATTTTTTTCGAAGAAAAAATAATAAATAAAAAATCCAAATTCAACACGTTTAAAAATAATTAATTTCCCTCTAAAAAATGATTGTGCAAACACCACGACGCAAAAACACACACACTCATTTCTTATTATTTTTTTTTCGAATAAGTCGTTTTTAACCTATTTTCGCTCCAATTTTATGATTTTTCAGCTAAAAAATGGGTAGAAAACAAAAAAAGAAGTCTGGAGCTAGGAATAACACTGGAAATGTTGACGCACAGGTAAGAAAAATGTGAAATTTTGGGAAAAATATTTGATTTAATTTCAGAGTCAGAAAGATGCACTTTATCATCAAGAAAAGTTTGTTAAGCAGGTGCAGAAACAGAAGTTTTTAGAATTCAAGGAGCAAGAACTAGCAAGGTATTTACATAGTTTCATTTTTCCGAGTTATTTTCTAATCATTTTTACATTCAGACAACCACATTGTCTTGTTATCCATCGCGGAGAAGTGGGAAAATATGTCATATCCTTAGAATCAGATCTAAGGAATGTGATGGAGCCCTACACTGCAAAAAATCTAAAAATTCTGAAGAGGAATAACATCAAGGATTTTATTGTTAATGGAAGTGTGCTTGGTGTCACAAATATGATGGTTTTGACGACAAGTGATGCTTCATTACAATTGAGGATGATGCGTTTTTCACAAGGTCCAACAATGTCTTTTAAAGGTAATTAAGTCATCGATGTTTATTCGAAAGTAAAATGTTGTGTTATAGTCAAGCAATATTCATTGGCCCGCCATGTTGTCAGCTGCCAAAAGCGACCAGTGGCTACCGATCGATTGTACAAATCTTCTCCATTGGTTGTGATGAATGGATTCAACGATTCTTCGAAAAAACACCTCGCTTTGGTACAAACCTTCATGCAAAACATGTTTCCAGGAATCAATGTAGATACGGTATGTTTCAAGTTTTTAATGGACATGCGTCATTTATCAGTACCATTTTTTCTAAATTCTATTGCTTTTTCTAAAAATGCTCTCAAATTCCCGAAATTTTTTTCAGATCCAACTCAGCACCCTCAAAAGATGCCTAGTTGTTAATTATAACGAAGAAACCGATGAAATCGACATCAGACATTAGTAATATTTAAAATTTATTAAATTTCCATCGAAATTTTGTTATTTTCAGTGCAATTAGAGTGGTGGCCACGGATTTGAACAAATCAGTGAAGAAGTTGATTCAAGCTGAAAAGACAATGAGCAAGACGATTCCGAACTTGAGCAATTATAAGGATATTAGTGATTATTTCTTGAAGTAAGTTTTCTTTCAAAATTTTCTATTTTTTTTCTATCAAATATTTTGCAGTCCAGGACAACTATCGGACAGTGAATTTGAAGGAGATCAACAAGAGGTCGAATTGCCGCAGGAGATTTCAGAAAGTCGAGGTTGTGGTCTTGGGCAGAAGAGTAATGTTCGATTACATGAAATTGGGCCAAGATTGACATTGGAATTGACGAAAATTGAGGAAGGAATTGATGAGGGAGAGGTGCTCTATCATAAACATCATGCGAAAACACCGGATGAGATTGTTAAGCTTCGAGCGCATATTGATAAGAAGAAGTGGGAAAATTTTTGAAACATTTTAAAGAAAGGAGTTTTTCAGGCAAATGAAGAAGAGAAGAGAGCAAGAGAATGAGCAGAGAGTTATCAGAAGACTTGAAGTGAACAAGGAACGAGAAGATGCTGAAGTAAGTTTATTGATTTTTTATAATGAAGAAAGAGTAATTTTTTTGTTATAAAAATTAACTAAACAACTACTTTTAAAAGTGTCTGAAAATTATATTTCGCTAAAATCGCGAATTTTTTTTATTTTTTTCCAAAATGGACCGTTTTTAGAATTGAACTCAGAAGATTAAGAAAACCTAGTTGAATTTTTTAGAATTACAACACGTTGTCCGAAGTTTATATTATCTAAAAATCGCGAAAAACTAACCAATTTCAGATTTTCAGTTGTTTTTCTGAAAAATATTTGTTTATTTTCAAAATTTCCAGAACGCTGAATTGAAAGAAATCAAAGAAACTGCTGCTCGTCGACAAGCTGCCGCTACTGGTCAAGTGGAAGAGGTTGAGAATGATCGAGAGAAGGATCGAGAAATTGCGATGAACCGAGAACGAGATGTTCAGAGGGCGAATGAGGAGTGGGGAACATCGGGAGAACGTGGATTTAAGAGAGGACGACGTGGAAGTGATAGAGGCGGTGGAAATGATCGCGGTGGACGCGGTGGTGGATTCCGTGGACGTGGTGGAGACCGTGGTGGAGACCGTGGTGGATTTAGAGGTGGAGATCGTGGTGGATTTAGAGGTGGAGATCGTGGTGGATTTAGAGGAGGAGACCGTGGTGGATTTAGAGGAGGAGATCGCGGTGGATTTAGAGGTGGAGATCGTGGAGGATTCCGTGGTGGCGATTTTGGAGGTCGAGGTGGGCGTGGTTCCGATGGTTTCCGAGGTAGTAGAGGAGGATTCCGCGGTGGTTCAAAACGACCAGGTGGAGATGGCGCATCAAGTTATGCCACTGGCGCAAACGCTGGAACATTCAAAATACGGAAATTTGGCGATAATTAGTTCTCTGCTCGTTTTTCTATTGTTATTTTTATCAATTTTGTTTACAAATTTGTTTTTGTTGAAATCGTTGTTATTCTTATACTCTAAATTGATTTTTTAAATGTTTTATTTACACGAGGACTTTGATTTTCAAGATTTAAGTTCAATGCTAGAAACCTGTTTAGGAATTTTCACAAATTTAGCTGCCAAATGAGCCGAAAACCGCGAAAATTGATGTTAATTTAAACATTGTTGAAATTTCACGCGTTCACATCGAGAACTTTTCTGAATTTTCTCCTGCTAGCTACGAGAAATTCGACCGATATTCCTTTGGCTTAATATATGCAAATTTTGATGATTTTTGTCAAATTTCAAAGCATCACAAAATAATAACTGTTTTCAGTTATTATTCATTTTTGAATTTTAGATCTTCAAAAACGTGGTTAGAAATGTCTTCACCATTTTCTGATTCCGCGTCTTTGAGATATTTGCAAGAAAAAGTTGCTTCCAACAGGAAAAGGACCAATTTGGCCTATTGCCAAAAAGTTTACGAATCCGTAAACTTTTTTCGCAAATCGTTGTATAAAACAATCAGAGATGATCGCAACTGACCGATGAGGCCCAAAAAATGCGAATTTAGGCCGTTAGAATTAATTTTGCCAATTTCCCCAATTACTTACAATGCACAAGAAATCACTCATCAACTCCCTTTATTTTAAAAAAAAAGTTATAAAGAAGAAATTTATTAGAGAAGAAAATTTCAAAAAGTTATTGTCAACTCAAATATTCCTGATCAATGCGTTTTGAGAGCTTCTCAAGCTCAGAGACGCTCCGCACGCATGCACGCGGCTACCGACACTCAGCACACTAGAAAATCCGCGGGAAAATCCAATTTTCCAATGTGCTGAGTGGCGGCAGCCGCGTGCGTGCGTGCGGAGCGTCTGTGAGGTTGGGCAGTCCTCATAACTCAATGATCAAGAATATTTGAGTTGACAATATAAAAAATATAATTATTAGAAAAGAAAAGTTTAGTAAAGTCCGAATAATTTATCAGTTTGTCATTTTGGCCTTTTAGTTGCAGGCTCAGAATCTTCTTCATCAGTACTGCACGTTCTTAAAATATGCTTCACTGTTCCAATACTTATGCCAAAAATGTCATTGTTTCTGTTCACTGCCAACTTGTTTATTATTCCTTCCTGTAAATGAAATACTCAGGTGCAGACCACATTTAATATTAGGCGATGTCACAATAAAAAAATTTTGCTTCCGAGTTGGATATTATTTCATATATAAGGCCGTATATCTAAGATTGAAACGTTGGGGAAGAAGAGGACGATTTTTATATATTAGTAAAGTATAACATTCCAGTAATCCACGAAACAAAAAATTTAAAGGAAATACAGGGGTACTGTTGCGTGACAGAGCATAGAACTTAGAACATCAAAAGTTTTAAAAATGAAGATAGAATGACACACTTGGCTCCAAACGATTCCAAATAGAATTTAAATACTTTTTCCACTTGACAATTTTGCTCTAACCATAAGCAATCAAAAGTTATACACCAAAATATGTGAAAAATCGCCATTTTTTGTCAAAATCAAGAAAAAAACCAATTTTTGGATGGAGGTCATGGGTGTTTTTCACATTTTATACTGCAACTCATGTCCTTTTCAAAACAAAAAAAGAGTTTTTAAATGAATCCAGGCACAAATGTAGGGAGTCTTTTCGACTTCACAACTTTTTTCGAAAAATTAATATTTTAGTGAGTGTACGCTAGAAAAGTGAAAGTATTCTTGAAATTAATTTGTTTAAACCAGTTTAATTATATTTCTAGCATTTCATTAATGATTTTTATATGTTTTTGCGCATGAGTTTCAAAAAATAAACACATATTTAAAGGAGGACTGTACGCATATATGTAATAATTGTCTCTTAAATGAAAATAGACTTCATTCTCATTCCAAATCTGTTTTTTTTAAATGTTCTAAAACAAACTAGAAGCCGAGTAAATTAATTCCAAATCAATTGCCTAGAAGAAGGTTCAACCGGCGAAAACTAGTCCGCAGGCATAACAAATCCAAAAAAAGGAGAAAAAAATTAATTGAAACGAAAAAACATAAAAAAGGACGGCATTCCGTACTATTTATAAACGCAACACGAAAAAAGCTCATAGGAAAAGTTCGGCCAGGTTTCATATTTTTCTAGGCCATTGTTCTGAAGCTCATTTTCTCGGCTTCTAGGTGGTTTTAGAAAATTTAAAAAACATATTTGGAATGAGAATGAAGTCTATTTTCATTTAAGATACGTTCATCATCCCCGTACAGCCCTACTTTAACATATAGTAGAGCGCGCAAAATGTGAAACATGCGAAATTTAAAAAAATGATGATAAAAAGGCAAGATTAGTAACATTCGATAGTTATATCAATTTTGATCATTTTTATAATTGAACACCTTTTTCGAGAATTGCTACTTTTTCAAGTTTCCACCCAGAACGTGAAAACAACTAGTCGCCAATTTCGGTTATGTTACGGTTTTTGGAGAAAAATAGCAATTCCACAACAGACACAATTTTTACATATTTTTAACACCTTTAATTACATGTAATGATCTGCACCCGAGTATCGATTTTTAATTTGATAATTGTGACGCTTAGGTAATTAACAAATTGGAACAAAAGTTTATCTTCAATATGCAATTTTATTTTGTTAAATTTCGGAAGTTTTCAATAAATGTTTCAACTGTTAGATTACGGTATTACGGAGGGCACGTAATATGCACTTTTTAAATTGAAATTACCTGCAGCTTTGATAGTTTGTAGCAATCAGCAATTTCTAGCTTTCTTAAAGTTGAGAAACCTAAATTTGCTGAAATCAAAAAGTCCACACATTTATCCACCAAACAATCGATTTCATATTTTGCTGCGAAATTGAGAATTGTTTCTACATTTCCATCTGAAAACGTTGACATTTTTTGTAGAATTTAAAAAATAATACGACATTTTTAGAATTATGGAGATTTTCAGAATTTTTAAAAATGTTAGCGAAATTAACCGAATTTAAATTTCAATATTGAAAGTTTGTTAAATATCAACTAATCATGCGATAAATTTTATGAAAATTGGAAAAGAAAAACCTACAATAAATCTTTATATTATTCTGTCGGTACAGTATTTGAAGAGATTTTTCGATGCCACTCCGGTCAACTCCTTTGAGTTCAATCTTATTCTTTCCATCTGACAATATTTTTCGAAAAATCGGAGAGCAAGAAATAAGAAGCTGAAAATTATAGAAATCGCTATTTTTTTTATTAAAAGGCAGTCTGTCAGTTTGTACAACCCTATTAACTTTCAAGAAAATACCAACATTTTTGTCAACATAAAACTTTGAATTTTCCAAATGAAGCTCAATTTCAGATTCCGTATTTTGAGGAATGGAAAATGACAATATTGGGAAGAGTTGAATCCCAAAAGATGAAATAATTCGAGCATCAGAAGTAATAGTAATTTCAGGATCTTCCATCTCGCTTCGACATGTTATGAATCTTCCGAAATTGAAGCATAAAGCACCATTGTTGAAATGAAGGCACATTATTTCCTCAATAATTTCATAACTTCTAATCTTAACGGTGATTTCAATTTCAGCATCAATTGACCATAAATTCGACATTCTATGCTCATACATGCACTCAACATCAACAGTCACATATTCGTCTGAATCATCGTCGCTTGTCACTAAACTTGGCAATACATTCCTAAAATAATTTTTATTTAAGTTTTAAAATTTTTAATCTAATTTGTAAACAAAAACTATTCATGCAGAAAAAGTTAAGATGAAAATAAAAATTACGATATAACTCAAACGTCGGAATTTTCCCAAAAAATCTCTGCTTTTTTTCTAATTTTTATCCAAAATTCAGAAGGCAGAGAACCTCTTTTCGTTTATTCTTAATCCGGAACTAAAAAAATTTTCTGTTAATTTGAGAGCTCTGGATGATATGAAAAATAGCAAAAAAACGAATCCTGAAAGAAAAAAAGGATATTGGGGTTCGAACCCACGTGTTGAGATTTAACTGATGTCCCGCTATAAGATTAACTGAAAGTATTTCCGTCATTATTTTAAAAAATCGGAATTTTTACAAATATTTTGAGAGGAATCTTGCCTTAGAAAATGAAAAAAACATTTTTATATTTAGAAAATTGATCTTACGAACCATTTTAAGCCTCCAAAATAAAATGGAAGACGACATCGTCCTTCTGAAATGTTCCAATCCCAAAAGTCGTGCTTTGTTTCGTCTTCAAATGTTAAATTGTTCATTCTGAAAAATATTGATAAAAAAGGAAAAATTTTTTATTTTTTATTTATTTATTTACGCGCGGAAAAGCAACGTGAAAAAAGTGTGAAACAGTTCACAATCGAAAGAATAAAAATATAAAAAAATATGATCATAACAAAAAGAAACCGTGATTTTTGAAAGAAAAAGAAAAAATAAAAAATAAAATGTAGAAACATATTTGCAAAAACCGGAATAAGTGGAGGGGGGAGGCAAGAAGTAAGAATGCTGTGAAGAGATCTAACCGCACGGCTGTGAGCTTGATTTATAACCCGTTCTGGACACAATGAAAAATCTATTAAATGGATTGAAAAGCTTTTTTAAAACAAATATTGAAGAGTATAGATTCCTTTTTTGCATTGCTTTCCCTGAGCGGTTCGGTGCCATTTTGTTCGGGACTGCACTAAAATTTGACCGGGACTGTACCGCACCTTCATTTTTCCGGGACAGTCCCGGACGAAAATGGTTCAACATTCTCAGGAAAAGCGATGCGCTGGTGCAGTCCCATTTTCAGACGCTTTCCGAAAATTCCGGACAAAAAAGAAGTGCAAGAACAAAAAACTTCAAAAAACAAAACCGAAAATTTCTTGGATTCGAGTCAGCGTGTTTATCAAAAATTCATTCAACTTAAAAATTGGGAAAACTTTTTGCGAAAGCAGTAAAATTATATCTCAAATGAGCTATGCCTCATTTAAAAAAGCCGAAAACGAGTAAGGCGCTACCCTTTCTGATTTTCTCTTCAAAAATCTTAATGAAAGTAGCGGAAATGTTGTACTTTGATTGAGAATAGAACCAGTATGGATTTCTGAAATTTTCGTCCCAAAAATATTGAAAATGGGAAAAGTTATAGCCCATAACTTTTGATCACGAATTTGATGAAATTTCGCATACAGGTCATTTGAAGCACAAACCATTGATAATGGATTGTCAAAGTTTTAATATTGTTCTTCTATAGATCAAAAACTGCGGCACAAAAACCACTCGAGATTATCAAAATTGACTCACAAAAACGATCCAAGCACCTTTCAATACATGTGACCAAGCAATATATTTGTTCATCAGTTTAGTAATGATGAAAGTTATGTTATTTGTGAAAGTTATGTTATCAGTTTTGAAGATTTACACAATGACCGAAGCAAGATACAATAGTTCACCTTGCAAAAAATGAAAATTAGAGTTTGCTAAGAAAAAAAACTACTGTATTTTAACAATCATCTTTCAATCTATAAGTTCACAAAACGTGCGCCCTATTTGGTTTCTAGAACAATAGTTATGCTTATCCAAGTACTCGTATATGTATTCCTATGGAATTCTGGCGCTAGCGCACATATAAGTGCACCACCCCCCTTTTCCCGCATGGTCAGGTTTAGTCAAGCGGTTCAACGTCTCGTATGTCAAGCAAGCAGGAGTTCAAGTCGTCGCGGGTTCGATTCCAGGAGGCCTCTCGCAGCCATTGCAACCCACACGACGCAGGCGGCGAGACATTTATTTGCACCGAACCGTCCAAATTTTGTCCGGGACTGCACAGTTTTATCCGGGTTTTGCCCCGGGACGCGTCCCGGGACAAATTTCGGTGCAGTCCCGAACAAAATGGGAATGTTCCGGTGCATTGCTTTCCCTGAGATATTTTTCAGTTTGTCGAGAAGTTACTAACGACTATAAAGGTTAGTTTATATTCACATTCTTATTTTTCGCAATCTCGACATAAAAAAGTGTTGGACCTGCTTAAAGACAGCTGTTCAGTTAATTTGACATTACCTGGTCTTAGTTTCAAAAATTAGAGCGTTCTCTAATTAGTACAATGCAATTTATGCGAAATCACACCGATAAGTACAAGCGTCATAGTAGCGGTTCAAAGTTGAAAAAATCAAAATTTGAATTCCCGCGTGTCCGTGCGACGCGGTCGTTGTCCGTGCAACGCGGTCGGAATTGGCGCGAAACACAATTATTTGAATTTGGCTACATATTGGTAATGTTCTTTGAACGACCTGGGCTCCCATTCGAATTTTGATTTTTTGCCTTGAATTTGGATCGTGTTAACTGACAAGCTGCCTTTAAAGTTCGAATAACTGGCAGGACTTCTCTTTTATTTGTTGAGTATGATATATTTTTTCTTTTTTTAAGAGTTATTATTTATATAAATGTTTTAAAAAATACTGTCAAAAATAACATTCTATAAAATTCAAGAATTCAATGTTTATAGAGTTAAACCAACGAAATTATCGTAGATATAAAAAAATACAAATAGCCTAATTCCGAGGTTTTGAAATCTACATAACACCTGCAAAAATTTCAAATTTCAAGTTATTAAAAAAGAATTATTAGAAAAGAAAAGTTTAGTAAAGTCCGAATAATTTATCAGTTTGTCATTTTGGCCTTTTGGTTGCAGGCTCAGAATCTTCTTCATCAGTACTGCAAATTCTCAAAAGATGTTTCATTGTTTCATCACTTATGCCAAAAATGTTATTGTTTCTGTTTTCTGTCAACTTGTTCATTATTCCTTCCTGTAAATGAAAATATCGATTTTAATTCGATAATTGTTAAGATTAGGTAATTAACAAATTGGAACAAAAGATTACGGGTATTACAGTTTGTACCTTTCAAATTCAATTACCTGGAGCTTTGATAGTTTGTACCAATCAGCAAGTTGTATTTTTCGAAAAGTTGACAAAGAGGAATCTGTTGAAATCAAAAAGTCCTCACATTCATCCACCAAACAATCAATTTTATATTTTGTTGCGACATAGAGAATTGATGCTACATTTGTATCTGAAAACGTTGACATTTTTAATTTTTTTTCAGAATTTCAAAAATTATTTGAAATTTTCAGAATTTTAAAAATATTAAAAGCTTTAAAAGTTAGTTAATGAAAGTTTGAAAAGAAACACCTACCATTAATCGTTTCATTATTCTGTCGGTACAGTACTTGAAGAAATGCTGCTTTTTCTTTCTGGACAATTTCGTTAAGTTCAATCTTTTTTTTTCCATATGATAATATTTTTCGAAAAATCGGAGAGCAAGAAATAAGAAGCTGAAAATTATAGAAATCGCAATTTTTTAATTAAAAGGCAGTCTGTCAGTTTGTACAACCCTATTCACTTTCAAATGTAAAAAATCATCTTTTTTTCAACAATCCAATGCGGCCAAGAAATATTAGCTTGACAAGAACTTTTAAAAAATGTTTTGTAACAAAAATACTCAGAATTCCGTTCCAACAAATTTTCTTGTCAATGTTGTAAAAAAAAATAACGTTTCAATAATTTAGATAACCCAATCTAACAGACTTCCTTCAAGAAAATACTAACATTTTTGTCAACATATAACTTTGCATTTTCCAAATGAAGCTCAATTTCAGATTCCGTCTGTTGAGGAATGGAAAATGACAATATTGGGAAGAGTTGAATCCCAAAAGATGAAATAATTCGAACATCAGAAGTAATCACAAATTCAGGATCTTTCATCTCCCTTTGACATCTAATGAATCTTCCAAAATTGAAGTTTAAAGCACCACTTTTAAAATGAAGGGACCTTGTTTTCTCAATCTTTTCAAAATTTATAATCTCAACGCCGACTTCAATTTCAGCATCGATTGACCATAACTAAACAACTACTTTTAAAAGTGTCTGAAAATTATATTTCGCTAAAATCGCGAATTTTTTTTATTTTTTTCCAAAATGGACCGTTTTTAGAATTGAACTCAGAAGATTAAGAAAACCTAGTTGAATTTTTTAGAATTACAACACGTTGTCCGAAGTTTATATTATCTAAAAATCGCGAAAAACTAACCAATTTCAGATTTTCAGTTGTTTTTCTGAAAAATATTTGTTTATTTTCAAAATTTCCAGAACGCTGAATTGAAAGAAATCAAAGAAACTGCTGCTCGTCGACAAGCTGCCGCTACTGGTCAAGTGGAAGAGGTTGAGAATGATCGAGAGAAGGATCGAGAAATTGCGATGAACCGAGAACGAGATGTTCAGAGGGCGAATGAGGAGTGGGGAACATCGGGAGAACGTGGATTTAAGAGAGGACGACGTGGAAGTGATAGAGGCGGTGGAAATGATCGCGGTGGACGCGGTGGTGGATTCCGTGGACGTGGTGGAGACCGTGGTGGAGACCGTGGTGGATTTAGAGGTGGAGATCGTGGTGGATTTAGAGGTGGAGATCGTGGTGGATTTAGAGGAGGAGACCGTGGTGGATTTAGAGGAGGAGATCGCGGTGGATTTAGAGGTGGAGATCGTGGAGGATTCCGTGGTGGCGATTTTGGAGGTCGAGGTGGGCGTGGTTCCGATGGTTTCCGAGGTAGTAGAGGAGGATTCCGCGGTGGTTCAAAACGACCAGGTGGAGATGGCGCATCAAGTTATGCCACTGGCGCAAACGCTGGAACATTCAAAATACGGAAATTTGGCGATAATTAGTTCTCTGCTCGTTTTTCTATTGTTATTTTTATCAATTTTGTTTACAAATTTGTTTTTGTTGAAATCGTTGTTATTCTTATACTCTAAATTGATTTTTTAAATGTTTTATTTACACGAGGACTTTGATTTTCAAGATTTAAGTTCAATGCTAGAAACCTGTTTAGGAATTTTCACAAATTTAGCTGCCAAATGAGCCGAAAACCGCGAAAATTGATGTTAATTTAAACATTGTTGAAATTTCACGCGTTCACATCGAGAACTTTTCTGAATTTTCTCCTGCTAGCTACGAGAAATTCGACCGATATTCCTTTGGCTTAATATATGCAAATTTTGATGATTTTTGTCAAATTTCAAAGCATCACAAAATAATAACTGTTTTCAGTTATTATTCATTTTTGAATTTTAGATCTTCAAAAACGTGGTTAGAAATGTCTTCACCATTTTCTGATTCCGCGTCTTTGAGATATTTGCAAGAAAAAGTTGCTTCCAACAGGAAAAGGACCAATTTGGCCTATTGCCAAAAAGTTTACGAATCCGTAAACTTTTTTCGCAAATCGTTGTATAAAACAATCAGAGATGATCGCAACTGACCGATGAGGCCCAAAAAATGCGAATTTAGGCCGTTAGAATTAATTTTGCCAATTTCCCCAATTACTTACAATGCACAAGAAATCACTCATCAACTCCCTTTATTTTAAAAAAAAAGTTATAAAGAAGAAATTTATTAGAGAAGAAAATTTCAAAAAGTTATTGTCAACTCAAATATTCCTGATCAATGCGTTTTGAGAGCTTCTCAAGCTCAGAGACGCTCCGCACGCATGCACGCGGCTACCGACACTCAGCACACTAGAAAATCCGCGGGAAAATCCAATTTTCCAATGTGCTGAGTGGCGGCAGCCGCGTGCGTGCGTGCGGAGCGTCTGTGAGGTTGGGCAGTCCTCATAACTCAATGATCAAGAATATTTGAGTTGACAATATAAAAAATATAATTATTAGAAAAGAAAAGTTTAGTAAAGTCCGAATAATTTATCAGTTTGTCATTTTGGCCTTTTAGTTGCAGGCTCAGAATCTTCTTCATCAGTACTGCACGTTCTTAAAATATGCTTCACTGTTCCAATACTTATGCCAAAAATGTCATTGTTTCTGTTCACTGCCAACTTGTTTATTATTCCTTCCTGTAAATGAAATACTCAGGTGCAGACCACATTTAATATTAGGCGATGTCACAATAAAAAAATTTTGCTTCCGAGTTGGATATTATTTCATATATAAGGCCGTATATCTAAGATTGAAACGTTGGGGAAGAAGAGGACGATTTTTATATATTAGTAAAGTATAACATTCCAGTAATCCACGAAACAAAAAATTTAAAGGAAATACAGGGGTACTGTTGCGTGACAGAGCATAGAACTTAGAACATCAAAAGTTTTAAAAATGAAGATAGAATGACACACTTGGCTCCAAACGATTCCAAATAGAATTTAAATACTTTTTCCACTTGACAATTTTGCTCTAACCATAAGCAATCAAAAGTTATACACCAAAATATGTGAAAAATCGCCATTTTTTGTCAAAATCAAGAAAAAAACCAATTTTTGGATGGAGGTCATGGGTGTTTTTCACATTTTATACTGCAACTCATGTCCTTTTCAAAACAAAAAAAGAGTTTTTAAATGAATCCAGGCACAAATGTAGGGAGTCTTTTCGACTTCACAACTTTTTTCGAAAAATTAATATTTTAGTGAGTGTACGCTAGAAAAGTGAAAGTATTCTTGAAATTAATTTGTTTAAACCAGTTTAATTATATTTCTAGCATTTCATTAATGATTTTTATATGTTTTTGCGCATGAGTTTCAAAAAATAAACACATATTTAAAGGAGGACTGTACGCATATATGTAATAATTGTCTCTTAAATGAAAATAGACTTCATTCTCATTCCAAATCTGTTTTTTTTAAATGTTCTAAAACAAACTAGAAGCCGAGTAAATTAATTCCAAATCAATTGCCTAGAAGAAGGTTCAACCGGCGAAAACTAGTCCGCAGGCATAACAAATCCAAAAAAAGGAGAAAAAAATTAATTGAAACGAAAAAACATAAAAAAGGACGGCATTCCGTACTATTTATAAACGCAACACGAAAAAAGCTCATAGGAAAAGTTCGGCCAGGTTTCATATTTTTCTAGGCCATTGTTCTGAAGCTCATTTTCTCGGCTTCTAGGTGGTTTTAGAAAATTTAAAAAACATATTTGGAATGAGAATGAAGTCTATTTTCATTTAAGATACGTTCATCATCCCCGTACAGCCCTACTTTAACATATAGTAGAGCGCGCAAAATGTGAAACATGCGAAATTTAAAAAAATGATGATAAAAAGGCAAGATTAGTAACATTCGATAGTTATATCAATTTTGATCATTTTTATAATTGAACACCTTTTTCGAGAATTGCTACTTTTTCAAGTTTCCACCCAGAACGTGAAAACAACTAGTCGCCAATTTCGGTTATGTTACGGTTTTTGGAGAAAAATAGCAATTCCACAACAGACACAATTTTTACATATTTTTAACACCTTTAATTACATGTAATGATCTGCACCCGAGTATCGATTTTTAATTTGATAATTGTGACGCTTAGGTAATTAACAAATTGGAACAAAAGTTTATCTTCAATATGCAATTTTATTTTGTTAAATTTCGGAAGTTTTCAATAAATGTTTCAACTGTTAGATTACGGTATTACGGAGGGCACGTAATATGCACTTTTTAAATTGAAATTACCTGCAGCTTTGATAGTTTGTAGCAATCAGCAATTTCTAGCTTTCTTAAAGTTGAGAAACCTAAATTTGCTGAAATCAAAAAGTCCACACATTTATCCACCAAACAATCGATTTCATATTTTGCTGCGAAATTGAGAATTGTTTCTACATTTCCATCTGAAAACGTTGACATTTTTTGTAGAATTTAAAAAATAATACGACATTTTTAGAATTATGGAGATTTTCAGAATTTTTAAAAATGTTAGCGAAATTAACCGAATTTAAATTTCAATATTGAAAGTTTGTTAAATATCAACTAATCATGCGATAAATTTTATGAAAATTGGAAAAGAAAAACCTACAATAAATCTTTATATTATTCTGTCGGTACAGTATTTGAAGAGATTTTTCGATGCCACTCCGGTCAACTCCTTTGAGTTCAATCTTATTCTTTCCATCTGACAATATTTTTCGAAAAATCGGAGAGCAAGAAATAAGAAGCTGAAAATTATAGAAATCGCTATTTTTTTTATTAAAAGGCAGTCTGTCAGTTTGTACAACCCTATTAACTTTCAAGAAAATACCAACATTTTTGTCAACATAAAACTTTGAATTTTCCAAATGAAGCTCAATTTCAGATTCCGTATTTTGAGGAATGGAAAATGACAATATTGGGAAGAGTTGAATCCCAAAAGATGAAATAATTCGAGCATCAGAAGTAATAGTAATTTCAGGATCTTCCATCTCGCTTCGACATGTTATGAATCTTCCGAAATTGAAGCATAAAGCACCATTGTTGAAATGAAGGCACATTATTTCCTCAATAATTTCATAACTTCTAATCTTAACGGTGATTTCAATTTCAGCATCAATTGACCATAAATTCGACATTCTATGCTCATACATGCACTCAACATCAACAGTCACATATTCGTCTGAATCATCGTCGCTTGTCACTAAACTTGGCAATACATTCCTAAAATAATTTTTATTTAAGTTTTAAAATTTTTAATCTAATTTGTAAACAAAAACTATTCATGCAGAAAAAGTTAAGATGAAAATAAAAATTACGATATAACTCAAACGTCGGAATTTTCCCAAAAAATCTCTGCTTTTTTTCTAATTTTTATCCAAAATTCAGAAGGCAGAGAACCTCTTTTCGTTTATTCTTAATCCGGAACTAAAAAAATTTTCTGTTAATTTGAGAGCTCTGGATGATATGAAAAATAGCAAAAAAACGAATCCTGAAAGAAAAAAAGGATATTGGGGTTCGAACCCACGTGTTGAGATTTAACTGATGTCCCGCTATAAGATTAACTGAAAGTATTTCCGTCATTATTTTAAAAAATCGGAATTTTTACAAATATTTTGAGAGGAATCTTGCCTTAGAAAATGAAAAAAACATTTTTATATTTAGAAAATTGATCTTACGAACCATTTTAAGCCTCCAAAATAAAATGGAAGACGACATCGTCCTTCTGAAATGTTCCAATCCCAAAAGTCGTGCTTTGTTTCGTCTTCAAATGTTAAATTGTTCATTCTGAAAAATATTGATAAAAAAGGAAAAATTTTTTATTTTTTATTTATTTATTTACGCGCGGAAAAGCAACGTGAAAAAAGTGTGAAACAGTTCACAATCGAAAGAATAAAAATATAAAAAAATATGATCATAACAAAAAGAAACCGTGATTTTTGAAAGAAAAAGAAAAAATAAAAAATAAAATGTAGAAACATATTTGCAAAAACCGGAATAAGTGGAGGGGGGAGGCAAGAAGTAAGAATGCTGTGAAGAGATCTAACCGCACGGCTGTGAGCTTGATTTATAACCCGTTCTGGACACAATGAAAAATCTATTAAATGGATTGAAAAGCTTTTTTAAAACAAATATTGAAGAGTATAGATTCCTTTTTTGCATTGCTTTCCCTGAGCGGTTCGGTGCCATTTTGTTCGGGACTGCACTAAAATTTGACCGGGACTGTACCGCACCTTCATTTTTCCGGGACAGTCCCGGACGAAAATGGTTCAACATTCTCAGGAAAAGCGATGCGCTGGTGCAGTCCCATTTTCAGACGCTTTCCGAAAATTCCGGACAAAAAAGAAGTGCAAGAACAAAAAACTTCAAAAAACAAAACCGAAAATTTCTTGGATTCGAGTCAGCGTGTTTATCAAAAATTCATTCAACTTAAAAATTGGGAAAACTTTTTGCGAAAGCAGTAAAATTATATCTCAAATGAGCTATGCCTCATTTAAAAAAGCCGAAAACGAGTAAGGCGCTACCCTTTCTGATTTTCTCTTCAAAAATCTTAATGAAAGTAGCGGAAATGTTGTACTTTGATTGAGAATAGAACCAGTATGGATTTCTGAAATTTTCGTCCCAAAAATATTGAAAATGGGAAAAGTTATAGCCCATAACTTTTGATCACGAATTTGATGAAATTTCGCATACAGGTCATTTGAAGCACAAACCATTGATAATGGATTGTCAAAGTTTTAATATTGTTCTTCTATAGATCAAAAACTGCGGCACAAAAACCACTCGAGATTATCAAAATTGACTCACAAAAACGATCCAAGCACCTTTCAATACATGTGACCAAGCAATATATTTGTTCATCAGTTTAGTAATGATGAAAGTTATGTTATTTGTGAAAGTTATGTTATCAGTTTTGAAGATTTACACAATGACCGAAGCAAGATACAATAGTTCACCTTGCAAAAAATGAAAATTAGAGTTTGCTAAGAAAAAAAACTACTGTATTTTAACAATCATCTTTCAATCTATAAGTTCACAAAACGTGCGCCCTATTTGGTTTCTAGAACAATAGTTATGCTTATCCAAGTACTCGTATATGTATTCCTATGGAATTCTGGCGCTAGCGCACATATAAGTGCACCACCCCCCTTTTCCCGCATGGTCAGGTTTAGTCAAGCGGTTCAACGTCTCGTATGTCAAGCAAGCAGGAGTTCAAGTCGTCGCGGGTTCGATTCCAGGAGGCCTCTCGCAGCCATTGCAACCCACACGACGCAGGCGGCGAGACATTTATTTGCACCGAACCGTCCAAATTTTGTCCGGGACTGCACAGTTTTATCCGGGTTTTGCCCCGGGACGCGTCCCGGGACAAATTTCGGTGCAGTCCCGAACAAAATGGGAATGTTCCGGTGCATTGCTTTCCCTGAGATATTTTTCAGTTTGTCGAGAAGTTACTAACGACTATAAAGGTTAGTTTATATTCACATTCTTATTTTTCGCAATCTCGACATAAAAAAGTGTTGGACCTGCTTAAAGACAGCTGTTCAGTTAATTTGACATTACCTGGTCTTAGTTTCAAAAATTAGAGCGTTCTCTAATTAGTACAATGCAATTTATGCGAAATCACACCGATAAGTACAAGCGTCATAGTAGCGGTTCAAAGTTGAAAAAATCAAAATTTGAATTCCCGCGTGTCCGTGCGACGCGGTCGTTGTCCGTGCAACGCGGTCGGAATTGGCGCGAAACACAATTATTTGAATTTGGCTACATATTGGTAATGTTCTTTGAACGACCTGGGCTCCCATTCGAATTTTGATTTTTTGCCTTGAATTTGGATCGTGTTAACTGACAAGCTGCCTTTAAAGTTCGAATAACTGGCAGGACTTCTCTTTTATTTGTTGAGTATGATATATTTTTTCTTTTTTTAAGAGTTATTATTTATATAAATGTTTTAAAAAATACTGTCAAAAATAACATTCTATAAAATTCAAGAATTCAATGTTTATAGAGTTAAACCAACGAAATTATCGTAGATATAAAAAAATACAAATAGCCTAATTCCGAGGTTTTGAAATCTACATAACACCTGCAAAAATTTCAAATTTCAAGTTATTAAAAAAGAATTATTAGAAAAGAAAAGTTTAGTAAAGTCCGAATAATTTATCAGTTTGTCATTTTGGCCTTTTGGTTGCAGGCTCAGAATCTTCTTCATCAGTACTGCAAATTCTCAAAAGATGTTTCATTGTTTCATCACTTATGCCAAAAATGTTATTGTTTCTGTTTTCTGTCAACTTGTTCATTATTCCTTCCTGTAAATGAAAATATCGATTTTAATTCGATAATTGTTAAGATTAGGTAATTAACAAATTGGAACAAAAGATTACGGGTATTACAGTTTGTACCTTTCAAATTCAATTACCTGGAGCTTTGATAGTTTGTACCAATCAGCAAGTTGTATTTTTCGAAAAGTTGACAAAGAGGAATCTGTTGAAATCAAAAAGTCCTCACATTCATCCACCAAACAATCAATTTTATATTTTGTTGCGACATAGAGAATTGATGCTACATTTGTATCTGAAAACGTTGACATTTTTAATTTTTTTTCAGAATTTCAAAAATTATTTGAAATTTTCAGAATTTTAAAAATATTAAAAGCTTTAAAAGTTAGTTAATGAAAGTTTGAAAAGAAACACCTACCATTAATCGTTTCATTATTCTGTCGGTACAGTACTTGAAGAAATGCTGCTTTTTCTTTCTGGACAATTTCGTTAAGTTCAATCTTTTTTTTTCCATATGATAATATTTTTCGAAAAATCGGAGAGCAAGAAATAAGAAGCTGAAAATTATAGAAATCGCAATTTTTTAATTAAAAGGCAGTCTGTCAGTTTGTACAACCCTATTCACTTTCAAATGTAAAAAATCATCTTTTTTTCAACAATCCAATGCGGCCAAGAAATATTAGCTTGACAAGAACTTTTAAAAAATGTTTTGTAACAAAAATACTCAGAATTCCGTTCCAACAAATTTTCTTGTCAATGTTGTAAAAAAAAATAACGTTTCAATAATTTAGATAACCCAATCTAACAGACTTCCTTCAAGAAAATACTAACATTTTTGTCAACATATAACTTTGCATTTTCCAAATGAAGCTCAATTTCAGATTCCGTCTGTTGAGGAATGGAAAATGACAATATTGGGAAGAGTTGAATCCCAAAAGATGAAATAATTCGAACATCAGAAGTAATCACAAATTCAGGATCTTTCATCTCCCTTTGACATCTAATGAATCTTCCAAAATTGAAGTTTAAAGCACCACTTTTAAAATGAAGGGACCTTGTTTTCTCAATCTTTTCAAAATTTATAATCTCAACGCCGACTTCAATTTCAGCATCGATTGACCATAACTAAACAACTACTTTTAAAAGTGTCTGAAAATTATATTTCGCTAAAATCGCGAATTTTTTTTATTTTTTTCCAAAATGGACCGTTTTTAGAATTGAACTCAGAAGATTAAGAAAACCTAGTTGAATTTTTTAGAATTACAACACGTTGTCCGAAGTTTATATTATCTAAAAATCGCGAAAAACTAACCAATTTCAGATTTTCAGTTGTTTTTCTGAAAAATATTTGTTTATTTTCAAAATTTCCAGAACGCTGAATTGAAAGAAATCAAAGAAACTGCTGCTCGTCGACAAGCTGCCGCTACTGGTCAAGTGGAAGAGGTTGAGAATGATCGAGAGAAGGATCGAGAAATTGCGATGAACCGAGAACGAGATGTTCAGAGGGCGAATGAGGAGTGGGGAACATCGGGAGAACGTGGATTTAAGAGAGGACGACGTGGAAGTGATAGAGGCGGTGGAAATGATCGCGGTGGACGCGGTGGTGGATTCCGTGGACGTGGTGGAGACCGTGGTGGAGACCGTGGTGGATTTAGAGGTGGAGATCGTGGTGGATTTAGAGGTGGAGATCGTGGTGGATTTAGAGGAGGAGACCGTGGTGGATTTAGAGGAGGAGATCGCGGTGGATTTAGAGGTGGAGATCGTGGAGGATTCCGTGGTGGCGATTTTGGAGGTCGAGGTGGGCGTGGTTCCGATGGTTTCCGAGGTAGTAGAGGAGGATTCCGCGGTGGTTCAAAACGACCAGGTGGAGATGGCGCATCAAGTTATGCCACTGGCGCAAACGCTGGAACATTCAAAATACGGAAATTTGGCGATAATTAGTTCTCTGCTCGTTTTTCTATTGTTATTTTTATCAATTTTGTTTACAAATTTGTTTTTGTTGAAATCGTTGTTATTCTTATACTCTAAATTGATTTTTTAAATGTTTTATTTACACGAGGACTTTGATTTTCAAGATTTAAGTTCAATGCTAGAAACCTGTTTAGGAATTTTCACAAATTTAGCTGCCAAATGAGCCGAAAACCGCGAAAATTGATGTTAATTTAAACATTGTTGAAATTTCACGCGTTCACATCGAGAACTTTTCTGAATTTTCTCCTGCTAGCTACGAGAAATTCGACCGATATTCCTTTGGCTTAATATATGCAAATTTTGATGATTTTTGTCAAATTTCAAAGCATCACAAAATAATAACTGTTTTCAGTTATTATTCATTTTTGAATTTTAGATCTTCAAAAACGTGGTTAGAAATGTCTTCACCATTTTCTGATTCCGCGTCTTTGAGATATTTGCAAGAAAAAGTTGCTTCCAACAGGAAAAGGACCAATTTGGCCTATTGCCAAAAAGTTTACGAATCCGTAAACTTTTTTCGCAAATCGTTGTATAAAACAATCAGAGATGATCGCAACTGACCGATGAGGCCCAAAAAATGCGAATTTAGGCCGTTAGAATTAATTTTGCCAATTTCCCCAATTACTTACAATGCACAAGAAATCACTCATCAACTCCCTTTATTTTAAAAAAAAAGTTATAAAGAAGAAATTTATTAGAGAAGAAAATTTCAAAAAGTTATTGTCAACTCAAATATTCCTGATCAATGCGTTTTGAGAGCTTCTCAAGCTCAGAGACGCTCCGCACGCATGCACGCGGCTACCGACACTCAGCACACTAGAAAATCCGCGGGAAAATCCAATTTTCCAATGTGCTGAGTGGCGGCAGCCGCGTGCGTGCGTGCGGAGCGTCTGTGAGGTTGGGCAGTCCTCATAACTCAATGATCAAGAATATTTGAGTTGACAATATAAAAAATATAATTATTAGAAAAGAAAAGTTTAGTAAAGTCCGAATAATTTATCAGTTTGTCATTTTGGCCTTTTAGTTGCAGGCTCAGAATCTTCTTCATCAGTACTGCACGTTCTTAAAATATGCTTCACTGTTCCAATACTTATGCCAAAAATGTCATTGTTTCTGTTCACTGCCAACTTGTTTATTATTCCTTCCTGTAAATGAAATACTCAGGTGCAGACCACATTTAATATTAGGCGATGTCACAATAAAAAAATTTTGCTTCCGAGTTGGATATTATTTCATATATAAGGCCGTATATCTAAGATTGAAACGTTGGGGAAGAAGAGGACGATTTTTATATATTAGTAAAGTATAACATTCCAGTAATCCACGAAACAAAAAATTTAAAGGAAATACAGGGGTACTGTTGCGTGACAGAGCATAGAACTTAGAACATCAAAAGTTTTAAAAATGAAGATAGAATGACACACTTGGCTCCAAACGATTCCAAATAGAATTTAAATACTTTTTCCACTTGACAATTTTGCTCTAACCATAAGCAATCAAAAGTTATACACCAAAATATGTGAAAAATCGCCATTTTTTGTCAAAATCAAGAAAAAAACCAATTTTTGGATGGAGGTCATGGGTGTTTTTCACATTTTATACTGCAACTCATGTCCTTTTCAAAACAAAAAAAGAGTTTTTAAATGAATCCAGGCACAAATGTAGGGAGTCTTTTCGACTTCACAACTTTTTTCGAAAAATTAATATTTTAGTGAGTGTACGCTAGAAAAGTGAAAGTATTCTTGAAATTAATTTGTTTAAACCAGTTTAATTATATTTCTAGCATTTCATTAATGATTTTTATATGTTTTTGCGCATGAGTTTCAAAAAATAAACACATATTTAAAGGAGGACTGTACGCATATATGTAATAATTGTCTCTTAAATGAAAATAGACTTCATTCTCATTCCAAATCTGTTTTTTTTAAATGTTCTAAAACAAACTAGAAGCCGAGTAAATTAATTCCAAATCAATTGCCTAGAAGAAGGTTCAACCGGCGAAAACTAGTCCGCAGGCATAACAAATCCAAAAAAAGGAGAAAAAAATTAATTGAAACGAAAAAACATAAAAAAGGACGGCATTCCGTACTATTTATAAACGCAACACGAAAAAAGCTCATAGGAAAAGTTCGGCCAGGTTTCATATTTTTCTAGGCCATTGTTCTGAAGCTCATTTTCTCGGCTTCTAGGTGGTTTTAGAAAATTTAAAAAACATATTTGGAATGAGAATGAAGTCTATTTTCATTTAAGATACGTTCATCATCCCCGTACAGCCCTACTTTAACATATAGTAGAGCGCGCAAAATGTGAAACATGCGAAATTTAAAAAAATGATGATAAAAAGGCAAGATTAGTAACATTCGATAGTTATATCAATTTTGATCATTTTTATAATTGAACACCTTTTTCGAGAATTGCTACTTTTTCAAGTTTCCACCCAGAACGTGAAAACAACTAGTCGCCAATTTCGGTTATGTTACGGTTTTTGGAGAAAAATAGCAATTCCACAACAGACACAATTTTTACATATTTTTAACACCTTTAATTACATGTAATGATCTGCACCCGAGTATCGATTTTTAATTTGATAATTGTGACGCTTAGGTAATTAACAAATTGGAACAAAAGTTTATCTTCAATATGCAATTTTATTTTGTTAAATTTCGGAAGTTTTCAATAAATGTTTCAACTGTTAGATTACGGTATTACGGAGGGCACGTAATATGCACTTTTTAAATTGAAATTACCTGCAGCTTTGATAGTTTGTAGCAATCAGCAATTTCTAGCTTTCTTAAAGTTGAGAAACCTAAATTTGCTGAAATCAAAAAGTCCACACATTTATCCACCAAACAATCGATTTCATATTTTGCTGCGAAATTGAGAATTGTTTCTACATTTCCATCTGAAAACGTTGACATTTTTTGTAGAATTTAAAAAATAATACGACATTTTTAGAATTATGGAGATTTTCAGAATTTTTAAAAATGTTAGCGAAATTAACCGAATTTAAATTTCAATATTGAAAGTTTGTTAAATATCAACTAATCATGCGATAAATTTTATGAAAATTGGAAAAGAAAAACCTACAATAAATCTTTATATTATTCTGTCGGTACAGTATTTGAAGAGATTTTTCGATGCCACTCCGGTCAACTCCTTTGAGTTCAATCTTATTCTTTCCATCTGACAATATTTTTCGAAAAATCGGAGAGCAAGAAATAAGAAGCTGAAAATTATAGAAATCGCTATTTTTTTTATTAAAAGGCAGTCTGTCAGTTTGTACAACCCTATTAACTTTCAAGAAAATACCAACATTTTTGTCAACATAAAACTTTGAATTTTCCAAATGAAGCTCAATTTCAGATTCCGTATTTTGAGGAATGGAAAATGACAATATTGGGAAGAGTTGAATCCCAAAAGATGAAATAATTCGAGCATCAGAAGTAATAGTAATTTCAGGATCTTCCATCTCGCTTCGACATGTTATGAATCTTCCGAAATTGAAGCATAAAGCACCATTGTTGAAATGAAGGCACATTATTTCCTCAATAATTTCATAACTTCTAATCTTAACGGTGATTTCAATTTCAGCATCAATTGACCATAAATTCGACATTCTATGCTCATACATGCACTCAACATCAACAGTCACATATTCGTCTGAATCATCGTCGCTTGTCACTAAACTTGGCAATACATTCCTAAAATAATTTTTATTTAAGTTTTAAAATTTTTAATCTAATTTGTAAACAAAAACTATTCATGCAGAAAAAGTTAAGATGAAAATAAAAATTACGATATAACTCAAACGTCGGAATTTTCCCAAAAAATCTCTGCTTTTTTTCTAATTTTTATCCAAAATTCAGAAGGCAGAGAACCTCTTTTCGTTTATTCTTAATCCGGAACTAAAAAAATTTTCTGTTAATTTGAGAGCTCTGGATGATATGAAAAATAGCAAAAAAACGAATCCTGAAAGAAAAAAAGGATATTGGGGTTCGAACCCACGTGTTGAGATTTAACTGATGTCCCGCTATAAGATTAACTGAAAGTATTTCCGTCATTATTTTAAAAAATCGGAATTTTTACAAATATTTTGAGAGGAATCTTGCCTTAGAAAATGAAAAAAACATTTTTATATTTAGAAAATTGATCTTACGAACCATTTTAAGCCTCCAAAATAAAATGGAAGACGACATCGTCCTTCTGAAATGTTCCAATCCCAAAAGTCGTGCTTTGTTTCGTCTTCAAATGTTAAATTGTTCATTCTGAAAAATATTGATAAAAAAGGAAAAATTTTTTATTTTTTATTTATTTATTTACGCGCGGAAAAGCAACGTGAAAAAAGTGTGAAACAGTTCACAATCGAAAGAATAAAAATATAAAAAAATATGATCATAACAAAAAGAAACCGTGATTTTTGAAAGAAAAAGAAAAAATAAAAAATAAAATGTAGAAACATATTTGCAAAAACCGGAATAAGTGGAGGGGGGAGGCAAGAAGTAAGAATGCTGTGAAGAGATCTAACCGCACGGCTGTGAGCTTGATTTATAACCCGTTCTGGACACAATGAAAAATCTATTAAATGGATTGAAAAGCTTTTTTAAAACAAATATTGAAGAGTATAGATTCCTTTTTTATACATGAGGAAAAAAAATAGCAATCTTATCAGTGTTCTGCATTGATCTGACTTTCATTTATGGCATAATATAATTTCTTGATATTCTTTTCAGAGAGTTTTTTGACTCTCTCCAAAAACTTTGGTACAGTTCTTGGTATGAAAGCTCTTTTACGGATTCCCTTTTTTGGAATTGGGTAGATAATATTAAACTGTGACCGGGTCCGAATCTTTTTGATTGAGAACATTTGTTTCCAGGATATTTTTGCCTTATTGAACAGAACATTTCGAAGGAACTTTTGATCAAGATACTCACGTCTGTCGTTTAGAGTTTGAAGATTAAACAGTTTTAACCGTTCTTCATAATCAAGATAATTATGATCCGAAAATTTAATAATTCTTCCATTCATACGGGAGAAAAGTCGGCGAGTAAAGTTTTTCTGGACCTTTTCTATGTTTTTGGCAAATGAGTCACAAATCGTGTTTGTCACTGGGATACCATCGAAAAATATTAATAGCACGCTGCATTTAAATGTGTTAGCAAATTATCTCAACTTTTCTCTAAATTCTTGAATTTCAGTGAAAAAAGCATCTGTTCAGTTGTAAAACTCTGAAAATTCAAAATTCTAGCTTTAGCATAATCCATGATTATCCGAGAATTCTGCACAAACTTATGACCTTTTTTTTTTAAAAATTGGATACAAAATTTTGCCGAATTTTTAGATAAAATTTTTTCGAACATTTTTTAACTTTAGATCTTCAAAATAGTAATTAGAAATGTTCCTAAATTATTCAATTTACTAATTTTATAATAGAAAGAATATTATATTTTGGATATTTTTCGATAATTTTTAAATTTTCATTAAAAAAAAAAATCTTGTAAAATAAAATGTGCACATCGTCATTACCATTTCCTGAGTCCGCGTCCTTGAGATATTTGCGCGAAAAAAACTTGCGTCCAACAGGAAAAGGGGAGGTACTATTTTTGGGAGGTACTAACACCCCAAAAAATCGAGGTTTTGTCAGTAGAGCGCGTTTGGAATCGGTTTGCTTCTACAGTACATACAAATTACCGTAATACCGAAATCCAACAGAATCTTCACAATTATCAAATTAAAAATCGATATTTTCATTTACAGGTATTTAGGAATAATGAACAAGCTGACAGATAAAAGAAACAATAAAAATTTTGAAAAATTAGTAACTATCAGAATAAGTAGAAATATAGATAAACTACCGTTAAAAAGTGTCATATATATATATATATATCTCACTCAGAAACAATTGAGCGCGTCTAGTCATTTGCATTTTTCCGGGGATTGCTTAGTTAAGCCGAAACGTCGGAAAAAATAAAGTTCATTTTATTTTATTTATTGTGCTTCTTAAAAGAAAAGGGTCCAACAAGACTTACCGTCAAAATCAAATATTCAACTACCGTTATGTCAAAAGAATTTCACGGCAATCTGAAAAATGTGGTGAGAAATAATAAAAAAAAAGAATGAAAGCCGAAAAACAATATATTTTTTTCTTGGAAGGCCCAAGCGCGCACTTTTTTATTTCTCACTGTACTCAGGAAAAGCGATGCACCGGTGCAGTCCAATTTTGTTCGGGACTGCACCAAAATTTGTCCGGGACTGCACCGCACCTTCATTTTTCCGGGGCAGTCCCGGACGAAAATGGTTCAAAATTCTCAGGAAAAGCGATGCACCGCTCAGGGAAAGCAATGTACCGGAACATTCCCATTTTGTCCGTGGACAAGTCCCGGACCGTCCCGGACATTTACAGTTTTGCTCAAACATGTCCGATTTTCAAAAACTTTACTGCAAATGAAAGTGAGAGCATTACTGACCTCCTTAGTAAAACTTGGAGGCTCTAGCTCAAATCTTTGATACTCAAATATACATTTCATTTTCATTATTTTATTTTTCGATCAAATAAAGCCGCCAACAAAAAAATGTGTAACATTACTCGAAAATTAGGTGGAGCTTCAAAATTTCACCAAAGAGCTCAGTAACGCTCTAGCTTCATTTCCAGTGAATTTTTTGAAAATCGGACATGTTAGAGCAAAACTGTAAATGTCCGGGACGGTCCGGGATTTGTCCACGGACAAAATGGGAATGTTCCGGTGCATTGCTTTCCCTGAGCGGTTCGGTGCCATTTTGTTCGGGACTGCACTAAAATTTGACCGGGACTGTACCGCACCTTCATTTTTCCGGGACAGTCCCGGACGAAAATGGTTCAACATTCTCAGGAAAAGCGATGCGCTGGTGCAGTCCCATTTTCAGACGCTTTCCGAAAATTCCGGACAAAAAAGAAGTGCAAGAACAAAAAACTTCAAAAAACAAAACCGAAAATTTCTTGGATTCGAGTCAGCGTGTTTATCAAAAATTCATTCAACTTAAAAATTGGGAAAACTTTTTGCGAAAGCAGTAAAATTATATCTCAAATGAGCTATGCCTCATTTAAAAAAGCCGAAAACGAGTAAGGCGCTACCCTTTCTGATTTTCTCTTCAAAAATCTTAATGAAAGTAGCGGAAATGTTGTACTTTGATTGAGAATAGAACCAGTATGGATTTCTGAAATTTTCGTCCCAAAAATATTGAAAATGGGAAAAGTTATAGCCCATAACTTTTGATCACGAATTTGATGAAATTTCGCATACAGGTCATTTGAAGCACAAACCATTGATAATGGATTGTCAAAGTTTTAATATTGTTCTTCTATAGATCAAAAACTGCGGCACAAAAACCACTCGAGATTATCAAAATTGACTCACAAAAACGATCCAAGCACCTTTCAATACATGTGACCAAGCAATATATTTGTTCATCAGTTTAGTAATGATGAAAGTTATGTTATTTGTGAAAGTTATGTTATCAGTTTTGAAGATTTACACAATGACCGAAGCAAGATACAATAGTTCACCTTGCAAAAAATGAAAATTAGAGTTTGCTAAGAAAAAAAACTACTGTATTTTAACAATCATCTTTCAATCTATAAGTTCACAAAACGTGCGCCCTATTTGGTTTCTAGAACAATAGTTATGCTTATCCAAGTACTCGTATATGTATTCCTATGGAATTCTGGCGCTAGCGCACATATAAGTGCACCACCCCCCTTTTCCCGCATGGTCAGGTTTAGTCAAGCGGTTCAACGTCTCGTATGTCAAGCAAGCAGGAGTTCAAGTCGTCGCGGGTTCGATTCCAGGAGGCCTCTCGCAGCCATTGCAACCCACACGACGCAGGCGGCGAGACATTTATTTGCACCGAACCGTCCAAATTTTGTCCGGGACTGCACAGTTTTATCCGGGTTTTGCCCCGGGACGCGTCCCGGGACAAATTTCGGTGCAGTCCCGAACAAAATGGGAATGTTCCGGTGCATTGCTTTCCCTGAGATATTTTTCAGTTTGTCGAGAAGTTACTAACGACTATAAAGGTTAGTTTATATTCACATTCTTATTTTTCGCAATCTCGACATAAAAAAGTGTTGGACCTGCTTAAAGACAGCTGTTCAGTTAATTTGACATTACCTGGTCTTAGTTTCAAAAATTAGAGCGTTCTCTAATTAGTACAATGCAATTTATGCGAAATCACACCGATAAGTACAAGCGTCATAGTAGCGGTTCAAAGTTGAAAAAATCAAAATTTGAATTCCCGCGTGTCCGTGCGACGCGGTCGTTGTCCGTGCAACGCGGTCGGAATTGGCGCGAAACACAATTATTTGAATTTGGCTACATATTGGTAATGTTCTTTGAACGACCTGGGCTCCCATTCGAATTTTGATTTTTTGCCTTGAATTTGGATCGTGTTAACTGACAAGCTGCCTTTAAAGTTCGAATAACTGGCAGGACTTCTCTTTTATTTGTTGAGTATGATATATTTTTTCTTTTTTTAAGAGTTATTATTTATATAAATGTTTTAAAAAATACTGTCAAAAATAACATTCTATAAAATTCAAGAATTCAATGTTTATAGAGTTAAACCAACGAAATTATCGTAGATATAAAAAAATACAAATAGCCTAATTCCGAGGTTTTGAAATCTACATAACACCTGCAAAAATTTCAAATTTCAAGTTATTAAAAAAGAATTATTAGAAAAGAAAAGTTTAGTAAAGTCCGAATAATTTATCAGTTTGTCATTTTGGCCTTTTGGTTGCAGGCTCAGAATCTTCTTCATCAGTACTGCAAATTCTCAAAAGATGTTTCATTGTTTCATCACTTATGCCAAAAATGTTATTGTTTCTGTTTTCTGTCAACTTGTTCATTATTCCTTCCTGTAAATGAAAATATCGATTTTAATTCGATAATTGTTAAGATTAGGTAATTAACAAATTGGAACAAAAGATTACGGGTATTACAGTTTGTACCTTTCAAATTCAATTACCTGGAGCTTTGATAGTTTGTACCAATCAGCAAGTTGTATTTTTCGAAAAGTTGACAAAGAGGAATCTGTTGAAATCAAAAAGTCCTCACATTCATCCACCAAACAATCAATTTTATATTTTGTTGCGACATAGAGAATTGATGCTACATTTGTATCTGAAAACGTTGACATTTTTAATTTTTTTTCAGAATTTCAAAAATTATTTGAAATTTTCAGAATTTTAAAAATATTAAAAGCTTTAAAAGTTAGTTAATGAAAGTTTGAAAAGAAACACCTACCATTAATCGTTTCATTATTCTGTCGGTACAGTACTTGAAGAAATGCTGCTTTTTCTTTCTGGACAATTTCGTTAAGTTCAATCTTTTTTTTTCCATATGATAATATTTTTCGAAAAATCGGAGAGCAAGAAATAAGAAGCTGAAAATTATAGAAATCGCAATTTTTTAATTAAAAGGCAGTCTGTCAGTTTGTACAACCCTATTCACTTTCAAATGTAAAAAATCATCTTTTTTTCAACAATCCAATGCGGCCAAGAAATATTAGCTTGACAAGAACTTTTAAAAAATGTTTTGTAACAAAAATACTCAGAATTCCGTTCCAACAAATTTTCTTGTCAATGTTGTAAAAAAAAATAACGTTTCAATAATTTAGATAACCCAATCTAACAGACTTCCTTCAAGAAAATACTAACATTTTTGTCAACATATAACTTTGCATTTTCCAAATGAAGCTCAATTTCAGATTCCGTCTGTTGAGGAATGGAAAATGACAATATTGGGAAGAGTTGAATCCCAAAAGATGAAATAATTCGAACATCAGAAGTAATCACAAATTCAGGATCTTTCATCTCCCTTTGACATCTAATGAATCTTCCAAAATTGAAGTTTAAAGCACCACTTTTAAAATGAAGGGACCTTGTTTTCTCAATCTTTTCAAAATTTATAATCTCAACGCCGACTTCAATTTCAGCATCGATTGACCATAAATTCGACATTCTATGATCATACATGCACTCAACATCAACAGTCATATAGTCGTCAGAACCATCGTCCCTTGACACTACACTTGGAAATACATTCCTAAAAATAATTTTTATTTAAAATTTCAATTTTTTATCGAATTTATAAACAAAAACTTTGCATGTAGAAAAAATTAAGATGAAAATAAAAGCTACGGTACACTACTTAGCCTACCCTCAACCTTTCTCCAAAATTAAAAAGCTGGCGAACCTGGATTCCTAGTCCTCCGGTTATTTATATCTAGGCCATTTCGTTTTTGCAGGTTTTTTGGCTTTTTTCGGAATTGTTTACAGTGAAATGGGAATGGGAAATTAACTGAGCAAACTGAGGACTAGAACTCCAAGTGTGGCCATTATTTTAAAAAATAATTGAATTTTTACAAATTTTTTGAGAGGAATCTTGTCATAGAAAATGTTTAAAAAAACATTTTTATATAAAACGGTGGGATAAAGTGAACCGAAATTGTCATCACGAACAACGTGTTCGTGTGCGTACACAGTTACGACAAATTGCACACATGCAAAATTAGGAATTTTTTACAAATGGCATTTTAGCGCTACGAACCATTCGACACGTCCAGTTTTAAATTTAATTCGTCCTGTTGAAAAATACCAATCCTTCTCCACGAACCATTCTCCTCCTCCAAATGTTAAATTGTTCATTCTGAAAATTATTGATAAAAAAGGAAAAATTTACGCCTTTTTATACAGAAAATATTAAACGATATAAAAATCACGAATTTCTATTTCAAAAATTAAAAAACAATAGAATTTGCTGTTTAAGTCAATTTTGGGTAAATTCGAAAAATATTAATAGCACGCTGTCTTTAAATCTGTTAGCAAATTATGTCAACTTTTCTCTAACTTCTTGAATTTCAGTGAAAAAAGCATCTGGTCAGTTGTAAAACTCTGAAAATTCAAAATGCCAGCTTTAGCATAATCCTTGATTATCCGAGAATTCTGCACAAAGTTATGACCTGTTTTTTAAAAAATTGGATACAAAATTTTGCCGAATTTTTAGATAACACTTTTTCGAACGTTTTTGAATTTTAGATCTTCAAAATAGTAGTTAGAAATGTTCCCAAATTATACTTCGAAACAATTTTTTTTAAAATTTAGTTATATTGAAAGAATATCAAATACAAAGACTACAAACAACAAATTTTCAAAAAAAAAAAACAAAAATGAATGTTGTAAAGGAAAACAGAAAATGTGCACATCGTCATTACCATTTTTTGAGTCCGCGTCCTTGAGATATTCGCGGAAAAAAATTGCGTCCCACAGGAAAAGGACCAATGAGCCAAAGTGACCGTTGAGGCCCCAACAAATACGAATTTAAGCCGTTAAAATTAATTTTGCTAGGGGCGTGCTTCTTCCTAACTGTTTCTTGCATATAGGATCTCAAATATTGTGAAGAAAATTAAAATGAAATAGAAACCCAAAAACAGTCCCGTTAAACGGATTCTTTACTGAATTTGGGTTTCTATTCCATTTTCATCTTCTTCGCGAAGTTTGAAAACCCAACAATCAAAAACAAATTTTCGAAATTTCCTTTTTTGTAGGGCACGAAAAAACAAGTTTACAAATTTAGGCTGCGAAATGGCCTAACAATTGCAAACACTATCACATTCGCGTGCTCTCTCGCGTGCGGCCGACAAGTTAGGCCATTTATTGTAAATTCGTTGTTTTTTTCGAGTATTAGGAAAGGAAAGAAGAATGTTATTGCCTGTATGGGTACTCAAATAGCGAGAAGAAGGTAAAAACGGAATAGAAACAAAAAATTAGTAAAGAATCCCTTTAAAAATTAGTTTTCAGTCCAAATCAAACTAAGGCCAAAGTAAATCAGTCAACTCCCCTTATCCCGAAAAATCTTCAATTTTTAATCTACTTGACATGAAAAAATACATTCATCATTCACAAAAAACATACTTAACAACAGACAAATTTTAAAACGATGAAAAAAATCCTCAAATTCCTTTATCTTGAACAAGTTTCAAGTATTTTGGTCGGTCTTCTGGTCGAAGAATGTTGGAGCATCCTGCAAATAAAATGAGCTTGTCATTTTGTAAAATTTGGTATACTGTCTTTAACGAAAAAATTAGAAAAATCACATTTTTAATTTTTCCACGATTTTATTCAAACTTCTCGCTTAAAGGAAGGTTTTACGGAGATTATGAATGCGCCTGGGATGAAAATAGACTTCAGACTCATTCCAAATCTGTATTTAAAATTTTCTAAAACCACCTAGAAGCCGAGAAAACACGCCTCAAAACAATGGCCTAGAAAAAAGGGCCACCGGCGAAAACTAGTCCGCAGGCATGAAAAGTCCAAAAAAATGAAAACAAAACATAAATTAAGATGAAAAAACATTAAAAAGGACTACTATAAGCATTCTGCATAACTATTTATTAACGAAACACGAAAAAAGCTCATAGTAAAAAGTTCGGCCAGGTGGCCCTTTTTTCTAGGCCATTGTTTTGAGGCGTGTTTTCTCGGCTTCTAGGTGGTTTTAGAACATTTCAAATACATATTTGGAATGAGTCTGAAGCCTATTTTCTTCCCAGACGCATTCATAATCTCCGTAAAGCCCTCCTTTAAAATTTGATTTTTCAGAATTTTTTATTAATTTCACTGCCAAATGAGTAAAAAAAAAACCCAAAGATATATAAAATTTTCATGATTTTCGTCAAATTTCAAAGAATCACAAAAAAATACCAATAAACAATTCTTCATTTCTACACTTCTTTACAAACATCTCCTCAAATTTGTCAAAAACCTCCTTCCAACCAATTTTCTCCATTTTATACATTTTCAAAACCGTCGCAAACTCTTTCTTATCATTCTCCGCAATCTAAAATCAATTTTTGATATGATAATAATTCAGAAAAGCTTCGAAAACCTCTTTCACAATTTCAGCCGTCCCAATTTTCAGCGCTTTCTCATATTTTGACGGGTATTTACTCTAAAATTTAAAGCTATTTTCAGCTTCTCAAATACCAATCAATTACCACCAAAACAATCCGTTTTTTCACCACTGGCTGCTGACAATTCACCTCATTTCCCGCTTTTCTTTTATTCGTCAAAAAACTGTTTTTCAGCTCCTTATTCTGCTCTTTTTCAACCTTTCGAACCATCTCGTCTTCGTTCTGATATCCGTTTTTTAAAGCAAATTTTGAATTTCAAATTTTTCAAAATAAACATACAGTCGGCAACAAAAATCCACTTTTCGACGTTGAAGGTTGATCAAAATTCTCTATTTCAGAATTTTCTGAAACTTCCGATTTGATACAACATGACGTCGATGGTCCAAACAGTTCATCTAATGACATTTGAGAAATTTGGGAATTTCTGAAAATATATTTTTTGTCAAGATTCTTGGGCCAATTTCAGTGGCCTAGAAATCCTAATAAAAACTTGGATTTTCTATTCTAAATTTATTAGCAGCAAAATTAATTAAAAACAAAACAATTCGCGATTCCCGATAATTTCGAGTACAATTTGAATATGGCGGGAAGAAATTTAAATTTAAAAATCATAATTTTTTGTCACCTGACACATTGTCTTTAAACCTCACCCTTCAATCTTCCTCGCTTGCTTCCCAACAACTGCCACCTTCCTCTTGAATCCTTCCACCGACACCTCGATCATTTCCTTTCTTTCGCCAAAAAAGCGCTTAACTTTCGCTGCACAATCCTTCAAATCTCCTCGATTAATCGTTCCTCTCAACCATTTCGGAAACATTTCCAGCTTCACCGACGCATATCTCGAATCAACCAATACAACTACTCCAAAATCATCCTTATGTCGCAAAACTCGTCCAATTGCTTGATTCACCGCTCGGAATGCTTCCATTTGATACCAATCTTTCGATGATTGCCCATCTTTTTTACCTGCAAAAATTAAAATTTATTAACGCCAAAAACTTTAGTTATATCAAGATTCTAACGTTCACTGAATTATTTAAAAAATTATTCCAGTGGAACACTGTCTTTAAGACGTTTTCAATAACCTAAATTAAAAAACATGTATTCAATTAGGTTTTTTTCAAAAATTTTGCTAATTTTCAAATATTTCTTGCTTATTTTTTGTCAAAAGTACACTTAGAATAAATGCCAGATTTGCCATAATTTCACTTTTGAAATTTTAAAAAATTCGCGGAATAGGTAATCAAAAAAAATCCGAATTAGACCCCCCCCCTCTCCCGCTATTTAAATTTTCAACAAAAATAATCTAAGCCTCACCCGCACCAATAACCTCATCCAAAAACATCTTCTTCAAAACCACCCTCTCATCATTAACCGGCGGGTACGGTATGCCAACAATCACAACCGCTCTCGATTCCGCATCACAAAAATCAATTCCTTCGCTCACTTTCCCTCGACAAACCGCAAAAAACGCGGCGCCTTTCTCACTTCTCACCCCTTGAATATATCTCATCCTCACTTTCACCAATTCCTCCTTCGCTCTCGGCTCCACCAATATCATCTTTGTTTTTTCCATCTTTTCCCAAAATCCCTCAATTCCGTTCCCTCGTTTCCCGATTTTCCATCCATTTATTAATTGTTCCATTTGTGAATAAGAAGCAAAGAATACAATAACTCCTTGTGGCGTTTCCTCCAATGTTCTAATAATCGTCTCTGCCACGTCATTCACATATTCCTGATTTCCTCGATTCGAATACGTTCCTGTTAATGCCGTCTTATATCCCCGCATCACAACAGACGTCAAAACTGGCACCGTTTTCAAAGCATGCTCATTTTCTAAAATTGCACCGAAATTCCTAAAAAGTTTCATTTTTTAAAAATGGAAAAAAATAGACTCACAATCCCATATTATACGTAAAACTTTGAATCGGTGATAATGTACCAGAAGCCAGTAAAACATTCCGAACACCTCTCATTTTCAGCATTCTCATTGAAATCGACGCTTGGAAGCAGAAGTATTTTATGTGAAGCTGAAAACAACAAGCGCTTTTAGAATGAAATTCAAATTCGGTTTTTTTGAGGCAATTAATCTTTTTTTTCAAAAAAAATGTATCAAATTTCAAAAATAGCTTTATTTTTCAAGAAATTTAGGCCATAATTTCGCATATCTTAAAGGAGGGTTTTACGGAGATTATGAATGCGCCTGGGATGGAAATAGACTTCATTCTCATTCCAAATCTGTTTTTAAAATTTTCTAAAATCACCGAAGTCGAGAAAACACGCCTCAAAACAATGGCCTAGAAAAAAGGGCCACCGGCGAAAACTAGTCCGCAGGCATGAAAAGTCCAAAAAAATGAAAAACAAAACATAAATTAAGATGAAAAAACATTAAAAAGGACTACTATAAGCATTCTGCATAACTATTTATTAACGAAACACGAAAAAAGCTCATAGGAAAAAGTTCGGTCAGGTGGCCCTTTTTTTCTAGGCCATTGTTTTGAGGCGCGTTTTCTCGGCTTCTAGGAGGTTTTAGAAAATTTTAAAAACTGATTTGAAATGAGTCTGAAGTCTATTTTCATCCCAGACGTATTCATAATCTCCGTAAAGCCCTCCTTTAAAAACCTCACAGGAAAACATATATTTCAAAAAAATTTTAGCAAAATATTTAAATTTCCCTTAAAAACGTCCAAAACATTAATTTATAAGTCCTTTTTTTTGGATACCCTCTGAAACTCGCAAAATTACAATTCACTTCTTTATAATAACCCAATAAATGTTATTTTCAACAAAAAAAAGCAACATTTTCCCTGTTTTTATAAAATAAATTGCATTTCATAGCAGAAATTTCGAATTTTTTGAATTTTGGCGTCAAATCTTTCAAAAATAAACCAATTTACAGCAAAAGCTGTAAAAATTCGGCCCATAATTTTCAGAAACCCAAAAAATCGGTCGTAATTAAACAATTTCGGCATATTTAAGCGTATTTCACAAAATTCTGAAAATTCAACAATAAAATTCATATTCCCAACTTCAAAATTATCCAAACTTTGCATAAATTGTTCACTTTGTCGACTTTTTGCGAAAAAATATTTTTAAAGCAATTTTTTCTATAAAATAAAACCAACAATTTGAAAAAAAAAATGTTCAGTTTTTTTTTCACAAATCTGAAAAAAATCATGTTTTGGAAACTGTAATTTTTAGGATTCCAAAAAAAACTTAGCATTTTTGCTATTTTCAGAAAAAAACTGCAGAAATAGCAGATTTTCAGAAAAAATAAGTAAAAACACTTTTCGAATGTATTTTTTTTTCAAAAATTGGGTATTTTTAATTAAAAATCCGTATTTTTATGGGGATTATAGTTCAGTTTTGGCCTTAATTTCTCAGCTTTCTATTTCATTTAAAAAAATTAACAACCCCAACCCCCCTCCCCACCTTCCCATTCTCCTCCTTCCTCATAAACAATCTACAATTCCTTGCCACCATTCTCGGATCCACCCTATCCGCCAGTTTCATCCCTTCCTCTCCAACCGCCGCCGCCACCTCCTGAGCATGTGTCGAAAACACGGAAAGCACAAAATCCGCCAACTTCTCCATTCCATCACCTTTTTCAGCCAACGAAATTTCCTCCCCTTTTCCCAGCAAATAGCTCGTCGAATCTCGCAAAACGTCCACAACCCTTTCAAGTGAATTCCCATCAAATCCACATTTTTCGAATATTCCCAACAGAACCTCTCCGCTACACGCTTTTCCATCCAAATTCTCGACGGATTTCAGAATATTTTCCGTTTTCCAAACATTTTCAAATTCCTCTTCTAATTTGAACATTTTCTCCAGTACTGCCATCAAATCTTCGATTCTTAGGTTTTCAATCAATTTCTTTGATAAATCCATTTTTCCAGAACCAAATGCTTCTGTTGTTTCATCCTGAAAAAATTCAATTTTCTAATATTTAGTTTTTCAAAAAATGACAATGTGAATAATTTTTTTAATATTATAAGAAAAAATGTACCAAATCCAAAATTTTTTTAAAAATTTTCAAAAACTTAAAAAAACCATCAAAAATGTGTATTTTTCACAAAAATATTTTAAAATTGAAAAACTTCTCAAATTCTCAAATGAAAATTCCGAATTTTAAAAAGATTTAAAATCTATTCGAATATCTCATTTAGTATTTTCAAAAAAACCCCCACTCCTTCCAATCTCGCTTGTTCCTCCTCTTCGGCCACCAATGCTAAAACCTTCTTTATCTCCTCAATTGCCATTGCCAAATGTGTCGAAGAAATCTCCGCCGATGCATTTGATTCACAAATCGATTCCAAATTATGAGCTTCGTCGAAAATCACAATTGAATCTTTCAGATCTAATTTATAGCGACGTCTCATTTTCGGATCAATCACATAATTATAGGGAAGTAGGATGAGCTCGGCTGTTTCGGCTCTTTGTCTTGACATGAAGTACGGACAAATTCTGGAAAAATTACAAAAATTTCGAATTTTCATAATCTTATTCTGCTGAAAATGCATATTCACTGCTTCAAGCTTCGCCAAATTTTGTAGAAATTCGTAGAAAAAAAAGCAAATATTTCCACTTTCAAAAAAAAAATCACAAAAAACCTACGAATAACTATTCCCAATCTTCACAATCTCCTCAATATCCATTGCCGCTCCTTTATCCATCAATTCGCCCATTTTCTCCGAACTCGTCGCCTCAAATTTGTTATAAAAATGACACGTTCGTTTCGAGACCATTCCTCGACAAACATGCGACTGTCGATTCGATTCCACAATTTTTTTGACCTTCGTATTGATACAGAAATGCTCTCGAGATCCCAGAATCGTTGTTTTTACCCTAAACTCGTTTTTTTTGCAAATTTACAGCATAAAATCAAATACCATTTATATTCCGTTCTATTCAGCTCACTAACAACTTGCTCCAATTGTGAATGTGTTCTAGATGCATAATAAATAGTCGGCACAAATGACGACTTCATTTTTTCTATTGAAACCGGCTCATTTCTTGAAGAATTCTGTGCTGAAAATTCGAATGTTTCATTTCTTTTTTTCGAAAAATCTAAAATTTCACCTTGCCAAGCTGCAAAATCCATCGGTTTTATTTCCTTTTCCCTCTGAACCCACGCCAAAGTTGCACAAAGCAGTGAAAGTGTTTTCCCGGTTCCTGTTGGACTTTCCAATGCCGCGTCCATCTTCTGAAAACCAAAAATTTTTGTCTTTTTGAAAACAATTTCCGTTTTATTGATTTTTTCTAATTTTCGTGCTAAGCAGATACATTTTAAACAATCAATAAAAAATTATGATCTAATTTTTTTAAAAATGTTTTAAAAGCTTTATTTAAAAATTTTTACCAAACATTTCCAAAACGATTTTTCAAAGATTCGTTGGATATTCTAGGAAATGATAAATTGATTGGATTAACATTTAAAACGTGATTTCGAAAGTCAAAATTTTCTTGGAAGTTTAGGAAATAAGTTAAAATCGATTGAAGAATTCTATCAAGCAAGGGTTTTCTGCAAAATTCGGAAATTAACTTCTTTTTTTTATTTGTTGCTAAAATCCAAAAATCCAACATTTTCCAGAAGTCAACGCTCCCTTACCGTATCCAAAACATCAACCACATTTTTCATAAAAACCCTCTGACATTCATAAGGTTCAAAAGGAAATTTGATGCACATTTTCGAATTGACCCATACATCAGTTGGCATCTGAAAATCTTGCGGGTGCATCTCAATTCAAATAAAACCGAAATAAATCAAATTGAATATACAACACCCAAAAAGAAAAATCGAATCGAACAAGAAATCACCCCTCAAAATTTATTCGAAACAATCGCCAAATTTCTCGGGGATATAACAGGATCAAAAATCGGTACAACCTTACTAAAACACCCATTTTCTATCAAAAAATGCAATCTATCATCAACAATTATACTCTCAAAAAAAGGAGCAAATAACATACGAATCATGTCAGTTTTCTCAAAATAATGGCGATCTAATTGGTCAACAAGACAATTTAAAATATCATTTTCTTCTTCTTCAATCCGTTCCAGTAGCTTTTCCATCAAATGCAAACCTCTTTTCGACATTGCTTTTTGAACATAATCTCCAAATTTCGTAGTTTTCGGGTCACATTTCACCTAAAATTTCAAATAAAAATCAAAAATTCGAGGAAAATAAAATACTTACCGAACACATTCCAATATTTCGATCCTCTGGATTTTCACTTATCTTCCAAATCCACTTCTCTAGATGAGCTCGTGCATATCGCGCAATATTCTGGAAAAATTGAAATTATAGCCGAAATTTTGATTTTGTGATCTATTTTTACTTTAAATCAATTTCTTACATTCAAAAATTTAAAAAATACATTCAAGAAAGCACTAATTTTCACACTTTTTTGAAATTTCAATTTTTAATTTAAAAAAAACTCACAAAATCCAAATTCTTTCCCAAATTCTCATTATTATGACATGCCATTTCTCTCGAAACGTAATTCAATTCACAACCCCTCCATTTCCTACTCAATGGAAAAACAGAACTAATCTGAAAATAAAACAAAAACCACTTAAAAATTTTCAAATTCTCTTAAAAAAGCTCACCTTCTCACACATTTCCTCCAACACATCACCATTCTTTCGATAAAATTGAAAACTTTGATATTCCTTATGATAACAACATCCTAAAAGCACCAAACTTTTCGCTTTCCGGCTTTTCTCAAAAACTTTCAAAACAGTTGATGAAAAATCGCCACAAGTGTGAAGTCCGATCAGAATCGCGCCATTTTTCGAAAAATTATCGATTTTTTCAGCAAGATCTTCCGTCACAAATGCTGTAAATCGTTGCGGTGTCGTTTTGTATTCCGGGTTGTTGGGAGTTCCGAGAATTTTCTCATCCAATGAATTTGCCATCACAGTGAACTAAAAATTCAAGAAATCGATCATTTTACCGGAATTTTATTGATTTTCTCTTACTTCTTCATTCCCTTCCACCGCCATAACTTCTAAATTGTTATTCAGATGAATAATCCTCGAAAGATGACCAACTCCAGCTCCGATATCGACAAGACTATCAATTTCTGGAAAATATCAAGATATTTGCGATTATTTTAAGCAAAAATTAGCAAAACTCGAAAAACTGAGAACCTTAGACTATTTTGAAGTTGAAATTATGAATTCTCAGATTTTCACAATTAATTTAATGAAAATTATTCGAAAATTTATTCTTAAATTTCAACAAGCCATAACTTTGCACGCAATTATCGGAAAATTATGAATTTTTGTTTGTTTTGAAGCTTATACACTCAATTAATTTTACGCTTTAATGAAAATTCAAGAAATTTCAGACAAAATAGAGTAAATTGGACCATTTTGAATCTAAAAATTTCAAAATTTTTCAGACTTCCATAATCTGGCGTAAATTTTTCTAAAGATGTTAAGCATAAAATCTTACCAATTCCCCCTTCCATCCAATTCCTCTGCAATTGTGAAACCAACTTAACAATTCTATTAATCTCATGTTGTTTCTTCACTTTTATCTTTTTTCGAATTTCCCCACAAGTTATCACTCGAAATGTTTTCTAAATAAACTTTTACACGTTTTTTTTTCTTAAGTGAATTATTTTCAAAAAAAAACCTCATTTGAACACGACGCCGTTCCTAGCCATTTTTCTTCAAGTTCATCTGGATTTCCGACCATTTTCCTTGTATACTTCGTCGAGTCGATTACTTTTTTCAGGCACAACATCGAAAGAGGTAATACTTTTTTTGGAAAACTGGAATTCATAACGATTTCCACTACATCCTCATTCTGGAAACAGAAAACACATTTCTAAACATTTCAGGAAAAATTTCAGGAACTGAACTGGTCTCTAAACACCGTCTCCAAGAAGCAGGTAGTTTCAGCCAGTTGTTGTCTGCGAAATATTCGACACTCTTCATATTGATCGCATCTTTGAATAGTTCTTGAACCACTTTCAGAGCATTCGGATCCATCGAACTTCCGCCTGTAATTGAAAATTGAAGGCCATGAGGTCGTCTCAAACGTCTGTGATTATCTTAGGGGTTATTCTGAGCCACCCAAAATAGAGTAAATGTATTAATTACAGAAAAATACGTAGAAAATTTTAAAATATAAAATTTGCGTTTCAACAAAGGGGTGGGAATTGTTTTCCCCCTCAAAATCTTCCGAACATTTGCACAATTCCTGAAAGAATCTCGAAGTTCCGTCTACTCGTGTGAAGAGGATTGACCCCGTCAAATTGAAATAACTAGGCGAGCAGCATAGTACAACATTGTCGAAATCGTTGCGAAGAATGAAGAAAAATGCAGACACTTGAAATTGACAGAATAATATCCCAAGGGCACTCAGTCGTAAGTTATTTAGAAAGTCGATTTTTTCTTGCACAAATCTAGCTCGGTATTTTCTTAATTGAGACGAACCCGCGGTCTTATGTTTTGTGAATTGTTGAATGTTTGCGAAAAGTAGATATTCTATTAATACAATATATTTATGTCTTTTTCAGTGCAATCGATATGTTCAAAAAACGTGTATCATGTATAAATTCATTCATGAAACAATTAAAAGTGGATAACAAAGTGAAATTAGATCTTCTCGGAAACGATACCCGCCTTGATAAGCATCAATGTCGGGACTTCGGTTCCGTCAACATCTCTGTATTCGATGATGGCGACTTGTCCTTCTCCGGCTCCTTCGGCCATGCGCTCTCCAATGAAGAAGGCGAGGTTCTTGAATCGGGACTTGTCCAAGAGACTGACAACCCACCCTTGGATCTTCTTCTTGAAGGCGTCGACTTCTTCCTTTGGGCGATTCTCCTTCTCCAAGTGCTCGATGACCTTCTTCATGAATCCCTTGATGTACGACTTGAACATCGAGGCATCCTCATAGCAGTTCATCTCCTGCAAATGAATTTCAAATTGAAAAAAAAACAAAATTGAAATTCTGAACTTACAACAAGCTTGTGGTTGAGAACAATATCAATTCCACGCTCAACGTGCTCATCAGATCCGTCATCTTCTGCGCCGTCTTCAGCCGATGGGTTAGATCCAGCGAGAAGAACTTCTCCTTCCTTGCGGACGACGTGCTTTCCCTTGAATTCGTAGATGAGGTCATCCACAAGTTTCATTGGGAAGGAGTCTGAGGCGAGTTCGTCATCTGAAATTTTAGAAGATTGAAAGAACATCAAGATAATGCCTAAGATGCGTTCGGCTGCGGCAAAATGTAAAAATTTCAATCGCCCGAAATATTTACCGCACGTAACTCGTCAGTTTCCCATTTATAGAAAAACAAATTAGCTTGGATCAGATTCGCAAACAGAACGCTCAGGAAAATGACCCAAGGACTAATTCATTGAGCTACAGAAAAACTAACTTAAGGTGTGCGGAAAACTGCTCGAAAAGAAAACAAATTCATACCGGTGAAAACGTCCTTGAAGATAAGCATCTTTCAGGAAAGTGGCCAGAAACTGAAAAGGCTGATATATAAAAAGAAAATATTAAGAGGGTCAAAGATAGAAAGTGTTTGATAACACATGACTTAGCAGACAACAACAAATAGAGTAGTTTATAGTTAACGATTTTATTAACAACAAATTCAGAAAGAACAATTTGAAGCTTAGTCGAAAAGTCCGAATCCCATGTCGTCGTCGGATTCCTCCTTTGGCTCTTCCTTCTTGGCAGCTGGAGCTGCGGCGGCTGGTGCGGCGACGGCAGCTGGTGCAGCAGCGGCGAATGCGGATGGATCGGCGATGAAAGCCTTGATGGTCTCGGCCTCCTTGAAGGTGACGTCGGTAACGGCGGCAACTCCCAACAAGTTTTGCAATCCTCCGGCCAAAGAATGGGCGACGGAAGCAAGGGTTGGGTATTTGATGGCCAAAGAGATGGAAGCGACGTTGCGGACTCCAGAAAGGAAACGGTTGCGAAGCTCTTCGGTGGTCATGTCCAAAACTTCTGGTGAGTAGAGAGTTCCGTCATCGTAGACTTGGCGAACAACCAATCCGTACGAGAATGGAGTCACTCCCAACATGTTAAGAAGGGCAGCTTCAGAAGCTCCGACCTTGTCTCCTTCCTTGATAAGGTGAACCTATAAAAACATAACAAACATCATGAAAATGTAAAACAATAAACAAACATCATTCAAGATTTCGATGGTACCTCTGGCAATCTTGGTTGGGATTTGGAGAGCTTGGAAGAAGGAAGTCTTTTCTGGTCCCATACCGGTGTTTTGTGGTGGGAGTCTGACATCACATGGGGCGATTGCTCCGGCCTTAGCTGGGGCTCCCTGAAATAAATATTTTTTGTATAATCGGAATTCAAGAAACAAAAACCTTTCTGTTTTCCAAAAGCTTGGCACGGGTCTCACCGAGATCTTCTTTGGTGAAGACGAATCCGACGTTTTCGACGATGTGTGGCAAGATCTTCTCGAGCGATGGATTCTTTCCGAGATGTCCACGAAGAGCCTTACGGATCATGGTGTTCTTTCCCATAAGAATCTCGGCATGTCCTCTCATGCCTTGACGGATTTCTTGCATTTGCTTGGATCCGACATTGTCAACACCGACGAGAAGGCACTTTGGGTACTCTTCGAAAAGTTCGATAAGCTTGACAAAATAATTTGCTTTCCAAGTTGTTCTGTCTTCCCTAACCATCTTGGTGAATTAAGGATCGCTTTAGTCTACGTTTTAAAGACTGAAAAACGGGATTAATTGATTTAGAAATAGATTGAAAACGGAAAAACGATAGAAAGGAACTGTCAAAGTACATCACAAATGGGAAATCCCGAAAATTCTCAAACTAATGAACAATTGGAAAATAAAGATATTACGAAATTGTAGTAGCGACCAAAAAGAGATCAAACCACCGATTTCTTATAACGACGAAAAAAATTGAGAAAACCTTAAAACATAATTTATATCGAAACAAAGCTAACTTAAAAACATTTTTTGAGTTTAATTCACTCAATACACAATTATAAACATAAATTTCATAAAAAAATAAACAAATTCCATCGAAAAATCACGAAAACCAGCAAAAAATTTTAGGAACAGAAAGAAAATATTTTCACAGAAGTGAAAAACGACCGTCGCTGCGAGACACCAGCCTTACTCCGCTTTGTGCGCCTTTAGTCTCCCTCGTAAATCGACATTCATTTTTAGGCGAAATTTCGAATTTTTGTACGTTTTTGAAGAAAAAAAAGAAGGTTTTTGCGGGTTTTTTCAGTTCTTTGGGATTCTAGTAATTTTTATATTTTTTTATAAGATAAAACTCTTGTTTTTTTAATCACAAAAAAAAGAAAAAGGATCGTTATCAAAAGTTAATAGAAGTTAAAGAGATTATTAACCAAATTAAGATTTTTTAACTATTTTAATCTTCTTCACCATATTCTAAACCCTATATAAAAAAATTCGAATTTTCCTTTTGCCTTACTCAATCGACGAAGAAAACCTATCGTGTCTCCAAAATTGCCTAACTCTGCAAACGAACATTTTAAGTTAAATCAAAAAAATTAAATATGAAATGTTTATTATTTAATAATAATAATAATAAAAACAAAATAAATGAATTTTTGATATCAAACAATAGTAGAAGATGACGAATTATTGGAAGAAGACTGTAAATCATCTGAATTCCCACTATAAAATTGACTTTTTCCATTGATTTTCGGGTCATCTGCTTGCAAAGAAGTCGAAGAGGAGCTCACCTGAAAAACGATTGAAATTGAGTGCTGACGGGCTTCGTAAATACTGAAGATTGCATGTAAAATGAAATAAAAAGTTATTCTCTATCGAATGGTACCAATAAGACTTTTTTTAGGTCCAAAAATGACTGGAATCGAATATGGAGAAGAAGATGAAAATAACTTTTAAAAAAAAAACCTCCTTTAAAACGTTTTTGCTCGCCTGTTTTCGATTAAAAAAATGGAAATGGCCTATAAAACCAAGAGGCGGGGACTAACTTTTTTCGTGTTAAAAAACAATCTTAGTTTTTTTACGTTTTTCTCGGTCATTTTTGACCCTAAAAGATCTTCTTGGTACCAATCGATAGAGAATCGAATTTTCTTTCATTTTAGATACATTAATTTACAAAAAGAAACCTCAATATTATCGGGCTCAATGTGCAAAAATTCTTGTAACTCCTTAATAATCGGATCCTTCGGCTCCACATATCCCGGTAATTTCTCCTCTTTTCTTTGTTTTTTGGATAATTCTTTTTTCAAAAGACTTGTCAACGAATCCTCTCTCGTCATTTTCAACAAGTTCAATTTCTCCTCAACCTGTGCCACTTTCGAATTAAAATCTGAAGTCTTAACAACATTCACAGTTTCCTGTGTTGGAGTCGTCGTCGAGCTCTCGTTTTCATTTTCAGATTTCAAATATTTCGGCAACTCATCCTGAAAACCCTCGATCTCTTGTTGTTTTCCTTTCTTTTTCTTCTCCGGCGTCGCGTAAATCGCCCCATTTTTCTCATATTTTCGATCGATAAAATATCGAGAATTCCTTGAAAATTTGGTCTTTGGCTTGTGGTGTTCTGGTGTTGGTGGCCGAGGTGGTGCAATTGGTAAACGCGGTCGATCACAACTTTTCGAACGTCTCATGTTGAATTCTTCCCCTCGTTTTCGATAAACTTGGGATCGGAGTCTTCAAAAAATATTGATTTTTTTAATGTTAAAAAATTTCAACAGTTTTGGATTTTAAAATCGTTTTTCTTTAGTAAATATCTGTATTTTACGCACCGAAAAAATCTTTTCAGAAAATCCCCGTTAATTTTTTTCACAAATAATCATTTCTTTCAATATTTATGAAAAATTGATTTTTCTCGTAATGTTCAAATATATTTTTCAGAATTTTGAAACAAAAAGTCTGAAATTTTAAAATGTTCCTAACCTTGCTCAAAATGCTCCGATTTTCATGATTTTTGGCTTAAAATTCTGGTTGCTATTTACATTTTCACAAGATATAAATAATTAATTGTATTTTAATATTATTGTCTCACAAAATCGGCTTCATAAACGTGAAATTCCCTATTTTGCGAAATAGTGTATGGTGAGGGATAATAAGACAACGCAACGCAACCCTCCCCATTGCCCTCACGCGTGGCGTGTCGATTTTTTTGACAGAGATTTTTCACGTTTATATAACAGATTTTGTAAACAACTAATACAAAAACTATTTAAATCCCAAAAAAAAAAGAAAAGTTGTGAATTTTTGAATTTTTGAAATTTCAACAACTTAATTTTCAACGAAACACAACGTTTCCTAAAATCCTCAGATTGGCATGATTTCCGGCTCAAAATGATGGGTATTGTTTATAGAAATGAACAGGATTTTAAGCTAAAAATCATAAAAATCTTGAATAAAGTTATGAGATTTTGAAACTCTAAGAACTGAAATTTCACAAATTCATAACTTTGCTCAAAACGGTCAGATTTTGATGATGATTGACACAAAATGCTGGAAATTATTCAAATATTCAGAAACTATTGACAATTTCGGCCATTTTGAGCCGGCTCCTTGAAAATCTGAGAATATTGAACAAAGTTATTGGTATTCAAAATGAAGTTCATGCATTTTTTTTAAATTCATAAAACTATTCAAAACTTGTAGATTTTCATGATCTCCGCCTCAAAATTCTTAAAGTTAAATACAATATTCGAAAAATGTAGGCAATTTCCTGCATTTTAAACCAGAAATCATTAAAATTGAAAACATTTTGAGCAAACTTATGCATTTTTTAATTTCAGAAACTCTTGTATTTCCTAACTTTGCTGAAAATGCTCCGACTTTCATAATCTTAGGCTCAAAATGTTGGAAATTTTTCACACTTTCAGAAAATATAAGACATTTGCGGAATAAATATATAAAGCAAAAAATCAATAAAATGCTAACATTTTGAATAGCGTTTTGAAATTTTGAAAATTCATTTTCGTAGATCAATAACATTGCTCAAAATTCTCAGGTTTTCATAATTTCAATCTTTCCAATATTCGTTTAAATACCTCGAATAATCTCTCTCCGGTACCGGCGGCGGCATTCCATAAATAGCATCACCATAAACCGCCCTCGGATCTTCCAACCACGAAGCCCTCGTCACATCATTTTTGGTGCTCATTTCAGAAATGAGCGAATCTTCTGATTCCGCCAACGGTGACGAAATCATTTCCAGCTCATCGATTACTCTCTCCATTAGAAATTCTCTGAAAATCGCTATTATCCTTTGATTTCTTTTTGTTGTTGTGTGTTTCTCGTGCATGTTGGTGAGTCACAATACAATATAAATCGTGCAATTATTGATTGTACTTTTATTGATTAATACAATTTCTTTGTTTTACAAGACAACAACCACTATAAGATTTGTTTTTTGTGACATCAGAACAGGAAAATAAACATCACTGGGAAAATAAACATTTTTGTAAGAATTTGATAAAATGACGAACTTTTTAAAAAAGAAACTAGGAGAAGTTCAGTGTTCCGAAATCAGGTCTTCATATTTTCAGATTTCTGGAAAATGGTATTTCATCTCTTTTTTCACAATTTTCTCATTTTTTTTCATACTCTTAAAAAATCGGCAGATTTCCATTCTTTTGAAGTGGAAACAATTTAAGTTGAACCACAAAAAGTGTGAGAGCAGAACAAACGCGCTCTACTGCACACCCTGTTTTGTGTGCGCGGAAGTTAGAAAATTTGAATATTTCACATAAAAGGAGGGGTATTCATATTTCAAAATAGATGCAATTTTCTGTTTTTTTTTGAGAAGATAATTAAAAAACGGAGAGCTTTTGAAAAAAAAATGTGAAAATGTCGAAAAGCTAATATTTTAGGATGCTTTCTAGCATTTTTCTGAAAATTAGAAAATAAAAACCTGTCGGAAACACTGGATACACTTAGAACATGCAAATGTTTTCCAAAAAATACTACTATAACTACACAATTAATAATGATTAGAGAATCAATTCACAATTGATCAACAACTCTATTATAAGCATCTCTAGTCTGATACAATGTATATGTTTCCTGACTACGTGCACTTGCAGGCCGCCCGGGAAGCTCATTCGGATTCGGACTGGCTAACATCAACGTGCTACCGATCGGCGAATGCGTCGGCATGGAAACGAACTCTTGAGATCCGCCGAATCGAGATCTTTGAGATGGCGACATGCTACGATGTCGGATTGTTCGTTGAACTGCTCCCCGAGATGATGGTGATCTTCCTAATCCCGACGCTGCGTCTTCTTTTGCTGAACTTCTCGATCGACGATGATGGTATCTGAATGTTAGAGTGTTTTTTTTTTCGGAACAATTTTGAAATTACTGATTAATTAAGTATAATGTCTGAAATTTTCTAATTTGATAATTATTTAATAATTTAATTCGATTTGGTGAAGCTAAAAATTTGAAATTACTGGTTTCCGTCATTAATTCAATTATTACTTCAGGAATATTTTCCTCATCTGAAAATTATTCGAATTTTTATCCCCAAATTTTAACAGTCCATAAATTTAGTTCAAAATTCTTGAGAAATTCGAAATTTTCGGACTATCACAACTGGAAATTCAAAAATTTTGGACAAAACTACTTTTATTTGAATTGTGGTTCAAAATTTCCATTATTTTTCTTAAAGACAGGGTGCCAGCTATGGGACTAATCCCGAAATTTCAACAGATCATAACTTTTTTGAAAATTCTCAAAAAATTCTAAATTTTGGACTATTTTGAAGCTGAAAATTTGAGGTTTCCGATATTTGCAATTTATATTATGTAAAATTCAGAAACATTCAAGAATTTCGAGAAAAAATTATACTTATAAGAAAATTCTTTAGAATTAAAAGAAACCCCAAAGAAGCTCAAATTATGTACTAAGAATGAATTTTGGATGCTTAAAGACAATGTACTAGTAGTTTAATTTTTTAAAAAACTCTATTTCTATGATTTTTCCTCCCCTGGACACCTAATTTTCACGAACCTTGGATTTTCCTCATTTCTTGAATAATCCCTTTCCCTCCGATAATCATCCCTATCTCTTCTATACCCCGGTGACACAGAAGTCGATCTCTGATCTCCACCACCATTCAGATATTTCCTATCCGGTATGACGTAAAGCGGACTTGTCGGACGTGGACGATATTCCGGTCTGGAATATCGTTGTTATTCCTTTTTAAGTTCCAACTGAAGATCGTAAGAAACTCACTGACTAAACCTGAGATCATCTCTCGATCCTCCGCTTAAAATTGGATGAGTTGTCGGCTGAAACGCCCTCTGTGCCTCAATCGGTCGATAATCATGATGGATAATTTGTGGAGCGTCAGGATGCGGCATATTATTATAAGGAATCTCCTCATAACTATCACTATCATCGTAATTATTTCTATATCTACTTCCTTCAACCAATCCCTCTTTCCATTGTACAGCCCTCTGATTAATCGGTTCATTATCAATAGAAAATGGTAACGGCTGAGTTCTCGAACTTGTCCATGATTCATATGGTGAACTTCCATGTGTCCTAACCAACAATGGCTGACCATTTCCAATCGGTGCTGGAGGTAATGCAATCACTGGTGTTTCATCCATCGGAGCTCGGAATACTTCAACAGTCGTTGTTGTTGTAAGCTCATCGTTTAGGAGTGCATTCTTCCTTGATAGTGAGATCCCTCCTGAATTATCTACTGGTGTTACATAGGATTGAGATATTGGTGTCCTCCAGCTGGGTTCACGATGAGTCTGGAATTGAATAAGGATTTTTTAAAAGGTATCAGGAATTATTTTAACTAGTACACTCCCTTTAAGAAGATCTCAGCGAATTTTTAGCGGATCTTACTTTTATAATAAAAAAATTGTATTTGAAAAAATTATAAAAAAAGTAAGTTTTCTTCATATATCTTAAAGCATCTCATCTTATGCATTAAAGAGCATGATCATCTTACAAATGTTAAAGACAGGGTGTCAGTTGTCAAACCCAATTTCAACAGACCATACTTTTGTCTACAATTCTCTAAAAATTTCCAGTTTCGGATTATTTTAAAAATGTTGAATTTTTGGATTTTTAATCTCTTAATTTTTATAAATTTATAAAAATTAAGAGATTAAAAATCTAAAAATTCATAATTTTAGCTTCAAAATAGTCTAAAATTCAGAATTTTTCGAGAATATTGAAAAAAATTATGGCCTGTTTAAAATAGGCTCCAAAAATGTGATCTGAAAATCTGAAATTCAAAGTTAGCCCTAATTTTTTTAAAAATTTTTCAGTCTGCTGGTACCCTGCCTTTAAGGAAAAAAAATGTAAGATTTAGTACCTGGATTCTAAACTATTTTTTCTGCTCTTTAAATTTACCTCTTCCAACTTTTCATAATAATAACGAGTAGTGCTCAACATGGCTCCAAAAATTCGGCAACCAAAAAAAAATGAAAAAAATTTCTACCAACTATTCGTGTTCTTCCCCCTCCCCAAAAAGTATCAAATTCCCTCCATGTTTACCAAAGTAAAAAAAAAGAATTTGGTGCGAAATATATGTTTTTTGAGGCTCCAACAAACCACGAGAAGAGAAGCAATTGAAAAGAAAAACAGAAGGTAAACGATACATCAATTGACAACTTACTTTGGTGCCAAACAATTGCGCAAATATTGTAAAAATTGAGTAAATAGAAAAACGAGGGAAAACGGATTTTTTCGAAATTAAAGGGAGGGTGTCAGAAGTTTTCAAATGAAAAATAATCATAAAAATTGTTGGGGTCCAATCCTGATCATAAGTTTGCACAGAATTCTCGAAAATTTTCGAATTTTAGACCATTTTGAAGCTAAATTTATGAATTTTTAGATTTTTGTAATTAATTAAATTAATATTTCTTTAAAATTCAAGGATTTTGAATAAGTTTCCGCTTATTTGACATTTTTCGATTTTAAATTTTCCACACAACATAACTTCGTTCAAAAATCTCGAAAATTTTTGAATTTTGGACTATTTTGAAGCTGAAATTATGAATTTTCAGATTTTTACAATTTATTTTTTTGAATTTTCGGAAAATTAATCTTTTTTGAAATAAAATCATATCCATCAGAAAATTTATCTAATTTTTGGATCCTAACTTCAACAGGTCATAACTTTGTTTAAAAATCTCGAAAATGTTTGAATTTCAGATTATTTTCAAGGTGAAATTATGAATTTTCTCATTTTCTCAATCAATTTCATTCACAAAGCTTCAAAAAAATTTTTTTTCAAAACTTCAAAAATTTTGAAAAATATTATTTTGATTATTTTGAAATCTGATTTTCAAAATTTTTGAAAATTCCTGAGTTGTGCATACACATAGATTAGAAATGACCAGAATATGATACTCGCAAATTTTTAAAGATCGCTGAAACGCTCAAACCAAGTAATGCATCTTCAAAATCCCAAAAAACGCCATTTATTTTTTTCTTGTACAAATTTTGAGCAAATTTCTATTTGGGCAGATACCCCCAATGTTAAAAATAATTCCCCCCGAAACCGTACCGGCTGAAAAACGTTCAAAATCAATTTAGTTGGCTGAATAAATTCGTCAGGTGGAGAGTCTCTTCCCTGAAAATTATTTCTAAATCAGCAAAAAAGTTTGTTAATTCCCCTAACCTTAAACGAATAAATTGGCGATGGTGGTGGTGACGGCGGCCTCTGTTCCCTAAACATCACATGTGGTGAGGACGCCCGACTTTCTCTTCTTCCACCACTTCTATGCGAACTTGAAACTAATGTTTCCCTACTTGTACTTGGTACCATTTGAATTGGTAACGGGCTTCCAATTCTCTGCAAAATTTCTTTTCAGATTATCATTTTTTTTTAAACCAAAATGATACATTTATCGATGAATTTGATCTCATCAATTCCCGAGTTGGTGATTCGATGTACGGACTCATCCAGTTTTGTGAACCTGGAAACAATTTGTATCTTTTTTTTGAAAGTATTCACAATTTAAAGACAGTGTGCCACTTGTTGTATAAATTAGAATTTCAAAAGTAATATTTTAAAATTATAAAATTTCTGTTTTTTTAGAAGCCGTAACTTTTCAATTTTTCATAGTTTTAAAGCCAAGAACTTAAAAAATCAGATTTTCAGCATCATAATGGTGCAAAATTTGGGGAAAAATCAATTTTTAGAGAAATTATTAGATTTTGATATAATAAAAGAACTAAAATTCAGAATAATTCAAATTTTTCAAAAATTCATCGATTTTTATGAGTTTTCCAGCATTATGAGGCTGATAATCTGAAATTTTTTAATTTCAGCAATAAAATGCTATAAAAATAATTAAAAATGGTGAATTGGAAAAATTACTGAACGTCTTGAAAAATAGGGGTTTTAATGAGTATTGTTTAAACCAATGCCCATGTTTGAGAGGTCATAACTCTGCAACAAAACTTTTGTGAATTCTGATTTTTTGAATATTAGATTTACGAAAAGAAGACCTTTCAGAAAACAGTAAACATAGTCATATGCTAAATTCATAAATTTAAAAAAAAATCGATTTTTTTGAGGTTAAAATTGTTTTCCAAGGTAATTATATCATTTTTATGGCGTTCTAACTCCGGAACAGGAAGCTTTTTGATTCTAATATTTATATCATTATATTCAGAACGACGCTAGATTTTAGAAAACACTAAACATGACAATATACTGATTTCACAGAATTTTGAAGAATCGATTTTTTGAGACTAATATTTTTTCATGTTAAAGCTATGACCATGTTTGCAGAATCATAATTCCATAACAAGAAATTTTTGAATTTTCATTATTAGAGTAATAGATTCAGGAAATCAAGAGCTATTAGAAAACACTAAACATGGTCATATTCTAAAAATATAAAAAAACGAAATATCGATTTTTGTGAGCCCCTATATAATAGTTAATTCCTCACTTGTTGACGGACCAGCCGACTGTATCGCCGAATGTACCACCAATCCATTATGTTGTCCACCACTCGTTGTTACCGTAGTCTTCATATTAATGAACATTTGCCCCTGCTGTGGCGGGCCATTTTGATAGTTTCTCATATTTTCTAGTTGGTCTTGTTGTTGTAAAAGAATCCAGGGCCTAACGGCCTGAAAGACCTAAAAAAAGCTAATATTTTGATATATAAAATTTTTTTAATTTTTTAAAAACCCCCAAGCGCAAAAATCGATAAAAAAAAAGAAATTGTGATAAGAAAAAAATTGAAAATCAAAACTATAAATAGAGCAGAAACTAAGTCGAAAAATATGCAAAAATGAGTGTTTTGTTTATTTTTTTGTGCTCAAGGAATTTCAATTTCTCGTCGCGAAAAACGATGATGACACATCGTTTATATTTGTATTGTTAAAAGTCGGAATCATCAGAAAATGTACATTTCTAAAAAAAAAGCGAGACATAAAACAAAAGTGAGAGATTCAGAGAAAACAACAAAAAATACAATGTTAAACGAGCCGTTGAAGGAAATCGGAAAGAAAATGCCATATAATCAAAAAATGGTGATATAAATTGGAAAATAAATAGAGAAAGAGAAAAATGTTGCGATTTTGGTTGATGGAAAACAGGTTATAGCTTCCAAGTAATTTGTAAGCTTAAAGATAGAGTGTCAGGAAAAATGGCGAGGGAAGAAATATCGGTAAACATTGCAGAAGTTTGAATATTAAAGGATCTTATAACTACCCTGATTTCTTATTATATCGATGGTTGGTTTGGTATTCTCAAAAAGTGTCGATTTCATAGGAAATCAAAAGAAGTTAAGAAAACGTCTAGCAAATGCAATTCCCATGCAGATTAAGTGCCCAAGTAATTATTGAAAATTGAAACTGTGATTTTGTTTTCAAAAAATTTGATTTGATAATTTCAAAATTTAAAGCTTTCAGAATTAACGATATTTTAAGATTGTAAATTCACAGATTTATTAAATTTTTGGAATTAAAATGTTTAAATTTGAGAATTTCTAGATATTAATATAGGTACCTAATTTCCACAATACTACATTTTTCTAGTTCCATATTTTCAAAATTTTTGTGCAGTTTAGGTACCCTGCGAAAATAACCCAAAACACCCCAAAAAACCAAGTTGCATCCTACCTTTAAAACCTTTAAAAATAATATAAAATTTCAAATTTGAATAACAAAAATATTTCTTTAAATTTTTAGGCCATAATTCGATTTTCTAGGCCACTTTCTAGGCCACGGTTTTCTAGGCCATTAAAATATCTCCAGAAATCAATAAAACTTTGAATTAAAAACAAGTAGATCACTGCCTTTAACACATTTTTGGGTAAAATATGTTAAAAGTAGTGCTCAGGAAAATTAAAAAAAAAATTTAGTGGCACATTTCCTTTAAAAACATTTGAAAATTATTTGAAAAAAGCGATAAAATTCGAAACTTTAACAAAAAAATAATAAAATAATAATTTTTGGATTTTTTGGATTTTTTTGGAACTAGTGAATTTCTAAACTATAAAAAATTGGTATCAATTTGCTGCCCACTTCACATGGGTGCTCAAAAAAAATATTTGAAAATAATTCAAAAACAGAAAAAATGTCATAAAATTGCGTATCAGATTTATTACGAAAATAAATCTATAAGAACATAGAAGCCCCTATCAATTTCCTTTGCAAATCCTCTTAAATTGGCACAAAAAAGGGGGAAACGAAGACCTATTTATCTCGCCCCAAAAATAAAACAATTTGTTAAAGATACTATGACACTTGAAACTGAAAAGGATGGATAAATACATCGAAAAGGTAAAAAATCAAGTGCTTTTTGTCCAATTTTTGGCTGCTGCACTTTCTTGAGCAAAGAGACGCAAAGTTAGAAAGCTAATCGGGGTGAACAGAAAAAAATAGAAAAGAAAGCAAAGAGAGACATATATATTATTATACATATAAATATATATATGAAACAACAGCGAAAAAGTACCTCAGGAAACGCATGACGACGCTTAAGTAAATAGAAAAAGGAATTGGGTTTGTGTGTTGGAAGACAAATTTTTAGGGTGGAGGAGGAGGAGATGGGAAAAGCAGACAGAAAGAGAATCAAGAATCAGATTAATTTTTTTTCTGAAAATTTAAAGGAGGGCATTATAGAGAATATAAATGACGTTAAATTGCCGAAAAATGACATAATTATGTTATGAATGGGTTTAAAATTGTTTGAAAAAGTTCTTAGAAGAAAAAAACGGAAGAAACAAGCTACCTGCAAAAAAGTTTCCACCGCGGAAGAGTTTTGGTGTCTAGTCCGCAAAAGTGTGTGTTCCTAGGCCACGCATTAAATTTTCAGCATTTTTATTCATTTTTTTTGCATTCGAAATGAAAAACCGATATAAAAACTGACAAATTTACATTTTAAATGCAGAAAGAATGAAAAAATGCAAAAAATTTAATGGGTGGTCTAGGAATATTTTTTTAGACATCCTCAAAAAAAACGAACATTCTGCTTATGGTTTTGACCCTTTTGTATACATCTGAAATTGATCAAAACGAGAAAATTCCGATTTTTTTTTTAAATTTTAGAATATTGATACATTTTGAAAATTGTTTTAAGACATTCTGAAACCCCTGAAAAGATCGAGATTTTTTTGAAAACTAAAAAAAAACAAATTTAAAAAATTCTAAATACTGTAAACAATAATAGAATTTCTTAATTTTTCAAATTTTTCAAAAATTTTCGAAAAAAAAAATCATGATTAAAGGGGAACTCGAAAATGAAATTTATTGCCTGAAAAAATGTCATTGAAAATCTGAAACTTTAAAAAAATTTTAAATTCGAATAAAAAGAGCTTTGATATTTTTTTCAGGCATTCCCAAATTTCTAGAATAATTTTGGGTACCTACATGATTTTTTCCACAATTTTTAGAAATTATCCGAAATTTAAAAATTTCACGATTTTCAGAATTTTGAGTTTTTTTCATAAAATCCAAAATTTCGATTTTTGAGGGAAAATTCAAAAAATAAACATAAAGTCATCAAATAACGTCTCATGAAAAAAAATTGTCCAATAAAATAAATCTCTGAAAAGTTCACAATAACGGGTCGTAAAGCATGTCACCATGACGACAACAAAAAAAATGAAAAATACTCAATTTTTCTCAAAAAAAATATAAAAAGAAATAATCTCTCTCGTTTCTCTATGTCTGTACAACAAAACGAATTAATTTTTTTTTCTCAAGGAATAGTAGTAGCACGTACATATTGTTGTTTTTATGACCCGCTATTTTTTAACTAAAAAAAGGATTTGAAAAAAAAACAAAATTGATTTTTCAGAATTAGTAAAATACTTTTTTTCAATTTTCAAAATTCCTAGAATTTCTTTAATTATCAATAATTTTCCATTTCTCTAAAAATTCGAAAATATTTTTGATTTCTTCAGCATTTTCAGAATTTCTAGAATATTTTTTAAAAATTACCCTATTCGCTCGATTTTTTTAATTATCGGAAAAATTTGAAACCAAGAAATTTAAGATTTATTTTAAGATTTTTCACAACACCTTAAATTTTCCACATTTTCAGAAATTCTATAATTTTTCTTTTTTTTCAATGAATTCGAAAATTGTCAAATATTGCTGGAATTTTTTAAAAATTTAAAAAACATTTCCAATATTTAAGATTTTCAGAAATTTTAGCCAAAAAGCTTGAAATTTTCGGCAATCGCTAGAATTTTTAAAAAATTTTTGGATTTAAAAAATTTTGCAAAAATTAAAAATTTTCCATGATTTTCAGAAGCAATAGAATATGTCTAAAATAATGAACACGTTTTTTTGTAAATTTTATTCAAAAATAAAACAACTGTAAAAAGCGGTAAAAATCTATAAGAAGTTGTCTAAAAATAAAAATTCGAAAAAAGCCTAACATTTGAATTTAATACAGAAAAAATGGGTACAGTTCTTAAAATTATAGAGATTATAAAAATAAAACGATACAAGGCGACGATTTCCCGCAAAATTCCAAACAAAAGACCTATTTCAGTCCGAATCATTATCATTATAAAAATCACACCGAATCCCTCTCTTCCTTGCCTCCTTTCTCAACAATTTCCTTATCTGTCTCGGTCTCAATTCATCATAACCTTGCGCATCTTTCGGATCAATTTTCTCAAATTCCTCCTCATTTTCAGAATCCTGATCTTCAGATACTTCAATTCCTCTATAATTCGCATGAAGTTTAATGCTGAAATTTTCCAAATTTTCAGAAGAATTCGTGAAAAATGGGGTCCTTACTATTCCTCAATTTCATTCGGTTTCATTTCATCCAACGTTTCAATTTTCAAAATCTCCGGTGTATTACATCTCATTTCTCGATCATCCGGAATTTCAGAAACTTCCATCGAAACTTCTTCATTGTCACTTGTGTCCGAATCTCGGAATTCTATCCCTTTAGCAGATGCTTGTTGTCGAATCCTGAAATATAAAATTTCAGAATCTTCATAATTTTTCAATTTAAAGGAATTTTGGAATTTCTTGTGGCTACAGAAATGTGATAAATTTTTAAGCACATAAAATTGATTGCGAATATCTGGAAATTCATATTTTCAGTTTCAAAATAGTCCAGAATATTTCGATAAATCTAAACAAAACTGAGCTTATTTTTCGATGATTCGAATTTATTTTATTTTCCCAAAAAACCCAACCATTCCAACGTTTCAGCCGAACTCTTCTCTCTCTCCTCAATTTTCCTCAATCTTTTCCTCCCTCCACCAAAAGTTCTGCGCTTCTTTATAACAAAATCTCGATCATTCTCATTTTCCGACGAATCACTTGACGATGACGACAATTCTCCCCATGTTCTTTTAGGATTTTTCGCATTTTCTTGGAGGCTGGAAATTTTCGAATTTGAATGTGTTAATGGCAAAGGTGACAAGGTGTGTAAACAACATTTTGCTGTTGAATAAAAATTATTCAAAAATTCCACCCTCCTATTTTTAAAAACCAAATTTCAAAATTAACAAATTAAAACATTTTTTGGTAATCTTCTTCCTTCCAACGGCGAAATAAATTATTTCATGCATTTTACATTATTTTACAATGATTTTCAACTTATTCAATAGTTTTTTCATCATTATCATTATTTTTTAAAATATACAATTTTTGTGCATTTGCGCGTAATTGTGTAGATTAGAATGTGGTGGTGTTCGCGGACTTCTCGCGGTTTTACACACCGTATCCTCTGCAGAAACAAAAATAAATAAAAATGCAGAAACTCGCAATCACGGGGTTTTTTTTACTACCGCTAGCACTGAAAAAATGGACCCTCATCGATAGAGCGCGCTTACAGATTGCGGCCTAACTAATGTGCAAAAATTCTTCCATATTTTCTTCTGCCATTTATTTTTGAACTGGGACTAACATTTTGAACATTTTCCTGTACTTTTACAAATGTTTATGTTTTTTCACCACTGTAACCTTTTTTTTATGATGTGTGGGCATGTTCTAAAAAAAGAACTAGTGCGATCTAATAGGTATGTAAAAAGTCTTAGAGGTTTGAAATTTTAACACTAAATTTGCTAATTTTTGAGAGTTTTTGAAGTTTTTAAAAATTACGACGGAAGTTTTGAAATTTTTGAAACTGTAAAGTTGAAGGATAGATATTTACACGCTTTTTGAAAGTAATTTCGAAAATTTCGGTGTTCCGATAAGTCTTCCTTAGAGGGAATAATAGTTAGCATTTAGCATTTTTTTGAGTTGCATCGCAATTTTTCCAATAATCCTATTCGTTTTCAGTAAATTTGCGTTTTTCACACATTCTCATACTCCATATTATCTCAGAAAAGAAAAAGCAAAATGTATATTTCAATTTATTTATTCAGGGGGGACCGATCCAGCGGCTTTCTTACCGCGAACACACAACGAGACCACTAGACTATTGCGTTTTCTTCAGAGAGAGTGTGTGTGCGCTCAAAGTGCGCTCTATCTCACTCGTGTCCACTCTCCGTAGTAAAAAAAACCCCGTGGCAATAAATTAAAATATCTTTAAAGGCGTAATATGAACATCGCATCATGTATCACAACGAAATGCGAAGAAAACACACATAATTTATGGCTCCTGAAAAATATCGGCATTTCGTAAATAGCTTCAGCATTGAATTTTTTGCAAATTTCGCATTTTTTAAAAAGTTTCTTCATAGGTTATGCTTTTTCGTTATATTTTATAAAATCTCACTATTGAAAAGTATCGCCGAGCAACTTCTTCGCCATAATCGCTGATTTCCTACTTTTCGGCGTCATATCTTCATCAATTTCACTCTTCACCGGCGTCGAAATCCCCGAACTTCTACACTTCTCCGCAATCCTTTCACATTTCATTTTCAGCCTCTTTCCCTCAATCGATAAAATAATCTCCGGCTCTTCAAAATCCTCAATTCGTTGGAAATTCTCCCTTCCCATTAGTTCTTGAATTTTCGGTGTCAATTCCATCTTAAAAATCAGGTTTCCAGGTGTGCTGTAAATTTCCCACTTATTCTATTTTTGTTTTCAACTTTTCATACTTTCTACACAAATATCCATGAGCTGCACAATGTCTCTCGAAACCCGTAACTTCCATCGATCGATAACAAAACCCACAGATTCGATAATTCTTCTGAAACTCCTTCGGAATGAGAAAAATCTGTTGAGGCAATGTGAAATCATTAATCGAGCTTGGATTAAAAGTCCCATTCCCTTTAATCGTATAATCGGAAGGTTTATATCTCCTAATATCGAATCCAATTTTCATTTCATTGATAATAATTGACCTGAAATTTAAATTTTGTCGCAATTTTTGAAAAATTCGCAAAAACTTACCATTCATACTTCAAAAACTGCTCGGTAAACAAGAAATTGTGTTTTTCTTCAATATGTCTCAACGAGTACATTTTCATGTTCACAAATGTGACAAATGTAAATGGGTGCGCGTACGGGCATAGACAGCATCTCCATTTGAAGAAATCACGTCGGACTGTCTGGAAAAAAATAGATTTTTTTGATATTCGTTAAAAAATTTTTTAAGCGCTTTTGTACAAATCTAAAAAAATCATTTTTAAGCTCTTCTTCGTATTCCGGATTTTCAAAATCTTCAAAGCCTCTTTTTGAGCTTAAAATAATCAAAAATTCTGAACAAAACCAAATTTTACCTTATACGACGTACAGTACGCGAACACTTCTCTAGGAAAAATCAATTGAACATCATTTCCATCAGGCTCATTTTCAATTCTTTCACTTTCCACTTCAAAAAAACAACTATTATTGCTATGTCTAAAAAAAACAGCTTGTATTAAACATTTTCCAAATAACCAAAAACAACATACGCTTCCAGATTCTCATGAAATTTCTTAAAATGTGCAGACAAGCGTCGTCGATCCACAAAATTCAAACAAATCAAGCAAAATCGAATATCATCTGCCGGTTTTTCGAACAAATCGCACGATTTTACACAACCTTCCATAAACTGTCCGCCATTTTCAAATTTTCGACAATCTAATGTGTACAACGTGTTCCAACAACGATTTCTGATCGACATTCGAGAACTCGCGAGTTCCATTATGTGATGAAGATCGAAATTGTGGCTTTCGGATTTGAGAATGTGCATGAAAACAATTTAAAAAAATTAAATTAAGAATATGTTTTTCAAAATAAAAATGTGTAATCATAGGTGGGATACCGCGGATTTCGGCTAGTAACGACCTTAACTTTTTTTTCACTTGGAAAGGTGTAACCACCTTAACTCGAGGCGGATTCGAAGAAAAGTGATGAAAAAATTGGTTATATATTCGTTTTTAAGCGTTTTTCAGCGTTTTTGCTGCATTTTTCGTTTTGTAGTCGCCTTAACTTTTTTAAAAATTTTTTTTGGATCGAACTTAACTCTGAGATTTCGAAATGACCCGATCCCACCTATGTGTGTAATTTTTATATTATTTTCGGACGAAAAAACTTTAAAAAAACGGAATAACGAAAATTTCAGAATTAATTTACTGGTTCTTCAAAGTTCTGAAATTCCAGATTTGCGAATAAATTGTCTTATGGAATTTCAGATTTTTAAAATTAAATTTCAGCGTTTCCGGAAAGATTTCAGAAAATTTCAACGGTGCTTTAAAAATAATGAAATTCTAGAATAGTCCATAAGTTCAATTATTCCAAATTTTGAGAATTTAAAAAATTTTTATCAATAAATCGATATTATATGAATTCTGGAATTTTTTTAGAAAAGTTTTGAATTTTCTTCGTCATAGTTTTGGTACAAAATTTGGGCTCTTAATTTATTTAAATTTGGATTTTTTCTTTTCTTCAAAAAATACATACCACTCATCTTCCAAGGCCTCTCCTAGCTTTTCCTGATGCCCGCGTTCATAATGAAATAACGCAAATGCTTTCAAAATTCTCTTATCCAAAAATTCCATAAATTTCTGATTGACACAAATGGGACAGTGCCTGAAGAATGAAGCTGAATTTCTAAAATCTAAAATTAAAAAAAATACCACAAAAATCGATCTTTTATCGTCCGAAATGTCCAAATTCCATCCTTCTCTTCTCCAATTATTTCATTAAATCTACTTGCGTCTAAAATTTTGAAACTTTTTTTTTAATATTATAATTTTTTAAATAACATTTTTTCGTTGATTCTTCTATCCTATTTTCGCATTGCTGAAATTTTAAAATATTTTTTTTCTCAAAAATTATATTTTAAACCTCTTTTTCTACAATTTCTCCACCACCATCCTGAATCCCGGTCTGAAAACCTTCTTCATCTGAAAATCGATACTTTTTCCTATTTTCCTTTCAAATGTTAGGTCACCATTTTTCGGCAACTCTTTCCGCAAACTAGAACAATCAACGGCTGGCTGAAAATTTTTTGTAAAAATGTTCCATTAATTATTTTTAATTTCACCTTTTCTTTCACATCTCTCCCCATTTTTCTCCTTCTTCGTCTAACCATTTTTCCTAAAAAAAAAGGAATAGAAATGAAAAATGATTTGGTAAAAAAGCGGGAAAATTAAAAATTATACGCGGACTAGAAAACCAAATTTTTTAAATCAGTCCCTCGAGTTCTTTGCCAAAAAATTAAATATTTGTGTTGTGCAACACAATTGTGATATTCTAAGCAGGCAAAAAGGATTTTTCTTGAGAAAAACAGACGAAATAATAATTTACAGTTTTGAATGAAAATGGATGAATGAAAATCGAATTTTAAAAAGTTTTTTTGACAATTTTTGAAAAAAATCCTGTAAATTTCCAATATTCTGCAGAAAAATCCTAGAAATCCTCGTCAGATACCCTGAAAAAAATCTGGAGATTCTGAATAATAATTTTAAAAAATGCAAGAATTGTTTTGGGGGAACAAACAGTGATTTTAACAGGAAATTCCGGAAATCTCTTATTTCAGCATTTTTAAAATTTGTTTCTTCTGTAGTTTTCAATTCCTCTGCTTTGAATTTCGTCTACAATTGTTGAACAAAGACCAATTTGAAAAAAAATTGAGGAAAGGACAATTTCACACCAGAAATTTTCGTATTCCCTTCCCAAACTCGATGAGAACCTGGCATTTTCTCAATCAAAAATCATAAAAACTGAGTATTTAAGAGTAGGGCTTTGTGCATTGATCATTCTTCAATTTTTATCGACAATGAAGTTTATGGTAACATTTAAATAACATAAAAATATTTTTTTCTGAAAAATCTAAATTTTCAGCTCCTTATCTTCGTTTTGTTGGGTTTGACCATCGCCGCCCACGGACGTCTTCATATAAAACCAAGAGGCCGTCGCAGTGTCACCGAAAATTCCGATTTACCAAAATAATCTTTTGGGTGAACGCTAATCAATAAATATTTTTCATCAGCAAAATGAAACTTCGCTCTATCGAAGATACCGTATTCATTAAAGGTGCATATATAGAGGCAAATAATTGTTTATTTTTCAAAGCATAAAGAAATTTCTTACAAATATTGCCTATGAAACTTGATTTTTCGAGTGTTTCATTTCAACATTTTCTGTTTAATTTAAGCGCACAGTGGAGCCGAGAGCGAAATTGATTTTTGTGGATTTTTATTGATTACCTAGTCCGCGAATTTTTTAAAATTTCGAAAGTGAAATTATGGATCAATGCAAATTTGGTATTTATTCTAGGTGTACTATTGACAAAAAATAATCAAGAAATATTTGAAAGAAACACTTGAACACTTTTTTTTTATTTAGGTTTTTGAAAACGTCTTAAAGACAACACAAAGACAAAGAACACAAAGAAGGCAATAAAAATTTCAGAAATACAAAAAAAAATTATTAAAAATTATCGGACGAAATTATGCAAAAAAATGGATCAGAGAAGGATCAGAAATTTAAAAGTTTTTAAAAATAGAATTATTAGAAAATAAAAGTTTAGGAAAGTCCGAATAATTGTTCAATTTGTCATTTTGGCCTTTTGGTTGCAGGCTCCGAATCTTTTTCATCAGTACTGCGCAGTATTAAAAGATGCTTAATAGTTTCAATTCTTATGCCAAAAATTGCATTGTTTCTTTTATCTGCCAAACTGTTCAATATTCCTTCCTGCAAATGAAAATATAGATTTTTATTATATAATTACGAAGATTACGAAATCAACAAATTGGAACAGAAGTTTATATTCAATATGCAATTTTATTTGATTAAATTTCAAACGTTTTCAAAAAAAATGTGTGCTTCTGTTGGATTACGGTATTACGGCGGGCACCTAATTTGCACATTTTAAATTGAAATTACCTGCAGCTTTGATAGTCTGTAGAAATCAGCAATTTGTAGTTTTAGAATTGACAGTAACGAATCTGTTGAAATCAAAAAGTCCTCACATTCATCCACCAAACAATCAATTTTATATTTTGCTGCGAAATTGAGAATTGATTCTAGATTTTCACCTGAAAACGTTGACATTCTTTTTAGAAATTTTTTAGAATTTTAAAAATTATTAGCGAAATTTTCAGAATTTAAATTTCAAAGTTAGTTAATTATCAGCTCATAATATATACGATAGATTTTATGAAAATTTGAAAAGAAAAACCTACTATTAATTATTCTATTATTCTGTTGGTACAGTATTTGAAGAGATTCTTCGATGCCCCTCCGGTCAACACCTTTGAGTTCAATCTTATTCCTTCCATCTGACAATATTTTTCGAAAAATCGGAGAGCAAGAAATAAGAAGCTGGAAATTATAGAAATCTCTATTTTTTATTTAAAGGTAGTCTGTCAGCGTGTACAACCCTATTCGCTTTCAAATTTAAAAAGGCATCCTCTTTTCAACAATCCAATGCAATCCACAAAAAATCCCAAATAAAAATAACAAGTTTATATTGTCAAGCTGAATTGAAAAATCGGGCGAAGAAAAGCTGAAAAATTGGCTACTCCACTGCCAGCATCAAAGGCGTCGCGACCGCAATGCGTGAGATCAGTGAGAAATTTTTGAGCGCGATGCGGTACGCCTTCAGCGTCATGCTGGTGCATCCGCAGATGAGAGGCCAAGAAATATTAGCTTGACAATAGTAACGAATCGTGATTTGAACAGAAAAAATGTATAGGAATCTTTTTTTTTTCTTTCTTGAAGCAATGTGCGATTCAAAAAATTCCAAAAATGTATTGTAACAAAAATACTCAGATTTCGTTCTAAATTTAAAACAATTCGTTTGTCAATGTGGTAAGTAATCTGTTTCAATTCTACAATTTTAAAGAGTTTTTTTTTTACTTTAAAAACATTAAAAAATTTTCGAAATTATGTTGGTTTTGTGATTAAATGGACAAAATGGCGTAATTAATATAAAAGGTTGTGTTACAAGAGTTTCAATTTATAAAAATGGGGGACTATAAGGAAAAGGTCTACTAATTATCGGACCACCAAGGTTGTGACCTTGTCCTTATAGTCCCCCATAATTATCTTAAATTTTCAAAAAAAAAAAATTTATATAAAATCATTTTTATAATCACAGCTGAGAAACTGGTCAAAATTGGGTATAGGTTGAAAGATTATTATGCAAAAATATAACCCGAAAAAAATATTATGCGAAAAATCATTACTGTTAAAAAATTGCTCTCAAATTATGTTGTTTTCGTATTATCTGCTCACAAAATCGGATTTATAAACGAGCAAGCGCGCTCTAAAAAACCGACACGCTCGCATGAGAAATACAACGAAGGGGAGACTATACGCAGACAACTGCCTCTCGCCAAACAACACTCTCTCGCAGAAGAGGGAAGCCCACGTTTATATAACCGATTTTGTGAGAGGACAATATGAAAAAAGTTCTCTAACCAAGCGCTTGCAAGCGAATTTGCAACTAAAAAGCTACAGGAGCAAACGCGCTCTACCGTCCTAATGATTTTTTTAAATAATGATTTTGTCGAAAAAAAAATTTTTTCGAATAATATTTTTGCTTAAAGGGGGGCTGAGGGGACGAAATAAATGGTTTAAAAATGATGGAAGTATGATTGTTGATAAATAAATGAAAAAAAAATCCAAAAAAAAACCTCGAAAATGGCGAAAAAAAACTCATACCCCCTCTCTTCGCCCTAATGGCCGAAGAAACGCTTTTTGTTTTCTAGGTCATTTGTTTTTTTCTCGGCCGCCTATTTTTTAATCTTGTTTTTCTCTTCTTTCCAATTTTTTTTTCAGAGAAAATTATGCATAAAAGAGTATTAAAACAAACAAACGTTAAAAAGAAATGTATAAAAAATTATTTAAAAAATATTTTTTCAAAAAATAAAATTAGGCGGCCGAGAAAAAAGAGACGGCCTAGAAAATCAAAAAGCGTTTCTTCGGCCATTAGGGCGAAGAGAGGGGGGTATGAGTTTTTTTTCGGAACTTTTTTTTTCGCCATTTTTGAGTTTTTCTTTGGATTTTTTTTCATTTATTTATCAACAATCATACTTTCATCATTTCTAAACTATTTATTTCGTCCCCTCAGCCCCCCTTTAATAATCTTTCAACCAATATTTCAAAATTGATCGAGTTGCATTAGGTCGCACTTGCGACATCGCGTTTGGCGGAAATTCTAAAGGGTACTTAAAAATTAAAAAGTTTTTTCGAAATTTTTCATGGAATGCATTAGATTTTTTTTGTTTTCTTGCGTGTGTTACGATATTTTTTCACGCTGCTTTTCCGCTACGTAAATGAATTAAATTAAATTAAAAGGTTCGCCAGAAAACGATGATATTCAGAAATTTAACGCGAATCATTTAGAAAACCAAAACTGACAGAATTCCTTCAATAAAATACTAACATGTTTGTCAACATAAAACTGTGAATTTTCCAAATGAAGCTCAATTTCAGATTCCGTCTTTTGAGGAGTGGAAAATGACGATATTGGAAAGAGTTGAATTCCAAAAGATGAAATGATTCGAATATCAGAAGTAATATCAAAGTCAGGATCTTCCATATCCCATCGACGTGTTATGAATCTTCCAAAATTGAAGCATAAAGCACCACTGTTGAAATGAAGATTCATCTTTTTCACAATCATTTCAAAATTTCTAATCTCAACGCCGACTTCAATTTCAGCATCGATTGACCATAAATTCGACATTCTATGCTCATACATGCACTCAACATCAACAGTCACATATTCGTCAGAATCATCGTCGCTTTTCACTAAACTTTTCTTGCGGGTTATAGTCCATATTACATTCTGTTTTATGTTTTTTTTCCTATGCAATCATTGTTGAACGCGTTTATCAGAATAAATAAATAAATAACTATAAACTTGGCAATAAATTCCTAAAATAATTTTTGGTTATCATTTCATTTTTGCAGGTTTTTGGGCTTTTTTTCGGAATATTTTAAAGTGAAAAAAAGAATGGGAAATTAATTCCGAATTTCTAAAAATTTACAATTTTGAGAGGAATTTTGCCATAGAAAATGAAAAAAAACATTTTTAAATAAAAATGATACTACTAACCATACGACACGCCCAGTTTCAATTGAAAGACGACATTGTTTTTGTGAAAAATCCCAATCCCAAAAATCGCTCCCTTTTCCGTCTCCAAATGTTAAATTGTTCATTCTGAAAATTATTGATAAAAAAGGAAAACTGACGCTTTTTATACGGAAAATATTAAACGATATAAAACAATAGCAAAATCTATATTAAAAATTGAAAAAACAGTAGAACTTTCTGTTAGCGTCAATTTTTGGGCAAATTCGAAAAATATTAATAGCACGCTATCTTTAAATGTGTTAGCAAATCATGTCAACTTTTCTCTAAATTCTTGAATTTCAGTGAAAAAAGCATCTGATCAGTTGTAAAACTCTGAAAATGCAAAATGTCAGCTTTAGCATAATCCTTGATTATTCGAGAATTCTGCACAAAGTTATGTTTTTTTTTAATTGGATACAACATTTTGCCGAACTTTTAGATACAATTTTCTCGAACATTTTTGAATTTTAGATCTTCAAAATAGTAGTTAGAAATGTTCCTAAATTATACTTCGAAACAATTTTTTTAAAATTTCGTTATATTGAAAGAATAATAAATACAAAGACTACAAACAACAAATTTCCAAAAAAAAGAATGTTGTAAAGGAAAACAGAAAATGTGCACATCGTCATCACCATTTTTTGAGTCCGCGTCCTTGAGATATTCGCGGAAACAAATTGCGTCCCACAGGAAAAGGACCAATGAGCCAAAGTGACCGTTGAGGCCTAACAAATACGAATTTAGGCCGTTAAAATTAATCTTGCTAGGGGCGTGCTTCTTCCTAACTGTTTCTTGCATATAGGTTCTCAAATATTGTGAAGAAAATTAAAATGAAACCCAAAAACAGTAGCTTTAAAGGGATTCTTTACTGAATTTGGGTTTCTATTCCATTTTAATCTTCTTCGCGAAGTTTGAAAACCCAACAATCAAAAACAAATTTTCGAAATTTCCTTTTTTGTAGGGCACGAAAAAACAAATTTACAAATTTAAGCTGCGAAATGGCCTAACAATTGCAAACACTCCAGTTTCACTCCAGTTCCAGTTTTATTTTATTTTTTAAATTAAAACTGAAAATGAAAAAAAATATTTAATTTTTGCGGGAGAATTTTACAGAGCTTGTCACTTGGCATTTTTAAAACAATTTTTTGCACATAAAAATTTATTGAAAAAAAAAAGATCAATTTACCAGTTTAAGGTAAGCTTTCGTAAAATCATCGTGATGCTTCTCAACCGACGAATCAAGCAAGTTCTTCTGACGGAAGTAATTCATCAGCACCTGATGCACAAACAGATATTGATGATCCGTCTGAAAAAAGATTTTTACATTTAAATTCAACTTCTAAATAATACCTGAACCGAATTATTTCTCTGCTCTCTAATCTTCAACAAAATCTTATCCGTCTCCTCAATCTGCTGTCCAGCCAAAATTTGCTCCAAAACGTACTCAATCATCACCACACTTCCCGTTCTCCCAATCCCCGCCGAGCAATGCACAACAATCGGCCCTTTCGAAGGTCTAGCCTTTTCCAAAAGCTCAACAATAGCCAAATCCGCTGGCGGTACTCCACGATCCGGCCAATCAATCCAATGATAATGGGTTGTCTTGAGTGTCTGATCATTCGATCCTTCGATTTGAAGCTCAGTTTGAACCACATTTGCTTTGATATTCTTCCCGCGAAATTTCACCGTTTTCGACGACACATAATTCACCGTAATCTTTTGGCCATCTTCCTCAAAAACCAATGAACTTTGCTTATCTTTTGTTGGGAAATATTCATGACACTTCTTGGTTCCCTTCTCCATAAAATTGCAAAGCATGAAGATAACTTCAACACGATCCTGAAGACACATGAACCAATAATCCGCACATGTTTTCTCCAATGGTGCCTGGGTGCAAATGAAGCGTTTCGGGTTCGTGGTTGTTGAGACATAATTACCATGGATGTATTCGTGACTCCATGGAGAGCCGAGTTTTACACGTGAATTGTCCAAGCAGCCAACGTCCTGGAAAACAGGTATTTTTGTAAACTTTTGATTCGAAGGATTTTTTCACTTTAAAGACTTGGTGCTTACTAGTTTTTAAACTCTCCGACATTGCCTTTAAATTGATTCTATCACAATTTTCTAATTCTTAAACCAAATTCCAAAAACTCTCACCTTGTAGCGATTCTTTCCAAACTCCTGGTTCTCTTTGAACGCCTTCATCTTCTCAAAATCATTGAATCGTTTCATATTTTGAAACTCGGATCTCAATCCACCTGGCCCTTTCTCCAAAACACGGGCGACAAACTTCACAATCAGCTTTTTTTGTTGTTTTCGCTCTCCAGCAGTTGGGGCTTCACTATCATGCAATGTCTTCGCACTACTATTTGCTCGTGCACGTTCTGAAATTAGTTTTCAATTTTCAGCCAATTTTGAGGTCGAAATTCTAACTCGTAACTGTCTTATGTATCGACATCTTTTCCTAATCAATCCTTTGTTTTCGCTTTTAAAACTGGGAACACTATTTTATAAAATTTCGAAAAATGCCGATTTACCATCCAACTCAAATTCCAGAGGCCACCACATCACGTGAAAACCAAATAAAGCATCTTGATTTTGTTGCAAAGCTGTTTACTCATTTTCATCAAAAATTATTTTATTTTAAAATTCGAATAAAAAAGGACAAAAAGTATAATATTCTCAGAGAGCTGAAAGCGTGCGTGAAATATATCTTTTCATCACCGCAAGTATTTTTCCAGAAATATCAAAATTCCAGAGAAAATACAACGTTTGCGATAAAAGAAAAGACAATAATAAGAAAAACGACGACGAGGACAATATAAAATGCTTTGTGGGTCATTTTCATCTTATGGGGTGTGTTTTGTTTGTGGCAAAAAATGTGGGGAATAGACTACTATTAAATGGGGGGGGGGGGGGGAAATAAAAATAATTAGAAAGAAAAATGGACAAGAATCGAGATAAAAGAAGACAGTTTTTGCTGGGCTGTGTGGTCAAAAAATGGCTAATCTATAATTTAAAGAAAAACGGATGGATATATAAATCATATGAGATGGTTGATTTTCGAATGAAAGTGTGTATATTAATAAAATGGGGGAATAATAAAAACAAAAAATCAATAAGTCGGAAAAGAGAACGAGTAACCGGCAAAAATTTGAGAATGGACGGGACGAAACTGGATGAGATTTCAGAGTGAAAAAAGGGAAAACAAAAACAATTGAAAACTGTATAACAATTATTATATACCATTATAATGAAAAGAATGGAAAAAGAGAGATCCTTAAATTATAACAAGATAGTAATTATATATATAATTGCCTATTTTTCAAATTTCAACAATTTGTTTTTGAAAAATTTTTCTTCTATTCAAAATCACCTTTTGTATTTCGTCGTTATTGCAAATACCCGACCAAAATGGGTTTCCCCGAATGTTTCTGAGACTGAAAATTTTTGCCGAAAAAATCCAAATTTTTGCTTAAGACTATTCTAGACCTATGGTTAGAGACTAAAGATAAGGTTAAATCAAACCTGGTCCAGAAAAATAGGTATAAATCAATTGGGGACAACTAGAAAAAGGATAAATATACACATTTCAAAAAATCAACAAAAAAAAAAATTAAAAACCACAAATTTGCCAACCAGCGGCCATTAAAAAAGGGTTGGGTGCGAAAATTTCTAAAAAAAATTTCCTAAGCCTTAAAATGGAATTTAGGCCAAAACTAAACAAATGGGGTAAAACTTATTATATCTCAAAACCTGTTTTGGAAGAATTAAAATAAAAAAAAAGGTACTTGAAAAGCCACACAAAAACAAAACTAAAAAGGAATTACAATTGAAACAGAAAAAAAACATGAAGTGTTTTACACAATTGATTAAGTAACACCCTAATTCAAAAATATATAATGGGATTATATATCTCATGCATTTTTTGTTGAATATATATATCCAATCATGACGCTGTTTTTTGTTTGTTTGTAAATTCTTGAAATCACTTAAAGCTCTGAGAAAGTATCAAAAGGGTATAAAACAAGGGAAAGCAATTAAAAGGGAAAAATGTTTGCATCTAAAACGATGCACTAGTTTAACTACTGGAAGATAAAGAGAATAAAAGCTAAAATTTTGTAGAAATTCTCCAGGGTTTCCGTTTCGAGTAAAATATGTTTGAAAATGGTAGCAGACGAAGATGAAGATATTTTGATGAAAGTTGATAGTTTCTTCCAAAGAAACTTAAGAACGTGGGGCTGCTGGTGGTGCTTGCCAATGATCGATACTCGGTTGAGCGCCTCCGATATTGTTCGACTGATGATTGTTCCATCCTCCACGACTCATCCCATTCGAGAAGCCGCCTAGAAATAATAAATTTTTCGCTGGATTTCGAACAAATTACAATTTACCTCTTCCACCGCCTCGTCCACCAAAACCATTTGACAAATTGTTGTGCGCACCAAAACCACCATTTTGTGGGAATGCGCGACGTGGTCCAGCCCCATACATCGAAGCAGCAAAAGCGTTTCCGAATCCTGTTTGTGGTGGCATTGAGTAGTGATTTTGTTGTGAGAATCCGCTGAAAAATAGCAAATTATAGCGTTCTCAAAATTTCGCTAAAAAGTATTAGTAAAAACATACTTTGAGAAGCCACCGCCTCTTCTATGATCAACACCTCCAAATCTGCCTCTTCCACCTCTAGAGTTCGGGTTATTGAATTTTCCCTCAGCTGCGACTTTCCTCAACCAGTCAGGAATCTCTTGATTAGCTTCTTGAATCAAAGCCATCAAATCTCTGCCAATTCCACGATTTTTATCATTGAAAAAGCTGGTAGCGACTCCAACATTTCCACATCTTCCAGTTCGCCCAATACGATGAACATATTCATCAGAATCTCCCGGCAAATCGTAGTTGATAACGTGGCGAACGTTTGGAATGTCCAAACCGCGAGCAGCGACTGCTGTGGCGACAAGAATAGGGAATTCTCCGGAACGGAACAATTCCAAATTTCTTTCTCGTTCGAGTTGTTTCAAATCTCCGTGGATTGCAACTGAACGAACTTGTTGACGATTGAGGAAATATGCCAATTCGTTGGCTCCTTTCTTGGTTTCCACAAAGATGAGTGAAAGGTTCGCTGGATCCTCTTGCGACAGAATTGTCATCAAATTGCGGCGCTTCTCCATTTCTTCGACCCACAAAAATCGTTGTTCAATGTTCTCTGATGTTGATCCGACGCGACCAACAGCCAAGAATACATAGTCTGGCTTCAAAAAATCTTTGGCCAACATCTGAAATAAGTACGATAACCTTCAGCGAATTGAAAAACCTTCGTTACCTGAATCTCTTTCGGAAAAGTCGCACTGAACATAGCGGTGGTTCTATTAGTCTTCTGTGGCAACCCCATTCCAACAATTCGTCTAATTTGCGGCTCGAATCCCATATCGAGCATTCTATCTGCTTCGTCAAGAACGAAGTACTTGCATCCATCTAATCCAATATATCCTTGATCAATGATATCGATAAGACGTCCTGGGGTTGCAATAAGGATGTGGCATCCGGCACGAAGACGATTCACTTGATCTCTATAATTTTCACGCCCTCCGTACAAAATAGCAGTGACAATGTTTGTGTGGTAACTGAACTTTGACGCTTCTTTGTGAATTTGAATAGCCAATTCACGAGTTGGTGACAGCACCAAGGCTGCTGGATAATAAGTACGGCGACCAGCAGATGTAGTTGTTGGCTGAAAAAATGATTTTTTCTATTTCGGGCTCTTTATAAATCTCACCTGCTTGATACCCTCAACTCCGCTGCATAAGATATTATTGATCATTGGAAGCAAGAAGGCGGCAGTTTTTCCCGAACCAGTTTGGGCACAAGACATCAAATCTCTATTCGCCATGATAGTTGGGATCGAATACTTCTGAACTGGTGTCGGTTTTGTGTATCCGCTTCTTACGACATTCTCTTGAATCATTTGGTGAAGTTGGGTCTCTTCGAAGCTTTCAATCGCTGCCGGTGGCTCATTCCCGCTTACTTCAACCGGAATATTCTCATACTTGTCAAAATTGATTCCGCTGTTGGTGCGATTGAAAAGATTTCTCTCCGATGATTCGGTACCAGCTGCTGGTTGACTCCAGTTTCCTTGGCTGAAAAAATGTGCAGTTTTCCAAGAAACAATCAATAATTTAGCTTACACTGGATGCGAATAGCCATTGAATTGATTATTATTGTAGGCTCCGTTCATTTCGTGTTGACCGAAACCATTAGCGCCTGCTGCTCTGAAGTGAAATAAATTTACTTTTATAAGCACTAGATTATGAGTGAAAGCGGGGTTTGGTTTTTTCTTTGACTAGAACAAAGAAGAGCCAAAGACTGAGAGATAGACAACACAGGTCGTGCAAAGGGAGGTGCAACAAAAGAAATATAAAAATTTAAGCATTAGTGAAAAACGGCAATATTCATGCATACACCACACCAATGACGATGTCTCACCCATTTGGTAACTCATATCCCATTGGAACAACCATCGGTTGCCCAGGCAATGGTGGTGGTTGGAAATATTGCGCCATCATTTGAGCTTGTGCCATATTTGGCGGCGGGGGAATAGCGTACCCATTTCGTTGTCCGCCGTTGAAGGTGGAAAAGTTGTGCGACGAGCCGCTCGATGGGAAATTGCCAGGTTGTTGTTGTTGTGGTGGCTGGGCAAATCCAGTCGACCAACTGAAAAATATAATAATTTGAAAAATAAACATTAAAAAGGATTTTTTTCAAATATGGCCGGTTTAATATTGTTCATTTTCTTACCCATTCTGTTGTTGTTGTTGTTGTTGTTGATGGTAAAAATCGTTCATCTTCTTTGCTTATTTGTTTTGGTTAAAAACTGCAGGTGACTTAATTTGTTGGAGAAGAAACGGAAACCCGGAGATGTTGAAAACTTGGAGAATATCGGTGAATGTGGACTACACCGACTTGTCTGATACCCTCGTTGAGATATGAAGATATCTGGAATAAAGGTGGTTATAAAGTATATGATCAAAAATTAATAGCTAACTTTCTTCGAACAGAATTCAGGATAATTAAAACCAAGAAGTAATAAAAGTGATATCATTGAAAATTTTTCCAGAACATAAAGAGAACTATAAACTCGATAAAATGCGGCGATAATTGCTAATGTCTTCTCAAATAAAATTATTTTTCTGGCGCTTAATACTGAAACGACAGGTAACGGGCGATTACAAACTAACAAATGAGGAAAAATCAGTAAAATCGAAATGGCATTCGAAGAACGGCTAGATTTTAGGAGATGCAGCAGAGACGCAGACATTTAATTTTCGTGGCGTGATACACAAGCGGGGCAAATGTGTGCGTCTATAAAATGGCACAAGGAAAAAATTTCACAATTTTCTTGAAAAAATAAAAACTAACAAAACACCTATTTTGAACAAACAAACAGCCCTTGAATTGCGAAACAAAAAGTTAAAAATTGAATGGAATAAGAATTTTCGCTGATGATGAAAAGAAAAAATCAGAGAGTTGCGCGGAAGATCAAAAACAAGAAAGTCAAATATATTACAGTTAGATTATTATTTTGGAAGTCTGATAAAAATCTTTAAAAAAAAACGAAAACGTGAAAATCCACGCGGAAAACATCCACATAAAACCACGTAAGCTTTTTTTCGCAATCTAACATCAATTCATAAAAATAATTCATTCACTCATCGCTTACAACTACACTTTGTTGTATTTGTAAGTTTTTTGCCGACGACCGAGAGCAGGAAGCCAAACACCGACGTCCATCAATTGAAAAATGACGGCGCCAGCAGATGTTCAGAAGAAAATTGAGGAAGGTTTTGCCAAACTTCAAGCAGCCGCTGACTGTAAATCTTTGTTGAAAAAGAATTTGACCAAGGAAGTTGTTGACAAGAACAAGTCGAAGAAAACACGTCTTGGAGCCACTCTTCTTGATGTCATCCAGTCCGGAGTTGAGAATTTGGATTCTGGAGTTGGAGTTTATGCTCCAGATGCTGAAGCGTACACCCTTTTTGCTGATTTATTCAATCCAGTCATCAGCGACTACCACAACGGATTCAAGGCAACTGACACTCAACCACCAATGGATTTGGGAGAGAAGAACGTTAGTTTTTAGACGATCTGAAAACATTTTTAAATTTAAAACAAAAAAGATTATAACTTACAATTTTAAAGGTTGCTGAATTGGTCGACCTCGATCCAGAAGGAAAATTCATTGTATCGACCAGAGTTCGATGTGGAAGATCACTTAACGGATACCCATTCAACCCATGTCTCAACGAGACCAACTACAAAATGATGGAAACTAGAATGAAAGAGATCTTCGGCGGAATTCAAGACCCAGAACTAAAGGGAACCTACTACCCATTAACTGGAATGGATGAAGAAACGAAGAAAAAGCTCATTGCTGATCATTTCCTTTTCAAGGAAGGAGATCGTTTCTTGAAGGCTGCAAATGCCAACAGGTAGTTATACTTCCTACTCGTTCCAAAATGGTTTATTCTTACAGATTCTGGCCAACTGGACGTGGAATCTTCCACAATGAGAAGAAGAGCTTCCTTGTTTGGGTCAATGAAGAAGATCATTTGAGAATCATCTCTATGCAAAATGGTGGAAATGTTGGAGAAGTTTTGGGACGATTGATTAAAGGATTGAAGATTGTCGGGGAAAAGGCTCCATTCTCTCGTCATCCAAGACTTGGATGGTTGACATTCTGCCCAACCAACTTGGGAACAACTGTTCGTGCATCCGTTCACATCAAAGTGCCAAAGATTTCTGCCAATAAAGATGAATTCAAGAAGGTTTGCGACGAGATGAAGCTTCAGGTATTTGCATACGTTTTTCGTTACTTATAGATAAATTATCATTTTTAGATCCGTGGAATCCATGGAGAACACTCGGAATCTGCTGAAGGAATCTACGATGTTTCGAACAAGCAACGTCTTGGGTTGACCGAGTATCAAGCAGTCAGACAAATGTATGACGGAGTTAAGAAGCTCATCGAGTTGGAAAAGGCCGCTGCTTAAATATTTTCTCTTTTTAGTTCAATAAAGAGTAAACACTAGATTGTTCAGTTTTAGGAAAAATTGTACAAGAAAAACTATATGCAAAAATCTGTGAATCATGGAAAAAGATGACATTCGGTTAGTAACCCACAGCAACGTAGTAATGGCCTAAAAATAAGATGAATTCCTCGTCCAACGGCCGTTTTGTTCAACGGGGCGAATTTTCTCGCATCTAGGTACTAAATCAGTGAACTTTTTCTTGTAATTCATACCGTTAGTTTTCCTTAAAATTTTTATAAATTCTATTGTTAATTCAAAAATTGGTGAACCAGAAACGTATTTTCGATCAGAAGAACGAGTTTATACAGTAACAATGACAAAATTCGTCTGCTTAAACTACAGCTTTTCTTTGAGAAAGATACTTTTAAAAAATCGTGAAACGAGAGAAACTGCCGAAAAAACATTTTTCTATTTCAGCCGTTTAGCAGAGGATATATGATTGACAAATAAACGTATTTTCGGAATTTAAAAGAATTAAAATTTACTCCCTCTTCTGAGTTTCTAATATCAAAAACGACAAACGTCTACAAAAAACCCCCTAATCAAGAATTTCGAACAAAAAAAAACGAAATGGGCGGCCCCCACACCTTAAAGGAACACTAAGGTCTCACCACGATTTTGTTGTATTCTGTGTTTGTACTTCTCGTGGATAATAATTTAAATAATTTTTTATTTAAATTTTATCAAAAAACGTGTTTTCATCTAATTCTCATTTATTTTCATTGTCAATATTGTTTCAGGTAATGTCCACAAGCCGTGTAGTTACAACTCTGCCGCGAGTTGGTGTCACCATCGGTCATGTTCCACAAAAATTGAAGACAGGAGGAATTGAACCAAGTCGACGAGCACGTTTAGAGGTTTTGAGGCGAATTGTTACAAGGACGATCAGAGAAGAAAGAGTTGAATTGAAATGGAATCGAGCAGTTGAAGCTAGGCCTTATTTAGAAAGGGTTTGTTGATTTTTTTTTGGCATTTTTTTGGCCATAAATTATGAATTTTCAGTTAATTCAATTGGGTGTTGAACGTGGACCACTTGATGAGTATACAGCTGAAATGATGGAATGGTGGTTGCCGGAGAAAGATTTGATTGTAAAAATGCACGAGGTTTGTTAAGTAGATTTCAAAATAAATTTGAAATAAAACAATATTTGCATTTACAGGTTATTGTCCCACGCTTCATCAACCGTCAATCTCCATACACCTCAATCCATCGCCTCCCGCCCAAGAGACTACAACAATTCATTCAAAATAAGCGAGAAATGTGGAAGAAGTACGATATTGCTGTGCTAGAAATCGACGGGAATCCATTCCCACCAGTGATGAATTCCCAACAGAAGCGCATCGAGTCTGACACAATTTTGAATATTTTGTTGGCCGATGCCCTGAAAAATCATCTCAGCACTTTAGACAAGGAGCAGAAATGATTAATATTCTAGAATTAGTCTAGATTTTTTGTTATTATTTGTTTTTGATGAATATTTCATATTACTTCCTGTAAATATTATTTTTAATGATCGTTAAAGTCTCGATATTATACTGAACAAATTCCAGAACTTCAAAAAAAAACCTTTCAGACATGTTTAGTGATGTTGAAGAAGTCAAAGAGGCGATTAAAAACAATCGATTTGAGATTGTTTTGAAAAACGTTCAAATCCATACCGAAAATGAGGAAGATCTCAAAGATCAAGCAGCAGTTTTTGAGAAAATCCCGCAACTCAACTTTCTCTCGCTTCAATCTTGCTCATTGACCCAAATTTCTGACAAACTCGGAAAGTGCTCAAATTTGACGAAACTCGTTCTTCAACAGAATCAACTCACTGCGATTCCGGACATGTTTGCGGGCCTGAAAAAGCTGAAATTTGTGGATTTCTCAAACAATTCTTTGGAATCCCTGCCGCAGAGTATTAGTGGCCTCGAGAGCTTGGAATCATTGATTCTTGCGAATAACAGGGTTAGATATTACTTTTCTAAAAATTTATAGAGCATACAAAGTTTCAGATCTCTGAAAATGGAATCCCGGACCTTTCAAAACTTGTGCAATTACATATATTCGATTGTTCTCACAATAGTTTGTCGGATTTCCCAGCATCTTTGACAAATTCGTCACTCTCCGGACACTTGCACACTATCGATTTGTCACATAACGAAATTCTCGAAATCCCAACGAATATTGAGAATTTGAAGCTGCTGAAGGATTTTAAAATCAACAATAATTCGTTAACCGACGTACCGCGGACACTTTCAACACTTTCCAAGCTGAAATTCCTAAACATGTCTGAAAATAAGTTCAGTGATACGAGATTCAGAAAATTGTGTAACGATTCGAGAGCAAAGGTGGCTGCTGTCTTGACATATGTGGCGAAGAATGGACGGGTTGGGGAGAAGAAGAAGAAACGGGTGGAATCGGAAAAGACGGACGAAATTGAAGTTGATGGAATGGAGGGGCAAGAAGAGAATAATGGGGATAAAATCACAGTTGCAACTGGAATAGAAAATGTGAGTTTGTTGGAGATAAATGAGTTTTTCAACTAAAAATGCGTTAAATTTACAAAAAATTGAATTCCTAAATTATTTAATCTTTAGCTTAATACCGTTAAATTTTTAAAAAAATCAATATTCTCCATTATTTTCCAGCTCACAATCCGCCGACATCCAACTGCTTCACACATCCGTCCATATTTAGCGTGTTGCGTGTTCAAAAATGTGGATTTGAACGGAGACGCTTTTAGGAAATTTATTACTCTTCAGGTAATTTGAATTTTTTTAAATTATCGATTTTTTATATCAAATGAATGCAGACGAAACTTCATTCTTCACCACTATGTGATAATCGAGCACTAGCCGCAATTGGAACACATCGACTGGATAGTTTTGAAATGCCGCTGACCTATATGGCATTGCCGAAAAGTGAACTTCATGTAATTTTAAAACTTTTTTTTCTTGAAAAGCATAATTTTTTTTCAGATTCGTGCACTGAACAAGAAAACCAGTGTATGTGCGACAGAGCTTTTGGACAATTTGTTGAGAGATGCTGAATTGGCAAGGAAGAGGAGCAAGAGAAGTACTATTGATCCACTGCATAAGTACTTATTTTGAGAAAAAATTGGAAGATTTATTGAGAATTTTTGCAGATATCTTCATATAGTCCGAGATGAGCCAATTATGGCATGCTTTGTTGATTCACAACAAATGGTGATAAGTTTGCCACCGATTACGCAGTCCGATATTACCAAGGTAAAGGGAGAATTCAAATGAAACATAAAACGAATAATAAATTAATTCAAAATTACGAAAAAAAAATCCGATTTTCCTAGAAAAAATAGCGGAACTTCAATTTATATCGAAAATTGGACCTTCTTCAATTTTTTCTTGTGCAAAACTGATATTATCTAGAGAAAAAAACTTAAACTGGAAGTTCTTTGCAAAATTTAATTTTCTTTTGAAATCAGACTAAAAATTGTCGAATTTCCCGGAAAATCGTTTATTTTTCGGAAAATTGCAAAAAATTGTAAATTTTATTCGTTCAAAAACCTAATTCTAATAATTACATACTTCTTATTCAATTTTTCAGCTGACAATCGAAACTACAAATATTTGGGTCGAAGTAACATCAAAAGTATCATTGGAAGCATGTAAAGCGGTTTTGAATGAGCTTGTGATGAGCAGTAGGCAAATATTCCCGAATTTGGCGTTGGAACAGGTTTTTTTAAAAAGAAAATCTCCCAAGCAAAATTCAAATTTTCAGGTCCGAGTTATTGAGAATGACAACATTGTATCGATTTTTCCGGACAAGCATGATTTGGATCAATTGAAAGTTGAGAAAGTTTCCGCCTAATTTTTGTTAATTTATTTAATTTTTGCTTCCGGTGTTTTCTTCTTATTGTTGCTTGTTTTTGTTAACATAAAAATTTTTATTGCTTTTATTTCAATTTTTTAAATTATTTTGGAGTTTATTCCGTTTTATACCTTTTAAAAACAAATTTAAGATCAATAAAAATTTATTTTCACATTTCAGATGACTGAGGAACAGCAAAGGTGACATCGTGTTTCAAAAATTGGTATATTAACTTAAAATTCGATTTTCAGCCAAGTTCAAATCGCATCGAGCGCGGTGGTTTGTGCAGAAGCGAAAATAAATGGAGAAGTGACGGTTGGTGATGGATGTGTATTGGATCCACATGTAGTTATTGATGCACAAAATGGGCCGATTATAATTGGAGTTAATAATATTTTTGAGGAACATGCGGTTATTAGGAATACGTAGGATTTTCCTTTTCTTAAAATTTTATTGATTTTGAAAAAAACATTTACTAATTTGTGTTTTTTTCTGATTTTTGTATCGATGCGGGAGCAAAATTGGCTTTCAATATTTTTTAATACGTTTGATTCTTTCTACAATCACAGTTTTTAATTTGGACTGATTTTCAGATTTTCAAAATTAAAAAAAAATTAAAATTAATTATCTTTTCTCAAAAATATTGATTTTTTAGGTAACAGGAACTTTCAAAATTAATTTGTAGCAATTAAAAGAACAGATTTAAAAAAAATCAATATTCCTATTTTCAGAGGAGATGGGCAACCAATGATCATTGGAGATTCGAATATTTTCGAAGTACAATCAGGTTTTATATTTCGGAAAATTTTCAATTTCCTTATTTTTCAAATTCTTCAGTCTGTAACGCAAAGTACGTCGGAAGCCGCAACATCATCGGAACTCGTTCAAAACTCGGCGATGGTTGTTTTGTAGCCGACGATTGTAACATTGGGATCGGATGTGAAGTTGCACCGAAGCATACATTGGAACCATTTGTACATGTTTATAGCCCAACGAATTCTCAGCGAAAAACTGTCACTCCTAATTTGGTGAGAATTTTTTTCAAAAAGATTGTTATAGAATTATTATTTTTCAGGATCCAACACTGCAACTGGAACTGATGCGTAAACTTCTTCCTTCCTATCATCATTTGTATGGAAAAAAGCCTAGAGCAGCAGCGGGGAAGTGAATTAATTCGTTTATTTGTATTATTTTTTTACAAAGAATGAATTTTTCAACAATAACAAAGTTTTTTCAAAGAAAGGTGATCTGTGACAAAGATGTTTGAGAAAGTACAGATAATTTTTCACTGTGTCATTTTAGTGGGTTCGATGAGAAATTACACAATTTTTTGGTAGCTGGTTCAACGTCGTCTTCGTCAGTACTGTACAACTTTATCACAAGTTTCAGTGTTTGAATACTAACGCCAAAAATTGTGTTCTTTGCACCTTTTGTTATATTATTCAATATTCCTTCCTAAAAATAATGAAAATATTGATTTTTCAGTAAAAAGAAAATGAATTTAAATTACCTGAAGCTTTGCAAGTTTGTACTGATCAGCTATTCTAAGCTTACATTCTGCTGAGATATGATCTGCTGAAATCAAAACGTCCTCACATTCCAGCGTCAAAAAATCAATCTCGAATTGTGTTGCGAATTTGAGAATAGGCATTGTATTTATAGCTGAAAAAGTTGATCTTCTCAAAATATTGGCAGAGTAATTAAAATATTTCATATTATTTTCAAAAAGCTTTTAAATGAATCTCCATAGTTCAAAATTATCTTTCAAAAAATAATCGAGAAATTTCGGATTATAAGTTACGGTATGTCAACATTTTCTAAAACTGGGATTCTCAATTTTTTAGAAAAAATCGATTACCATTTCGAAGCAAAAACCTATTTTTGCAATTGTTCATTTTATCTTAAAGGAGGGCTTTACTAAGCTAATGAATGCGTTTGGGATGAAAATAGACGTTATTCTCATTCCAAATCGGTTGTTAAAATTTTCGAAAACCACCTAGAAGCCGAGAAAACGGCCCTCAATACAGTAGCGGGTTATTTGGGTTTCAAGCTCACTTGTCTCTACTTCCCAAAACCCTTTTTAAGATAATTCTAAGTGGCAACTGACCACTTTTGACCGAATGTCTACAAAAATGCCGAACACAAAGTTTACACGACAAATTTATTACTATAAAATAAAAAGAAAACAACAAAGAGTCCAAAATGCAACGAGAACTGGTTACATATAAAAATTCCTCACTATATATTTGAATTCGGTGCAAACACCGTGACGAGCAATTGCGGTCGCACCCAGAAATGCGCACCGTACTCATTCAATATTGGGTGGGGATTACTTCCCCCCTCTTCAATAGAATGTTGCCCGCAACATTGAGATCAAAATACAATATGTGAGTGTATACAAGTGTTCAAGGAATTACAATAAAAAAATGTACATTTTTTGCTTGGGCGAGAAAATTATTGCCTTCTTGCTCTCTTTTCTTGTGGTTCAACTGGATCTTCAGCCAACCATTCCTCCATTTTCCAACCGCTTTCTTTGACCGTTGCGATGACCACTTTCCAATATTTCTCCATGTTTTGTTGGTCCAAATCCCATACAACTGTTGACAATGGTCTTTGTTGTTGAGTGCTTGGATATTCCGGTCCGAATTTGAGGAAAACTCCGGAATTATCCCTCTTCAATTGCTCACAACATGCGCTGATTCTGCATATTTCCGGGAAATCAGATTCGAGTGGCAACGAGACGAGGCAAATTTCAACTGATGCTGGGATCCATTGGATGGCTTTTTGCACTTGTTTGAAATACTGCTGGTCCAATTTGGCACGGATCATCCACAAAACTTTTTCAACATGCTTGAAGTCGAACTTCTCATTAAATTTTTCGAGAGCGTTGCTTCTCAATTCCACGACTTTTACGTCTTCCTTGGCCTTGATCTTGCAATACTCAGCTTTTGGGACGAAGATGACCTTTTTACCATTGAAACAATATGGTTTCGGTTTGAAGGCCTTGGTCGCTTGTTCCTCTATGATATCCACAGCATCTTTCCAGAAATCATCTGCTTTCAACTTTTCCAAAAATCCAGGACACTTCGCAAATGCTTTCAACGCTTCCATCTTGGTCTCCTTTGGAACATGTACTACGTCAAAATTGGAGAAACACTGCAAATCATCCGGACTCAACGATACTCCAGAATTTGCCATTACCAAAATTCGAGCAAATTGCATTGGTGATTTGATGACCAATTTGGTGGATTTGTAGTTGAAGTTGACTGAACATTCACCACATCCGCAACCATCGTTCCTGAAAATTTCGCAATTAATGATTTGTTCATCATTTTCATTTTGAGTAATTTTTTGGCACGTTCCCACATTTTGCTGCACATTTCGCTTTTTCCTACCGCGCGATTTTTTCGTCTCAATTGGGCAATCTAAGAACTCATTTGGCACCCTTTTCAACTGATCAAATGGCACTTTAATTTCCTCTGCTTTCCCAATAATTGGAGTAATTGTGGCCGAATTTGCTGTTGTTTCCATAACTCTGTACGGTCCTTTTTCGGTCGGAATTTTCGACGAAACTCTATTACCCTGCTTCGGATAATCCTTTGTCTCAACCTTATTCCTTTTGTCGAACTGCTTTTTATAAATCTCTTGTTCTTTTTGAGCATTCAATCTGGCAGTTTTGTGAGCTTCACCCTTCCAGCTATCAACTTTAATTTTTCCGATTTTCGCAGATTTCGGTGAAATTCGTACACTTTCGGTTGCTCTAGTCAAATTATCTGATCTCCATGACAAATAAATACCAAACTTGTCGAAAGCATTTGTACCCAACAAGTACATCATTTCTGGCCTCTTAACAACTTGGAATCTCACTGTCCTGATAATATTTCGAATTTTGATCGGAATATCAATTTGTTCGACAACCCTCATCAATCTATTACTTGCATCTCTCAACTTGAAACTTCCTGGTTCCATTCTTTTGTTGATATGCTTTTCCCAATACTTATTCTTCTTTTTCAAATGATTCACAAAACCAGTTGAGATAACTGATGTTGTGCTACCGGTATCCAACAAAATATCAGTTTTCACGTCTCCAATAATCGATTTCTCGGTCATCGCCACGCCAATTGCTTCTTGATGATCCAAATCAAGTTCAATTTTATTTACCTTGGCTTCAACACACTGAAATGCCCAATGTCCTGGCTTTTTACAATTGAAACATGTTGTTGTGTCACGTTTTCCACTACCAACGTCAACTTTGTTTGAATCAGTTGCTTCTGCATACTCTGATTCTTTCCTGACTGGAAACGGTGTCCTCGATTCGAATTTTGGCTCGAACTCTGGCTCAAATCTCGATTTATTACGCGCAACACTGGATTGATCACTTTCAAATTGAAGCACAGCTCGTTTCATATTATCATATTTGAATCCATCCTTACTCTTTGTTTTCTCAACCGACAACAAACAGAAAAGTGTAGAACTTGGATCAATAGCTTTCATTACTTTAGTCATCTTCAAATAATCAACTTGATTATGCGGTACATCTGAACCGAATGCTTGTTCTGCTATTCTATCAACTACCAGCATATAATCTCGCAATGACTGATTTTTCTTGATTCGTAGAGATTCCCATCTCTCATGTGCACGACCAATTTCATCCGACTTTGATTCTTTCAAAAGATTCTTCAGATCTTCTTTTGCGATACCAAATGATTTCAAGCTTTGCTTCGGCAAACTTTGGAACAATTTCTTAGCAGTTCCCTTAAGGAATCGCTCTCCGAAAATCGTCAACAAACTCTCATCATCTGGCGCCAAAACCTTATATTTCATTTGAAATACACGAGTGAAATTCTCAAAACTCCTACTATCCTCTCCCGAAAATGGTTCTGGATCCGGAAGCGCGGACAATTGAAAACAAGCACTCATATTAATCATACTCTGTTGCAAAATCTCCATCTTAGCATCTCTAACATCATCTACCGACAAAACTGATCTAGCGCTGCCTAACGACACTTCGCAATCCCGCTCCCACGCTTCATTTTTATCTTTTTCAATAGTTTTTGATTTTTTAAAAATCAAACTACCTTGTCTGGAACGGCTTGTTTGGACCACGGATGCTGGCGGCTTCAACTCCTTTTTGCCATGAAGATTCGCGAAGAACTTGATGTTCTGCAATGTAAGATTCATTGACTCTTTATTTTCATTTGCAGCCATACCATTTTCCTTAGTCTCAAAATCTTTGAGGAGTTTCTCGAATTCAGATTTCCAGTGGTTTTGCTCTTTCAAATGGTTCTCACATTGCTCTTGTTGTTCTTCCAATTGCTTCTGCAGCATCTCAATTTGGGACTTCTGATCCTCAACCTGCAATAATAAATTGTTGTTGTCACTTCTCATATCATTAAAGAATTTTTCCAACATCTCTGAAGAGTTACATCGGTATGCTTTTAACATTTCCAACATCTCAATTTCATTTTTTGACAATTTTGGAACAATTTGATTTGTTCCCCCCAAAATAGTCAATTCATCAAAATCTCGTTGGACTTTTTTCATCCATTCCGTTCTTGGACTTAACATGACGTCAGCTTGCCTATCAGTCAACGTAGAATTATTCAAAACATTTCCGATAACTTTTTCTTTTTCATCATCAAATTTTTTGAATGTATTTGAAAGTACCTCAAGTCCTGGATTCTCAGCGGAAGCAAGCTCTTTGCACTTTTCTACGACTTCTTCCCACTGCTTCTCCTCCATTTCATCATTCGCCGCCAGGAGCACTTTTTCGCGCGCCCATTCTGCCAACTCCTGTGCCATCGATTTCCTTCCTTGCTCACTTTTTTGTTCTTGTGAAGTTTCCATGCTAAAAAAATATCTCTATTATCTTTCACTACTCGAAGATGATTAGTCAACGAATATAATTTGTAAAAGAAATGAAATCTCCTCCTTTGGTGTTAACGCGGGAGAAAGAATCCAAGAGAAAATTATTCAATTTATCTATAGTCTTTCGCTACTCGAAGAGGGTTAGTCAACGAATAATTCTGCGAAAGCAAAAATCAACTCCTTTGGGGTTAGCGCAGGAGAATAAGATTTCAATAGACAAATTGGAGTTTTAAAATCAAAAAAGAAGATTGAACGGAAGAAAGAGTAACACAAATTGACAAGGACAAACACAAAAATTTTGATTCGGCCCCCAAGAAGCGTGTTAGGCTACCACGGGTTTCAAATCGGCTCGGCCCCCAAGAAGCGTGTTAGGCTCCTGAGAAACGAGTTTTAGACCGGTTCAGCCCCCAAGTAGCGGGTTATTTGGGTTTCAAGCTCACTTGTCTCTACTTCCCAAAACCCTTTTTAAGATAATTCTAAGTGGCAACTGACCACTTTTGACCGAATGTCTACAAAAATGCCGAACACAAAGTTTACACGACAAATTTATTACTATAAAATAAAAAGAAAACAACAAAGAGTCCAAAATGCAACGAGAACTGGTTACATATAAAAATTCCTCACTATATATTTGAATTCGGTGCAAACACCGTGACGAGCAATTGCGGTCGCACCCAGAAATGCGCACCGTACTCATTCAATATTGGGTGGGGTTTACTATACAATGACCTAGAAAAAGTGACAAAAAAAAAAAAAAAAAAAAACTAGTCCGCAGGCATGAAAAAAAATAAATCAAGATGAAAACACAAAAAAGAACTTTCGTTAATAATTATTTATGCAGAATATAAGTATTCTGCATAAATAATTATTAACGAAATACGAGGGTAGGACTATACATTAGAAAACTAAAATATCATACGACAAAAATATTTTCGACAATTTCCTAAGAAAACAAAAATATTAGATGACAATTTCATTAGAGACTAATTCATTGGAAAACCATTTCCTTAGAAAATCGCATTGGAGCGCGTTTGCTGGAGGGTAGGCCTTGTGTTTGTAGCGTTTCGAGACCCGAACGATATTTCAGGCGCATGCGCCTTGAAATGTCAGCGTCTCTCAACGTCACATGATAAGGGCGGTTGGTTGCCGCCTCTGATCGTTGTTTGCTGTGCACAAATGTATATTCCGCGCCCAGGTGGGCGCCGCCGGTTCAATTTCCCAAGTTTGAGGTTAACTTGAGGTATACTTAAAACTTGGGTAATTAAACCGGCCGCGCCAACTTGCGCGCGGAATATACATTTTTGCACATGCAGACAACGATCAGGGCCGGCAACCAACTGCCCTTATCATGTGACGTTGAGAGGCGCAGACATTTCAAGGCGCATGCGCCTTAAATATCGTTCGCGTCTTGAAACGCTACAGACACAAGGCCTACCCTCCAGCAAACGCGCTCCAATGCGATTTTCTAAGGAAATGGTTTTCCAATGAATTAGTCTCTAATGAAATTGTCATCTAATATTTTTGTTTTCTTAGGAAATTGTCGAAAATATTTTTGTCGTATAATATTTTAGTTTTCTAATGTATTGTCCTACCCCCCGAAATACGAAAAAAAACTCATAGGAACAGGTTCGGCTAGGTGGACACTTTTTCTATGCCATTGTTTTGAGGCGTGTTTTCTCGACTTCGAGGTGTTCTTAGAAAATTTTGAAAACAGATTTGGAATGAGAAAGAAGTCCATTTTCATTTAGGGTACATTGATAATCTCCGTAAAGTTCTCCTTTAAAAATTTGAAAATATTCTAATGTTCGATCATCGAACTTCGATGCAAGCTTCATTAAAAACAATGACTAGTGCTCAAGAACGACACAGAGTTGCGTGAAAGTTTTACATCGTTTTGAATAAGTGTGGACTAATCATAACACATATGATAAATTTGCTATAAATAAAAGAAGAAAAACGTACAACTGGTATATATTTCTTTCTGTCGGTACAATAATTGAAGAGTTTCGATGATGCCACTCCAGTCAAATCCTTTGAGTTCAATCTTATTCTTTCCATCTGATAACATTTTTCTAAAAATCGGTGAGATAGATTTAAGAAGCTGAAAAGTATAGAAATTGAGATTATCATTTTCAGAAGAAAAATAATGCTTACGTGCTTATTAGCATAAAACTTTGCATTTTCAAAATGAAGCTCAATTTCCGAATCCGTATGTCGAGGAGTGTCAAATGACAATATTGGGAATACGTGAATGCCAAAAGATGAAAGAATTCGAATATTAACATACAACTCAACTTCAAGTCCATGTAAATCCCTTCGGTTCACAAGTTTTCCAAAAGTAAAGCGTAAAGAGCTACTATTGAAATGAAGAATCATTGATTTCTGAACACTTTCATCATTCTTCTTATCAATTGATACCAATATTTCAGCATCGATTGACCATAAATTCGATATTCTATGTTCATACATGCATTCAACATCAACAACCACATCTTCTTCAGAATCGCCTTCATTTGACACTAAACTTGAAAATAAATTCCTGAAAAAAAGTTGTTTTTCAAATTTCTGTCTTATTAAGCTAGTGTTTAAATTTATCCATTAATTTTTGACAAACAAATTGAAAATCCCTGAAAACTAAAAATTACGAACCACCGGACACGTCCAGTATGAATGGAAAAACAAGATTGACCTTCTGAAAGATTCCAATACCAAAAATCCTCGTTTTCTCCATCTCCAAATGTTACTGACCCCATTCTGAGAAAATATGATAAAAATAGTTATATTTAAAAGGAAAATTAGGAAATATTAGAAGCAATGAACAATAAAACAGGAAACTTGCGAAAATTGTAAAACAAAAAAGGTGCGTATTATCATCACCATCATTATTTTCTGAATACGCGTCCCTCGAATATTTTTACGGGAAAAACTTACGTCCTACAGGCAAATTGCCAACACAGAATTCTGTGCGCTTTTTCACGTACCTTTGTGAATCAGACAAGAGAGCCCAACTGGACCGAGGATGGTCGAAAAGCCCAAAAAAATCTGAATTAGGCCGAAAAATAAAAATTTCCAAATGGCGTGTGCACAAAGTCAGATTTAGGCCAATGAAGGAAGTCTGGAACCGCAAAAATAAAATGTTGGAAAAATGTCATTATTCATTAAACATTTTTAAATTATCGCACAAAAACAGAAATATGACAAATATCAGTGTCAACAGAATCCGCGTAACGAGTAGATTTTTAAAATTTTCAGATTTTTCAAAAATACCGTAGTCTTGTGCTCAAAATTGAAACGCAGTTTTTGGTAATTTTAATACCAATCGATAAAAAATTCAACTTATATTCTAAAACAAAACTTGAAATTTTGAATAAACATTATATATTCAAGACTTGTTATTCGACTCTATTAGTATGGGAGTTCAGGTGAGACGTCCCTGAGGAACCAGGACGTAACAGGGGCTAAAAAAACCTAAAGTAGCAGCTTTAACTATTTTTTTTCAAAGAAGGACTACATTAAAAATTTTTTTTTCCAATCCACTTAAGAGCTGATTGAAAATGAAAATTTTGTGAAATTTAGCAAAAAGTCGTGTTTTGTGTAGGATGTTAAAGGAGAACCTTACGGAGCTAATAAATGTACCTTAAATGAAAATTGACGTCTTACTCGTTCCAAATCAGTCCTTAAAATTTTATAAGACCACGTAGAAGCCGAGAAAACGCTCTTAAAAACAATGGCCTAGAAAAAGTTTCCACCTGGACGAACTTTTTCCTATGAGCCATATTTTGCGTATTATTTTTACTTACTTACATTTATGGGGAGTGAATTAGCCCCGGAATAACAATAGATCGACTTTAGATTATATTCGTTTATTAATATAAGAATAGAATAAGGATTATGTATTAAATGCGAAGCATACTAGCTCGAGCCCCCATTTGTAACCCAACTAAGGATATGCTCGGAGAGATCGGCGTGACCAACCTCCCCTTGCAAGGTTGTTTAGAGTGTTTTCTCGGCTTCTGCGTGGTCTTAAAAAAAGAAAATTTAAGGACAACACGGTGTTTTTACAACAATTCCAGCAGATTATGCAGCGTAAGAAAATTCTGCCATGTTATTGATAACTATGGAGCAGAACTTATGGAGGTGGTCGTGAGAGAGACGGCGATGGATCGAAGGATTCGGGCGTATGATACAAACCCCCTTACAACCGTCATCATCCTCTTAACTGTAGGAGCTCGACAACACGGAGCTCAATCAGTTCGCGGAAATTTCAGTAACATGTTTTTTATTCTCTATGCAATGTCTTTAATTTTAAAAATCATAGTCATTGGGACTTGTGGAAAGCAAATATTTACTTTATTGGAAGGTGAAAGAATGAACAAAATTATTTAGAATTGTAGAATTATAAAATTTTAATATCATTTTCAAACTATTCTTGAAAATCTAAAAATTACAAAAAATTTCTTAAAATTCTAAAAATTTTAAATATTTCTTAAAATTCTGAAAATCTCAAATAATTTTTAAATTCTGAAAATTTCGAATAATTTTCAGAATTTTAAGAAATTTTTTGTAATTTTTAGATTTTCAAGAATATTTTTAAAATAATTTCAAGTTTTGAGAATTTTAGAATTATAAAAATTTAAAATTGTTTTCAAAATATTCTTGAAAATCTAAAAATTACAAAAAATTTCTTAAAATTCTAAAAATTTTAAATATTTCTTAAAATTCTGAAAATTATTCGAAATTTTCAGAATTTAAAAATTATTTGAGATTTTCAGAATTTTAACAAATATTTAAAATTTTTAGAATTTTAAGAAATTTTTTGTAATTTTTAGATTTTCAAGAATATTTTGAAAACAATTTTAAATTTTTATAATTCTAAAATTCTCAAAACTTGAAATTATTTTAAAAATATTCTTGAAAATCTAAAAATTACAAAAAATTTCTTAAAATTCTGAAAATTATTCGAAATTTTCAGAATTTAAAAATTATTTGAGATTTTCAGAATTTTAACAAATATTTAAAATTTTTAGAATTTTTGAAATTTTTTGTAATTTTTAGATTTTCAAGAATATTTTTAAAATAATTTCAAGTTTTGAGAATTTTAGAATTATAAAAAATAAATAAAATTCTCAAAACTTGAAATTATTTTAAAAATATTCTTGAAAATCTAAAAATTACAAAAAATTTCAAAAATTCTAAAAATTTTAAATATTTGTTAAAATTCTGAAAATCTCAAATAATTTTTAAATTCTGAAAATTTCGAATAATTTTCAGAATTTTAAGAAATATTTAAAATTTTTAGAATTTTAAGAAATTTTTTGTAATTTTTAGATTTTCAAGAATATTTTGAAAACAATTTTAAATTTTTATAATTCTAAAATTCTCAAAACTTGAAATTATTTTAAAAATATTCTTGAAAATCTAAAAATTACAAAAATTTCTTAAAATTCTGAAAATTATTCGAAATTTTCAGAATTTAAAAATTATTTGAGATTTTCAGAATTTTAACAAATATTTAAAATTTTTAGAAGTTTGGAAATTTTTTGTAATTTTTAGAATTTCAAGAATATTTTGAAAATGATATTAAAATTTTATAATTTTATAATTCTATTCTCGTTGATTCTCTTTCTCTCTACCGTGATTTCTGATGGACAACAGTTTCTTCATCGACAAGAACTTTTACATTTGTAGAGTTTGGATTCTTCAATTCTTTGATCAATTTTAGCTGAAAAAAAAGAAAAAATTATGCCGTTTTTGTTTTTGGAACACTCACGTAAGATTTGTGGGCCAATTTTGATATAGCCAACGAGGCAAATTGCATACATTTTTCGATGGTCAGGTCACCGTAGGCTCCGGCAACGAATCGTAGGTCCGTGGTAGCGTATTGTATGTTGTCCTTGCTAAAAGATTCGTGATTATTAAGATAAGTGACTGGGTAAACTTACTATTTTTTTTTTGGTGATTCAGACACGCTCCTCGGAATCTTCTGAAGCTTTGGATACTGTCCAATTTTATTTTCCGATACGGAGGGACATTTTGAAGTTCCGTGGCGATCATATCTGAAAATTGGGTGGTTTTTAACAAATGCAATATTGTCATCACCATAATTTTGATTATTTGCAGTAGTTTTTTAAAAATTTCAATTATTGGCAAGCTAATTTTTCTTGGCCGCTCATCTTCGGCTGCGCCAGCTAGACAGTGAAGGCGACGCAACCGCAACGCGCTCAAATTCAAATTTCGCGTCGTCTTCGATGTTATCAGTGGAGCAGAAAAGAAAATTCAGCTTGACATACAACAAAAAACCTTTGTTTAAATTTGTTGGAGATTTTCTTGACTTTTGACAAAAAGTTGTTGTAAAGAAAGAACATACTTTTCTAAATTTCAATTTTCAAAGAAAATAAGTACTCACTGATTTCTTGCTGCAGAAACATTAGCATGAAGAGATATTCCAAACAAATCCCCATCGGTAGCGCACAGATTGGGGTTTTCTTTTGTTGTATTTTGGTGTTCAACATCTGCAGTACAAGTCCCTGAAATTTTTTTAATTGTCAAAATTTAACAAATGAGCTCTGAGATCTACCATCATTCAAACCGCCCGGAACAAGGTGCAATTGAGTATTTTCGTGATCCATTCTGTAAAAATTTTTTGATTTATGGAGAAAATTCAAATATACAAAAATTGCAGCGATTAGCGAAAAATAGCAAGAAAAATTAAATAAAACTAGTTTTTTCAGTTCCTGTATTTGATTTTTCGCTATTTTTTGGAATTTTAAAAGTTTCTGCATAGAATCATGCATCTTCTTTTAATTATAATCTGAAAAAAACTTTAAGTAATCAGAAAATCTTTTAAAATCAGCATTTTTTAAAAATATAATTGGCGGGGCGGCGGATTACCGTAACCTCAGGTTACATGATCGTGTGGAGACCATCGCTTTCGCGCATGGTATGTTCCTTTAAACGGTGTTTAAACGGTGTTGGGATTTTCGAAGTTTTTCTTTGTTGTTTCAGAGATTTTCAGTTACTTTTCTGTTTCCAAACTACAGGGTGTTCAATAAATACTGCAGGAAGAATAGTCCACCGTGGTGCAACGAAAAATTAATTTTCTTACGAGAATTTCATTGATTTCAATTCCCTGATATTATTTCTCATTAATCTCAAAGTTTCATGTAATTAGGACGTTTTTTAGAGAAATGGTGAAGGAAAAACAAGACCCAATTTCATGTCCGCATGCTCGCAGCTCGCGAGTTTATGTTCGTTCATATTGGCAGCTTCATATTTCTTAGTTCTTAACCAAAAACTAATCAGAAACTTTTTATTTATATTTAAAAAACCTTTTTGAGTTTATTAACGTGCATTAATAATTTTTAGGGAACTTGGATCATCCTTCACTACCCGATTTTTGACATCGTATGAAAAACTATAAAATTCACACTTTTTTGTTGGAAAAACAGTCAAAATAGAAAATAATCTAGAATCGTTTTATTTATTTTATCGTTCTCCCGTAGCTACATTCCATACTCAAAAATTAGGGATCTAGATTAAGATTAGCTCATTTTATGCAGAAAAGTTAACTTTTTGATAGATCCAAAATTGACAAATGAAAAATTAGGTCACCAAAACTGTGCCTGTGAAAAAATTGTTACTCATTTTACAAACTTTTAAGTTGAATATATGTATGCGGAAAGACTCGAACTTTCTTTCAACCAATTTTCAGTTTATTATGAAAACTGGGTGCTCAGTAACGTTGAAAAATGTAAGCTCAAACCCGCGAGCAAAGAGGGCTTGAACTCGGTTACAATACTAAGCTCCGGTTCAAATACAAATGCAAGGAGTAGGGGACTTCTCAATGAATTGTGTAAAAATATATTTTTACTAAATTTATTCCGAGTTTGAGAGAGTTTCGTCCCGTAGTTTTGTAAATATCTATGTCTGAAGCATGCTGCAGTATTTATTGAACACCCTGTATATAGGTGTTGTTTATAGACCAAAAATCGAAAAGTCGGTCTAAGCTCCAAAACTAAACTTTTTTTTGCGTTTTTACAAGGATTTCAATAATTATTTGTGTTTTTAACTGTTCATCTATTAATGTTTACGATTACTTTAAACATTTTTTTATAGAATCGAGTATATTATACGATTCTGGAAACGTGAGATTTCAACTTCAAATCTCGTGTAATTGGAGAAATTGTCGAAACAGTTCAAAATGTAAAGTTTTAAACATAATTGTAAATAATTGCTATCAATTTCGTAAAATTGCATTGAATTTACTTCAAAATTATTATTATTATAAACACCTGAAAGTGTTCGAAATCAATACAGTGTTGCGTTTTTTTCCACAAGACTGATGAAATTTGGATGAAAAATTATACTAATTTTCAAATGCTTACGTTTTTTCAAACTCATCTTATTTTTTTCATGATTGTAAAGGCCTGAAAATTTATAATTTCCTTCGCCACCAAAAACTAAGATTTTCAAAGCTTCAGCCGTCAATTCCTTTTTGAAGCTTCCCTAAATGTTTTAGAAAAATACCCACTATTGAAAAGTATCGCCGAGCAACTTCTTCGCCATAACCGCCGATTTCCTACAATCTCCAGCTCTTCATTATTCTCAATTCGTTGGAAATTCTCCCTCCCAACAATGTCTCTCGAAACCCGTAACTTCCATCGGTCGATAACAAAACCCAAAAATTCGATAATTCTTCTGAAACTCCTTCGGAATGAGAAAAATCTGTTGAGGCAATGTGAAATCATTAATCGAACTTTGATTAAAAGTCCCATTCCCTTTAATAGTATAATCGGAAGGTTTATATCTCCTAATATCGAATCCAATTTTCATTTCATTGATAATGATTGACCTGAAATTTAAATTTTGTAGCAGTTTTTTAAAAATTAGCAAAAATTTACCATTCATACTTCAACAACTGCTCGGTAAACAAGAAATTGTGTTTTTCTTCAATATGTCTCAACGCGTACATTTTCATGTTCACAAATGTGATAAATGTAAATGCGTGCGCGTACGGACATAGACATCTCCATTTGAAGAAATAACGTCGGACTGTCTGAAAAAAATCGATTTTATTTGTTTTTTAAAAAAAAATAGATTTTATATCTTTTTTTGTAGCGAATTTAAAAAAATCTTCTTTGTATTCCGGAGTTTCACAATTTTCACAATTCAATAATTTTTTCACAAGGAATTTCAAACGTTTCAGCATTTTTAGAATTTCTTTTCGCAAAATTTTAAATTCGCAAATTTTCAAAAATTTTGAACGAAACTAAATTTTACCTTATACGACTACAGTACGCAAACACTTCTCTTGGAAAAATTAATTGAACATCATTTCCATCCGGCTCATTTTCAATTCTTTCACTTTCCACTTCAAAAAAACAGCTATTATTGTTTTTCTAAAAAAACAGCTTGTATTAAACATTTTCCAAATAATCAAAAACAACATACGCTTCCAGATTCTCATGAAATCTCTTAACATGTGCAGACAAGCGTCGTCGATCCAAAAAATTCAAACAAATCAAACAAAAGCGAATATCATCCGCCCGTTTTTCGAACAAATCGTATGATTTTACACAATCTTCCATAAACTGTCCGCCATGTTCAAATTTTCGACAATCCAATGTGTACAACGTGTTCCAACAACGATTTCTGAGCGAAATTCGAGAACTCGCGACTCATTATGTGATGAAGATTGAAATTGTAGCTTTCGAATTGGAGAATGTTCCTGAAAAAATGTAAAAATAAATTAAATTTCTAACATTTTTTTCAAAGTATAAATTTGTAAGTTTTACATCATTTTCGAGCGAAAAACTTTAAAAAAAGGAATAAAAAATTTTCAGAATTGTTTCGTTGGTTCTTCAAAGTTCTGGAGTTCCCGATTTGCGTATGAAATGTCTATGGAATATCAGATTTTTTAATTAAATTTCAGCGTTTCCGAAAAGATTTCAGAAATTTTCAACGGCGCTTTAAAATTGATGATAATAAATTCAATTATTAAATGTTTAGAATTTCAACTTTTACATTTTCTTCGTTTTTAAAGGAGGGTTTTACGGAGATTATGATTGCGCCTGGGATGAAAATAGGCTTCAGACTCATTCCAAAACTTTTTTTTAAATTTTCTAAAACCACCTAGAAGCCGAGAAAACACCCCTCAAAACAATGGCCTAGAAAAAAGGGCCACCGGCGAAAACTAGTCCGCAGTCATGAAAAGTCCAAAAAAATGAAAAACAAAACATAAGTTAAGATTTAAAAAGATTAAAAAGGACTACTATAAGCATTCTGCATAACTATTTATTAACGAAACACGAAAAAAGCTCATAGGACAAAGTTCGGCCAGGTGGCCCTTTTTTCTAGGCCATTGTTTTGAGGGGTGTTTTCTCAGCTTCTATGTGGTTTTAGAAAACTTTTAAAACTGATTTGGAATGAGTCTGAAGCCTATTTTCTTCCCAGATGCATTCATAATCTCCGTACAGCCCTCCTTTAACACTCGAGTGCTAACTGCGCTGAAAAGAGGAAATTACAAATAAAAATTTAAAAATAAAATAAAAATTATTGGATTGGATAAACAATGTGTAGACGACAGGAAGAACGCAAATGAAGAGAGAAAAAAAGCGCTTAACTTAGATTATGATTAGCGTCCATCGACGTAACACCTATTTGTTTTTGATACATGTAATGGAAGAGATGAATAGGGCTTATGAAGGATTAGAGAAAACATGCAATGTGTGGGAGGTGTGAGAAAAAAGAGTAATTCAAATTGGAGAGATTTACTTAGCATATCAATTGGAATTTCAGATGTTTTGGTGATTGTTCCAGCAAACTAGATCAATCAAACGACGAGCTCAAAAATTATTATTATAAGCCATTTTGAGATATATTTTCGCATTACACATTTTATTTCACATCTTCTGGGGTGTTGACCATTACATGGAATATTACACACATTTTTACATAATTTTTACATCTCAAATTAGTTGTAAGATTTATTTAAAAGCACATGTAAAGGGAACGTCAAGAAAGGTAAATTTTTAATTCAAAAAACCGAATTAGTGACTTTCATATCAGTCGAAACATTGCTTATCCACTTCGCCAATATTGGTATTCGGGGGATAATAAGGGAAGAATTCAAGTTTTTTTTTAATTTTTTAACCGTGAAGAAACAGTTCTCTATTATATCAACCCGTCGTATTGAAAGACACACCTCGTAATTAGTTAGATGAATGACGACGGTTGTTTTGTAGCCGACGATTGTAACATTGGGATCGGATGTGAAGTTGCACCAAAGCATACATTGGAACCATTTGTACATGTTTATAGCCCAACGAATTCTCAGCGAAAAACTGTAACTCCTAATTTGGTGAGAATTTTTTTCAAAAAGATTGTTATAGAATTATTATTTTTCAGGATCCAACACTGCAACTGGAACTGATGCGTAAACTTCTTCCTTCCTATCATCATTTGTATGGAAAAAAGCCTAGAGCAGCAGCGGGGAAGTGAATTAATTCGTTTATTTTTATTATTTTTTACAAAGAATGAATTTTTCAACAATAACAAAGTTTTTTCAAAGAAAGGTGATCTGTGACAAAGATGTTTGAGAAAGTACAGATACTTTTTCACTGTGTCATTTTAGTGGGTTCGATGAGAAATTACACAATTTTTTGGTAGCTGGTTCAACGTCGTCTTCGTCAGTACTGTACAACTTTATCACAAGTTTCAGTGTTTGAATACTAACGCCAAAAATTGTGTCTTTTGCACCTTTTGTTATATTATTCAATATTCCTTCCTAAAAATAATGAAAATATTGATTTTTCAGTAAAAAGAAAATTAATTTAAATTACCTGAAGCTTTGCAAGTTTGTACTGATCAGCTATTCTAAGCTTACATTCTGCTGAGATATGATCTGCTGAAATCAAAACGTCCTCACATTCCAGCGTCAAAAAATCAATCTCGAATTGTGTTGCGAATTTGAGAATAGGCATTGTATTTATAGCTGAAAAAGTTGATCTTCTCAAAATATTGGCAGAGTAATTAAAATATTTCATATTATTTTCAAAAAGCTTTTAAATGAATCTCCATAGTTCAAAATTATCTTTCAAAAAATAATCGAGAAATTTCGGATTATAAGTTACGGTACGTCAACATTTTCTAAAACTGGGATTCTCAATTTTTTAGAAAAAATCGATTTTGATACCATTTCGAAGCAAAAACCTATTTTTGAAATTGTTAATTTTATCTTAAAGGAGGGCTTTACTAAGCTAATGAATGCGTTTGGGATGAAAATAGACGTTATTCTCATTCCAAATCTCTATTTAAAATTTTCTAAAACCACCTAGAAGCCGAGAAAACACGTCTCAAAACAATGGCCTAGAAAAAAGGGCCACCGGCGAAAACTAGTCCGCAGGCATGAAAAGTCCAAAAAAATGAAAAACAAAACATAAATTAAGATGAAAAAACATTAAAAAGGACTACTATAAGCATTCTGCATAACTATTTATCAACGAAACACGAAAAAAGTTCATAGGAAAAAGTTCGGCCAGGTGGCCCTTTTTTCTAGGCCATTGTTTTAAGGCTTGTTTTCTCGGCTTCTAGGTGGTTTTAGAAAATTTTAAATACAGATTTGGAATGAGTCTGAAGCCTATTTTCTTCCCAGACGCATTCATAATCTCCGTAAAGCCCTCCTTTAATAATTATTTATGCAGAATATAAGTATTCTGCATAAATAATTATTAACGAAATACGAGGGTAGGACTATACATTAGAAAACTAAAATATCATACGACAAAAATATTTTCGACAATTTCCTAAGAAAACAAAAATATTAGATGACAATTTCATTAGCGACTAATTCATTGGAAAACCATTTCCTTAGAAAATCGCATTGGAGCGCGTTTGCTGGAGGGTAGTCCTTGTGTGTGTAGCGTTTCGAGACCCGAACGATATTTCAGGCGCATGCGCCTTGAAATGTCAGCGTCTCTCAACGTCACATGATAAGGGCGGTTGGTTGCCGGCTCTGATCGTTGTCTGCTGTGCAAAAATGTATATTCCGCGCGCATGCGCCTTAAATATCGTTCGCGTCTTGAAACGCTACAAACACAAGGGCTACCCTCCAGCAAACGCGCTCCAATGCGATTTTCTACGGAAATGGTTTTCCAATGAATTAGTCGCTAATGAAATTGTCATCTAATATTTTTGTTTTCTTAGGAAATTGTCGAAAATATTTTTGTCGTATAATATTTTAGTTTTCTAATGTATTGTCCTACCCCCCGAAATACGAAAAAAACTCATAGGAACAGGTTCGGCTAGGTGGACACTTTTTCTATGCCATTGTTTTGAGGCGTGTTTTCTCGACTTCGAGGTGTTCTTAGAAAATTTTGAAAACAGATTTGGAATGAGAAAGAAGTCCATTTTCATTTAGGGTACATTGATAATCTCCGTAAAGTTCTCCTTTAAAAATTTGAAAATATTCTAATGTTCGATCATCGAACTTCGATGCAAGCTTCATTAAAAACAATGACTAGTGCTCAAGAACGACACAGAGTTGCGTGAAAGTTTTACATCGTTTTGAATAAGTGTGGACTAATCATAACACATATGATAAATTTGCTATAAATAAAAGAAGAAAAACGTACAACTGGTATATATTTCTTTCTGTCGGTACAATAATTGAAGAGTTTCGATGATGCCACTCCAGTCAAATCCTTTGAGTTCAATCTTATTCTTTCCATCTGATAACATTTTTCTAAAAATCGGTGAGATAGATTTAAGAAGCTGAAAAGTATAGAAATTGAGATTATCATTTTCAGAAGAAAAATAATGCTTACGTGCTTATTAGCATAAAACTTTGCATTTTCAAAATGAAGCTCAATTTCCGAATCCGTATGTCGAGGAGTGTCAAATGACAATATTGGGAATACGTGAATGCCAAAAGATGAAAGAATTCGAATATTAACATACAACTCAACTTCAAGTCCATGTAAATCCCTTCGGTTCACAAGTTTTCCAAAAGTAAAGCGTAAAGAGCTACTATTGAAATGAAGAATCATTGATTTCTGAACACTTTCATCATTCTTCTTATCAATTGATACCAATATTTCAGCATCGATTGACCATAAATTCGATATTCTATGTTCATACATGCATTCAACATCAACAACCACATCTTCTTCAGAATCGCCTTCATTTGACACTAAACTTGAAAATAAATTCCTGAAAAAAAGTTGTTTTTCAAATTTCTGTCTTATTAAGCTAGTGTTTAAATTTATCCATTAATTTTTGACAAACAAATTGAAAATCCCTGAAAACTAAAAATTACGAACCACCGGACACGTCCAGTATGAATGGAAAAACAAGATTGACCTTCTGAAAGATTCCAATACCAAAAATCCTCGTTTTCTCCATCTCCAAATGTTACTGACCCCATTCTGAGAAAATATGATAAAAATAGTTATATTTAAAAGGAAAATTAGGAAATATTAGAAGCAATGAACAATAAAACAGGAAACTTGCGAAAATTGTAAAACAAAAAAGGTGCGTATTATCATCACCATCATTATTTTCTGAATACGCGTCCCTCGAATATTTTTACGGGAAAAACTTACGTCCTACAGGCAAATTGCCAACACAGAATTCTGTGCGCTTTTTCACGTACTTTTGTGAATCACAGACAAGAGAGCCCAACTGGACCGAGGATGGTCGAAAAGCCCAAAAAAATCTGAATTAGGCCGAAAAATAAAAATTTCCAAATGGCGTGTGCACAAAGTCAGATTTAGGCCAATGAAGGAAGTCTGGAACCGCAAAAATAAAATGTTGGAAAAATGTCATTATTCATTAAACATTTTTAAATTATCGCACAAAAACAGAAATATGACAAATATCAGTGTCAATAGAATCCGCGTAACGAGTAGATTTTTAAAATTTTCAGATTTTTCAAAAATACCGTAGTCTTGTGCTCAAAATTAAAACGCAGTTTTTGGTAATTTTAATACCAATCGATAAAAAATTCAACTTATATTCTAAAACAAAACTTGAAATTTTGAATTTATATTAATTAAGCACTGCTTGTGTTCGGAGGAGTGAATTAATTTTTTTTATTATTTTAACAAAAATCGTTTCAACAAAACAACAATAACAAAGATATTTCAAATAAAAAAATAGGTGATCTACTCATCGCCTAGATCAACATCTGCTTCAATAACCGTGCGCGGCTCATCATCAACCAATGGCGTCTTTTTAAGAGCTTTGACTTTCCTGAAATTTTAAAAATTATTTTTGAAACTTTTAATAATTCTAAATACCTTGTCTGAATATCATCAGTTCTCTGTTTACCGACATGAACACGTGCCAATTGATTTCCAAACACATCTTCGCTCAAATTCTTTCTTCTCTTCTTCTGAAAATTTCGGTGATTTTTCAAGATTCGGACCCTTTTCAGCCTACCATTAGAGCCTTTGGCTTTCTACACGCCAATTTGAACAACGCATCATCAGCCAATTTCTTTCTTTCCACCTCAAAATCTATTGTTGGTCCCATTTCGACAAGTTCGACGCGTGGTGTTGCGGTCGCTGATTTCTTGAGAACCGGTCTGAAAAATCGAATCGATATTTATTGATAAATATTTTTTGAAACTGCCGGGAAAATATCTTCTTGGCATAAAATATTTTTTTTTTAAAACAAAATTTCGATAATTACCTATAAACTCTCAACAAAACCGTCTTTTCGTCAACAGCCGTCAACGAGACAACACTCTCCAATCCTTCCAATCTAACCCTATCGATTCTCGGCCCTTTAAACCAATCAATAAACAAATTCCCAATTCTTTTCATCTCCGGATTCGATTCAAACGCATCACCTTCCAACACAATACACGGTTTCGATCCAAGTGTCATTTTTGCGGCCTGAAATTTAACATCCTTTCATCAAAATTTCAGAAAATCAAATTACCTCAAACGAAGAAGCTGAAATATACTTTGTAATTCTCATCTCCGCCATATCCAACAATTGTCCGTCAAAATTTCTACCAAATGTCAAACAATTCGGCTTCTTTTTTGAATTTGACGCCAATACAAACAACGATGTGTCGAATTTTGAACCAGCGCGAATGATTGGAGTCTCATCTTCGAAAAGATGCCATGGGTTGTGTCTAAAAAAACGTATTTTGGAAAAAAGAAATTTTAATATTTATTGAAACGTATATAGTATCGGAACCCGAATTTAGAACTAAAACAGTGCAATTTGTTTCTAGGCCTTTTTTTCGTTGTTTTCCTTTAATGTCCTAGAAACCAGACTTGTCGTTTTCGCAAAGCTAAATCGCTGAAACGTAGCAGAACTCAAGAAAATACTAGTAACCTCAAAATCTCATAATTCTGGATCCCCTTTTAAGCTCAGCGGTATGACCCGACCGCGAAAACGACAAGTCTGCAAGAAACCCAAATTGCACTTCGTATGGGGCCGTTTTTGAAAAATAAAAAAGGTAAAATACTTTTATAGTCCCATTAGGAAATTACTCGATTTTTCTTATATTTTCGAATCAAAATTGTTTTTGCTATCAATTGGTAGATAATCGTCTTCTTATTCATCTGAAACCCATTTCTGAGCTCTTCGGAGCCACCTTTAGCCCTAATTTTGTTTAAAAATCCAAATTCCGGCATTTCATTTCCGAAATTCACCCGAATATCGAATATTTTCCAATTTTTGACACATTTTTCCGAAATCCAAAAAATCAAGCCCTACTTATCAAATTTCTCAGTCAATGGCTTCTTCAAATCATACAAATCCATCATCGCCGACGTCACCACTTCATTGGTCTTCGTTCCTTTAGCAAAAAGTGTCTTTTTATCATTTTCGATCTGAAAATTGTGCATTTGGGGGCCATTTTCCTTAAAAATATACCGTTTTCGATGCCCTATCATCCAGCACTCTCTTCCCCTTCTTCGTTTTGATTTTCTCAATTCGGACCATTTTTAAAAACCCTGCAAAATCTCTGGTCTATAGTTCCGTTTCCAATTAAAAAAAAGATATTTAAATCGCTTTGAAAAACGATATTCAAAAATAACAAAAAAGAAAAATTAAATCCCGAAAATTCATTCAAAAACCCAATAAACACTAAATTAAAAACAAAACAAAAAAGAAACCAAAAAAAATTAAGTGAAATTGGCACGGCACAATGGACAAGACGACTGACTGCTCGATTCAAACCACTTGTACTGAAAAAAGTCAATAATTAAAAAAAAAGAATTTTTTTCAAATCTTACCAAGCAATTCGAATGGAATTTATTCTTGCACTGTTTACATTTGACTTTTGGTAATTGATGACTAGTCGAATGAATTGTCATCATACAAATTGTGCAAGCTTCGGCTCCTTCAACACCCTTGTCAACATTCTTTCTCCACATTTCGATTCCTTCGAAAATTGTGCCATTCTGGAATCGATTTCATTTTCAAAATGTTAAATTGAAAGAATTGTGATTTTTCAAGTTTTTAATACCAATTGGGTATTAAAGGAGGTTTAGCTAATACTCTGGAAATCTAAATTTTGTCTAGAAATCAATCAGTAATTTTATTCCCAAATAACTTCGAACAATTTCGAATTTTTACGAATTTCGACCACCAAAAAAACGTTTCCCGAAGAAAATCCGTTTTGAAAACAGCTTCTTACTCTCATGGATTAGATAAATAAAAGCAACTAGGTCTCATCAAAACACTTCACTTGCTAGACCTCAAAAAGTCCTCTTACCTGATGGAACAAGTACGCATTCAACTGCAGAAGCCACTTTTTCGCCCTATCCGACTTCACAATTGCCTTATCCAAACTCAAAGTTGGAACACTCAATGGATAATCCGCTGGAAGTACAATCGTCAATGTCATTCTTGTTTCATCAACCACATAATCCGTCACAATCTCTCCAGAAACTCTGTAGACGCGTATCTGCAAAAAATATAAAATTTTCTCACTTCAAAACATCGAAAGTTAAATTTAAAATTCTTATAAACCCCCTATAAAACCCATAAACTAACCGTCATTGCCGGATCTGCTCCATTTGCACATTTCGAACATCTCACCAGGTCTAATTCTCGTTCAACAAGCAATTTGGTCGCTTTTTTGGTGATAAGGCTGTAAGAAATAATTTTGAGACTTATTTAAATGAGAATTAATGCTTGAAATCTTAAAAATAATCAAATTTTGGTCCAAAAATTGTGAAAAACGAAAAATTCTAGCGTTGCCGGGGGATAACGAAGAAAGTGCGCTCCAGCGTACAATGCTATTGGAGAAATGGAGGGAATTCGAACTTGTGTGTTTTTTGAAGTCGTTTGAAGCGTTTCAACTTATTTGGAAGATAATTGTTCCCCTGGTAAAGTAATAGTTTTCAAAAATGATGAGGGATGGATTTAACATTGGCCCAAAACCTGAAATTTTACAAAAAATCGAATTTTTTAAACGTTTTTCTGATTTTTCGAATATACCGTTGTTGAAACCCTTCTCCTTCTTTTCGATCAAAATCCAACCATTTTCCATAATTTTCAAACCTAGAAACAACAACTTACTCCTTAACGTGTCCCGCAACATTATTTGGCAATGACTTATACCACAATCGAACCTCGGCCGGTACATATGCCATCGTTTTAAACAACAATCTCGCCAAGAATCGATCGAAATACGAAATGTCAAGTTTATCCGCATCTTTCAGGAAATATTCGTTTTCATCTGAAAATATTACAGTTTTAAGAAAATTCTTGGATGCTAATTTTCCGTAGCATCGTAAAGAATTTGCTCGCGCCGCGACCGCAACGCGTTATTTAGAAGGAGCCGATGAGGATAATTGTACTTCTCGAGGAGTACTAGAATTTTAATTTGCAATTCTTCTTGAAATCGTTGTTTTTAATCGTTTTTCTTCGTATTTTTTGCATGTAATTCTATTTTTACAAATCTAAACGAGGAATAATACTAATGTGCGATTGAAAAAGGTTTTTTGTTGTTTATTTTTAAAATTTTAAACATTTTTACCTTTTTCAATCGCATATTAGTATTTTTCCTCGTTTAGATTTGTAAAAATAGAATTACATTCAAAAAATACGAAAGAAAAACGATTAAAAACAACGATTTCTAAATAATTTCAAATTAAAAAAAAATTAGTGCTCCTGGAGAAGTACAATTATCCCCCGAAGTTCTTTCAAACGCGTTGCGGCCGCGGTGCGAGGAAATCCACAAATTCCCCGGGCCCCCCACTCACTAATCCTATTCTCCGGAAATTTCAACAACAACGTTGTCAAACAGTTCCTAATAATCGGTGATAATGCATTACAATATGACATTCGATGTTCATCCGATTTTTGAAGAATCTAAATTCAAAAAAATCAATATATTTCAGACAAAATTTCTAGAAAAAACCTCAAACGGCACCAACGACACATCAAAAAGATACAAAACCGTCATCTTCCCCGAATTCAGCACTTCTTCCAGCCTTTTCCTCAAAATTTCCGGTATTTTGAGCTTCTTCTCATCCTCTGCCGGCATTTGTTCACCTTCTTCTTCAACCATCATTTTCGTATTTTCTTTGATAAACATTTTTGGCATTATTCTGTGGAAAAATTTGGGATTTTTTGTGAAATTCAAAAGAAAACAAAAAACTTACAATTTGGCCATTGTTAATGCCAAAATTTGAACATCTTCCACTTCAGAATCCAAAAAATCAAAAATATTCAAAATCAATTGTTGTTGTGGAGCGGTGTATCTGAAATTTATAGACATTAAATGCCAAAAATTAAAAAACAATTTTTTTTTCAAATTTTCCTTTTTATTTCGTTCTATTTTATAGCTGAAATTCGGAATTTTCAAAATTTTTGCATTGTAATAATCAAAAAACGTGCAAATTTCGAAAAAATACACAAAATATCTCAAAAAATCCAAAAATATATATAATTTTCAAATATTCACAATTTTTTCGAAAATTCTCAAAATTTCCAATTTTCCGAACAACTTAAAAACTGAATTTCAGCATTTTCAAAAATTTTCATTCAAACTTCGGAAAATCACATCAAAAATCACGAAAATTCGAAAAAAATATATATGATCTTCAAATATTCATAATTTTTCTAAAAATCCTCCAAATTTCTAAATTTTCATACCATTTTAAAGCTCAAATTCAGTATTTTCAATTTTTTTTCAAATTTCGCAGAAATAAATATCTAAAACAAATAATTTCCTGGGTACTTTAAAAAAATCAAATTTTCTAATAAAAATCTTCATAAAAAGCCATTATTGTTCAAAAAGTGTTCCCCCCCTTACTTCATCGCATCCAAATCCGGATCAAGCTGCTTCACAACCTCACAACTATCCAATTCAAACCCTTCCGGCAATTTCGCAACACTTCCCATCGCTTCAATCAATCCATGCAAAAACGGCGAAGGCTTCGTCGATTTATTAACAAGATTAAAAAATTGGAAAATAAATCGGATTATTGTCGGCTCGTAGAATTCTCTCCATTCCTTCAGAAAAATTCGATATTTTTCTATTTTTTCAAAAAATGTCATCCAAAAATACCTCCGTCACTCCGACCAATTCCTCACTTTGCGACACTTCTTCAATCCTTGCGAAAATCTTCAAATAAAGTGTTAATAACACCTGATTTTGCCATTCTTCATCCAAAAGTTGTGGATTTTCTCGAAATTTCGTGTAAAGACTCTGCAAAAATCGTCCCATTTTATTCGAAAAATGTTTTTTTTGCTCTAAAAAAACCTACATCAAAAACCGTCACCAATCCACAAAGCATAAAATCCATCAACTCTTCCGACTCAAAAATAATCATCGATATTTTTAGGAATGATTTTGCAATGAGATAGTTCGCCAGATGAACTCGATAAACATCTCTGGAAAAGGGAAAATATGATTTTCCAAAAAAACAAAACTCACTGTTGCGACACAATAAACGGTGTGAATTCCGCTGAAATAATGTAGTTTTCGTCTCGGAATCCAATCAAGAAATCCTCTGGCCACTTGGTTTTGAAGCTGAAAAAAATTTCGAATAATTTCAAAAATTCAGACAGGTTTCAAATAATTTACGAGGATTGAAAATGAATGGCTCCAATTCCGAAAACCATCCAAAATTCAGTAAAAACAAGTGAATTTTGTAATTTTCATTAAAATATCGATTAAAAACTTGTAGCTTGAATAATTTCCAAAAACCACATGATATTTTGAAAATTAAAATAAAATCTTGAATTTTCAAAGATCTCATATTTTCAGAGACCGACGTTTCAAATTTGCGAGGAATCCAGGAGAAATCCTTCGAGGTTTAAAGAAGGACATTACGGAGCTAATGAATGCAACTGAGATGGAAAAAGACGTCATTCTCATTCCAAATCTGTTTTTAAAATTTTCTAAAACCATCTAGAAGCCGAGAAAATGAGCTTCAAAACAATGGCCTAGAAAAAGTGGTCTCCGGCGAAAACTAGTCCGCAGGAATGAAAAATCCAAAAAAAAAATTAAAAAACATAAATTAAAAAGGACTAATATAAGTATTTCTGCATATGAGCTTTTTTCGTGTTTCGTTAATAAATATTTATGCAGAATACTTATATTATTCCTTTTTTAATGTTTTTTTTTCATATAATAATGCCCGCGGATTAGTTTTTAAAGGAGGGTTTTACGGAGATTATGAATGCCCCTGGGATGAAAATAGGCTTCAGACTCATTCCAAATCTGTATTTAACATTTTCTAAAACCACCTAGAAGCCGAGAAAACACGCCTCAAAACAATGACCTAGAAAAAAGGGCCACCGGCGAAAACTAGTCCGCAGGCATGAAAAGTCAAAAAAAATGAAAAACAAAACATAAATTAAGATGAAAAAACATTAAAAAGGACTAATATAAGCATTCTGCATAACTATTTATTAAAGAAACACGAAAAAAGCTCATAGGAAAAAGTTCGGCCAGGTGGCCCTTTTTTCTAGGCCATTGTTTTGAGGCGTATTTTCTCGGCTTCTAGGCGGTTTTAGAAAATTTTAAATACAAATTTGGAATGAGTCTGAAGAAAATATGCTATTAGCTGCTCACAAATTCGGCTTTATAAACGAGCAAGCGTGCTCTAAAAAACCGACACGCTCGCAGGCGAAACATAAAGAGGGGGAGACTATACGCAGACAACTACCTCTCGCCAAACAACACTCTCTCGCAGCAGAGGGAAGCCCACCGTTATGCAACCGATTTTGTGAGAGGACTATATGCTGAGTATATAAGCGCACCTGAACCCTCCTACCCCATGTGGCTGCGTGGTCAAGTGGAAAACCGATTGGAATCGAACTTTTGGAAAATATTTTCATAGGCAAGTGCTTAACCCACTTGACCACGCAGCCACATGAGGTAGGAGGGTTCAGGTGCGCTTATATACTCACCTGTTTTTCAAGGAACTTTGAGCCTATGTTTCACCGGCTCACAGGTCGAACCGGCAGACTTTTAAAACGGATTCTAGACCTAGCTTTAAAGCTCTATCGAATGGTGTAGGTCTTAACTCGATTGGCGATGGTGACTTCGCGCACTTCCCTTGTCAGTAAAGTCCTCCTTTAATATTTTCAAACGTCAAATTTTAAGAAATTCAAGATTTCCAAATTCGGGCCGCGTTCGTGGCTGAATTTCTAAATTCCAAAAACAAACCTGTCAATCAATTCATAAATCAACTCCTCCTCCTTCTTCACCTCATTCCTCTCCTCAACCTTCTCCAGCTCATCTTCAAATCCATCCTTCAAAAATCTTTCCACCTCTTCAAATCCTTCCTCAAATCTATATCTCCTCTTTCCCATTCGACATCCAACATTCATCAGAATCCTCGCATCCTCCTTAATTTCCTCCTCCCTCTTTTCACCAATCCTCCACAGAAATACCGCTCGTTTCGCCAGTTTCTTCAACCCTTCCAAATATTCCTCCGAATTGCCGGGCGCTTCTTTCAGCTCTTTTGTCATTCCTTCAAACTTCAAAATCGCTTCTTCATCATACACATACTTCTCAATTTCTAGCTGCAAATTTTCAGCAAAAATTCACAAAAACATTCCTCCCCAAAACTCACAAATCCCAATTCTTCCATAATCCCAACGGAAGTGGCCTTCTGTAACTCCTTCAAAAATTCCTCTACCTTTTCTTTCGCAAATATTCTCAAAAATCGGGCCGAAATTTCGAAAATTCTGCAAAATTATCGATTTTTCAAACTACATTTCATTTTCCACACACCTTTCCGCGTCCAATTCAATTTTCATCAACAGATTGTCAGAAAAATCGCTCTGAAATCTAAAATTCCCATCAATCGACTCCTCGACTATCTTGAAATGCTCTTCTTTTGGTGATTCTGAAGAAGAAAACACTTTTTGGAAAAAAATGTATTGAGGAGAAAAATTACCATTTTCAGTCAATAACAATTGCAGAGCTTGGGCGATGAGCACATCTTTTTCCTCAGTTTTCATCTGAAATTTTCAGATTTTTTGAAAAAATCTAAATTTTTAAGAAATTTCCCATTTTCCTAAAAGCAACTTCAAAACCCCCTTTTTCTACAAAATTTTCATAAATTCAAAAAATCACCAAAATTCTGAATTTTTTTTAAAAAACTCACATTTTTCACCAATTCCACCACAAAATCAATATTCTCACTCTCAAAACTCGTATCAATTTCGATGCCCTTTCCCTTAAAAATTGCAATTTTGTAAAAACCAAATTTTCCACGAAAAAAACCTTCAAAATCTCCGCCACTTTTGCCATTCCCTTTCCATCCCCTTCATTCTTCATAAAATTCAACATTTCTTGAATCAAATCCAAATTTTTCGGCGAATTTTCGAAAAACTTCCTCCAAATTCTCAAATCACCACTTTCTGTCAACAATTTGCGTCCAATCGCGTCATTTTCTACTCTGATATCGATTTTTTGTGCAAAACTTTCAGAGTTCAAAAATCTAGAAATTATGCGAAAGATTATCTCCGTTTCAGAAGCACTTTTCCATTGAGACGTTGGTGAGAGGAATGCTGTTGATGCCAAACGCTGAAAAAAACACATTTAAAATTTGAAATCTGAATTAAATTTTTTTTTTATTTAAATTTTTTCATTTTCAGATTATAAAATGTCTAAATTTTCAGATTTTCGGGTCTAGAAATATATGATTTGGACTGCTTTAAATTTTGAGGACTTTACTGTTGGAATACAAGCGAGCAAACGCAAGATAAGCCCCGCCCACTATAATATTATGTTTTTTTTAGCTTTTCTAGCGAAAAATAAACGACTTTCAACATTTTTTTGGTTGGAAAAGAAGAAGTGAAGACTGTGGATGCGGCATTCAAAGAAAAACTACAAAAAACTATTTGTTTATGAAAAATTGTTAATTTTTTGTTAAAAATCATAGTTTTATTACCAAAAATTAGAAATTTCTGTACACGTTTTAGAATACGCATTTAAAATGCCATAAATAACAAAAAAAATGAATGAAAATGCACAAATTTAATATCTGGCCTAGGAACCCAAACTATCGCGGACTAGAAACCAAAACTCTTCCGCGGTGGAGACTTTTTTGCAGTTAGCTTGTTTTTTCCTTCTATGAACTTTTTAAAAACATGTTTGAAACCCGCTTATAACATAAGTATGTCATTTTTCGGCAATTTAACGTAATTTATATTCTCCTTAAATCCCCCCTTTAAAGACAATACCCTATCAATAATTAAAGAATGTTCTCTAAATTTATTCACCTTTACAACCCCTTCAAAATACTCCTCTTTCGAATCCCCCAGCGCTTTAATCGCCCAAAACTCGACCCTCTTCTTCGGATGATTCAAAACACTCGAATGCATCGGCCAGAGTTGCCAAAACTCTCCAGATTCTAGCAGTTTTCGAGCGAATTTTTCCGATTTTTCTCTCTGGAAATTTTACAAAATTTCAAAAACGATGTAAACTCTGATATTTACATTTTCCATAACAACTCCTTCAACAACTTGGCATAATCGTTGAGCCGACGAATCACTAATCGCATTTTTCTCAAAAATCCATAAAATGAGTTCGGCAATTTTTGCGGACAGTTCAGCTTCTGAGATATTGATCAATTCGGTGATTGTTTTGACTATCTGAAAATTGTTGAATATTTCAGAACAAATTGACAATTTACTAGTAGCAACCAATCATAAAACTACCCAATTACCACCAAAATAAAACTAGGACACTGCCTTTAACAAAAAACCCTTACCAACGTTGCAATCTTCTCCTCAACCCCTTGAACCTCTCGAAACTTCGACAACACCCATTTGACAACCTCCGAAAACGACAAAACCCAATGTTGTCCACAAATCGACGGCACCGACGCCTCAAACGGCATATTATCCGGATAACTCTCCACAATTGTCAGAATTTTCGGCGCATTTTCAGCAGCAAGATGTTCATCCCCAAATATCGAAGCAATTGCCGGCAATATATGGCTCGACATTTTCATCCAATGCACTTTCTTTTTCCTAATCACATTTAGTATCCTCGGAATGATCGTTTTCTGCACCGAAACTTGTTCAATATATCTGAAACAAAAAATCCCAATTTTCAAATAAAAACCCTCGAAAAACACTAACTTTTCGTCTGTCAAAAGCACAACAAACGCGTTCCAACACGCTTCACAAACTTGTCCATTTTCCGAATCCAAATTTGTCAAAATCCATTGTGAAATCGGCGAGTTTAGGATGATTTCTGTATGGTTTGGTAGTTGAAGGCATAATGTGATGACGGCTACTTTTAGCTGAAAAATTAATAAGTTAAATATGCGACAATAAATGGTTATTGGTATAAAATTCAATTTCGAATCAGGATTTTGAAAAATTTCCAAAAAACCATTTTTTTTTCAAATTTTAATGTAAATATTACTTTACAAATCAACATTTATTCAAATTGACTTTTAAAGTTAATAGTTTGAGAAAAACGGTTTTAAAACCTTCAAAATTTGAAATTCTCTTGAAAAACTCTATTTTCGGCTTTAAAACGTTATTTTTCTCGGAATAAATCACAAAAATTAATTCATTTTTTAAAATAAAGTTTGAATTTTCAAGAAAAACTATAAAATAATCTTATTTTTCCATCATTTTGGAACATTAAAATTCAAAAAAAGTATCTATATTTGCCTTTTATTCTCATATAATAAATCTATAATTCAATTTTTTAAAAACTCACATTCGGTTTATCACTACCCAAAGTCTTCTTCAAAAACCCCGCATCCTCATACAATTTCCTAACCCTTTCAACCCAAATCTCTTCCTTCTCCCGCAATACTCCCGCGATTTTCTGGATCGTATTCAACGCTTGGACTTCCAAACGATACTTCCTTTGTTCCACTGACTCATCCTCATCATACTTCGCCGGTTGACATAAATCATGTTGTCCGAGGGCAATTTCGACACATTTCTCAATTGCAATCGGTCCAAAAAATTCAAAAGCAACTGCTCTTTTTTCAGTGCTGAAATTTTCACGTAGAAGCGTTTCGGCAGCTGAAGCGACGCTGTTACTAGAATCCGATAATTGGTAGAAGACCATTGGAATGATCTGAAAGACGCTTATATAAAAATTTTTTAGATATCGGGAAAAAAACTGAAAAATTCAATTCAAATCATGTTTAAAATCTGAAAATTCAATGTTTTTTCATTAATTTGATGTAGTTTTCGTAAAATTTCAAAAATATTGATAAAAAAGCCGTATCTGAGCTTTTTCGAATTTTTCTAGGCTAAAACTGTGTTTTTTTAGATACATTCAAAAAATGATCTTCTTATGAAAAATCTTCTGAAAAAAGGGGGAAAATTGTGAAAAATTATAAAATCTGAAGAAAATTCATTTTATCGAAAAAAATCTGAAAATTCATCGTTTTAGCTTCGTAAAAATGCAAAAATTTTCAAATTCATTAATTTTTCTCGAAATATTTGAAATTTAGCAGAAATTACATCAAACTGGGTGCGAAATTCTGAAAATTGTAAATTTCAGCTTCAAAACATTCCAAAATTCGAAAATTTGGATTTTTTAAAATTAATCTAATTTAAATTCAATTATTTCATTTAAAATTAAAGAAATATTTTCGTGTTATTAAAAAAGTTAAAAAAAATAAATAAATCCTCACCTTTTTCATTCCCTTCGCAGCAGCTTTCTTCAACTTTTTCAACAAAAAATTAGCAATCTTCATTGTCAGCATTCTAGCAGTGGCGCTTCCATCCGTTGCCATTTGCTCGAAAATCCCTAGGAAATGCTCGAAACTTGTTTCAATCGCTTCCTCATTCTTCTCCAAAAACGTCATCAATTCTCGAATTCCCTAATGAAAAATGCAACTTTTTTCGATAAAATTAGAATAAAAATCACCTTTTCCCTCGTCGATGAATCTTTCTTCACTAATTTCCTCAAAATAATTCGGCACTCGTCATTAACATGTGAATGAACTTCTGCATTTGATGTCGGCATTTGAAAAATATTCATTTCTGGAGTTAACCCAACAAACGATGCTCCACCTTCCGATAAATAAGCATGTGCTGCTGAACTGCTGGCGTTCTGTAAAAAAATCGCAATTTATAAAAAAATTAGCTTTTCTTTTAAAAAAATAAACCTTTGCATTTCCTTTTCTCCGTTGTGGCTTGCTCATTATTGCCTGAAATTTGAAATAATTTTTAATAACCTTTTTTACAAGAAAAATGACGATAAAACGCATTTCCTTTCCATATTTCTCATCTTCCAAATTTTTTCTTCAAAATGAAAATCAGAAATTAATTTAAAATTCAAGGAAAACGTGAAATTTTGGGATTATTCTCGAAAAAATAAAAAAAAACAGCGAACATTTTTTGTTTTCCACGAGAAGTACAAATGGCCGAGGTTTCTGTTTTTCTAGGCCATAGAAGAAAGTGGGAGAAATAATTGAGGGTAGGCCAAGTGTTTGGAGGCACATGTGTTCGTTTTTTTATAAACCATTTTCCATGGTTGAAAAAAATAGTCGAAGTAGAGTTCGATTTCCCATTTAATGATTTAATATTATTTTTCTGTTGCTTCAGGCTAAACGCTTCTACAGGGTGCGTGGCCTAACTTTTTCAACGCACGAACACATGTGCCTCCAAACACTTGGCCTACCCTCAAATAATTGAGGGTAGGCCAAGTGTTTGGAGGCACATGTGTTCGTTTTTTTATAAACCATTTTCCATGGTTGAAAAAAATAGTCGAAGTAGAGTTCGATTTCCCATTTAATGATTTAATATTATTTTTCTGTTGCTTCAGGCTAAACGCTTCTACAGGGTGCGTGGCCTAACTTTTTCAACGCACGAACACATGTGCCTCCAAACACTTGGCCTACCCTCAAATAATTGAGGGTAGGCCAAGTGTTTGGAGGCACATGTGTTCGTTTTTTTATAAACCATTTTCCATGGTTGAAAAAAATAGTCGAAGTAGAGTTCGATTTCCCATTTAATGATTTAATATTATTTTTCTGTTGCTTCAGGCTAAACGCTTCTACAGGGTGCGTGGCCTAACTTTTTCAACGCACGAACACATGTGCCTCCAAACACTTGGCCTACCCTCAAATAATTAGTTGACCGAACAAAAATGAAAATGTACTATTTAAAAAAAAAGAAAAGAACGAAAGCCAGATGGAAATATAGATTTTTTCGGGAATTTCGACGCCGGTAAAGACTGAAATTGGTGAAGATGTGACGCCGAGAAGTAGAAAATCGGCGAAGATGAAACATATTTTTTTGTTGCTTCTATTACTGTTTAAAAAATTAAACAGGCAGAAAGTAACATTTATATTAAATATGAAAATAGTTTAAAACATAAAATTTTTTCTAATAATAATGATAATTTGTATTTATTCAACATTCTTGTTCTAATAATAACATACATTCCATTTTTCAGCTGATTTAATTTCGTTTTCGATTAAATACAGGATTGCTGATTTATTTATCATCCTGCAACCTAACTCTAAATAGCAATGCATATGTTGTTGGCAATAAACAGGATTTGCAAATTTAAATTTGTTTTCAGTAAATGCACCTGGCCTAAAAACTATCAAGCTGGCCTGGAAACACAACTAAAAAAATTCTTTATTCAGGAAAGAGTGAGAGAAATAAGGAATATAATCTAATTAAAAAAAGACAATCAAAATTTTGCACAGAAGATCGTTGCAAAGAAGACAAAAAATTCAGAAATAAAAAAATTTATTTAAAAAATAAACATGATTAAAAGAAAAAGAAGATCAGAATTTTTGAAAAGTTATTAAAACTAGTATTATTAGAAAAGAAAAGTTTTACATCCGAAAATTTTTTTTAAAAATCGAAATTTTCGTTTTTTTGGTACTAAATTTCGGAAACTGGTTTTCTAGGCCATATGGGTTTCTAAGCCATATTTTATCTATTTTTTAGTTCTTATATTTTTTGTGCATGCTTCATCTAAAACCTCCTGACCTCCGGTGTGTTAATTTTAAACTGGTTTTGCAAAAATATCATGAATGTAATATACTCTAGCGTTGGCTTTACTATTTCTCTCATAGACAATTTTTCGATTTTCTCTGAGAATTTGAAGCTCATCTTTCGTTAAATCTCTTCTTACTCTCATTTTTAGTTTCTGTTGGTTCAAGTTGGAGTTTTCTTCCCGTATAACTTTGATGAATCTTTTCAAAAATTTGTTTCTTGTTGTTTCCGATTCGAATTGAATCATCAACGGTCTGCAGGCAGACTGACATTCATGTCGGAAAATATTGACCGGATGTTCAATACCAATTTTGTTGCATATCTCGTTAACGAATTTTGAATCCTTTAGATTTTGATCCTCGTCTCTAGAGTCGTTCATTCTCTCCACAACAGCTCGTGTACTTCTTTGTGAATCGATTTCTTTTTTCTCGGCATCAGAATACGCTTTCAAAATCATTTGGACAGATAACATTGGAATGTTAAAAATCTTTTCAATTTTAGCAAGTGTTAAGTTTCGCATTATGTCATGCTGAAAAATTGTCATATATTTTGATATAAATCGGAATATTTAAATACCCTACCGGAAGCATTGGGAAATTATTTGAATCAGCAATGCGAAGTTTATCAGGAATTGAAAGCTCGACCGTCGAAATTAAGAAATCTAAGCATTCGTTTATCAAAAATCGAATTTCAAACTTCTTGGCTAATTTCAGTAATGCATTTACATTTTTTCCTGAAAAGAAAAATAAATTTAAAGGAGGACATCACGGAACTGGTAACAAACATTTTTCCGTGTTCCGTTAATAAGTAATTGTTTTCCCGACCATCTGGGCTCCCATTCGAATTTTTATTATTTTTTTCTAGAATTTAGGTAGTGTTAACTCGGATGCTCTCAAAGGGCTATTCGATTTTTGGTTTTATTTCTTTGTAAAATTGAAGAATGGGGGCCTCTTGAATAATCATTGTAAAATTCAGAGAGATCGATTATCGGCAACCAATAAAATGTGTGGATGATTCTGACAATTTTTTGAAACATCGCTAATTCAGAGGTTCCGAAAATTTGATAAGCATTATTTTTGAATGTATTCTGAACAAAGAAGTGCCAAAATTTACGAATCAGTGATTTTCTTTATGAACCTATTCAGTTTGAAAAAAAATTCCGAAATTGCTATTTCTCGGTATTTTGAACTGTTTTTTCAAACTGAATAGGTCCATAATGGTAATACTCATTATCATTTCCTACTAGATTTATTAGCATTTATTAGGAAATGCATTGGGTATTGCGGTTTACGTTGCTTCTTAAGAAAAAGATCTTTCAAAAAACACCAACGCGGAATAACTATTTTTGGCAAACCGCCCGAGTATCACCCTCTTCTTACAGTGTTCCGCACGAGACCCCTTAGACATTTGGCACCCACCTCCCTTTAAACGCGCACTAGAGAAATTTAAACAATTATTAATGAAAATAAAAGAAAATTGAAAAACGTGTGATATCTAGGGGTGTCTTATAATTATGACGAGTAGTGTATTATGGAGAATACTTAGATTAGTCCATCTTAATAATTGTTTTGTTCAATTTTTTCGGACTAGTTTTCGTCCATGGAAACCTATTTTTTTTTTCATTTTTTCATAAAAATCGTACTGTTATCACTTTAAAATCAATTATTTCGTACCCTCAGCCCACTTTGAAAAATCCGTACCTGTTACTGTGTATAATTGTTGATGAAGAATGCTATTGTCAACTTAATTATTCTTGATCATTGCGTTCGGAAGGCTGCTCAACCTCACAGCCGCTCCGCACGTACGCGACGCGGCGTCCTCCCACTCAAGACTGAAATATTGGCGGGAACATTAACTATTCAAATTTTCCAGTGTGCTGAGTGTCGGAAGCCGCGTCGCTTGCGTGCGGAGCGGCTGTGAGGTTGAGCAGCCTTCCGAACGCAATGATCAAGAATAATTGAGTTGACCATAAGAAAGGTGACAAAATGCTCAAAATCAGTTTCCTTCATCTCAATTTCATTGTTTTTTGTTCCAACTGATAGCATATCACAAAAAACCGATGAGGATTTAATTAATGTCTAAAAATAGCTATTCAATAATATTTTAACTTCAAGAAAATACCTACATCTTTACTAGCATATAGTTTATGCTCTCCGACAAGAAACACAATTTCCGAATCGTTTTGTTTTGGAATCAAAAATTCGCAAATCGCGAGCTTTTTACCCACAATCGTTGACTTGGTTCGAATATTCATATCAATCACGAACACACCACTGCCTAAACGTTCAAAAGCATCCATTTTCTTGTATGGTCGACAGTAGACGCTCGTCCTACTACTATTGAAATTCCAATCCAGTCTCATTGGTTTATTATCTACTTTCAATGTGATTGTAGCATTAGATGACCAGAAATTCGATGAATCTCCGTCGTATGAGCATTCTAATTCAATTGCGAAATATTCATCCACGCTGTCATTGGATTCCACGGTTTGTAAAAGTGAACGACTCTCTACAGAAATCTGTCGTTGCGGACTTTCTTGCGGCAGCCTTTGTGGAGGCGGGGTTTTGACGCAAACAGTGCACAGTCTTGGGTCCGCCCCCTGTATTATTTTTCAGTTTTTATTAATTTATTTTTGTTTTTGATAGAAAAAACATTTTTCGAGCATTTTTTTCGTCTGAATTTGAACAAATACATTTTTTAGAATGTTTAAGTTTTATTTAAAATCGATTTCACGCGAATTATCGTATTTTTATTGCTGTTTTCATCAGTTTTTATTATTTTTTAGAAAAACAATTCATTTCCAGAATACATATCGAGACGAATCATCAACATCACTGGAATTTTATCATAATATGCTTCCACAATTGTTACGGATATTTTTTGATAAGGTAAACAAACATAAAAAGCCGAATTCAATTATTATCTTCAGATATTTGGTTCAGGAAGAAACGTCGGCAGTTTTTCGATGATTTCTCCTGCAGTTCTTCATTTTTCGCATCCGCAACAGCTAGCTCTTCTTGTATTCTACAAGATTTATAGGTAAAATTTATTAAATCGCGAATATTTCTGTATTCTTGCCAAAATTTTTCAGAAAATCGATTAATGACACAATGACGACGGATTCTAGCTGGTTTCGAATTGAAGATGCGATTAAAAGATAATTAGCTTTTAAAAGTGGAAATTTCAAGCACATGTTGTTATTTGGTGAATTTTTATCAATATTGTTCCATTCCAAAAATTATATCGTAGGTTATTTCTGTTCTTTCAGGATAGCTCTACCATCGAACAATAACGAAAATTATCGACTAACTGGTTTTTTTTATATCGCCAACGTTCACGATGAAAAGAAAAACACGAATCGGAAAAGTAAGGTTTCATATTAAATATTATTATTGTGAATAATATAAAGTTTTTTTAATGCTCATACTCTATTCCAGGTAAGAGAATATAATAAAAGTATTATTCAGTTAAAAACAATTATTTATTGAATTATGTACAAAAATATATACTTGTTCCTTACTTTATTGGTTATTTGTAGTCCTCGGAAGGTTCTGCGCTACTCTCGTGTAATTCTAGGAATGGGCTATCCTGAAAGAACAGAACTAACCTACGATATAATTTGTGGAATGGAACAATATTGTTAAAAATTCACCGAATAAAAATATTGACTTGCTCTTCAATTCGAAACCAGCTAGAATCCGTCGTCATTGTGTTATTAATCGATTTTCTGAAAAATTTTGGCAAGAATACAGAAATATTCGCGATTTAATAAATTTTACCTATAAATCTTGTAGAATACAAGAAGATCTAGCTGTTGCGGATGCGAAAAATGAAGAACTGCAGGAGAAATCATCGAAAAACTGTCGACGTTTCTTCCTGAACAAAATCCCAGTGATGTTGATGATTCGTCTCGATTTGTATTCTGGAAATGAATTGTTTTTCAAAAAAATAATAAAAACTGATGAAAACAGCAATAAAAATACGATAATTCGCGTGAAATCGATTTTAAATAAAACTTAAACATTCTAAAAAATGTATTTGTTCAAATTCAGACGAAAAAAATGCTCGAAAGATGTTTTTTCTATCAAAAACAAAAATAAATTAATAAAAACTGAAAAATAATACAGGGGGCGGACCCAAGACTGTGCACTGTTTGCGTCAAAACCCCGCCTCCACAAAGGCTGCCGCAAGAAAGTCCGCAACCATGGTGTACGTTCACTTTTACACACCGTGGATTCAATTATGTCGAGGTGAGGATAAAATCTCCTGAAAACACGTCCCAAATTAAAATAATTATTTTTGGAACTATTCACAATCTGTTTGAAATAATGGAAATTGAATGCAGAAATTTGAAAATTGTTCGATTCCTGCGCGAAAACAATTTCATATATTTTCTACAAAAAAACCAATTTGGCCTAGAAAAACTAGAGCAAAAGAGTTTTCAAATAAAATGTTATTTTATCGTTTTTAAAAAATTAATTCAAAAAAAAATTCAAACGTTTTATGCTTGATTCGGACCTCAGTACACTAATCCTCTAATCAGAAATATTTTATAAATCCAACGAACCAAGTCAAACACGTTGTTTTCCAAATGAAAGGTCCGTTTCCGTACCAAGGACGCCAAATTACAGTTCCTTCCACTTCTTCAGGTCCAACAAATGTAACTTCTGTCATCGTTGATATATGATAAAAGGAAGGCACCGCTGACGGTAGGTATATGACTGGAATGAAAGAAAATGTAATTCTCTATCGAATGGTATCAAGAAATACATTTTTTGAGCAAAAATGGCCGAGTTTCTCCAAAAAAAAAATAGAAGTGTTTTTTGGAACTAACAAAGTTAGTCCTCGCAGTTGATTTTCTAGATGACTTTTTAAAAAAAGTTCATTTTTTGTAGTTTATAGTCTAAGCAGGCCCATTTTTTGTAGTTTGTAGTCTAAGCAGGCCCATTTTTTGTAGTTTGTAGTCTAAGCAGCCCAGGACCGTATTTCGGCCGGGAAAAAACTATTTTCGCTCAAAACGCGCTGATTTTAGGCGCATTCCATACGAAAACGCGCGTAGATGTCAAAAACACTTGAAGTTATGCAATTTCATCAAGTTATCACCGAGTTATGCTCAATTTAAGTTCAGAAGGTCATTTTTTGTAGTTTGTAGGGTAAAAAAAGGAAGAAGGAACAAAATTAAATGTTCTGTAAGAAGAACTTTGAGACTTTTAAAATGTTTTTTTAAAAAGCACAAATAACAAAAAAATTAATTATGTTAAAGGAGGGTTTTACGGAGATTATGAATGGGCTTGGGATGAAAATAGGCTTCAGACTCATTCCAAATCTCTATTTAAAATTTTCTAAAACCACCTAGAAGCCGAGAAAACACGCCTCAAAACAATGGCCTAGAAAAAAGGGCCACCGGCGAAAACTAGTCCGCAGGCATGAAAAGTCCAAAAAAATGAAAAACAAAACATAAATTAAGATGAAAATACATTAAAAAGGACTTCTATAAGCATTCTGCATAATTATTTATTAACGAAACACGAAAAAAGCTCATAGGAAAAAGTTCGGCCAGGTGGCCCTTTTTTCTAGGCCATTGTTTTGATGCCCATTTTCTCGGCTTGTAGGTGGTTTTAGAAAATTTTAAAACAGATTTGGAATGAGTCTGAAGCCTATTTTCTTCCCAGACGCATTCATAATCTCCGTAAAGCCCTCCTTTAAGTATTCCATTCCACAGCTTTTCTCAATTAATTTTTAAAAAATTGTCACGATTTCAATCTTGAAAAAAACTTTCTAATCCGTTTTTAAAAATAAAGATACTTATAAATTTTGAAAAGACGACATAAAACACATATTTTACTGATTGTGCAAAGATGTTGGTGCAAAGATGTAGCGATACTCGGCTTCGAAAAAAAAAAACAAAACGACATGGTACATTAATCACCGAGTAAATAAAATGTTAAAAATTGAATTCTATTTTCTTTCCATCATAGTTCATAAGAACAGAGTTGTGATACATCGAAACAATTGAAAACGGGAGTTCCCGCCTACCGCAAGGTTATTGCATTATTTTGCAGCGTGATGCCAATATGTATCAATGTAACGTTCTAAGTACGCGTTCTAAGTACGCGTTGTAAACGCAAAAGGTCCCCCATTGAGACAAACCTAAGCCCCGCCACCACAATGCAACAACACAGATTATTAAGAAATTTGCTCACGCACCAATTTCCTACAATATTCAATATTCTTGTACTTTTCGTTTAATTTTAAATAATTAGAGTCTCAATTTCATTACTTCGGTTTTTTTTCAAAATGATTTCCTGTATTATTTATTTAGCGTTAATATTTTCTTACGATGCCTTATTTTATTGTTTTCAGAATGTCGACAGCTGTTTTAGGATCGGAAGAACTCACTAAAAGTGTTTCTTGGTATCACTGGTGTGAAAACAGAGAATTTAGGATAGAAGAAACAAACCGGCAATGGTTAGTTTATTAGGAGAGAAAGAGCAAAATTTCTCATAACAAAAAAAATTATTATAAATTATGGTTAGTTTCTGGATTGCTCCAAATGATCCAAGGCGTAACTCCCTATTTAATAAAGTAGTTCCCTCATGGAATAAAATATGCCACAAATTGGAAAATTGCTACAGTACTCGGTCAGTTAGAAACTTTTTGACTAGTCAACCTGAAAATGATCTCGATTACTAATTTTACCACTACCTTCTACCACGTTAATTTCCCCCCTTTGTTTATTTTTGTGAATTAATTTTACGTGTATTTATATTATCTTTTTTTTTCTTTCACAGGCAAGTCGCGATGGGACGCCACGCGCACGCCAGGCGCGCCTCAGCGAACTTTTTTGTTCGCTGTGGCGGGCGCGACGTACCAGCTGCGGCGTGCCGGAGGCGTCTGCCACGCGCACCTGGCGACATTTAAAAAAAATTTTGGATTGGCTTTCCCTTCATTCTCTTTTCATTTTTCTGTAAATTTGATAGTATTTAACGCGTATTTTAGTTGATCAAACTTTATTTATTCATGTATTTAAATGTAAAATAGTTTAAAACAAAATCATATCAATTACAACCAAATTAGGAAAAAAAAGTACATTATTACAGCGAAAAACATACTCAAGCACCGGTTTGGGATTTAAAGAGCAAGAAAAAAACCATTTTTAAGATAATGATAATGTTACAATGAGAAAACGTTTTTAGAGGTGAAAAAAAAAGAAAAATGTGGAACTACTACAATTTCTTAGACCAAAAAAGGTTCTGAAAAGTACAAAACTTCATAGTACATAAAAAACTACCAAAAATGGGAAAAAGCTGGTTGTGGTCGATGCAGCCATGAGTTCACAGAAAAGTAATGGTCGTCGACGCGAGAAATTGGGCGATAGAAACACAAAAACATAATTTAGTGTTGAATTTTCGGCGTCTACGTCCAGAACTTTTCTGCGAACAAGGAAAACTGCATTGATCTCTCCCTAGTAATTAAACTAAAATGGTCCGAAATTCATATGTCGAACAGTGCCCATGTTGCTTGTATTTTTTCTGTAGTCCGTTTCACGGGTCTTGTTAATGTTTGATTGCAGGCAGCAACATGGTTCTGAAAATTACAGAGATTGACATTAGTTGATAAGGAAATAAGCTTACATTGTCTCGACGTATTCCTTATTTCCGTGATTTCATCATTTCACCCAGTTTTTGCTTCATTATTTAGAGATGAACCTGAAATTAAAGATAAATCATGTAGAAATATAAGGCTTCCCACTTACGCGAACGGTCTTGTGCAAAAACACTTTGTCGAACTTTCATGCATACAGCAGCACGGATGTAAGCACTGCTCTTTTTTAATTGACATTGTTATTTCGAATATTTTGACGTCTGAAACGTAAAAGATATCTGTGTACATTCAAGAAGGAATGCGGCATAAAATAGGCGAAGAAAATTGGTAACAAAGCGGTAAATATAATTCTTCGATGTTTCATAATTTTCTAATTGGTTTTTACATACAGTTCAGAGTTTCTTAGTGATTTTGAACAAGAATTTAAGGAAAATAACACTCACTAAAATTGAATTTAAAATATTTATTTAAGTGGACGATATGTTACAATACTTGTTAAAAAATTATCGCTAAATGATATAATTAGTTAATAGAAAAGAAAAAAAAAAGTTTTTGTTCATTTTGAAGAAAAGAAAAGCAAAAAAAACGCAAAAACAAATAATTTTTCACTGAAAATTTCGTCAGCTCCGCCCACGCAAGAGCGTGGCTCGCATTTCCGCAATTTTGCGGCGCGCAAATCCAATTTGTACTATTTTTCGACATGACAAACAGAATCGTCTGAAATTTGATTTTTATGGCAAAATTTCGATAAATTTGTTATAGAAATGAGAAATAACAATAAAGAAAACTCAAATACTGACCTTCAAAGGTTCTAACAGCTAAAATAAGATATTTTGAAAGCAGAATGAGTTATAAGAGCATTTGGTCTCTAAATTCGAATGAGATTAGCTTAACATTTACAGAAATCATTATTTACAAGCTTTTATCATTCAGTTCTAACTATTTTCATAAAGCCTTGATGAATTTAGTAGCCACCTAAAAAAATAAAAATGAAAGGTCGCCGGGCGCACGCCACGTGCACACGAGGTGCGCCTCAGCGAATGTCGCTGACGTGTGGATGAGGTTCCAATTGCGGGTCTTCTGTTTTTTGGACAAAAAATAATTTCTTTCATTTAATTTGCTGAAATCTTTCATTTTTAACCATGAAATTGCATAATGTGTGTCAAAAACCAAAAATTACGGAAAATCCAATTTCAGTCAAAAATGCATGTTACAGTTTTACTAAAAAATGTCCTAAAACTAACGAGGATTGGATTTTTAGTTACAGTTGTAAAGAAAACAAACTATTATTTATTTTAGGATACTTTTGACACATCAGTTACCTGTTTTTTGAATAGATAAATCTGACTAAACTTTTTTACATTGACGGCACTTCAAATTGAATTTCAAATGTTTTAACGACATTCAAATAACACGTCATGTTGAAAAAATACGAATCAAGTTGCTTAGTTTAATTATTTTGCAAAAAACAGCTAATTTTTAAAGGCTATTTGAAAATTGCAAAACAAGGTTCGCTGAGGCGCGCCTGGTGTGTGCGTGACGCGCACCAAACACCCGGGTGCACCTGGCAGACGCCTCGTGTGCGCCTGGCGACTTGCCTGTGTTCTTTAAATTGTTCCTTTTAAATGGAAAATCGGCGATATTTTCGCATCTTAAGGGTCATAGCTCTTGCGGGTTATAGTCCATATTACATTCTGTTTTATGTTTTTTTTCCTATGCAATCATTGTTGAACGCGTTTATCAGAATAAATAAATAAAGGCAAAAATTGCTCCAAAGGCAACAGTATATTTGTGAAAATAATAATAGTAATAATAATGATAATTTTTTCAGGATATTTGTACCACGTTTCATTGTAAACGATACTGGAGCGAAGGAATATGTCACAACTACTGTTGAATGTTTATACACATCCAAAATAACATCCAATTATTGGTCATGCAACACTGAAATTGAGCTGAAAATAAAAAACAGAAATTCCAAGTATTTCGAGAAAAAAATTGAGTGGAATTTCAGCAATTGTTCAAAAGTCTTGAACTTTGGAAATATTATTAGTTTTCAAGATTGTATTGCATGCGACGATGTTCGGAAACTGCACCAACCTGATATCGAAATCGATGCGACTATTCGAATAAAATCCGTTTTTGAAGGAAATCAACTTAAAATTTCTGATTTTATGATACCTAAGAATGTTGATTCTGAAGTAACATTTCTTGTTGGAAATCACAAATTATATGCGGATAAATACGTAAATTTTTGCAAAAAATACAACAATAATTTTATCTTTAAAGGGTATTTTATGTTTCTCTTCTGTTCTACGCCAAAAACTATCAGATGAAATGAACAATGATGTTATTAAGATCACTGGAATCGATATTGAATATTTTCTTTTTTTTCTTCGGTTATTATACCGACAAGATCAGCGAATAACAGGCAAGTATATCACAAGGGCTTGGGAAATTTTGAAAAATATTTTCCATGCAAATTTTAATTTTCCAGAAAGAAATGTAGAAGCTCTTCTAAGATTTGCAAAACAATATGATGTTCAATTTCTGATGACTGACTGTGAAGAGTACTTGATTTCTACAAATGAAGTTTCAATTGGCAATAAACTTCGAATTGCTGAATTGAACAATCTTTCGAAACTCAAGGTGAGATTCGATTTCTTCAGGACTCGGTCGTCCTTCGAAACATATATTTTTAGAAAGAGAAATTGGAAAACTTGACAAAGGATAAAATCGAACAACTTTTTGGTGGAATGAGTATCCAATCTGCACGAAAACTATACGCGAAGTATAGAGATTTGTCAAGGCATTATGTTTGAGATCAGTAATACTTTTATAGTCATATTCAATTTATCAATTAATTATGTTCTTTGTTTTTTTTTCTTGTGCCATTTTTTTAAAACATCTCTCGAGAGACAAAAACCAATTTTCGAAATTTCAGCTCATCAAAGAAAAAAATCCGCTTTTATCCCAAATATGGTTAATTTTTTAATTTTTTCCTTTCCTGATTCACCTTCTCTTTGTTTTTTTTTAAAAGAGTGCTTTACGGAAATAATAATTGTCTCTTAAATGAAAATAGACTTCATTCTCATTCCAAATCTGTTTAAAAAATGTTTAAAAACCACCTAGAAGCCGAGAAAATGAGCTTCAAAACAATGGCCTAGAAAAAGCGGCCGAACTTTTTCCTATGAGCTTTTTTCGTGTTAATATTAGTCCTTTTTTATTTTTTTTCATTTTAATTTATGTTTTTTAATTGCTTTTTTTATTTTTCATGCCTGAGGACTAGTTTTCGCCGGTGGTCCCTTTTTCTAGGCCATTGTTTTGAGGCGCGTTTTCTCGGCTTCCAGGTGGTTTTAGAAAATTTTAAAAACTGATTTGAAATGAGTATGAAGTCTATTTTCGTCCCAGACGCATTCATTAGCTTCGTAAAGCCTTCCTTTAATATTAATTATGTTCTTTGTATTTTTTTTCTTGTGCCTAAATAATTTTTACAAATTTCTGAATTTTTATTTTTTTAATGAAATTGATTTTTTTTTTGAAATTTAATTCTGAAAAATATTTCTAAAACATTATTTTTTTGAATTTTCTTTATTTGACAAAATTTTTTTTGAATTCTCAAAATTTTACATTTTTTGTGTATTTTCAAATTAACAGAAAATGATCAAACCTCAACAAAACAGTTGGGAAACAAATTTCTACGAAAATAATTTTCAAGGTAGAAAACCAGGTAAAATGTGTGTGTAAACACTAAAAAATGTGTCTCCTGAGCTGTTGAGTAATCATCATTTATTTGCAAAAAAAAAACGAACCCCACCCACAAAATGGTTTAACAAGTAAATAAAATAGAATGAAATCATTGATCCACTTTCACTTTTATTTCAAAGTGCGTTGTATTTTTTATTGATCGATAAATTATCGGAGCAATCCGCTATTTAAAAAAAAATAATTCTTAAGCTCATTACACTAATTCCTAGGTGGAACACTGTCTTTAAAGGAGCTAATGAATGCATCTGGGATGAAAATAGACTTCATACGCATTCCAAATCGGTTTTAAAATTTTTTTAAAACCACCTAGAAGCCGAGAAAACGCGCCTCAAAACAATGGCCTAGAAAAAGGGGCCACTGGCGAAATCTAGTCAGCAACCATGAAAAATCCAAAAAAAGGAAAAAACATCAATTTAAATTTTTAAAAAACATGAAAAGAACTAATTTAAGCAATAACTATTAACGAAACACACGAAAAAAGCTCACAGGAAAAAGTGTCGCGGCCAGGGGGCCCCTTTTTCTAGGCCATTGTTTTGAGGCGCGTTTTCTCGGCTTCTAGGTGGTTTTAGAACATTTTCAAAACAGATTTGGAATGAGAATGAAGTCTATTTTCATTTAAGGTACATTAACTATCTCCGTACAGTCCTCCTTTAACAGACCATCGCACAGTTTCTCAAAAAATTTCTTCCACTACAACATTTTTCAAAAAAAACGTCGACTAAGACAAACATCAAGACCTTGAACCCCCCCCCCCCCCCCCCCCCCCCCAACCTTCATCATAATAATCATGTAATTAATAAACCCCCCAACCAATTCCCGTTCTTTTCTCTCCCTTTGTCTTTTTCTTCGAATTTTCTTTTCTGTCGAGACTATTATTAAAATCATCAATCAATCTAGAAAAAAACCCTTCCTTCCTTCTTTCAAAAAGAAAGAAAAGATAGGCAAGATGAAAAACCAACAAAGAAAATTTCTGAATACTTCTTCTCGTCATTTTCGTCATTTTTCACCTTCTTTTCACGAACATTTCCCACCAAAAATTCAGTTTCAGAGATGCTGATCTCAACCATCGCTGCCATCGTCCTTCTCTCAACTTCAAGCGCTTATGCCGCCAAATGTTCGGTTAAAAATGGAGATTTGAGTGCGAGATGGCAAGTGGTCGATGGTGAGCTCACGATGGAGGTTACAACGAAAAACTTGGGGAATAATGAGTGGTCAGCGGTGGGATTCGGACCAGACATGGTAATTTTTTTTCAAAAAACGGGTTAAAACTACTAAACCATTGAATTATTTCATTTTCTATGTTATTATTTGAATTCCCCACATCAGTTGGAGCATTTTGACATACAACATGCCGTAATTCGGAGACAAAAATTTTCAGGCCAAAATAGGCCACAAATGCTTACATTTTCAAAGTATAACAATATGGGTGTCAAACGAATCCTATAAATTTGCACTATCAGAAAATATAGATTAAACTTCCGAAATGTGCAAGATTTTTGAAAAGCAAATGGATTTTCAAAATTTTTCCTTTTTTTAAAGAATTTTTTCAGTAGAAAGTTTTAAAGTTTTTATAAAACATTATTTTCTAAAGTTTTCATATCATTTGGAGCATTTTGACATACAACATGCCATATTTTCGAGCCAAACAATTGTCCGACCAAAAGTGGTCAAAAAGGGTCCGAATTTCGAAAAATTCAAACGATTCCGAATTTTGTGAAGCTTGCGAAAATTTATAAGAAAATCATGAGAGAGAGAAATTTGAGCATTTCAAATACCAAAAATAATTATTTAATTTTTCAGAGTGATCTCGTAGTTGTTTTATTCGAAGTCGTCAACAATCAACCAAAATTGGAAACTGGGGTAACGAAAGGATACGGACCACCGGAAATTGATTCATCAAATAGTGTCGTCCTTCAATCTTTGAATTATAACAGTAAGTTGATTTTTTTGTTTTGAGAAAATCGATAACTGGGCCAATGTATGGCAATGAAATGATTATAAATCTATTGTAAATCAAAAAGTAAAAAAAAACAAAATTCTAGGCAACACTTTCGTAGCCCGTTTCGCCCGCCCAGTCGGATCATTAAGCTCCTGCACAACATGGAACGTAAGTCCCAAAAATTCCCTCACATCTAACATGTTTCCCCCACCCCTCAAATAACCCTTTTCAGTTCGTAACCGGTGGAACCATCGAAGACGGCGAACTCGGCTATCATAATGATGCACCACAAGTTTTGGAAATTTGTGCCAACAAGTGTACAAGAAAAATCTTCAGCTAAAAAAGAAGACCCTTATTAATTATAACATGTCTCTCTCTTGCCTTTAATGAACCATTTGAATGGCTATTTCTTGTGATCGATATTTAAAATTTTTCCAGTTTTTCTTAGCTCAACCACTGAATAATGGTCAAGTTACCGCTTTGCCAACTCCTGATGCACAAGTTACAGTGAGTTTTAATTTTGAAAATTTGAACTACAGTAAGGTTTTGCCAGTAAATCTATATGTTTAAATAGGACATGTATAAATGACGTTAAATCACCAAAAAATGACACTTTTATTATAAATGGGTTTCAAAATTTTTTTTAGAAAAGTTAAAGAAAAGTTAATAGAAGAAAAAAAAACGGAAAAGAACGAGCTGCCCGCAAAAAAGCTTCTACAGCGGAGCAGTTTTGGTTATAGTCCGCGATAGTTTGGATTCCTAGGCCACCTAATAATTTTTGTTTTGTACAACTTGCGTAAATTATAAAGTGTTTATATCAGTTTTTCATTTTAAATGCAAAAAAAAACAAAAAAATAAAATAAAAATGCACAAATTTAATAGGTGGCCTAGGAACCCAAACTATCGCGGACTAGAAACCAAAACTTTTCCGCGGTGGAAACTTTTTTGCGGGTAGCTCGTTTTTTTCCGTGTTTTTATTAAAATTTAACAAAAATCAATATTTTTCAAAAAAAATGATTCAAATTATCTGGGAAAAACAGAATATTGTCGAGATAAAAATATAAAGAACTCGTACAACAGAAGTATAACTGCCTCAGCTCCTTCCAACGCGTTGCGGTTGCGTTGCGAGGAAGTTCCCTACGATTCTACGCTAAACGAGCGGTCAAAAATTTTTATCTTGACAATAACATCGAACCGATTTTTTCGGTGGGCGTGGTTTTGGACCCATGCCAAAGGCGCTTGTCCGGTGGAGCGCAATAGCTTTTTTCGACCAGTAATTCAGATTCTAATAAATTTTTCCAACAGGACGTTTGCCCAACGCAATGCACCCAAATCTTCGACGAAAGAAACCTCCTAACCGACCCAGTCCCAACCGCCGCAATTTACAACAACCGCATCTCTAACCGATTCGATGCACTATTCGATGGTACTGGCTCCAGGAAGAGGAGAGCAGTCCAAAACATCATAAGAAAATCGATATAAATTGTAAATAAATAAATCAATCAATCTTTATTCTCCTTTCCAATAACCTTTTCCACAATCGTAAAACTATAATCCTTCAAATTCTCATCAGTAATCTCAACACACTTCAATTCCGACCCCGGAACTTCATATTTCGCATTCATCACCGCCTTCTCAACAATGCTCTTCAATGCTCTTGCTCCCGTCTTCCTCTTCACCGCCATTTCAGCAATCATCTCAATCGCTCGATCGCTGAATCTCAGCTCAACATTCTCATTTTCAAAGAATTTCTTCGTTTGTGCAATCAAACTTCCTCTCGGCTCAGTGAGCACCGAAACCAGATGCCTTTTGCTCAAACTATGAAATGGGACGATAACCGGAAATCTTCCTACCAATTCTGGAATCATTCCAAATCTGAAAAACATTTTTTTAAAAACTATTGTTTTGAATGAATTTGGCTTACGTTATCAAATCTCCTTGATCACATTGCTTCATCAATTCATCCCTAGCCTTTGCCACAATTTCCTCATTCGCATCCTTTAGATTTTCAGAAGTGTTACATGTTTCTGAATCCTTGACACCAAATCCCAAACTTCTGCAAAAAAAGAGTATTGATTCATTTTGATTTAACAAAATTAAATAAACAATTTTTTTGTTAAATCTCCCACTTCTTATCAAGCCTTCTTGCAATTACATGATCGATATTCGAAAAAGCGCCGGAAGCAATGAACAAAATATTGGTCGTGTCAATTTGAACTTTTGAATTTGGCGCCAATGGGTCTCGCACTTTCACTTGGGTTCCTTCGACAAGTTTTAGAAGCGCTTGTTGAACACCTCTTCCGCTAACGTCTGAAAAATAGCCTGTTTTGCGAGAAAACTTATTTTTTCACTTATTTTTTTGAAATTCTCAGATTTTCAGCTTTCAAATGGTGCAAAAATCATAAAATTCGAACCATTATTACAAAAATAATGATTTGTCGAAAAATATGAAAAAATAATATACATACATTTTAGAAATCTTATAACTTTTTAAAAAATCGTTTGATTTTCCCAATCTTGGGTTTGTTTGAAAGGTATTTTTTGAAATTTTGAAATTTTCAGCTTTCAAATGATGCAAAAATCGTAGAAATAAAACAATTCATTGAAGAATTATGATCTGCCAAAAAATAGGTAAAAAATACATTTTTTATTAGTAGGATTATTTAGAACAGTCATATTTTCCAAGTGTATTTTCCAAGCAGCTAATTTTTTGAAAAACATAAATTTTGAGCATTCTAACGGTACCGAAATCATAAAAATCGGACTAGTATTAGAAAAAATATGATTTGTGGAAAAATAGATAAAAAAAAGTTTTTTTCGAAATTCCAATTTTTTGGAAATATTTCAGTTTTTGCAATCGTGGATTTATTTTCTAGATGCATTTTGAAAAAATTTAGATTTTTGGCTTTAAAATGGTTCCAAAATCATAAAAATCGGACAATTCGTCAAAAAATTATGATTTGTAGAAAATTGGTAAAAAAAATTTTTTTTTTGCAAAATTTCAAAAGGCCATAACTTTTCTAAAAATGGCTCGATTTTTACAAATTCGATCTTTTTTGAAAGCTAATTTTTCGAATTTCAAGATTCTGGGGACATAATGATTTTTTCTGTCGCCCAACATACCTCGATTCCCCGATGTATGCAACGGATCCGACGACGTATAAATCTTGTCAAACTCGTCAAGGAAAACAATGCCTTTCTGGCATTTCTCAATATCCCCTCTCGCCTCTGACAATAACTTCTGAATCACAGTATCCACATCATCCCCCACGTATCCCGCTTGTGTCAGTGTTGTACAATCACAAATCACAATTGGTACATCAAGAATTTCGGCCAATTTTTGAGAGATGAACGTTTTGCCGGTTCCCGACGCTCCTAATAATACCATATTCGATTTTTCAAGAAGAATTTCGTTTCGATTTTCCAATTGTTTCAAAATTTGTCGCTGCGATTTTTGATAATATTCTGATGGTTCTCTGGAATTTTAAAAATTAAATAAAACTTTTATATTTCAATTACTCTTCATCAAAAATCTCCACCGGCTTCTTCTTTTTCTTCATCTCTTTTGCCGCATTGACAACGTCTTGGAGTAACCATCTCTGAAAAAAATTAGTTTTTTTTCAGGAAAACTTGAAAAATATAAATGCCCCCTACTTCAGAAACAATTTGATTATTCCGAACTCGACGATAATGTTGATAAACTGCCACGGCTAGACCTTTTTTCGCCTCTTCTTGTCCGACAACGTATTTGTTTAAATGTGAGACGATTTCTCTGAAAAATTTTGAATAATCGAATAGTTTTTTTTTAATTCTGAGAATTTCCAAAATTCTGAAACGTTTTTTTAAATTCTGATAAATAAATTCAAAAACCATTTTTTATGAAAAAAATTGTTTGAATTCAGAAAATATCAAATAATTTCTAAAATTCAGAAAAATTTTGAATAAAATAAAAAATTCTGAAAATTTCAAAAATCTTAAATTTTTTTAAATTCTGCAAATTTTCTAAAAATCTGAAATTTTTTTTAATTTCTGAATTTTTTTTTTAAATACTAAAAATTTCGTACGAATTTTAAAATTCTGAAAACTTCAAAAAATTTCCCAAAAATCTGGAAAAAAGATTATAAAATACTAAAACTATTCGTACGAATTTTAAAATTATGAAAATTTCAAAAAATTCTAACCCAAATTCAATTTTTAAAACAAAAAAATGTTTGAGGTCAAAAAAATTAACGTGGCCTAGAAAACGACGTGTCCGCCATTCTAGGCCACCATTTTCCAAAAAAAATTAAGTTTTTTTTGTAACATAAAAAACCCTACTTTGGGTACAAAATCTCATCAGAATTGTTGTCTGAAAACCCAGTTGGTCGGAAATATGGAGCCAGCCCTTTTGGTGGTTCATGGGTTAGTGAAAACTGAAAATTTAAACTTTTTTTGATTTTTAAAAAAATTCCAACCGAGCTAGACTGATCCTTTTTGACCAGCTGCAATTTTTTCGAGTGAACAATTCTTCTACTTCCTTTTCCACTGAAAACTAGAAAATTTAAAAAAAAACACACAAAAAATATTACCGATTAATTTTCGCCACCGTATTATCAGTTGTACCAATGAATCGAATAATTTCAGCATAAGTTGAAGATTTTGCTGAAAATTTCGTTAAAATGAAGTTTTTTTAATTAGAAAGAAAACCGTTATTATTAAGGCCGATTGCAAAACGAAACATTTTTTCAGCAGCTTTTTTTTGTCGAGTAGAAAATTTCAATTCAGTTCTTGCTAGTTTGCGAAATATAATGAATGCGATAGAAATTTTGACGTTTTTTTAATGAAAAATAAATAAATAATTTTTTCACGTTTTTAGATTTTTTTTCAAAAAAAATCAATAATTTTCATAACTTTAAATATTACTATGTCAATTTTTTAAAAATCATTTGAAAAAATAAATTTTTTTTAAATTATTTGACACTTTTAGAATTTTATCGAATTTTTTTTCAATTTCAAAAATTATTTGAAATTTTAAACATTATTACAAAGTATCTGAAATTTTCAGAATCTTAAAATTCATTCGAAATTATTTTGAATTTTGAGAATTATTTGAAAATTATTGAAAATTTTTAGAATTTAAAGGAGGGTTTTACGGAGATTATGAATGCGCCTGGGATGAAAATAGGCTTCAGACTCATTCCAAATCTGTATTTAAAATTTTCTAAAACCACCTAGAAGCCGAGAAAACACGCCTCAAAACAATGGCCTAGAAAAAGGGCCACCGGCGAAAACTAGTCCGTAGGCATGAAAAGTCCAAAAAAACATAAAATTAAATTAAAATTAAGATGAAAAAACATTAAAAAGGACTACTATAAGCATTCTGCATAACTATTTATTAACGAAACACGAAAAAAGCTCATAGGAAAAAGTTCGGCCAGGTGGCCCTTTTTTTCTAGGCCATTGTTTTGAGGGGTGTTTTCTCGGCTTCTAGGTGGTTTTAGAACATTTTAAATACAGATTTGGAATGAGTCTGAAGCCTATTTTCTTCCCAGACGCATTCATAATCTCCGTAAAACCCTCCTTTAAAAAATTATTTGAAATTTTCAGAGTTTCAATTTTTTTTTAATTTTTAGATTTTAAAAATATTTTGAAATTTAAGAATTTTCTGGAATTTCTAAAATAAGAAAAAATAATTTTTAGGATTTTAAAAGTTGTTCGAAATAATTTTGAGAATTTTTAAAATGATTTGAAATTTTTTGATTTTAAAAATATTCGGAAATTTAAGAATTATCTGAAATTTCTAGAATTTTTAAATTAATAAAAAATTTTCTGAATATTCTAAAATTGAAAAAAAATTAATTTTTAGGATTTTAAATTTTTTTTGAAAATTTTAGGATTTTAAAAATTATTTAGGATTTTATGAATTATTCGAAATAATTTTTAGATATTTTAGAATAATTTGAAATTTTTTGTGAATTTTTGTAAATTAAAGAAAAGTTCTACGTAAATTTTCAGTTACAGAAAAATTACTTCAATTTTAAGTGAGAACCGTAATAGGATTACTGTAGTTTCAAAACATTTCCCAAATTCATGTGTTTTTATGATCTATTTGGCGAGACAAATCCATTGATTCTCATATCTTAAAAATTTGAAAATAATTAGAAAGTTAAAGAATTTTAAAAGCTGTTCTGAAAAAATCCTACAATATTTAAAATTTCTATTAATTTTTAACACACTGAAAATTCTGGACGTTTTTGCACGCGTTTTTTTAAAAGAAATTTTCCAAAAGTTAAAAAGTCTTCAAAAATTCATGTGCTCTTTGAAAATTATTTCACTGAAAGATTTCTTATGAATATTTTAACATGGTCGTTGAAAGACACCCCTCCCTCCCCTCCCTTCCAAGATTTGTGTCCATTTAGTTTTAGTCGCACTTTTCTCCGAGATTTCTTCCGTTTCAAAGTTTTCCCAGGCTTTTCATTATTTGAGTGTGTTTGTCTGGATTCTTTTTCCAATGAAAAAAAGTAATTTATTTTCATTAAAAAACGTTTTTTCTGTCTTCGAAAGTTGTGATATTCCCGTCTTTGAAAGTAACCTAGAATTCCCTTAAAATATCAAAAATCAAATTTTACGTATTTTTCTGGTTTTCAACTTAAAAATGAGTATTTCTTATAATTTTTTAAATTTCGAGTAATTTTAGAAAATATCCAATTATTTTAAAAATTCTAGAAATTTCAGATAATTATTAAAATTTTTAATAATTAAAAAATCCTAAAAATTTTAAACGATTTTAAAATTTCGACTTAATTTAAAAAACTCTGAAAATTTCAAATAATTTTTAAAATACTGAAATTTCTGAAATTTTCTAATTATTTTTAAAATTCTAAGAATTTCAAAAAATTGTTTAAGTTCTAGAAATTTCAGATAATTCTTAAATTTACAATAATTTAAAAAATCCGAAAAATGTTAAACAATTTTAAATTATTTTTAAAAGTCTGAAAATTTGGATAAATTTTTAAAATACTGAAATTTCAGAAAATTTGGATAAATTTTTAAAATACTGAAATTTCAGAAAATTTCAAATTATTTTTAAAATTCTAGAAATTTCAGAAATTTTTTTAAATTCTAGAAATTTCAGATAATTCTTAAAATTTTGTTTAATTTTCTGGAAATTTCTAATAATTTCCGAAATTCAAAAAATTTCAAAATGTTTGTTTATTTCTTAAAATTTCAAATAATTAAAAAACATTTTTAATTCTAAAAACTAGTTTTTCCAAGCTCCAAAAACTCCTCATTTATTATTTTTGTTTATGTTCGTTTCACCTGCCAAAACAATAAATATTTCAGTTCCCCCCAAAATCCCAATGACCTTTTGTTCCCCTTCACTTCCTCATTTCATTTTCCCACACCCCTCTCCATGATAAATCCCCCATAATTGTGCACCTATGCCCCCCCCCCCACCCTTTTCCAGTGTCGTTACTAAGGTTACTCACTAATTCAATGTTTGATGTTTTCCTACCATATTTTGTGCAAAAACCCCCCTATTTCAAACACCATTTTAATCCTCTTTTGTATACATAAAAATTCATGAATAAAACACATTTGTTGTATTCATCAAATCATGACATAAAAATCGAACAAACATTTATTATTATTTTTTGAATGAAAGGAGAAAAAAAAACACATCTATTATATTATTTGTCTCGTTGCCGCAAACATGTTTAGTGCATGTGGCTGAAATTGATTTACCATAATGGACCTATGCAGAAACTAAAATTGTTGCAAAAAATTGCAAACAAATGCAAAAAATTCAATGCAGAAACTTGCAAAAAATTGCAAGAAATGTCAGGAAATTGCAATTTTTGCAGCCGATTTACGGGAAAAATACGGTAATCGTTGCGAGACCATCAATGAAAATGGCTCTCGACCGTATTTTTGGACGCACACCTGTGAAATTTGTGAGGGTCTCGCAACGAAGAGTAAGAACCTTAACCTTAAACGAAGAGTAAGAACCAATTTTAGTTTCTGCATAGGTCCATAAGAATTTCGCTTTTTTTGAATTCTTATTTTTTAAGATTTTCAAAAAAATTGATTTTATGCGCCTTTAAATCTTTGAAAAAAAATTGGCGCGAAGCACAATTATTTGAATTTCATTACATGTTAGTGCTAAGTTTTTATAAATATTTTTCGTTTTTGACTATACTGTATGCACTTTTAAAAATGCAATAATGACCTCGTGTTCCCTCAAGTTTCGAAATTTAGGTCATGTGTCTTTAAAAATCCACAATTCAGTATTGTAAATGGATACATATATGTGTCTTTTTTTAAGGAGGTAGAAATTGAGAAAATGAGCTTCAAAACAATGACCTAGAAAATTGTTCCACGTGCGAAAACTAGTCCGCGGAATAATTGAGTAAAAAACCGAGAAAAGACCAGTCAAAAAAATTTTCAGAAAATAATTATAGCTTTAAAGACAGGGTGCCATTCCATTTTTCGAATTTTCAACAATTGGAGTTTTTAAATTAAGATATGTGCATTTAAATTATTGAAAAAAGATACTTGAATTTAAATTTTAATGAATAATTTTATGCGCCTTTAAAATTTCGAAATTAGCTGAACTTTCAAGTTACGGATACCTATAAATTTCAAATCTTAGGCTGTGTACCTTTAAAAACTTGAAAATGAGTCGAAAAGCCTTTAAAAGAAGTCATGTGCCTTTAAAATTTTGAAAAACGAACCCGTGTACCTTTAAATAACGGTCTGCGCCTTTAAAATCAAAAAAAATTGATGCACTTTTAATTATTTGAACTTTAAAGTTATGCGCCTTTAAATTTCGAAATTTAGGTCATGCGCCTTTAAAACTTAAAAATTTCATCATATGCTCCTTTAAATCTAGTTTTGCTCTTTTGAACCTTTGAAAATCTTAATTAAAACTTCTCAAAATGTTCACATGTGCCTATAAATTTTAAAAACCTGCGCCGCCCTTCCATGCAATTCCTTTTTTTTTAACCTTTTGGACTTTTAATCAATTTTTTCTTCCATAATCCGAAAAATTATCTATAATTCTCTTTTATTTCCAATTATTTCTAAAAAATTTCTTTTTTATTTTCTGTCGTAGATTTTCACATAAAAAGTGAAACATTTTTTTCCAACTAGAATTTGCTTATGTTCAAAGTACGAAAAATGTGGCCACTTTTTTTTTACAGAGCCACGAATTTTTTTTTTGGATTTTTTGACGTATTATCCATTTTTTAGTTGACAATTTCAACTGAAAAAAATTTCAAAAATTATTAATTGAAATTTCGAGTTTTCAAAAATTTGCGAAAATTCTGAAATTTGTTGATAAAAGTTGAAAATACATGTGAGGTCATAAATTTTTCTGGAATTTTATTATTTTAAAGAGGATCAGTGAAAAAATTCGAATTTTTTGAATTTCAAAAAAAATCTGAAATTTTTAAAAAATTTGAAAATTTGAAATTTTATTGTCAACTCAATAATTCTTGATCATTGTGTTCGGAAGGCTGCTCAACCTCACAGCCGCCCCGCACGCACGCGACGCGGCTACCTTCCACTCAACACTGAAATATTGGCGGGAAAATTTATTTTTCAAGTTTTCCAGTGTGTTGAGTGTCGGCAGCCGCGTCGCGTGCGTGCGGAGCGGCTTTGAGGTTGAGCAGTCTTCCGATCGCAATGATTAAGAATATTTGAGTTGACAACACAAAAAATACTGAAATTTATAGAAAAAAAATCTGAAAATTATCTAAGAGCCTCTAACATATTAAAAATTTTTAAATTTTCTTCGGATTCTTCTGGAGTCTTAGAGAATTTCAGAAAAATTTAAAATTTATAATATTTTAGGGGCTTTTAAATAATTTTCAGAACATTTTTCAGAAGTCCTTGAATTTTAGAAAATTTGCGTTTTTTTTAATAATACTTTTGGATTTTTATAGAATTTCAGAAAATTTTGGCAAAATTTTCAAAACCGTTATAAAATGTCAGCTTTTTTTTGGAAAATTTCGGATTTTTCAAAAAAACCAAAAAAAATCTCTTCCCCAAAATTTAAGCCCCATTTCATTTTGCGGCAAAAATTTCCAAAACCCCATCCATTTCTAAAATTCCAACAACACCTAATTAGTCGTCATCACATCCAGCTCATCCATTTCTCAAACCCCCCCCCCCCCCCACATTTAGTAGTATATACACATACATTTACATTCATTCCTTTTCCCCCTTTACCAAATAAGGGCATTTTCTTTTTACTGAAGAGCTCCGCGAGCAGCAACACAAACGAACAAAAATGCTCCAAGAAAAGTTTCTTTGACTTGAAATTTAATTAAGAGCTCCCTTCAGGGTGGTGAAATGAAATTTGGAACCATTTTGCTGTTCTTAAATTTTTCTGCTTAATTTTCCAAAATAAACCCCTATATTTGCTGGTCTGCTAGACTATAAAGTGTACCCAACCAACATTTGAGTTTTGTTTGTTTAAGTCAAATATTGACTGGTTTTGTTTTATTTTTTCGCTGTTTCTTTTTTCTCCCTCCCATTTTACAGCACCAAAAAAAAATGCCGTCATTTATAGTTTTGGAGCATTTGAAAAAATCACGAGTTTTGTGGGAGTTTTTGGGTACATAAACGAGTTTAGAAACTACGAAATAACAGTTTTTTTCAAAAATATTTTTTTCAGAAAAGAAATGTGAGTTTTTAGAAACATTCAAATATAAATCTGGTTAAAAGACACCCAACCATTAATATTCGGTTTTGAGACATTAAGAAATTGATAAAAATACGTCTATTTATTTCATTTAAAAAAATTACAGCCTTAAAGGCAGGGTGCCAGTTATATATTTCATTTTTCGAATTTTTAAAAAGTTAAAAACTGGACTTTTGAAATTAAGTTAAGCAACTTTAAATTTTTGAAAAAATACTTGAATTAATTTTATGCGTCTTTAAAATTTCGAAATTAGCTGCGTGTCTCAAATGATGCTGAATACCTATAAATTTCAAATCTTAGGTTATGTGCCTTTAAAAATTCAAAAATGAGTCCAGAAGCCTTTAAACGAAGCCTTGCGTTTAAAAAATATCAAATATGAATCCATGAACATTTAAAATCCAAAAAAAAGAAATTATATGCATTTTTAATTATTTGCACTTTAAAATTTCTTGCTGTGTGCCTTTAAATCTCAAAATCTAGGTCGTGCGCCTTTAAAAGTCAAAAAATGTTTGCTATGTGCCTTTAAATTTCGAAATCTAGGTCATGCTCCTTTAAATATTAAAAAATTGCTTGATGTTTGCCTTTAAGTTTCTAAATCTAGGTCATGCGCCTTTAAAAATTAAAAATTGCTTGTTATGTGCCTTTAAATTTCGAAATCTAGTGCATGCGCCTTTAAAAATTAAGATAGCTTGATGTGTGCCTTTAAATTTCTAAAATTAGGTCATGCGCCTTTAAAATTTAAAAATTGATTGGTATGTGCCTTTAAATCTCAAAAATGAGCCGAGAAACCGTTAAAAGAAGACATGTGCCTTTAAAATTTGAAAAAACGAACCCGTGCACCTTTAAATAACGGTCTGTGCCTTTAATCCAAAAAAATTGAATCATGTTTTTTTTAATTTCAAAACTGAATTTATGCACTTTTAATTATTTGAACTTTAAAGTTATGTGCCTCTAAACTTCGAAATTTAGATCATGCGCCTTTAAAAATTAAAAATAGTTTGTTATGTGCCTTTAAATTTCGAAATCTAGTTCATGCGCCTTTAAAGACAATGTGTCAGTTAATCTAAAAGTTGCAAGTTTTGTTTTCCCGAAAATCGAACCCCTCTCTCCAAAAAAAAAAGGACGAGAACCAAAATGAAACAAATAATCCCATAAAAAGTACGTTGTTATCATCAATTCGGAAGAGAGATGAGAACAAACAAAAACTTTATTGTTACTTATATTATTACAACACCAACAAAAGATAAAAAATTGATGATTGGGGTCTTCTCGACGTCCCTCCCCCCTCCCTCCCTTCTGATCTCTATTGGATATCTGCCAGAACCTATAAATCATGCTGGTCATTTGAGAAAACATTTTTTTTACAGATTTTTCTCTTGCAATTAGGATCATATGTATTTACTTAGCTCAATGATTTTTTAATTTCATTTTTTTAATAGATAAATAAGAACCGCGTCACTTTCTACCGTATACCATGGGAAATTGAATATTGATCCCTTTTTCGGTTTGCCCTCGGAATTCTCACGTTTGAAACAAACTCTTGATATATAATCATATTGCATTTTATCAGCAGTTTTCTTTGATCGGTCGACTTTTTTTTCTCCCCTTTCATTTTCTCTGTTGTGTTGAGTGTTGTCGGACGACAATGGCGGCATTTTTCGCTTTTTTTACTTGTTGATAAAGTTTGAAATGAGGAAAATTGAGGGCAAAAAAATGTTATTTGTTGTTTTAGGGGAGCTATAACTTTTTTAGAATTTTCAGTATTAGCTTATTTTTGCCAACTTGTTGTAGACAATTTCAAGGGCTACAATGTGATATAAAACACTTCTAGAAAAATATTTTGTTTTGAAAAAATATATCCAAAAAACACCACCTTACACACAGGTTGAGGTACAAAACAATCATATTTTAAAGCCGCATAATTTTTTTCAACGACAACCTGCTAATTTCTTTTTACTTCTGTTTTGTAGAGAATTTTAAGGGCTAGAAAATAATATAAAACACTTTTGCAAAAACGTTTGGGGTCTTAAAAATATAGGCCAAAAACCGCATCTGATTCGCAGTTTTCCTCACTATAAAATGTTCGTATTTTAAAGGCACATAACTTCCTTCAACGACAACCTGCAAATTTCATTTTACTAGTGTTTTAGAGAGAATTTCAAGGGCTACAATTTAATATAAATTACTTTTTCAATAATATTTGGGCTCCCAAAAATATAAGCCAAAAACCGAACCAACCTAATTCACTTTTTAACTCACTAAAAAATTCTCGTATTTTAAAGGCACCATAAATATGTTCCAAAACTCTTGTTTTTGTCATAATTTTGTAGGAAATTTCAAAAGCTTTCAAAATATATCAAAAACTGTTGAAAGAAGTCATATTTCACAAAAAAGATACGCTAAACACTTCACAGCTTATCCGAACTTGTTCGATCTTTAAAGGCGCACAACTTTTTTTGATTCATTTTTTTTTCAAAAAATCTAAATTTTGAGAATTTAACAGTTTTCTAGACAATTTCAAGATTTTTTATTTAATTTTAAAACATTTTGTTGAAAAATGTTTGTTTGTGCAAAAATGCTCGAAAAACGCTTAACTTTAAGAGCGCAAATTTTTTAATGTTTATAACTTTTTTCAACCATCTTCAAAAATTTTGGTTTTACTATCATTTTGTAGAAAATTTTAATGAGCTTTATTTTAATCTAAAATAAAGTTCTTAAAATTTTTAAGGTTTCCTTGAAATATTCCCCCCGAAAAACACCTCCCTAAACTCCCATCTTTTGCGTCTAGTCATCCTTCAAAGACCCCCTAACTTCTCTCAACAATCACCAAAAATCGTCTATTTACCATCATTCTGTAGACATTTTCTCGAACTTTGATACCATACCATTTAATAATCCTATACCAAAAGTTATGCAATAAAATTGCCCCCTCAAAACCACCTCTCAAATTGACATAAGGGGGTGCATAGAACATTTCTCGTTTCTCAAAAACGGATGATGATTGTTTAAACAACCTGATTTTTCGGGGGGGGGGGGGGGCGTATTTTGAGGTTTTGCCACTTGAAACATTTGTTGAAATTTGTTTGTAGCCCCGGAGGGGGGGTCTAGCAGATTTCAGATCTATGAGCATTCTTTGATTCTAAAAAAATTATGCATTTTGAGGCGGCACCAGTCCGCGCTTAAGTCACGCTCAATTGTAGTTTTCAAGTTTTTGTAAACATTTGGGAGCTTTAATTGAAAAAGCACCATGTTGGCTTTTTCAATAAAAATTCCCTATTTTCAAGCTATTTGATAATTTTCAGCTAATTTTTCAAAAATTTCCTAACAAAGCCAATTTTTCTCACCCATTCCCTCTTTGAAATGTCATTTTCTTTCCTTTTTCCAGACCTATTACAATCTCTCGTTTTTTTTTTCAAGAGAGACATTTTCTTTTCAACCTCCCCTCCCATTTTGGTCTATTCGGTTCAAACTGTCATTCTGAACCCCCCCCCCCCCCCTTAGAATCACTAAAAACACACTTGTTTCTCGTTTTCGGGTTTTGATTTCTCATCTTCGTGGTTTAAATGACACATTTTCCGATTTCTCTCTCGTTTTCTTCTAATTCCCCAATTTCTTCTGTCGAATAATTTGTAACAGTTGTCTCCTCTTGTTCCGTGTTTTCGTGGGCACCCCCCAAATTTCTTCGATTTACATTTTTTTTCATTTTCACTGATTTTCAGAGGAATGGAATCCACTTCGACTACCGTACCACCGGAAAGTGAATGCTTGAAGAAGGAGGAGAAGAGGTTTATTTCAGGGTTTTTACTTTAAAAAATACTTTGAAAACAAAAGTGTGCTAAACTATAGGCATGCGGAAATGAGTAGCATCGTACCCGTAGTTTTTTTGAGCATGAGCCTTGAGTTTGTAAGATCATAACTTTACTTTAACTAGCTCTTATTTATTGATTTCTATAATTTTGGAAAGAGGAATTCAAGGCAAATTCAATGGTATATAAATTAATAAATAAAGCTGGAGACAAACTATTGAAAACGCTTGTTAACTGTAATCAATTTGAAATGAAGAGATTCTCATTTTTAGAAACTTATAAGTTTTAAAATTTTTTAATTCATAAAGGATTAGATTAGTCATAATCTCCTCTTTAAAAATAATTGAAATTTGACAAAAAAATGTACGAAGTTATGGTTTGTACGAAGTTATGGTCTCGCAAAGACAGCAAAGTCAGCGCACCTTTGGAATGCACAAATTTGAAAATTTGTAAAATTTTCATAATCTTTCCATTAAATAAAACGTTTTCAAGCTTCATTCCTTCAGTCCTCTTTAAAAAAACTTTAAAATTCCAGATTCAAATCCCCTGACCCGGCACCAACTCTTGATGAAGATTTGGATATTGCCACGTTGCCTTCCATGCTTGAAGATGATCCGAATGGGAATGTGGCAGAGTGTGACTTAGGATTTCAAGCTCCGAGATGGGGGCCACAACATGCTGGCGCCAAGAAATTGGCTTCCATGTATAGTAAAGGTTGGTATTTTTCATTAATCTCTATTTTTGAAAATTCCTCGCAGCGCTGATTTTATGTATGCACTTTCGAACATTTTCACCAGTGGTAACTTACAGTGGCGGTAACATTTTTGCTTTTCATGCGAATCGTCAGGGGTTCGATTCCTCTAGGTGGAAAATCTTTTGCATTTCCTTTTTTTTCCACGTATTTTGTTAGATAAACCTGAAAATATCCACTTTAATCTCTTATAAAACCCTTTGACATTTTTGGGTACGTTCAAGGTTTTAAAAAATAGTTCCAAAATTGGAATTTTAATTAAAAATAGAAAAAAACCATTTTTCACCAAATTCGTGGGAAATCAATTTAAAAATGTATATTTTTTAATTATAAAATTTCGCAAAAAAAGTGGGTGGTTTTGAAATCGTAACTTTTCCTAAATATTTGATCTCTTGGGGACAAAAAAGCAACTAAAATGCTAATTTTTTTTAATTTCAGAAAAACGCCTCCAAGAATTCATATCATCTTTCACTGCCGTTCTCCTATTCATCGCCGTTTTTGTGAACTTAATATTGAGCTGGGAAAAATCGATTTGGAGTGAGTTTTTTAAAAAATTAATTTGATGGTACAATGCCTTTAATGAGAATTTTCTCTCAATTGAACTTTTTAATGAAAATTTGAAAAAAAGAGAAACACTTTTTTTTTTCAGAATCCGTTGTATTCTCCGCGATCCTTGGTGTAACAACTGCCGATTTCTTGTCAGGATTGGTGCATTGGGGCGCGGATACGTTCGGAAGTGTTGAGACATGGTTCGGACGATCTTTTATTCGACCATTTCGGGAGCATCACGTTGATCCGACAGCAATTACTAGACATGATTTTATTGAGGTATTTTATTTTTGATAAGATGAGGAGGGGGGGGGGGGGAGGTTCTGACATACGATACTACGGTAGTACGCTAGACCAGGGTTAAGAATATCTTTAGGATTTGAGAATTTAAAAAGTTCAGAAATGAAGAAGATTTCAGAAATGAAGTGTACTTCTAATGTACTCCCGTATACAAGTAAACTAGAACATACTTTAGCAAAACTTTTGCGGGAACACGAATTTTTCTATAAGCTTGGGATATCTGAGAAATCTATAATATTGTACTTAGGCCATAATTTGCCAGATCCTTAAAGTCCGTGAAAAAAAAATAATTCTCAAAAAATCAAAAATATTTGCAGGTAAATGGTGACAATTTCCTGCTCTGCATCATCCCATTACTCATGATTCTCTACCAACAAATCACGTACACAACACCTGAATTGACGCAATGGGCATCTTTACACTGGTTCACCCTGCTTTTGGGTATTTACGTCGCGTTGACAAATCAGATTCACAAATGGTCGCATACTTATTTCGGACTTTCGAAATGGGTGGTTTTTCTGCAAAAGGCTCATATTATTTTGCCGAGAAGTCATCATAAGGTTGGTCTATTCTTCGATTTGATATTCTTAAAATTGCATTATTTCAGATTCATCACATTTCTCCACATGCTTGTTATTATTGTATTACTACCGGATGGTTGAATTATCCATTGGAATGCATTGGTGAGTAATTTTCTTAAAATTTTAAAAATTCTGAAGAACGTGACCTTATCTACGGCATATGTGCAATTGTTACTGTTGCACCCACAGCTTTGTGGTTAGCAACTCTGGCTTTTGTTCAGAAGGTCAAGGGTTCGATTCCGCTTGCCTAATTTTTTTTGTTTTTCTCGAAAAAAATCCCAATTTTCAGGATTCTGGAGAAAAATGGAATGGGTTGTTACAAAATGCACCGGAATGCAACCAAGAGAAGATGACTTGAAATGGGCAACCAAACTAAACTAATTCTTCAACATCCTATTATTTTAATTGACAATTGATCTCTATTTTTTCTAACTTTAAACTCATATTGATGTTTTTTTCTTTTCTTTTTGTTTCTTAAAAATTTTGTAACGTTTTTTTGGTACAATGTCTTGTGATATATTAATAAATTTTTATTAAAGAGAACCTTGGAATGTTTTTTAAAAAAAATACTGAAGTGTGTGTTTGTTGGAAAGACAAATTAAATTAATTTTGTGTATAGACTGTATCAATAGCCGGTGGTTTTGTACTCTTATCCTGGAACAGAGTTTTCAGTTGGGAGACGCTCCAATTAATCTCCAATGTATCCATTCCAACGCAGGCCGGGTCGAAGCGTCGGGGGGTTTTGACAGAAGAAGGGCGGTGGGAAGAGACCTCCTTGAAGCCGTTGTTTCCACGTTGGGACGAGGATCTTTGAAGGTCTGGACGTCTTTTCTCTTCATTCTCACTCCTTCTTGGCATAATTGGACTATTTGTCAGGCTTCTCGCCGCTTCTGCCCTGATCCTTTGACCCGTCCATGGCTCCGGTGGAATGTAGTTTGTGGTTTGAACCTTTGGTTTTGCCAAATCTGATAATGAGTTCTGCCGAAGTGCGTTTAGTCGATCGTTGATTGTTTTTAGATTTGGTTCTTGAGAAAATGGAGCAACCTGGAATAAGAAATAATAAAGATATTTTTATTCGAAGTTACTTAAAGATAAGGATTCACTAATTTTTATCTTAATCATATTTCAACAGTTGAATATTTTCTATTATTAATTTTTAAAAAAAAGTTTACATAAAGTGTTTAAAAAATCTTAAATTTTTCGAAAACAATTTTTTTCATTTTTAAATACCACTTTGAAGTATGAAATCTGAATATTCAGCATCTGAGCTTAATTTCGGTATAATTATCACGAAAATCTGAAAATTTCTTGACTTTTTCTAATTTTTTCGTTTTTTTTAACGAATAGAACCTCTGAAATAAAAGTCGAGAACCTCTTTTTTATATTTTTCAAAATAAAATCATTTTTATAATCGAAAACTTCAAGAAGTGTCAAAATTGATAGATTTGCATTAGAGCGCACTTACAACATAGCATTTGAACCGCTAAAACTTTTATTTAAAAAAGCCTTTGAATTATACTTTTTTTATAATTCAAACGTGTGTTTTTTCTTGAAGAAATGTGAACTTTTTCTGTTTAAAAAAATGACTTTTTTTCTCAAAAAATTACCTGAACTGTAGGTTTTGTATATTGTTCTTCACTCCTAACAGGTTTGTAATCATTTATATTATCTCTTTGATAGTAAATCCTTGGTGTTGGATCAGCAGGAACAGAAGAAGTCGTTCCACCTCGGAAACCCTGAAAACAAAAAGTGTGTCTGGTTTTAATGCACACACCCCTTCCTGTCTTCACTAGCACTCGCTCTCAGTCTCCCCTCGCACATACTTATAACCCACAACTAGTAGCCCTCTTTAACATGTCATTCTGGCCGAGTGGTCTAAGGCGCTGCGTTCAGGTCGCAGTCCTCTCCGGAGGGCGCAGGTTCGAACCCTGCGGATGACAAACTTTTTATTTTTTTTCTGTTTTTTAACTTAAAGTTGCGTTTTGACAAAAATCAAAAGTTCCAATTTTTCTGAAACATTATGCGCCTTTAAAAATACCGTAACCTTTAATCGCAAAAATAGCAATAAATTTCGTTATTTTTTCATTTTTTAAAAGTTGCGTGTTTCCATTAGAATAATGGTCAATTAAATTGAGGAACCGGTCAAAAGTTATTGGGGCGCACTTGTAACACAGTAGTTTGATAACCCCTAAACATTACCTCAGACAAAATAGCGGAAGTTGACTTGAACTCCGGAAACCGACAATCGCTGACAGAGATGCATGGCAGTCCGCAATCGGAAGTTTGTGTAGCTTCTTCTCGTGATTCTTTTCGCGGAAGAGGTGCGGATTTCGGAGGTGTTGGTGTCGGAGCAGCGTCGCTCGGCTCCCGACTATGAATATATTGTTGGTGTTGTTCGGCCGAGTTCTTTCGCGCCACTTCTTCCAGCGATGTTTTTCGTTGAAATTTGAACGCTTCAAAGTCGAGCTTGGTGGTTCCTTCTTTCGTTCTGGAATTTTTTTAAATTTTCAGTTAAACTTAAGAAAAAATCTTTTTTTTTCGATAAAAAAATCCAATTATAGCCTAATTTTTTACGAAAAAGTTGCAAATAATTAAAATAAACTAGACGCATTGCGTTCTCGCGTAGCATCGTTGTTTCTATTTTCAAAAATACTTCAAATTACTCGTAGTCGCGTAGTATCGTACTAATTATTCTCACCTATGTTGTGCTTCAGTCCTTTGGAAATGTATCCTCTTCAAACACGGCGACCTTGGCGTCTCCTTGCTTCCTGAAGATTTCGACGCATCTACATCATCCGTCGAAGTCCTCAAAGTTTCGGAAACAAAAGAAGTCCTCGAAAAAGTGACACGTGATTGACGATGATGATACAAGTCATCATCGTCATCTTCTTCCTCATCGGATGACGAGAAAATCAATCGTTCATCATTTAATTGTGGTTCACTTAGTTCTGAGATCGTTTCCAAGTGTGTTGATGGTTGTCGCGGTTCGTCTGGGAGGTCTGATTCGGCGAGTGATGACTGGGAGGTGGCATCGTCGGCTTCGTTGAGTTCTTCGATGATTGGAGTACGTTGGGATGAACCGTCGTCGGAATGGGAGGAGCTGGGCACTGGGCTACATACGATGTTCGAGTTGTGGTCCATCTGTAAAATTTGGATTAAGTGACACTCTACCTTTACGTAACGACTTGAGTAATTGAAGAGCTTCTTATAGAAATTACTATAAATCTAGTCGCACCAAACACCAAAAAATAGTGGAACACTGTCTTTAATGAGTTCATAAACTCAAATTTCACATTTTTAGGTAGAAATAATCCAATTTTCGACAAAATTTTGATTTTTGAAAAAGTGGCACCTTGTCTTTAAGGTTGGGAATTTTTTTTCATACTTACAATTATCAATTTTATTTACAAAACTTGGATTTCAAAAAGGTGGTACCATGTCTTTAAGGTTCCAAAAATTTCCAAATATAGATATTTTCAAGTGTGCTTATCAGTTACCTTATATAAATTTGACAATTACAATTATATTTTTTATGAAGTGGCACCCTGTCTTTAAGGGTTGAAAGTGTTAAAAAAAACCAAATTTCATCGCATCGGTGCTACTGATCACTAAAATTATAACAAATGCCATTTGGATCTTAGATAAATATGTGACCCTCTATCTTTAACAATAAATACCAACCTGAGGATGCGTCATAATAGCGAAAACATTATCCGTTGAGAATCCAGGTACAACTTCTGCCGCATTCGTAATCAAGAACTCCACCAGTGGTGGGATCTTCTTTCCACCTTCCATCGGATCAGGACTTTCTAGAAAACTTGGCGCCAAACAAACGCTTAATGAAGAGGCCGTCATTTTAGAGCTAGTGGAATTTGAAATTTTGTTCAAAAGTTTTAAAACATTCGCGAGAAGGATTGAATGAGATGTTGGAAGATGTGAGAGAAGACTTCGGGATGAATGGATCTGAATTATTATTTTTTTAATTAAGACCTCACACGAAGATGGCTACCTTTTTCTCCAAATCCGGCTCATCTGCCACCTCTCTCATCCATAGTTCATAATTCCCTGATAGCAGAATTTTGCCAGGTATACTTCTCAAATATTCCTTCAAAATTGAGGCGAGAACATGGGTATTGTACTTGTGAAAGTCGGGAACCACACCCTTATCCAATTCACATTTCAATTCTTTGAATGTACTTTGCTTTGGGGATTTTCGAAAAATCCCTTCAGCATCGTAGCCATTCATACGTAAATGGTCGACAATTGTCATGATCGGTTGTGGCGGAGTTGGGCCATTTAGGTCTTTTCCGAAGATTTGTCGTCCATCGGTACGTTGGAGCACTTTTTTTCTGGAAAAAAATTTGGGTGATTTTCAATTAGCTCGTAAATTTGAGGATGTTGGCTGATTTGAGCAAATTATATCTTGTTCGATAGAGAAAATTAAGGGCTTTAATTTGATACTAAATATTATATATGAACCCTTAGAAAAAAAGGTTTGCAAGACAATTTTGATAACAGCGTCAAAAATTCATTAACAAATTCTTCTTGATTAGCAAAATTTGGACTGCGCCAACTTTTGAACCATATGTCCCATTCAAATGTAAAATAGCTCAATAAATAGGTAAAAATCTAAGATTTCGACTGATTTTAAAGACAATATGTCTATCTCAATGAACCAGGCGTTTAGAGGCAAAAATGTAAAGATATCTAAAAATGTAAAGATGTCTCAAAATGAGCAAGTCTCCCCTCCTTTGTCGGTCTCCATTTCTTTGCCAATCACTCCAATATTCATAAAACATATTTCATTCGATAAAGAAAGTCCAGGGCTTTGATTTGATACCAAAAACTCTAGAATTGTCTCAAAAACTGAGCATTTGTGAAAAAATTTGGTGACAGAATGCAAGTGCGCCCCATTGAACCGCGCACAAAACCCGAGGATGTTATTATTTTTTCCTCAAATTGGTGTAGAAAATTTGGTATGCTTGAATTTCTCATATATGAGAAATAGAAAATTTCTTTAAAAACACCATTTTATATTGAAAAATGAAATTTATCAAAATAAAATAGGTACAGTTTTTGGCGTCCGGTAACGTTTTAAATATTAGCCTATCGTCTATAAAACGTGGTTCATTCGTTAGATAATGTCTAGAGCTTTTATTTGATACCAAACATGGTATGTTTTTCTAGAAGATTCAGGGATTTTGTGAGCAAAAACGTGAGCACATGGTGGATGAGTGAAAGCGCGCTCTATTGAACTATTGAACCGCGTGCGAAAAATGTGGGATTTTTGAAATCCCGTAATCTTTTTTTTTCAGAAATTACTTTGAAATTAAGGTTAATCGCATAAATTTTCGAAACGATGCCCAAAAAAGAAAGAAGACCCACTTGATACTATTGACAATTTGTCGCGGCGACGGTCCTCCGGACGCGGATTTGATCGTCGAGAGGATTAGTCGACAATTGGCAATTGGGCACGTATCGAGCGATTGTTTTTGACTTTCCGATAAGCGGATTCCGCCTCCCTTCTGTCCTCCGCCTCTCTCCAATTCTGACATTATGCAGACGTAAACGTTTTCGGGTCCTTGAAGTGATCGTGTCGAATTGTCGCCTGCGGAAAAAAATATATAATTGTAGTAGAAAAGGTGAATTGGGTATTATCTTCGAATTTGTCACTTGTGTTTTGAAACTTTAAAAAAATGAAAGTTTTTTCATCATCAATTTTTTAGAGACTTGATGAATTTTAATGAATTTTATATTTTTTTGAAAGAAAAAATCACAAGCTTTCGTTTGGTGCAATCAAAAACTGAAAAATATGAGTTTACGGTCTCGACACGAAAAAAATCTATATAATTAGAACTCCTCAAAAAAAAATTACTTTCAATATATTTAGAAAACCAAAAAATTCAAATAGACCCCCTAAAAGCCCGAAAATCGGTATCTTAAAGACAGTGCGCCACTTATTTTTTTTTTAATTCATTTTTCTTTGAAATTTATTAAGTTCACATTTTCAGAATTTTAGAAATTTTAGAATTATTGGAAATTTTGAGAATATTAAAAATTAAATTGAAATTTTTGAAAAAAATTTTTAGAATTTCAGAATTTCGGAAATTATTTGAGTTTTTCAGAAATTTTTTTTTGAATTTTTAGAATTATTCGAAATTCTTAGAATTACGGAGATTATTGGAAATTTTGAGAATTTCCAGAATTTTAAGTTTCAGATTTAAATTTAAATTTAAATTTTCAGATTTTAATATTTTTTAGAATTTTCTGAATCTAACCTTTTTTTTTAGAAATTTTCAGAATCTTAAAAATTTTTTTAGAAATTTTCAGAATTTTGGAAATTTTAAAATTTGAATGAAATTTTTAGAATTTTAAAAGAGGACTGTACGCAGGCCATAGTTGCTAAATCTGAAACTCAATTTTATATACTGATATAATAGTGAATAAATTGAAAAACTCGTTTTTGGGACCAAAGTTCGATTCCGGGTGCCCTTTATAATTTTAAAAATTATTATATTTTTTTATAATTTTAAAAATAATTTGAAATTTTCAGAATTTTGGAATTTATTTCAAAATTTTCAGAATTTAAAATTCAACATTCGAAATTTTCAAATGTTAATATTTCAGTATTTTGCACCATCTCAGAAACAAATCATCACTTATTATACAATCCGTAAACAATATGATAACATGATATCAATTGCGCCCCCTTACCAACAGCCAATGTCAATTGATATGAAGTGTGCGGAAGTCCCAAATCAGCGGCCGTATCAACAACAATCTCTCCCGACTTTTTGCCATTCTCCACTCTCCTCCGAATCGTCTGTTTCCTGCCACGAACGTTTATATCCATCGAGATTGTTGTGAACAATGGACGAACGCATTGTTGTACACAACATGTTAGAATATCGAACCATTCGGATTTTTCGTCCGCGTTTCTGGAATCGATTAATAGGGGATTGGAATCTTGAAAAATTCGTTACCTAAAATGAACTAAATAATTGGTGAACGGCCAACCGATGAGAAATGAGTCTGAAGTGTTGGACGAAGCGATCCAGACTTTTTCGAGACGCAGTTTTTCCTTGAGTTTGAAAGAGTACGCACCTCTGAAATTTAAAAAGGATAATAAAATTGTGTATAAACCCGGTGAATTTTTTAAAAATTGTGAATATTTGCGTCAAATAGAATGCGTTTCCGAGAAATTCTGCATTTTTGCGTAAAACCAAATGCATTCCTAAAGGAGGACTTCAAAGAGACAAGAAATGTACTTTTAGTGAAAATACACTTTATTCTCATTCGAAATCTATTTTTAAAATTTTCTAAAACCACCTAGAAGCCGAGAAAACGAGCTTCAAAACAATGACCTAGAAAAAGTCTCAACCTGGCCGAACTTTTTCCCATGAGCATTTTCTCTGGTGCAATGACGGATATAAATGGAAAATACTTAAATTAATTCAATTTAAATTAGGTATTTAAATTTTTTTTTGAATTCCTCTCGTAATAAGGCCGCGGACTAGATTTCGCAACTTTTTCTATGCCCCTTATTTGAAGCTCATTTTCTCGGCTTCTAGTTGATTTTAAAAAATTTTAAAAACAGATTTGGAATGGGTATTTTCTCTATTTTCATCGCAATTGTATTCTTTACATATGCTTAAAAAATTCTGCTTTTTTCGACAACTAATAAGCATGTTAGAGAAATTCTGCATTTTTGCGTAAAATCCGTTGCATTCTCAAAATATTGTGCATTTTTCCTTTAAACTTCTGAAAGAACACAATTTTGAACTCAATGTATAAAATTGATATATTAATACAAATTGTTTCTTTGGTGACGTTATAAAAAAAAGTTTTCCCTGAAAACCATTATATATTTATACACAATACCTAAATGCATCGTAAATCGTAATAGTTTTCTTTTCAAAGGCATTGTGCGTAAGTAGCATTCAGGAAATATGGTCTAGGTTATGTAATAGTGGAAAAATATGGGAGAAAACGAAATTTTCACAATTTAAAGGAACATTGGCAACTAATATTCGAATTTTCAGAAATTTAAAGGCAGATTTTTTTTGAAAAAATTAATTTCGAGATTTTGAATTACTGTAAAATTAAAGGTACATATCAAACAAAGACCTACAGAATTTAAAGGGACAGGACGATTTTTTTTTGAAAAATTAAAATTTGAAAAAAAACCAAAATCCTAATTTTTTAGAAGATCATTCATCTCAAAGTACAGTAGCATGAGATTACTGTAGGAAAATAAAAAAAAATCTGGATTACGGTAGTTACTTATGGATTACGATACATAATTATGGATTACTGTAGCTATCCGTTACTGTAACCAATTTTTTTTTTCGAGTTTTAAAAAAAAAAATACTAAAACCCACTTCTGTTTGGAAATAATCAGCGTCTCGTGATATAGGAAAAAATATCGATGATGTGACAAAAGTGTCGAAAGCGACGTCAATTGTACGGACCCCTCTTTTATCGGCTTCTTTCCACTAGTTGAAAATGAATCCTGAAATAATTTGTGCATTTTCTCGTAAGGGATCATTGCAGACAACAAAAAAACGTACCTCAACATTAAGACTCGTCGACGATGAATTACTGCTTATCATAATTGTGGCATTAGAAGAATAAAGGGATTTTTTCTGGAAAAAATGAATAATTTGAGAAAAATGGGTCCCATCGCGAAAACTTGGGGATACTGTAGCAAGTGTTTAACTTTGTTGTTTAAAAAAAAAGGGATGAAAGGTTTGTAAAACGTAACATAAAGTTTCAATAAAATCGGAGGGAGGTAGAAAGAGACATTGTAGAAGTCAAAAGTGAGATTCGGGCGGATTGTTGCGCAATGAAAGTGAAATTACCCCCCTCTCTTTAAGGAAATGATGGGCGGCCCTGAATTGAGGAGGAATACATGAAGAATAAGAAGAACGTTTAATTTTAGGAAGAGAGATATGAATATATATATATTATTTCGGGAATATCCTATATTGGATTTGTTTGTTGTTATTGACCAAAATTATTGGGACATTTTATTGATAAGAGAAGAGAGATTTGGAATTGAAAGCTGCAATTTCTAAAAACTGGATTTGGAAATTATGAAGGCGAATTATTATTGGATTTGTTATTAGGGTAAAGATTGGCGGGAGAACGGAATTGGAACGGTTGATTGAATTTGACGCGGGAATTGATGGAAACTGATGGAATAGGCATGGATTTAAGTTTGATTAAAAAATGAATGGGGACCTTAAAGGCAGGGTCACACCTGGAGCGCATGCTTTCAAAGGTTTTTAGTTTTAAATGGACATAATGTTAAACTTAAAGGGACATAATGTTTTGAGGTCAAATTTTTGGAAATCAGAGCACAAAACATTCAAAATTTAAATTTTTAGAATTTAAAGGCGCATAACATTAAAATTTTGAATTTTCAAATTTTAAAGGCACATAGCCATCAAAATTAAATTTTTAAATTTTAAAGGCACATAACCATCAAAATGGGATTTTTAGAATTTAAAGACACGTAACCATCAAAATTGAAGGTTCAGAATTTAAAGGCGCATAATATAACATATTTTATTTTTTATATATTTAAAGGCACATAGCCTGCAAAATTTAATGAACGTAACTTTAACATTTTAAAGACGCATAACTATCAAAATGGAATGTTCAGAATTTAAAGGCGCATGATCATCAAATTTAAGTTTTCAGAGTTTCAAAGTACAATTCCATATGAATTAAAATAAATTAGTAAATTTAAAGGGCATAACATAAAATATTTAATTTTTTAACTATATTTAAAGGCACATAACCTTCAAAATTGAATTTTCAAATTTTAAAGGCACATAAGTTTCCACAATTAATTTTCAGAATTTAAAGGCGCATGATACTCAAATTTGAGTTTAGAGAATTTAAAGACACAATACCTACAAAAATGAAATTTGTAGATTTAAAGGCGCATGCTCTTCAAATTTGAAATTTCATAGTTTAAAGGCGCAAAACCTTCGGAGGAGTACTTTCATAATTTAAAGGCACATGATCTACAAATTTAAATTTTCAAAATTCAAAAGAAAAGGAACTATTAATTATGGAATGGCAAGGCACACATTTCCAGAATCTAAATGCGAAAAATCAAGAAAATTCCGAAAATGAAAAAAAGTGGTTTAACACATATAATAACATTTATATAAGTGTCGAAAAGTCATCAACAAAAGTCATGACCCTCAACAGTGACGCGAGAATTTGTGGAAGAAAAAAAAACGCGCCCCATAATAATGGGGCGCAGAAAAGAAACAGTATGCAAATTGTGATGCAAACATGTATATATGAGAAGGGGGGCAAATATCATAAAAATGTTTGAACGGCGAGGTCGGGATGTGATGGAAATGAGATGAATTGCAGTTTATGGTGGGTGGAAACTAAATATTGGGACAACATGCATTAAAAAAAGACTTCTGGGGAGAAGTCAAGGTTGTAAAAATGGGGGGTTTGGATGTGAGTCGATTAAAGATAGACTGACAGTTTTTTTTTACTCAAAAACCGTATGCGTTTAATTGTAATAATCTACTTAAAAACGTTAAATTTCAATTTTTCCCGAAGAATTGAAAAAATCAACTTATTTTAAAAATTTATAAAGATAAAATAATGTGTTAGATTTTACTATTTTTAATTTTGAAAACATTTTTTATATTTTTAACATTTTTTCAAATTTTAAAATTAAAAAAAAATTATTTTTAATATTTTTAAATTTCAGAAAATTCATTTTATGTTTCAAAAACTCAAATCATTGAAATTTTCATTGATTTTATTCAAAAAAACATGTTTTTCAGTACTAACTCACGAAAAATTGCGTACTTGGTGCATACACAGTTACGACAATTTGCGTACTTTTAAATTAAACATTTTCCGGTGAGAGTCTTGGTAAAACGTGTTTTTTATCAATTTTCTGATTAAAATTTTAAAAACTTGGCAAGGCAAAAAATATAAGAAAAAGTTGGTGCAGACACAGGTACGACAATTTGCGTACTTTTCCATTTAAAAATGTTTCGGTGAAAAATTTGGTGAAAATTGTTTTTTTTCTTTTTTTAAAATTTTCTCAATAAATTAAAAATTCTTGGCAACACAAAAAATTCTTTAAAAATTTCTACATGCACAATAACGAAAAATGCGTAATCTTTAGATATTCTTTAAAAAAGTAGCCAATTTTGGCATTTCCCTGCCAAACTTAGGAAAAAAAGCTCTGAATTGAAAACGATCGGCCACCTGTATGGCTTGTGTCTAGGAGCTTCTCTCTAGTTCTTTTCGCCACTTTTTTGTCTGTTGTTGTTGGCTTGGCTTTGGCCACCCTTCTTCTCTCCTTTTTCCTCCGATTGACCAATTCAATAGCCATCAGCAAATATAACCAAACCAAACCCATATATACACTCGATATTATTCAAGAATGGCGGGAGAAAAAGAGAGAAAGATAGGTGCTCTTATGATGATGATGATGAAAAGAGGGAATCGCGCACAGATGAATGTATAAAAGGAAAAAAACTTGATTTTTGTGAGTCAAAGGTTTTGAGTTTTTGATGACGTGCTTCTTCGCCGATTTTGCGGTAATTTGATATGTTACCAAGGAAAAATCAATGAAAAACTTATTGAAAACGCTAATTTTATGATTTTTTAAAAAATAAAAAGAATTTTTACTCCAGAGGAATCGAACCCCTGACCTTCCGATTGACAAACTAAAATTCTAACCAAAAGGCCATGCTTGCATACCTTACATTACTTCTAGATAGCGTACATATCACATTGGGAATGGATCGCCACTGCGAAGTAAAAATCGACCTAATTGCAATGGATTTTTAAAAATCCACCAAAATTTAGAGCTCATAAGCTTTCTCAGATTAATTGTAAACTTCGAAATATCAAAATTTGAGAACAGCAAGACGAGTGCCAATTGCATATACCTGCAAATTTTAAGCAGCGTTCTAATTTTTAAAAAACCGTACTTCACCGCTGATTTTGCGGTAATTTGATATGTTACCTAGGAAAAATCAATAAAAAACTTATTTAAAACACTAGTTTTACAATTTAAAAAAAGAAAAAACTCCAAGGGAATCGAAACCTTGACATTCAGGTTAAAAATTTTTAAATTTGTGAATTTTTGCGTCCAATAGGACACAATATTGAAGAATGTCTTGGATACGAGTCCAAAACCATGCCTACCTAATAAAATAATTAAAATACTTTTTATGAAAAGAAAAGATCGATTATCGATTTTTTTAAATCTATTGAATTGGTCCCATTCCCGCTGTGATGTGTATGCAATCTAGGGGTCTTCAGTCGTATATAACCACGTCGTTTTGGTTAGCATTTTAGATCGTCAATCTGAAGGTCAGGGGTTCGATTCCTCTGGAGTTTAAATTCTTTTTTCTTTTTTTTCAAATGTTAAAATTAGGGTTTTAAACAAGTTTTTCATTGATTTTCCTTGGTATCATATTAAATTATCCAAAAAGAATGTTGAATCAGAAGCATCGCACGTTTTTTTAAAAAATATTTTTGTGCAATTTATCGTCAATGCTTTTGACGTCTTTTGACACATTAAAGTTTGAGAAAATTCAATTAAAACAAATTTCAAGGTCTCTAAAATAGAAACCAGTTCAATACTAATGAAATTGTTTAAATTTATTCGAAATGCGTCTCAAATTTCCTGTATTCAGAATCAATTAATTTTCGATTTGTTTATTTTTGACTAGCAGTTTTGAAACAAACAAATCTTTTGAAACAGACTTTTTGCATACCACTAATATTACGTTTTGCATCATAATAATACAGTAATAATTGACTAGAATGGAATTCCGAGAGAAGGAAATATAATTGAGTTTCGAGAGACGCTAGAGAAAGTGCTTGAAATGGAATGGAATGACGCTTTTTCCAAAAAAAACGAAGCGATTCGAGAAAAAGAAAATGGTTTTGTTGCTGCTTTGTTGAACACAATACATGTTATGCAGTGGAATAATGATTTGGTTGAAGGGGAAAACGACGGTGGTGGAAACTAAAGCGGAAATTTTGGCAAGAAATCTGATGAGGGGAGGATTTGCGGAAAAATGGCGCGAAACACAAAATTAAAAAACAAATATTTTAAAACGAAAATTAAATATCAAAATTACCGTGGGTCACCAACAAAATTCCTTCTGAACATCCGGGAAATGTTGTTTTCGCATGCTACGTATTGATAATGCCATTTTTGAGCCTCATTTTTTGGATATAAGTACAATTCATGAAATGAAAACTAAATTTTTTTTTAATCCTTATTTTTTTAACGTGTATAAATTGATTTCAAGGAGGTCATTTTTAGTTTTATTTATTGGTCGAAAAAAGCTGGCGCCATTGGCCAATCCAAAAAAAAACGCCCATCGAATGAAATCGAGAGAATATAGATAATTTTTTTGAAAAAAAATAAATTAGAAGAATTTCAGCTTCAGAAGCTTCAAATTATTTAACCAAAAAAATCAGACTAACCTGGAAAAAACTTCGAAAATCAGTTGAAAACTTATATTTTTGCGTCAATAACTTTCTCTTCCAACTTTTAAATCCGGTATTAACACGATTTCCCCTTTTTTTGTTCTCGTTCATCGAAACTATGATGATTTTTAATAATTCAAAATTTTTACAGGTTTTAAAAATAAACAAAATCCCATTTTTATTGCAGCTGCGATCTGGATTTTCCGGACGACGTCATTAGGGTATTATCTTGTCTGATATTTAAAGAATTACGTTTTTGATGATTTCATAGCTTTTATGATGATAAGTCACTTCAAAAATTGTATTTTTATTTAAATTATAACTGTTACTTTAAAAATGAGTGCAAATATTCGAGGTACGACGTTGCAAGTGCGCCCTAATGCAAATTGGTCCAATTCTACATGTTCCTCTAATTTTTCGGTTATAAAAATTATTTCTTTCGAAAAATATAATTTTTTAAACATATTTGAGTTCCAAATAAATAGTCTTAATTTTCTAGAAGTCACGAAAAAATTAATATAATTTTAAATAAAAAAAAACAATTGTGTTTCCCGAAATTTACAAATTCACCATAAATTTCATAAAAACACGTCAAATATTGTCGTAGAAAGTCATTGATATTTCATTTTTCAAAAATGTTCCTTCATTCCCTTCTTGTTTACCTTCCGTTTCTTCCCGTTCTCTAAAAAGTGCGAAAGAAAGTGCGCTCCATTGAACAACCAGATTTTTTTTCATTGCGGGAAAGTGGGGTTTTCTTCCTTTTTTTCACATTTAACCAGTTTTTTCGTGTTTTTTTTTTCAATGTAAATTGTGCAGTTGAAACCATAGAATAATTAAATAATAAGTAGTCATTTAAAGCTAGAAAATATCAAAAAATGTTCTGGAAAACTGCCAAAAAGTAGATTTATTTGCATGAATTAAAAAATTGATTATTTCGTTATCAATTGTGACGAAAAAAAAGGGGGGGAGGAATCAATTTCAAGTTCTAATTTTTTCTTTGTTTGACGTTCATTTTTTTCAGAAATGGGATTTCTTGAAAATGATTCTTATGATGTTAGGTTTCTGAAATACTGATTTAAAAATTGTATTTCTTTTAATTAATTTTTTAAATTAAATATGCCTCAGTTTTTAAAACCCATTTCATCATAAGAATCATGAATTTAGCATTTGCGTAAATCTACAAATTTTCAGTAGTTTTCAGCAATTTTTCTGATAAAAACAAAGATTTTTAATGTTTTTCATCGTAAAATCGGATATCATATTAGAATCGTGACAAAATTCTAACCCTAAGAATAGTTTCGCATAAAAATGTTGCTTTTTAAAAAATAGATCTGCATTTTTGCGTCAAATATGGTGCATTCTTTGATTTTTTAAATTTTTGCGTCAAATAGTGAAAATCGACGCAAAAAAGCACTTATTTTTGCATTTTGTCATCAATTAAATTGTCTTTGAAGTTTGCGCATTTACGTTAGTTTTTAGAACTGAATTTTCCTCATTGTGCTCAAGTTTAATTGAAGATATTTGGAATATTGGAAATCAGAGATCAAGTCTAAATCATCAGACATCAATATAACATAATGTGTGTAATTTGCTCTTTTCAAAATGTCATAGTCATTCCCTTCGAACCCATCCGTTGTTGGCTTTTCTTCGGAAATTATTCAACAGCTCATCATTATCTGAAGGAATATATATATAAGAAATTGGCCTTGAGTCCGTACTATGAAATGCATTGAAAAATCAGCCGAAGTGAGAGAGTGTAGAGAAATGGGGAGGGTGAGAGAGAAACAAAAGAAATGTGGGTGGATGTGATCGCGAGTTTGCAATTTTCGCAAGACATTTTTCGAGGTGCTGGTCAGTAGGCTATATTCGTAGTATTTTTACGTAATTTGTCGAGAAAATGCACACGAAGAGGGTTTTTCAGAAGCCAAGGTTAGATAAATGTTTGAAATTTTGTAAAAATAGGTGTTTTTTTCTTGAAATTAAACAATTTCTCTTAAAGAAATAGTTCTAGAAGTAGCTTTAATCAGATTTATCGGTTGTAAGCTTATAATCCCGAGGATTTTTGACATATATTTAAGAAATCCGCCGAAATTTCATTATATTAATTTTTTCCACATTAAACTATGCAAAACCGCTTGTTAGATGGCTTCTGACATAACTGATTCAATAATGTTGAGCGCGTTGCGGTTGCGACGCGTAACATGTCTAAATTGCGCGGAAATTTAAATGAACTGTAAAAATTAAAAAAAATTTTAAATTTCGCAATAATAAAAAGATTTTATGTTTCGTAATATTTTCTGGGAAACAAACGTAATAAATAGGCTTCGCATTCGGAAATGGGGCACTTTTTGTGTATTCATGCAAAAAAGTGTAAAAAACGAATAATTGTTGATTATCTGGTTCTTTTTTTTTGAAAATATGTTTGTGTATAGAAGGACAATATACACGGGAATTATCGACAAGCGTAAATTCGCAATTTAATCATTAAAATCTGAGAAAAACTCGGTATTTTCTGGATAATTTGGAATTTTCATCAAAAACCGTTGAAAATTTGAATTACCGCCGCACGCCACTGTGTAAACACGGTGGCGCAATACTGCACACATGAAAATTGCAATTCAACATTTCGCTGAATTTCGTAACGCTTTTGGATTTTATTTCAATTTATTGCAATTACGGAACATTTAAAACAGATTTATCGATTTTCCAGAGTTCGAATTGTCTCAGTGAACGGTAAAATCAATAAACCAACGACAGGAAAGGTGTTCATAATGCAACGTCCGCAAAAAATTGAGGTGGAAGCCGGAGGAGTGCCGATAAATCGGGGAAATCGAGCGGTTAATAATGGACAGTATGTTCAGCAGCAGCCGCAGCGGCCACAGCAGAAGAATAATGGAATGAGGTACTTATTATTTTGGAGAAAAAAGTATTAAAAGTAAAAATTCCAGAAAATCGACAGTAAGTATAGAAGAAGTGCCAAATCCGGAATATATTGACGAAATCAATGGACAACAACAGACAGCGAAATTTGATGAAGAAAAATTGCCGATTTTCCTTATTAAACTTTGGAATATTGTTGAAGATCCGAGTATGCAGGCTATTGTTCATTGGGATAGCTCAGGAGCGAGTTTTCATATTTCGGATCCTTATTCGCTTTGTCGAAATATTCTTCCGCATTATTTTAAACATAACAATATAAATAGTTTGATTCGACAATTGAACATGTGTAAGTTGATGGAATCTATTGATTTTATCCTAAAATTTATTTTGCAGATGGATTCCGTAAAATGACACCACTTAATCAAGGAGGACTCACGAGGACGGAATCAGATCAAGATCATTTGGAGTTCAGCCACCCGTATTTTGTTCAAAATCACCCGGAATTGATGGCAAATATCAAAAGAAAGGTTAATTTATACTTAAAGTCTCCTAAAAGCTTTGAAACATTTTTTTGAATGTTCAGCAGTCGGGAAAAATAGCAGAAGATAAGCAAGTATCGGTACAAACGCAGCATAATATGGAAGTCGTGTTGAATGAGGTGAAAGCGATGAGAGAGAAACAAAGGCATATGGAGCAGAAGATGAGCACGTTAACGAAAGAGAATCGACAGTTGTGGGATCAGATGGCGACGATGAGACAGCAGCACACCAGACAGCAGCATGTTGTTAAAAAGGTAGGGAAAATGTCATTATTTTACAAGATTCCTAATCTTAAATCAAAAAATTTGTTTATCCGGTAATTTTCAACTAAAAACCTGATCTAGATCCTAAAAATTCAGTCGATATCGTTTTGAATTAGCTGATAACGAAATGCAAAACAATAGAACATTTGGTTTTAAAAAAAATCTGCTAACACCGTTCTAATGCACACAGTTATGCGTAAATGCATTGAATAATGAAAAAATGAAGCGACATGCGTAATTTCAATAAAAATCCCTATTTTTAACCAACCTAAAAGTAGTAGATATATTCAAAAATTGGCCTGAAATCGACGATTTTCTTCATTTTCCAGCTCTTCCAATTCCTTGTCTCGATGCTGCAGCCATCAATGCCGAAAAGAGTAACAAAACGAGGAGTGTTGGCGATAGACGACTTGTCAAGCGGCTCAATCCCATCCACTTCGAAAAGGCCGAGAACTGACGGACCCGGTGGACAGACGGGTGCTGGAGGGGTTTTGAATTCGAGTAATTTGTATGAGGTAAATTAGAAAATCACATTGAAGAAAATATTTTTGTTAATAAGAGGAATTTCCAGATGCTTGAATCTTTACAACGAGAACTTCAAGACGGAACGAATCATAGGAGATTGTCGAGTGAAGGTCCATTGATTGCTGATGTAACTGATGAGCTTGGGAATTCGCCGTTAGGATCGTCGCGTGCAAGTTTTGCGAATAACGATGAGCAGTTTACTGTTGATCCCATGTCGTCGGCTCCAGCGTCAGCATATACGAATGATCGAGCAAACGTGGGGAATATTAAATAATAAAAAATAAAGAATATATATTTCAGCTCTCAGCGAATAATCTAAACTCACCGCCAGCAAATTTCAACTACCAACCTCCGAAACCGGCATCGCCTTACATGGGTCCTGGTGCGCTTTCATTTGACCATTTGGTCACAAAACCTAAAAGTATTAATAGTTTTTCATTCCCCTACTGATTTAGAAAAAAAAAGGAAATTTCAAATTATGTCAAATTCCAGCCACATACCCAGTCCAGGGACAAGTCGGTCAACAACCATTGCAACCACAATTGGAGTATGATGGAAATGCGAGAAAACAGCCAAAACGATCGGCTTATAAGGGACAATACTCGCCGAATAGTACGGTGACGACGTATCAGCCTTATCAGCAACAATTGATGTATGATCCGGAATTGTTGGATGAAAGAGGACCGGAGAATATGGTTGGAGGTGGGCAGTTGGTTCAACAACAACAACAACAGCAACCGGCGCAGAATCCGATGAATAGGAATTTGAATCAAGCGAATTATGTGGGTTTTTTTGAATTTTTTTCAAAAAACCTATGAAATTAATTAAGTTCGGGCTGAAGTGGAAATTTTATTGATTAAATTTGGAAATTTCATGAAAAGTTGTAGTCTATCTGCCTTGAACTTATTAGAAATTATAATTTTGTGATAATATTTTCAAAAATAACGAAAATTCGATTTTTGGAAATGAAAAATCGATTTTCAGATTGAAAAACATAAAATTCTGTAGAATTATAATTTTGAAATGAAAAACGGGAATTTTTATGTATTTTTCAGAGCGATCGAAGCTTTTCGCCAACGTTGCTATTATCGCCATCGATGGAGCGTCAAATGTCGCAAGAAATGCAGGTATTTTATATCAAAATCTTTGTTTTTTACTTAAAAATCAAATTATCGATTTTTTCAGGATTATTTGAACGGTGTTGACTATTCGATTGACAGTTGCCGTGATTTGTTGAGCAATGCGGATTGGGATGCAGCGTTTGCAGAATTTGATGTTAGTTTATTAAAAATATAAGAAAAATAATCTAAAAGCTTTGGAAAAATCGTTTTTGCGTTTTTTTTGCTGAAAAGTCAATGAAGTTTAATGATTTAAGACACCGATACAAGTTCAGGACACTGATTATGAAAAGTATGGAGAGGGAAGTAGCGGCGGAGCACAATTGGCGTTGGAAAATGCGCCGACGAATGATTTTGACGGGTTTGAGATGGGGAATCAGCAAGAGGAGAATAAGGATATTTTGGAAGGAGCGGGAGTGGATTTTGGATTGGGACAGGTTGGATTTTAATAATAATTGGAACGAATTTTATTTCTACCAGAAAATATGCCTTTTTGAAGAAAATTTACTGTTTTAATTGAAATTCTGCATTTTTAGCATTATTTAGCACATGATTTTCAGAAAATGGCTAAAGACAGAGTGTTAGGTAATATATAGCCTAATTATTTTGATTTTGAATTCAAAAATTCAAATTTTTGAAAAATTTTGCGACGAAATCTTCTAGAAATGGTATTTTTCATGACGAACTTCCGACTAAATGCTATAAAAAGTACCAAATGCGGTATTTTTATAAGTTGGAAACAGAAAATATTGAATTTTGAAGGTTTATAAAGTAGAAACTGATTTATTTTGGGTTTTTACTGAAATTTCGGGGTTTGCTTTGAACGTGAAGATTATAAGTAGTTAAAGATAGTGTCCCAGTTAATATGGCCCGAAATTGGCGCGATATTTTATAGTTTTAAAATAAGTGGCATACTCTCTTTAACTTTTTGGAAAAAAGTTTACTTTTAGGATAAAAAATAAAATGAAAAATTGTTATAAATTTTTCTTTAATTGTGTTTTAATTTTCAAATTCAATTAGAAGTTAAAGACAGTGTGCCACTTATTTTATCACATTTATCATTAGATGCGTATTTTTTTCAAACTGATTTTCTGAAAAGCCAAAATTCATAAAAATCAATATTAATTTCAATTTCAGGACAATACTTTTGGCAACATCCCAGGGCTCGACCCATTGGATCCATTGAACCCATTCCCAGAAGCTTCGGACCTTCAGACACCTGGCACAAGTCCAACAAGAAATCAATAAATGTGAATTGTTTTACTGAAATTTTTTCTAAACCTAAAAACGTTAATCTTCCTGAAATTTAAAAATTCCAGTTCTGGTTTTAGATCTCCTGAATAGCAGGTGCTTTTTTTTCTTTTTGATTTTTTTCTCTTGAGATCTTTAAAAATACCAATATTGTTTTCTTTTCGTTGCAACGAGGTTATTCTGTGCACAGTTTCTATGAAACTTCTTTTTTTGTACCTTCCTTAATTCTTTATTCGTTGATTTTTTTTGAGTTATTTTTTGAATATAAATAGGGTATTTTGGATTTTTTGTGTAGAGAAATTAAGATTTATAATATATTTTGCTGAAAATTCCAGAAAAACTGGTAATTTAAAATCGGATATACGAATTGGGAAGTCTTGGGTGAGTTTTTTTTTAATTTGAAGAAAAAATTGGGGGAAATGGCTTTAATTGGGATTAAAAGGTGATGTTTTAGGAGACTAGCAATACTGGTGCGTAGGAACTGCGCCCTAATGCTAATACCGTATTCATTAAAGGGACATACCCATTCGGAAATTATTAAACGGTCGACAAAACTCAAAATTATTATTTTTTCATGTTTTCACGCATTTCTATAACCTACCGTATGTTTAAAGGCGCAGCAGGAAGTTCGACTCGGGTCTCGCAACGAAAGGCGTAAAATAGCCGAAGGGAGCCGTCAATTTGATGAACAACGATTTACACGAATAATTTCTGGTTCCTGGAATTTTTTTATTGGTTTTTTTGCTAATATTTTTCGTTATTTTTTCATTTTCAGAATTACGTAAGTTTCTGTTTTTTTTTTCCTTCAAAGTGCATATACTTTGAAGACATTTCACTCCTGGGTTTACATAATAAGAATTTCCACCCCGCAGAAACAGAAATGGCAAATGCTAATTGCACCTTTTGTGCTCAGTGATTCATCAAACTTCTCTAGCAAAAAAACGTGGCATTTTGAATGAGTTTGTTGATCAAAATACACAATTTTTCGATTTTAGTGCTTAAATTTGTGTTTTGTTTCAAAACTTGAACGTATTCTGGATTCCCAGAATCTGGAATACAATCCCGCTTTTCTCACAAACAACTATTATTTGGATCGGGATTTGTATGATTAAAGAAGCACTATAAATATGTGGGGGTGGTTCCTTTTTCTCTGAAAATGAAAAAGAAGCCTTTTCGTGTGAACTTTCTTTGCAACAATCAAAGATTCCGCGGACACTTTTCCGAACATGCTTCAATTTGTTCGTTTTTGCTTCCAATAGCAAAAAAGAGCACCACGAAATCTGTGGAGCTCATTTCCTTTTATATTCACACAAATAGCCGGAAAAATAAGTGGAGGGCACGAAGAAGTGTATGATGATGAAAAAAGGGAAGAACAAAACCAGACTAACCAACAACAACAAAAAAAATGAACGAAAGCGCATGACACTTTCATTTTTTTCCTCCTTCTTCTCCTTCTCGTTCAACTTTTTATTATTTGTTGTGGTTGTTGTTCTCGATTTCAAAACATGGTGTCTTTTTTGGTTTTTTCATTAATTTTGAGGACGTTGGAGAATGTTTGGGGTTACTGTAACACAAATTATTAAGAAACCTTAAAGACAGCATACCATTTAACACGACCCTTATTCGAATGGGTGGCCAGAAAGATGAACAAACAATACGAATATGTTGACACATTCAAATAATTGTGTTTCGCGCCAATTCCAACCGCTTCGCACGATCTGTTGATTTTAGATTTTTGCAGATTCCTACCTCTTGCTATAAGACGTTAATTTTTGTGAAATATACTTACATACTGTCTAAGAATAAATATTAGAAAATTAAAGGAAATTTTAGAGCTCCTAGGTCTTTTATTTTTTCAAACAATAACTTCATTATATTTAAATTCTCTCCTTTTCTTGATGTAAGTGGGACACTGCCTTTAAGAATGACTTTTTTCAAGTGTTTTTTTCACTTTTTAATACGTTCTACTCAATTTAAGGTAAATTGATTCACTTTTTGAAACAACAACTGATATTTTTTAAAACAAAATTAAAGCTTTAAAATTTCAGTTTTCAGAAAAAAGTGAATTTTTCAATTTTTGTAAAATGTTTGTATTTTCCCCGCTTCGAAACTTAAAATAAGATACGTGCTCCAAAAATTTGAATTCCCGCCAGAAAATTCGTTGCCTTTAAAGATAGAGTAGCAGTTATAGGGCTTCTTGAAATTGAAAATAGGTTCGTAATTCCTTTAATTAAATTGAAATTCCAACGTTTATAAAGTTCAAAATATCAGAAATCTCATTTATTCTACAATTAAGTGGTAGATGGTCTTTAAAGACAGCGTGACAGATATTACTATCCAGATTCAAGGCGAAAAAAATGAGAATGGGGGTCCCAGAGGTCGAGATATTGATAGAAAACTCTAATTTTTGAAATCGAAATTTGGTAGGGTCAAATTAACTGGCACACTGTCTTTAAGACGAATATTTCAGTTTTTCAAAAATCGACCACTTTTTCAAAAAATTAACACATTAATTTATCGTCAGGAATTTTCTAGAGCAGGTTTCCGAGAAATCTATAAAGATCATTTTTTAAAATTTGAGCTTTGAATTTTCTTCAAATTAAAAAAACCCTGGCCCAAATTTTCCAAATTTTCTAATAGAATTTTATAAAAAATTATTTCTAAGCATTTAATTTTCCTCAAAGGGAGTGTCTCACTTAATTGCTGATAATTCACATTACAAGAAAATCAGAAAATCGCAAGTTTACAGCAAATCAAACCTTCTAGCACATTGTCTTTAAGAAATCAAAAACCAACGTTCACCTCACTTGTTTATTTTTACCCCCCCCCCCTTTACCCCCAATTTCACTATTTATACTTAGTTTCATTTCAATATTTCCTCTCTCCTACTCTGCGTCTCCCTCTCTTTCTCTACCATCTCTTCAACATTACCCCCCAACGGAGCTCTCTCTCTCTCTCCCTCCACCAGAAAGCAGAAAAAAGCAGAAAAAAAACCAAGCATATAGGAACTGCGAGAAATTATTTCGTCTATCTATCTATCTATTTTTTGTGCCTCCTCCTCCTCCTCCATCTCGTTTTCTTGCCTTTTCATGAGGTTCGAATTTTATTGATTGATTTGGATCTGAATTTCTAATAAGCTTCTTCTTCTGGGTTTGCAAATCCTGCTAATCCTAATCCTATTATTCACATTTTATATGAAAGCCATATTTTTTTTTCATTATCATTATTATTATATCTCTGGAAATTGCTTTTTTTTCTCCTAATGTATACTGTGGATTATAGAGTTTTTTGCTCGTTTCCTCTCATTTTTGGAGCTTTCACAAAAATTTTGCAATCACGAATGTGTTTCATAAATTATTATTCTTTTGGACCTTGTCTTCTAAGATTCCAGATTTCAGCATCCTACAAAAATTTGAATGAAAATTGAAATTCCTGGAATTCTGAGCCCCCCCCCCCCCACAATCCATTAAAGCCAGGGTGTCAGTTATTTTTCAATTATATGGATTTAATTACGTTTCTACCTAGTATGCGAAATCCCGGCAAAAAGAACCTATTTTGGTGCAAAAAATTATTTTCAAATTAAAGAGCGAAATGTTTAACTCACACCCTGTCTTTAACATCGAATTGAATACCCGAATTCTAGAACTTCAGCTGAAAACCTAGATCTGATCCTAGGATCATCACTGGAAAAAAAATAGCCTAGCTAAAAAAAATTCAGGACTTATAATTTAAACTGAAAATGGGAGGATATTGGCTGAAATTCAGAAATTTTGCCTTCTGCTAAAATTCCAGTGTACCAGTATTCTCACTTAAATTTTAAATTTCTGAAACTACGGAAAAATTTTTGATTTGCTGCGAACTCGCGATTTTCTAATTTTCTTAGGTAATTTACTATATTATAGTGCTTTGAAAAATTCTCACCAACTTAGTGGGGCACTGTCTTTAAGGAAACGTATACAGCTAAAAATTTCCAGAATTTTATAATTTTTGAAAAAAATCGCAAATTTCCAGAAGTTTTGAAATTCTTTAAAAAATCTAAAAATGTCAAGAAATTTAAAAATTTTTGGAAAAATCGAAAAATTTCCAGAATTTTTGAAATTTTTTGGAAAAATCTAAAAATTTTCTACCCCGGTTAATGTGGGAATTTCAAAAACAGAAAAAAAAACTCCAAAACATCATTCTTAGCACAAAAGCTGTCTATGAAATCAGGTGGAAGTACCCACCAAAAATACCTACCAAAACCTTATCTTTTTGAAAAAAAAATTGGGGAACCTAATCTCGAGAGCACCCCTCTCAAATTCACCAATTTCAGAACTTCTCATCTTCTTTGAATTCCACCAGAGTAAGGCCTTTTCAATCGAAATTCCCAGGTTCACTTTATCTCCACTTTTAAGCACCGCCCATCTTTTTTTTCAAAAACTCTCTGAGCCCCAAAAAATTTTACATCTAATATATTTCCCTCGATTTCATTAACCATATAATTTCTCACGTTTTATTGTATTTTTATTCTAATAATAAAACACCGAATATGAACAAGCAGCTGTTTCGTGTACCCCTCCCCTGCAAAACCAATCCTCTCCCAAATACGGTCAAAATTTTTTGAACCCTTTGAAATCCTTCATTCCTCTTCTCGTCATCACAAATCCCCTCCTATCCATTTAATCGTCATCAAAAAGCGCATAACACGTGCTAAACTATAAAATGATTGCCCGTTTTCTAGTAATCAAGTGATAAATAATCCAATTGCGTCACATCTTCGTATAATAAATAATCCTTGAAACGTTTATAATCACAAATCTCCGCTTTTTTCATACCTATACATTCTTTGGCATCCTGCCAATCAAATGATTTATTATCGATTTATTTACTTTTGCAAAAAATGTATAAACTAGAAAGAAAAAAATAGTTTTTTGATGTTGATGCCGTGTGGCAACACCATGTTTTTGCCGCATTTCTTTTTTTCTTTTTAGTATTATTCGTTTTCTATTTGAAAAATAATCTCTTATGAACTTTGGATTTATTTTTTCTTTAATTTTCGAATTTTTACGAATTATTTAATGTTAGGTGTCATTAAAGAGGGAAGGGAGTCCACTAACTACCTAACGTCTTCTAAAATGAAAGACAATTTGATTCTCTATCGAATGGTACCAAGAAAATGGATTTTATGGCCAAAAATGGTCGAGATAAACCAAAATTTAGGATAACCGGTTTTTTAGTCCGGAGAAAGTTAGCCCCCGAACTTGGTTTCTTAGGCCACCTTGGCTTTGTTTCAATAAAATTGGCCTAGAAAACCAAATCCGGGGACTAATTTTCTTTAGGCCAAAAAAACCATTTTTCTATTATTTTGGTGTAACTCGCTCATTTTCATCCGTAAAATCTATTTTTTCGTACCATTCTTATTTGCTATAATCCTAACTACATTATCACATCCAAAACGATGACTAAGCTTACGCTTTTTATTTTTTTACTTATTTAATCAACTTCTAGCACCACCGCTTTAAGCAGTGATCGTCCGAATCTAGATTTTCAGCTGAAATTTCAGAATCTTGTATCAGAAATTCTACCCATGTTTTCTACCCGGCTTCAATTATAAAATATCGATTTTTGACCAAGTTCGAGAACCCTAATTACGATGAAGCTTCCATAAGCTGGATTTCTGAGTTTAGAATCTAGAAAATTTGAAAAATGATGCGGGTGAATTCCGCTAGGATCAATTTTGTTGAAATTCTCTCAATATCACTATAAGCCTCCAAATAAGAGGGGGGTGAATTGAAAACTTAGAAAATTCGCTGAAAAATGACGCGGGTGGATTGCGGGAGAATCGATTCGCTTGAAAATTTCTCAGTAGCACGATAAACCCTCAAATATTAGGGGATGAATTGAAAACCTAGAAAATATTCTGAAAAATCATGCGGGTGAATTGCGGGAGAATAGATTCGCTTCAAACTTGCTCAGTAGCACGATAAAACCTCAAATATTAGGGGGATGAATTGAAAACCTAGAATATATGCAGAAAAATAATGCGGGTGAATTGCGGAAGAATCGAGTTTTTTGAAATTTGCTCAAAACTACTGTTCGTTCAATTCGATTCCAAACGCACACCCGTGTTTTCGCAAGCTTGCATGGCCTTTTCCATGCCCGTACGCATTGAAAATATTATTTTTGAGTCATAAAGGCATTTTTGATATCTATTGGACCAATTATGAAAAATTATTTTTTTTGTCCGTCCCCCGGAACACACCAAAAAACCGAGGTTTGTCAGTAGAGCGCGTTTGGAATCGGTTTGTTGCTACAGTACCATAAGTCCTCAAAAACATACTGTAACTGTAATTTTTTCCCATTTTTTAAAAATTTCCATCAATATTTACAATATATTTAGAAAAACGACAAAAATCTTCACACCAACCAAAAAACGAATTGTTTTTGTTATTTTTATTACAACTATTCTCTAAACATGTTTTCCAAAATAGAAACACTTCTGAAAATAAACGCGGAACAAGTAGTTTTTTCTAAAACATCTGCCACCATAATTCTAGACTACGTTTTTACGTAACTTCTGACATCATACATATAGCCACAATTAGAATATATTTCATTTTTCTCTGAAAAAAAAACAATATCTAGAACCACCCATTTTTTGATGCCTAAAAACCCAAATAAAGGGCACCAGGTTATTAATAATGTTCCCAAAGCGGATATTGACCATATAGTTTATCATTTCCGCTTTTTCCCCGCTCAAATAGCCACCTATTTCAATGCTATGTTTCTTTTTCAGGTTTCAGAAATGTATGCAGCCTTTTTTTCGTGTCTAGACAAAATTTTTGTGCTTCTCAAAAACTCCAATTTTTTTTAAATTGACTAAAAAAATTCAATTTTATTCCAACACCAAATTTCCCTTAGCTCTGCGCCTTTAAATTACGGTAGTTTTGTAAAAATTTGTAATAATTTTTAGAAAAAACCCCCCGGTACTGCGAATTTTACGTCAAAAGCTTTTTCTTTCAAATTTCTGAAAAAAAAACTGGTTTTCAATAATTAAAAAAAAAGTCAAAATATTGATGATAAAAATGATTATGCGCCTTTGAATGAACTACCGTAATCATATAATTGTTATACAAATGGTTGAGAATCGAATAAATTCTTCTCAAATGAAAACGAATTTTATTCTCTATCAAATGGTACCAAGAAAACAATTTGGTGGGCAAAAATGGCCGACATATACCAAAACATAGAAAAATAATTTTTTTGGCTTGAAAAAAGTTAGTCCCCTTAATTCGGTTTTCTAGGCCACGCGTGTTTTAAATCGATACAATCAAAGGAAGACAATGACACATTTTTCCATGCAAAAAACCTCGTGGCCTAGAAAACCAAATGCGAGGACTAACTTTCTTCGGGGGCGTCGAAAAACATTTATCCACTATTTTTTGAAGTGTCTCGCTCATTTTTGGCCGTAAAAACTATTTTTTAGTACCAATCGATAGAGAATCAAATTTTCTATCATTCTAGATATATCAATTCCGTCCGTGGACCCCCTCTTTAAGCCCAAAACGTAAAAATTATAATCGTTATACCGTAATCCTTATAAAACCACCATGTGCCTTTAAATTACGGTAACATCTTTAAAATATTCGTAAAAAAACCGTCGCAAACAACATTTTCCAAAAATTATCAATTCATAAAAATTTCGCCCCAACAAAAAAAATCTGCTAAGGCGATGGATGCTGTCCGTGTGAAAACGATTTCATTCGATCAAAGTTTCTATTTGAAAAATCATTCTCAAAAAATGTCTACAAATTCCACGATTCTTTTTCCTTTTTTTCGTTCACAAAACTATTTATTTACTCTCCTCAAAAACACTGCCAAACATTTTTTCACCGCCGTTTCCTGGGTGACGCGCTGCATGCGCGACAAAAAAAACATAGGAGAAGAAGGGGGGAAATCATTTTTTCCTCTTATGCTTCTTCATTTCTTTTTTTTTGTCAATGCTGAAAAAGGGAGTGCATAAATTGGAGGTACAAACCAACCTCAGGCTTCTTCTTCTTCTTTTTCTTCTTCTTTTTCTCGTTCAGAGAAGACAGAAAAAACACACACATATGTGAATTGGGGGGAAGAGTTGAGAGCATACACATATATTCATTTTCATATATACATATATACATTCTCTGTCAAATTTAAATATGTCTAATGTAGGTTGCATCGAAAGATTTTTTGAAAATGGATGGAGGATGGCAGTGTTCCGATCTGGATCGGATTGCGGATCGGATCGGATCAGGGATTATCAAGAAACATTTCTGTTTTTTGAGTGAAACGAAATCTTCGAATGGAAGTTTTTTGCGTTAGATACATGAAGTATGGCCTTATCTATTCTTTTTTACTCCGAATTACAAAATTGCGTCCCTGAATAGCTAAATATAACGTGTTTTGTGAAACCGTGCCGCACAATTGCAAAAATGCCACGCCCCTAAAACGCCCACTTTTCTGCGTTTTTCAATTGCTGTAGTGCATTTTCCTAGTTATAGTCGGTTCACTGTAGGACACCATGAACTGTTAAATATACGACCTGATCCGATTGATCCTATCCTGATCGAAACACTGGAGGATAGGTCGTTTCATTGAAAAGCTGAACTATAAATTTTAAAAAAGTAGTTTTGAATTAAAGCCAAAATATTAAGAACGTTTTTTAAAATTTCAATTGAGCGCGTTTGGATTGTAGTTTCTTCCCTGCATCCCTCTCTTTCTCACACAATCATTGCTTGGCGAGAAACGCGCTCAATTGCAACGAATTTGCCGCTCAATATGTTTGTTTTTAAAAATGGACTTTTAGGAGATGAAAATAGATCTCACACTGATTCCAAATCTGTTTTTAAAAGTTTCTAAGACCGTGCAGAAGCTGAGAAAATGCGCTTCAAAACAATGGCCTAGAAAATGTTTCCACCTGGCCGAATTTTTACCTATGAGAGTTTTTTTAACGCATATTTATGGAAAACTGCTGAAATTAGTGCATTTGAAAATATGGGTTTGCATTTTTCGGGATTCTTAGTGTAATAATGCCCGCGGACTAGTTTTCGAAGCATTTTCTAGTCCATTCTTTTGAAGCTCTTTTTCTCGGCTTCTAGGCAGTCTTAGAAAATATTAAAAACATCATTGGAATGAGAATGAGTTCCATTTTTATCACAAATTTAAAAGGGCGCTCCGGAGTAGATCATCAATTCAGCTGAAACCCATTTCTGAGCTCTCACGAAAAATACTTATTGCAAATTAATTATGCGATAGAGAATCCCATTCCAGCACTTTTCCAAAAAAGAGAATCCCCCCGTCATTCCCCCAGGTACTCGAACTATAAGACGCTTTGGGGAAATCTGGAAAATTATGCCAAAAAGGTAAATAGTGACGTTGAAATTGTTGAAAATACTTTTATATTACCTTCCGTACCGCCCATCTTCAATATAAATTCCGATGTTTTTCTTCACACATTTCCTCAATTTCCCAAATTTCCATTTCGACCCAAACTCCCAAGTTCTAAGACCAAATCTGACGCTACAATTCTAAATATGTTCTCCCCGAAAAATGTTTTTCTGGGAAAAAAATCTTTGATTTTTTCCCGTAATCAAGCTTAAAGTGTATGCTTCTTTGCAGCTAATCATAAAAACCCTAATCTCTTATCTAATCCCCTCACATTCTTTTATCTCCTTTTCTTCAAATCCGTTGGCATTTTTGTTTAAGAAAAAACTTTCAATTTTTTTTCAGGAAAAAAAGAACACTACTAAAATTCTTCAAAAAAGGGTATAAGGATATGTTAAGCATGTCAACACCTTCAACGCCGGGTCAGCCCCAACAACAAATAAAACAAGAGCCGTTCTCAATTCAACAACCTTTTCCAATTGCGAACGAGGAAGAAGAAAAGAAGGAGAAAATAAGTTTGCTTATTCAGGAAATGACGTTAGATGCTCACCGAATCGAGGGTGTTCCCCGGCAGGTTGAAAATACGATTCGTCAGGAGAAGAAGATAAAGAAGCGGAAGTCGGAGCTGGCTCTGGAGATGACCGCTGATGACGTCGATAACATTTTGGGTGAAACGAACAGCAATGGATTCAATCCGAAGCATCCGTTCGGTCCGTCACCATCTGGAATCGGGTGTAATGGTTTCGGAGATTTGGGCTCACCGGTATGTTACCTGCTACCAGGACCCTGAAGTTCTGATCTTTTCTGGGATCTTTAATACTTATTAGGAATGCTTTTCAGAATTTTTAAAAAATGAGCAAGGTATAATATAAATGGGGGAGGGGTCGGGTAAAACAGGTTCCATGTAAAACCGGCTAATCATAAGGCACAACTGATATTAAGTTCAAAAGTACAACTTTTATACGGGTCTATTGTAACATATACAATATTTAAATTCGGGTATGTTTATCCAGATTTTAGCAAAACATACGAGACGCAGAGAAATCGAACATTTAAACTTCATATTGCCAACTCAAATATTCTCGATCGTTGCGTTTTGAGCGCTGCTCAACCGCACTGACGCTTTGCCCGCACGTGACGCGGTGGTCGACACTCAACGCCATGGAAAATTTGAAAATTTATTTTCACGCGTATTTTTCAGTGTGCTGAGTGTCGGCAGCCGCGTGCGTGCGCGCGGGGAGTCAATGCGGTAGATCAACCCTATGATTGAGAATATGATTTATCCTTATTTCGATTCCTCATTATTTTCTTGCCAAAAATAAAAATTCCCAGCTTAGAAAACACAATCCTCATAAAATCCCTTCTTTCAGTCCTCATCATACCTCTGTGACAACCAGAAGGCATCTCCACCTGCGCCGAAATACTCACAAAACAATCAAGGACAGCGAAGCTCACCACAGGCGGCCGCTACAGCATATACACAAATGTCACCGTATCATATGGCACAGATGAACTCACCACTCATTCAACAGCGAATGAATTCTTCGCCACCGGCTAATGGGATGGCGATGGTGAGTTTTGAAAAAGTTGTAAAAATTCCTGATTACGTGGATCGAGATCCCTATCGAAATACGTAATCCAGTGTTCCGATCCGTGTACGACCAGTGTACCCGAAATTACCCTGATCGGGCGGGCTTCTTTACAGCTCCACACTTCAGCGGATTTTGAGATTTATCCTTTTGATAAATTAAAGATCCGATTCCTAAAATATAACAACACGCTTCTCTCAAAAGAAGCTTAAAGATTTAGAGCTCATTTTGTTTCTATTGGAGCATCATTAGAATCTTTACGAAAATCTCTTACAGAGCTCTCTTCACAACTCCCCATTAACAATGCATTCCCCTCAAATGGGTGTTCCAAACCATCCCCATCCTCTTCACATCCCTCATCACACCCGTCTCCTCCAACACCAACAAAGTGCGCCAAACCTTCGCCAACCGTTCGAAGACCTTCCAATGCCTCACCAACTGGTCCCTTTGCCTGGAAACCGTCCATTTGATCCAAGTCTTGTGGAAGAGTTCGAAATGTGTGGTAAGTGAAGTCAATCCTCAAGTTCCTCGAAAACTTCCCCTCTTCCAGTCCGCGCAATTCTCATGGCCGCCAATCGCTCGCAATGCCGAAATGTCTATCGTCAATTGACTGCCGAAGTGTCCGAATTGTATTCTCGTGTCGTCAAGAATCAGGTGCCAAAGAAGGCTGTGAAGAAAATTACAGCCGCTCGTGCGCCATGCACTGCAAATGAGAGATTTGAGCTTGAGAGACAATGTAAGTTTGAAAACTACCTAAAAATTGTGTTTTTGATCTAAATTTACATTGAAAATCCTATTTTGTAAGTTTTAAAACATCAGACCTCACGCAAAAATGCAGAAAAACAAATGTTTCGCGTAGGAATGTGGCAAAAGGCTTTACAATGCGAATAAATTAAAATGTGTTGAAAATATAGCTCATACTCAATCCAAATATGTTTTTAAAATTTTATAAAACCTCTTAGAAGCCTTGAAAATGAGTCTCAAAAACAATAGCCTAAAAAATTTACCATATGGCCGAACTTTCCATTTCCTAGGTCATTATTTATAGGCCCATTTTCTCGGCTTCTTCGTGGTTTTATAAAAATACAAAAACAGATTTGGATTAAGTATGAGTTATATTTTTATCTCTATAAACTCCTTCCTTCAAAAAATCACACCTGACGCAAAAATACACAAAAATCTCACATTTCCAGTCAAATGCCTCTCCGACGGCCTAGAAAGCCGGCGTTCACCTCAACTCTATGAGTCAATCGTCAACTTTCTATACAAAATGCGAATTGGTAAGTTCACCCGTTTCCCGACGAAAAATTTCTGAAATTTTCAGCAATTCCTGACGCCTAAACCTCGACACAATCTAATTTCCTGTATATATCTATATATCCTTTGTTTATTCTTAAAAAAACCTATTTAATCCACACTGGATTATGTTTCCAATTTTCCCCTCAACTATTTTTTTTGTAGCTATTAAAAACCCACATAATATTTCAAAAAAAAAACAATAACAACAAGCCATGACAATAGGCAACTTTGTGTAGAAAAATTCTAGAACTTCCCCCCAAAGACATTGAATTTTGACAAAAGCGGCCGGTTCCGAAAAAAAGGGAAATCGATCTCTGTACCCGTTGACATTTTTTTATTAAGAAAATTTGATTTTAAAAAAAACCATCCAAATATTATCATGATCTTATCATATTCCCGCATTCATGTATCCCTAATAATCCTAATTCTAATAATTTTATTGTGATTTCTAATATATTAAAAAAAGACAAATAAATCCATTTTTTATAATATAGTTTGTTGTGCTGAACTCAAATTTCTGAAAATCGGGAAAAATATTTTGTAAAATTTTCTAGAAAAGTCAAAAATCCCGAAAATTTTAAGCTTTAATTTAAATTTTATTAAAAATCATTTAAATTTTTAATTCCAGGAAAATAACGTTCAAAAATTAAATTCCAAAGTTTTATCTAGTCAACTAAATTTCAGTTGAAACTTTAAAAATTCCATTCATATGCAAACACTTTTCACTTTCAGTCCTTCCAGCTTCCTGGCCCTCTCGGGCCGTTCAAAAATTTAAAATCATTTAATGACAGATTAATGACAGGTATTTTTTTACGCACCTTCCAGCGAGATCCCGCTGGTACAGGGGTAGATGAAGGACGAAAATTCGTCGTTCCTCCTTTTCCCTTTCCCTCAATGCAGACAATTCACTCCTTCCGCCGTTCGCTATCCTAACCATTGCAAGTGGGCGGCGCTTATCTCTCATTGGTGTATTTTTGGACAAAACGGGTGCAAAAGGACGAGAATTCATGCATTTTTTTCAAAACAAATAACAATGAACAGGTGAATAACAATTCGAGAAACAAAAAACAAACAAAATATACACTGAAACTTATACCAAAAACGACTGTATCCCATCACCAGCTACAACTATCACATTTTTCAAAATGCTTGTCATTGCACCAGGCATATTGATTACTGTAGGTCGGGATATTGTAGGTAAATAATTTTTTGTTGACACGATTGCACAATCTAGAGATGTTGAATGTATCTGGCCTTCAGCGGTGACAATTCCTGAAATTTTTTTAAAAATTCGAAAAAATATTGAGTTTCGGAATTTTTTTTACCAACAACCGTCGACAAATGGCTGTGTATTTGCCGTTGGCCGAATTCTTCCAAATCCAGTAAAAAAACTGCTCCAGAATCACATCCCACAACACATTTTCCATTATTTGCGCTGGCAATCGCTGTCACCCCGCTTCGATCGTTTAAATTCTGGAAATTTTAGATTTTTATGTTTTTCAAATGAAAATTTATATACCACTTGTTTTATTATCTTCCCCTCTTCCAGATAAAGTGCAAAACTCCCACTGGTTCCAACAAAAACCCCATTTTTTCCAGAAGCAACTTTCGCGCCAATTCCGATCATATCATCCAGCTGAATTTCACTCCTCCTATTTAAATTTTCATCCAAAAATCTGAAACTTCACAATTTTTTTTGAATTTCCCACAAGAAATTACATAATCAAGCCAGATGAGTACGAAACCACAATTTCCATTAATTTCCTAGCAGGATTTTCAAAAATCTTCACCGCTACCACCCTTCCTTCATCTTTTTCAACATGATGCGACAATTTGAAGACGTTTGATCCAAGATATTCTAAAAAAAATTTAATTTTGAAGACATTTTCAAAAAACTGGGTTACTTTTCTCAATTTTTAGCAATGAAATTTTCGATTTTCCTCCTCCAATGATCACATAGACCAAATTTTCATTTTCGTAGATATCTGTGCATAACAAATTCTCACCAGCGAACATTGTGAATTCCGTTTTGTAGTCTGAAAATCAAAAAACGTATTTTGAAGAATTCCAGAACTTCCAAATTATAACTTTCTAAAAATTTCAAAACAATTTCAAAATGGACCCAATATAAATCCCTCAAATTTCAAGATTTGGTCATTATTGAATTTCAGATACTCCTATTTTTATTTTATTTTATTTCAACTTTAAAGAATGGATCTGCTTATACTACAAACTACAAGATGGAGCTGCTTAAGCTACAAACTACAAGATGGAGCTGCTTAAGCTACAAACTACAAGATGGAGCTGCTTAAGCTACAAACTACAAGGTGGAGCTGCTTAAGCTACAAACTACAAGATGGAGCTGCTTAAGCTACAAACTACAAGATGGAGCTGCTTATACTACAAACTACAAAGATGGAGCTGCTTATACTACGAACTACAAGATGGAGCTGCTTAAGCTACAAACTACAAGATGGAGCTGCTTATACTACAAACTACAAGATGGAGCTGCTTAAGCTACAAACTACAAGATGGAGCTGCTTAAGCTACAAACTACAAGATGGAGCTGCTTAAGCTACAAACTACAAGATGGAGCTGCTTATACTACAAACTACAAAGATGGAGCTGCTTATACTACGAACTACAAGATGGAGCTGCTTAAGCTACAAACTACAAGATGGAGCTGCTTAAGCTACAAACTACAATATGGAGCTGCTTAAGCTACAAACTACAAGATGGAGCTGCTTATACTATAAACTACAAAGATGGAGCTGCTTATACTACAAACTATAAATTGGAGCTGCTTATACTACAAACTACAAGATGGAGCTGCTTAAGCTACAAACTACAAGATGGAGCTGCTTAAGCTACAAACTACAAGATGGAGCTGCTTATACTACAAATTACAAGATGGAGCTGCTTAAGCTACAAACTACAAGATGGAGCTGCTTAAGCTACAAACTACAAGATGGAGCTGCTTATACTACAAACTACAAAGATGGAGCTGCTTATACTACAAACTATAAATTGGAGCTGCTTATACTACAAACTACAAGATGGAGCTGCTTAAGCTACAAACTACAAGATGGAGCTGCTTATACTACAAACTATAAATTGGAGCTGCTTATACTACAAACTACAAGATGGAGCTGCTTAAGCTACAAACTACAAGATGGAGCTGCTTATACTACAAACTACAAAGATGGAGCTGTTTAAGCTACAAACTACAAGATGGAGCTGCTTATACTACAAATTACAAGATGGATCTGCTTAAGCTACAAACTACAAGATGGAGCTGCTTAAGCTACAAACTACAAGATGGAGCTGCTTATACTACAAACTACAAAGATGGAGCTGCTTATACTACAAACTATAAATTGGAGCTGCTTATACTACAAACTACAAGATGGAGCTGCTTAAGCTACAAACTACAAGATGGAGCTGCTTAAGCTACAAACTACAAGATGGAGCTGCTTATACTACAAACTACAAAGATGGAGCTGCTTATACTACAAACTATAAATTGGAGCTGCTTATACTACAAACTACAAGATGGAGCTGCTTAAGCTACAAACTACAAGATGGAGCTGCTTAAGCTACAAACTACAAGATGGAGCTGCTTATACTACAAATTACAAGATGGAGCTGCTTAAGCTACAAACTACAAGATGGAGCTGCTTAAGCTACAAACTACAAGATGGAGCTGCTTATACTACAAACTACAAAGATGGAGCTGCTTATACTACAAACTATAAATTGGAGCTGCTTATACTACAAACTACAAGATGGAGCTGCTTAAGCTACAAACTACAAGATGGAGCTGCTTATACTACAAACTATAAATTGGAGCTGCTTATACTACAAACTACAAGATGGAGCTGCTTAAGCTACAAACTACAAGATGGAGCTGCTTAAGCTACAAACTACAAGATGGAGCTGCTTATACTACAAACTACAAAGATGGAGCTGTTTAAGCTACAAACTACAAGATGGAGCTGCTTGAGCTACAAACTACAAGATGGAGCTGCTTATACTACAAATTACAAGATGGAGCTGCTTAAGCTACAAACTACAAGATGGAGCTGCTTAAGCTACAAACTACAAGATGGAGCTGCTTATACTACAAACTACAAAGATGGAGCTGCTTATACTACAAACTATAAATTGGAGCTGCTTATACTACAAACTACAAGATGGAGCTGCTTAAGCTACAAACTACAAGATGGAGCTGCTTATACTACAAACTATAAATTGGAGCTGCTTATACTACAAACTACAAGATGGAGCTGCTTAAGCTACAAACTACAAGATGGAGCTGCTTAAGCTACAAACTACAAGATGGAGCTGCTTATACTACAAACTACAAAGATGGAGCTGCTTAAGCTACAAACTACAAGATGGAGCTGCTTAAGCTACAAACTACAAGATGGAGCTGCTTAAGCTACAAACTACAAGATGGAGCTGCTTAAGCTACAAACTACAAGATGGAGCTGCTTAAGCTACAAAATACAAAGTGGAGCTGCTTAAGCTACAAACTACAAGGTGGAGCTGCTTAAGATACAAACTACAGGATGGAGCTGCTTAAGATACAAACTACAGGATGGAGCTGCTTAAGCTACAAACTACAAGATGGAGCTGCTTATACTACAAACCATAAATTGGAGCTGCTTATACTACAAACTACAAGATGGAGCTGCTTAAGCTACAAACTACAAGATGGAGCTGCTTAAGCTACAAAATACAAAGTGGAGCTGCTTAAGCTACAAACTACAAGGTGGAGCTGCTTAAGATACAAACTACAGGATGGAGCTGCTTAAGATACAAACTACAGGATGGAGCTGCTTAAGCTACAAACTACAAGATGGAGCTGCTTATACTACAAACTACAAAGATGGAGCTGCTTATACTACAAACTATAAATTGGAGCTACTTATACTACAAACTACAAGATGGAGCTGCTTAAGCTACAAACTACAAGATGGAGCTGCTTAAGCTACAAACTACAAGATAGAGCTGCTTAAGCTACAAACTACAAGATGGAGCTGCTTATACTACAAACTACAAAGTGGAGCTGCTTAAGCTACAAACTACAAGATGGAGCTGCTTATACTACAAACTACAAGATGGAGCTGCTTAAGCTACAAACTACAAGATGGAGCTGATTAAGCTACAAACTACAAGATAGAGCTGCTTAAGCTACAAACTACAAGGTGGAGCTGCTTAAGATACAAACTACAGGATGGAGCTGCTTATACTACAAACTACAAAATATGGAGCTTCTGAGAAAAAAAATCTTCAAGCTAAGTCTTTCTTGATAAAAATCTCAAAACCGTTCATCATACCATTAGTCTCGACTCGTATCCCAGAACAAATAACCAAATTCCCATCCAACGAAACCGTCGCCAACAGCCCATTCTCCGTTCCGGCCGCCGAAACAATTGGCGCCACGTGTGCACTCCGCGCCAAGAACTTATTCCCTTCCAGCTCTAATTTCTGTCGGAAAAGTGTTCCATTCCTCACAAAATCAAATTCCAAATAGCCGAAATTCTCTCGAATCTGCCAATTTCGATGTCCACCGCCACAGTAGAACTCACAAATCGGCATGGTTTTCGAGCAGTCCCAAATCACCAAATTTGTCTGAAAATGTTTTTTTTTTCAGGTTTTATCCTGAAATGAATAAAGAACTTAATACCCCATGAAATCCAACAATATATTCATTTCCATTAAGGGCTTTGAAAAACCGACAAGGCCATGTCATTCGATGATTCGTTGAAAATGTCCGATTATTCAAAACCTCTGTATTTTTGGCGTCAATTTCAAAAACCGTCCAATTTCCAATTTTCGCCAGTGTCATGAAACAATTTGTACCATTTATTAATTCAATACACGTTACTTCTTTGTCTCCAAATATTGATTTCGATTGGCGTCGCTAAAAATTATAAAATTTCGAAAAAATCCAAATGTAAACCCACATCTATCACCATATCCACGTTATCAGTCTCATCCAACCAAATCCTGAACAAATCCCCATGGGTCGTCCCAACAATCAACACATCTTTCTTCTCCGTTACCACAAACGCCGATGGGATCATCGATTGCTTTGGTAATTTGAATCTTTTCAGAAAATTGATATTTTCAGCGTCGCAAATTTCATAAATTCTCTGAAATTTGTATTGGTTTTTGCTCTGAAAACAACTTTATGCTACCAAGAATCCATCCACTGTTTTGACTAGCAGAAAATTGAGAAAACTTGATGCATTTATCACATTCGACGTTAGTTGAAGGCGGGAAACTGAAAAATCAATATTTTAATGAGAAATTTTTTTTAATTCAGTATAATTTTTAAAATTTGAAGAAATTTGAAAATTGCAATTATTGGATGTTCATTGTCAGTAAAAAGGCAAACAACTTCTGGCAAAAAAATATATAAAAGGCTAGATTTTTTGAAAACCCTGGAAATTTCTATAATTGTAAGCTTGAAAATAACGAACTTTGGCGATTTTTCAAAAAATAGACAATCTTCTCATTCCAGACAACAATCGAATGTTCACTAGCACTCATATGTCTAACATTTTCAGCTTGACACAAAATCTCATCCATCTCCTCATTCGAATAAACGATCAAAGTGTTATTCTCATAAAGAACTGCTAGACAATCCTCCAAAAACCCAAAATCCATAATATTCTCCTCAATTTTTGTCGATTCCTGTTTTTCAGCCACGTCTACGAGTAACAAGTTCCCTTCGTGTGATCCAACAGCCTGAAAAAAATTACATTTTATTTTTTTTTTTAATTATTTGAAATTTCCAACTTTTTTTCCGCTTTTTTTCAATTTTCCAATTTGTTATTTTTATGCCAATTAAAATAAGAAATTCAAAAAATGTCGGAAGTGCTTCTATTAGAAGCCTCGGATTAATTTATTTCCTTCGTTTTTTTTTTCAAAACTTTGGTTTCCTCGGAAATTTCAAATTAACAAACTTCATTTCCAATAAAACATGAATTTCTTAGTTTTGAATGTTTTGAATTTTGACAAAAACGAGCTGATTTTTCAAATGTTTGAAGCGTGGTCAATCAAAAATTCGAATGTTGCAAGTGCGCTCTAATGCTAATCAATCTTTTCCGATGGGTTTCTGTCGTTCCCGACACCTAAAATAACCTTTTTCGATAAAAATAAAAATTAAGGGCAATTTAAAATACTAGAACAGAGAAAAGAACCATCTTAAATCCAGTAAAGTTGCCAGAAATAGGGAATTTCAAGTTAATTTTTGAAATTATGCTCTAAAATCAACAAATAGTGCACAAAAATAATATTTTCCGGAAATTTACAATTTTTCAGAATTTTTTTAAAAATTTCAACGGGATGTATAAAATCAGTTATTGATATAAACCCTTTTTCTTTAAAAAAAAATCTCGAAAATCGAATTTTTAAAATAAGTGTCATGCTTAATTTTTAAGGATCAAATTCTAAAAATGCGCAAAATGCTATATTTTCCAGTAAAATTGTGTTTTATCGATTTTTTGCCTTTTTATCGATTAAAAAATATTATTTTGTAAAAATTCGCATTCGCATCAAATTCTGAAGACTTTTTGGCGAATCTAAAAACATTTTCAAATGAATTTATCCCTGGCAACCCGAATAATTGCACCCACCAAAGTATTTTCATCAATCTGTGTAATTTTGCGCACAACCCCAATCGACAAGAAAATCTTCCTCCTCAACTCAATTTTCTTCTCATCCCCATAATTCCAAATAAATAAAGTCTGTTCAATTCCTCCAGTATAAATCGTTTTCGTGCGCTCATCAACTGAAATAGCGAAAGGTCTCGCCATGTGTCCAAACGCTGTGAAAATCTCATTTCCAGAATTTTCTTGGTTCCACATTCGGATTGTCCGATCGTCGGAGATTGTGAAAATTCTTTTGGAGTCATTTGCAATCGCAAAAATCATTCCCTTATGCCCCTTTCGTCTCAAGACCTCTTTTCCTTTGGCTGGATGCCATTCAATCAAGTCTCCGAGTACTGAACCAAAGAAAATTCGCAAATTTTCGAAATTTGTGCCAAGAATTAGTGAACAAATTCTAAAAAAAATTTAAAAATAGATCATTTTACTTTATTCTCTCCCTTACGATGTTGCATAATAATCACATTGAATTGTTTTCAGAATCTTCTTGTTCTTATGAATTGTCAGCGTGTTTCTAGACGTTACAGCGTAAATTTCCTGAAATTTCTAGTCTTTATTTATATTTTTAGAGTCTAGTATCACTTCTCCAATCTCCTTGCATCCTATAACATGTTCCGGAAATGGTTTCGTTATTGAATTTGAATAAAAATTTGAAATTTCATGTTTTGCACACGTCACCGCCGAATTTTTCAAATCAATCGATAATTGTGCATAATTGGCTGACTCCTTCAACTCATCCTTATTCCAAGTTTCCTGTTCCGATAGAATCTGATCCAAAAAATCCGAATCAAATCGCATTCTTCTGAAAAAAGAAATATTTTTGAAAAAAAAAATAATAAGAAAATAAAATGTGTTCTCCTCGAGAAGTACAACAAACCCGCGGACTAGAAATTCCGGACCTCGGCCATTTTATTAAAAAGTAGCTGAGGTGACGCAAAGAAGGCAACACTAACGAAAAAGCTGTTATTTACAATGAATTAAAAAAGCGGGGATATTTATACATAGTGGAAAAAGGCGGTGAACCATAAACATGCGGAAAAAGAAGGGAAAATCTGAATGAATTTTATTTTCAGTTGGTTCATTTGTGGAAAAGCAGAGGGGGGACTCTTTTTTTCTTCTTTTTCTTCTTTTAATTGTCTTTCAGTTCTCTTGTGACTGAATTGAACCTTTGTTTTTTCTTCAGTTTTCGGGGTTTCTTTTTTCGATGATGAACTTAATCAATTTTCCCACTAATCTTTGATATTTTCAACAATTTTGTGGCTTTGAAATTTTCGAAAGTAGAGATAGAGTCCCCAGAAAATGTTAAAATATTTTGAGCTTAATAACACAAAAAATTAGGGAAAAAAAACGAAAAAACACGAAAGAAAAAACATTTAAAAAATTTAATTTCGCGCTATTGCAAAACCTAGTCCGCGATTTCTAGTCCCTCTGGCAAAAATTTTGCGGAATTTTTTTTGAACAACAACAATGTCAAAAATTGCACTTTTCAAAAGAAAACAGAAGATACACCCACCTACATCCTTTTTTTTCTAAAAAATAAAATTTACCTCATTGTTTTTCCACGATTGAATTATTTCAAATTCTACGTAAACCTTATTTATTATGTTCATTTTATTTTCTTTTTATTTTTTATTGTACGCAAAAAAATTGGTATGTCAATATGAAAATAACCAAAGAAAAATGTGCACCACTCAAAAAATTTAATAAACGACGGGAAAAAAGCTCGTAAGAATTTTTTTAGTGCACATATAATTTTTGTTATTTTATTTTTTTCCCCTCTTCTAGATTTTCGCTGAAATTATGGCAACTTCACATTTCCTGTTGTTCATTAAGTTATTTTATCCCCCCCCCCCCCAAGATTCAGCTCAAAAATATCAATCCTGTCTGGAATATTTATAATTTCTCCGGTCACATTCCTTTTTTCGCTATTACTTTCAATTCCATGTCTGTCAAATGTTATTAAAATAAATTCACATTCGTTTCTTGAAACAAAAATCCAAGAAAGTGCCTTCATGTCCACTTTTTCTGTTACAAATAAAAAGAAATATAATTGTTATCGGAAACAAGCCCAAGATTCGGAAAAGCACTAAAAAACTTCTTTTTCGTCATTTTCGTCATCGATGAAGGGGGGAAGGACCGGAACAAAACCCCGGGACATTCTTCTCTGTTGAATATTTCATCAATGACCGACGAAAATGAAGTCGGAGCCGGATTTCTGACTTTTTATTTTATATTTTTAATGCCAGTTTGTTGCTTTTTTAGAAAAATTGGACGAAAATTTGTTTATTTTGGAGATTTTTATTTATTTTGTAGTTTGTAGTTTAAGCAGCTCCACTTTGTAGTTTGTAGTATAAGCAGCTCCACATTGTAGTTTGTAGTATAAGCAGCTCCACTTTGTAGTTTGTAGTATAAGCAGCTCCACTTTGTAGTTTGTAGTTTAAGCAGCTCCACTTTGTAGTTTGTAGTATAAGCAGCTCCACTTTGTAGTTTGTAGTTTAAGCAGCTCCATACATTGTAGTTTGTAGTTTAAGCAGCTCCATCTATTTGACAATAAAAAACTCAAAATTTTGCCCTTTTCAAGAATAAAAATCTACATATTGACTATTTTCATTCATTTTTGTCCTCCATTCCTATTTTACTCGTTCTTTTCATTCATTCATTCATTCACTAAATACAATTGTATTAAAAATTGTATCATTCATCTCGGCTAGAGAAGGCCCCTTCTGCAATATTCCCATTTTTTTTTGTTTTTAGCTCCACTTGGGGAAAATATTTCTATTTTCCTATAATTTGGCTTTGATAATTGATGTTTTTCGTTTTTTTTGTCTTTGTCGTTTTTACAGCACTTTTCGCAGGTTGGAAGAACGATGGGTGAACTGGCAAATAAAAAAAACAGATTGGTATTACCTAATCTAAAAATGAGAATCCATTTTGCAGGGTATTATATTTGCAGCGCTGCTCCATCGCGCATCATTGAACAAATGTATTCACCCCAAAAAAATTTGAAAATTAAAAAAAAACAAATAATGAAGAATTCCAAAACAGTGTAAATATATTCATGTGCAGCCTTGTTCACTAGCGTTAGAACGACATAGCGACACAAAAAAACCAACGAGCTTCATCAGCATCATCAACTGAAAAAATTGTGACGTTCGTGATTTTGCACCCTCCTCTCCTTTTGAATAGTGATTACTAATCCATTCTTTTATGCTTCTCCCCCAATTTTTTCTTCTTCTTACGCTCTGTTCCAACCCCCATATTCGTTAAAACAACAACAAATGTTTCTAATTCTAATAATTTTTATTCCCATTTTCTTTTTGTCCTTTTTCTTGCATTCCAAAAAATTCTTAAATTTAATTCACTTCGCATGGGACCATTTTATTCCAACTATTGAATTAAATAGCTTTCTTCGAAACTTCGCGTCTCAAGTTTTTTCTTCTTTCCATTTTTTTCCTTTATTTGCAAAAAATGCCGGACAAATTGAGGAAAATTGAGAGTCTTTAATTGGTCAAAAGGAAAATGAGAACGTGTAGACTCGGTGTGTAGAAGGCGGGGGTAGAGGACAATTTATATTTTTTTAACCTTTTCGCGTCAGTAATTCTTATTTTTTTCTAAGCAGCTCCATTTTTTGTAGTTTGCAGTTTAAGCAGCTCCATCTTGTAGTTTGTAGTACAAGCAGCTCCATCTTGTTGTTTGTAGCTTAAGCAGCTCCATTTTTTGTAGTTTGTAGTATAGTATAAGCAGCTCCATTTTCAATTTCGCAAAAAAAAAAAATCAAAAACCTAACATTTTTAGTACAATTTTTGTGCGTTTCTCTCTTCGCCCCTTTCCTTTCACCGCCGAACAATCTCATTAACCCAAAGCGAATGACTAGAAATGTCGCCCCATGGGATTGATCCGCTTTTATTTTTTGCAGTTTACTGAATAAAAAATCCCGCCTAAATAAAGGGGGGGGGAGGCCATTGGTGACAAAAACGGGGAATGTTTCTCTGTTTTTTTTTCTCAGATATACGAAAAAAATTTGCTAAAACAATAGTGATAATTCCGAAATGAATCTCGTGAGCCTCTTTCCCACGCGCTCTCTTCTGCTTCAGACAGCCAAAATAATAAAAAAAACGAACTAATAATAACTATGAAAGTTTAAATTTGTAGTTGTGGCACGGAGGGGGAAAACAAGAGACATTTTTTTGGAGGAGGGAGGAGGAGAGGTACATTGTTCTTGTTTTTCCAGTCAGACATGTCAGGGCTTCATTTTCTGAAAATGAAAAACATTGATTATGTTTTTTTTTGTGTCATCAAAATGCTATTAAACTTGCTATTTTTGTTTTAATTCAATTTATTTTTCTTGACTAAAAAAAAGAAAAAAAAGTTGCAGCCTCTTCCCAGAAGCAAAAAAAAACTCGTAATATTTCCCCCAATATATTTATAAATTTCCATAAGTTTTGATTTCATATCACCTGCTCCCTAACAACCAAACAAAAGCATGCGTCTCTTTTCTTTTTGTTCCCCTTACTAACCTATTTAGAGTCTTTTTTTTGTGTTTCTTCATTTTTTTTTACAACTTGTTTTCCTAAAAAAATTCATTTTAAAGCCCCAACTTTATGGGTGTTCTCTTCATTTCTCGAAACAAAACACTCCTCAGAAAATTTCGCTCCAAAAATGCTGAATTATTCCCGTAAATGCTCATCCTTGTGACCCTTTTGTCTTCGGGCTTTTCAGAGCCAAAACGACTCCTTAGAGATTTTTAGCTTTGTGAAGAAAATCTGAATCACGTGACCTTTTTCAAAAACAAAAATCAATAGTTTCCACATGTGAAAGAACATCTGAAATTCTGGTCTAATTTCAAGTACTTTCTTTTTGAAATTTTGAAGTGTTTTGGAACTTTTTTTAAAGTTAAGAAAAATAAGTTGAGAAAACCTATTTTTTGTAGTTTGTAGTTTAAGCAGCTCCAAAAGTTGTAGTTTGTAGTTTAAGCAGCTCCATAATTTGTAGTTTTTAGTTTAAGCAGCTCCATATTTTTTAATTTGTAATTTAAGCAGCCCAAAAGCGGATTTTCTTCTTTTTTTCCAAAAGATCAAGAAATTTCAATTCTCTTCAGTAATGTCGACCCCGGCACGTGTAAACCGGGCGACATTTCCGCAACCACGCGGCGTTGGTGCGCTCACCGCCGCCACGGGCCAAATTTCCACCCTAGCCATTTCACCCATCCGACTTCGAACCTCGACAAGTGCTATGAAGGTTTGTGGATTTTAAATTCTCTCCAATTTTCCAGAAAAAGAGTGGCATGTTGAATTAAAATAACCTTGCATCCGCGAAGATGTTTGAGGCGATCAGACGATATTCACAGGTATTTAAACATCTTTGATTAAAAAAAAAATAAATGGTACGTGGGTGGCTGGCCCTGATTTTTCATTCTATATATATAAAGCCTAATTCCATGCCTTCAATTTATGCTTGTAATCGGATCTCTTTTCTGCACCCTTATTCTTCTTCACTAGTGCTTCTACTGAAAGCTCATTAAACCGCACCTCGCGATTCGATTTTTTTCTTTTGTTTTTTTTTCATTCTTAACTCTGTTCCTTTTTATATAAAGAAAAAGAAAATAAGCTCCAGGGAGTAGAAAAAATTCAAAAGATGTCTTTCATCATCATCTTCGACCGACGAAGTCATCGTCATTCCATATATAATTATATAGTGTTATCCGGCCGGCGGCGAGATGTTTTTTTTTAGAACTTCGGAGATACGCTAACTTTTATAAAAAATCGAATTTTTTTTCTGACTAAGCAGCTCCGTTGTGTAGTTTGTAGTTTAAGCAGCTCCAAGTTTTATGTAGTTTGTAGTTTAAGCAGCTCCAAATTGTGTAGTTTGTAGTTTAAGCAGCTCCACATTTTTTTTTCTAAAAAAAACTCAAATTTAGTATTATTTAAGAAGCTCGATTCTTTGTATGTGATCTACCTACAATTACCTGAAAACCCTTTTCCTCCGCGCCCCCCCCCCCCATCTTAAACAAAGAAATCTACAAAAAAAAGCAATCATAATTCATAGCATGTCACATTTAATTTCCGACCAATTTGTCACCAGTTTCTCTCATTTTTTTCATGTCCCAGACACTATTAGTAGCTCACCCGTTTTTTTTTCTATTTTTTTCTTCTCTAAAGCATCCCGTCATCATAATTTCCATAATTTTCCACCTATTAGATTAATAACTAAATGGATGGAAAAGAGAAGATGATATGAGATGTGTTCAGAATTTCGAGCACAATTTTTTTCTTTCGTTGGCAATTATATTCGAAAAAAAACCTGAAAAGAAAAACTTATAGTTTTCAATCATAAAAAATGCAAAACCTAATTTCATACGTCTATAACTGAATTAGTCGGGGCGGGCACGCGCATAAAACCCGAAAAAAACCTATTTTTTATATATTTCCATACCACATTTCACTCAAAATCATGATTTATTCTTTCTAGATTTTTGGTTCATAACTAAGTTTCGAATTTCAGCTGATTGTATTTTTAAAATCTTTTTTTCTAGTTTTTTTCTGCAAAAATGGAAGAAAGAATGGCATTTTTCCCAGAAACTGCTGAATATAATTTATTGCAAAAATAGGACTTCTTGTATAACTATTTTCTAAAAAAAAAGGCTAAAAGTATTTCCTTTAGAATTTATTTTTAGCAGCTCCATATTTTGTAGTTTGTAGTTTAAGCAGCTCCATATTTTGTAGTTTGTAGTTTAAGCAGCTCCATATTCTGTAGTTTGTAGTATAAGCAGCTCCATCTTTTGTAGTTACTTTAAGCAGCTCCAAAAGAAAATTTTAGTCGAAATTAACGAAAATAGTCCGAAAAAAGGGAAATTCCCAAGAATTAACTGAAATTCGATAACATCATGCTTCGAAAAATAATTCCAAGCATGGAACACTTCATTTTTTGCCAAATTACAGCTCCCAATGAAACATGGACGTTTTTTGCATCAAACGAAACAGAAAAACGAAAAAAAAACGAAGACCGGCCACATTTTTTGTCATTATCTCATCTTTTTTCGCTTCTTCTTTTCATCCTTTATCGAAAAAAAAGTATAATTAAATGTTGGCTCGTATGTATGTGCCAATGTGAATGTGTGTGTGTGTGTGTGTGTGTGCTCCGTTTAAATAAGTACTCCTGGAGAAAAAAAAACTAGGAAAAAACCTAACTAGACAAGTAGCAGAAGGTCGAAAAGCGGGTGTCTTTTCTCATTTTCATTCATGCCCATATATGTGGGTGCCAATTTTTCCTATTTATTTATATATTATGTGTATATATTTATATAAATAAATATATATAGAAAATATGTGTAGAGAAGACACAGAAGGGAGAAGACACATGCACATTTCAGTAGCACCCTCCTAAACCTAACTTCGCCACATTTTTTCCATACCCTTCGTTTTTTTTTCGTCCCCCGAACGTTTTTTAATTTAACACTTTATTCCCCTTCTCAGAAAATCCACCACCGGCCCCTCTTTTTTGCATGAAGTCCGGTATATCTTGTCTTATAAAATGGCCAACCATCCACTACCGAAATTGAGTAAATGCTCATCTGTGTCGAGTTTGAGGAAGAGTTTAGGATTCAAGGTTACTATTTGAGAAACATTTTATTTTTGAGAATTTTATCCACAAAAATTGATTTTTTTTTTAGGAACTCTCAATGGTTCCAAATCGGCCGGTAGTGTCGCCAACTTTGTCGTCGCCACTGGGTGGCGCCGGTCCGGCACCATTGGAGAAAGATTATCATTCCTTGGAGTTTCGATTGCAGACCGGTCACTGGAAGGCTTATAGTTCGAAAAGTTCATTTGGGAATAAGGTACGAGAAAGTTGAAAAAAACATTATTTGTAAGCAGTTCCAATTTGTAGTTTGTAGTTTAAGCAGCTCCAAAATATGTAGTTTGTAGTTTAAGCAGCTCCAAGATATGTAGTTTGTAGTTTAAGCAGCTCCATACTAAAATTTTCGATTTCTTAGCACAACAAATTAAAAAAAAAGATTTATCAAAAAATATTATTTTCAGGAAGCCAGTGTTCTTGTTTTCGATAAGAAAATGAACGTAAAAGCCCCGCCACGAATAGGAAGAATGGCAAAGTTTGCTCTATCGGACCTGATAAAATATGAAGTGAATCAATTGAACACTCTAATTCATCCAAGGATTTTACATGTTGATCATGGCTTGGAGGAGACGAAGTAAGAATTTTATTATGTTAAGATTCTTAAGGGCACGGTTCCAGAGATTACATGGCATTCGCCACAGATTTGATAGTGTCAACTCTGGAGACAGTCGTCACAGATGATACGGTAGATCGCCTCGAAATTAAACTAGGTGTTCTTCAAATCATCGATGGGATTTCATATCTTCATAATTCTGCAAAAGTTCTACATGGGAATTTGACACCGGAGGCGATTTATGTGACTTCAACGCGTGCCTGGAAAATCGGAGGGTTTATGTTTGCGGTGGCAGCCAAGGAGCCGGTAGATATATTCATTAAAAGAGGATTAATACAAATATCTTATTTTCAGAATACGTATCCATGTTTTCCCTGGACAAAAAAACTACCCTCATGTCTCCAACCCGACCTCGATTTCTTAGCCCCCGAATATTTAGCACCCAATCAGTATACGGTAACCAGTGCCGCTGACGTTTTTTCGTTGGGTGTTCTAATTTGTTGGATTTACTCTCGGGGAAAACGTCTAATTGATGTTAACAATAATTTAGAAACGTATCAGATTGTGTGTGGGCAGGTATGTCTCTAATTTGTAATTATCTTGGGAACTCGTTCATATTACTTTCTATTTTTAGCTCGATGCAGCATTACAATGTATTTCCAACGATTTGGGACCGAATCTGAAAGATTCCATGGCGAAAGTTTTAAGTCTAGACGTTGAAGTTCGACCCACTGTCCAGCTCCTCTCCCTGATAAAACATTTCGATGATTCTGCACTTTCCGCACTCCGTCAATTGGACGATGTGGCTCAGGTTTTTGATCCATCTCAAAAATCACACTTTTTGAGTCAAACCCTGTACTCCGCACTTCCTTCGATTCCCGAGGTGAGATCTTGGGCAAATCTTAAAAATGTTTTTTTTTTTAGAATGTCTGGTTCACACGAATACTTCCAAGATTCAATGAGCAACTTATGGAACTTACTGAAATGTATTACGCACTTTCGAAGCCATTGTTTTTGATGTTGGAACATTGCGAAAGTCATAATATTCATAAATTGAGAGCTTGGATTCGAAAGTTGATGGAAGCGACGCAGCAGAATAAATTAGTATGTTTACAAAAATTTAGTTTTTGTTCTAAGCAGCTCCGAAAGTTGTAGTTTGTAGTCTAAGCAGCTCGATATTTTGTAGTTTGTAGTTTAAGCAGCTCCATTTGTTGCGAACCCCCTTTTTTTGTATTTTTTAGCCAATTCAGCTCCAAATGTTCAAAATCCAAAATATTCTCAAAATTTTCGGTATAATCCCCCTATATTATTGTGGTTTTAACAACAATAAAACGACAAATAATTGTCGCTCAAATCTATGAAAAACACAGACAAAAAATGTATTCATTACGACAAAAGTTCGTTTCTTACGATAATTGAAAATATTAGCCCAGACCGCCCATTTTTTTTCATCGTGTTTCTTTTTCGTTTGTTTCTGATTAGCACCCTTTTTGAGAGCTATGAGAAAAAAAAAACGGACAGAGCTTCTTTCTCTTATGTTTCAAGCTTTTATAGAGAGAAAAGTGTCAATTTTCCAGCTAAGGTCGTACGTTTTGGAGAACATGTCTGTGTTGTTTCGTAGACTGTCTGATGATTTTGTGGAGGATCGATGTTTGGATGTGATTTTGCAATCGTTGCGTTCGGAGGACGCTTCTTTACAGTCTACTGCTATTCGTGGCATTCCGCATGTTGCAGAGTTTCTTCCAGTTAATTTCATTTTCAAAAAACTGTTGCCTACGATTATGTGTCTTCCACCATTTTTACATGATAATGTTCCGGTTGGTTTCTAGAATGACTTTAGCTAATTAATCCTGCGATTTCAGCGACAATTGGATCTTCTCGCCAGTTTGGCATCCTTGTCCGATCGATGTGATGCCAATACATTGATCCAACTACTTCAATGTGTTTCTCTTTGCTCCGCCCATCATCAAGTAATCATTCACGCAAAATCAAGTAATCCTTACTTCAAAAATTCTTTTAAAAAATCAATAGAAAACTTTCAGGAATCGTCCAACGCATCGTCACCCGTGATCCATGTCGAATGAAAGACGCTCAACAAGTTTGTATTCATTTGCTGAATCCGTTGGTTATTGGGTTGGCGTGTAAAGAGCTTAGTAGTTCTCATTTTGATGACGTTATGAGCAGTGTCCGAATTTTGTTGGATATTGTTGAACAACGAAGATATGAACATGATGATCGGCAAATGCATCAACAACAGAATATGGGAATGGGGTTAGTTTTAAAAAATTTCTAATCTGTCTAAAAAATTTTATTTAAAAGCAGCTCCATCTTGTAGTTTGTAGCTTAAGCAGCTCCATCGTTCCTATCTACGTTAATTGATTCATTTTTCAGACGTCTTGGAAACCGACGCGTCTCGATGTCATCTACAAACCTCCCACGAGTGATGATAAGCGCAGCCCGTCCTTCATTCTCGTCAGATTCTAGAAAAATGTCCTTCCTGTCAGCGGATGGTCGATTGGAAGATCGTGGAGGCGGACGAAGAGAGTCACGCGATTCACGTGGTTCTTTGGAATCTGACATGAGCATTCGGATTGGTAATGGATCAGATATTTCGGATGATTCGTGCTATTCGAATCATTCAGCAAAGGGAAGAAGGCAATCATGGTTAGATGGATATGGCCATTCTGTAAGCCTGGAGCAGAATACCAATGGAATTTTGGAGGCTAATGGCGCTGTGAGAGAGAAGAATAGTGCAACGTAAGTGGAATAAAACCTTGTTTCTCACAAGAATAGTGTTTCGTTTCAGTTTCAAACAACGCCACGCTCGAGCATCCGAAAGACGCGCCCGCACCCGCTCACCAAACGCTGAACTCGACCCACATTATTCCTCAATTCCAGCCCGCCCGAATTCCTTCACTAATTTGGGTCATAACTTGGTACTAACGTACCGTAATCTGTTGAGCAAAGATCATTAGGTACCCCAAAAAATAAGCATGTTGTAAATACGTCTGAAAAATGTTTTTTTTCTTAACATTTTTTCAATTTTTTTTCTTGAAGAGTTTCTCAGAATACGTGTGATTTTTCCCCGATATTTGTTTTGTAGTCACCACACGCCCCCGCCCGTCACCAAAGACATTGTGATATAAATTGTTTATTTGAATGACTAGATCATGTGAAAAAATGAAGAAAAACGATGAATTCCTACAGTTTGAAGAATGAATTAAAAATAGATTTAAAAAAAAACGATTTCAATTCAATATTTTGTTGTTGTGATCGGCGGAACTTTTATTCGATTGGTTGTTTGGTTGGTCGAACTGCTGACGAAAAAGTTTTTCGACGATGTTGTCTGGTTGATGATGGATTTTGAAGTGGAGGATGATGGAGATCTCATGGTTATTGTCGGCGTGGTCCGCAGACGACTGCTCAGTGACGAGGAGGCTTTTCTCTGAAAAAAATATTGTAAAGCTGAAAGTCAGAATTTTCAGTTCCAAAATATTGTAAATTATATAAAAATCGATGGATTTTTGTAAAAGTTATGGTTATTTGAAAATTTGCGACCAAAAGCGCCATAATTTGTAGTTTGTAGTTTAAGCAGCTCCAAAAAATGTAGTCTGTAGTTTAAGCAGCTCCAAAAAAATGTAGTTTGTAGTTTAAGCAGCTCCATTTGTTTTTTTTTCACAGCGCTTATTTTTTCAAACTAACCTTGTCCGATGGAGGTGCTTCCAGTCTTCCCAAGTCACAGTGAATCGAGATGAGGTATGGCAAAACTGTTGGATGAACTAATAAATCTTAAATGAAAAAAACAACCTAATGTTTACTACAAAAATCTTCATTTTTTGTACCTGTTACATCGGGTCGACTTTTTTCATTCATTTGTAACAATCTCATTACCAAATCCTTAACTTCTGGAGAAACATGATCACCAATTGGGTTCATTATACCCTGAAAAATGAAAAGTGTTTTTTTTCTCAATATAAAAATGAACGCGCATTTTTTGTTTCCTTCCCCCCTCGTTCCTTCTCTTTTCTCCCCTCAACTACTTATTTGCAATTTGCCGTCTCTCTAACCGTCGGTTCCATGGTGTAGTGGTTAGCACTCAGGACTCTGAATCCTGCGACCCGAGTTCAAATCTCGGTGGAACCTATCGCTTTTTGCTTTTTGTTAAAGACTCACTTTTGTGATTTTCATAACAATTGATGGGAGATTTTCACCGTCGTAGGCTCTTTTAAGCTCGAGGAGCTCGTAAAGAACACATCCTAATGACCACATGTCAGTTTTTTGGTTGTAGGGGCGACCTGTAAAATATCGGTGTTTTTTGTAATTCACAAAAAAATGGAAATATGAACATTTTCTATCACAAATTCACAAACCTTCACAAATCTCAGGACTCAAATAGTTAGGAGTACCGATTACTGTAGACGCTGCACTTTTGGTGCTCAATTCTTTGGAAATTCCAAAATCCGACAATTTCACAATAGTTTTCCTTCTATTCATCAAAATATTCTGGGGTTTTAGATCGCGGTGAACAATTTGTTTCGAATGCATATGATTCAAAGCAACAATAATTTGGGTAAAATAATCGAGGACTTGTTTTTCAACGAATTTCTCCGGACGTTGTTCTTGAATCATTCTTTCCATTGTACCACCTTCTGCATATTGCATAACGATTGCTAATTGATTTTCGAATTTAAATGAGTCGAAATATCCAATTATTAGGGGGTGTTGAACTTTTTGTAAAAGTTTTACTTCACCTGAAAATGAAGTTTTTGCAAAAAAAAAAGAAATCTTAAGAATTCGATGGAATTAACCTTTAATTGCATTTTCCTCCTTTTCTGACAACCCGTGAATATTGATAAGTTTCACAATTACCTGAAATGTTCATTTATCACGTGCAAAATGTTAAAAACTTTTAAATTTCGAAATTAGCGTCAACTTATGTCTCGCGAGCAGCAGTGAAAGGCGTACACACATATACTCACTTTACCCAGTGCCTAACATCTGGCCGCGTGGCGCAATGGATAACGCGTCTGCCTACGGAGCAGAAGATTGCAGGTTCGAATCCTGCCGTGGTCGAAACTTTTTTGCATTTTATGTTCCAACTCACTTTTCGATTATAAGCTTCATTCCGACAACGACAAAGCCAGCAAACGCCAAAAGCGCCTCTTCCAACGACGCGAACTTGCTCATAATTATCCATTTGCTAGGTAAACTATGAGACAGTAATAATAAATAAACTATGGGGCAGTAGAGTACGGGAAAAATGGAAAATAAAATATTTTTTTGCGGTCGGCTTTGCTTTCGATTGATTCCATAGACACACTACTTGAACATTTTGCCCCCCCCCCCTCTCTTCTAATGTCTTCTGATCAATAATTTGATTTTTTGTCGAATGTCTCTTCGACCGTATCACTGACTTGAACTGGTTTCTATTGCTGATAAATGTCACGATCAGCGTCATATAATGTTCGAATTCCGCGCATTTTTCAATTCTTCAAAATGTGATTTTTATAATCTTCCTTCTTCTTCTTTTTGTTTTGTCTGTCTTGTATTTACATGATTGATAAGTTACTATTTTTATTTATACGGAAATTTTTAGAAATCGAAGAAACCCGTAGAAAAATACAATAGACTATGAGTATCTTTTCAAATGTGAACACTGTTATCAAGCACGAGATCAATCTGAAAATGATTGATGCGTTTGATTTTTTCAGGAATTTTTCTAACCTTTATCATTGGAATGTTTAGTGGAGTTTCTTTAATTGTTTCTTTTGGTGATTCTTTTGATGGACTTCGACGTGTTGGAATTGCAGAACAACGAGTCTGAAAAAAAAAATACAATTTTTAAGCAGCTCCATATTTTGTAGTTTGTAGTCTAAGCAGCTCCAAAAAACGTAGTTTGTAGTCTAAGCAGCTCCAAAAAATGTAGTTTGTAGTCAGCGCCACGACTCGCGTAAGCAAATTTTAAAAAAAACGCACCAAAGGTCGTCGTGGTCTTGGCTTACAGTATGCTAAAACCGAAGTACGGAATGATTTGTTCATGAAACAATAAGTGATCGGATTGGCCAGCGATGAAATGTAGGTCAAAATTGTGAGAGAAGAATTAAGGCCAGAATTCCAGAGACTGGTTCCCTGAAAATTTTTGAAATGTTAAAATTTTTGTGAAAAAAATACCGTCATATCAGCCATTCTCAAAAGCAACCAGTAGAAATAGTTGGGAATCCAGCAGAATGCAAAAACGATCACCAAAGTGATCAGCATTCGTGTCACTTTTTTCTTAGCGATTAGGATTTTTTCTTGATTCGTGCTTCGTAGGAGCATTGTTGCGTCGAAACTGCCGCGTGGCGTGGTGAAGAAGCTGGAGAATGAACCGCGCGATTGGCCACCGGATTGTGGGACGGGTAGCGAATGTTTTTCTTTGAACTATAACGACACATTTAAAAAAAATCATGATTCAAAAAATTTAATACCGATTTCGAGCCAACTTTCATACTTGGCACTCGACTAACCGCACTGGAAAACCAATCGGAAAATGAGGCTTTCGATGGAAGAACTTTCTCGATCATTTGTTGTTCGATTGTCGGATGGTCGCTATTTATTGCAGTATTCAATGTAAATATCACATTTCCATAAAGACCAACCATCAACGCCAACGGAACGAACAAGAATGTCTAAAAGTGTGAAAATTTCAATATTATGTTTTTCTTTCAGAACATCGAACTTACAAAGGTTATATAAAGTTGATAAATAAAGTCCACAAGTCTTCCTTTGGTCGAGTCGCATGTAAATTGTGTTCCAATTGGTACCGCATCGTAAAGGAATAAGCTAGCAATATTGGCGGTGAATGAGAGTAGCCATACTAGTGAAATCGTGAATAATGCACGTTTCTGAAAAAAAAACAAATTTTCATTGGTTTTGTAGTTTGAAGTTTAAGCAGCTCCATATTTTGTAGTTTGCAGTCTAAGCAGCTCCATATTTTCTAGTTTGTAGTCTAAGCAGCTCCATTTTTTTAAAACCATTATTTTTGGTTTTTAGCAACGCCTCTAAGCAGCCCCCCCCCAATGTTTGTAGTTTGTAGTCGATTCCTACCTTCGTTTGCCATTTTCGCGATTCCAAAGGCCTACAAATCGCATAATATCGTTCAATTGCAATCACTGCCAAAGTATAAGCTGATGCACAAACTCCAACGGCTGAAAAAACACTTTCAATTACATTTTTTAATATTATTACAGTAGCCCACGTTGTAAAAATGCAACAGCTTTGCACATGAATGCTCCCAAAACCCAACAATGTGTGAGCTCGCTGAGCAAAGTGGTCGGAATGCAAATGATACTTCGCAGAAGATCGGCTAGTGCCAAATTTAGAAGATAAAAATTTGTGATCGATCGACTTCTATGGCTTTTTCCAAGGATTGTGAGGATTACTGGAAAATTTTAGTTTTTCGCTGAAAATTTTTTAAAAGAAAATCCGTACCTATTGCATTGCCAAGAAGTGACAAAATTAGACACAACATAAAAATAAATGAGATGAATATTGTATACGGTGTCAGGATGAGCGAGCAATCGTGATGTATTCGCATTTTCTGGAAAATTTTCCGTAAAAATGAATGAGTTCTGGCTAAAAAAAATGCCATGCGGTAGTGGTCACAAGAGAACTCGAAGATCAAAAAAAGTAAAGCATAGCCTCGGGCGGTTCATTCTATTTTTCCCTCCTAGAGCACCTTTATTAGTCGAGATTTTAATTTAGTGCCCCCCCCCCCGTTTCCCAAAGAAAAAAATAGAAATTCGCTTTTTTTCGCCCCAAATTTTTGTTTTCATCTGGAAATTTTCGTTTTCGCGTGGGACCCAAAATAATTCGAATGAAAAAGAGGTAAAAAACAGGAGGGGAGGGGGGATGCTTTTCAAATAAATGGACCGAAATTTTTAAGTATAACAAAAAAGGAGGAGGAGGAGCAATTAGAATTCCTGAAAAAAGTGCATTAGGAAGGGAAGTGCTTTGAATGAAAAAATTCTTTTTGTTTTTTTTTCTCGTTGGAAAGAAGTTTGGATTAATTAGGTTTGGTTCGTGATTTGATTAAAATGGTCGGGTTCAGATTTGTCGGATTTGGTCGAGTTTCAAATTTGGAGCTGCTTAAACTACAAACTACAATTTTTTGGAGCTGCTTAAACTATAAACTACACTTTTTTGGAGCTGCTTAAACTACAAACGACACTTTTTTGGAGCTGCTTAAACTACAAACTATAAAATATGGAACTGCTCAAATTTTGAAAGAAAAGTTCAAAAATATCACTTTTCTTCGTTTTACGATGAGTTATAAGTGAGAAGACAAGAAATTTGAGCTAATTGTTTATGTCATCGAAAAAATAACATAAATGACTCTTCTCTTCTCTGATCTTCTATTTCTAAAAATAGTTAATTATCTCCGGAAGTGGGCCTGTCCAAACTACAAAATTCAAATAATGGGGCTATTTTTGGGGGAAAAATCTGGAATTGGAAGACATGAGAAAATGAAAACAAGTGACCTCTGAAAAGAAAAAATTAAGATTGTGGTCATAATCATCATAAAAGAAGTCCAGTTATTTACAGAAAAGCCGGATTAAGAACGTCTTTTTGCAGAAAATTCGAGAACTCACGCGATCGAAAATTTTCAGACAAATGATAAATTGTGCTCAAGAAACAAGCGCTGAAAACAATATATTCTGTTGGGACCACTCCAGAATAAAAGATGGTTTACCATGAAGCTAAGGATGTGTTTTTTGACTATAAAACAAAGTCTTTTGTTTGCTCAAGAAAAAAAAAGACTGAAAAAAATCTTACAACTGAATTGAACATTATGTATACAAACAATCTCATAGAGAGAATCGTAATAAATATTTCATGATGAGCGTATAGGGATGAAAAAAAAGGGGGAAATGTCTCTATTCACAAAAAATGGAGGATTCTTGTTATAATTGAGTGTAACAATATGATTGAAAATTTGGAGCTGCTTAAACTACAACCTATAAAATTTGGAGCTGCTTAAACTATAAACTACAAAATACGGAGCTGCTTAAACTACAAACTACAATTTTTGGAGCTGCTTATACTACAAACTACAACTTTTGGAGCTGCTTAGACAACAAACAAACTACAATAAATGGTGGTGAAAGAGACTGATGAAAATGGAAAATTTTCGGATAAAACGGCTACCGTATCAAAAAAAGAAGGAATTGCTCCTAGGGCAGAAATGGGAAATAGAATCAGTTGGTAATCCATGTCCTCGTTTTTCCCCCTTTCGCTTTGCAATTTCGAAAACCTTTCTTGTTTTTGTGCCAACAAGAGTTCGTCATCACAATCGGGGGGTTAAAACTCAAGCCTTGATTTCGATCAAATGTCGCGATTTCGAAAGCGGAAAAAAAACTAATTACTTACGAATGCACTCATTCTTTTGTCTATCTTAAGAAAAAATAGAATAGAGAGGCGTCGGAAAAAAAACATTTTTGTTGGCCCCGAGGGTAACAAGATCGGATTACTTTAAACGCAACATCCATGGACACATAAGTTTTTTGTCCAAGAAATTCTTAGAACACACAGAAAAGGAAATTCTTTTTTTTATCTTCAAGAATCAAGTTTTCGTCAGTAAGAGATCAAAAATTTTACTTTATAGAAATGGAGCTGCTTAGACTACAAACTACAAGAGATGGAGCTGCTTAGAAAGGATGTAAAATTGTGTGCTCATCTTGAATATTGAAAAAATTCTCGCGTTCGTTGTTGTGAAAACAAATAAGAATAATAATTTGGAAAAAAATATCAAAAATTGCATTTGCTCACTGAGAAAATAGAAAATATCCAAGAGTGATTGAACCCGGAACGAAAAAAAACAGAGTCGTGGGACGAACAATAAGGAAATTACTATTATTATTATTTTTTCCTCAAAGCTTGACTAAGCAAGAAAAGGAAAAAAGTAGAGAGGAAATCAGAAACTCTAGCTTGTGACGAAGTTCAATAGAGTGGAAATTTCAAGATTTTGTTTCGTATTAAAGCACAATTTTCTCTAAGAAATACGAAATTTGAAGGAAATGTTGAGAATGTTCAGGGGGTTTGAAAAAAATTGCAAAACCCAGAGCAGATTTCAAAAAGATAGTCGAAAATTAGGAAAAAACAACAGATCATCTTTCCTCGATTTTTTCACAATTTATGAACACTTTTTTCTTCATAAAAACGAAAAGAAACGGGTCCACTCGAAAAAGTGCAAGACTTAGCTGATGGTAAAAGTAACAGCATATAAAACGCTTGGATGAAGAAGAAGAAAAAAAGAAATGAGGGGATGTACAGAAAAACAAGGTATTTAGGGAAAAACAGGAGGCTTTTGATGTTTTTCAAGAATTTCTTCGTTTTTTGGAGTCTTCTCGGATGGTTAGTCAAGAATAGAATTGAAGCAGCGGACGCGCGTTTGTGAAATTTGAATAATGCGTCTGAATTTTTGATGAGAATTTTGTATAGTTCCAAAAAGTGAAAGTTAAATTCTAAGGAGTTCCAAAAATTGTAATTCGTCTCTCTAAGCAGATTCATTTGAAAAAATTCGCAGAAAAAATGAACGACCTGAAAAACTCTATTTTTGTAGTTTCTAGTCTAAGCAGCTCCATATATTGTAGTTTGTAGTTTAAGCAGCTCCATATATTGTAGTTTGTAGTTTAAGCAGCTCCGTTCGAAAAATTAACCAAACAGATCTCAAAAAGATTCTTTGAACTAGAAAATAACGCATTTTGTTCAATTTCGAATATCAGAAAACGAACGACCGAACATTACCTTAAAGAAAAAGTTGTCAGTGTCAAAACGTCAGAAAAACACAAAAAAACTGAAATTTTCGGACTAATTGAAAAACGAGTAGGAGGGGAACCAAAAAGGATCATAAAATGAAATGAGGCTTGATTTGTTCGGAAGGAATTGAAATGAAAAAAATGGAAGAAAAACATAGAATTGGCGATAATGATATCAAAGCGGGGTTGTTTGTAGGGAAAAGTTAACATATATCTTAAATTGAATGTTATTTGGTCATGCTCATAACAAGAGGACATCTAGAATGAAATATAATATATTCTTTTCTAATCGAAATGAATAAATAAATATCTCAAAGGAAATAAAAATGTACTATACTTTCTTCATAAGGAATTTTTTAAAGGAACTTGTGCAATTTTAAAAAGTACATGCAATTTTTAATAATTCTATTATAATACGTCATACATGGCCCATTTTAAAAACCACCATGTCTCTTTTCTCTAAAAAGTACATATGAGGAAAAAAAAACAAAAAAAACATGTCCGAACTCCCATTTTTTCTTATTTGTTGCTCAAAGTGTAGTAATTTAACAATGAATGCCTTCCCCTTCAAAAAAAACGCGACCACCGGATTTGCGCATCGTAGAGCACGTGTTTTATGAGTTTCTCCATGTTTTTCTTGAGATTGATGTTCGGTTCATGTTTTTAAGCGTGTTCCTAAAGGTTTTCAACACGAAATTGAGTTGAACAAAAGTTTGGAAAAAAATCTAGATTTTTTCTCAAGTACTTGAAGCTTTTATACTTTTTTTGTTATTGTTAATTGTACTCTTGAAACTTTTATTCAATAAAAAACGCTAAGAATGTCCAATGAATTATTTTTTTGATAATTTTTCCATTTTTTTAACGGAGCTGCTTAAACTACAAACTACAAAATTCGGAGCTGCTTAAACTACAAACTACAAAACATGGAGCTGCTTATACTACAAACTACAAGATATGGAGCTGCTTAAATTACAAACTACAAAAGTTGGAGCTGCTAAATTTTCAGCGTTTATTCTGCAAAATCAAGAAAAATTCATTTCACATGTCCAAATTCATAAATTATGCCGAATTTTGTGAAACATAGAAATATTTCTGAAAAATGAAAAGAAAAATCCTTCGAAAAAAATTCCCTGAAAAGAAAAGCTTCTTTGTTTGTGACGTTATGAATTTCATGTGCCAGAAGGGGGAATTCCCAAAGGAAAATCCTACAAAATCAGAAGTTTTTGCATTTTGAGTGATGAATTCGTTCACATGGAAAGAAATGAAAAAAAACAGGAAAACATAAGGCGCGATTTTCTTCGAAAATGTTTATTCATCAAAAAAATAAAAGGCGGTTCATAAATTTTTTTCCATAAATAAAAAACAGAATATTTGAAAGAACATGTAAAAATCATTAAATATCAAGATACTTATTTTAGAAAAGAAAGGCGTCGGAGGTAAAAATTTGACAAATTGAAAAAAAAAACAAATGGAAAATGCTTAACATTTCAAAGAAAAGAAATCGGGACGAAATGGTGACCACCGAGGGTGGTGAGATTACGGTCGACGATAGAAAGTTTTTATAAATTATTATTATTAAATTTTGAATTTTTTTGAAAAATGAAAGGAAATTTAACAGAAGAAAGAGCACAAAGAATCATGGATTTCAATTGTCCGTAATAGGGGGATTAAATATATTTTATTATCATAACTAGAAGCTAAATATATAGTTAGCGTAGAGGTATGATAATATCACGGGGGTCTAAACGGATCTCAATTAAAATGCGACACATTCAGAAGGCTATTCTTTAAAAAATAGAATTTTAGAAAAAATCAAAAAGTATTTACAAATGGCAGTTGACATCATTATAAAAAGGTGATATTCTTGAGCTATTGCTTCTTTTCCACAGCCTTTCTCAAGGATTCAAAACCATCCGTCACTGCCTTTGTAGCCTTATTCACATGTCTGTTGATATAAAGCCGAATTCTGGCCGGGTCTCCTTCAACAATTTGATGTGTAACCACTGCCAAAATCACAACGAACAGGAGAGCGATGAATCCTTCCAAGTACCAAACACCTAAACGATGCTGCAATCTACGGTGTGTGGCGGTCAATCGATTGCGAGCATTTTGGGTAGTAGCTCGGACAGTTTGGCAGAGGTTCGATCCAATGGCACATGCGGAAGATTTTTGGGGCGAGTTCTGAAAAAAGTTTCGAAATATTGTTGTAAAAAATGAAGTCAACTTACTTGTTTGCTCAAAGTAATCGAGGTCGCAGGCCTTTCTCTCGATTGTGTCAAGCTTCTCAATGTTCTCAATGGTGAGCTATTATTCGAATCATCAGCTCTTTCAAAAGTGCGAGACGTTCTTGTAGTAGACACAGATTTTGTGATGCTCTTCGAGCCGATCAATGGTGTAGCCTTTGGAGCAGCCTTCGGTGTTGGAGCAGCCTTCGGGGTTGGAGCGGCCTTCGGTGTTGGTGCAGCCTTAGTAACTCGCGAACGAGAAGTCGATCTTGCTCTATTTGTTGATGGCGGTGCAACTCTGGATCGAGATGTGGATCTGGATCTTGATGAAGCACGTGCTGGTGTCTGAAAATTATAATTTTTTAAATTCAAAAAAATGGAGTGTGGAGCTGCTTAGACTACAAACTACAATTTTTTGGAGCTGCTTAAACTACAAACTATAAAAGATGCCGCTTAAACAACCGGATTTTTAGAATTAAAGAAAAGTCTTGGGTTTTTTCGAAGCAGTTTTGTTTTAAGATACGTTAGGAAAATGTAGTTATGTCTGAGACAGAAATAAAATACAAAAGAATGTGAAATTGTTAAAAATCTTTTTTTTTTTCAAAAAAAAGTGCTCCAGAACGGTCTAAGCTTTTATTTCGTTAAATTTAAACTCAAGTTGTTTTCTACTTCTCAATATTTTATTTTGCATTTAAAAGCGGAGCACAACCCATTGACCATCTGCTCTCCTATTCATCGCAATAATTATTTGTATAAACAATTAATTATTATTCAAAAAATAAATGTACCTTTTGCTCAAAATCCTGTTCCTGCTTGCTCTCGACTTGTTTAGCCGGACGGCCACGTCCACGACTACTCGATCTCGATGCTGGTTTCGCTTTCTTAGCACTTGCAGTAGCTCTTGACGGACGACCCGGAGATTTTGAAGCTGGACGACCCCTTGTGCTTGATTTGGATCTCACTGCCTGAAAATTTAGGTGTTTCATGTTTTTTTTTTCTTCTAAATCCGTAAATCCCCGTTTCCTAAACCGTAACACTTTTGTCATTGTCTCTTCCGATAATTCATTCTTCGGTTCATTAATCTTCAAAAGATGGGAAAACGGAGACGTCCCCCATTCTCTTCGCTGTCTCGTCAATAGCTAATTGGCATATGCTGGCAACGAGCCAAATGTACAGTTGGCGTGCCTATCTCTCCCCGTCTCCTAATTCTCTACACTTACTAGCGGCAAAAAGCAATTCGACCTTGATTCGAGGGTGAATGGTGTAGCGGGACCGCGGGGATGTGGTGTCACCCGATAATTTAGAGTAGAAAATATTTCGGTTATTTTTAAATTGAAAAATGATTATTAATCAGGTCAAGTTAAGATTTTTATCTTATCAGTTATAACAGTAATAAAGTTAGACAACGAAAATTTAAAAAATTGTCTTTTTTTGAAAGGAACTTACCATTGTACAAAAAATATTCAGAAATTCATTACAGAAATACGGGAAAAAGCAAGAGATTCGTCAAACAGATGCAAACGCGCTCTAACGTACTTGTAGCGCGGTCATTCAAAAAATTTAAATTTAAAAAATGGCTCACCATAATTTCCCTTGTTTTCTGGATATTTGGAAGGACGAGTAGAGTTATATCACGGAGCAGGATTGAAACTGAAAAAGAAAAGCATTAAAAATGAGAAAAATTAAGAAAAAATAAGAGAAATCAAAGAAAAGTACAAAAATTAACTAATAAATAATACAGATATGCACTTTCTACTCTTTTTTTCACATAGATTCTCTCTCTCTCCCTTTCCCGGTTGACCTAGAGAGTGATGATTGTCTCTATGTGTGTAAGTAAATGTGTTGCAAGAAAGCCAGCAGGCAATGTCATACACAGTGTCTGTGTGTGTGTCTGCGTGGCTCCCACCAATTCACCCGCGCGTTCACCACGTATACAGCACAACTGATTGAGCGACGCAGAGAATTTGGAACAGTGCCAATTGTGGGCGGAGTCTTTATTCATCACGAAAAAATTGAGCGTGGGGTAGGGAGGTGGCCGATAGGACGAATGCCAACGTTGGAGGAAAAAAAGGACGCTGGTGTATGCTTTATTGATTGATTGGTGTATTTGAGGGATCCTTTTCGACTGTGGAGTGTGATGATAACAATTGCCAGTGCGATTGAGAAGATGGATTGGAATTCTATTTTCGGGGTGAATGATTCAACATTTTGAGATTTTCTTGAAAAACTAAAAATTTTGGAGCTGCTTAAACTACAAACTAAAAATTTTGGAGCTGCTTAAACTACAAACTACAACTTTTGGAGCTGCTTGCCCTACAAACTACAACTTTTGGAGCTGCTTGCCCTACAAACTACAACTTTTGGAGCTGCTTAAACAACAAGTTTTGAAATTAATTAAAAACAAAATCAGTATAAACAAACAAAACATTTGTATATAAGCTATGTAAGAAAAACGAAACTAGAAAAAAAAACAATTTATTTATCGTTTCTCACCAAAGTAAACAAATGCAACCTACTCCCATACATAAACCTATCAAAAATCGAAAAAAAAACTCCCAAAAAATAATAATCTATGAGAAGTTCTCTTCATAAACCAAATACAAAACCCTTTTTACAAAACGGGTGGGCTCTTTTCGCTGTAACACAAGTCTCTCCCCTTTTCTTTTTACTTTTATTATTATTATGTATTCCTTATTATTTGAATGATGAGTACATAAGGTGGTACTCATACACGTTGTTTGTACAGAACCTGCTAGTCTCTTCCGCAGAAACTACACCCAAAACGGGGGGAAACATCTTTGTTGTTCGCTCGAACAACCTTTTGGAGATGAGATAATGAATGGAAAATGTTGGTTCTCTAAGCAGCTCCATTTTTTGTAGTTTGTAGTTTAAGCAGCTCCATTTTTTGTAGTTTGTAGTTTAAGCAGCTCCATTTCTCAAACATCGTTCATTTCATCGTATTGTAAAAAATTAAGAATGCAAAAATGTAACAAATGTTAAAAACAAAAATTAAGCCGTTAAGACTTGTTAGTCAAAACCAAACGAAGACATAAAACAAACAATATTAATAGAAACTGTATATTACTTCAAATGATCAATCATTCTTCGAAGCCCGTTCACATGAGCGTCCAACACGCTGAAGCAATCCTCTCGTTCGAATGTCTCCATTTTTGTGTTTAGAGTTTTCAAACATTCCTCGAACTTTTTGGTTTCCGTGAACTGAAAAAAACAACTCTGCTTAATAATTTAAACTCTTAAAACCTCCGTGAAGAATTGATTGGCAGCTTCCAAGATTTTGTTAAACCTCGCCACATCTTTAGCACGCGCAAGAAGTTTGAACAATTTCGAAATACTCTGAAATTTTTTGTATTGTTATTAAAAATTATAATTTAAATACATCATCCAAAAGTAATAAAACAAATTTGTCATCCGTATGCCCAAAAACTCCCAAAGCAATATCTCTTGATTTTTCAAGTTTCTGCTTTTCCCTTTGAAAAAGAACCGAAACATGAATAGGCAAATAATCCGCAATAAAATGTCCATTTTTGATATGTTTTTTGATAGCACAGTCCGCACAAATGACAATTTTTTTGAAATCAAAGTCCTCAGGAAAACTAGAAGGTTCATCTATCGAACATCCAAATTCCAAAAGTGTGCATTCTTTGCAAGTTTGAAATCTTTCCATTTTATCCTCAGAAATCGAACATTCGGAACAAATTCCTTTGTTTTTGTCATTTATTTGCTCCAAAAATGCTGAAAAAGGTAATTTTTTCTCGAAAAATAATATCATTTACCAGTCACCAAATAATTAACAGGACACGGAATCGTGGTTACCGGTTTACGTCGGATTCCGAATACTTCACAAACTCGACAGTCTACTGTCTCCGAATCAGTATTTCCATTGATCTTCTCACAACATCCTTTACAAACCGAGTGACCACAGAATAAAACCATTGGTTTGTTCTCGCCGGTGTCTAGAAAAAAGGTTTCAGTTTTCTCTGAATTAAAATCAGAGCAAAGATTACCAAATTTCTCATTGCATTTTGTACAACGAAGCGATTTATATTCCATTTTTTCATAAATTACCTGAAAATGCAATTTTTGAAAAAAAAAAAAGGTCGTGGAGCTGCTTAAACTAAAAACTACAAAACATGGAGCTGCTTATACTGCAAACTACAATTTTTGGAGCTACTTAAACTACAAACTACCAATTATGGAGCTGCTTATACTACAAACTACACAACATGGAGCTGCTTAGAGCCAATTTTTTTTTCAAAATTGAAAGAAAAACAATTAAAAAAAAGTTATATTCCAGTTTCTTAAAAAGGGAAAACACATGAAAAATGCGAAATTTCGAAAAAAAAAAGAATTTTGAAGAAAATGTTCACGGAGCTGCTTATACTACAAACTATAACATATGGAGCTGCTTAAACTACAAACTACAAAAACCAGCTTAGCGACTAAATTACTTTCTCAAAAAATTCAGATAAAAAACAATAAAAACCCGCAAAAAATGCACATTTCAAGGACATCAACATTTACAAATTATTACTCATATAATTCCATAAAAAAAAGATCATTTGGAAAAAGATAGATGTTCTTTTTCGTCTATGTTTCTTTTAGCAGGTGTTTTTATTGTATAAACTGAACAATTGAAAGAGAAAATTCTTTTATTTTCAGCACAAAAGGATCCATTTAACATTGAGGATTTTGAAAACTCGAATAGTACAACCCGCAATCGTGTATATTTTTAAAAAATTTGAACTTTGAACTGATTATTTAGACCTGAAAAAAGGAAAGGTTTTTTCTTAAATAACAATTGGAAAAATGTTACTTTTCAGCTTTAGCACGACATTCCTTATCAGAAAACGATGTAATTGTTGTAACAGTCGTCGAAACCGTGTCCTCTTCCCAATCCCAATGCTCCCGGTCTCGGAAGTTTTTCTCTTCTCTCGCCTCTGTCAAACATTTCGAAATCGCCGCATAATCCGGAGCCGATTCAAATCCATAACCATCAATAATCGTCAAAATTTTATCATATTGTGAAGGGGTCTCAAACAGAAAATTGGTTTTGCCACTTGTTCTCGCCGCCTCTTTAGCCTTTTGCACATTCGCCCGTTCGGTGACATTTCTCCAGGGAAGTGTACCTTTTGTCATTTCAACCAAACCATAAAACCAAGATTCTAAATCGTCCCTTCTTCCAAGGTCTAGTCTTTTATGAGCGGTTAAACTTCCATATCTCGTTGTTCCTCTCCATCCAACTTCTTTTCGCGACGGAAGGACATTGTTATTCTGAAAAGATCCTAGATTTTTCGGAATTTTTTTTGAACAAATAAGGATTACCTTATCTATATACCTTCTTGCTAGCCCAAAATCATACATGAATATTGTTCTGGATTGTCGATTTGCTTTGACACCCGGTGCAAAATTTCCCGGCTTTATATCCCTAGACACAAATCCTACACGATGCAATTCTTCGCATGCCTGAAAAGTATTCGAATTTTAAAAAAATGTTGGTAATCTCCAAAAATTGTAGTTTGTAGTTTAAGCAGCTCCAATACTTGTAGTTTGTAGTTTAAGCAGCTCCAATACTTGTAGTTTGTAGTTTAAGCAGCTCCAAAACTTGTAGTTTGTAGTGTAAGCAGCTCCAATTTTTGATAGCTTCTTTAGAACCCACCTTCAACGTCTGTATCCCAATTCTTAGAGCAGTATTTAGCGAAAATTTCCGATCCGGCATTTCACATCTCAATTTATGCAAATCTCTTCCCAGCAGCGTCATCACCATGTAATCAAAATCGCGACCTTTGGTTCCCTGAAAATTATTTGATTTTATTTTTTTTTGTTTAAAAATTGTTTGTTTCATTTTGAATTCTTACACAATCTATCAATTCACAGAAATGTTTACAATTCGCTTGCATCGCTGCTTTCAGCACAATAATCTCAATTTTCAGCTGGGATTTACTGAATTTTTCGGTTTTTATCGCAATTTTGAAGTCGTCGTCTTGCGAGAGGAATACGATTCCGTAACCACCGTCGCCGAGTACAGGGCCCAGTTTGTACTTTTTACCAGATTCTGTCTGAAAAATGTACGTTTTTGGCGCAATTATTTGATTTTTAGAGTGCCTGAATATCATCCCCTTCTTTCGGGAGTCGATCCTTATCTGGTGGATTGGCTGCTGGTGCTGGTGTAGCTGGAGGTGGAACTGGGGCCGCTGCAGGAATTGGTGGTGGAGGGGATGCTGGTTGTTGTGCATGATCTGCCATAAGATCGGTTTCTTGATGAATAAAAAAAATAAACTGAACGGAACGTTATCCAACGGTAAAAACAAACAAGGTGACGATAATGCAAGGTTAGTTCACGTTAATTTTTTGATCTACATTTTGCCAAACATTTTCGAAACGTTTATTAAAAAATAATTTCCAAAGAATCTTTGTTTGAAAACATTCTTATGAACATTTTTCAATTTTTTAAAATGGAGCTGCTTAAACTACAAACTACAAAATTTTGGAGCTGCTTAAACTACAAACTACAAAACATGGAGCTGCTTAAACTACAAACTACAAAACATGGAGCTGCTTAGCCTAAAAACAATTTTTTTTATTTTAAAAGCTTCTTGCATCATTTTATATATTTTCAATACGTTTTCGAATCACATTCCGTTCCCCATCCGTTCGAAAGCTGTATAATGCAGCATAGTTCTTCTTTCCATTCCACTTTCCATTTTACAACCAAACAGACCAAATAACATAAATGAAACGGTTAACCATCACACATTGTAATGATGCCAAAAACCATGTAAAGCTATGCCGAAATCACATCTCCTTCTATCCCTCCTGTTCCTCATGTCATCAGCAAAAAAAGCGAAAAAAACTGCGATGCGAAAAAAAAGGAAGATACCTTAAACCAGTTCTTCGTCTGGCAAACCTCAAGGACGAATTTGCAAGCTAATTTGCATTTTTTAAAAGGAAAATGTTGGATTAAATCTGTGTATATCGGATGAAGAACACTGCGTTATTTAGATTTTCGATCAATTAAAAGAAAAGTTAATTAGTACCTATGTACAGAATTATTACAGAATCTAAACAATAGAAATAAAGAAGAAGAAGAAGAAGTTTTAACCAATAAAGTGCCAAAAGAGAAAAGAATAATAACAAATGAAGAAACCGGTCGTTTGCGCAATCGCTTTTCTTTTTCCTTATTATTTTGTCTTTTTTTTTTGTAATATGGTTCTGATCTGTATCACCAACGAATGTATAATTTATATCTGGCGTGTCAATCACGTCCAGATTCAGACCAGAAATCTGCAAACATTTTTACACCTGGTGTCTTGTTGTAAAACTTTGTTTGTTTGGAACTTGAAAAAAAACTTGAATGTTGCAAAATTTTTCGAGAATCATCAGAATTCTTACAAAACTCGGAAAAATTGGATGTTTTATAAAAAAAACCCTGAAAAATCTAAGCAGCTCCATGTTTTGTAGTTTGTAGTTTAAGCAGCTCCATATTTTGTAGTTTGTAGTTTAAGCAGCTCCATGTTTTGTAGTTTGTAGTTTAAGCAGCTCCAATATCCAAATTTCTTGCATTTTTTCACCAAAAAAATAGGCAATTCTGTTACGCAATTCGTAAAGCGTAATCGCATCACCAGCGGCACATTCTCTTTATCTCCTCCACCGCTTCAAATTTCACTTATTCATTGGTCATCATCATAATATTCTGCGCCGTACACGATGTTCGCGTTTAATTTTTTTATTCTTTTCTTACGTTGTTATATCTGTTTTCTGCCCATCCCATCCACATCTTCTTCCCCCTCTGTCCAATCGGTTATGTAATCGTTGCCGCGTAAAAATATTCGATCGGTGGCACACACACACACCGTACAAAACACCCTGTAGCGCAGCTTTCGAAAGAAGAAGCAGAAGACAACTTGAAATGGGCGGTTCGATTTTGTCACTCCTTTTCTCCTCACCACTGTGGGAGGGGGCGCCCCTGGTGGATGAGTACTTATTGACGCCGATTTCATGTAATGTTTCATTACGAAATTTCTGTATTTTCAATTTTTTGAGGACCGATATATTCAGGTGAGCTGCTTTTTGTCCTTACATTTAACATTGCATCAAATACTCATTTTGGGTTTAGTTTTCTATAAATCCGCGAAATTCCGTCAAAACCACAGACGGAGCTGCTTAAACTACAAACTAAAATTTTTGGAGCTGCTTAAACTACAAACTAAAATTTTTGGAGCTGCTGAAACTACAAACTACAACTTTTGGAGCTGCTTAAACTACAAACTCCAACGTTTGGAGCTGCTTAAACTACAAACTACACGTTTCGGAGCTGCTTAAAAAATAAAAAAAAGCCAAAATTTTTAGACTTTTTAAACTACAGTAATCCTACCAAAAGATTCGGAAATTGTTTTGTAAGGCAAAACCACTTGATCACGATTACAACACCTTTTCATTTTTCACATTTTTTGTTGTTGTTGTACGTTTAGAAAAGAGAAAAAACCAGCTGAAGAAGAACCCATCCGATAAATCTGTATGGCGGCGCAGGCGAGGCATTGCCGAATACGGAGACAATCGAACACCTCCTCCTCCCTCCTCTCCATTCCATCTACCATTTACAAAACACCTTGTTCATCTTTTTCTTTCGTTTTTAAATACTAATGGGAATGAATACTATTAAACAACAGCAGAACGAAAGAAGAAGAAGAAGAAGACGCCAGAAATATTCCTATCATATTCATTTTATTTAAGAAAAAAAAAGAATGAGAGATCAGGTCGTGCCTTGTGCTATGTTGCGATTTTGAAGGCTAATATTGCACTCGCCCCGGCCTGATGTCGATTTTTTAATCTTCTTTAACAAAAGGTGACTTTTTTAGTTTTTTTTACACAGAAAAAATCAAAGTCAAGGATCATAAAAACAACGTGCTTTACTTTTTTAATTTTATCAAAGACGCACGTGTTTCTCAACATCTCTTCAAATTCCACACTCTCTCGTCGTTTTCGGGTACAGCCCTACCTATCAGCAGCTGCCCAATTGACCTCGTTGTGTTGCAACAGAAAAAATAGAGACATTATCATCATTTTTTCGTCGAAAATATGCAACGAGTTCAATCCTTACGTCCATTATTACCAAAAGGACATGTCACTTACTACAAGGATCAGCTTTTGGTTGTTAAAGGGGATAGGCAATTTTTGTTTGACAAGGATGGCAAGAAATATTTGGACTTTTTTGGTGGAATTGTCACCGTTTCTGTTGGCCATTGTCATCCGTGAGTTTTTATTTCATTTTTTTTCCCTCAAAATTATTTATTTTCATAAAAATTTTTACCATAGAACCGTGAAGATGTGAAAAATCAAAATTTCAGCTTTCAAATGATGTAAAAATCTTGAAATTTCATTAATTTTGTGAAAAGCTATGCCACTTCAACAAAGATAAAAAAAACATTTTTTCAAAACCTTAAAATGCTCCTGTCTTTCCTCAAACTTGTTCAATTTTCATGAGATGTGTCATATTAAAACTGCAAAATTTTAAAAATTCAGAATTTCAGCTTTTAAATGATATAAAATTAATTTAAATCGGAAAATTTTAATGCACAACAAAATTCGATTAAAAACACAATTTTTTTCGAAAGTCATAATATTTTCAAAATTTTTTTCTATTTTCAGCGGCTTTTCATTTTGAAATTATGAAATTTAAAAATTTCAAATTTTCCGCTTCAAAATCTTGAATATCTAAACATTTTTAAAGATATTGATTTTTCTTAAAATTAAAAAAAAATCGATAACTTCATTCAATCTCATTGAATAATGAAAATTCCAGGATTTCTTTAAAAAAAACATTTTTTTCAGAAAAGTGAACGAAGCTTTAACCGAACAATCGAAAAAACTTTGGCACACAACATCAATCTATCATACCGAGCCAATTTATGAGTATGCTCAAAAACTGGTGTCCAAGTTTCCAGACCCGTTAAAAGTTGGTTCAAAATTTTCTTTTCTAAAAATTTATCCAAATTCTGCTTCATTTCAGTGTGTATTCTTTGTCAATTCCGGTTCAGAAGCCAATGATCTCGCCCTTGCACTTGCTCGGAACTATACCGGAAGATTTGACGTCGTCTCCATGAGAAATGGGTACCATGGCATGACGCAAACCGTCCTCGGGGCAACAAATCTCGGAAATTGGAAGCCAACCTTTCCGCATGGTTTTAATATTTTCAAATCTTTGAATGCTGATCCTTACCGTGGAATTTGGGGAGGTGACAAGTGTCGAGATTCTCCAATACAGGTGAAGAATCGGAAATGTGATTGTGCGAATGGTCATTGTGAAGCTTCTGATAAGTGAGTTTTCAGTTATTGGAAAAGAGGAACAATGAATATTTTTAAGTGGTACCCTCTCTTTAAGAATGCAAAATTTGATTTAACAGCTTTTCGAGCATTTCAAACTTTTCAAACTTTAATAAACTCTTAAAAATCAATATATTTCAACCAATAACTAACAAAAATTCCGAAATTTTTTGAAAAAAGTTCAAGTGGAACCCTCTCTTTAAGAACAAAAATTCTGATTGATAAAATTCAGCAAATCCTATCTAAAAAAGAAAATTGGAGCCCGTTTCGTTCTTAAAGGTAGAATGCCTCCAATATTCGAAAAAATCTGAAAACCCGATTTATATGTGGAAAAAAAGGGATGTTCTGAATTTTTTTTCTATTTTTTGAACATTAACAAAAAAATGTATATTTTTAGAATAAGATGATTAGATCTCTAATGAAAATTTAATTCGGTTCTTAAAGAGATTGTGTCATTAAGAAAAATGTTGGAAAACCACGTATTTATTGAATTTCTAAGTTTGATTTGAAGTGTTTCTTTATATTTTGCTGATTTTGATGAATTTCACACTGATTTGAACATCCTTCGACCAAATTCCAACACATTTTCTGTCCTTAAAGAGAGTATCCAACTCAACAATTATTTTTTTTTCAAAAACCCCACTTCCAGATACCTGGAGCAATTCGACGACATGCTTCTTCATGACTTCTCCCATTCCTCCGGTCCAGCCGCCTTCCTAATCGAATCAATCCAAGGTGTCGGTGGAACAGTCCAATATCCAAAAGGATACCTTTCCCGTGCCTACAAATCCATTCAGAACCGCGGTGGTCTTGCGATTGCCGACGAGGTGCAAACCGGTTTCGGACGCCTGGGCTGCCATTTCTGGGGATTTGAATCACAAGACGCCATGCCAGACATTGTCACCATGGCAAAAGGAATCGGAAACGGCTTCCCACTTGGCGCTGTTGTTACTACAAAAGAAATCGCCGACTCTTTCAACAAATCCCTTTATTTCAACACTTATGGTGGAAATCCACTCGCTTCCGTCGTTGGAAAAGCTGTCTTAGAGGTTATAGAGGAGGAGAAGCTCCAAGAAAACTGCTCAACTGTTGGAGAATACTTCCTAAACCAACTTGCTGCCTTAAATGAGCCAGCAATCGGTGACGTCCGTGGAAAAGGCCTAATGATTGGTGTGGAATTGATCGAGGAAAATGGAAAACCCCTAAAACCCGAAAAAACCGCCGCAATTTTCGAGGACACCAAGAACAAGGGACTTTTAATAGGAAAAGGAGGGATTTACGGGAATGTTCTTCGTATCAAACCGCCCATGTGTATTAACAAACAAGATGTCGATTTTGCGGTCGAAGTTATTGCAAATTCAATCAAAAATTTTAAATAATTCCTTACTTTTTCCTTATTTTTTTCTTTTCTACTTCGGGTCTATTTTTTGGAATTTATTAGATTTTGATTTGGTTGAACACAACTTAATAATATAAAATAAAAAATATTACCAAAACGAAATCATTTTTTTCCATGAAATTTTTTAAAAAATTGAATTATCTATCTGTTACCAAACTTATAAATTCCTATTTATTTTAAAACAAGATGGAATTTTTCGTTAAAATCGAAAAACTTTTTTTTCAAATTCGACTACGGTAACACATTTAAAGGTACATACCGTTTTTGGAACATCGTGGTGAGACCTAGCAAGAGTGAAAAGCGACAAGTCTGCACGACAAAATCTTTGAAACCTGAAAGAATAATGAAAAATATCATACAACAACACGGATACAAGGATTTTCAGTCAGATTATAAGTTTATTAATAATTTTTATTTTAAAAAATCAATTCAAATTTACAAATTTCAAAGGGTAAATTCTAATATGTACATATGATGATCAATGGAATTAAATTCTAATTCTTACATCTAAAACAAATCAAACTGGGCAAATTGAAACACGTTTCTCATCGACATCAATCTTCACAACTCGAAATTTCGCACTTGTTCCAACTTCCGGCCATTCCATGCACTTTTTGAATGATTCCGCAGGCGCGAGCGCACTTTTTCCAACACCAATATCGACGAAAATGCCGAATCCTGTTTGATTTTCAACAACCCCTTCCAAAATATTCCCAACGTTGAGTGAAGTCAGCTTTTTGAATGTTTTCTGAAAAAATGAAAAAGAAATATTGAAAAATTTCCAGTTTTCTAATTACCTTCTGCTGCGGCCCTGGAATACTCTCATTTTTTGTCAATATCAGATCAATAACCGATTTTTCGTCGTTTTCGAAGACAACTTTCTTAAAACCAACGGCTCTCTCAATTTCGTGATAATTTCCAGCATCCTTTATTTCGAGGCACAACTTTTTCAAAACTTCAACTGCGACATTATACTGATCCGGATGAATAATAGTAGCATCCAATGGATTATATTCCTTATTTGGGTGTTTCGAAACAGTCAAAAATCCTGCGCATTGTCTGAAGGTTAATTGATCGATTCCCGGGATTTTCTTCAATTCCTCTCTACTCTGAATCCCATCATTTTCCTGTCGATACTTCACAATTTCAGCAGCTTTTTCCTTATCCAATCCACAAATTTTACTCAAGAGCTTCTCACTTGCTGTATTCACATCAACACCTCTCAACGACACTGTCTCCCTAACAACAACTTCCAGAGCATCTTTCAATTTCTCCGAATTAATCGAGTGTTGATACATTCCTTTGCCCAAGTGTCTTGGGTCAATCTTCACAAACTCCCCCATCGGATCGATAAGCCTTCTACCAATCGATACTGCACTTACTTGTGTTGGTGGAAGTCTTGGAAACTCCTGAGCCGCTTCTCGTGTGATGCTGTATTGTGAAGCTCCATCTTCTGACACCACGCTGAAATTACAAAAAGTGGATAAAAATCGCTAGAAATATGGAGCCGCTTAAACTACAAACTACAATTTTTGGAGCTGCTTAAACTACAAACTACAATTTTTGGAGCTGCTTAAACTACAAACTACAATTTTTTGGAGCTGCTTAAAATACAAACTACAATTTTTGGAGCTGCTTAAAATACAAACTACAATTTTTGGAGCTGCTTAAACTACAAACTACATTTTTTTGGAGCTGCTTAAACTACAAACTACAATTTTTTGAAGCTGCTTAAACTACAAACTCCAATTTGTAAGCTGTTTAAAAATCAAATTTAAACAGTTGAGTTTTACGATAATTTTGAAATAATATTATACAGAATTTCGTTAAAATTGCTAGGATTCAACCTGCACAATTACTAAGCTCGGTCCGTCGGTATTTTTCGAAGTTGTATTTTTTTCCTGTTTTTTTGTATTTGTCAGCGAAGGGTTTTCAAAAAATGAAAATTGATAATTAGTAGCTCATTAATGTTGTAATTTCGATGGCGAAGCTGATTGGAGAAGTTAAAATAATTCCTACGATTTTTAAAATGAAATTTAAGGGAAAAATTAATTACCAATAAAACAAATTTTTCTGCCCATCAGTCTTGATAAAATGCGACACAGCTTGCTGAGTCTCAAAGCTCGCTGTCCCGTTTCCGATTGCAAAAATCACCGCACCCTCAACTCGAACCCATTTTTTCAACAATTTCTCTCCCTTGCTATCAAAGCGCCCATCTTCCACTCGAAATTCATTAGCCGCGATTACACTTCCATCAGGTTTCAGAAAAGCGGCTTTACATGCTGAAAATCCGGGATCCAATGCAATAACATTTGTAGATTTCAATGGTTCGCGACAGAATAATTGGGAGACATTTTTGCAAAACCATTGAATTGATGAATCTTGCGCTTTTTCGATAAGCCGTTGTCTGGAAATTTAGAATTATTTGCAGTGTATCGTTTTCCATTTTAAAACCTTGTTGTTTCTTTAATCATTGGCACGAAATATTTCAAAATCGATCGTTTGAAAGCTTTCCTAGTCAATTCTTTATGTTTTTCGTGAACTTTATCATGCATTTTTCTCAGAGGATGACATTTTTTTGCAGATTTTTCATCGACCTCAATTTTCCATTCAATAATATCATTCTCTTCTGCGCGATCGAGTGCCAAAACCTTTAAGATGATATTTTTCAAAATATTTTAAATATTTCGCATCACCTGATGATCTGTAACCACCCCGATGGATTTTCTGAAGCTTAGGTAAACATTGAAATGCTTCTTCAATTCCTTAACCTTCTCATTTCTTTTCGATTTCACTGCATTTTTCGAAATTTCAGATACAACTCGCATCTCGACCGGCTTTTTGAGTTTTGAGCTGGAAATTATACAAATCAGATGTTTTTTTTTTAATTTAAATGTTACATTTTTGAAATAACTTTAACTGTCTTCTCATTCTTATCGATTAAAACCGCCATCCTGTTGATAAGATTCTTTTCGAACTTTTCCGGATCCAAAGCTGTTAATTTCACCATCTCAAGGTTCACATTTTCACCTGCTAGGATTTTTTGACCGATTCTCTCATAAAAATGATCTCTACAAAATTTCGATCTACTTTATGAGAATTGTTTTCTAAAGACAAACCTAGAAATTTCGGCATTTGATTTCTTAGCAGTGAATTTGTTCAATATTTGTGACAAATCGGCAGCATTTTTGCATTCCTGGAAAATGATAAAGTTGCACATTTTTCAAATAAATTTCCTTTTCTTGGTCACCTTGATACTTTCAACAATCTCAGGGGTTTTTGGAGCAATATTCGATAATGCAATGACCGCACTCTTGTTCAACTTTTTCGCCATTACAAACGATTCATAAGCCTGTCGAACTTTTTCACAATTCAAGCCACCATGCACATCTTCTCGATATCTAGCAACATATGCAACTTCATAACCATCTTCAAACATTTTTGCCAACTGTTTTGCACGTTGAGGATTAATTCCACAAACCTAAACGAAAATTCATAATTATTTGATTATCTCCGTTAATTTCTTACCTCATTGTGAATGTAATAGTCAATTCCATTTTTTAAAACCCATTTTTGTAAGAAAATAGGTGCTGGCGTCATTTTTAAATTGAAAAAAAAACGGGAAAAATTGAGAATTTTATAAAGGTATACGGTACATTTAAAGGCGCACACGGAAATGTTAGTTTCGTTGGGAGACCCTGCAAGCATTTTTTGTACTGTTTCGTGAATTAAATCGGAAAATAATGGACCTAGTCCTCTTCTTGTTTTGGTAAATAAATTTTTAAATATTTCTCATAGTAGCCAGATTTCCATAATTTTTTCCTGGATTCGTATAGACGACAGATTGGTTAGAAGTGGGGGGGGGGGGGGGTGCTTGAACACCGTTTTTCCAGCTCAAAGTCTGAAAATTAAAACAAAAATGAGATGTATCTTCTAACATCTCGTTTGCTTTTATTAGTTCGAACCGCCCCGCCAGGACTCTCGTATGCTGCTTATTTTCAATCAATTGGACGTCTTTTCGAAACTTTTGAATGGTGAGAGACACGTTCTAACACGTTCAGATTCAGAACGTTCCGACGTTCAGTTTTTTTTAGTTTTCAGTAATCTTGAACTCATCATTATTATTGTCAAGCTGAAAATTATATACCGCTGATTTTGTGCTGAACAGCTGGGAATGTCCGCGTTTGAAGGAACTGGGGGATATTTGGACGGTCATTTCTTTCAGGCTACATTCTTTCAGGATATATTTGGCCTATATTACTTTCAGGCTATAAAGTCTTTCAGGCTACATGTCTTTCGGGCTAATTTTTTCTTTTAGGCTAGTTTCTTCTTTCAGCCTATTTTTTTTCTTTCAGCCTATAAAGCGACAGTTTCTAATCTCGCTGATTTGGGTTATGACTAATAAGCCAAAAAAAAAACGTTTCTTTGTTTGAAAATACCCAGTAAATCGTATTCTGAAAAACAAAAATAGCCTGAAAGCAAAAAATAGCCTGAAAGACATGTAGCCTGAAAGTAATATAGGCCAAATATAGCCTGAAAGAATGTAGGGGCACGTGACAGTTCGGGAGAAAATCAGTTCGGGAGAAAGACAGTTCGGGAGAAAGACAGTTTGGGAGAATAAGGACAGTTCGGGAGAATTTTAAAATTATCTTGTTTTTTTGCATTTTCATTTTTTAAACTTAAATTTTCGGCATTTCGAAAGCCGAAAAAAACTTATGAAATGACGAAACTTTAAGTTTAAAAAATGAAAATGCAAAAAAAAGAGAATTTTAAAATTCTCCCGAACTGTCACTTTTTTCTCCCGAACTGTCCTTATTCTCCCGAACTGTCTTTCTCCCAAACTGTCTTTCTCCCGAACTGATTTTCTCCCGAACTGTCACGTGCCCGAATGTAGCCTGAAAGAAATGACCTGGATCGCAATATCTAGTCGAAAAACTATTGAAACATATGAAAAATTAAATTTTTTAAATATATTTTTCAAAAATTGATAATTTACAGATTTTCAGATTCAAAACACTTGAAATTTCAAAAGAATCTATTAAAAACATTAAAAAAAAATATATATATAAGGCCGTCTCTGTAAGAACCGAACTTTGCGTGCCTTAGGGAAATATTTTTAAAGGTATTCTTTACTGTTTTTGGGTTTCAATTCCATTTTCATCTTCTTTTTAATATTTGAAAACCTTTACAAGAAAATATTTTTGCGAAATTTCCTTTTCTAGTACAAGAAAAAGCACATTTACAGGATAAGGCGGCGAATGGCCTAACAATTGCAAAAACTCTCACATTCGCATGCTCTCTCGCGCGCGGCCGAGCGGTTAGGCCATTCGCTGCCTTACCCTGTAAATGTGCTTTTTTCGTGTATTAGAAAAGGAAATTTCGATAAAATTTTTTGCTTCTACAGGTTTTCAAATACTGTGAAGAAGGTTACAATGGAATTGAACCCCAATTTAAGTAAACAGGCCCTTTAAATGATCATATAGCGGATGCCTAGAGTAACTGGTTAGATGAAGGATTTTGCAAAAAAATCGTTTACCGTAGCGCGGCGACGTAAAATTCGAAAAAAATCTAAATCTTAAAAAAATGGTTCTAGAGTATTAAAACTGATATCGTTTGATAGATTTTAGCTTGCTGATCATTTCTTCGGTTGAACATTTTTTTTTCTATCTGTCTTAATTTTTGCGCTATGACGCAAAATATTCCAAAAATCAGCATTTTTTTTTTACTTTTTCAAAAAAATTTCTCAATTTTTGGAGACACGTCTCCACGAGAGAGCAACCGTAAAAAGTCCACGTCACGTGCTATATGATAAAAAAATGAAATCAAAAATTCAGGTTGACTATACAGGGTAGACGACTTGTTGAATGTCATCACTTTGAAGCCAAAAAAAATAACCGTCAAAACTGGTGCTTTGGTGCGTTGCATAAGATGCATGTAAACATTATTTTTTGCTTTTTCCGAATAAAAGGCATTAAAAAATTATTATTTCAATCAATATTGTTGATGAAGATTTTCTAATGGACCTATGCAGAAACTAAAATTGCAAACAAATGCAAAAAATTCAATGCAGAAACTTGCAAAAAATTGCAAGAAATGTCAAGAAATTGCAATTTTTTGCAGCCGATTTACGGGAAAAATACGGTAATCGTTGCGAAACCATCAAAGGTTGTTACTCTTCGCTGCGAGACCCTCACAAATTTCACAGATGTGCGTCCAAAAATACGGTCAAGAGCCGTTTTCATTGATGGTCTCGCAACGATTACCGTATTTTTCCCGTAAATCGGTTGCAAAAAATTGCAATTTCTTGACATTTCTTGCAATTTTTTGCAAGTTTCTGCATTGAATTTTTTGCATTTTTTTGCAATTATTTGCAGCAATTTTAGTTTCTGCATAGGTCCATAACAATAGCAATGTCAATAAAAGTGTTCGATTTTTTCGTTAAATTTTTTTTTCAATTTTTGACCATTACGAAGTACTGACATTCAAGCTAACTTTTGTATTTTTGAAATCTGCGTTTTCAAATACGTATTTTGACTAGGTTTTGTAACCACTTTCGATAGCATATTGATATGTATCAGGCCGCGAAACATGATAAACCCGACTCACACCCAAAACAAAACAGCAGCTCCTATGAAAAACTAGTGCTCCGACTGACTATTGATTAAGACCTATTATGAATTAATGGATATTAGTGTGTCATTCAATTTCATTAATTTGGTGACCCAAAAATATTGCAGTCCTTAGACATGTTCGCTCGAAGTGTGATATTTCAAAACTGCAAACTAGAAATAGGCTCCAAAGTTTGACAGTTTATAACTTTCCAAATTGTGGTCCGTTTCGCTTGTTTTATAGCTCGTTTGATAGCAAAAAAGTAATAATTTATAATAATATAAACGACATTTAGCTAATTTTATTGAAATGTAAGCAAAAGTGGGAGGAAATGTAAAAACACCCATTTAAAATAGCCTTGCGAGCACTTTTTACGATTTTTAAATTCTGCATGATCGAAAACCTGTGAAGATGCCAGCTGTACATGGTTTCCGCTTGATTTACAAAATAACAAAATAAATTATCACTACAGCTGTGGCAACTCGCGCTAATTCTGAACTGATTTCGCTGAAATAGTACAGGGTGGCGATTAAGTATTGATCGCAACTTTGAGCCGCTGCTGGCAGCAAGCCAAAAAATATTTTAGAAAAGTTTTGAAAGTTTTCGAAAGTCATGAGCTTATATAAACAAATATTAAAACCATTCCCCGAAAAATTCCGATATTCCTGAGTTATGCGACGATTTCCACACCGACCTATTATTGCGAAGCTGCACAACGACGGAGTCAGACACGTTGACGTTTCAAGACGGCTTGGGATTCCGGCGTCGACTGTACGTAGAGTGGTAACCCAGTTCAAGGATCGAGGAAATGTCTCTGAGATTCCAAAAAGTGGAAAGAAACGTTCTGTCAACACTCGTTGAACACGTGGCATCATCGAGAAGCGGATCACTCTGAATGACCGGAACAACATGAACAAACTTGCTTCGGAGCTTCATATCTCCCGTAAAGCTGTCCAGATGACCGTGAAAATTGACGTCAATCTTAAGAATTATCAGCTGTGTCGTAATCAATACCTCGAAGAAAAGTCCAAAAAACAGCGCCTCGAAAAATGCAAAAAGTTCTTGGAGGTCCTCAGGTGCGCCGCCTCTGGGAGGTGATTTCGACCGATGAGAAGATTTTCACGATTTAACCACTTCTCAATCGCCAAAACTTCCGGAAATTTATGTCAGCAGATGATAGTAGGTCTTCTAAACGTTTCCTGGCCTACCGGAAACATTTCCCAAAAAGTGTCATGGTTTGGGCCGGGCTTACGTCCGATGGTAAGGCTTCACTCGTTTTCATTGACCAAAACGTCAAAATTAACTCGGAACTTACTAAAAAGTTGTTTTGAAGGATATTTTATTGCTTTAGGTTTCTCAGCACTTTGCTGTGCGACTTTTTATCCATCAACAAGGTTGGGCATCCGTCCCACGGATCTAAATCGACCAAGGCTGTGCTAGAGCGAGATTTTCCTGGATTTTGGGGTCGTGACTTGTGGCCAGCTTCCTCGCCCGATCTTATCCCAATGGACTTTTCTGTATTGGGATATTGAAGAGCAAGGTTTCTTCTCGTTCGCATCCAACTTTGGACTTTCTCGAGGCGGTACTTCAAAAAGCGTGGGCTGAAATCGATGACGAATACCTGCGGCGCACCGCTGATTTTTTTGCTGCACGTCTGGAGGCCTGTGTTCGGGCCGAAGGGCCTAACTTCGAACATATTTTGTAACTTGTTTTTAATGAGCTTTTTCTTTCAGAAAATACATTTGGTTTTTGATAAAAATGTTTAGTTTTGGAAATTCACGTAAAAACGTTGCGATCAATACTTAATCGCCACCCTGTATCTCTATATTTTCTTCCCACTTTTGTTATTGTCGAGATAAAAATTTCTGGCCGCACGTTTCGCGGAGTGTCGTTGGGAATTTACTCGCAACGCGACCGCTACGCGCAAGACCAACTGAGAAATTTGAATTTGAGCGCGTTGCGGTCGCGCTGCGGTCGCGCTGCGAGTAAATTCCCAACGACACTCCGCAATACGAGCGGCCAGAAATTATTATCTCGACAATAACAAAAGTGGAAAGAAAATATAGAGATACTATTTCAGCGAAATCAGTTCAGAATTAGCGCGAGTTGATTTTTTGTAAACTGTGATTTTTCTAAGCTTCTGCTCCAGCCGAAATGAAGTTTATCGCGAGCGATTTGGACAAATTGGTGATATTTAGCACATATAGTTAACATCACACATAAAAATTATATCATGAATCGGTTTTTTTTAAAGTAACAGCAAGTTTAAAGGGGACATTTTAAAGAATAGTAGGATATTTTCCACATCGGCGAAAAGTGGTTCAAATCACTTTTTTTTAGTTTTCTTATAAATTTCAGCATTGCGGTCACAAATTAGTATCATTTTTTTGAATATAAATAATCAACTGCCATTATTTGTTTAGCTACTGCTGAAATTACGAATATACTACGCGATATAGAAAAGTCGGTTTTGAGTGTGGGCCAGGTCCAATATGTTTGGCCACCTAATATATATCACAGCATTTCGAAACCTAGTCAAAATACGTATTTGAACACGTAGATTTCAAAAATATAAAAATTAGCTTGAATGTCATTACTTCGTAATGGTCAAAAATTGAAAAAAAAAAAACAAAATTTTCACGAAAAAATCGAACACTTTCAGTGACATTGCTGTTCAAGTATTTTTAGAAAATCTTCATCAACAATATTGATTGAAATAATAATTTTTTAATGCCTTTTATTCGGAAAAAGCAAAAAATAATGTTTATATGCATTTTATGCAACGCACCAAAGCACCAGTTTTGACGGTTATTTTTTTGGCTTCAAAGTGATGACATTCAACAAGACGTCTACCCTGTATAGTCCACCTGAATTTTTGATTTCTTTTTTTTTATCATATAGCACGCGACGTGGACTTTTTACGGTTGCTCTCTCGCGGAGCCGTCTCTCCAAAAATTTTTTTGAAAAAGTAAAAAAAAATGCTGATTTTTGGAATATTTTGCGTCATAGCGCAAAAAAATAAGACAGATAGAAAAAAAATGTTCAACTGAAGAAATGATCAGCAAGCTCAAAGCTATCCATTTGTATCAGTTTTAATACTCTAGAACCATTTTTTAAGATTTCGAATTTTTTCGAATTTTACGTCGCCGCGCCACTGTAACCCAACAGCAAGACCTGAAAACTGCTTTGTTTCATAAACTCGGCGTCTACTATATGTACAGCGAATATCAACTCTGTAACTCTCATATTCGCCCTAAGGCAGGGCCTCACAGGTTCACTCTTATAGAGACGGCCTTATATATTGTTGAGATAAATGGTCGAGGACTAGAAACCCAACCCAGAGGGACTAGCCTCCGCAAAGTGCGTTTCTAGGCCACCTTCTCGGGCGTCACATTAGTTTTGTTGTGAGAAGGCAAGAAAGCTCGTGTTTAAGCCAGTTAGGGCTCGTTTTTGTTGTTTCTAGATGCGGCTAGTATTTTAATTTGTTCTTTGCAAATAATATATGGAAAAATCAATATATTTCAGTCGGAAGTAAACGAAAATATTTGAAAATCTGAATTTTGAACGAAAAAGGGTTCAACAACTAGAATATTTTAAAATTTATCAATATGTTTCATCGGGATTTTCGAATTACCCATTTTCAGAATTTTAAGAATTTAAACGAATTTTGCTGGCATTTGGCACAACAAGGTTTTGTGGCCTTTGTAGGCGTTATAACTTGCGCCTAGGGGTCCGTCATAAAAATAGGAAAACAGTTTCTTTCTTAATCACCAAAAGGGTCTTCCCTGGTTAAATTCTGGTATCTCGAACAATGCATGGAATTGTCGGCATTGTGATAGAATAAAACTTTTGCAAAAAAAAGTGCGTGAAAACTCTTCAGGACAACGACGCAGTTGTTTTTCCACAGTGTCATTGTGTCATCGGTATGTGAGAGTGCTGGCACAAGAGAGAGTTAGAGAAAAAAAAGAAAAAAAGGGGGGGGGGGGGTGGGGTAGTGCTAAGAAAAAAAGGTAGCATCTCGACTTTGGTTGGTCATTTTTGGTTGTTTTCTTTAATCGATTAAATCCCTATTAACTATTTCATTGCCTAAAAAGTTTCCGGATTTTTTTAAAATTCAACTTTTTTGAATATTTTTTTGTGTTTCAAGGGTAGTGATTTTTTGATTCATCGCGAAGTTTCGTTATTTTGATAATCAACTAATATAATTCCTTAAAATTTCTTGATACATCGACGAAAGAAGACTTCAACGGCAGTTTTCTTTAATAATTGTGAAGTATAGAACTATAGGCTTCAATGTAGGGCACCCAATGTTCAAATGTTGAATCACTTTTTTGCCGTGCGAGTTATCCCAATATGTTTGCTCATAACTTTTCATGAATTGACTATATCGAACCGCGCAATAGGATAATATTAATTCAAACAATTTTCTTTAAAAAGAATATTCTGTCTGACGAGCTGAAAATAGCTCGCAGTGATGACCGGAAATCAACCTTTCTGTAGCTAGGATAGCGCAGTTTGTAAGCAACATCTCGGAATCCGCTTATTGTTCGGGTATTTCAAGCTTGGTTTTTTTTGTTGGTTTTCAATCGTAATTATGAAAAAATTTCCAAATTTTGAATTCAGCACTAAGATTTGTGATTATTTTCAAGCATTCGGAAAACCTATGGCATTTGAAAGAAAAATCATAATTTCTCTGAAAAATCGTGTCATTTCATTTCATTTTGCTCCCGTACTTTTACATAACGAATACAAATAGTGTTTTGTTTTGAAAATTGTAAAATTATTCTTTTCTGATATTTAAGCCACGTTTCAATATGATACGTGAACAGGGACGTATTTTATCGTGCATCAAACTTCATCAAATTGGAAACCGCCGAACAGGCGGCGGACAAGTACGACACCCAAGAATATTCATGAATTTCCTACCCAATTTTCATTGAACCTGCTTCAAAGTTTCTTATCATAAAAATAAACATCTTCAACCGTTATTCGGTTTTCTAAGAACCATAATTTTTAGAAACTCGATAAAGTAGCGACGAATACTTTGTAGCCACCCTGTAATTCCTTAAAATTTCTTGATAAATCTATGAAAAAACATTTATTGAGCAGTTTTCTTTAGCATTTGCGAAGAATAGAACTATAGACTTCACTGTAGGGCACCTAATGTTCAAAAGTTGGTTAACTTTTTCGCCGTGTGTTATCCAAAGATGTTTGTCTATTACTTTACATGACTTGAAGTTCTAATTTTTGAAATAAAAATCTGGTAGGGTCAAATTAACTGTACAGCTTTAAACACAGTTAAGAAAATATAATTTCTTCTAAAATCATCAACATTATTTTAGGCTTCACAATTTTTAGCAACTCAATAAAGTAGCTATGAATATTAGCTATGAACTGTTTAGGATAGGATTCTAAGCTCATATTGACTTGTATGAATCGCTAAGAAAAAACAGTTGTAATCACAATACCAAATCCACAAAATAGGCGACCAAAATATTCAGTTCACCACGAAAAACACACGTGAATAACGACTTATCAAAACAGAGGCATGCACACACACACACACACACTCAACTTCACGGTTTTTTTTTCACCATGATGGTGTGCCTCCCCCTTTCCGATTATCGATTTTTTTTTGTTTTTTTGTCATAGTTTACCGTTTTTCGTGCATTTGCCTCATTTTCAGTAGTTTTTTTTGATTTTCAGAACTTTAATACATTTATTCTACTTCTAAACGACTACATTTTGAAGTTGCAATAATATATTATTCTTTTTCATGTTTTTTTCTCTTCCAGAATTTCAGACAATGTTTTTAGAAGATGTTTTTCATCTGAACCAACATATGAGCTATTTATCCTTTTTTAATGCTCCAATTATCCTCTAATTCTTCCCAGATTACCCTTTTCTTAAACTTTTGAGGGAGTTCTCGAATTTCATTAAAGTTCAATTTATTTGTTCTTTTTATCTTTTTTAGCTGTAAATTAACCTTCAGAAAATATAAATTTTGGTAGTTCCGGGTACTTTAAAGAAAAAATATAATACTCTTCATCCAAGCAAAAAATATTTGCCTAATTTTTAGCGGAGAGCTCCCAAATTTTATTTAAAAGAACATCAGCCAATTTTTAGACGAACATAACTTTGCCTAAACTTTCATTGATTAGTTTTTCCCGAGAGCTCCTGAATCTAGTCTAAATTAAAGTTTATCCCTTATCGATCTGAAATGCGTTGTTTTTAACTGAAATGTTTCATCATCTTTCAACTAACCACTTGAAATTCAGTTTTTCTCATACTTATTCTCTTCAGCTTCCCTACGATGCTATGGTAGCATTAAAAGTGTCTAAACACCGCGACGCAATCATGCGTCCTTTGTTTTCGGTTTTTAATATTGTTGTGTCCCTTTAATTACTACGAATACGGTATTTTCAGTAGAGCGCGTTTGCTTTCCAATAATTGTCATTTTTCGTCTACTTTAAAAAAAATGTGTTTTCCTGCTAAAATTTCGCGTTTTCTTTGGATAAATTTTTGAAATTACATTTCTCAACAAAAATTTTATAAAATTTACTCAAAAAACGTCTAAAACTATTATTTTAACTTTTTCCTCGTTTAAATTTAAAGGTCCCAATTACTCAACTAGTTTTTTTCAGAAAATGTCTCAGCCATCGTATGCTCAAGTTGTTCAAGGGGTATTTATTTAAAAAAAATTTTTAATGAAACATCGACTTTTTTATCTGGAATTTTTTAGAATAATGCAACATCTTCATACTTAAATTTCATTTTCAAAAATTTGGTGGTCAACTCTTCATCGGTGAGGGAAAAGGTGAATTTTTATTCTACATTTTCCAAAAAAAATCAATTTTTTTAGGCACTATTAGAATTGTTGGCGTTTTTGGAGAAGAATGAGGAAGCGATTGAAACAAGTTTCGAGCATTTCCTAGGGATTTTCGAGAAAATGGCAACGGATGGAAGCGCCACTTCTAGAATGGTGACAATGAAAATAGCAAATTTGTTGCTGAAAAAGTTGAAGAAAGCTGCTGCGAAAGGAATGAAAAAGGTGAGGATTTATTTATTTTTTAAAACTTTTTTAATAACACGAAAATATTTCATAAATTTTAAATGAAATAATTGAATTTAAATTAGATTAATTTTAAAAAATCCAAATGTTCGAATTTTGGGCTGTTTTGAAGCTGAAATTTACAATTTTCGAAATTTCACATCCTGTTTGATGTAATTTCTGCTAATTTTCAAATATTTCGAGAAAAATAAATGAATTTGAAAATGTTTGCATTTTTTCGAAGCTAAAACGATGAATTTTGAGATTTTTGCGATAAAATGAATTTAAAACAAGAGTTTTCTTCAGATTTCATACTTTTTCACAATTTTCCCCATTTTTTTTCAGAAGATTTTTCATAAAAAGATCATTTTTTGAATAATTCTGATAAAAACATAATTTTAGCCTCGAAAAATTCAGATGCGATTTTTTAATCGATATTCAAGAAATTTCACGAAAACTACATTTAATTTTCGAATTTTTCAGTTTTTTCCCGATATTTAAAAAATTTGTATATAAGCGTCTTTCAGATCATTCCAATGGTCTTCTATCAATTATCGGATTCTAGTAACAGCGTCGCTTCAGCTGCCGAAACGCTTCTACGGGAAAATTTCAGTCCTGAAAAACGAGGAGTTGCTTTTGAATTGTTTGGACCGATTGCAATTGAGAAATGTGTCGAAATTGCCACCGGAAAACATGAGCTGTGTCAACCGGCGAAATATGATGAAGATGAGTCAGTGGAACAAAGGAAGTATCGTTTGGAAATCCAAGCGTTGAATACGATCCAGAAAATCGCGGAAGTATTGCGGGAGAAGGAAGAGATCTGGGTTGAAGGTGTTAGCAAATTGTATGAGGATGTTGGCTTTGTGAAGAAGTCTTTGGGTAGTGATAAACCGAATGTGAGTTTTTTGTTTGCGTTTATGAATTATTGATTTATTTTATGAGAATAAAAGGCAAATGAAGGTTTTTTTTTGAATTTTAAAGTTCCAAAATGATGGAAAAATAAGGTTATTTTATAGTTTTTTTGAAAATTCAAACTTTATTTAACAAAAATGAAATTTGTGTTGTTTATTACGAGAAAAATAACGTTTTAAAGCCGAAAATAGAGAATTTTTCAAGGGAATTACAAATTTTGGATGCTTTAAAACCCATTTTCAAATTATTAATTATTTAAGTCCGTTTTTTGATAATTTTGGGATTTTTCAAAATTTTAACACCGCTTTTCTTCGAAATGTTATTATTTTTCAACAAAATATTAAATTTTTGAATAAATGTTAATTTGTAAAGTCATATTTTCATTACAATTTGAAAAAAACATGGTTTTTTGGAAATTTTTTAAAATCCTGATTCGAAATTGAATTTTATACCAATAACCATTATTGTCGCATTTTTAACTTATTAATTTTTCAGCTAAAAGCCACACTCATCACATTATGCCTTCAACTACCAAACCATACAGAAATCATCCTAAACTCGCCGATCTCTCAATGGATAATCAAAAATTTGGATTCGAAAAATGAGCATGTTTGTGAAGTCTGTTGGAACGCATTTGTTGTGCTCTTGAGAGACAAAAAGTGAGTGTTTTTCGAGGGTTTTTATTTGACAATTCATGAATTTATGTTCCAGGAATACTAAGAAAATATCAATCACAAAAAAAGTTCTTCCAAGACTTGTTTTCGTTATAAGAACAAAACACCTACATTGGTTAGCGATGGATAGTCATATGTTGCCTGCGATTACATCGATGTTTGGAGATAATTGTGCTGAAAATGCGCCATACATTCTGAAACTTTTGCATTGTTTTCCCGAAAATTTACCGTTTGATGCTTCGCTGCCTTCTTCATGCCGCGATCACTGGTTTTCTGCGTTTTTACAGGTTATTACGTTCTGTTTGTTGAAATGCGGAGATGTTAAAGGTTTTGAGGATGAGGTTATCAAATTGGTAAGGGTTTTTTTGTTAAAGACAGTGTCTTAGTGTTATCTTGGTGGTAACTGGATGTTATTATGATCGGTAACCACTAGTAAATTGTCAATTTGTTCTGAAATATATTTTAATAATTTTCAGATAGCCAAAACAATCGCCGAACTTATACATTTATCAGAAGATGAACTATTGGAAGGTTTTGAGGAATGGTTGCTATTGATTATCAAGAGAAAAGGGATTAGTGATGTATCGGGAAAAAGATTATGCGAAATGGTTGAAAAAATAAAAAAGCAAAAGTTATGCGTAAGTATTGATACCAGTGTTGAGAGTGAGAATATTTATGTTGTGGAGAAAAATGTGTTTTAAAAAAATTTAGAATTTTGATTATTTTCAGAATTTATGAAAATTTAAAAAAAAGGGGTTTTTGAAGTTGCTAAATAATTTTTTGGAAAATAGAAAATAGAAATTTTCTTATAATTTTCTGAAAAATTACATTAGTACGCATTGGTAATTATGTCTCCATTTTAAAAAACACATTTTTGTTTAATCAAAATTATATAAAACCCGTCAATTGTTTCAGGAAGAAGTCCAATTGAATGATGATCTGAAATCATTGTCCATCGACACCTGGGAGTACAAGTTTGAAAAATATTAACAGGAAGTATTCTCTTTGTTTTTTTTTTCAGGGCTCCGCTGAGTTTCTTCAAAAAGATGCGATATTTGTTTCGGAGAGAAGTGAAAGGAGATGGTGAAGTTAGTTGCAAACACGTTTTTTTATAAGATTAAAAAAAAATTTATATTGTCAACTCAATTATTCTTGATCATTGCGTTCGGAAGGCTGCTCAACCTCACAGCCGCTCCGCACGCACGCGACGCGGTGACTCACTAAACACACTGAAATATTGGCGGGAAAATACATTTTTCAAATTTCCAGTGTTGAGTGTCGGCAGCCGCGTCGCGTGCGTGCGGAGCGGCTGTGAGGTTGAGCAGCCTTCCGAACGCAATGATCAAGAATGATTGAGTTGACAATAAGAGGGTGTCAGTTAAAAAGTTCCGCATTCGGGTGATAGAATTTCAAATTCCCGCGGTGTTTAATTCTCAGTGCACTGTATGCGCGTCATAAACATTGGAGTTTTTAAGCGGTTTTTTTAAAAGTCCGGTTCTCCCTGGTGCGGGCGCGAACTCCTAGACTTGCGAACGACACAACATTTCTTTAAAGACTCCTATCCACTAAACCATCAAGCTACTAATGAGTTATGGTGGAAATGCCGCTAATGGTTGCGTCAACAGCGATTTTTTGAATTTTTTTTTGTCGTGAATGAAAAAAACAATTCACAGTGTTCGATGTCTCTAATGATTTGGGTAAATTATTCTCATAATTATCAAATCGGTTGACATTTTTTCAGTTCACAGAAGATTGAAAGAAATTATCGTGAAAGTCCATGAAGCGTGCAGTTTTTAAAGAGACGTAGATCATTTGAATGAGAATTTTACGCTGATAAGGATCCGTTTTCAAAATCTACTAAGGAAGGGGTTGAACATAATTTTTTCGAGCTCAAAGTCTGAAAATTTGCAAAAAATCGAACTTTTTTGCTCAAATTTAGACCATAGACTGAGAATACGTTCTTTATCAAAATCTCACCATTTCATCTATAAATAAGGAGCTTATGTCAAGTTACAGCTCTTCAAAGCTCGATTTTTTTGCTAATTTTCAGACTTTGAGCTCGAAAAAATCATGTTTAACCCCTTCCTTAACAGTTTTTGAAAACGGACCCTTTATCAGCGTAAAATTATCTTTCAAATGATATATGGCTCATTAAAGGGACTATTTTCTGAATTTGGGTTTCAATTCCATTTTCATCTTCTTAACAGTATTTGAAAATCTATTCAAGCAAACAATTTTTATCGAAATTTCCGGGTTGAGCGTGCTTGCACCGTTTGTTCCTCTAGCGTCTGCGTCTCGCACTAGCTCTGGCGTATGGCGTTTGTCGAAAAATCTTTTTGTCAGACAATCTTTTGGTTTTCCAATCAATTGACCTATTCTCGCGAAATGGCCGAACGGTCGCGCGCGAGAGAGCATGCGAATGTGAGAGTGCTTGCAATTGTTAGACTATTCGCCGCCTTATTTTGGAAATGGGTGTGTTTGAGTACTAGAAAACGAAATTTCACAAAAATATTTTTCTTGTATAGGTTTTCAAATATCAAGAAAAAGATGAAAATGGAATAGAAACCAAAAAACAGTAAAGAATTCCTTTAAAACCTGAGATAATGTTCCCTCATTTTTATTCCAAACGCGCTCCATAAACTGGCACTTTGCCAACAAACCTTCCAAAAAGCAAAACAAACGATTTCTCACATGCATAACGTGGAGCGTTTGCATTTTGTTTTTTGGAAGGTGTGCTGGCAAAGTGCCAGTTTATTAAGCGCGTTTGGAAGATAAATGAATCAACGCTCTTTGGTTTTCTAGGTCATTTGCTTTTTCACGGCCGCCTGGTTTTTTTGAGGGCAATAAATTAGAAAACTAAAACATTATTAGACTAAAATATTATGGACGATTTCCTAAAAAAAACAAACGTCTTAGATGACAATTTCATTAGAAACTAATTCATTAGAAAACAATTTCCTTAGAAATTCGCATTGGAGCGCGTTTGCTGCTTTCGAATATTTATTCACGTAATGGCTTGTTTATTTTAATTTTTGTTGCTATATTTTGGAAATTTAGTAAAAAAAGAAACATATTTTTATTCCAATGACCCAAAAACAGATAATTGCGATGAAATAGTGATTAAAAATTTTAATTTTAAACGAAAAACATAAATATTAATAAAGTATTTTTTCAAGGAAAAAGACTTCAATAATACACCACTGGATGAACTTCTCATGAACAGAGATGGAATGACAGATGAAGAAATTGCAGTTAAACTTCAAAGACGGGTTGACAGCGAAGCGGATGAGGCGAGAGATGGTTCTACCTTGGTGAAAGTTCATGTGACACCGGCTAGAAATGATCCGAAGACGGCACAAGAGACTGACGAATGGAATGTAGAAGATGATGACGAGTTGAGACAAATTGCTACAGATCTATTGCATTCTAAAGTATGGATTAAAAGAACTCTTATGGAGAAACTTTCAACAAAAAAAAGTACAGAGTTTTTGAAACGGGTTTTTGGAAAAAACCCAATTTTCAGGTGTAAAAATGTGCAATTTTGGAATATTTGCCCATTTTCATCAAACTTAAAAGGTCCACTAGACGACGCTTAAATTTTTAACAGAAACTTTGAAAAAAAAATCTAATAATTCATTGAAGAAACTCGCAAAAAATAGAAAAAAAAAACGACAGTATCTTTAAAGGAAATCGTGTCGGGTCTCGCAACGAAATCTGAAAAACACGGCCGAAATCTATAAAGAAGCCGAAAATGTGAATGAAAACAATTTCTGAATAGTCTGGTTTATCGTAATTTTCAGAATTTAATTTTTTGCCATTTTTTTTTAAATTTCTGCATAGGTACAGAATTTTTCTTATGGACCTATGCAGAAACTGAGAAAAAATGAAGAAAAGTACTCATTTCTGAAAATTACGACAAAATGAGATTAATCGGAAATTGCTTGCCATCAAATTTTCTGCGCCTTAAGAGATTTAGAACGCGTTTTTCTAATTTCACTACGAGATCCGAGACGATTTCCATGATGCGCCTTTAAAAATACGGTAATTTTTAAAAGATCTCTGCATTCGTCCGTTATAGAATCAAGATAAAACGGTACATTTTCAGCTTGATTCATGCTTGAAGGCGGAGAATGGGGCTTCTGGGTCGGGATCGGTGAGGAAACACGATGCAATAATTTATGGGATAAGGGATGGTGACAAAAATTTGAATGTGAGGAGTTTTTTTTGATTTTCTTAAAAAATTAGAAATTTAAGGGCAAAAGTTATAAAAATTGGAAAGTTTATAGTGAAATTGTAATTTTTTTAAATTTCGTAGGGAAAAAATGTGGCTTTTAAAATAGTTTACAGTCATTTGAGCCAACTTTCACAACAATCGAACCACGGTGAGAAAAAAGATTCGTAAAGTTGTACTGAAGTCTTTTCGCGCGCTTGAGTTTCGCAGAACTTTTATCTGCGGCAGCAACGACAATTTGCAAGTCTGAATTTAATAAATTTTATGAAAAATCAATTCAGCCATATTTAAGACTACATAGGCATCGTTGACATTTGTAAGTTTGATTAAAATTAGGTTAATGATCAAACTATTTATTTTCAGCAGTAATTTTAACAAAAAAACAAGTTTTTCAAAAAAACATTTTTTGGTTTTAAGGGCGTCTAAAAATATAAATTGCTTATGAAAACATCAAATTATTATAGCGGGACATGAGCACAATTTTAAAAATTAATTTGGTGGCGTTTTACTATTGTCAAGATAATAATTTCTGGCCGCTCGTTTTGCGGAGTGTCGTTGGGGATTTACTCGCAGCGCGACCGCAACGCGCTCATATTGAAATTTCTCTGTTGGTCTTGCGTGTAGCGGTCGCGTTGCGAGTAAATTCCCAACGACACTCCGCAAAACGAGCGGCCAGAAATTTTTATCTTGACAATACTTTTTGCTAATTTCCCAAAATTTTCGTTTTCAATCAGCGCGTTGAATTCTTAATCAATCAGGTCCAATCAGCACTCAGAATGCGTGAAATTGAATAACTTAAAAGGTGCATTGAAAAAAATTGAAACATTTTAGTCCTTTTTTGAAAATAATAAAAAACTGCTATTTTAGGTGTTTTTAGCCCCAAAACGCCGCACAGTTGCAATTTTCAAATTTTACCTACACACCCACTTTCCATTCAGCTAGGACAAAAATTTAGTTGTTGCGCGTAGGTTTTTTCCCGAACGAACGAACGATCTGTCTAGAGCCGAATTATGAGTTTTTTATAATTGATCGGTGAAATATGCGATTTTTCCAGAAAATGGAACGAATTTCCAGAAATTTAAGCAGAAAATCGAACGATTTGGAGCCAAATTATGAATTTTTACAAAAAATTCTTAATTTGGCTCGCATTTTTTTATTAAATGTATGAAATTTTCAAAATTTTGAGCAAAAATTCATTGCATTTTGTTGATTTGAAGCAAAGTTATGAAGTTTTGAAAAAAAACTTGTTTTTTTTGTAGATTTCAGCAGAAAATATTGGAAATTTTAAGTTTTCAAAAAATTCGGAAAAATTTCAAAATTATCAACAAAAAAATCTGTTTTAGAATAGCTACCTGTCAACCGGCGACATGGTCACCGGAAAAATCAATAATCGAGTCTCGATGAGTGTTGGAAAGACTGAAACGAAACGACAGGTGAGAATGAAGGAGACGGAGGAGAAATCAACGATGGATACGTCGGGTGACGCGAATACAAGATTGACAATTTTGAAATTGATCAATCAGGGAGTGTTCGACTCTGTTGAAGGGATTATTTACGCTGGAAAAGATTCGACGGTTTTGCATGCACAAAAGAATGGGAATACTCATTTTGCAATTAAGGTTTTTAGGTTGGTTTGTTAGGGATTTTGGAAGAAAATTGTGGTTCGCGCTTAATTCACACTCAATGTTTAACGCAGTTGACTTTGAAGTACAGCGAAAACAGTCAAAATCAGTTTAAAAAATTTCAAAAAATCTGGGAATTTTTTACTTTACTGAAAAACTGACACAAATGAAATTAACTGAAACTATTAAAGCAAAATTAGGATTTAAAAATTCTGAAATTTTGGATTTTTCATACAATTTTCAAATTTTTAAAATTAACTTAGTTAGTTTTGAAAATTTTGTTTTTAATACATTTTTAAATTTTTCAGCACTTTAAGCTAAAAATTATAAAAATCTAACTATTTTAAAAGTTTTTTGCCGAAATTATGGAGTTTTCGGAAAATTTTCAGACTTTTTACATACGCTTAGTTTTTAAATGGGTTTTTTAGAAATTAAACAATTTTCCATCATTTTAAGCTAAAAATCGTAGATATTGGATAATTTAAAGCGAAATTATAGGTTTTAAAATTTTTTTGCTGAAATTTTGTGAATTTTCAGACAATTCTCAGATTTTTTACAGAAATTATGAAAATGCTTTTTTTGGAAAGTTGGAAAATTTCCAGAGTTTCTAAAAAATTATTAAATACCGAAAGTATTCAACTGGCACCCTGTCTTTAAAGAAATATGCTCAATTTCTAATAATGTTCTTTTTTTTTCAGAACCGAATACGTCAAAGATGATTTCCGTTTCAAGAATCCAGACGGAGTTTCGAAAATCTGGGGCGAGAAAGAATATATGAATTTGACGCGAATGGAAATATGCAAATTGCCATGTCCACAACCGGTGAAATTGAAAAAGAACCTGTTGATTATGTCTATGGTTGGAGATGGCGGATTGGCGGCACCGAGATTGAAAAATGTAGACTGGTTATGTTATACGGAAGAAGATATAAGAGGGGTTTATGAGCAGGTTGAGAAGGTATGAGGTTTAACGAATTTTTCGGAAAAAGTGGCTTTTACCAATTTTTCAATAAAAGGAAATGCAATTTTTGACTTTTTGATAAAAATTTTGAAAATTTCCAGAATTTTAAGCCAAAAATTATAAAAATCGGCCAAGTTGTAGGAAAATTTGGAATTTTGGAATTTTAGATGTCTTTCAGATCTATCGGCTTTGACCTGATTTTTTCAGAGAAAAAGGAGTGTGGAAGACAGTTTTCTATTTTTCAGAAAATATAGAGAATTTCTGGAATTTTAAGCCAAAATTTATAAAAATCGGCCAAGTTGGAGGGAAATTATGAAATTTTTGAAAATTTATCAAATTCTGTTTAATTTATATAAGGCTGCACTGATAAATAGGAGGAAGCGAAAACATTGATTTTTAATGTTTTTTTCTGAAATTATGGAATTTTCAGATTTTCAAGCTTCGAAAATGTTTCTTTATTCTAAAAAAAGAAAAATTCGAAATTTTCAGCAACAAAAAAATACATCTGAAATTTTTTCCAGATCATGTGCCGAATGTACAAAGATTGTCGTCTCGTCCACGGTGATTTGAACGAATACAACTTGCTGTTAAAACCTGACAAGAAAGTGTTCGTGGTCGACGTCAAACAAGCGATGGATTTATCACATCCTAAACACTTTCAGTTTTTGACTCGGGATATTCAAAATGTTTTGAAATTTTTTGAAAAGATCGAAACTCCAGCATTGCCAACAAATGTGGAATTATTTAATAAGATCACTGATTATGAAATTGGAGGTGATCAGTTTGTGCAGGTCCAGCAGTTTTCCGAAGAGAATAGAGACCTTTGTAGAGACAAGTCGCGACCAGCTGATTTGGAATGAATTTTTGAAATTTTTATTTATAATTTTCTAATTTTTTATTGTTCTTCTTATATTTATGTTTTCGTGAAATTATGAAATTTGGAATAAATGAAATATATTTTCAATTTCTCGAAGTAGGAAATAGAATTTTTGACTTTTTTCTAAAAATTGTAAAAGTTTACAGATTTTTAAGCGAAAAATCGGCCAAGTTGGTGGGAAATTATAAAATTTTGAAAATCTAACTGTAATTTTCGGTATTTTTCAGATCTATAGGTTCTGACCTACTTTTTTTTAGAGAAACATGTGTCTGGAAGATGGTTTAACATTTTTTCATGAAATTTAGAGAATTTTCAGCATTTTAAGCTAACAATCATAAAAATCGGACAATTTTAAGCGAAATTATGGATTTTTAAAGAATTTTCAGAACATTTCACATTTGTAGAAATTTACAGATTTTCCAGCAATATTTTATGCGAAATTATAATTTTTGAAGTTTTCAGAATCAGAAAATTCCAGAAAAAATCTCTCCGATCCAAAACAAGTTATTAGGTTGTCCCGAAAAAATGGGAATTTTTTCGATTTTTTTCAAATAAACATTTATTAATTGAAAATAATTATCAATGAGTGATACATTGACCATGCTGTTGGATGACCTCGTGCCAACACAGAGGAAGTTGTTCAATTCATCAAGGTACGATTCCAAAGTCATCAAGGTACGATTCCAAGTGCGCTCGGTCGTCGAACTTCAGATCTTTGAGAGAGTTTTGAAGTGAACGGAACAAATAATAACTACCTCAAGGCTATTTTTTTGCATTTTTGAAATCTACAAGTCAAAATACGTCTGATGGGTATAATTTCGTAACCAATTTCAATGCGCTCTGAAATGTTTTAGGCCGCCAAACATGACGAACCCGACCCATACGCAAAACAGACTTCGTAATATCGTGAGTAATCTTTGCAATTTCAGCAGTAGCAACATAAATTATGTTAGCTGATCGTTTATATTTAAAAAATTGATAATAAGTTGTTTCCTCGGTGCAAAATGTTTCAAGAAAAATCGAAAAAGCAGTGATTTTTTAAATTTTTTGACTATACGGCAAATATCGTTAGTAATTTGTAAAATAGCACCCTTAAGCTTGCTGAAACTTTGAAAACAACTTTATTCATAATAGCAACTGAATGTGTGATGTAAACAACGTGTGTCAACAGCAATTAAAAATCTCAAAATCGAAACTAGAAAAGTTTCACACTCTAGAGGGTTTTTTTCACTAGGAGTGTTATGCAGAATTTCAGCGGATTATTCATTGGAAACTATTTTATATTAATGGTTTTAATTGTGTTATTAAGTTGTAAAAATTTGCCGAAAGAAAAATATCGTAATACTTAGATATGCCCGCTCGAACTGTAATATCTAAAAACCGCGAATTAGAAAAACACTTCAAAGTTTGATTCTCCATAACTTTTGAATCAGTAGACTATTTTGCTTGTTCCATAGCTCATTCGATAAGAAAAATGTTTTTCTTTATTATACTTTAAGCAAAATTTTAAAAATTGTACTAACATGTATAAAAAATTGGATGTAGATGTCATAAAACCATTTTAAAATAATTTTTCAAACATGATTATGTGATTTTTAGTTACTGCGAGCTCGAAAACCTATGAATATAAAAATATAATATTGGTTTCGCCTGAAATATAAATGAAGCAGAGCAAAATATCACTCTAACGACGGGTTTTCAAACTAATTCGGAGCTGTGTGCGCTGCAACAGTTACACACGAAGATGTAACAGTTTTTTGTGCTTATCCGATTGAATAAAAATGCAAAAATAAAAAAAAAATGCATTAATAATATTCTATACATGATGTTTCAATATAGTTTCAAAGGTCTGAAAAGCAAAAACTTTTGCACTTCTGTGTGAAATTGTTGCAGCGCACGTTGTTTCGAATTAGTTTGAAAAACTCGGACGAAAATGGTTCAAAATTCTCAGGAAAAGCGATGCACCGGTGCAGTCCCATTTTGTTTGGGACTGCACCAAAATTTGTTCGGGACTGCACCGCACCTTCATTTTTTCGGGACAGTCCCGGACAAAAATGGTTCAAAATTATCAGGTAAAGCGATGCACTGGTGCAGTCCAATTTTATATGGGGATGTATCAAACTTTGTTCGAATTACAGTAGCGGTCAAAAAGAAACACCCCTTTGGTTTTTCTGTCATAACTCTGCGCATAGATGGAATTTTTTGATGAAATTTGGATATTATATGCATTACATGACTGGTATCTAAATTCTCAAGTTTCATAAAAATTGTTCATACGAGAGCATATTTTTGTTATTTTTTGTGATTTTTGCGATTTTTGGTTTTTCACAGCGATTGTTAGGAATGTTTTTATTGAAGTTATGATAGAGTTTTCATGTAAAACTATCTTTTTAAGTTTTATTAAAGGTCTGACTGTATTTTTAGCTTAAAATAACAGCAAAAACAGTATTCAAAAAAACGTTATCGATGAAAGTTTGGGAGCGAGTCGGGGAAAGCGGTGGATCACCGTAAAAACGACTTGATCTTTGAATCCAGTCGATTTTTTTTACTTTAAATATTGTTTTTAAACACTCAATATACCAAGAAAACAGAAAAATAATGTTAATATTGCATATAATATTCATAATCACAAACAGAGGTCAGAATAATCCACTAGTAGTACAATTTCGAAGTGAATCCGACGCATTCAACGCTGAATATCATAACGACAAGAGCTTGAATTAATATAAACTGACCTATATTTTAAAGAAAAATATTTGTAGAATATAATATAATTAATTTTAGAAGTGGATCTTAAAGATAACCTGTTTTATGAACGGAAATTCACGGCTTTTCATGAGTTAAATCTGGGCGTCATAATTCCGCGCTCGAAATCAAGCGTAAAAAGGTCAGATCCGTGATGATAACCAACTGAATTATGTAAAATGGCGAACTAATCACAAATTGACAAAAATATAGTGTATAGATCGCGTTAACTGGTCGCTTCACATTTATCGAGTATCACGCCAGGTTTACTTCCCACAAATCCATGAATTTCCGTTCGTAAACCAGGTTATCTTTAAGGTCCACTTCTAAAATTAATTATATTATATTCTACAAATATTTTTCTTTAAAATATAGGTCAGTTTATATTAATTCAAGCTCTTGTCGTTATGATATTCAGCGTTGAATGCGTCGGATTCACTTCGAAATTGTACTACTAGTGGATTATTCTGACCTCTGTTTGTGATTATGAATATTATATGCAATATTAACATTATTTTTCTGTTTTCTTATTATATTTCGTGTTTAAAAACAATATTTAAAGTAAAAAAAATCGACTGGATTCAAAGATCAAGTCGTTTTTACGGTGATCCACCGCTTTCCCCGACTCGCTCCCAAACTTTCATCGATAACGTTTTTTTGAATACTGTTTTTGCTGTTATTTTAAGCTAAAAATACAGTCAGACCTTTAATAAAACTTAAAAAGATAGTTTTACATGAAAACTCTATCATAACTTCAATAAAAACATTCCTAACAATCGCTGTCTGAAAAACCAAAAATCGCAAAAATCACAAAAAATAACAAAAATATGCTCTCGTATGAACAATTTTTATGAAACTTGAGAATTTAGATACCAGTTATGTACTTCATATAATATCCAAATTTCATCAAAACATTCCATCTATGCGCAGAGTTATGACAGAAAAACCAAAGGGGTGTTTCTTTTTGACCGTATTTCCACGAACCAAATTTGCTGAAATTTTGGCACTTCAAGACGTAATGGTTTATTTGTGATTGCCTAAAAGTTTTACCTAGTTAGCTCTTCAGTTAAATTTTTTTTTGTATTTCTTAAATTTTTTAAATAATTTTTTGAACTCGAAAACTAATTCTCGAGAATGAGACTCGGAGCCACGTGCTACTTTGCAGTTTTTGAAAGCAGTTCCTTTATCAGCGTAAAATTACATCTCAAATAAGCTATGACTCATTTAAAAAAGCCGGAAACGATTCAGGCACTACCCGCTCTGAGTTTCTCTTCAAAAATCTTAATGAAAGCAACGGAAATTTTTTTTGTATATGTTATTTGCGAATATCAATTTCAGTTTTGAAGATTTACACAATTATCGAAGATGAGACTTATTCACTGTCACCTTGCAAAAAATGAAAATTAGAGTTTTCTAAGAAAAAAAATCTACTATATTTTAACAGTCATCTTTCAGTCTATAAGTTTTCAAAACTTGAGCCCTATCTGATTCCTAGAACAATAGTTATGCTTATCCAAGTTCTCCGATATGTAGTCCAATGGAACTCTGGCGCTAGCGCACATATAAGCGCGCCATCCCCCTTTCCCGCACAAGTTCACTCAGACAACTGGGGAACTAGTTTTCGGGTGAGTTCGGGCGCTTTCGACTAGCCTGGCGGTCAGTTACTCTCGACAGGCTAGTCGAAACTGCTCGAACTCACCCAAAAACTAGTCGTAACTGACCAAGAACTAGTCGAATCAAAATTTATTTTTGTCAAACTGTTCAAAGTACTGAAAATGGTTGAAAAGATGTCTTTTCTGTAAAATCATGAACTATGAGTGAAATTTTGAATTTTTTCCCGAGTTTTTACAAAATTTTGTAATTTTCAACTTTTCTTAAACATTTTCATCTTACATGTATTTTTCGCAATAAAACCTGAAAAATGACGGATCCGCTACTTTTATATGCGCGGCCGCGAAAAATTTCTTGAGTAAGTTCACCAAATTTCGTAATAAGGGACAATAACTTTTTTTTTTGCATTTTCAGAGGAAGCACAACAAGTAAAAGTAACATTTTAAAGATCCACCTGTTTTCGAGTACTGTTATGCAGTTTTCTTTTGTTTCTGATTCTTGATTTGATCGAAAAATGAAAAGATCTTTAAAATATCAGTAAGAAAACTTCAGTTTCTTTAAAATTTCAGTAAGAAAACTTCAGCTTTCAGTCGAATATAATATTTATAGCGGTACTGTTCTGCAACTTTATAGATGTAACACACAGATCAGTGAACATAAAAAACTAACCAACCCAAATATGTGTCCCCACGTTGCGCGGGTGCACCCGGTTTTTGGTGAAAAGTTTTACACTGCATAACTCAGCCCAAAATAAGAACTGGAAACTATTTTTTATATTTTTGGATAGGTCTTTTCAAACTCTTCAACTTCGTAGTTATTATCAAAATGCAAAACATAAAACTTAAAAACGAAAATTTGAAGAAAAGAAAATCGGTTCCCGTTTTTCAGAATTTTCTAGTGGAAAACCATATCAACCCAAGAAATGTTACTTACTCAACAGTTTCGACTAGCCTCTCGAGAGTTTTGACTAGTCTGTCGGCAGTTTCAACTAGTCTGTCGGCAGTTCCAACTAGTCACACCATAGTCGAGGAACTAGTCGGACTGACCGGAATACTAGTCGGAAAACTGCCGCACGGCTAGTTCCCCAGTTGTCTGAGCAGGTATAGTCGAGTGGTTAAAGATCTCGTACGTCAAGCAAGCAGGAGATCAAGTCGTCGCGGGTTCGATTCCAGGAGCCCTCTCGCAGCCATTGCCACCCACACGACGCAGGCGGCGAGACATTTATTTGCACCGAACCGTCCAAATTTTGTCCGGGACTGCACCGTTTTATCCGGGTTTTGCCCCGGGACGCGTCCCGGGACAAATGTCGGTGCAGTCCCGAACAAAACGGGAATGTTCCGGTGCATTGCTTTCCCCGAGAAGCGTGAATTTACCGATATTTTTTCGCATAAATGGCATAGTACTTATAAGAGGAAGCTTTTATTTTTGAAATTGAAATCAGGCAGGTTAAAATTAACTAAACCACTGTTTAATCGAGCGAGAAGGTTAATTATCGAAATGCTGTTAGTGTTAAACTAGTTGACAATGTGTCTTTAATATACATATTAATCATTTTAATAAGTGAATTCATTCTATTCTGCTATATACCAGAACGAATATTTATAAATAAACTAACCATTTCCAGTCACCTTTATTCATTTCACAGTTCATTAGCAAAAGAAAGAATAATAGGCTTAAAAGGCTGAAAACAATATGGGTGGCTAAAAGCACACGAATATGGAATAATGTGACGATGGTTTCAACACCTACAGCGGGCGTATTTAGAGACTGACCCTATATCTCCCTACAAAAACATAGGCGTCACTCTGAAAAGTAACTAATTAACCCGGGGAAAACCTCGTTTCTATTTCATCGACGCTCTATGACGTGGCACACTGCCAGTACCCCCAAAGAAACTTTCCCCAAAGCAACTTGCGAATGGACGGTTGCGTGGTGATCAGCGGCGATCATTCGTAAGTTCTTTTTGGGGAATGTGTCCTGGCAGTCTTCCAGGTCATAGATGAGGAGCATCACATTTGGACCATCTGAGCTCCCATTCGAATTTTGATTGTTTGCATTGAATTCAGATAATGTTTACTGAAAAGCTGCCTTTAAACAACAACTGACTAAAATCGTTTAAAAAAAACTACCACTTATCTCCAGCTCCGATATCGACAAAAATCCCAAACGCTGTTTGATTATGTATAACACTTTCCACTTTTTCGCATTGACTGAATGATTCTCGAATGGTGTACTGTAAAATGGGCATATGAGGATTGATACACAAAATGGAACTAAAAAATAATATCGGTACAACTTCGCATAAGCTCTAATTTTTGAAACTAAGATCAGGTAGAGTCTAATTAACTGAACAGAACAAAACAATGAAAATTATTAATAATCTGTTAACCATTTGCAACAGTGTCGGCTTTACATCTTTTGTTTTGAAACCGTCAAAAATCGGTCACCAAAGTTAAATATGCAGCTTGAAAAGCTTAAATACCTATCGAATCCCTCTTGTGAAGTTGGGAAACTTAATTCGCGGAAAAGTTCGATTTTATTCCTTGAAACGTTTCTTTCCTGTAAATGAATTGTGTTTAAAATATTTTAATGTGCAACTAGCGGGCATTTTTAAAACGTTTCTCTGCCTGGAAACTGAAAAAAAATCACGAAAGTGCTAAAAACACTCTAATCATCTTAGATTTGTTTGTAAATATAATCAAATCTCACCTTAAATATCGATCGGTTAAAAACACGATCTTGTGGATCATTAAAAAATGAAACATGTTTTGCTGAAATCATGAACTTCTCACAGTCCGCCATCAGAAATGCAATATCAGCGAAAAAAGCTGTTTCAGAAGCATAAATGACGGTTGGAAATAATTCACAAAATTTTCCAAAAAAATTTAGCATGAGAGGGAATCGAACCCATACCCTACCGCACACCAACTACCCACACTAGCTACCACTGAACCACCAACCGACAATTTTCCGTGGTACTAGATTCGATAGACTATCTCCCAGAGTGTGAGTTCACGCGGAGAGCCTTAACCATAGGAATAGTTTGGGGGCACATAACTCGGCTCACAGAAACATTTAGCAGAGTTTTATGACGGATTCTGATTCTCCATATTCCATTCTATATACCCTCAAATTTGTAGAAGGTTCTTAAGCGGCAACTTCGAATAACTCCCTTGTTAGGAAATGTATCTTGAAAGACATTAGAAAACTAAAATGAAAACAATATATTTTATCAAGCACAAAATTATCGTCAACATGCAAAAAATGACAGAGGAAAAACAATGAAAATTATTAATAATTTCTTTATCATTTGCAACAGTGTCGGCTTTGCATCTTCTGTTTTGAAACCGTCAAAAATCGATCACCAAAGGTAACGATGCAGCTTTAAAGGCTTAAATACCTCACTAGTCGCTCTTGTGAAGTTGGGAAACTTAATTCGCCAAAAGGTTCGATTTTATCCCTTGAAACGTTTCTTTCCTGTAAATGAATTGTGTTTAAACATTTTAATATACAACTAGCGGGCATTTTTAAAACGTTTCTCTGCCTGGAAACTGAAAAAAAATCATGAAAGTGCTAAAAAAAAACACTCATTTGAGAAAAATTGGGTAAAAATTTGAATTTCTTCCAAAATGGGGATAGCAGCGCGTTGCAAAAAACATTTGCCCAAAAAAATGTTTTGTTGATAAAATAGAAAATTTTTAATATTGCTACCCAAAGACCCAAATAGGCCAAAACCAACTCTTTTTGAACCATTGGATTACTGTAGGCACCTAATTTTCACAAAAGGCAAAAAAAAGTGGTTTTCCAAAACTATTTATCTGATGGGATCGCTATGCCATCCTTTGAATAATCAAATCTCACCTTGAATTCTCGTAGATAATAAAAATATGAAAGTTGTTTTGTTGAAATCATGAAATTAATGTCCTTCTTCAGAAATGCAATATTATATTTTGTTGCAAGTTTGAGAAGAGCTTCTATATTTCTTCCTGAAAAATTATACACTGAATACAAAAGTTCAAAGTTTTCGAATCTTGCAGATCTAAAAATTTTGTAAAACATTTAAAATTCAAAATTTAGATTCGAAAAAAATTGTCTCGAATTTTATGAATTCCAGTTCGTTTTCAAGCTCATATTCTGAAATGTAATAAAATGTATTTTTAAGCCTGAGGGGACGAAATAAATGATTGAAAAATGATGAAAGTATGATTGTTTATAAATAAATGAAAAAAAAAACTATAAAACCGTAGATCGCCGTAATGGCCGAAGAAACGCTTTTTGGGTTTCTCGGCCGTTTATAGCTTTTTCTCGGAATTTTGAATTTTTTTTTGAAAATTTTTTTAAAAAATAATCTTTTATGCATAATTTTCTCTAAAAAAAACCCAGGCGGTCGAGAGAAAAACAAATGGCCTAGAAAACCCAAAAACGCGTTTCTTCAGCCATTAGGGCTGCGGCGTTATGGTTTTTTTTTTGATTTTTTAAATTTATTTATAAATAATCATACTTTCACATTTTTCAACCGTTTATTTCGTCCCCTCAGGCCCACTTTAAAAATGAGAAATTGAAAAATATTATCTATTTTTGAAAACGAAATTCCAATTTTTCAAATTTCGAAGATTTTTCTAAATTTTAGCGCACTTTGAAGTTTGTTTTCTGAAAACCACGGAATTTATTAACAAACCAAAATTTCATAAGAATCTGACAATTTTGAGAAAATTTACGGGAATTTAAAAACACTCGAAAGAAATTCGAATTTAATTTTTAAAAATTACTTTTGATATATTACTCTAATTTTCGAAATTCTTGCTGTGTTTGAGCTCAATTCTTGTAATCTAAAAAAAATGAAATTGCTAAAAAAAATACTGGAAAAAATAAATCCTTTGTGAATATGATAAAGAAATCGAGATGTTTCGAAAGAATGATAAACTTGCTTGTTATTTGTTGATCTTGTCGATATAATAACCGAAGAAAATCAATAAAATATTCGAATTCAATGTCATTGATCTCAATTTCATCATCGTTCGTTCCATCTGATAGTTTTTTGCGTAAAACGGAAGAACAGCAACTGAGACCCTATAAAATTAAAATAATCATTAGTAGCAATTTTCGAAGAAATTTACATATCGGTCCACGTATAATTTTTGGCCTCTAACACGAATCGTCACTTCAGAATCAATATTCTTTGGAGTTAGAAAATCACAAAATTGAAGTGTTTTACCTTCAACAGCTGATTTCATAGTAACAACCGCAGTGATACGTAAATCAGGTAAGTGCATTGTCGGTTTACTGTGTTTAATACAATCTTCAAAATGCATAATATTTCCTATCTTTAAAACCCTCGAGCAACTGCTGAAGTTCCAATTCAGGATTTTTTTGAATTTTTTGTCGGTGCTGTTTTGTACGCACAGCACAATCTCAGCATTACATGACCAAAAATGCGAGGTTTTCTTGGTGTAAAGACATTCAACGTCGATCGTGAGATATTCCTTCTCTCCAGCGTCGTTCAAAGTGAAATTAGGCACAAAAGTCCTGGAAAAATGTGTATTTTCACAGCGACTCACTTCGTTTGCAGTTATGATGATTTTTACATTTTTTGTTATCTTTTTGTCAAAATAAGAAAATATTCAAAAAATTAGTGGAATTTTTAAACTTCTTAGGAATTCTAAAAAAAAGAATACGAAAAGCCGATTAAAATAAAACAAGTGTTAACAATCGAATTTTGCATATATTTCGACACCTCACGCTAAAAACACCAAACTAGTCGAAAAATATAATCTCACTGTTTCCGAATCAATTTGAATCAAACTTAATTTTAATCGAGCGAGAAGGTTAATTATCGAAATGCTGTTAGTGTTAAACTAGTTGACAATGTGTCTTTAATATATTAATCATTTTAATAAGTGAATTCCTTCTATTCAACTGTATACCAGAACCAATATTTATAAAAAAAACTAACCATTTCCAGTCACCATTTTTCGTTTCCCAATTCCTTCTTTCGTACCGTTCATACATACAGTCTTCTCTTTTCAATTGCACTTTATACTTCTTTTTCACAGTCTTTGAAATTGGCGCCTGTGGTGGAAAAGCCGCGGGTGCCGAGAGATCCGGGAACTCAGAAGGAATATAAGCGAATGAAGGCATGATAGCAAAAGAAAGAGTGTTAAGTGATAAGAGATCAGTTGCTGTCAAATCGGTAAACCAGCGGATTCCACCGCTTGATAATACTGGATAGTTTACCTGGAAAAGTGAAAAGATTTTTTTTAAAATCATTTTTAATTTCTCAGAAAAATCATTTAAAGGAGGACTTTACGGAGCTAATTAATGCAGCTGGAAAGAAAATAGACTTCATACTCATTCCAAATCTGTTTTTTTAATTTTCAAAAACCACCAAGAAGCCGAGAAAACGCGCCCAAAGCAATGACCACAGCGCGTTTGGAATTGGTTTGTTTCTACAGTAGCAATAGCCGTCGAAAAAGAGGAGATACAAAAAGATAAGGATAAAGTTATCATTAGAGCATTGATTATTTAAATGAATCACTGACTACGAAAAATAGGTATGTGACATAAAACTATTTTTACTTCTCACAAATACCGTATACCTGAGATAGCCATGCGCCTTTAAATCCACGCTTTTTAGGCGATAAGTTTAGTGACTTGTAACTTTTGATTGGAGAGAAAAAAGAAATATGGGCGAAAAATTAATAACACGGACAAGCTAGAAAATTTTTTAAAAACGTAGCATTAGATGACAACTTGTAGAAACGTAAAACAAAATATTAGATTTTGGATAATTTGGCACAGAGTTAAAGGTAAACCTGAGCTCCGGCCATCATAAAAATCCAAATGATCCGTTTACTTATCTTTGTTCCATTGTGGAGGCGGGCCAATATCTCAGAGCACTCTCTTCAAAAGATTGGCGTCACTCTGAAAAGTAACTAAGTAACCCGGCGAAAACCTCGTTTTTATTCCATCGACGCTCTATGACGTGGCACACTGCCAGCACCCCCCAAAGCAACTTTCCCCAAAGCAACTTGCAAATGGACGGTTGCGTGGTGATCAGCGATGATTATTCGTAAGTTCTTTTTGGGGAATGTGTCCTGTTAGTCTTCATGGCCATTGTACGTCTATAGAATAGTAAAATAAAAGATATAGTAGTTCCGCGAAGAACAGCGTCATGGACTTTCAATATTTGGATTTTTGTTAGATTTTTCAATTATATTCGTTCTATGTCAGAAATTGTGGATGTTGGAAATTTTGAAAAAATTGAAAAGACTTCTAGAAAATGCAACTTGGAATTGAATGGGGAAGAGCAAACTGCCCTGAAGTTGATGTTGACAAAACCAGAATTGAGTTCAGCGTCACTATTGATGATATATTAAATTTCTAGTTCTGTTTTGTGTACTAATTCTTCTTTTTTTCAGTACACCACTCGAGAATCGTTCAGACAATGCGAAAAAGTGGAAACTTTTATACATAATCAAACAGCGTTTGGGATTTTTGTCGATATCGGAGCTGGAGATAAGTGGTAGTTTAAAAAAAAACTATTGTAGTCTCTTTTTTGTTTAAAGGCAGCTTGTCAGTAAACACGATCTGAATTCAAGGTAAACAATCAAAATTCTAATGGGAGCTCAGATGGTCCAAATGTGATGCTCCTGGAAGCCTGCCAGGACACATTCCCCAAAAAGAACTTTCGAATGATCATCGCTGATCACCACGCAACCGCCCATTCGCAAATTGCTTTGGGGAAAGTTGCTTTGGGTGTACTGGCAGTGTCCCACGCCATAGAGCATCGATGGAATATTTTCGAAGTGACGCGTCTCTATAGAACACGTCAGTCTCTAAAAACACCCGCTGTAGGTGTTGAAACCATCGTCACATTATTCCATATTCGTGTGCTTTTAGCCACCCATATTGTTTTCAGCTTTTTAAGCCTACTATTATTTCTTTTGCGCTCCCGGCACCCGCGGCTTTTCCACGACAGGAGCCAATTTCAAAGACTGCAAAAAAGAAGTAGAAATCTTCAGAAGGTTATAAATTCTTAGTTTATTGTTTTCAGAATGACGTTGTTTTATATGTCACCACATGCACTCATTAGAAATCCCATCGATCCATTAGTAAAATAAAAGTGCAATTGAAAAGAGAAGAGTATATTTATGAACGGTATGAAAAAAGGAATTGGGAACTGAAAAATGGTGACTGGAAATGGTTAGTTTATTTATAAATATAAATATTTTTAAAAAAAAGATAGTAGAAATTTGGAGCTGCTTAAACTACAAACTACAAATTTTTGGAGCTGCTTAAACTATAAACTATCATATTTTTAAATCAAAATCATAAAAATTGAATAATCACTTGAAAACCGAAAACTGGGTTAAAAACAAGATTTTTCTGAAATTTAAAATAATAAAACTTTGAGCCATCCCTTGAAAAATCCTGATTGTCCAAAATGTTCTGGATGATAATTTTATAAATGCAAAAAACTTTATAAATGCAAAAAACTCACTAACAGCGGTGGTGATGGAATCAATCGAGGATTGGTCAGTAATAATTCAACGACGATTTTCTCATCCCCTTCGAATTTCAAATTCCCAACAGCTTTTTGAATTTTTTGAATATTCCCAACATCCTCGATTTTCAGCCCTAGATTCTTCAAAACCTTTTTGGCTACATTATATTGATCCGGATGGATGATCGTAGCATCAAATAGGTTATATTGAACCGTTGGTTTCCTTTTTTTCGCCGCTGGTTCCCCATCGTCCTTGGTGTTCAAAACAGCCAAAAACCCCGCGCATTGTTTATATGGAAGCTTGCCAATCCCACTAATACTCTTCAATTCCTCCCTACTCCGAATCCCTCCATTCTACTTCCTCCATTCAACAATCCCTGCGGCCGTCCACAACAGGGATGGGCGGGAAATTTCCCGGTACCATGACGGGAAATTTCCCTTCCCGAAAATTTCCCGAAAAGCTTCGGGAAATTTTTTAAATTGAAAAAATAGAAAAACATCAAGAAAATAAAAAATTCGAAAAGATCAAACTACAAAAATCAACGGAACTTTACTAAAATTGATTAATATGTCTTCCGAAGTCTCAAATAGGAAAACTTAGAATTTTAATTTTTTTTTACTTATTTATGCGATTCTGAAATATGTTTTTTTTTTATTCGAAATCTTGCGTTGATTCTTGTTTTATTCTTTAGTTTTTATCGTTGGATGTCTATTAACTCTGAAAACCTAGGAAAATCGATAAAATCAGGATAAAACCAGTATTTGGAGTCAAATTTTCAAATTTCCCGAAATTTCCCGGAATTTGGAACCGGGAAAAAAATTTCCCGAAAAATTTCCCGACGGGTCTTTCCCGCCCATCCCTGATCCACACACTTCCCTCAAAAGCTGCTCACTTGCACAATTTACATCAACTCCTCTCATCGATACCGTCTCCCTCACAACCATTTCCAGTGCTTCTTTGTTGCAATTAATCGAGTGTTGATGAGGGATGGGCGGGAAATTTTTCGGGAAACTGTTTTCCCGGTACCAAAGACCGGGAAATTCGGGAAATAAACTTTAAAAAAAACCCTAATTACTGGTTTTATCCTGATTTTATCGATTTTCCTAGGTTTTCAGAGTTAAGAAACATTCAACGATAAAAACTAATGAATAAAACAGGAATCAACGCAAGATTTTGAATAAAACAAACATATTTCAGAAACACATAAATGAGTTAACGAAAGTTATATAAGGTCGTCTCTCTAAGAGTGAAACTTTGCGTGCCTTAGGGAAAGATTTTTATATATTCGTAAAGTATAACATTCCAGTAATCCATGACATAAAAAATTTTGTGGAAAAACCGGGGTACAGTTGCGTGACAGAGCACAGAACTTAGAAAATCGAAATTTTTAAAAATGAAGATAGAATGTCACACTTGGTTCCAAACGATTCCAAATAGAATTTCAATACTTTTTCCAGTTGACAATTTTTCTCTAACCCTAAGCACTCAAAAGTTATACACCAAAATATGTGAAAAATCGTCAATTTTTGGGAAAATCAAGAAAAAAAAAATTAATTTTTGGAAGGAGGTACACGGGGTTTTTTCACACTTTAAACTACAATTCATCTGCTTTTTAAAACAAAAAAGAGTTTTGAAATAAATCCCGGAATAAATGTAGGGAGTCTCTCCGAATACTCTAATTTTTTCAAAAATTAAGTTTTTCGCTAGAAAAGTGCAGGTATTTTTAAAATTAATTTGTTTCCACAAGTTTAATTATATTTCTAGTATTTAATTAATGATTTTTATTAATATTTGCACGTGAGTTTCCAAAAGAAAACACCGATTTCACGCGTAGTAGAGCGTGCAAAATGCGAAAAATGGGAAATTATAAAAAATGAAAATAAAAAGGCAAGATTAGTATCATTCGATAATTCAATTTTGAACATTTTTGTAATTGAACACCTTTTTCGACAATTGCTTATTTTCAAGTTACGTCCCAAAACGTGAAAACAACTCGTCCCCAATTTCGGAAATTCGAAAAAAAAATGTGTTTTTTGGAATGAATATCCTAGGATTTTTTCACCATTTAAACTTCAGTAAATATTCCATTTAGAACAACAAAGATTTTTGAAATAAAACTGAGAGAAAAAGTAAGGTGACTATCCAAAGTCACAACTTGTGGTGAAAAGTTATGTGTTGCGTTCGTATACTCTAGAAACACGTCATTTGCAATGAATATACGTGTGATCCGCTTGTGGCTCAATTTTTAAAGGTTTAAATCTCAAATAAATTGGTTCTGTTTATATTACATGTCGGTTGAACCGTAGGCCTGACAACCATCCTGATTTTATGCCAAGAAACTGATATCATGTTTGAAGTAACTGTTTCTTTTTTAGTTGCCAGACACACTATTAACGCAAAAATACTTTTTAAAAACGTTTGCCTTTTGCACGAGCTTTTTAGTACTTTGCTGTCAGCTTTTAATAACGTAACACAGGATTTTCGAAAACTTCTAAGTGTAATATAAACAGAACCAATTTATTTGAGATTTAAACCTTTAAAAATTGAGCCACAAGCGGATCACACGTATATTCATTGCAAATGACGTGTTTCTAGAGTATACGAACGCAACACATAACTTTTCACCACAAGTTGTGACTTTGGATAGTCACCTTACTTTTTCTCTCAGTTTTATTTCAAAAATCTTTGTTGTTCTAAATGGAATATTTACTGAAGTTTAAATGGTGAAAAAATCCTAGGATATTCATTCCAAAAAACACATTTTTTTTTCGAATTTCCGAAATTGGGGACGAGTTGTTTTCACGTTTTGGGACGTAACTTGAAAATAAGCAATTGTCGAAAAAGGTGTTCAATTACAAAAATGTTCAAAATTGAATTATCGAATGATACTAATCTTGCCTTTTTATTTTCATTTTTTATAATTTCCCATTTTTCGCATTTTGCACGCTCTACTACGCGTGAAATCGGTGTTTTCTTTTGGAAACTCACGTGCAAATATTAATAAAAATCATTAATTAAATACTAGAAATATAATTAAACTTGTGGAAACAAATTAATTTTAAAAATACCTGCACTTTTCTAGCGAAAAACTTAATTTTTGAAAAAATTAGAGTATTCGGAGAGACTCCCTACATTTATTCCGGGATTTATTTCAAAACTCTTTTTTGTTTTAAAAAGCAGATGAATTGTAGTTTAAAGTGTGAAAAAACCCCGTGTACCTCCTTCCAAAAATTAATTTTTTTTTTCTTGATTTTCCCAAAAATTGACGATTTTTCACATATTTTGGTGTATAACTTTTGAGTGCTTAGGGTTAGAGAAAAATTGTCAACTGGAAAAAGTATTGAAATTCTATTTGGAATCGTTTGGAACCAAGTGTGACATTCTATCTTCATTTTTAAAAATTTCGATTTTCTAAGTTCTGTGCTCTGTCACGCAACTGTACCCCGGTTTTTCCACAAAATTTTTTATGTCATGGATTACTGGAATGTTATACTTTACGAATATATAAAAATCTTTCCCTAAGGCACGCAAAGTTTCACTCTTAGAGAGACGACCTTATATAACTTTCGTTAACTCATTTATGTGTTTCTGAAATATGTTTGTTTTATTCAAAATCTTGCGTTGATTCCTGTTTTATTCATTAGTTTTTATCGTTGAATGTTTCTTAACTCTGAAAACCTAGGAAAATCGATAAAATCAGGATAAAACCAGTAATTAGGGTTTTTTTTAAAGTTTATTTCCCGAATTTCCCGGTCTTTGGTACCGGGAAAACAGTTTCCCGAAAAATTTCCCGCCCATCCCTCATCAACACTCGATTAATTGCAACAAAGAAGCACTGGAAATGGTTGTGAGGGAGACGGTATCGATGAGAGGAGTTGATGTAAATTGTGCAAGTGAGCAGCTTTTGAGGGAAGTGTGTGGATCAGGGATGGGCGGGAAAGACCCGTCGGGAAATTTTTCGGGAAATTTTTTTCCCGGTTCCAAATTCCGGGAAATTTCGGGAAATTTGAAAATTTGACTCCAAATACTGGTTTTATCCTGATTTTATCGATTTTCCTAGGTTTTCAGAGTTAATAGACATCCAACGATAAAAACTAAAGAATAAAACAAGAATCAACGCAAGATTTCGAATAAAAAAAAAACATATTTCAGAATCGCATAAATAAGTAAAAAAAAATTAAAATTCTAAGTTTTCCTATTTGAGACTTCGGAAGACATATTAATCAATTTTAGTAAAGTTCCGTTGATTTTTGTAGTTTGATCTTTTCGAATTTTTTATTTTCTTGATGTTTTTCTATTTTTTCAATTTAAAAAATTTCCCGAAGCTTTTCGGGAAATTTTCGGGAAGGGAAATTTCCCGTCATGGTACCGGGAAATTTCCCGCCCATCCCTGTTGTGGACGGCCGCAGGGATTGTTGAATGGAGGAAGTAGAATGGAGGGATTCGGAGTAGGGAGGAATTGAAGAGTATTAGTGGGATTGGCAAGCTTCCATATAAACAATGCGCGGGGTTTTTGGCTGTTTTGAACACCAAGGACGATGGGGAACCAGCGGCGAAAAAAAGGAAACCAACGGTTCAATATAACCTATTTGATGCTACGATCATCCATCCGGATCAATATAATGTAGCCAAAAAGGTTTTGAAGAATCTAGGGCTGAAAATCGAGGATGTTGGGAATATTCAAAAAATTCAAAAAGCTGTTGGGAATTTGAAATTCGAAGGGGATGAGAAAATCGTCGTTGAATTATTACTGACCAATCCTCGATTGATTCCATCACCACCGCTGTTAGTGAGTTTTTTGCATTTATAAAGTTTTTTGCATTTATAAAATTATCATCCAGAACATTTTGGACAATCAGGATTTTTCAAGGGATGGCTCAAAGTTTTATTATTTTAAATTTCAGAAAAATCTTGTTTTTAACCCAGTTTTCGGTTTTCAAGTGATTATTCAATTTTTATGATTTTGATTTAAAAATATGATAGTTTATAGTTTAAGCAGCTCCAAAAATTTGTAGTTTGTAGTTTAAGCAGCTCCAAATTTCTACTATCTTTTTTTTAAAAATATTTATATTTATAAATAAACTAACCATTTCCAGTCACCATTTTTCAGTTCCCAATTCCTTTTTTCATACCGTTCATAAATATACTCTTCTCTTTTCAATTGCACTTTTATTTTACTAATGGATCGATGGGATTTCTAATGAGTGCATGTGGTGACATATAAAACAACGTCATTCTGAAAACAATAAACTAAGAATTTATAACCTTCTGAAGATTTCTACTTCTTTTTTGCAGTCTTTGAAATTGGCTCCTGTCGTGGAAAAGCCGCGGGTGCCGGGAGCGCAAAAGAAATAATAGTAGGCTTAAAAAGCTGAAAACAATATGGGTGGCTAAAAGCACACGAATATGGAATAATGTGACGATGGTTTCAACACCTACAGCGGGTGTTTTTAGAGACTGACGTGTTCTATAGAGACGCGTCACTTCGAAAATATTCCATCGATGCTCTATGGCGTGGGACACTGCCAGTACACCCAAAGCAACTTTCCCCAAAGCAATTTGCGAATGGGCGGTTGCGTGGTGATCAGCGATGATCATTCGAAAGTTCTTTTTGGGGAATGTGTCCTGGCAGGCTTCCAGGAGCATCACATTTGGACCATCTGAGCTCCCATTAGAATTTTGATTGTTTACCTTGAATTCAGATCGTGTTTACTGACAAGCTGCCTTTAAACAAAAAAGAGACTACAATAGTTTTTTTTTAAACTACCACTTATCTCCAGCTCCGATATCGACAAAAATCCCAAACGCTGTTTGATTATGTATAAAAGTTTCCACTTTTTCGCATTGTCTGAACGATTCTCGAGTGGTGTACTGAAAAAAAGAAGAATTAGTACACAAAACAGAACTAGAAATTTAATATATCATCAATAGTGACGCTGAACTCAATTCTGGTTTTGTCAACATCAACTTCAGGGCAGTTTGCTCTTCCCCATTCAATTCCAAGTTGCATTTTCTAGAAGTCTTTTCAATTTTTTCAAAATTTCCAACATCCACAATTTCTGACATAGAACGAATATAATTGAAAAATCTAACAAAAATCCAAATATTGAAAGTCCATGACGCTGTTCTTCGCGGAACTACTATATCTTTTATTTTACTATTCTATAGACGTACAATGGCCATGAAGACTAACAGGACACATTCCCCAAAAAGAACTTACGAATAATCATCGCTGATCACCACGCAACCGTCCATTTGCAAGTTGCTTTGGGGAAAGTTGCTTTGGGGGGTGCTGGCAGTGTGCCACGTCATAGAGCGTCGATGGAATAAAAACGAGGTTTTCGCCGGGTTACTTAGTTACTTTTCAGAGTGACGCCAATCTTTTGAAGAGAGTGCTCTGAGATATTGGCCCGCCTCCACAATGGAACAAAGATAAGTAAACGGATCATTTGGATTTTTATGATGGCCGGAGCTCAGGTTTACCTTTAACTCTGTGCCAAATTATCCAAAATCTAATATTTTGTTTTACGTTTCTACAAGTTGTCATCTAATGCTACGTTTTTAAAAAATTTTCTAGCTTGTCCGTGTTATTAATTTTTCGCCCATATTTCTTTTTTCTCTCCAATCAAAAGTTACAAGTCACTAAACTTATCGCCTAAAAAGCGTGGATTTAAAGGCGCATGGCTATCTCAGGTATACGGTATTTGTGAGAAGTAAAAATAGTTTTATGTCACATACCTATTTTTCGTAGTCAGTGATTCATTTAAATAATCAATGCTCTAATGATAACTTTATCCTTATCTTTTTGTATCTCCTCTTTTTCGACGGCTATTGCTACTGTAGAAACAAACCAATTCCAAACGCGCTGTGGTCATTGCTTTGGGCGCGTTTTCTCGGCTTCTTGGTGGTTTTTGAAAATTAAAAAAACAGATTTGGAATGAGTATGAAGTCTATTTTCTTTCCAGCTGCATTAATTAGCTCCGTAAAGTCCTCCTTTAAATGATTTTTCTGAGAAATTAAAAATGATTTTAAAAAAAATCTTTTCACTTTTCCAGGTAAACTATCCAGTATTATCAAGCGGTGGAATCCGCTGGTTTACCGATTTGACAGCAACTGATCTCTTATCACTTAACACTCTTTCTTTTGCTATCATGCCTTCATTCGCTTATATTCCTTCTGAGTTCCCGGATCTCTCGGCACCCGCGGCTTTTCCACCACAGGCGCCAATTTCAAAGACTGTGAAAAAGAAGTATAAAGTGCAATTGAAAAGAGAAGACTGTATGTATGAACGGTACGAAAGAAGGAATTGGGAAACGAAAAATGGTGACTGGAAATGGTTAGTTTTTTTTATAAATATTGGTTCTGGTATACAGTTGAATAGAAGGAATTCACTTATTAAAATGATTAATATATTAAAGACACATTGTCAACTAGTTTAACACTAACAGCATTTCGATAATTAACCTTCTCGCTCGATTAAAATTAAGTTTGATTCAAATTGATTCGGAAACAGTGAGATTATATTTTTCGACTAGTTTGGTGTTTTTAGCGTGAGGTGTCGAAATATATGCAAAATTCGATTGTTAACACTTGTTTTATTTTAATCGGCTTTTCGTATTCTTTTTTTTAGAATTCCTAAGAAGTTTAAAAATTCCACTAATTTTTTGAATATTTTCTTATTTTGACAAAAAGATAACAAAAAATGTAAAAATCATCATAACTGCAAACGAAGTGAGTCGCTGTGAAAATACACATTTTTCCAGGACTTTTGTGCCTAATTTCACTTTGAACGACGCTGGAGAGAAGGAATATCTCACGATCGACGTTGAATGTCTTTACACCAAGAAAACCTCGCATTTTTGGTCATGTAATGCTGAGATTGTGCTGTGCGTACAAAACAGCACCGACAAAAAATTCAAAAAAATCCTGAATTGGAACTTCAGCAGTTGCTCGAGGGTTTTAAAGATAGGAAATATTATGCATTTTGAAGATTGTATTAAACACAGTAAACCGACAATGCACTTACCTGATTTACGTATCACTGCGGTTGTTACTATGAAATCAGCTGTTGAAGGTAAAACACTTCAATTTTGTGATTTTCTAACTCCAAAGAATATTGATTCTGAAGTGACGATTCGTGTTAGAGGCCAAAAATTATACGTGGACCGATATGTAAATTTCTTCGAAAATTGCTACTAATGATTATTTTAATTTTATAGGGTCTCAGTTGCTGTTCTTCCGTTTTACGCAAAAAACTATCAGATGGAACGAACGATGATGAAATTGAGATCAATGACATTGAATTAGAATATTTTATTGATTTTCTTCGGTTATTATATCGACAAGATCAACAAATAACAAGCAAGTTTATCATTCTTTCGAAACATCTCGATTTCTTTATCATATTCACAAAGGATTTATTTTTTCCAGTATTTTTTTTTAGCAATTTTATTTTTTTTAGATTACAAGAATTGAGCTCAAACACAGCAAGAATTTCGAAAATTAGAGTAATATATCAAAAGTAATTTTTAAAAATTAAATTCGAATTTCTTTCGAGTGTTTTTAAATTCCCATAAATTTTTTCAAAATTGTCAGATTCTTATGAAATTTTGGTTTGTTAATAAATTCCGTGGTTTTCAGAAAACAAACTTCAAAGTGCGCTAAAATTTAGAAAAATCTTCGAAATTTGAAAAATTTGAAAAATTGGAATTTCGTTTTCAAAAATAGATAATATTTTTCAATTTCTCATTTTTAAAGTGGGCCTGAGGGGACGAAATAAATGGTTTAAAAATGTGAAAGTATGATTATTTATAAATAAATTTAAAAAATAAAAAATAAAAAACCATAACGCCGCAGCCCTAATGGCTGAAGTTTTTGGGTTTTCTAGGCCATTTGTTTTTTCTCGGCCGCCTGGGTTTTTTTAGAGAAAATTATGCATAAAAGATTTTTTTTTTAATTTTCAAAAAAAAAATTCAGAATGCCGAGAAAAAGATATAAACGGCCGAGAAACCCAAAAAGCGTTTCTTCGGCCATTACGGCGATCTACGGTTTTATAGTTTTTTTTCATTTATTTATAAACAATCATACTTTCATCATTTTTCAATCATTTATTTCGTCCCCTCAGGCTTAAAAATACATTTTATTACATTTCAGAATATGAGCTTGAAAATGAACTAGAATTCATAAAATTCGAGACAATTTTTTTCGAAAAATGTATCTAAATTTTGAATTTTAAATGTTTTTACAAAATTTTTAGATCTGCAAGATTCGAAAACTTTGAACTTTTGTATTCACTAGGGAAGTAATTTGAAGTTTACCCAAACCATCGGTCGAAATTAGGTTTAAATGAACGATGAAGATCAGAATTATGAGTTCTGAAAAAACTATAGGGCAATACGAAGGTATGTCTGAGATATGCGTTGTGACGTCACGTATGCGTGTAGGGTGTGTGAAGGCTGCAGACTGAAGTAGACAAGCTTAAATGACTGTAACTCGTGAACGACTTAACAAAATTTAAAGTTTTATAGCTCATTTTAAAGCCAATGAAAAATTCTATGTAATTGTTATAAAAATCATTAAAAATTATGAGAAACTTAATAAAAATCTTTAAAAAACTGAAAAATCACCAAACTCGATTAAACTCGATAAAACTCACTTTTAGCGACTAAGAATTACTTCGAAAGTATGTTTTTCGAATTCGTCGAATAAAAATACATAAGAAAAGGTGAAAATCAATAATACTTGATGAACATCTAAGTCTGGAAAACAGCAGGAAACAAGCTGAAGTCGGACTGTTGAGTACACAATGTTGCGGACACAATTTTTCATTGTTTTTTTACAACCTTCTCGCCAATAAGGTTGTAAACCATATTGCATTTCTGAAGAAGGACATTAATTTCATGTTTTCAACAAAACAACTTTCATATTTTTATGATCTACGAGAATTCAAGGTGAGATTTGATTATTCAAAGGAAATCCGAAGGTGCGAATTCGCCGACGACGTCGTTCTCATTGGAAGTTCCGATCAAGACTTGGAAAAGAGGCTAGAAATTCTTGAAAATATCAGCACCAGACATGGACTCCAAATCAATGTATCGAAAACCGTACTCTTGAAAAATTCTGCAGCTGGAACAGATTCGATAAAATGTAAGAATGGTATTTTAGACGTCTCGGAAGGTTGCAGATACCTCGGGAGATGGATCGACTCGCGAGGAAATATCGAAGAAGAAATATCGAGGAGAATAAAATGTGCATGGGCGGCGTTCAACTCGATCAAACCAATGTTCGAAAAGATGGCAGTGCGAAATAAAATAATACTTTTCAAACAGAACATACTCCCCGCTCTAACATATGCTTCCGAAACATGGACCACGAACACCGAGAACATCAGAAGAATTGAAAGAACTATAGAAGGAATCAAATTTTCCGCAGGAATACAAAGCTGGAACTTCAATGTACAAAAATTCATAATAGGGAAGAAGATTGCATGGGCTGGCCACTTAGCACGTCGAAACAACGAAAACCTAGCGAAAATTTGTACAGAATGGGATCCACGAATAGGGTCAAGGAAAAGGGGTCGACCAAAGAAAAGATGGATCGAAGAGGTGACGGAGAAGCTGAAAGTGTTTACGGATTCCAGAGCAATGACAGGAGAGATTGTAAGCAACCGAAGAAGAAGAGGCTACACCGTCGCAAAACAAACCTGGTCTACCATCGCAAGGGAAAGCCGCATAGTATGGAAAGAATTTGTCCGCAGCTGCAACAGCTAGAAACAACGGACTCCAAAGTATCCAAAGTAAGTAAGATTTGATTATTCAAAGGATGGCATAGCGATCCCATCAGATTGGAAAACCACGTTTTTTTGTCTGTTGTGAAAATTAGGTGCCTACAGTAATCCAATGGTTCAAAAAAAGTAGCTTTTGGTCTATTTGGGTCTTTGGGTAGCAATATTAAAAATTTTCTATTTTATCAACAAAACATTTTTTTGGGCAAATGTTTTTTGCAACGCGCTGTTATCCCCATTTTGGAAGAAATTCAATTTTTTACCCAATTTTTCTCAAATGAGTGTTTTTTTAGCACTTTCATGATTTTTATCAGTTTCCAGGCAGAGAAACGTTTTAAAAATGCCCGCTAGTTGTATATTAAAATGTTTAAACACAATTCACAGGAAAGAAACGTTTCAAGGAATCTTTTCCGCGAATTAAGTTTCCCAACTTCACAAGAGCGACTAGTGAGGTATTTAAGCCTTTAAAGCTGCATCTTTAACTTTGGTGACCGATTTTTGACGGTTTCAAAACAGAAGATGTAAAGCCGACACTGTTGCAAATGGTTAACAAACAGATCCTTTTATATAACTGGGTAAGGAGGCGGGGCGTCTGTCCCTATTTTTTGTGCGTCTGAAGCCTTTTTCGTAGTAAAATTCAAAAGTTACTGAGTGGAATTGAACTCGCATCGGTTCACGTAAAGAAATGATTATAAGTATACTTAACCGGTAAACCATGGGGGTCACCGGAAGATGTGATACTTTTTTTAACCTAATGATTGCGGATTTTCCTTTCTTCATTTTTTGTGGTCATTTCTGAGTTAATATTCATTCTTTAAGAAATTATTCAAAGAGAATGATCGTTATATTGTGACGGCTCGATATTAATTATTCGATATTAATTATTCTAGCAGAATATCGTTTTATTACCGATGTACGCAGTTGATTCGGTGGTAAAATATTTGTTATGATAAACTCGAGCGTACGGAACTTGAGCATATTGTAATAAAGGTACTTGAACGAATCTTATTTCAATTGATCCTTTCTTAAAGAAATGATTATAAGTATACTTAACCGGTAAACCATGGGGGTCACCGGAAGATGTGATACTTTTTTTAACCTAATGATTGCGGATTTTCCTTTCTTCATTTTTTGTGGTCATTTCTGAGTTAATATTCATTCTTTAAGAAATTATTCAAAGAGAATGATCGTTATATTGTGACGGCTATTAAAATAGAAACGGTGAGGTGAGCTAGAGCAAAGAAGATTACATCAACCTCTTTTCAGATTAATTTCTTTATTTAAGCCGCTAATTATAACCGTTCGATATATAATCAAGTGTTACCATTATGATTGGTTTTTATGATTTTTATGAGAATATTCCAGTAAAATTTTTAAAGATTAGATTAGGAGCGTTTCGCCGCGCAGCGGCGTTGGAAAAATGATCAAAAGTATTGGAATGCGTGCCGAAGGCACGGAAGAAGCGAGCCGCAGGCGAGCTTCTTCTGTGCCTTCGGCTCGCATTCCAATACTTTTCGATCAAGAAATTTCGGTCCCCGCAATTAAATTCAGAAGGTGTGAAATCGCCAAATAATTTAAAGTGACGCCGAAGGCGTGTAAGGGGCGAAGCCGGAGGCGAGCCGTAGAAAAAATAGTTATTATTATGATTTTAGATTTTAAAAAGGCGAAATCCATATATATGATAAACGAACAACTAATTCCGGATTTCAAAGAAAAGTTAGGTCACCATGTTTTGAATCTCATATTGTCAACTCAATTATTATTGATCATTGCGTTCGGAAGGCTGCTCAACCTCACAGCCGCTCCGCACGCACGCGACGCAGCTGCCGACACTCCCACACACTGGAACTGGAGTAATCTTTATTTGAGACGAATGTAATAAAAGGGGTACGCCGGAGGCGTGTTGGAAAGCGAAGGCGAGGCGCCATCCAGGAGTTTTGCCGCGTAGCGGCACGCAACTCCTGGTTATTAATAATTTTCATTGTTTTTCCTCTGTCATTTTTTGTTTGTTGACGATAATTTTGTACTTGATAAAATAAATTGTTTTCGTTTTAGTTTTCTAATGTCTTTCAAGATACATTTCCTAAGTTTAAATAATTTTCAGAAAATCCAGAAAAAACGGAGAGGGAGAGTTATCTCGTCTTAAAGAGAACTGTTCAGTTAATTAGACCCTACCTTACGCGAAATTCCACCGATAAATACACACGTCACCGAAGTTGAAAAAATCAACATTTGAATGCGCATCGGATCGTGCGAAACACAATTCTTTGAATTTGGCTATGTATTGGTATTGTTTTCCCGACCATCTGGGCTCCCATTCGAATTTTTATTTTGTGCTTTGAATTTGGATCATGTTAACTGAAAAGCTGCCTTTAAACAAAATCGACTAAAATAGTTAAAGTAAACAAAACGGAACTAGAAAATTGATATATCATCAATCGTGAAGCTGGAATAAATTCTGGTTTTGTCAACATCACATTCAGTGCAGTTTGCTCTTCCCCCATTCAATTCCATGGTTCATTTTCTAGAAGCCTTTTCAATCTTTTCAAAATTTCCAACATCCACAATTTTTGACATAGAACGAGTATATTTGAAAAATCTAATAAAAATCCAAATATCGAAAGTCCATGACGCGGTTCTTCGCGGAACTACTATGTGTTTTATTTTACTATTCCATAGACGCTCTGACCTGAAATGCTACCAGCACACATTCCCCAAAAAGAACTTACGAATGATCATCGATGTTGCTTTGGGGAAAGTTTCTTTGGGGGTACTGGCAGTGTGCCACGTTATAGAGCGTCGATGGAATATTTTCGAAGTGACGCGTCACTTTCTATAGAGAGAACGCGTCTCTATAGAACGCGTCTCTATAGAACGCGTCTCTATAGAACGCGTCTCTATAGAACGCGTCTCTATAGAACGCGTCTCTATAGAACGCGTCTCTATAGAACGCGTCTCTATAGAACGCATCGTCACATTATTCCATATTCGTGTGCTTTTAGCCACCCATATTGTTTTCAGCTTTTTAAGCCTACTATTATTTCTTTTGCTATCATGCCTTCATTCACTTATATTCCTTCTGAGTTCCCGGCGCTCTCGGCACCCGCGGGAGCCAATGACAGGAGCCAATTTCAAAGACGACAGGAGCCACCACAGGAGCCAATTTCAAAGACTGTGAAAAAGAAGTAGAAATCTTCAGAAGATTATAAATTCATAGTTTACTGTTTTCAGAATGTTGCCGTCATATGTGTCACCACGTGAATTCCTTAGAAAATTCATCGGTCCTCTGTGCTATATTAGTGATTTGGAAGTGGAATTGAATAGAGAAGACTATATTTATGAACGGTACGATAAAAGGAATTGGGAAATGAAAAAAGGTGACTGGAAATGGTTAGTTTATTTATTAATATTGGTTCTGGTATATAGTAGAATAGAATGAATTCATTTATTAAAATGATTTATATATTGTCAGCTATTGGCTCGCTCTATTAAAATTAAGATTGATTCGAGTTGATTCGGAAAACATTGAGATTATATTTTTCCACTAGTTTTGTGTGTCGAAATCAATTTTTTTAACGGGTGTAGGATTCCCGTATGTAAAATTCGATTGGAAATTTAAAAGTTCTACTAATTGTTTCCAATTTTGGTCTTGATTATTTTCTTATTTTAACAAAAAATGTAAAAATCCTTGTCATTGCAAACGGAGTGAGTCGCTGTGAAAATACACATTTTTTCCAGGAGTTGTGTGCCTAATTTCACTTTGAACGACGCTGGAGATAAGGAATATCTCACGATCGACGTTGAATGTCTTTACACCAAGGAAACCTCGAATTTTTGGTCATGTAATGCTGAAATTATGCTGTTCGTACAAAACAGAACCGACAAAACACATCAAAAAATCCTAAATTGGAATTTTACCAGTTGCTCGAGGGTTTTAAAGACGGGAAAGATTATGCATTTTAAAGATTGTATTAAACACAGTAAACGGACAATGCACTTTAATGATTTACAAATCTCTGTGTTTGTTACTATTAAATCAGCTTTTGAAGGCCATCAACTTCAATTTTGTGATTTTCTAACTCCAAAGAATATTGATTCTGAAGTGACGATTCGTGTTAGAGGCCAAAAATTATATGCGGACCGATATGTAAATTTCTTCGAAAATAGCTAATAATGATCATTTTAATTTTGAAGGGTCTCAGTTGCTGTTCCTCCGTTTTACGCGAAAAACTATCAGATGGAACGAACCATGATGAAATTGAGATCAATGAAATTGAATTAGAATATTTTATTGATTTTCTTCGGTTATTATATCGACAAGATCAACAAATAACAAGCAAGTTTATCATTCTTTCGAAACATCTAGATTTCTTTATCATATTCACAAAGGATTTATTTTTTCCAATATTTTTTTAGAAATTTCATTTTTTTTAGATTACAAGAATTGAGCTCAAAATCATCAAGAATGTCGAAAATTAGAACGATATACTCAGAGAAAAAACGGCGTGCAAATAGGTGCAGGTGCGCGCTGTCCGGCACCGTGCAATTTACCGTCGAATTGTTTGTTTGTCATGACGTCTTTTTTTTGTTTTTTGTTTTCTTTTTTTATTATTTATATTTCAATGTTTTATTTCTAAATTTTTAAATCCATTGTTAACATAGATCGTTAGGGAGCTAGTGACGCCAGCAAAATTAAAAAAAAACTTGGAAAATTACAAAAAAATTTTTTATAAACGCCGTTGAAATAATTTGCATAAAAAATTGTAGACTTAACTATTTCATGATTCATATTCAATTGATATTTTTTGCTGGCAGGAATGTTTTCATAACTTTATAGAACTATAAGTATAGCTAGCTTAGTTTTAACGGAACTGTGACTTTTTTCTGAAAACTCAGTGAGTGTGGGGGCAAAAAAGGATAGCCACAAACTCGCCACTTTTGCTGTCGCTTTTTTTCTTACGATTTCCTGGGTGAGATTTCAAAACAGCTGTTTTTTTCCATTACCCGTACATTTTAGCCGTTTAAATTTTACCCGTAAGTGTTCGAATTTTCAGATTTGGTGAAGAAAAGGCGCCCGGAGAAGCGTCATGAATTCGTTATTTGATCTATCAGACGGGACCCGTTGTGTGGATTAATTTAAGTTTTTGATATTTCGGAAAAAATGATTTTAAATTATCGAATTTCAGCACGGCTATCATTGAGTTGTTCAAGATTGACAATAAATCAAAACTAGTTTCAAAATTATAGTTATTGTTTCTGTTTTGAGAGCCGAGCACGTTTTTAATACAATAAAAAATCAAAATGAGTCGGAAGCGGCGTGGCGTGGCGTGGGCGTGAGATACGCGCGCCCTCGCACGACAAGGCCGATTTTTCAGTGCGGGCAATCGGATGACGCGCGGTTTTTTCTCTGAGTATCAAAAGTAATAAAAAAAATAAAATTAAAATTTCAAATGTTTCAAATTCCCATTATTTTTCTTAAAATTGTCATAGTTTTCGGAAATTTCGTTTGTTTAAAGAAAATAGATTCCGTCGAAGCCGAAGGCGAGCAGTAATCCAGGAGTTTTTCTGCGTAGCAGCAGGGGACTCCTGGTTGTTTATAAATAAATGACAAAAAAAAACAAAAAAAAACCATAACGCCGTAGGGTTTTCTAGGTCATTTGTTTTTTCTCGGCCGCCTGGGTTTTTTTCAGAAAAAATTATGCATAAAAGATTATTTTCAAAAAAAAAAATCAGAATGCCGAGACAAAGATATAAACGGCCGAGAAAACCAAAAAGTTTTATGGTTTTTTTGCCATTTTCTAGGTTTTTTTTTCATTTATGTATAAACAATCATACGTTCATCATTTTTCAATCATTTATTTCGTCCCCTCGGGCTTAAAAATACATTTTATTACATTTCAGAATATGAGCTTGAAAATGAAATGGAATTCATAAAATTCGACAATATTTTCGAAAAAGTTATGTCAATTTTAAATTTTATATGCTTTTTTACAAAATTTTGTATTCAGAGTATAATTTTTCAGAAAGAAATGTAGACGCTCTTCTCAAACTTGCAACAAAATATGATATTGCATTTCTGATGGCGGACTGTGAGAAGTTCATGATTTCAACAAAACAAGTTTCAACAAAACAAACAACAAAACAAAACAAATAAGTATTTACAGGAAATAAACGTTTCAAGGAATGAAATCAAACTTTTCCGCATGTTACCTTTCCCAACTTCAACGGCATTTGGGACGTTTTTAAGTTTTCAAGAAGCTAAGTGATTTTTTATTTCAATTCAAGTTGTAAGGCGACACTGTTGCAAATGATAAACAGATTATTAAGAGACGATGTCCGAGTCGCGTTGAATAATCGTGCCCTAGGCCGAATAATTGTGCTATCAACTTGAAACTTTGTGTGTGAGTGCGGTAGGTGCCAAAGATTATTTTCGTACCACAAAACCTGTGAAGTGTCCCGGCGTTCGGGGAGAGCTCCCCGTTTTGTCTTACAACTTTGCATATCTATAACTTTGTTTATTTCCCGAACTATGAGCAAATATGTATATTATTAGAAAGCTCTCATTAAGTTCTACAACTTTATTGTTGGCAACAAAGCGCAAAAATAAAATTTTGAGTATGAAAATGTTGAAGATAGAAAATTAGATTTAGTTTTTCATAATTTTCAAATGAAAAACCCCCAATCCGGTATGAACATTTTACGAATTCCTGTAGAAAATGATTTTTCCTATCGAATGATATATAGAAGATTAAAAACTGAGGTGACCATTGTTTCAAAAAATAGCCAAATATGTCAAAAAATGACACTTTTTGGCCAAAAATGCACATTCAAATGAGCTGTAAATACCTTAAAATTGAGCTTTTTGTTTCAAATTTGAACTTAAGTGGTTCTTTTTATCATTTTCTTCCATTTCGAGCCATTTCTGTCAAAAAATCGAAAAAAAATTTTTTTTTTAATTTTCGATGACTTTTTTGGTCAATTTTTCTAAAAAAAAATTTTTTGTGTTTTTTGCCAATTTTATATCGTAAACATCATAATTGGTCCTTTTTTATAACAACAGAATCATTTTTGAGCAAAAAATGTTTAATAAATTTTTACAAAATTTTTCGAAAAATTGACCAAAAAATAGTCATCAAAAATTTTCAAAAACATTTTTTTTTCGATTTTTTTGACAAAAATGGCTCGAAATGGAAGAAAATGATAAAAAACCATTTAAGTTCAAATTTGAGACAAAAAGCTCAATTTTAAGGTATTTACAGCTCATTTGAATGTGCACTATTGGCCAAAAAGTGTCATTTTTTGACATATTTGCCTATTTTTTGAAACAATGATCACCTCAGTTTTTAATTTTCTATATATCATTCGATAGGAAAAATTTTTTTCTACAGTAATTCGTAAAATGTTCATACCGGATTGGGGGGTTTTTCATTTGAAAATTATGAAAAACTAACACAGGCAAGTCGCAATGGGACGAAACGCGCACGCCAGGCGCGCCTCAGCGAACTTTTTTGTTCGCTGTGGCGGGCACGACGTACCAGCTGCGGCGTGCCGGAGGCGTCTGCCACGCGCACCTGGCGACCTTTTTGAAAAATTTTGGCTTGGGTTTCCCTTCATTCTCTTTTCATTTTTTTGTAAATTTGATAGAATTTAAAGCGTATTTTAGTTGATCAAACTTTATTTATTACATTTCAATGAAAAATAGTTTAGAACAAAATCAGATCAATTACAACCAAATTAGGAAAAAAACAGTGGGTTACATCATTACAGTGAGAAACATACTAAAACAACGGTTTGGGATTTAAAGAGCAAGAAAAACAACCATTTTTAAGATAATGATAGTGTTAGTATGAGAAAACGTTTTTAGAGGTGTGAAAAAATGAACTATTACAATATTTTAGACCAAAAAAGGTTCTGAGAAGTGCAAAACTTCATAGTACATAAAAATACCAAAAATGGGAAAAAGCAGGTTGTTGTCGGTGCAGTTCTGAGTTCACAGAAAAGTAATGGTCGTCGACGCGAGAAATTGAGCGATAGAAACACAAAAATAGAATTTAATGTTGAATTTTCGGCGACTACGTCCAGAACTTTTCTGCGAACAAGGAAAACTGCATTGATCTCTTCCCAGCAATTAAACTAAAATGATCCGAAATTCATATCTCTGTCGAACAGTGCCCATGTTGCTTGAATCTTGTCTGTAGTCCATTTCACGGGTCTTATTAATTTTTGATTGCAGGCAGCAACAGGGTTCTGAAAATTACAGAGATTGACGTTAGTTGATAAGGAAATAAGCTTAAATTGTCTCGACGTATTCATTATTTCCGTGATAGCATCATTTCACCCAGTTTTTGTTTCATTATTTAGAGATGAACCTGAAATTAGAGATAAATCATGTCGAAATATAAGGCTTCTCACTTACGCGAACGGTCTTCTGCAAAAATACTTTGTCGCACTTCCATGCATTCAGCAGCACGGATGTAAGCACTGCTCTTTTTTAATCGACATTGATGTTTCCAATATTTTGACGTCTGAAACGTAAAAGATATCGGTGTATATTCAAGAAGGAATGCGGCATAAAATAGGCGAAGAAAATTGGTAACGGGTAACATATCGACAAACTAAGAACGAATGCAAAAAATGTTTTTTAAGTAAATGAAAGCGGTAAATATAATTCTTCGATGTTTCATAATTTTCTAATTAGTTTTTATATTCAGTTCAGAGTTTCTAAGTGATTTTGAACAAGAATTGAAAGAAAATATCATTCTCTAAAATTGAATTAAAACTATTTTTTAAGGGGACGATATGTTACAATACTTGCTAAAAAATTAATAGAAAAGAAACAAATATTTCCTGTTCATTTTAAAGAAAAGAAAAGCAAAAAAAAAACGCAAAAACAAATATTTTTTCACTGAAAATTTCGTTAGCTCCGCCCACGCAAGGGCGTGGCTCGCATTTCAGCAATTTTGCAGCGCGCAAATCCAAGTTGTACTATTTTTCGACATGACAGACAGAATGGTCTGAAATTTGATTTTTATGGCAAAATTTCGATAAATTTGTAATAGAAATGAAAAATAACAAAAAATAAAACTCAAATACTGACCTTCAAAGGTTCTAACAACTAAAATAAGATAATTTGAAAGCAGAATGAGATTTAAGATCATTTTGTCTTAAATTAGAATGAAATTACCTTAATATTTACAGAAATCATTACTTAGAAGCTTTTTTCATTCAGTTCTGACTATTTTCATAAAGCCTTGTTGAATTTAGTGGCCACCTGCAAAAATAAAAATGAAAGGTCGCCAGGCGCACGAATGAAAGGTCGCCAGGCGCATGCACACGGTGTGCGCCACAGCGAATGTCGCTGACGTGCGGATAAGGTTCCAATTGTGGATATTCTGTTTTTGGGACAAAAAATAATTTTTTTCGTTAAAACCATGAAATTGCATAATGTGAGTCAAAAAGCAAAAATTACGGATAATCCAATTTCAATCAAAAATTCATGTTAAAGTTTTCCTAAAAAATATCCAAAAACTAACGAGGATTGGATTTTTAGTTACAGTCTAAACAATTATTTATTTAAGGATGCTTTTAACACATAATTTATCTGTTTTTTGAATAGATAAAGCTCGCTAAACTTTCTTACATTGACGATACTTCAAATTGAATTTCAAATGTTTTAACGACATTCAAATAACACGTCATGTTGAAAAAATATGAACGAAGTTGCTACGTTTAATTATTTTGCAAAAAACAGCTAATTTTTTTAGGCTATTTAAAAATTGCAAAACAATGTTCGCTGAGGCGCGCCTGGTGTCTGCGTGGCGCGCACCAAACACCCGGGCGCACCTGGCAGACGCCTCGTGTGCGCCTGGCGACTTGCCTGTGTAAATCTAATTTTCTATCTTCAACATTTTCATACTCAAAATTTTTTTTTGCGCTTTGTTGTCAACAATGAAGTTGTAGAACTTAATGAGAGCTTTCTAATAATATACATATCTGCTCATAGTTCGGGAAATAAGCAAAGTTATAGATAGGCAAAGATGTAAGACAAAACGGGGAGCTCCCCCCGAACGCCGGGATACTTCACAGGTTTTGTGGTACGAAAATAATCATTGACCCCTATCGCACTCACACACGAAGTTTCAAGTTGATAGCACAATTATTCGGTCTAGGGCACGTACTAACGTGTTAAATTTAACGCGACTCAGACATTGTCTCTTAATTATGTTATTTCTTTTTCCTCTGCTATTTTTTGAATGTTGACGAGAATTTTGTGTTTAATAAAATAAATATTTTTCATTTTAGTTTTATAATGTCTTTCAAGGCACATTTCCTAAGTTTAAATAATTTTCAGAAAATCCAGAAAACCAGTTATCTCGCCTTTAACAAACCCTACTAAAAAAGTTAAAAAAATAACTACAACTTATCTTTTGTTTTGTTTTTGATGTTTATGCATACTTAAGTCAAAAAGTTTTTCAATTTACAAAAAAAATAACAAATGATTATAAAATACACACAAAAATGAAAAACATCCAAAATTCTCAAAGAGGTACAACATAAATATTTCCATTCTTTCCATGAATCTTCTCAATTTTAAATTCGCCATCTGTTCCAATTTTTGGCCATTCTTTTATGTCAATGTCCTTGTAGTTGTCAGCATGTACCAGCGCTTCTTTTCCAGCACCGATATCGACGAAAATCCCAAACGCTGTTTGATTATGTATAACACCTTCCACTTTTTCGCGTAGGCTGAATGATTCTCGTATGATGTACTGAAAAATTGGCATACGAGGATTGATAAACTAAACGGAAATTAAAAATTAATTTACCATCAATCGTGGAGCTGGAATCAATTCTGGTTTCGTCAACATCAAATTCAGTACAGCTTGCTCTTCTCCATTCAATTCTAGGCAGTATTCTCTAGAAGTCTTATAGATTTTTTCAAAATTTCCAACATCCTCAATTTCAAGACCGAACTTTATCAAAAGTCCTGTTGCTAACTCATACTGATCCGGGTGGATAATCGTAGCATCTAATGGGTTATATTGAACCATTGGTTTCCTTTTCTTCACCGCTCGCTCCTCATTATCCTGGGTGTTCCAAACAGTCAGAAAACCTGCGCATTGTGTGAAGGTTGATTGATCGATTCCAGGGATTTTCTTTAATTCCTCTCTACTCTGAATCCCTCCATTTTCCTGTCGATACTTCACAATTTTAGCAGCTTTTTCCTTATCCAATCCACAAATTTTACTCAACAAATTCTCACTTGCAGTGTTCACATCAACACCTCTCAACGATACCGTCTCCCTTACAACCAATTGCAGAGCATCCTTCAATTTATTACAATTAATCGAGTGTTGATACATTCCTTTTCCCAAATGTTGCGGTTCAATCTTCACAAGTTCACCCATCGTATCGATAAGCCTTCTTCCAATCGACACTGCACTGATTTCTGTCGGTTTCATTCCTGGGAATTCTCGAGCTGCTTCTTCAGTGATACTATATTTCGATGCTCCATCTTCCGACACCACGCTGAAATTACAAAATGTTTATTTATAAAATGAAGAAAATGTTCGTTATAAACTTGGAGCTGCTTAAACTACAAACTACAATTTTTTGGAGCTGCTTAAACTACAAACTACAATTTTTTGGAGCTGCTTAAACTACAAACTACAATTTTTGAAGCTGCTCATACTACAAACTACAATTTTTTGGAGCTGCTTAAACTACAAACAACAATTTTTGGAGCTGCTTAAACTACAAACTACACTTTTTTGGAGCTGCTTAACGATAAAATTTAAAAATTTGAATTTTTCGTCATAAAAAAGAAATTTTAGTTATAAATAAACTTACTAGTTGGGACATATCTTATTTAGAATTTTTAAAGTACTAAAACTCTGGCATACTTTGGAAAATCATGATTCGCCCAAAAAAAAGTTTTAAAAATTGTTTGAATTGAAAATTAATTTAAGATTAAAATTATAGTCTTCTGGAATTTAAAATTTTCTTACCAAAACGGAATCATTTCCCCAAACGCATATCTTTCATTCATTTCGCTCAATGCTCTCTGGGTCTGAATTGTCCCGTTCCCATTTCCAATTGCAAAAATCACATTTGGATATTTTCCAGCCCATTGTTGGAACAATTCCTCGCCATTGGTCGCAAATCGATCCCCCATCATTCCAAATTGAAAAGTTTCGATGACACTTCCATCAGGTTTCAGGAACGCCGCTTTACATATTCTATATCCCGGGTCCAATGCAATGACGTACATCCCTTTAATCGGTTCTCGTGAAAACGCTTGTTTAAGATTTCTACAAAACCATTCGACTGATTTTTCGTATGCCCATTCAACGAGATGCTTTCTAAAACGGAAATCGTAGTTATCCTTTTTTCCTTACAAACCTTGTCAATTTCTTAATCTTCTTCACAAACAAATATCTAATCGAATAATCGACAGAATCCTCAAACAACTGTTCATGTCTCTGGTGTATAATTGAACGAAATTCTCGAAAAGGATGAATTTCTCTTGCTTCCCTGGAACTGATCTCAACTTTCCAATTAATTACTCGATTTTCTTCTGCTCGATTGAGTGCGAGAATCTGTAAGATAAACTAACGCTTCTGTGTTGGCAAAAAAATGTTTCGAAAATTTTAAACATATTTAATTTCAAATTTCAAAGATCACATATTTCAAAAATAAAGAAAACATTATTTACCTCATAATCCTTCACATTCTTTGCTTCTTTTGAAAATTGAACATAATTGAGATAATGATCATGCAACCTCTGAAAAGAAAAAAACGCATCAGGATAAAAATTAAAAATATTTTTTTCTAAAGTTGTAGTTTGTAGTTTAAGCAGCTCCAAAAAATTGTAGTTTGTAGTTTAAGCAGCTCCAAAAAATTGTAGTTTGTAGTTTAAGCAGCTCCAAAAGTTGTAGTTTGTAGATTAAGCAGCTCCAAAAGTTGTAGTTTGTAGTTTAAACAGCTCTAAACTTCTTTTTTAAAAATTTCCAAACCTTATTATCAGGATCGTCCATGTTTTTCAACATATGTTCTGAAAGTTCCGATTTCACTATAATATTGAATTTTGGATCTTTGAGTTGAGATCTGAAATTATTATTTTTTGTTTTTTTAAAAGAAGCCTTTTCGAAACTAACAAATTTTGAACAATTTCGACAGTTTTCTCCATTTTATGAAGAATATCTGCAATAATGTATCTAACTTGTTCTTCGACTTTTCCTCGGGTATCTAATTCTGCAGTTTTGAGCGTGGACAACTCGATATTTTCGCCTTCCATAATTCGTTTACCAATTTCTTCAAATCCGAGCTCTCTGTGAAGTTTTTTTTAAAACAATATAAATTTTTCAAATCTAAAACCTTGCAATTTCAACTCTTGTCTTATCACCGCCGGGCGGTTTGTAACTTCTGCGAATTTCGTCCAATTCCGAGATTTTTTTGCAGTTCTAAAAAATTTTTATTTTCCGATTATTGTGAATCTTCTCTCCTCACCTTAATTTTGCTATTAACCAACATCAACTCACTAAGGTCGCCAATCTTGTTCTCAACGTAATTCAAAACTCTTCTAGCCTCTCTGTTTATTTCGTGTCCCTTTTTAAAAGCTTTATAACCTTTTCCAACATCTTCGATTTCCATTCCACCGAGATTAAAACAGCAATAACGAGCAATGTATGCAATCTCATGTCCACTATTAAATAGTCTCGTTAGTTCTGTGACAAACGGATGGAAATTTTCATCAATCTGAAATTAAAGACACGTTTTTTTAAATTTTTTAAATACAGTTCCCCAGTTATTTGATTATTTACAACTTTGATAAATAAAGTAACTAAATGTAAAATAGGGAAAAGTTCCAGTAAATTTCATTTTGAAATTTAATGGTACCTCGTCTTTAAGCCCTGGAAAAAATAGAAATTCAAAAAATTTTAAAATTTCTAAAAAAAACGTTACTTTTTCCTAGTTTTTCAATTTTCTATAAATTTAAATTCATTTTGAATCTAGAAATCTGAAATTTTCAGAATTTTCCAGTTTTCAGTTTTAAATTGCACTAACTTGTAAATCCTATGAAAATTTACAGATTTTGAAAAACGAACCCTTGCCAAGTTTCAAGACCGATTTTTTTTGTTAAAAAATCTCGAAAATAAAATTTTTAGCAAAATCTTATAAGGTGAACACCAAGGAGCAAGAAATCTCAAAATTCCGATTTTAAGCTTCTAATTTCTCTAAATAGTGTGAAAATCGATAAATTTTCGAAAAATCTATGATCAATTGAAAAAACTACATTTTCGAAAAATTTTCAATTCTTAGTAAAAATTGTGAAACTTGACAATTTTTTATGATTATATTTTCAGATCTTAAGAACAATGTGAAAGTTTTTTAAAAATCTACAATATGAACTAATTAAATGTTTTGTAAATGACACCCTTTTTTCTTTTTAAGATAAATTATTTCAAAAAATATGTTAACCTACCTGTTCTTCAATAAACTTCTCAATCCCATTCTCCAAAATCCATTCCTCTCGAATCCCAAAAAACGGTGGCATGATCTGATAGTTTTAACTATCTTAAAAATATAAAAAATTTTCAAATGATTAGATTCAAACGACACATTCTTTGCTTTCAAATTGAATGGAATAAAATCAAAAGATTCTAAAGTAAACATAATGAAACAAAGAAAAGTCAAAACTAAATGTTATATTTGAACCAAAACCAAAAAGTTTTTGTGAGTGTCGGTGTGCCAAAGATTGTAAAACAGATGGTTGTGTAATATTGGTCATCATATGATAGAGCATTTGTAAATATATTTGCTTTTATTATCTGCTTATGGCCCCCAATAGATAATAAACAAAGAAAGGCTTCCGAAAAATGTTTCATTATCACACATAAATTATAACTTATTCAGAAATTAGTGCTTATAAAATTCTGAACAATTTATTTAAACCGGTTTAACTGAAATCCGTCCTTGCCCAATATCAACCCGATCAATTTGAAATTCCAAACTTGTTCCAACTTCCGGCCATTTCTCATCCTTTTTGAACCCATTTGCATGTGCCAGCGCGTTTTTTTCAACTCCAATATCAACAAAAATCCCAAAACTTGTTTGATTCAGCACCACTCCTGTCACTTTTTCATTAACCTTCAGGGATGCCATTTTTCGGACCGTTTTCTGAAAAAATTTTAAATTTTATTTTAAAAAAAAAAGATAGAAGAAATTTGGAGCTGCTTAAACTACAAACTACAATTTGTAGGAGCTGCTTAAACTACAAACTATAATTTTTTAAATCATAATCATAAAAATTGAATAATTACTTGAAAATCGAAAAATGTGTTAAAAAAACAAGATTTTTCTGAAATTTAAATCATAGCAAAATCATAAAACTTTGAGCCATCTCTTGAAAAATCATGATTTGTCCAAAAAATGTTTGTCTGATAGAAAACTTTATAAATTAAAAAAACCCACCAACAGCGGTGGTGGTGGAATCAATCGAGGATTGGTTAGTAATAAGTCAACGACGATTTTCTCATCCCCTTCGAATTTCAAATTCCCAACAGCTTTTTGAATTTTTTGAATATTCCCAACATCCTCGATTTTCAGCCCTAGATTCTTCAAAACCTTTTTGGCTACATTATATTGATCCGGATGGATAATCGTAGCATCAAATGGGTTATATTCAACCGTTGGTTTCCTTTTTTTCGCCGCTGGTTCCCCATCGTCCTTGGTGTTCAAAACAGTCAAAAAACCTGCGCATTGTGTATACGAAAGCTTGCCAATCCCACTAATACTCTTCAATTCCTCCCTACTCCGAATCCCACCATTCTTCTTCCTCCATTCGACAATCCCTGCGGCCGTCTTCTTGTTCAATCCACACACTTGCCTCAAAAGCTGCTCACTTGCACAATTCACATCAACTCCTCTCATCGACACCGTCTCCCTCACAACCATTTCCAGTGCTTCTTTCAATTTGTTGCAATTAATCGAGTGTTGATACATTCCTTTTCCCAAATGTTGCGGTTCAATCTTCACAAATTCTCCCATCGGATCGATAAGCCTTCTTCCAATTGAAACTGCGCTGATTTGTGTAGCTTCCATTCCTGGAAATTCCTGAGCTGCTTCTGCGGTGATACTGTATTTTGAAGCTCCATCTTCAGGTACGACGCTGGAATTACAACATTTTTATTTATAAAATAAAGAGAAAAGTTCGTTAGAAATTTGGGGCTGCTTAAACTACAAACTACAAATTTTGGAGCTGCTTAAACTACAAACTACAATTTTTGGAGCTGCTTAAACTACAAACTACAATTTTTGGAGCTGCTTAAACTACAAACTACAACTTTTAGAGCTGCTAAAACTAAAAACTACATATTTTTATAAAAATCATAAAATTTGAAGCCGTTAAAAATTCAATTTTTTTTCTTCTGAAATTGTTAAATGTTGACACGTGGGCTTCTTTTAAAATTGGTTCTTTTTTTTAATTTTTACAATTTTGGCTTTCATACAATCCGAAATCATAAAAATTGAGAATTATTTCTAAATTTTACCGATTTACCGAAAAATGGGTGAAAATGTTTATTTCTTAATGATTTAAAATTTAATTTTCAGAAAACCGTTAGATTTTGAGTGTTTTGCCAAAAAAATGTTACCAAAAAGTCACATCCGCCTTGAAAACCTTCTCGTCGATCATTTTCGCAATCGCCCGCTGAGTTTCATAAGTCGCCTTTCCGTTGCCAATTGCAAAAATCAGCGAAGTCTTCGTCGCCACCCATTTCTTCAACAATTCCTCCCCTTTACCATCAAATCTATCGCCTTTCAATCGAAAATCGTTCGTCTCAATCACACTTCCATCCGGTTTCAGAAAAGCGGCTTTACATGCTGAAAATCCGGGATCCAGTGCGATAATGTGTGTGGATTTGAGCGGCTCTCGACAGAATAATTGCTCAATATTTGTTGAAAACCATTTGATTGCAGAATTTTGCGCTCTTTGACTGAGGTGACGTCTGTAATAATTAAATCAAAATAAATCAAAACACTTTATAATTTCGTTCACGCTGCTAATGAACATAACTGACGTGGCATAATTCCAATTCCCAAACAATATAAAATCATTCATTTTTTTCATTATTTTATGTTATCTCAATAAAAGAAAATCATCATCTGCAACAAGAAATGAGGCCGCTTTTCAAGTTAGCATTGACAGCGCTGATTGGATGTGCCGCCGTGTTTGCCTACCGTATTTATCAGCGATCAATCAAGAGACAACAGAAAATAAGAAGACTCAACCGATTGTCAACTGAAAGGGCGACGGCGACGGCGAAATCGCCAGAAAATGTTGACAAATCTGTGAAGAAGAAAAAATCTCGCTCAAAGAATCGGTTGAGACAAACAAATTCGGATATTTTGCATCCTGCGCCTTTTGATGTAATTTTTTTTCAAAGTATTCTGAACGCACTGCTTATCTTTAAAAAAACTAAAATAAAAGAAACTTTAAAAAAACGTAGAAAATTGAGTTTTTCTCGGAAAATATTAATATATTTGGAGCTGCTTAAACTACAAACTACAATTTTTGGAGCTGCTTACACTACAAACTACAGTTTTTGGAGCTGCTTATAAAATTGAGAAGATATTGAAAACATTGAAGTTAAAACTAAATTCTAGAGAGTCTAGAATAGCATAGTTCTTGAATAAGCCATCAAAAATGTTCAAATTCCAGAATGTCGAAGGAATCATGACAGTTCCAAGCAAAAAGGAAAGTTGCACCAATTCACAAAGACTCCGAAAACATGACAAAATGACAAAACTCCGTGGTTCACCAACAGATTCAGAAATTCGTGAGATTGAGAATCAGAACATCGCGTTTGAGAGCTGTGTCTATGTGGAAGCAAAGAAAGCGGATGAATCGAAGTTGACAAGCAAATCAGAAGAAGCGAGTAGATCATCGACGGAAAGCACAAAAGCTGACACACTCTCAAGAAGTCCGATGCCAAGTGAATCATCATTGAGCACCACTTCAACTCTATCATCTTTGTCAACAAACCAGGAGAATTCAAAAAACGTGAAAACACCTCTGAATGAGAACGGCAATTCAGAGGTGTCGTCGAAAGCATCAATTGATGCCTCATTGCCGGTTTTGTCAGCAAAATCTTCTGATTTGAAGGCTAAAGCATCCTCTCAATATGACACAATTCGAGCTCCAGTTGCACCAAGTCAACGGAAGGGTGTTGTTGAACATTCGGATGAAACCGCAGTTTCTCCACCACCCTCTTTTGAGCACATGGTTTGTTTTAGTTAGGAAAATGCTGATAAATTAGTTGTTTGTACAGAATCATCCCGGAAATGAGAACCTCCGTTCTATTTCGCCAATTTCTGAATCTTCGTTGGCTGAGAGGTACGTTATTCTCAAAATGTTTTATGGAGCTGCTTAAACTATAAGCTACAAATTTTGGAGCAGCTTAGACTACAAACTACAAATTTTGGAGCTGCTTAGACTACAAACTACAAATTTTAGAGCTTCTTAAAATACAAACTACAACATTAGAAAAATTTGTATATAATTTAAAATTTCAGCCCCGGAGCACCTCGCCTAACAATGTGTAGATGCCGCGGAACGGACCAATGTGAACTAATTGCCGATGCAGATGTTCCGAAATATGATTTGACCATAAAACCCGACATTTCACCAACAGAAGTGATCCCTGTTCATTTCGCTCGCTATTTGCCGATTAACTTGTTGGAAGCTAGTAGTGAATTGCAAGAACTTCCAGCAGTTTGTTTCGAACGGCCTGAGCCGAAAGCTAATGTGATTTTTGGGCTTAAAATTTAAAATAAAATCAATAATTTGCATTTTTTAGACTTATTTGACACCAATGCTTCCAGTCCTGAACTCTATCAATGCTGCACACTATCACGCTTGTCTTATCAATCATCTTGTTGAGAATTATGACTTTTTTGAATAAAGGAGCAGTAAGATCATCAGCTCGCTGTGAAAAATGTATTATTTACCTCGTAGCTCTTTGTATTTTGGGCACAAAAAGTTTGGCAACTGAATAATCGACTGCAGTCATGAAAACATTGAGCATCCGCTTGTCAACGTTGATTTTTCGAAAAGGATGGAATTTTTTGGCCTCTACGACGTCGACATCAACCCTCCATGTTAGAATCTCGTTTTCTTCGGCTCTTTCGAGAGCCAGGATCTGGAAAAACACTTGATTTTTCGGGGTACGTGACTATAAAGCTTATATTCTAATCAATAGATTTTTTTAAAGTTACCTGATGATCTAGAACATATTTTACTGGTTTGTCAAAATCTACATAATCTTTAAAATGTGTAATCGATTTCTGAAAAAAACAATTTTTGGTTTTTCCCCCAGATTTTAAAAAAATTTTACCTTTACATGTTCATCTCCGATGGATTTTTTTGCTTTTCCCGAAACTGCTGAAATCACTTTCATTCTGATATGCGTTTCTTCGAGTTTTGAGCTAAAACGTTTCAAAAAGTCTTCTGTTCCCCTTTTTTGTCAGACAATTTACATTTTTGTCACAATTTTCACCTTCTCCTCCATTCGATTCATCAAATCTGCAACACTGATCACAATTTGCTCTTCGATTTTTTCTTGGGTGGTGAAATTTGGAATTTTGAGATTTTTGAGGTTTACATATTCCCCGGCAAGGATTTTTCGGCCGATTTCCTCGAAGCCGAGTTCTCTTGCAATGGTAGCTTTGGTTTTTCGAGTACCGGTGGAAGCGTACATTTTGGAAATTTCAGCGACTTCTTGCACATCGTTACAAGACTGAAAATATGTGCTCAAATATTTGTTTTAATTAAAAAATATATATTTGTGTTACTTTGATCATCTGAGCCACTGACACTTTCTCTTCGCTGTTCTCAATTTTTGCAACAACAGTGTTCACAGTTTTTGCCACTTTTTTGTTCAGTTCCTTTGCCTCGTTGTAAGCTTCATGAGCTTTTCGGACATTTTCACAACTGAGACCTCCGTGCACGTCTGGACGATATCTGGCCACGTATGCAACTTCGAAGCCTTCTTCAAATAATTTTGCCAATTTTTGAGCTCGTTGGTATTCGATTTCAACCTTGAAAAATTTAGAATTTTATAAAATAACCAGACAAATTAGCGGTTTACTAAACATTTACTCAATTTTGTTTTGAAAAAAAAGTACCTCATCTGTTATAAACATTTCCATACTTTTATTCAGCACCCATTCATCTTTGATTGCCGGTTTTGGTGGCATTTTGAACCCGTTAGTATGTTTTACGCCAAATTCTGCAAAATAAATTGTGAAAATTATATTCTGAAGAAAAAGAAACATGGAGCTGCTTGAACTACGAACTACAAAAAATATAGCTGCTTAGTTTACTTGTGAACTACAAATTATTTATTTATAAACACATAATTTTAAGTATTTTTAAAATTATTTGTAAATTTTAAAAAGTTGTCCTCGAGAAGTACAAAATCCATTTCTGCAAAGTTCAATGGAGCGCATTTACCCAGTTTTAGAAATAATTCTCACCGATTTTTTTATTTTATTTTTATTTTTTCTTAAATCCCCATTTCCTTCAAAAAACCATTTTTTGTGTAATTCTTACGACAAATGAACATCTGTCACACCTCGCCTAGACACCAATGACATCACACTCTCTTCACCACTCAAACCTTCCCCTCCTTTTTTCTCGCTATTGATTTTCTTATTAATTTCAGGGAAAATGCGAATTTTCGCAATTTTAGCGGCGTTTCCGCTAATCGTTGGGTCGATTAATCCGCCGACATCGGTGCTGGAGTTAAATGAGAAGTTTTTGGAGGTGAAAGATGAAGGAATGTGGTTTGTTGAGGTGATTTTTTGTTAATTTTGAATTAAAAAAATATTTTGTTGTAATTTCAGTTCTACGCCCCGTGGTGTGCACACTGTAAAAGACTGCATCCAGTCTGGGATCAGGTTGGACACGCATTAGCGGACGGTTCACTACCAATACGGGTTGGAAAAGTGGATTGTACCCGTTTTCAATCGGTATCCAACTCCCTGAACATTGCGGGATATCCAACTATTATTTTGTGAGCTTTTGTCTTAAGATTTGAATAATTTAACAATAGTTGTTTTAAAGCTTTCGCAATGGTCAACGTATTGATTACCGTGGTAGCCGGGAAAAAGAAGCGCTCGTCAGTTTTGCGAAAAAATGCGCTGCACCGGTTGTCGAGGCTATCAATGAAAATAAGTTGGCTAAACTTCGACTGGATTCGCGTTCCGAACCTTTTGTCGTATATTACGGCAATAAGAATTCGGATCTTTTTTCGTCATACAACAAAATTGCAAACTCTCTTTTTTCGATGGTAAGAAAAACCTTTTTCAAAAAATAGTATATTAAAAAATGAAAAAAATTTTTAGACAAGATTCTACGCTATCGATAGAGCCTCAGGAGAAGAGAATTTCCGAGAACGGGTCACTGTGGTCAAGGATAACTTTGAGATGGAATATTCTGGAAAAACTGAAGGTAATTAATTTATTAATTGAATTTTTCAAAAAAAAATAATTTCAGACGAATTAAAGTCCTGGATCATTAAAGAAAGGTGGCCGGCATTTGTGCAAACACATTCTGGAAATTTGGCAGATATTGGAAGCAGTGGAAAATTAATCGTGGTGGTGGTATCGAATGATGTAAGTTTTCATAAATAAAATGTTTGTAGTTTGTATATTAAGCAGCTCCTGCTCTAACAGCTCTAACTTTTCTTTAAGCGTTAAAAAAGTTTACTTTCCAACGTTTTCAGGTTGAACGACACAACAACACAAGCCCCGTCTACGAATTCCACAAAATTGCTGAAAACACAGTAACCGAATTGAGAAAAGACGGGCAGTTATGGGATCGATTCCAATTTGCATGGACCGATGGCGCAGACTTGGCGTCACAGATTCAAATGACACAAATTGAGGAACCTCACCTGTTCGTGTTCAATTATTCATCTTATGAATATTATTTGAGTGAAGATGAACCGTCTAAGATGACGGAGAAGTCAATTTTGACGTTTTTGAGGGAGCTTTCACAATCCGTTGATAAGGGGAGTGCTATTGCTTTTGGAGGTAAGGGTTTTTTTTTAATTTAAAAAGTTATTTTGGACAATATTTCCCTATTTTTCCAGGCCGCTCATTTCTCATCCGAATCCAGCGAATGGTCTTCGAACTCTATTGGACAATTGCTCAAATGTTCACCACCCAGCCACTCCTTTCATCATGTCTGTTCGGCGTGCCAATCGCGTTTTTAAGCATCATTTGCTACAGTATCTGTTCGGCGGATTTCAGCATCGAAAGGGACGAGTTTTATCCGGAAGAGGAGGAAGAACTTCTCGATGAGGAAAGTGATGGACATTCGGACAGTGATCATGAGAAAGCTGACTAAATTTGGAAGGTTTTGTTAAGAAATACTAATGCTCAATGTAAATATTTTTTTTCAAATATTCAGATCCGTTTAAAAAGTGATCTCTTTCATAAGTTCTAGTTCGCATTTTTTCTCTTTCATAATGTTGTATAATGATAATAATTTGATAATATATATAAATTTATTGTGTAGTTAATAAAATTTAAAATCTAATAATCGCAATTTTTTAAGAGTCATGTGCTTGGCAGATAGTTTTTACTGTGCGGCCTTTGCAAAAAAGGGGCGTGGTATAAAACATGAGGATTCCCTCAAAAAAGAATATTCTTTGCAGTCTGGAACGGCCGTCAATGCTAATTAAAAAATAATAAAATGAAAAATCCAAGTGTTTTTTCCTCATTTTTTCCCACATCCCTTTACTTTTTCTAGTTCCAAAAAGCAGTCTTCTTCTTTTTGCTCACGCTGTGCAATTAGCAACTTCCGTTCGTCGAAACGACGTCGACGACGAAAACATTTTTCTCTCGTCGTTTAGAATTTTTCGAGATTTTTGCAGCTACGTTTTTATGAACGAGAGAATATTTAAAACTTTTCGGATTTCTTTTTTTAATTACACACACACACACTCACAAAAAAAGAAAAAACTTCCCTGTTTGACCTTTAAAAAAATTGTTTTTTTTGAGGTTTTGGCACTTTTCCAAAAACTATATACCCTGTATGTTATCCTGCGTTCCATCCCATCCGTGTCAAAAACACTTATTTTTTATTTGTCCATATTTTTTGTTAGTTTTCTCTTTATAGATTATGCCGTTGGCTATATTTTTTTTGAAGTGTTATTTGGTTTAAATAAGAAAACAAAAACCAAAACTATCAAAATATTTTTATTTATTTTTATTGGGTTGAAATGCGTAAAAAATAAAATAATTTTTAACAGCTCCAAAAATTATAGTTTGTAGTTTAAGCAGCTCCGAAAATTTTAGTTTGTAGTTTAAGCAGCTCCAAAAAATTGTAGTTTGTAGTTTAAGCAGCTCCAAACATTTTTCGGGACCCCCGTCGTTTTTTTAAAGATTTTTTCTATAAAAACGCTAGATTTCCAGCATTTTCTGAAAACAATGCAGATTTCAATCAAAAATAAACAAAATGGGCATAGATAGAAGACAATTTTAAATTTTTGGCACATTTTCGGCAAATGGACGCTGTATGCATTTCAAATTCATTTTTTAAGACAAATAAAATAACGAACGGAAAAACAAGTTAGGAGCCAAAATTCTCATTTCTCATTGGAACGAAAATGGATGAGCTCTGAAATATTTTAAAAATTTGGGTGTACCATCAATCTTCTTTAAACCCCCCCCCCCCCCCCCCGTTCTATTCATCTCATCCATCATATTGCCACGTAAAAATCATCGACTTCACATGTCCATCCACCTGGTTTTTGTTGTTTCCCTTCCATGTACATCACCATAAAACGTAAATATAACATAGTATATCCATATTAGTTCAGCTGACAACAATTGTTCCCTTTCCTCGGTTTCCCTTAGTTTTGTTTCCCACTGACTCCAAATTTGAGCGGCTCGATGTGCACCACCACCACCAAACACAAATTGCATTTGAGAACAAATCCGTGTCTTTATGACGATGACCAGCAAAGCCTAAACTTTTTTTTTTATATTTTTCAAAAGTATACCAATTCTCCTTCTTTTTGAAACTCGATATATTTTCTTAAAGAGGCAAGTGTAGGCAAATCCTTTAGGCGGGGAGTGAAATTCAAAACCTGTAGACTTTTCCCAGCAATATCTTTTTTTGCTTACTATTTATCTCGTTCGTTTCATGTTGACTTCAATGGAAAACTTTGAAGCTTATGTTTATAATACCAAAATCAACTACTGTACGCCGAATTGTGCGTCGAAACCTGTAGTAACCTCTGAAAAAAATGAATTTTCACATAATGAGTTAAATTCTGAACAAAAGTCTAAGAATTCATTTTTAAGCAGGTCCACAATTTGTAGTTTGTAGTTTAAGGAGCTCCATGTTTTGTAGTTTGTAGTTTAAGCAGCTCCACATTTTGTAGTTTGTAGTTTAAGCAGCTCCATATTTTGTAGTTTGTAGTTTAAGCCATATTTTGTAGTTTGTAGTTTAAGCAGCTCCATATTTTTAAAAACTTATTTTTTGAACAGGTTCATTATTTATAATTTTTTTCTGGTTACTATAATCTTTGTTGATTAAATAAAATGGTTTCTTTGCACTTTTTGCTTCTAAACATTTTTTCCACCTGCCTCTTTACCCCCCAATATTGCAATATTGTTCATTCCACCGTCATTCAATGATTTTTCATTATTAAGTTTTTAAGCTACCTCCGAAAAAAGTCATCTTGCGTTCTCCTTCTTCTTCTTTTCCAACACCGATTTTCCGCATCGCTAAACAAAACGTTACTCGATAATCCTTAATGGATGAAGTCTGAGTGATCGAAGGAATGCAGAAAAAAAATATAATAAAACGTTTGTTTAGGCCAATAATTTTTGGTTAGCCTTTCCTTTTTCGTTGTTTTTTTCAATCGTTCTTGAAAAAACAAGAGGCGCCTTCTGAAAATCAGTGGTGTGGAAGAAAAAACATTTGTCTTCGTTTTCTGGTCCTTTTGGAAGCCAAATTCAGTTCTTAACGAAAAATGGAAAATTTTTAAATTTTCTACAACTTCCCAAATTTTAAAAATCATTTAAAGGCAGCTTGTCAGTTAACACGATCCAAAATCTCGGCAAAAACTCAAAATTCGAATGGGAGCCCATGTGGTCCAAAGAACAATGCCAATATGTAGCCAAATTCAAATAATTGTGTTTCGCGCCAATGCCGACCGCGTTGCACGGACACCGACCGCGTCGCACGGACACGCGGCAATTCAAAATTTTATTTTTGCAACTTTGGACGGCTGCTATGACGCGTGTATTTATCGGTGTGATTTCGCATAAATTGCATTGTACTAATTAGAGTACGCTCTAATTTTTGAAATTAAGAACAGGTAGGGTCAAATTAACTGAACAGCTGTCTTTAAGCAGCTCCAATTAATGTAGTTTGTAGTTTAAGCAGCTCCGTGTTTTGTAGTTTGTAGTCTAAGCAGCTCCAAAAAAATTAAAATTTGGATTTCTTTTTTCAAATTTCAATAAGCTGAACAATGGAATCAAACATTGTGGGGAACTTATGGAACCATGGAAAGGCCTGAACTCGCGATCAAAGCGTGAACTAAGACCGTCTGCCTAAAATTCTCGATTGGAAATGCCACAAAAAATGAGTTCTTTTGTTTTGTGTTGTTTCGTGGCGACACGAAAAGCCAAATCGGTTTTCAAATTCCTTATTGGCCTAGAAATACAAATAATAACAACGGGAAAAATTTGTCAAAATTGCCCTCATTATCTGAACTTTTTCCACGCTTTACATCTATGAAGAGCCTTTCTACTTCTTAGTCTTCCATACTTCTCTTTTAATCCCCCCTATCTAGGTTTTTTTTTATTTCAATATATATGAAAAGTTTCATATCCTCAACTTCATCAAATATGCGCAAAAAGTGGAAAGATGAGCAGGAGCAGGGAAAAAATGAAACTAAAAGTCCAACTAACTTTTGTTTGAATAGTTGTATCAAAAATGGTGAATGTTTATATTTCGATCTCCAAATTTTTATACTTCTAGGAAATAAAAAAAAAACTAAATAATCCAATAATTTTCCCTGTTACTGCTGCTCCACAATGCCTTTTGTTAGTTGGAATTTTATATCCCCCGGCGTTTTTTTTTTCGTTGTTGGTTGAAAAAAATGTTTGTCAACCGAAAGAAAACTTGGGGAAAAAGACGATGATTTTTGAAACAATAGATTTACGCATCACTTCACTTTCCATTTTTACCTTTATTTATTATTTTCTGTTGGGCCAGAATGGAATAATTTTCGAGAGGATTACGTAATATTACTTTTGGGGGGAGGAGGAAAAATTGAAGTGGGTATTTATATTGTTTTATATGTTGTTTTTATTATTCGACGATTTGTTTTTATTTGTCTTTAAGTGATCTTTTATTGTTCTCCTTGAAAAAATTGAATCCTATGAAAAATTGTTTTTTTTTGTCTAGACATTCTTCCGGAATTTCTCTGGCTAAACTATAAAAATATTTTCAATTAGAAATATCATTTACTCCACTCACTCTTTAAAATGTGTTTTTAAATAAAAAATATAATGGAAATTGAAATTTTCCTGGAAAATGTTTTTTGGAGCTGCTTAAACTACAAACTACATTTTTTTGGAGCTGCTTAAACTACAAACTACAATTTTTGGAGCTGCTTAAACTACAAACTACAATTTTTTGGAGCTGCTTAAAATTTTTTCAAAATTATATATTTTTACTACGAAAAATTGCAATTTTCCACTCCTTTTCTAGAAAAGAGCAACAAGAAAAAAACAACAAATGAAAAACGATGTGTGAAAAAATATAAAAAATAAAAAAGAGCCCAGGGGCCATTTGTTTTCAACTTCTCCCTGCTTTTTTGCTTTTTTTCAACCGAAAATGTTCCATCTTGAACATTCTGCCACTTCCTTTTTTTTGTGTCATGACCTCTTTTCAACGAGGAATTTCAAAGTTTTTGGTGTTTAGCGAAAAAAAAACAAGAAAAAGAGGAGGCACTATTTTTTGATGCTCTATTCTTCTGTTTGGTTCTACAGATTTAGTTGTTCCTTCGGGGAGTATATTTTTTTTGTAAAGCAAAATGTTCTACATTTGGGTTTGGAAAGTGGCGTCATTTTTTGAACGGCTCAATAGCATATGTATAATTCAACTCTTTTTCTTTCTGTCGTTCAATAGCGAAGTGGCAACGCTTTTTTCTATCAATCTTCGGAGTCCAAACCCCGTTGGTTCGACCCCCTCATTTTTTTTGTAATTTGAGATTCTAAACCTCTTGTCATTTTTTATCCCCTTTTTTTGTTGTAATATCCAACAAATTCCTGCACTTACAACCTTTTGGAAGTCCACCAACGTCACAAAAGGTGGTACTCAAATTTATTATTTGTTTGTGCAAACACCAGAAGAAGTTATTTGAAAATATTTAATGTCCCCCCCCCCCCCATTCTATCTTCTGTTGAACAATGCACCATTTTTCACAACAAAACAATTGTGTCCACCCAAAAAAAGCGAAAATGTTTCCATTTTTTTGCATTTTCAGTTTTTTTGCAATGAGAAATTTGATATATGAAGAATCGGAGGGCCCTTTACCATCAATTTTTCATAAAAGTGTGACGACGGCTTCTCCATTTTTTTGCTTGCCTTTATTCTTTCCATTTTTTCTCCCTGAAACTTGATACTCTTTCAAACTATTCTCGATTATTTTCAGCTATGCGTGGTTGAAAAGAAAAGAAAACACTCCAAAAAGCCCAAAAATGAGCTCTGAAAACCATCAAAAACAACAGATTCTCGATTTGAAAGCTGGCACGATTTTGCGGGAGAATGTGAGGTTTGTTGTTAAAAAAATAGCAAATCGTATTAAAATAAAAATAAAATTTTCTAGGAAAACCAATTTGTTTTATGGCTGTCCGATTGGTGTGCTTCTGATTCTCATAGTTTTGGTTAAATGTACATTAGTTTCGATTTGGATACTAAAAGGTGAGAAATGAGGAAAAAACTTTTTATGGAGCTGCTTAAACTACAAACTACAACTTTTGGAGCTGCTTAAACTACAAACTACAATTTTTGGAGCTGCTTAAATTGCGAACTAAAATTTTTGGAGCTGCTTAAGCTACAAACTACAACTTTTGGAGCTGCTTAAACTACAAACTACAATTTTTGGAGCTGCTTAAATTGCGAACAAAAATTTTTGGAGCTGCTTAAGCTACAAACTACAACTTTTGGAGCTGCTTAAACTACAAACTACAATTTTTGGAGCTGCTTAAACTACAAATTACAATTATTTAAAAAAAATTCTAATTTTTTCAGAATACGACTCGTTTGATTTTCAATGTTCGTCTTGGGAAAGTGAAGAAACATCATTCTTGAGGACCAAACGATGGACATTATTGTGAGTTAACCAATTTTTTGATAATTTTCTTGAATTATTTTTTAGTTCAAATTCCGATCCGAGAACTGTGGAATCTTCGAAGCTGGCTGGGAACTTGGATGAACAGGAAGTGGTACTAAATGAGTCGAAGAATCGGAAGCCGATTTATGCATCGTCTAGAAGGTCTTTGGATGGAACAACAAAGGACTCCCCGAAAATTGATCCGAAATTAGATCTGGGACCACTACCACCGAGTTTTGTGAACCATAGGGCGATAAGTAATAATGTTATTGATGAGGAAGAGGAAGAAGAGGATGATGAACTCCCATTGTCAACAATGGTAACATTAACAAATACCCAAATTGTTCCACTAAAAGGACAAGACCAAGGAATCGTAAAGTAAGTATTTTTACCAAAATTTGTTTTTAAAATCTCTATTTCTAGAATGAAAACAATTCGAAACCGTGTCGAAAAAGTGGGCTCCGATGAGGAACAATTCATCGAAATTGAAATCGCAAACGCTCCGAGAATATACGTCTCAAAAATCAAGTCTCGACATGGAGGGGATAATGAAGACGAGCTGCCAGATTTCGATTTGTTGAAAGATTTGAAAAAAGAGAAGAAGTTGAAGAAAAACAAGGGCAGGGGGTTGAAGAAGGCAAGGAAAATGAAGATGGCCGAAGAAGAGTTGAAAAATGGAACCAAAATTGAAAAGGGAAGGAATAATAAGAAGAAACATAAGAATCGGCATAAGAATAAAGATCGGAAGGAGAATGAGATTCCGAATCTTACCGAGATAACGAAATCGCCACGACATCTGATGTCTGGTGCAGCTTCGACTTCCGACAAAATGCAGACAACCACCCCCAGATCACACAAGTCATCATGGATAAATGGGGTTATTGATCCAGATGATCCGAATTTCTCAAACCAGGGAGAAATTCGCGGATTTCCGATGCAGAAAGCTTCCAAGAAGCCAAAACCGGTGAAGCAAGTAGCTGCCACGTCTAAACCAATGAGCGAGGAGAAGAAGAGCTCAATGGAGCAGATTAAACTGTCAGATAATACACGGTAAAATATTCTGAAATCACCTATTAATTGTTTTTTTTCCAGAATGATGTGGGAAATGAACGAGATCAAGTACACCACCTTCCTGGCGCCAAAAACCACAGAAGTTTCAAAAATCATCAACGATGAGCAGGTGTCATCAGAAGAAGCGGGGCCATCAACAACAACTCAAACACCAAAACTATTGAAAAACGTCTCAGAATCTTCAAAATACGAACCGCCACGAAAATTCCAATACGATACCAAATCTCCAAATCCGGACGAAAACGTTGCATCTTCTGTACACATTTCTGGTATTCCTGTTTCGTTTACACCAACCACTCATATGCCTCCACATTTGATTGGGAACTCTTTTGCTTCTGCATCGGATTCTCCATATTATGTTGAAGTCAATGATGCTGATACTGAGACGGTAAGTGTGATCGATTTATTCAGTTTATTGTCTAAGAAAATCCAATTTAATTTTTAAGCAGCTCCATATTTTTTAGTGTGTAGTTCAAGCAGCTCCATATTTTGTAGTTTGTAGTTTAAGCAGCTCCATATTTTGTAGTTTGTAGTTTAAGCAGCTCCATTTTTTTAAAAGCTTATTTTTTTTTAACATTTTCATTATTTGTGATATTTTCAGGTATATATCAAAGATGTGACTCCAATTTACCGGAATCTTTTTGCTGATAGACCAGAAACCACAACTAAACCATACGATCCACAACATTTCGATAATGAACTTTTGAAATTGAGGAATTCTTCAATTTGTATGGCAAGAATGGCATTTGATATTTGGTGTCTTTTTGTGGTAGGATCTTTTTTTAAATTCAATTTTTTCCAAATGTTGATTTTCCTTCCAGCTCTTCTCATCTGTACCATTCATCCTGGGTATTTGTGTACCTCGCTGGAGTCTATTCGTCCTTCACATCGTTTTCGATTTTCTTTTTCTCGTCGTCGGATTTGTGAGCAGTTTGACGATCGCAATCATGTCAAGTATCATGTATTTTTTGATCGATGAAATGAGCTCTGATTCACTTTTCGAATTTTTACTAGTCTCCTTCGTAATAGGTAACAATTTCATTTGGTTTTTTTTTTTCAAAATCTTATTATAATATTTTTTCAGATATTATTCTAATACTCTACTCGCTGATTGTGATACTCACTTATAAATGCTGCTCCAGAGCCATTGAAAATTCCATAAAGGATGAAAATTTTAATCATTTTGCTACAAATGGTGAACAAGTTTGAGGCTCTCTCTTTTTATTGATTTTTTTAAATTGTATTATTTGAAACGGGCAATATTGTTTGAATAAATTTTTTGAATTTTTGATTTTTACATAAAAATACTTATTTTGACAGAATGGAAAATAAAACTCAATTTCTGTAGTTTGTAGTTTAAGCAGCTCCATGTTTTGTAGTTTGTAGTTTAAGCAGCTCCATCTTTTGCAATCCCGAAAAATGTTTAGAACTGTTTCATTTTTTGCAAAACATCAAAAATCACTATAAACAAGCCAATATCATGTTTTCTTTCTTTTCCCCCCGTGAAACACGAGTCGTGGTAAACAACATTGTTTCTTTTTAAAGTTTTTGAAATAGGTGTTTTATTATGATATTTATCGATTTAAAATATGTTTTGTTTTCGTCTTCGAAATTTGGCACGTAATTGTGGTTTTCATAATTTATGCGCATTTTTCGACTTCCATCTCCATTTTTTTCCTCAATTTTTACTATTAAAACTACTGGTTTAGAAAAACTTAATTTTTTATAGTTTGTAGTTTAAGCAGCTCCACTGTTTGTAGTTTGTAGTATAAGCAGCTCCAATTTTTTTCATTCCGAATTTTCGAAAACAAACAATGTAATGTTTTCCATGTTATTTTTTCCAGCGAAACACGAAACATCAACAATTTATGAAAACAATGTTCAAACATTATTACGACTAATAAATCGAAAAAAATATGAATATTTTTTTTTTGGAAAAAAAGGTTATTATTATGCACTTTTTGCTCCGATTTGATATTTATGTATCTTTAGTTTGTGGAATGCTATGATTTGTGCTTTTTTCTGTTTGTCCTCAGAGTTCCGTGTCAAAAAATAGCTTTTTAACGAAAAGCTCAGTCTTTTACCTCTATTTTTTGTAGTTTATAGTCTAAGCAGCTCCATTTTGTATAGTTTGTAGTTTAAGCAGCTCCATATTTTTTTAACAGCTCAAAATATTGAGAATATATTAGAAAGAGGATTGGAACATATTTTATATAACATTTTTCATACCACCAAAACAGGTGTGTAAATAAACCAGCGATTTTCAAATAAAAATTTTTTGGGGGAAATATTTCGAAACACCGTTTTGCGATGAGAGAAAAATGGAAAAACAAAACCCCCCAACTATTTCATTTTCCATCAGCATGTGCCATCATAACACTTTTTTGTGAAATTCTCCACGTTTCTATGAAAATATGAATAGTATTTATGGTTTCGAAATTTGGAACACTTTGTTTCTCGCGTGTACTCGTGTGAAAACCGATGTTCTCTCCTCCCCCCTCCCAATTGACACACAAAACTCTTACAATAGTGTATGTATTTGCGGAAAAATCATACGTCCGACGACGACCTCCTTACTATTTCTCAATTCCTTTTCCCCCCGTCGAATGTTTTTCCGCTGTCATTTTACTCCCATTATGACTCATTCTTTTACCGACAAGGCTGTTGACAAGTCGTTCTCTGTTGGTGTGTGCGTATGAGCGTATGTGTTTCAAAATATATGTATTTATTCCGCAAGAAATTTGGCCTTGGTGGCGTCGGCGCAGTCAGATGCGCCACACATTACTCTATTTCTCATTCGTCCGAGTTATTGTGGTCATTTTGGTGTACTTTTTTCATAAATATGCGGTTTTTGTTTTTGCCGAAATTTTTTTTCATTTTTCTAAGCAGCTCCATTTTTTGTAGTTTGTAGTTTAAGCAGCTCCATGTTTTGTAGTTTGTAGTTTAAGCAGCTCCATTTTTTAAATAAATTTTTTTTTCGAAAAAATAGCATTTGAAAAAAATGTTATATTTACACTGATCAACTATGATTATACCCTATTATCCTATTTTTCTCTATCTATGAACATATGCGCCTCTCTATCAACTTTTGTTTCCATAACAACCTTTTCATGCTGAAGCACCACCAAAATCTCACTTTTTGTTATCCGTTTTCATTTTTTTGTGTGTGCGTATCTATAGATATATTTGTTTATTTCAGAAAAAGAATGGCCGAAGAAAAAATGACAATTTCTGCTGACAATGCAGAAGAGGGACGCGTTTTTGTGGTCGAGTCGAATCGTCGAGATGAATTGATTAAGACGATCCTTTTGATCGTTTTGATTGTTGTGTTTCCGGTTAGATTCTTCATTTCTTTTTCACCAATCTTAAATACTGTTTTTTTTCAGCCAGCCGCAATTGCCGTCCACGCAAATGAATGCAACATTCATGTTCTCATCTCATTGATCCTTGTCTTCTTTTTCCTGATTCCTGCGTACATTCACGCAATATGGTACTGTTTCTTCCGCAAGACAAACCAAATGACAATCTCATAAACAATATGTATCATCAACTTGTTTCCGTTTTTCTTTCTTCATATCATTTTTACAGTATTTTGCAGCTTTATCTTCTGTGTCTTGTGGCGAATAAACTAATTTTATAAATGAGGAATGGGCGTATTAGAAAAACAGAGCCTAAATATCTATTCACAATTATTTCTCGTTTACTGCAGCGAAGTTGTGTAAACTACAAACTACAGAACATGGAGCTGCTTAAACTACAAACTACAGAATATGGAGCTGCTTAAACTACACACTACAGAATATGGAGCTGCTTAAACTACAAACTACGGAATATGGAGCTGCTTAAACGTAAAACTAGATTTTAGGATCTAAACGGAACGCAACCAAATAAAAACTATGAACCTCATTTTTTCTTGTTCCTTTATAAACTACCTATAGATCGTCTCGCCGTTACAGTCCAAACTTCTTTCCCTTCTCAAAAAAAAATGATCGAAAGTTCCGAGCGCGGCATGGAACAAAACGAAAATGGCAGCAACCTCCTCCTCCTCCCCCTTTCTTAAATGAAAAAATATATATAGAGATTCGAAACGAAACAAAAAACTGGTTTGAGGATGTTCTTTGGAGGTGATGAAGGTGATGAGGAGGTAAAAAAGCGCAAGAAAAAAAGCGCCATGCCACTGACTCTATGTACTACTAATACCACTTTAATATAATAATAATATTAAATCGAAACGAAAACGCTTGTGTTGTTATATTATTACAACCCCCCCCCCCTTTTTTTCCTCTGACAGCTTCTCTTCCTTTTTACCTCCTCTCGCCTTTTTCAGAGACAATCAGTAGACAGAATCACCTATTTTGTATTCATAAGGCATCACTGCTTCCTTTGTTGATCTTTTGTTATTACTGTTTACTGTGAAGACAAAGAGAAATAAATTAAATAAGTACAGGAAAAGCGTGCGATTTACGGTATTTTGTTCCGCGTTTCATTTTTCTAAGCAGCTCCACATTTTGTAGTTTGTAGCTTAAGCAGCTCCAATTTTTTGTAGTTTGTATTTTAAGCAGCTCCATCCTTCAAAACAAAAAAAACAAACATAACTAACACATTTTTTCTCAATCATTAATGCGGTTTGCAACCCAATTCCTTCTCAATTCTTTCAAGGTTACATGTAAAAGATTCTTTTCAAGGTTTAGCTAGTTTTTTCGGTTATCATTTAGCCATACGAACAATTTTCGACTTCCTCTTTTCTTCGTTTTTTTCGTAAATTTAGTGTATTAGAACCTTAACCTTTCCTTTTGCCAAAGTTTTTTGGGTGGTCGAAATAATTTAAGATAATTTGAATCCGGTTTTATGTCCTTTGCGGACATTTAACATCATCTTTTACATTTTTCGGCAGTATAAGTACTTTATTTTTTGAATCAATTTTAAGTTAACCCCTACATTTTCAAGTATTTCATCTGAAAACAGAGATTCCGTTAAGCAGCCCAATTTTTTTATAGTTTGTAGTTTAAGCAGCTCCATGTGTTTTGTAGTTTGTAGTTTAAGCAGCTCCACATTTTGTAGTTTGTTGTTTAAGCACTTCTAAGCCGATTTTTTCAAATTAAAAGTTGTATCATTTTCCCCACTTTCAAAAAAAATCCGATTTGGGCAACAACGAACGCAAATTGAAAAAAAAACCTTGAGACGATTATAAGAGATTTGTTCGGCATCTTGTGTTCATGATCAGACATCATCTCATATTGTAAAATTTTGTAACCGAAACGTTGTGTTTTCGTTTCAGTGATAGAAGTTTTTAAGGTGAATCAAAAAAATTTTCAGATGATTTTACGGGTCCTCTTCACGATATTAATATTTGCTGTTTGTCACAATTCTCAAAATTTAACGGAAGATGAGGGGTAAGTTATTTTCGGTGTTTCCGCTAAAGTTTGAGATTTTCAGCCCTTTCAAAGTTTTTCGAATTTTGCCTACGAACAACCAACAGCTATTGCAAATGATTCGACTATTTGAAACAGCTGATGCAGAGGTTACTCAAAAAATTACATTTTAAAAAACGTCAAATTCTCAGATGGCCGATTTCTGGCACGCCCCAAGCGTCATAAACAGCACTGTAGATGTTATGGTCTCTCCGAAACATACCAGCGAATTTAGCCATTTTCTCAGCAAACACGGGTTCACTTTTCAGGTTGCTATTGAGGATTTGAAACAGTTTCGTTGGGAAATAATACGGATTTTTGAAAATTTTCAATTATTTCAGATTATTGGTTGAGAAGGAAGGAAATTTGGCGACACATCCAGGAAATGATACTTCCTTTTTGAGACGGTTAAATGATGACGTCGGAGGGTTCCGTTCCAAATTGAGGTAATTGAAAATAAATGCGATAAAACTCTAAGCAGCTCCATATTTTGTAGTTTGTAGTTTAAGCAGCTCCATATTTTGTAGTTTGTAGTTTAAGAAGCTCCATATTTTGTAGTTTGTAGTATAAGCAGCTCCATATTTTTTAATTTTAATTTTGCTATCTTCCTCCTAAATATAAACTTAACTTCCAAATTGAAACGTTTATTTTCAGAATGGGTGAATACTATTCATATTCAGTCATCACTACTTGGTTGGAACGAATCGCCGAAAATCTGCCAGACATCGCAGAACTTGTTGAAATTGGAACAACCGTAGAAGGTCGCAAAATTCTAGGTTTGAAGTTTGGTCAAGACAGCCCGGACAAAAAACTCGTGGTCATTGACGCTGGTATTCATGCCAGAGAATGGGCAGCCATTCACACAGCCACTTATTTCATTAATTTGATTGTAAATGGACGTGATTCGGACCCGAAGGTCCAGGACTATTTGGAGAATTTGGTTATTTATATATTCCCGGTTTTGAATCCAGATGGATATGAGTATACAAGAACTGATAAGACAAATCCTAGGGTGAGGAAATTTTTCATGAAAACCACTTCAATTTCATGTGTTTAGGCAAGAATGTGGCGAAAATCACGTTCTCCGCGCGCTTGTGCTTTCGACGGCTTCCGCAACTCTTGTTGTATGGGTGTCGACTTAAACCGCAACTTTGGATTCCGATTCGCTGAAATTGGGTCATCTCGTTATCCATGCTCTGAAATATATCATGGTTCTTCAGCATTCAGTGAACCGGAAACAATGTAAATACTATTTATCTAATTTTTTGTAGTTTGTAATTTAACCAGCTCCATATTTTGTAGTTTGTAGTATAAGCAGCTCCATATTGTAAATTTTTGATTTTCAGCGCATATTCGCGATTTTTGACGTCGCTTAAGGGACGCTTGGAAGCCTACATCACTTTGCATTCATACTCTCAATTGTGGATCTATTCCTATTCTCACAGGAAATTCACATACGCCCCGGATATCGATGACACGGTAACTATTGACCCGATAGTATCGGGAAAGTTATATTTTTAATTTTTTAGAGAAGAGTTGCTGCAAAAGCTGTCGCAGAGCTTGGAAGAATGTACGGAACTAAATATCGACATGGAACAGGACCAGAGATTATTTGTAAAAGATTAAAATAAAATAGGATTTAAAAAACGAAATTTCAGACGCGTTCTCTGGTGGATCAACGGATTGGGCGAAAGAAAATCTGAAAATCAAATATTCGTATACCATTGAGTTGAGACCGGGCTACGAAGGTATCATAGGTCAACGGCCAGTATAACAATCGATTTTTAATTATTTTTCCGTTTTCAGAATGGAATGGTTTTGTACTTGATAAGAATCAATTATTACCTACATCGAAGGAAACATGGGCTGGGGTTACTGTAGTTTTGGATGAAGTTTCAAATCAATGGAAGATTGGGAAAGGTATTTATATTTTTTCTAGTTCTAAGGATTTTCTCAAAATCTATACAGGAATCATTCGAAAACCTCGCCGACGTCCTAATATTATCAGCGGGCAGACCGCTCTCGTTAGTTTTCGTTACCGTAGTTTAAAGGAACATGGCTGTTTCACTAGAAACTAATTAGACATTACTTAGAAGTTGCATGAGCTTCATCACTAGATTTTTGCTTCAATATTGAAAATTGTCAACTTTTCAGATCGAGAGACGGAAATAAACCGCGTTCGTCAACAACTGTGCGTCGATAAATTGGCGGGCTGCCAATTTTGGATCAGCTCAACACCTAATATTTGTCGCAGTCATGCGGCTACAATGACTCGAGATTGTGCAAAGTCTTGCTCGTTGTGCCATATGATTTCTGTTTAAATTTCTTTTTTTTAGGAATTTTGAAAATACTTTTGTGTACATACTGGTATTTTTTTTGAATTATTTTGGAACAATGAAAGTATTGATTTTTTCCCGTTATGCGAAAAGTGTTTGGTAACATGAAGTGTGTGAATTTAAGCAGCTCCATGTTTTGTAGTTTGTAGTTTAAGCAGCTCCACATTGTGTAGTTTGTAGTTTAAGCAGCTCCATAATTTGTAGTTTGTAGTTTAAGCAGCTCCATTTCGATTTTGTCAAAAAAAAATAATTTTTGAGATTTAAAAAAACAGCGAACTTCGTCAAAATTGCTAAACTGATTAATGAATCAATTTTTCCTAGAAACATCCGCGTTTTACAAAAAAACAGCCGCTGAAAAAAGCATAATAAATGAAAAAGGAAAAAATAAACGTCATTTACCATGTATTTTTTAAATTAAAATGTTTTTCTTTCATTTCTATTACTAAAATTCATAGATTTTGAAAGAAAGGACTTTAAAAAATTGGATATTTAGGGATTCGCAGTTTTAAAAGGTATCTTAAATCTTTTTTTTTGAAAATCAATACTTTTTAAAAATTTCAGTTAATTTCCAGAATTTTCCAAATAAATAAAAATTGGGTTCTTCAATTAATCAGAAGAAGTTCCACGGGCACAAAAACACAGGTATTTTCATTTTCTTTAATCTAAGATTTTTTCCATTTATAAAAAATCATATGAAAATGAACAATAAATTATGAGTAATAATTACAGAGATCAGTATATAATAAATTATACAATTACAAGTAATTCACAAAAATAAATTAAGCATTATGCAATGGTTTCTGATCCGGTAGGTCTGGAAACATCGAACTGTCCGGGAAATGAGCCTTGATTAATTTATAAGCCGTCTCGTTGAGTTTATAGCCCAGTTTGTAGTAAACCGTATCAGGTCCGTTAAAAGAGTAGCAATTTTGAAACAACCTCATTATATCGGCAATGAAAAGATGTTGCTGAAACGTGGAAGCATTTCTTCTAAAACTTAGAAAAAATGGCTTACGTGAACATAATACTTCTTTTTCAACCTGTCATGAATGGTTTTCAAATCAATCGGATGTGGAATATAATCATAATATTCGGGAACTTCCGCAGGATCTACCGGTGTCAAAAACGGCCAAGAATACGCCTTTTCATCCCTCAATTTCTTAATAATCAAGTTGATTTTATACTCCAGTTCGTCGTCCAGTTCATCCGGCTCATAATTGTACTTCTTCTTTGTCCTAAGCTTCTCCAATCCTGGTATTTGTTTCGGTGATAGTGGGGTAGGCTCTAAATTGTATTTTTAAACCAATTTTTAAATTAAAAAATGCTCACGATGCTTAAAAGTGTGCTCCAATCCCCCATACTTCCTCCCCTCATTTTGCAAATCTGCCACATTACTATAAGCCACGTGAATATCCCTCACCGCTTTTGAATACGACGCAAAATTCGTGTAGCTTATTCTAAAATGTTTTTTTTGGAAAACATTCCAAATTTCCAAATAATTTCTTACTGTGGATGAAGCTGACAACCCATCAATGTCGCTCCTTCGTACTCTTTTATAAATCCTTGATAAAGATCCTTCGAAATTTCCAACTTGTTTGAGAATCCTTGCTTCCTAAAAAATCCCTTGGACCGTTGCCAAAAAAATAGAAATAAAAATCTTACGTAAAATAACCAATCGCAAATTCATCCGCAAAAGTGAGTAAATGATAAATCTTATTCTTTATTTGATAATCTTTACAATGATTCATCAAATGGGTACCGTAGCCCTTGACCTGTTCATTGGCGGTAATTGCACAGAAGACGATTTCAACAAATCCACGGGTTGGGAAAGGTCGGAAGCAGATTCCACCGATTACTCCTTTGTCTGAAAAAAGAAGTATTGATTTTCTGGGATTTTTTGAATATGGTATTCAAAACAATTATAGTTTAGGGTAACCTCGTGTCGAGACCTGAACCTACGGTAACATCAACAAAATTTACCTCTTTTCGTAATAACCATATTCTGATGTCGATCATCCAAAACCAAATGAGTTATATACTCCTTAGGCATTTTTGGCAATTGCACACTAAACAACGTTTGTAACTGAATAAGCTGCGCCAATTTCTCTCGATGCTGGAACGGATCCAAATTGTTGCCAACCACCCGAATCTCAATGAGTCCTTCCTTCTCCTCCTGAATCGCTGTCATCCCGCGACTAACATCCAGATTCACCGCGTCAAATTCCATCTTCTCCCCGTTTTGCTCGTTTTTCAGGCGGTCTTTTTCAGAATTTACCATGTATACGATAGACTTGAGTTGGATCAACGCTGGATCGGTTTCAGGGGTTTTAGAGACGCGGATCTCACGTCGACGCCTTCGAGGATCATCTTCAGATGTTTTAGATTCTGGCGATGATTCTGTAGAACGGACGGCTCCTCTTTTGATAAACTTCAAATTCACCAAATTGTGACCATTCATTGATTCTCTTCTCAATTGTCGACTACTTCCATTTGAGAGCTCTGCGGGATTTTCCGCTATGAATTCCAGAAAATCCTTTGAAAATTCAAGCAGATCTTTAGGATCAGAATCTTCGGAAAACGACTTGTATTTCCTGGCTTCTAGGCGATTTATCAGGAATTTTAGGAAGTAGGAAGTGGTTTTTTCTCCAAAAATCTCGACGAATTGATATTGTCGCAAGGATTTATAGATTGTTGGCAGAGTTACATAATATTCGAAGCGTGAGACAAGCATTCGATATTTTCCAGGTTCGATAGAGTCGTCGACAATCTCCTTAAAATCCTCATAATTCGGAAGATTCCAATTATTCATCTCTGTTAGGAAATGTGATCCAAATTCGATAAATTCTTCTCGCTCTCTTAAAACGTGTATATATATTTTTCAAACTCGTATATGTTATTACTTACTCAGAATTCTCGGGAAACCTCGAAACAATAAACTTCCGAGCCAAATGCACAGTATTCATGGACTCTGGCTCGAAATTTGGTTTTCCAAATGAAGGGGTCTCGTTTTGTGTTAAATTTCGAAGGGATTTGAGCATTAGTTGCATTGTTACGTAGAGAATTTGAAGGGAATCATCGTCTGGCGAAATATCGGATAATTGGCTGCAGATTTCTCGAATATCGATGATTTTCTGGTCGAAAAGGAGCACCTCATCTTTCGTGAGTTTTTCGATCTTTGTTGAATGGTTTGCTAAACATTTTTAAAAATAATTGACACTTTATCTTTTATAAAAAACACCATAGGCGGGATTAGGTCATTTCGAAATCTCAAAGTTAAGCTCGTTACGAAAAAAATTTTTTTTAAGTTAAGGCGACTACAAACCGTAAAAAGCATCAAAAACGCTGAAAAAAACACTTAAAAACGAATATCCGAAAGTGCGTCAAGGCAAACGTCTATTTTTGGATACTCATTAAAAAAGTTAAGGTCGTTACACCTTGTCAAGTGAAAAAAAAGTTAAACTCGTTACTAAGCTAAATCCGCGGTATCCCACCTATGAAAAACACTTACAAATCGAATGTCCACATGCCCGACATTCAACAGAATCCGTTGTCACAATTGCCTCCAAATCTCGTTCCAGAGGTGAATTATCTTCTGACGACGATCTCGAGCTTCTTTCCTTGAAAAAATTTAAAAATTAATGAAATTTGTTGTTTAAAAACCTTACATTATTCAAAACCGGTCGAAAACCTTGACATTGACAGACACCGGCGGCGCAGGGACTAAAATAAGTGAGCCTTTTTCGTTTAGCGTCGGCGAATTCACGAGATTTCATGAAAAATTCTGAAAATCCGCGTTTTTAAGGAAAAATAAAAGAATTGCAATAGAGCGCGTTTAAGATTTGGTGTAGACACGGTGACATGAGAATGCAGACAAGAAAGTTTTTTTATTTGTTGGATTTTTTTCAGGATTTTTAAACGTTTTTCGTAGCTACGCGTAGAAATTTTTAAAGGTTTTTGGATTTAAAAAATGTGGCTTTTAGAATAATTACTAGTGATGGAAATAGGTGTCAGCTATTTAAATGCAGAGAAACGATAGAAAAATGTGAAATAGTTTGGAAAATCAAATTTATAAGTTTCTAGTTTTAAAAGACCTCTAAAAATATGTTTCCATTGCTGGACTGTAAACTTCTTTACTGCTTTTTGCACAGAATCTAATTTATAGAGAGTTTGTTAAAGTTATTTCTCTTTTTCAGCAAGATTTGTTAAAAATTGAAGAACTTTTGGGTATATAATAATTGTCTTGAATTATTTTTTGATAAGCGTTTTGCGCATCACTTCAATACTATATATACGTTTTAGCAGCTTATCCACGTCATCGCTCTCTAGTTCATCTCATTTTTCAAAAAAACGCCCCGGAAAATCCAAAAATCCTGCCCCCAATTTTTCATCCTCGAATTTCTTCATCGGGCCGTCGGCAAGTCACTTAATCATTCATTTCCAGTCCCAGAAAAAAAAACAAAAATTTATGCTTTTCATTCCTATTTTCATCCAATAGAAAGAAGCAACGCGTATTCGCGTCGCGGTCCTCGTGGAATTCGTCTTCTGCCGCCGGCCGCTTGTCTCGCGTCTCTCTGCTCTCTCGTCTCGATCAGTTTTTTCCCTTTTCCCCTCTTTTCCGACTCGTGCTGTTATGTGTGTATTTTCTTTTCCCGGCCCGGACGTGTGTATATGTGGATGCTCTCGTTCTGATTGGGAGGATGATTTTTGCCACGTTTTTCGATATTGAATTCTTGAAAATAATTGTTTTGTTGATGGATATGTTTACTAGAATGATCTGTAGTGTGTTCTTCACTAAATTGATGCGAAAAACACTTCTGAAATTGAACTTTGCTCTCAAAAATGAATTAATGACCCTAAAGTTCAATTCTGGGTGCTTGTTGTTATTGAAAAGGATGTGTTAGAAATTAAATACAGCTTCCTGAGCTGTTAACTAATGAGAAATTAGGTTACAGACTGTATTTTTCCTCTTTTTTAGAGATTTTGGAAGGATTTAAACAGTTTCGGGCTAAATTTTTCATTTTGTCCAAAATTCAGGCTTGTCAGGGCTCAATGCTGCTCATAGTGCACTTCTTAGGCTCGTTAAAAAATCAGGAAATTTTTTAGGCTCATTTTTATTCTTATCAGAAAACGGACCTTTAATGTTAGGGCCTAACATTAAAGGTCCGTTTTACTATCTTTTAAGGTCTGTGAGAAATTCCGGCTTGTCAGGATTCTGGGGGAAAACTGTCAGGCTTCAGAGATCTGGATTTTCTGCAAATGTGTTTAATTTCTAATTATTTTTCTACTTCACAACATCCTATCGTAAAAACTAACCCAAATTCACTTATCGAAAAACTTTCCCGACTTATTGATCGATTAAAATATGCAATTTGATAAGACGCACCCCGTTTAGGATTGTTTTCTCCACAATTTCAAATTGTATACTAAAAAAATGTTTAATTTCATGTTCGCCGGGCAGGAAAAGCTGTTCAAATATGTTTGGAAAAAAGAAATTGTCTTTCATTTACTTTCTTTTCGTGACGTGTTTAGTTAGAAATTTGGGGGTAGAGAGGTGGTGAGAGAGTCATGCGGGAAAATAGTTAGTTTATTCTTTGCTTTTCCCTTTTTTTTCATCTCCGTACTCTGGTTTTGTATATATTTTTTCGGCACCGAAAATTTGATTTATTGATTGGAAATGTATTTTTTTATTATTACTAGTAACACGAGGTTAAGGGGATGAATGGGAAGGGGATTTAGAATTGGTTTTGATGTTTTTTATTTTTTGCTGCGTGAAACTGGTATTTTTCATAGATTTTATGTAGTTTTTAGGGCTTTTTAATTTTGAGAATCTGTTAATTGATATTGTAAGGTATAGGAATGTTAATTACTTGTTAGATGGAGCTATTGACAGGTCTCTCCGCGAAAAGAGGCATTTGCACGCTTTCGCTGTGAGACCTGAAAAATAGATCATGTGTAGAATTCCCATTTCCAGGCAATTGTTAAAAAATTACGAAAATTTGGTATTTTGATAGGTTTTACGTAGCTTTACGGTTTTTAAGCGACGAGAAACTGAGGAACTGATCAAAAAATGGAGAAAACTGATTTTTGGTTTTTTTTGACAGTGAACACTCTGACGTTTTTGAAAAATATAACTTAATACGGTTTACTCGTCCAGTTTTTCTGAAAATGAGTCATTTCTTGTGTTCCTAATATGCAGAAATTGTCGGAAAATAGCGAAAAACGTATGTTTCGATAAATTTCGCATTTTTAATGTTTTTACACATGTCCGATTTGGGTAGTTCAATAGAATTAGATTAATATTAGTGTCCGATCGAACAATATCCGATTTAATTTATGATTTTCTCAATTTTACAACGGATAACCTGGACCTCTTTTGATTTTTCTCACAACATTTTGTCAATTGGTTCGAGTTTACATCATTCATCAATCCATCATCGTTCTCTGAAGTGTGGAGCATTGATAAAACCACATCGTTTAGTTTATTTTGTTGTTGAAGAAAAAATACGAACTTCGATCGATTTTTGGATCTTTCGAATTTATTTGTCGGTCAATTTAGTTCCGAAAAAAACACATTCGCAAAGTTCAAATCCGTCTCTTAACGGCCATGTTTAAAGGCACATTAAAGCGGCGTTAAAAGGTATCAATTGATATGTAATAAAAACTAAACGATTATGAAAAACAATTGATGCAATAAAATTGGAGGGATGCTATGCGTTGCGGTTGCGGAGCGGCTCTAGTCTTGGTGGAGCACGTATAGGTTGTCACCTTTTTTAATTTTCGATTCAGCTTCTTTGATTATCTCGGCATTGAATCTCAAAAAAAAAAATGAAATACCGTCCTTTTATGCATTTTTCCCCCTTTTTACTCATTCATTCCCAAAACGATGATCCATCCTATTGATGAACAGAACAGGGAAGGAGGCAGAAGCATGAAATTATATCGTTTTTTGAAATCTTTGGAAAAAGAAGAGAGATGGACCTGTTTGATAAGAATCTTTGAAATATAGGGGAAATGGTTGCGTAGACAGGGGTAGTACACATTTTTGGATGAAATGTGAAAAAATGGATGAATGAAATTTGAGCTAGGGGGATTACGGTACGAACACTGCGAAATTTGGAGTTCTATTAGACATTTTCAGTTGAAATAGTTAAGAAAAATTGTGTAATTTTGCTTTTTACGCATTTTTCTTTTGGATATTCAACAGGAAATCTCTATTTCGTCGCAAAACATGATTTTTAAAGATTACACAAATAATTGCATGTGAAAATGAGAACGAAATTAATATTTGCTTGAGATTTGAGGGATTTTTGAACATGTTCTGATGAGTTGCAGCTATAGACTTTGTATAGGTCCAATACGCGTCGCGTAAGGTGTACTGTAGATTTGGGTCTCGACACGAATGCACATGACGAATGCACATGCTTATTTGTGTCTATTTGATAAAATATTTTGAAATTATGTTAAAAAGCGGTTTTTTGTTCTTTGTGTCGATGTTCAGTATTTCAATGGTAGAGGTTACTTTATTTTCAAGCGCACAATTACTGTAATTGTTTTTGTCGAGGAATTTTCGTGCCGAGACCTCAAACTACAGTAACCTGTATAAAAGAATAGCGGAATATTGACACAAATAGTAAAAAAATCCTTATTATATAAATGGATAAGGAGGCGGGGCTTATTTTTTGTGTAACCTTTTTTCTGTGAACATTTTTCTGTGAACTTTTTTTTTGTTGTAAAATTAAGAGGTAGGAGGAACGGAATTGAACTCGCATCGGTTCACGTAAAGAAATTATTACTTAACCGGTAGACCATCGAAGTCACCGAAAGAGAATGAACTTTTTGAAACCTAATGATTGCGGATTTTCATTTCTTAATTTTTTTCGAATTTTTGTCAAAATTTCACAAAAGAAACAGTTTTAAAAAATAGTGACAATTATAGTTGATTTTTTTTGTGAATGTTTCCGTGAAATTGTTAAACTGGAAATTAGAATCGTTTCGCCGCGCAGCGGCGTTGGAAAAACGATCAAAAGTATTGGAATGCGTGCCGAAGGCACGGAAGAAGCGAGCCGCAGGGGAGCTTCTTCTGTGCCTTCGGCTCGCATTCCAATACTTTTCGATCAAGATATTTCGGTCCCGACAACTAATATCAAAGGGTGTGAAATCGCCAAATAAATGAAAGTGAAGTAGCACGCCGAAGGCGTATAAGGGGCGAAGCCGGAGGCGAGCCGTAGAAAACATTATTATGATGAGTTTAGGTTGAAAAGGGCGAAAAGGGCAAAACTCCAAGAATGACAAATTAAAATAATCACGATTTCAAAGAACCGATGCGCTTTCCTAGCTGTTATATACATCTAGACCATTATTGCTTATTTTCTGAAAAGCCGATGAAAAAAAGTAGTACTGCAGTATAGTAGCACGCCGAAGGCGTGTAAGAGGGGAAGCCGTAGAAAAAGTTGTTATTAAGATTATTTTAGATTTAAAAAATCCAAATTTGCGATAAAATAATGATTTAAAAAAATAAATGCGCATATCCTAGCTCGAACTATGATCTTTTTAAATTAAGGTCATTTTTTTTTGAATAGCAGATGAAATTTTAAAGGAATTAAAAAAATTTTGGATTTATATTTTATCACAATGTTTCGACCGCCATAAAAAAGAACCCGGTTTTGAGAATAATTTAACAACAGCGACACGCCGCAGGCGTGTTGGAAAGCGAAGCCGAAGGCGAGCAGTAATCCAGGAGTTTTGCCGCGTAGCGGCAGGGGACTCCTGGTGTTTTATAAAACAACATTTCAATAGATTGTATCAAATAGACAGAAAAAAGGCTTGTTTTGTATGTTTACTTTGTATCGAGGGGGTTTTTTGAAAAAAGAAACTTTTTTTTATTGGAATTTGAAATTTTTCTTGATCATTGCGTTCGGAAGGCTGCTCAACCTCACAGCCGGAGCGGCACGCACGCGACGCGTCTGCCGACACTCAACACACTGGAAAATTTGAAAATGTCATTTTCCCGCCAATATTTCAGTGTGTTGAGTGGGAAATCACCGCGTCGCGTGCGTGCGGAGCGGCTGTGAGATTGAGCAACGCAATGATCAAGAATAATTGAGTTGACAATAGTTATGATCAAATTTGGTTTCTTCAATATTTTTGACTGAATTTTTTTGTAAAATTGGTTTTTCCCACGAAGCTCACTTTCGCCACTTTTTGTTCGTTTTATTTTTATTCGTCAGAAAAATTTCAATTTTTGCAGGAATTTATCGGCAAGTTGATTCAATTCCTCTGAAAAACTTGGATTTTTTCGTGAACTTTTGCTGAAGATTCCACAAATTTTATAAGGAGAATAACATGTCAGAAGGATTGGTGCAGAGACGCAAAAAAGTTGAGGAGGTATTTAAAATTAGTTTTTTGTTGGAAAAAAATCTGAAATGCTCAATTTCAGCCTATTCAAAATGAGCGGGAAGAAGCGAGTGGGGATTCGGCTCAATCGTCAGATCAGGTATTTCAAAATAGGAGAAGAGTCAAAAATTATCGATTTTCTAGGAGGATAATGATAAAGGTACTAGATTGACATTGATGGAGCAGATTTTGTTGTTAGGATTGAAGGATAGAGAGGTAAAAACATCAGAAATTCGGAAAAGTTGGAAATTTCACGTTTTTTCCAGGGATATACATCATTTTGGAACGATTGCATCTCGTCGGGACTTCGTGGATGTGTTCTTGTTGAATTGGCACTTCGGGGACGTATTCAGTTGGAAGGTGGAGGAATGAGACGGAAGAACTTGTTGAATAGAAAGGTTTGTGGGAATTGGAGCTGAAATTTTGGATTTTTTGAGATGAAAATATACAAAATTCGCTAAAAAATTGTTGAATTTTTGATTTTTGATGCTTAAAGTATCGAAAATTGGATTTTAAGACTAGAAACGTGAGAAATTCGAAGAATTCATGTTTTTGCTTTAAATTTATTCAAAAAATTGTTTAAAACAGCAAAAATTTTGAATTTTAAGAAAATTTCTGTGAAAATAGATGTTAAAATCAAAATTTTTCGAAAAATCAATAAAAATTCCATTTTTCCAGGTAACCGTGAAAAGTAGCGAGCCGACCGGAGATGTGATATTAGATGAAGCTTTGAGACATATGAAAGGAACGAATCCGACGGAAACAGTCACCAGCTGGATTGAGTATTTGTCCGGAGAAGTATGTTGTTTTTTGATTTTTCTTTTGTCTAAAAAATCGATATTTTTGCAGACATGGAACCCACTGAAATTGCGCTATCAACTTCGTAATGTTAGAGAACGATTGGCAAAGAATCTTGTTGAAAAGGGTGTTTTGACGACGGATAAGCAGAATTTTTTGCTTTTTGAAATTACTACACATCCATTGTCGGATGGGAATCAGAAGACTAAGCTTATTAAGGTAAGATATTGGATTTTTAATGGATAAACAGGGGAAATTTTTGATTTTGAACCTCGGAATATCGAAAAGTACATGTAATTTTAATTAGTGAGTCTATTGATATCAGTAAAGGCTGACATTTGCTGAAAACATTGAAAAAAGCAGCAAATTTTCGAAATTTCGGGTTTCTGAGCTGAAAAGCGTTCCACAATTCAAGAAATATATCAAATTTAAGTTTCAAGCTGAAAATATGCAAAAATCAGCTGGACTTTTGATGTTTAGGCTCAAAAACGTCAGGAAGTTTGAAAATTTGTTTATTTTTATGTCGAAGTGGCTGAACATGTGTGATATTTTTGGGTTTGAAGTGGAAAACATTGAAAAATGATTGAAATTTCAATATTTTCCGCAAATTATGCCACAAAAAATAAAATTGGTTCGAAAATGAGCATGGAGACATTGAAAATACCCAAAATTGTTTGGAATTTTCATTTTTGATGCTCGAAATATCGAAAAATGGTGAAATATTGCAAAAATCGTCATATTTTGTTTGAAAATTGTGAAAAAAGTCAATTTTTCCAGGAAATTCAAGAAGTAGTGCTCGGAAAATGGACAAATGATGTTCATCGAATGGATAAGAAAATGTTGTCGCTGATTGTATTGGCACATGCAAGTGATGTGTTGGAAAATGCGTTTGCGCCGTTAAATGATCAGGATTATGAGGTATTTTTTTAGCGAAATGTATTTTTAAAATTTTAAACGAGTTTTCAGATTGCTATGAAACGCGTTCGTACGATATTGGAATTGGATTTTGATGGACAGGCGGAAAAGAAGGGGAATGACGTGATGTGGGCGGTTTTTGAGGCGTTTAGCAAATAGGTGAGAGTTTTTTGGATAGATGGAATTATGAAAAAGTTCGAAAAATGTTGAAAAGATCTGAAAATCCGGATGTTGTCTTGAAATGGTAAATTTTTTCGTGAAAATGGAATTTTTAGATTTTGAAAATTGAAATGTTCAAAAGTTTGAACCAAAAAGGTTGACAAAATGTTAAGAATTTTAAAATAGATTAGATTTTGATTAATCTTATTTTTTTTGTTTGAAAAATTGTGATTTTTTATAAGAATTTCGAAATTTGAACCCAAATTTTCAATAAAAATGCAAAATTTCAGAATTTTCAGAAATTGGGGATGTTTTCAAAAGAATTTTTCGAAAATTTAACGGTATCATTTAAGAATGTGGATATTTTGAAACGGGGAATGTTTTTGGAAAGAGAAAATTATTTTCATGATAGATTTCGATTCAAAATTATAGTTTTTCGAGAAACTGGAAACAAATGAGCAAATAATTGAAATTTTTAAACCGTGGAAATAAATAGAAAATCAATATTTCTAACTTCTGAAATATTAATATTTAAAATGTTACGGTTAAATGTTCGATATATTCTTTTGAAAACATTCCCAATTTCTGAGAAGTTCTGAAATTTTGCATTTTTATTGATAATTGGGCAAAAATTTCGAAATTCGAGTAAAAAATCATCATTTTCAAACAAAAAAAAAATAAAATTTATCAAAATCTAATCTATTTTAAAAATTCTTAATATTTCTACAACCTTTTTTTAAAAAGCAATTTTGAAATTTTCATTTTTTCATAGTATTCTTGAAAATTAATAGTAAAATGTTTAAAAATCGATAAAGAATTTATATTGTCTTGCAGATCAATTAATCAATAATCAAACGTTCTCTTCGCTTCAAAACCCATCCGAATAATCACTTGCAAACCGGTAGACTGACTACAACAAAAAAAACATTTAAAAAGTGAATAAATATATTTTTATTTATTTAGTTCATTTTTCTTATTATTTTCTGATTCCTGGGGTCTTTTTAATATGTTTTTGTTTTCCAAATGTTCACTATTACTTCTTTCTGTACCATTTGTACATATTCTTGGGGGGAAACTTTGCAATTTGTTTGCAATCTTTCTTCGAAAATATTATCTTTTTTTAAAATATTTGGTTGTATTAATAGTAGAATTTTGATTATTTCAGAATTTTCTGTGGGACTTGCCGTTTTATCGATTTTCGTTTTCCTCTCCTTTTTTTTGGTGGTATTTGTGCCTTTTTCTTTACAATTTTCGTTTTGTTTTTAAATGTAGAATCGAGAATTCCAGTTTTGGGGGGAAACGTTTTTATGTAGAGTTTTATTTTTTATGAGAAAGTCGGAGAAGTGAGAATTTTGGTGTTTTTGGACTGTGATATTTGGAAATGAGATGAGAGATGAATGAATAAAAATGAGAAAATATTTGGAATGAAGGGGGAAGTTTAGGGGATCCTGGTGGTTGAGTTATTTATTAGAAAGGACACCCATATTGTTAGGGTTTTGATAAGATGGATTTTTCGTACTTTTTTTAAAACACTCTCTCATGAATTATTTTCTCTGAAAAAAACTGAAAAGAAAATAAATAAAAAATCAGACGGCCGAAAAAAAACGGCCTAGAAAACCAAAACGCGTTTCTTCTGCCATTCTACGATTTTTTCGTTTTTTCCCCATTTTTCTGTTTTTTTTTCATTTATTTATGGACCTATTCAGTTTGAAAAAAAAGTAAAAAATACCAAGAAATTCAATGCAAAAATGCCGAGAAATTGCAATTTTTTGGAAAACATTTGTTTTTGTGTCTATCTCTACGGAAGACGATCGGGTATGAGCCCAAGTGGTTCGAAAAGCCCAAGAAAATTCAAAAAAAGCCGATTCATGAAGAAAAAATTAGCAAATCTTATTTTTTTCGGCCCGGCTCTACGGGTCAATGGGACTCTCTAAGAATATTTGTTTGGTGAAATTTCCACAGAAAATTTTTTTCCCAAAAATTGTTTAAAGGGGCACACATTTCATCGTTTCGTTTTCAAGAAAACTACAGTTATTTAAAAAAAAAGCGAGAAATTACAATTTTTCGGTATTTATCGGCATTTCTCTGTATTACTGAAGTTTTTTTCAAAATTGGTCAATTAAGTATAAATAAGCATACTTTTATCATTTTGAAACGTCCCCTTCAGGGCCCCTTTAAAAAAATTGAAAATCGCTTAAAAAATGTAAGGTTTTCAGATTTTTATCGAAATTTTCAGTGTTATAAAATTAAAAAAAAAAACCTTAAGTATAACCTAAACGTGACCACCCATCCAACAAGAAATAGTTAGTTAAAATGATGAATCAAAGTTAAAATTATTATTCGAATGTGCAAATTATCGACAAATTAAACATTGTTTATTTGGCCTTGAACTGTGATCAAAATAAGTAAGAATCAACGAATTTTTGAAACTTCCGTAAAGTCAGAACAACTTTTGCGCGCGCACAAATTGCCGTGGGCCCACACACATAAGTGTCATTTCCACTTGTGGATCACAAGTGGCTTGGTGGTGTAGTGGTTAAACTTTTTGTATGCTGTGCGCAAGGCTACGGGGTCGATCCCGGATTTGCGAAATTTTTATAAAAAGTGCTTACAAGTGTAGCTGGCGCGCAAGGGTTTTTCTGACTTTACGGAAAAGTATTTTTGAACAATTTCTCGAAAAAAAAGAAGATTCCTGCAGATGAAAGGCCTTTATCTCGCAGTAATAATATTTGGATTATTCGGCATTCATGCGAATGTATGCCCAACCGGAAAACCAAGCTTACAAAGCTGTACTGACCACTTATGTCCTTCGGGATCGATTTGTTATCGTGATGGAGCTATTTGTTGTGGTAAATAATAACAATTATTCCAAAAATAATTTCAATTATAAATTTCCAGGAGATCTAGACTTGTTTTGTTCGACAAAAATGCATACATACCATTCGATGAGATATTTATCTTATTCATGGGGCTTTAATGAAACAAAAGCGGCAGAGTGGTATAATGTGACATTGAATAATTTTGTCATTGCATGCCGTATGTTTTATCAACTATAACTTTATATGAAATCTATGTTTTTTTAGCACTTCCGTTTTCATACGCTTTCGGAGAAAACAAGGTGTTGCCAGTAGGTCTGTTTTTTATATTTTCGTCGTTTTTGGTGTTCTAAAGTCAAACGATCGTTAAAGGAGGACTTTACGGAGATAATAAATGTACCTTAAATGAAAATAGACTTCATTATCATTCCAAATCTGTTTTTAAAATTAAAACCACCTAGAAGCCGAGAAAATGAGCTTCAAAACAATGGCCTAGAAAGAGTGTCCGAACTTTTTCCTAAGAGCACTTTTTCTCGGTCATTGTTTTCAGACGCGTTTTCTCGGCTTCTAGGTAGTTTAAAAAATTTTAAAAACAGGAATGAGAATGACATCTATTTTCATTTAAGCCCTCCTTTAAAATGATATTTTATGTTGTCCAAATACACTTTTCGTTTTTTTTTCTGGTTCGCCACTTTTAAATGCAATTCCTTCTTTAAGAAACGAGTTTTTGCAGATTTTGAAAAGACGGCGACCTCAAAACCGAAAGCATGCAAAATTAATTCGGATTGTAACATGGAAGATGAGTTTTGCGGTGTAACAATTAACCCGACATTTAAAAATGAATTGGATAAAAGTGGACCAAATGGTACTTCATTAAGTTTCTGTTATAAATGTGGGTTTTTTCTATCTTTCAAACAAAATGAGTAGTTTTTCAGTTCAAAACCTTGGATTCACGGGCATCAAACCATTAATTAAGCCGGATGAAAAGGAACTGGTCGGATGCGATAACATTACCGATTGTGCTGCACCTCACGGATCGGAAAAATTTTGTTTCGAATATGGAAACAGATCAGTACGCATTCTGAAGAATGACGGAAATACAGAATATAACAATGGAGTTTGTGCAATAGCGCATGGTTGCGATCTTTTGAGACATGGATACACTATTGCAACATTGACGAAAAATAACACGTTTTGCAGAATAAATGAAGATTGTCAAGGAAGTGCAAACGAAGAAAAACATGCTCAATCGACGTAAGTATTAAAAATGAACTCTGTTAATTAATTGTAAAGATTATATAAAGTAAAACGGAGGTAAGGTTCCTAGGTCTTGGACAACTAGCCTTCGAAAGAACAAGGAAAAACGTCCAAACGTGACTTTCTTCTCCATAATTATTGTTCTCCACGATAAGTACAATCCGGTGGCCGAGGGTATTTGATAACTAGTCCGCAGCGCTGAGTATAGGTCAATTGATTGGAAAACCAAAAGATTTTCTGACAAAAAGATTTTTCGACAAAAAGATTTTTTTTTCAAAAGAGATTTGCACTGTGCGGTTGAGCGTGCTTGCACCGTTTTTTCCTCTTTTGTGTCTCTCAACGCCAACCGCGAGAGCTAGTGCGAGACGCAGACAAAAGAGGAAAAAACGGTGCTCAACCGCACAGTGCAAATCTCTTTTGAAAAAAAATCTTTTTGTCAAAAATTTTTTTTGTCGAAAATCTTTTTGTCGAAAATCTTTTTGTCGAAAAATCTTTTTGTCAGAAAATCTTTTGGTTTTCCAATCAATTGACCTATACTCGCAGCGCTATGTGTCTGTATTACTTCATATTTATCACTTTTACAAAAAAAATTTACTCTTTTGCCGAATTTTTTTCGATACAATTGCGTTTTTTGGATTGTCGTAACGGTGTACACACACAAAGTGTTGGCAATATTTTATTGTCAACTCACATATTCTTGATCATGCAAATTGGTTTTGACCTACCCAGAAAATCTAAGTCTCTCACGAATGAATGATCCAAAATTTTTAACTTGACAATAGATCTTACAAGTCTCTTTGAAAGGAAAATTAAAAAAAAAAACAAATAGGATCAGAAATATCAGAAACGATAAAAAATATTGCTATTCCCGTCACTTATATAAGAAAAATTGAAATTAAATTTGGAACACCCCCCCCCCCCCCCTTTATTACAACTTAGCCACTTTCCTGTTATTTTGATTCCTTTTTTTTAGGCCTGAATGTGTTGGCGTTTCCTATTCGAAAAATGTGCTAATGTGTTGTTTCAGTAAGTTTTCAAAATTTTCAATTTTTGAAATATATGATAAAAATACAGGACACAACAAAGACTGTGAAGTTGGCACATTAGAGTATCCATTCAAACCGTGCTCCACTTTCAAAAGTTGTAACAACAAAGACTTGGCTTCGGTTATGGACATGTGGTGCGATGACAAGAGCAAACGTTGCTGTAAAAGTAAATTTTCTCGAATACATATTCATTGAAACATGTATACAATTTTAGCTAATGATACCGAGACATGGGCGTGTCCGGACGGTGTGACACCATTGTTCAACGAGCCAAAATGTACAGAATACTTTCCATTGGATATCATTTCAGGAAAATGTCCAAATAAAGCTGGGATCTGTAGACGTAGCCACTGTTGTCCACCACGTCAGTCTTGTTTTTTGTAGTTTATTTTTTTCAAAAAATCCATATATTGCAGTGTTTAAAATGAATGCGAGTCGATTTGAACTTGGCGAATATGTATACATGACTAATTTTGCTTGTGAACCGTACAAACCAATACCGAAATACTTCAATCATGCATTCTGTGATACGGGAGAATCGAAAATTGTGATTATGGGAAAATTAGATGCTGATGAAGATCTAATTGCTGAAGTGGGACCGAATTGCACATCTAATTTGTAAGTATTTTTTTAGGATTGGATGGTGAATAAATATTGAAAACTAGAGTTTTCTGGGAACATGCTGGAAGTTTCTTGAATTTTCTGGAAGCTTCTGGAATTTTTTAAAGTTTCTAGAAATTTCTCGAACATTCTAGAATGCGAACACACGCATGCCCATACCGCTTTATAATATGATATGATAACTTTTGAATCTATAATTTTTCCCACTTTTATATTTCATATTTTCAGTGATTGCCCGGGGATTAACGTATGTGTGACGCGAACGAACAATCAACGTCATTGTGTGTGGAATCCATTGTTGCAAAAACCAATCATACATAAGATACAGCGATATTGGAAAAATCGGTTAATTATATCAATCGCTTGCGCTATCGTTTTCCTGATTCCCACAGTCATTTCCTATATTTGCCACTTTCACATATCACTGGCGAGCAAAATCTCTTGCTGTGACACGGATTCGGAGGGAGACTCAGAATTCAGCGTTCCACCAGTTCCCCCACCAGAGGAGCAACCGAAGATTCTGAAATGTTATAAATACCCACCGGAAAAGGGTTCGGAAGCATGGGCGATTTATATAATCTCCGTCGAGGAAAAAGAAAAGATTGCAATGTTTGAGGAGGATTATTTGAGACTTTCGGATGAATCGCAACAAGTATTGTTAAGAGCATTGAAAGAAGCCGAGACGGGGTCGAAGGAGAAGTCTGAAGGAAAAATCTTTAAACGTTGTGAGAAACCGCCATGGATGATGTTACTTTGGAATCTTCGCCGAAATAGGGCGATATTTAAAAACGAGCTACTTTCAGTGTCGGAGGAGGAATTTATAGATGATGAAATCGTAGAAGCTGAAAAGGTTCTGCGTGATCGATATGCACGATATCTGGAGAGACTGGAGGAAAGAGAGGGGAAAGGGATGGGAAAGGAAGAGAGAGAGAAGCTAGCGAGAAGGAAGGAAGAGCAAAAGAAGAAAAGGAAAGGAAATAAAAAGAAGGGGAAGAAGAAGGGAGCGGAAGCTATTAATAGCGAGTTATCTTATACCGGAGGAGTATAGATGGTGAAAATAAATGATTTTAAATAAAACCTTTTTATTTATTTATTTACAACCAGGAGTTGCGTTCCGCTACGTGGCAAAAATCCTGGACTGCGGCTCGCCTTCGGCTTCGGTTTCCAACACGCCTCCGGCGTGACCCTTTTGTGACATTTCTCTCAAATAAAGATATCTTAATATCCAAATAGGACACCAAAGATGGTGATAAAAAACCTAGCTTAGTTTATCGTATATTTAGCTTTCGCCTTTTTTTATCTAAACTAATCATTACAACAACTTTATCGTCTCCGACTTCGCCCCGAACACGCCTTCGGCTTGCTACTTCACTGCACTATTAAGTAGCCGGTTAGGCTCCTGGGTTTCAAAGGGCCCCCAAGTAGCGGGTAGTTTGGGTTTCAAGCTCACTTGTCTCTACTTCCCACAACCCTTTTAAAGGAGGGTTTTACGCAGATTATAAATGAAGTTAAAACGCAAAAAAAAAGACATACTCATGTTATAAATGGGTTTAAAAACAATTTTAATTCAGAGAAGAAAAACAACAGAAAAAACGAGCCACCTTGAAAAAAAGTGCCACCGCGGAAGAACTTGTGTTTCTAGTCCGCGACAGCTTGGTTTCCTAGGCCAACTATTAAATTTGTGCGTTTTTATTTATTTTTTATATTTATTTTTATTTTTTTTGCATTTAAAATGAAACAACGTTATAATTTTGCATGAAAAACAAGCTGATGTATGTTTGTTTTTTAAATTTTAGTTATTATAACCGTACTTTTTGTTGTTTTCTACAATTTTTTGTCAGAATGGGAAAAACTAGAAAGTGTTGTATTTGTTTAGAAACTAAATAATTGCAAAATTTTACTTTTTGCTCTGTTTTTCATTTTAAAGGACGGTTTTACGGAGATTATGAATGCGCCTGGGATGAAAATAGGCTTCAGACTCATTCCAAATCTGTTTTTTAAATTTTCTAAAACCACATAGAAGCCGAGAAAATACGCCTCAAAACAATGGCCTAGAAAAAAGGGCCACCGGCGAAAACTAGTCCGCAGGCATGAAAAGTCCAAAAAAATGAAAAACAAAACATAAATTAAGATGAAAAAACATTTAAAAGGACTACTATAAGCATTCTGCATAACTATTTATTAACGAAACACGAAAAAAGCTCATGGGAGAAAGTTCGGCCAGGTGGCCCCTTTTTTCTAGGCCATTGTTTTGAGGGGTGTTTTCTCGGCTTCTAGGTGGTTTTAGAAAATTTTAAATACAGATTTGGAATGAGTCTGAAGCCTATTTTCTTCCCAGACGCATTCATAATCTCCGTAAAGCCCTCCTTTAAATGCAAAAAAAAGCAAAAAAAAAGTTAAAAAATGAATAAACACGCCAAATTTAATAGTTGGCCTAGGAAACCAAACTTTCGCGGACCAGAAACACAAGTTCTTCCGCGGTGTCCCTTTTTTCCAGGTGGCTCGTTTTTTCTGTTTTTTTTCTTCTCTGAATTAAAATTTTTTTTTAAACCCATTTATAACATGAGTATGTCTTTTTTTTTTTGCGTTTTAACTTCATTTATAATCTGCGTAAAGCCCTAGTTTAAGATAATTTTAAGTGGCAACTGACACCATGACGAACAATTACGGTCGCACCCAGAAATGCGCACCGCACACATTCAAAAGTGGATGGGGTTTACTATTACTGTTTTCTTCCACTTTTCAGAAAATGAAAAATAATTATCTAGAGGTACATAACGGCGAGGAAAGCGCATCGGTTCTTTGAAATCACGAGTATATTTTAGTTTACTTTTTCTTTGGATTTCGTCCTCTATAAACTAAACGCATCCTAATAAAAACTTTCTAAGGCTCGCCTCCAACTTCGCCCCTTACACGCCTTCGGCATGCTATTTCAATTTCAATTGTTTGGCGATTTCAAACCTTCTGAATTTAATTGTGGGGACCGAAATTTCTTGATCGAAAAGTATTGGAATGCAAGCCGAAGGCATAGAAGAAGCTCGCCTGCGGCTCGCTTCTTCCGTGCCTTCCAGACTTTTCGCGAAGAAAGTTCGGCCCGGCCATCCCTAACACGGCCCTAGAGCCCATGGCGGGCCCTCCGGACAGCCAGGGCCCGGCCCTGGGGCTTTATATTTTTTTTGTTTTTTTTCGAAATAGATAACATATTGGCATATTGAACAGGATGCTCGAAAATTGGCTGAGGAATCTTACGTTTCAGTTTTTCCTTTGATTTTATGTCACCAAAAAGTTAAAATTATACTTTTGGGCCGGCCCTTGGCCCCGTTGCATAAGGGCCGGCTTGGGGGCCTAAACGACAAGTCTGGTGCCTTCGGAACGCATTTCAATACTTTTGATCGGTGTTCCAACTCCGCTGTGCGGCGAAACACTCCTAATTTAAAGTTTAACAATTTCTGGAATATTCTCAAAAGATACCAACCATAATGGTCACATCTGATTGTATATCGAATTATTTAGTTTTCTAAAACTGTTATAATTAGCGGCTTAAATAAAGAAAGGATTCTGAAAAAAGGTTGATGTAATCTTCTTTACTCTATCTCGACTCATCGTTTCAATCAAAATAACCACAACAGAACGATCATTTTCTTTGAATAATTTCTTAAATAATGAATATGCCCTTGATTCTATTTGTGATTGGTCTCTTAAAAACAGACTTCCCATTGCTCCTTCAAAAACTCAACTTGTTCGAGGAATGATATACTCGTTTTAAACCGTGTTGTTGGTTTTTAGGTTCTAGTTGTTGCTAGAAAGTGACTAGCAGTTGCTAGTATATCATTCACTTGTTGTGAACCATATTTAACCCTTGTTTATCATTTATTTCTTGTTTAAAAGCTAATAAACCTTTGTAAAATATTCTCGCGTTATTTCGTTGTTTAAACTGGTTTCTCCATCACTCTTCTTTCGTGGAACATGAACACCACCAGGGACCACCACTTTACTTGGGGGCCGAACCGTGTCACCACTTTATTATTTGCCCATATTATCAGAGGGACTCTTACTAATAAATATTTAGTGTTTCCCAAAATATGAGACATCTTGTGGACCTATGGGCGACGTAGCAACAGCTCAAATACCTTCAGTCCCGTACACAGAAAACTGTTGCCTGCATTGGAAAGCGCGATATGCACTGAAGGTTCTTTGAGCTCTTGCCACGCGGCCCATAGGTCCACATGATGGCTAATATTTTGGGAAACACTAGATATTTATTAGTAAGACTCCCTCTGATAATATGTGGAGATTTTAAAATTTCGATAACCTAAACGTGACCACCCATCCAACAAGAAATAGTTAGTTAAAATGATGAAGCAAAGTTAAAATTAAAATTATTATTCGAATGTGCAAATTATCGACAAATTAAACATTGTTTATTTGGCGCTGAATAAAACCTTGAACAGTGATCAAAATAAGTAAGAATCAACGAATTTTTGAAACTCTTCCGTAAAGTCAGAACAACTTTTGCGCGCGCACAAATTGCCGTGGGCCCACACACATAAGCGTCATTTCCACTTATGGATCACAAGTAGTTTGGTGGTGTAGTGGTTAAGCTTTGTATGTTGTGCGCAAGGCCATGGGGTCGATCCCGGGTTTGCGAACATTTTATAAAAAGTGTGTACAAGTGTAGATGGCGCGCAAAGGTTGTTCTGACTTTACGGAAAAGTGTTTTTGAACGATTTCTCGAAAAAAAAAAGATTCCTGCAGATGAAAGGCCTTTATCTCGCAGTAATAATATTTGGATTATTCGGCATTGAAGCGAATGTATGCCCAACCGGAAAACCAAGCTTACAAGGCTGTAGTGGAGACGAATGTCCTTCGGGATCGATTTGTTATCGTGATGGAGCTCTTTGTTGTGGTAAATAATAACAATTATTCTAAAAATAATTTCAATTATAAATTTCCAGGAGATCTAGACTTGTTTTGTTCGACAAAAATGCATACATACCATTCGAATAGATTTTTATCTTATTCATGGGGCTTTAATGAAACAAAAGCGGCAGAGTGGTATAATGTGACATTGAATAATTTTGTCATTGCATGCCGTATGTTTTATCAACTATAACTTTATATGAAATCTATGTTTTTTTAGCACTTCCGTTTTCATACGCTTACGGAGAAAACAAGGTGTTGCCAGTAGGTCTGTTTTTTATATTTTCGTCGTTTTTGGTGTTCTAAAGTCAAACGATCGTTAAAGGAGGGCTTTACGGAGATAATAAATGTGCCTTAAATGAAAATTGACTTCATGCTCATTCCAAATCTGTTTTTAATATTTTCTAAAACCACATAGAAGCCGAGAAATTGAGCTTCAAAACAATGGCCTAGAAAAAGTGTCCGAACTTTCCCCTGAGAGCTTTTTCTAGGTCATTGTTTTGGGACGCGTTTTCTCGGATTCTTGGTTGTTTAAAAAAATTTTGAAAACAGAATGACATCTATTTTCATTTAAGCCCTCCTTTAAAATGATGTTTTATGTTGTCCAAATACACTTTTCGTTTTTTTTCTGGTTCGCCACTTTTAAATGCAATTCCTTCTTTAAAGACAGCTGTTCAGTTAATTTGACCCTAACTGTTCTTAGTTTCAAAAATTAGAGCGTTCTCTCATTAGTATTATGCAATTTATGCGAAATCACACCGATAAATACACGCTTCATAGCAGCCTCCCAAAGTTGAAAAAATCAAAATTTGAATGCGCGCGTGTCCGTGCGACGCGGTCAGTGTCCGTGCAACGGAACTGGCGCGAAACACAATTATTTGAATGCGGCTACATATTGGTATTGTTCTTTGGACCACCTGGACACCCATTCGAATTTTGATTTTTTGCCTTAGATTTGGATCGTATTAACTGACAAGCTGCCTTTAAGAAACGAGTTTTTGCAGATTTTGAAAAGACGGCGACCACAAAACCGAAAGCATGTGAAATTAATTCGGATTGTAACATGGAAAATGAAGAGTTTTGCGGTGCGGCATCGAACCCGACATTTAATCCTGAATTGGACGAAAGTGTACCAAATGGTACTGCATTGGATAAAAGTGGACCAAATGGTACTGCATTTGATAAAAGTGGACCAAATGGTACTGCATTCAGTTTCTGCTATAAATGTGGGTTTTTCTAAATTTCAAACAAAAAAAGTAGTTTTTCAGTTCAAAACCTTGGATTCACGAGCATCAAACCATTCATCAAGCCGGATGAAAAGGAACTGGTCGGATGCGATAACATTACCGATTGTGCTGCACCTCACGGATCTGAAAAATTTTGTTTCGAATATGGAAACAGATCAGTACGCATTCTGAAGAATGACGGAAAAACAGAATATAACAATGGAGTTTGTGCAGTTGCTCATGCTTGCGATCTTTTGAGACATGGATACACTATTGCAACATTGACGAAAAATAACACGTTTTGTACGATAAATGAAGATTGTCAAGGAAGTGCAAAAGAAGAAAAACATGCTCATTCGACGTAAGTATTAAAAATGAACCCTGCTAATGAATTGTAAAGATTATATAAAGTAAAACGGAGGTAAGGTTCCTAGGTCTTGGGCAACTAACCTTCGAAGGAACAAGGAAAAACGTCCAAACGTGACTTTCTTCTCCATAATTATTGTTCTCCACGATAAGTACAATCCGGTGGCCGAGGGTATTTGAAAACCAGCGCAATGTGTCTGTATTACTTCATATTTATCGTTTTTACAAAAAAAAAATTACTCTTTTGCCGAACAATTGCGTTTTTTGAATTGTCGTAACGGTGTACACACACAGTGTTGGCAATATTTTATTGTCAACACACATATTCTTGATCATGCAAATTGGTTTTAGCCTACCCAGAAAAGCAAAGTCTCTCACACATTGGTGCTATTTTTAAATACGAGCGGTTGCTCTGCGGTTTTTTTTAGTAGAAAATGGATTATCCAAAATTTTTAACTTGACAATAACGAAAACATTCGGTAAAATACGGCGCAGTAAAAATAACAATAAATAATTTTTAAGAGACTTTTCTTCGCCCCAAACTAATATAGGTCAACCAAAGGGATGGGGCTCTTCAGTAAGATTTTCAGTTAAAAACGTAATTGAAAGGAAAATTAAAAAAAAACAAATAGGATCAGAAATATCAGAAACGATAAAAAATATTGCTATTCCCGTCACTTATATAAGAAACAATTGTAACTAAATTTTGAACACCCCCCTTTATTACAACTTAGGCACTTTTCTGTTATTTTGATTCCTTTTTTTTTCAGGCCTGAATGTGTTGACGTTTCCTATTCGAAAAATGTGCTAATGTGTTGTTTCAGTAAGTTTTCAAAATTTTCAATTTTTGAAATATATGATTAAAAATACAGGACACAACAAAGATTGTGAAGTTGGCACATTAGAGTATCCATTCAAACCGTGCTCCACTTTCAAAAGTTGTAACAACAAAGACTTGGCGTCGGTTATGGACATGTGGTGCGATGACAAGAGCAAACGTTGCTGTAAAAGTAAATTTTCTCGAATACATATTCATTGAAACAATTATACAATTTTAGCTAATGATACCGAGACATGGGCGTGTCCGGACGGTGTGACACCATTGTTCAACGAGCCAAAATGTACAGAATACTTTCCATTGGATATCATTTCAGGAAAATGTCCAAATAAAGCTGGGATCTGTAGACGTGGCCACTGTTGTCCACCATGTTAGTCTTGTTTTTTGTAGTTTATTTTTTTCAAAAAAATCCATATATTGCAGTGTTTAAAATGAATGCGAGTCGATTTGAACTTGGCGAGTATGTATACATGACTAATTTTGCTTGTGAACCGTACAAACCAATACCGAAATACTTCAATCATGCATTCTGTGATACGAGAGAATCGAAAATTGTGATTATGGGAAAATTAGATGCTGATGAAGATCTAATTGCTGAAGTGGGACCGAATTGCACATCTAATTTGTAAGTATTTTTTAGGATTGGATGGTGAATAAATATTGAAAACTAGAGTTTTCTGGGAACATTCTGGAAGTTTCTGGAATTTTCTGGAATTATTTGAAGTTTCTAGAAATTCTAACATTCTAGAACATTCTAGAATGCGAATGCACGCACGCTCTTAATGCTTTATAATGTATGATGATATGATAACTTTTGAATCTATAATTTTTCCCACTTTTATATTTCATATTTTCAGTGATTGCCCGGGGATTAACGTATGTGTGACGCGAACGAACAATCAACGTCATTGTGTGTGGAACCCATTTTTGGAAAAACCAATCATATATATTATAAGAGGATATTGGAAGAATCGGTTAATTATATCAATCGCTTGCGCTATCGTTTTCCTGATTCCCACAGTCATTTTCTATATTTGTCACTTTCACATATCATTGGCGAGCAAAATCTCTTGCTGTGACACGGATTCGGAGGGAGACTCAGAATTCAGCGTTCCACCAGTTCCCCCACCAGAGGAGCAACCGAATTTTCTGAAATGTTATAAATACCCTCCGGAAAAGGGTTCGGAAGCATGGGCGATTTATATAATCTCCATCGAGGAAAAAGAAAAGATTGCAATGTTTGAGGAGGATTATTTGAGACTTTCGGATGAATCGCAACAAGTATTGTTAAGAGCATTGAAAGAAGCCGAGACGGGGTCGAAGGAGAAGTGTGACGGAAAAATTTTTAAACGTTGTGAGAAACCACCATGGATGATGTTACTTTGGAATCTTCGTCGAAATAGGGCGATATTTAAAAACGAGCTACTTTCAGTGTCGGAGGAGGAATTTATAGATGATGAAATCGTAGAAGCTGAAAAGGTTCTGCGTGATAGATATGCACGATATCTGGAGAGACTGGAGGAAAGAGAGGGGAAATGGATGGGAAAGGAAGAGAGAGAGAAGCTAGCGAGAAGGAAGGAAGAGCAAAAGAAGAAAAGGAAAGGAAAGAAAAAGAAGGGGAAGAAGAAGGGGCCGGAAGCTATTAATAGCGAGTTATCTTATACCGGAGGAGTATAGATGGTGAAAATAAATGATTTTAAATAAAACTTTTTTATTTATTTATTTACACTCAATTAAAAAAATATATGTACAGTAGCGGTCAAAAAGAAACACCCCTTTGGTTTTTCTGTCATAACTCCGCGCATTGTTGGAATTTTTTGATGAAATTTGGATATGATATGCAGTACATGACTGGAATCTAAATTCCCAAGTTTCATTAATATCCTATCATATATTTGAAAACGCCGAGAAAGTGTCTGTTAACACAAATCTGTTCGCAATTTTTTTGTGTTTCCGAAGCTTTTTTCATAGTAAAATTCAAAAGTTACTGAGTGGAATTGAACTCGAATCGGTATACGTAAAGAAATGATTACTTAACCGGTAGACCATAGGGGTCACCGAAAGGGGATGAAATTTTTGAAACCTAATGATTGTGGATTTTCATATCTTCATTTTTTTAAAAATTTAGTCAAAATTCCATGACTTTTATGAAAAAATAGGTCAAAGAAACTAGGTCAAATTTGAAAAATTATTTGTTGTCATTTCTGAGTTGATATTCATTCTTTTAAAATTTACTCGAAGAAGATGATCATTGGGACTCCCAATTTTGGAGGGGTATTAATTGGAAAAAGTGAGGTGAGCTAGAGTAAGAAGATTACATCAACCTCTTTTCAGAGTCATTTCTGTATTTAAGACGCTAATGATAATCATTTTAGAAGACTAAATAATTCGATATGTAATGAAATGAGATAAGTATGGTTGGTTTTTTTTGAGAATATTCCAGTGAAATCGTTAAACTTTAAATTAGGAGCGTTTCGCCGCGCAGCGGCGTTGGAAAAACGATCAAAAGTATTGGAATGCGTGCCGAAGGCACGGGAGAAGCGAGCCGAAGGCGAGCTTCTTCTGTGCCTTCGGCTCGCATTCCAATACTTTTCGATCAAGAAATTTCGGTCCCGACAACTAAATTCAAAAGGTGTGAAATCGCCAAATAATTGAAAGTGACGCCGAAGGCGTGTAAGGGGCGAAGCCGGAGGCGAGGCGTAGAAAAAGATATTAGGTAATTATGATGAGCTTAGGTTAAAGAGAGCGAAATCCAAAGAAATGGCTTTTAGATTACCCAATTTTAAATAAATTTATGGTCGTACCTGTAGAAGCAATACAATGTTTTTCCAACACATATTATATTGGTAAATGACATTAAAATATTAAAGAAAGACTTTACGGAGATAATGAATGTACCTTAAATAATAGACGTCATACTCATTACAAATCAGTTCTTTTAATTTTCTATAACCACGTAAAAGCCGGGAAAACGAGCTTCGAAAAAATGGCCGATAAAATGTTTCAACCGACGAAAACTAACTTTTGTAATTAGAATGACGTCTATTTCAATTTAAGGTACATGTATTAGCTCCGTAAAGTAATCCAAACCAGGAAAACCACCGCGAAGCGGTGACAGTTTTCCTGGTTTTTCATACTAGAGCATATTTTCGTTATAAAGCGGTGGATCGCCGTAAAACCGACTAGACCTTTGAATCCAGTCGATCTTTTTTAGTTTAAATATTGTTTTTAAACACGAAATATAATAAGAAAACAGAAAAATAATGTAAATATTGCATATAATATTCATAATCACAAACAGAGATCAGAATAGTCCAATAGTAACACAATTTTTAAGTAAATCCGACATATTCAACGGTGAATATCGTAACGCAAAGAGCTTGGATTAATATAAACTAACCTGTATTTTAAAGAAAAATATTTTTAGATTATAATATACTTAATTTTAGAAGTGGACCTTAAAGATAACCAGTTTTATGAACGGGTATTCACGGATTTGCATGAGTTATATCTGGTCTTGATATTTCCGCGCTAGAAATCAAGCGTAAAAAGGTCAGATCCACGATGATATCCAATTTAATTATGTAAAACGGCTAACTAATCACAAATTCACAGAAATATAGTGTTTAGATCGCGATAACTGGTCGCTTCACATTCATCGAATCTCATGCCCAGGTTCATGTCAATCAAATCCGTGAATACCCGTTCATAAAACTGGTTATCTTTAAGGTCCACTTCTAAAATTTAGTATATTATAATCTAAAAATATTTTTCTTTAAAATACAGGTTAGTTTATATTAATCCAAGCTCTTTCCGTTACGATATTCACCGGTGAATATGTCGGATTTACTTAAAAATTGTGTTACTATTGGACTATTCTGATCTCTGTTTGTGATTATGAATATTATATGCAATATTTACATTATTTTTCTGTTTTCTTATTATATTTCGTGTTTAAAAACAATATTTAAACTAAAAAAGATAGACTGGATTCAAAGATCTAGTCGGTTTTACGGTGATCCACCGGTTTCACCGACTCGCTCACAAAATTTCATCGATAAAGTTTTTCTGAATACTGTTTTTGCAGTTATTTTGAGCTAAAAATACAGTCAGACGTTTAATAAAACTAAAAACGAAAGTTTTCCTTGAAAACTCCATCATAACTTCAAAAAAAAAAACATTCCTAACAAACGCTGTCTGAAAAACCAAAAATCGCAAAAATCACAAAAAATAACGAAAATATGCTCTAGTATGAAACATTTTTATGAAACTTGTGAATTTAGATTCCAGTCGTGTACTGCATATCATATCCAAATTTCATCAAAAAATTCCAACTATGCGCGGAGTTATGACAGAAAAACCAAAGGGGTGTTTCTTTTTGACCGCTACTGTATATATCGAGTACAGTATATTGTCAAGATAATAATCTCTGGCCGCTCGTTTTGCGGAGTGTCGTTGGTAATTTACTCGCAGCGCGACCGCAACGCGCTCAAATTCAAATTTCTCAGTTGGTCTTGCGCGTAGCGGTCGCGTTACGAGTAAATTCCCAACGACACTCCGCAAAACGAGCGGCCAGAAATTTTTATCTTGACAATACCGAAAAAGGAAACATAAATATTCTCTTTTTATGTTGTACAATAATTTCTTCCTCATAAAACTGTTTCAAGGAGGGCTGAAGGGACGAAATAAATGGTTTTAAAATGATGAAAGTATGATCCTTTTATATAATCCTTATATATAAATGGATAAGGAGGCGGGGCTTATTTTTTTGTGAACAAATTTCTGTGAACAAATTCTGTGAACAAATTCTGTGAACAAATTTCTGTGAACAAATTTCTGTGAACAAATTTCTGTGAACGGGTAAAATTAGGTAGTTTTTTCAAAAGACATTGAACAGAACTGAACTCGCATCGGTTCACGTGAAGAAATTATTACTTAACCGGTAGACCATAGAGATCACCGAAAGAAGATGCACTTTTTGAAACCTAATGATTGCGGATTTTCATTTCCTCATTTTTTTTTCTTATTTTGTCAAAATTTCACAAAAGAAACAGTTTTAAAAAAATAGGTCAATAAACTAGGTCAAATTTGAAAAATTATTTGTTGTCATTTCTGAGTTGAGATTCATTCTTTTAAAATTTACTCGAAGAAAATGATCGTTATATAGTGATGACTAGGTGAGGTACGCTAGAGTAAAAGAAGCACCTATTTTCAGAATAACTTCTTTTCACATCAACCTCTTTTCAGATTCATTTCTTTAATTATGCCGCTAAATATAACCATTTTAGAAGATTAAATAATTCGATAAATAATAAAATATGACAATTATGGTTGGTTTTTTGAGAATGGTCCAGTGAAATTGTTAAACTTGAAATTATGATCATTTCGCCGCGCAGCGGCGTTGGAACACCGATCAAAAGTATTGGAATGCGTGCCGAAGGCACGGAAGAAGCGAGCCGCAGGCGAGCTTCTTCTGTGCCTTCGGCTCGCATTCCAATACTTTTCAATCAAGATATTTCGGTCCCGACAACTTATTTCAGAAGGCGTGAAATCGCCAATGTAATAATTCAGTGAAGCAGCACGCCGAAGGCGTGTAAAAGGCGAAGCCGAAGGCGAGCCGTAGAAAACGTTATTAGGATGAGTTTAGGTTGAAAAAGGCAAAATCCAAAAAATGATAAACTAACAAAAAACTCCGATCAAGAAATTCTGGGGAAGGGGGCGAAGCCGGAGGCGAGCCGCAGAAAAGTTAATTATTTCTCTTTTTTTCTGAAAAGCCGATTAAATTTTAAAGGAATTTTAAAAAAATTTGGATTTATATTTTATCACCATGTTTCGAACCCCATAAAAAGGAACCTTTTTTGAGAATAATTTAACAAAGCGACACGCCGCAGGCGTGTTGGAAAGCGAAGCCGAAGGCGAGCAGTAATCCAGGAGTTTTGCCGCGTAGCGGCAGGGGACTCCTGGTCCTTTTATATAACTGGGTAAGGAGGCGGGGCGTCTGTCCCCATTTTTTGTGCGTCTGAAGCCTTTTTAATAGTAAAATTCAAAAGTTACTGAGTGGAATTGAACTTTCTTCATCGGTTCACGTGAAGAAATGATTACTTAACCAGTAGACCATAGGGGGTCTCCGAAAGTGGAGGGACTTTTTGAAACCTAATGATTGCGGATTTTCATTTCTTCATTTTTAAAAAAATGTAGTCAAAATTCCATGAAAGTTTATGAAAATATTAGGTTAAGACTAGGTCAAATTTAAAGTGTTTGTTTACTGATTTTCAATTTTTGTTTTAATCGACTCAGAATCACCTATTATTAACGGAATCAACAAAAAAATTCAGTTCAAAAGCTTAATTTTGAGCAAAACGGTCCCTCAAAAACCCAAAAACGGGTGGTGGCACCTCCCGCTTTGCACTGCCACCGCCTGTTTTCCGCACTTTTTCGAGAGCTGTTTTGGACCCACGGTCGCCCGAAAAATTTTTTTTTTTGACAAATTCATTAATAATAGGCGTTTCTGAATAGATTAAAACAAAAATTGAAAATCAATAAACAAACACTTTAAACAATTATCTGTTGTCATTTCTGAGTTGAGATTCATTCTTTACGAAATTATTCAAAGAAAATGATCGTTCTATTGTGATGGCTATTTTAATTGAAACGATGAGTCGAGATAGAGCAAAGAAGATTACATAAACATATTTTCAGCATCATTTCTTTATTTAAGCCTCTAATTATAACCGTTCGATATATAAGCAAGTGTGACCATTATGATTGGTTTTTTTTTTGAGAATATTCCAGTGAACTTTTTAAAATGTATAATAGATTAGGAGCGTTTCGCCGCACAGTGGCGTTGGATAAACGATCAAAAGTATTGGAATGCGTGCCGAAGGCACGGAAGAAGCGAGCCGCAGGCTCTTCTGTGCCTTCGGCTCGCATTCCAATACTTTTCGATCAAGAAATTTCGGTCCCGACAACTAAATTCAAAATGTGTGAAATTGCCAAATAATTGAAAGTGACGCCGAAGGCGAGCCGTAGAAAAAATTGTTGTTATGATGATTTTAGATTAAAAAATGGCGAAATCCAAATCTATGATAAACGAACAACAAACTCCGGATTTCAAAGAAAAGTGGATAATTTTCTCTGAAAAAAATTATACAGAAAAGAAAAACAAGATTAAAAAAAAATTCTTCAAATTGATTTTTTCAGGTGGCCGAGAAAACCAAAAATTTCTTCGGCCATTAGGGCGAAAGCAGGGTTTATGTGTTTTTTTTCGTCATCTTCGAGTTTTTCTTTGGATTTTTTTTCATTTATTTATCAACAATCATACTTTCATCATTTTAAAACCATTTATTTCGTCCCCCTCAGGGCCCATTTAAAAAAACAAAAATCGCTTAAAAAATTTAAGGTTTTCAGATTTTTATCGAAATTTTCAGGGTTATAAAATGTTTTAAAAAAAACCTTAAATATAACCTCAACGTGACCACCCATCCAACAAGAAATAGTTAGTTAAAATGATGAATCAAAGTTAAAATTATTATTCGAATGTGCAAATTATCGACAAATTAAACATTGTTTATTTGGCCTTGAACTGTGATCAAAATAAGTAAGAATCAACGAATTTTTGAAACTTCCGTAAAGTCAGAACAACTTTTGCGCGCGCACAAATTGCCGTGGGCCCACACACATAAGTGTCATTTCCACTTATGGATCACAAGTAGTTTGGTGGTGTAGTGGTCAAGCTTTTTGTATGCTGTGCACAAGGCCATGGGGTCGATCCCGGGTTGGTGTAGATTTTATAAAAAGTGTGTACAAGTGTAGATGGCGCGCAAAGGTTGTTCTGACTTTACGGAAAAGTGTTTTTGAACGATTTCTCGAAAAAAAAAAAGATTCCTGCAGATGAAAGGCCTTTATCTCGCAGTAATAATATTTGGATTATTCGGCATTGAAGCGAATGTATGCCCAACCGGAAAACCAAGCTTACAAGGATGTAGGACACACCTATGTCCTTCGGGATCGATTTGTTATCGTGATGGAGCTCTTTGTTGTGGTAAATAATAACAATTATTCTAAAAATAATTTCAATTTTAAATTTCAAGGAGATCTAGACTTGTTTTGTTCGACAAAAATGCATACATACCATTCGAATAAATTTTTATCTTATTCCTGGGAATTTGATGAAACAAAAGCGGCAGAGTGGTATAATGTGACATTGAATAATTCGGTCATTGCATGCCGTATGTTTTATCAATTACAACTTTATAAAATCTTTGTTTTTTCTAGCACTTCCGTTTTCATACGCTTACGGAGAAAACAAGGTGTTGCCAGTAGGTCTGTTATTTTAATTTTTGTTGTTTTCGTGTTCTAAAGTCAAACGATCGTTAAAGGAGGGCTTTACGGAGATAAAAATATACCTTAAATGAAAATAAACGTCATTATCATTCCAAATCTGTTTTTAAAATGTTCTAAAACCGCCTAAAAGCCGAGAAAATGAGCTTCAAAACAATGGCCTAGAAAAAGTGTCCGAACTTTTTCCTATGAGCTTTTTTCGTGTTTCGTTAATAAATAGTTTTGCAGAATGCTTTTATTAGTCATTTTTTTATATATTTTTTTAATTTATGATTTTTTTTTTCGATTTTTCATGCCTGCGGACTAGTTTTCGCCGGTGGCCACTTTTTCTAGGCCATCGTTTTTTCTCGGCTTCTAGGTGGTTTTAAAAAATGCTAAAAACAGATTTGGAATGTGAATGAAGTCTATTTTCATACCAAATGCATTCATTAGTTCCGTAAAGCCCTCCTTTTTATGTTGTCCAAATACACTTCGTTTTTTTTCTGGTTCGCCACTTTTGAATGCAATTCCTTCTTTAAGAAACGGGTTTTTGCAGATTTTGAAAAGACGGCGACCACAAAACCGAAAGCATGCAAAATTAATTCGGATTGTAACATGGAAAATGAAGAGTTTTGCGGTGCGGCATCCAACCCGACATTTAATTCTGCATTGGATAAAAATGGAACAAATGGAACTGCATTGGATAAAAGTGGACCAAATGGTACTGCACTGGACAAAAGTGGACCAAATGGTACTGCATTCAGTTTCTGCTATAAATGTGGGTTTTTCTAAATTTCAAACAAAATAAGTAGTTTTTCAGTTCATAACCTTGGATTCACCAATATAAAGCCAATAATCAAGCCGGATGAAAAGGAACTGGTCGGTTGCGATAACAATACGGATTGTGCCGCACCTCACGGATCGGAAAAATTTTGTTTCGAATATGGAAACAGATCAGTACGCATTCTGAAGAATGACGGAAAAACAGAATATAACAATGGAGTTTGTGCAGTAGCTCATGCTTGCGATCTTTTGAGACATGGATACACTGTTGCAACATTGACGAAAAATAACACGTTTTGTACGATAAATGAAGATTGTCAAGGAAGTGCAAACGAAGAAAAACATGCTCATTCGATGTAAGCATTAAAAATGAACCCTGTTAATTAATTGTAAAGATTATAAAGAGTAAAACGGAGGTAAGGTTCCTAGGTCTTGGGCAACTAGCCTTCGAAAGAACAAGGAAAAAGGTCCAAACGTGACTTTCTTCTCCATAATTATTGTTCTCCACGATAAGTACAATCCGGTGGCCGAGGGTAGTTGAAAACCAGCGCTATGTGTCTGTATTACTTCATATTTATCGTTTTTACAAAAAAAAATTACTCTTTTGCCGAACAATTGCGTTTTTTGAATTGTCGTAACGGTGTACACACACAGTGTTGGCAATATTTTATTGTCAACTCACATATTCTTGATCATGCAAATTGGTTTTGGCCTACCCAGAAAAGAAAAGTCTCTCACACAGTGGTGCTATTTTTAAATACGAGCGGTTGCGCTGCGGTTTTTTTAGTAGAAAATGGATTATCCAAAATTTTTAACTTGACAATAACGAAAACATTCGGTAAAATACGGCGCAGTAAAAATAACAATAAATAAATTCTAAGAGATTCTTATTTAAGAAAAATTTAAATTTAATTTTGAAAAACCTTTTCTTTTCAGGCCTGAATGTGTTGGCGTTTCCAATTTGAAAAATGCGCTAATGTGTTGTTTCAGTAAGTTTTCAAAATTTTCAATTTTTGAAATATATGATTAAAAATACAGGACACAACAAAGATTGTGAATTTGGCACAGTGGAATATCCATTCAAAACGTGCTCCACTTTCAAAAGTTGTAACAACAAAGACTTGGCGTCGGTTATGGACATGTGGTGCGATGACAAGAGCAAACGTTGCTGTAAAAGTAAATTTTCTCGAATACATATTCATTGAAACAATTATACAATTTTAGCTGATGATACCGAGACATGGGCGTGTCCGAACGGTGTGACACCATTGTTCAACGAGCCAAAATGTACAGAATACGTTCCATTGCATATCATTTCAGGAAAATGTCCAAATAAAGCTGGGATCTGTAGACGTGGCCACTGTTGTCCACCATGTTAGTCTTGTTTTTTGTAGTTTTTTTTTCAAAAAAATCCATATATTGCAGTGTTTAAAATGAATGCGAGTCGATTTGAACTTGGGGAATATGTATACATGACTAATTTTGCTTGTGAACCGTACAAACCAATACCGAAATACTTCAATCATGCATTCTGTGATACGGGAGAATCGAAAATTGTGATTATGGGAAAATTAGATGCTGATGAAGATCTAATTGCTGAAGTGGGACCGGATTGCACATCTAATTAGTAAGTGGTTTTTAGTATTGAATGATGAATAAATATTGAAAACTTGAATTTTCCGGTAACATTCTGGAAGTTTCTGGAATTTTCTGGAAGCTTCTGGAATTTTTTGAAGTTTCTAGAAATTTCTGGAACATTCTAGAATGCGAATGCACGCACGCCCTTAATGCTTTATAATAGAGTATGATGATATGATAACTTTTGAATCTATAATTTTTCCCACTTTAATATTTCATATTTTCAGTGATTGCCCGGGGATTAGCGTATGTGTGACGCGAACGAACAATCAACGTCATTGTGTGTGGAATCCATTGTTGCAAAAACCAATCATTTATAATATGAGAGGATATTGGAAGAAGCGGTTGATTATATCAATCGCTTGCTCTATCCTTTTCCTGATTCCCACAGTCATTTCCTATATTTGCCACTTTCACATATCACTGGCCAACAAAATCTCTTGCTGTGACGCGGATTCGGAGGGAGACTCAGAATTCAGCGTTCCACCAGTTCCCCCACCAGAGGAGCAACCGAAGAATCTGAAATGTTATAAATACCCACCGGAAAAGGGTTCGGAAGCATGGGCGATTTATATAATCTCCGTCGAGGAAAAAGAAAAGATTGCAATGTTTGAGGAGGATTATTTGAGACTTTCGGATGAATCGCAGCAAGTTGTGTTAAGAGCATTGAAAGAAGCCGAGACGGGGTCGAAGGAGAAGTGTCAAGGAAACGTTGGTAAACGTTGTGTGAAACCGCCATGGATGATGTTACTGTGGGATCTTCGTCGAAATAGGGCGATAATTAACAACGAGCCGCTTTCAGTGTCGGAGGAGGAATTTATAGATGATGAAATCGTAGAAGCTGAAAAAGTTCTGCGTGATAGATATGCACGATATTTGGAGAGACTGGAGAGACTGGAGGAAAGCGAGGAAAAAGCGAGAAAGGAAGAGAAAGAGAAGCAAGCGAGAAGGAAGGAAGAGCAAAAGAAGAACAAGAAAGGAAAGAAGAAAAGCGAAGGGAAGAAGAAGGGGCCGGAAGCTATTAATAGCGAGTTATCTTATACCGGAGGAGTGTAGATGGTGAAAATAAATGATTTTAAATAAAACCTTTTTATTTATTTATTTACAATCAATTAAAAAATATATGTATATATCGAGTACAGTATACCGAAAAAGGAATTTATAAATTTTTAATATAAATTTTTAATTTTTAAACAATTTAATAATATAAATTAATTTCTTCCTCATAAACATTCGTTATCGTTGGGGCGCACGTGCAACATAGCGTTTGGCGGAAATTTAATTGTCTAGAGTGCAAAATTACTATTTTTCGCCAGGAATTTTAACGTTTCCGTAAATTCAGAACCACTTTTACGCGTCACTACCACGTTACGCAGTGACGAGGGTCGTTGTTTAAATATTTTGCAACAAAAATTGGAATATTGTTACGCATTTTTTGAAGAAAAAAATATATATATTTCGATAATGGGTGCAAAGGAAAAAAAATTCTTAGGAAAGTGACTAAGTAATTGTTTGAAGACCCTCAGAAAGTTGCGGGAATTTTCGTGGCTTATTTTTCCACAACATTTCAGACAAACTCACATTTTCGTCACGTTACCTTCCACGGAATCAATTTTCTACTGAAAACATGATGGATGCGCCTTAGGTTTATAATTTTGAAGCTTTAAATCGGATTACTAAATCCAAAAACTCATGTTCCATAACACCAGATTTCATTTTTTAACGCTTTCCAACTGTTTTGGTGTTTTCATTTAATATTCATCTTATTCGTAGCATTCGAAAACCTATACAAGATCTTTATTTTCGAAATTTGCGGAAAAAATATTCCAATTTTCGTTGTAAAATATTTAAGCTAAAAAACGCGACTCTCTTCAGTGCGTAGCATCGTAGTGACGCGCAAAAGTGATTTTGAATTTACGGAAAAGCGGACTTTTATACAACTCTACTCAAAAATCAATTTGCGGACAGACGCTCCGCCTAATACCAAAATGTATAGAAAGGTAATCTAGTCCTATAAAATTGTCACGTTAAAAAAAACGTTGAATGAAATTGAAGAAATCCATCATTCCTAATTAGCAATTTTAAACCAACTATGCGACCAGTATCAAAGGATAAATACTGTTTTTCATATGATTATTATATTGACGAAGAACGGACAACCACTTATGACTATTATGGAGGTAAAGGGCATCTTCAAGACAAAAACTACCGTTTCATTTGTTTTTTTAAAATATTATATTTGTGCAAAGTTTGTTAGTAGTACTTGTGTTTACCACGTCCGAATTTGCTTAAATTTTGCACAGTTACTAATACTATGCCCCAGTTGAAATTCTCAAATTTTTAGCCGGCTTTGAGGGGTTTGAGCTGAGTTATAGACCGCCAAAGTTCACAAAAATTGCGGAATTTTAAAGGCTCATAACTTGCAACAAAAATTAACAGAATGAATTGGATTTTTGAGAGTATCATAGTCATTTCCAATCGATCTGAGAAGTTTGAGTAAAAATTTTGAAAATCGATTTTTGGGTCAAGTTGAAGGGTCATAATCTCGGTTTCGTTTATTCCAAAAAGCACAAAATTTTGAGAGCTCGTTAATTAGAGAAATATTAATATTTTTGTTAATTTTCGAAAGATTTCAAGACGTTTTAGTACTTTTATGATCGTTCAAAAAAATCGGTTTTAAATTTTCAGTTGCGGTAATTGTTGTATTTTGTTTGGCATTCTACTTCTTGGGCTGGTTGAACAGCAGATATTATCGACTTGTTAAGAACATTGAAAAATTCAAACCACCGATTACTAAGGTACTTATTTTTTTTCCAGATATTTTTTCCATTTCCTTAAAAATTCTTATAATTTTTCTTTCCCAGCGTGAAGAGACCGAGTGGCACATAACAAAAGAATTGAAAACTGCGCATAAGGAATATCAGAGATGGTTGACGTTTAGAAATACAGTTTCGAAAAATGTTCGTTTCGGAGGGGATAAGATGAAAAGGGTGGGGAAATATTCAAGCTAATTTTGAAACATCAAAACATATTTCTCAGGGCGTTTTCGGCAAAAAATTGGCCCAATGCGATCAGCATTGCATCACTGATCATATTAAGGATTATCTTAACAAACGAATGAAGGAATGATTAGATTTAATAAGAGGAATAAATCACTTTTTATTGGATTCTTCTTTTTTCTATTGTCAACTTAAATATTCTTGATAATTGCGTTTTGAGGGCTGCTCAAGTTGCTCAAAGACCAATGTTTTTTAAACACAAACAAATTAAGTTAAAGAAGGACTTTACGGAGGTAATAAATGTACCTCAAATGAAAATAGACGTCATTCTCATTCCAAATGTGTTATTAACATTTTCTAAAACCACTACCACAGCCACAGCACTACCAAAACCACAGCCGAGAAACAGCGCCTCAAAACAATGACCTTGAAAAATTGGCCACCTAGCCGAACTTTTTCCTATGAGCTTTTTTCGTGTTTCGTCAATAAATAGTTATGCAGAATGCTTATATTAGTTTTTTTTTTAATTTTTTGTCATTTTTTTTTTGATTTTTCATGCCCGCGGACTAGTTTGCGCCGGTGGACCGTTTTTCTAGGCCATTGTTTCGAGGCGCTTTTTCTCGGCTTCTAGGTGGTTTAAAAAAATTTTAAAAACATATTTGGAATGTGAATGAAGTCTTTTTTCATCCCAGATGCATTTTTTTATTTTTTCGCCTTTTCGAGTATTTTTTGTACTGGAAAATTTGAAAATTCAATTTCCCTCGAAATATTCCAGTTTGTTGACTGTCGGTCATCGCGTTGCGTGCCTGCGGAGCTTAGCTCGATAGTCCAAATTTTCTCAGCAGCACTATAAGGCGCCAAATAATAGGAGGATTCATGAAATTTAAAGAAAAATAAAATCAAAATAAAATATCTTTACTCTCTTCAATAACAATATGCCGTATTATATTTAAAATTAATAAAACCCGAAAAATGGGAAGAAAACATTTACAAAGCAAGAAAAATGCCGCATATTTCAAAAAGAAAGAAATCACAAGAAAACGTGTACCCAAATATCAATAAATGATGTGTTAAAATATCAGTTAGGATGCAAGAGAAAAAAAAACAAAAAAATATACAATTTCAAAAAAAATAGCGAAGAAACAAAAAAGTCAAGCTTCCAACTCATCATGTTCCATTAGAAGCTTCCGGGCATCGTCGCGATTGGTGGATTTGTCGGATTTTGACAAAGATGATGGATTGGTGAGGGAAGATTGGTGTAGGACATGACGGGAGGTTCTGAAGACAATGAACATAGGGGGGGGGGGGAACATTTTATTTTATTTAAAAAAATGAATTTTGAAAATTTCAGAATCGAAATTTAAAACAAACCTAATTTTCAAAAACAAAGTGAAATTTTTGAAATTTTTTGAAAATTTGTACAATTATCAAAAAAAATTTGAATAAAAAAAATTATTTAAAATTTACGGTAATTTAATTTCAAAATTGGTATTTTTCAAATAAAAAAATTATGAAAATGAACTTCGAAATTTAAACGTAATTTTCAAATTTTCGAAACAAAATTTGATGTCAAATTTTATTTTTGTTTTCAAAAACCTTAAAATGAAATGAAATTTAGCATTTTTTATTTGAAAATTTGTTCAATTAGGAAATTATTTAAAATTTACGGTAATTTAAATTTAAAAATTGGTATTTTCAAATAAAAAATTTATGAAAATTAATTTTTAGAATTTTTTTAATTGAAAAATGTCAAATAAAGTTTTTTTAATTTGTAATATTTATTTAAAAAAAAAGGATTTTTCCAATTTTTTTCAATAAAAATTGTATATTTTAATTATTAAAAAATGAATTTCTCAAATTTTAAAAATTGGAAAAAGTATCAAAATTCGAAATGTTCTAAACTTTTTTACTAGATTTCAAAAAATCTAAATTTCACTTTTTTTTTATTTAAAAAAAAGATTTTCGACAATTTCCTAAGAAAACAAAAATATTAGATGACAATTTCATTAGCGACTAATTCATTGGAAAACCATTTCCTTAGAAAATCGCATTGGAGCGCGTTTGCTGGAGGGTAGGCCTTGTGTTTGTAGCGTTTCAAGACGCGAACGATATTTACGGCGCACGCGCCTTGAAATGTCTGCGTCTCTCAACGTCACATGATAAGGTCAGTTGGTTACCGGCCCTGATCGTTGAGAGACGCAGACATTTCAAGGCGCATGCGCCTTAAATATCGTTCGCGTCTTGAAACGCTACAAACACAAGGACTACCCTCCAGCAAACGCGCTCCAATGCGATTTTCTAAGGAAATGGTTTTCCAATGAATTAGTCGCTAATGAAATTGTCATCTAATATTTTTGTTTTCTTAGGAAATTGTCGAAAATATTTTTGTCGTATAATATTTTAGTTTTCTAATGTATTGTCCTACCCTCCGTTTTTTCCCCATTTTTGTGTGCTTTTTTTTCATTTATTTATGGACCTATTCAGTTTGAAAAAAAGTAAAAAATACCAAGAAATTCAATGCAAAAATGCCGAGAAATTGCAATTTTTTGGAAAACATTTGTTTTTGTGTCTATCTCTACGGAAGACGATCGGGTATGAGCCCAAGTGGTTCGAAATGCCCGAGAAAATTCGAAAAAAGCCGATTCATGAAGAAAAAATTAACAAATCTTATTTTTTTCGGCCCGGGCAGTCTTTTTGGGTCTAAATCAGGTATTCTGGGCCGGTACGGGTCATTGGGACTCTCTAATAATATTTGTTTGGTGAAATTTCCACAGAAAATTTTTTTTCCAAAAATTGTTTAAAGGGGCACACATTTCATCGTTTCGTTTTCAAGAAAACTACAGTTATTTTTTAAAAAACCGAGAAATTACAATTTTTCGGAATTTATCTGCATTTCTCTGCATTTCTTGAATTGTTTTTTTCAAAATTGGTCAATTAAGTATAAATAAGCATACTTTTATCATTTTGAAACGTCCCCTTCAGGGCCCCTTTAAAAAAATTGAAAATCGCTTAAAAAATGTAAGGTTTTCAGATTTTTATCGAAATTTTCAGTGTTATAAAATTTAAAAAAAAACCTTACGTATAACCTAAACGTGACCACCCATCCAACAAGAAACTATCCAACAAGAAATAGTTAGTTAAAATGAAGAATCAAAGTTAAAATTATTATTCGAATGTGCAAATTATCGACAAATTAAACATTGTTTATTTGGCGCAGAATAAAACCTTGAACTGTGATCAAAATAAGTAAGAATCAACGAGTATTTGAAACTCTTCCGTAAAGTCAGAACAACTTTTGCGCGCGCACAAATTGCCGTGGGCCCACACACATCAGTGTCATTTACACCCGGGTATCACATGTATCTTGGTGGTGTAGTGGTTAAGCTTTTTGTATGCTGTGCGCAAGGCCATGGGGTCGATCCCGGGTTTGCGAACATTTTATAAAAAGTGCTTACAAGTGTAGCTGGCGCGCAAAGGTTGTTCTGACTTTGCGGAAAAGTATTTTTGAACGATTTCTCGAAAAAAAAGAAGATTCCTGCAGATGAAAGGCCTTTATCTCGCAGTAATAATATTTGGATTATTCGGCATTCATGCGAATGTATGTCCAACCGGAAAACCAAGCTTACAAGGATGTAGGAAACACCTATGTCCTTCGGGATCGATTTGTTATCGTGATGGAGCTCTTTGTTGTGGTAAATAATAACAATTATTCTAAAAATAATTTCAATTATAAATTTCCAGGAGATCTAGACTTGTTTTGTTCGACAAAAATGCATACATACCATTCGAATAAATATTTGTCTTATTCATGGGGCTTTAATGAAACAAAAGCGGCAGAGTGGTATAATGTGACATTGAATAATTTTGTCATTGCATGCCGTATGTTTTATCAACTATAACTTTATATGAAATCTATGTTTTTTTTAGCACTTCCGTTTTCATACGCTTACGGAGAAAACAAGGTGTTGCCAGTAGGTCTGTTTTTTATATTTTCGTCGTTTTTGGTGTTCTAAAGTCAAACGATCGTTAAAGGAGGACTTTACGGAGATAATAAATGTACCTTAAATGAAAATAGACTTCATTATCATTCCAAATCTGTTTTTAAAATTAAAACCACCTAGAAGCCGAGAAAATGAGCTTCAAAACAATGGCCTAGAAAAAGTGTCCCAACTTTTTCCTAAGAGCACTTTTTCTAGGTCATTGTTTTGGGACGCGTTTTCTCGGATTCTTGGTTGTTTAAAAAAATTTTAAAAACAGAATGACATCTATTTTCATTTAAGCCCTCCTTTAAAATGATATTTTATGTTGTCCAAATACACTTTTCGTTTTTTTTTTTTCTGGTTCGCCACTTTTAAATGCAATTCCTTCTTTAAAGGGGGGCTGAGGGGACGAAATAAGTAGTTTAGAAATGATGAAAGTATGATTGTTGATAAAGAAATGAAAAAAAAATCCAAAAAAAACCTCGAAAATGGCGAAAAAAAAAATCCGGAAAAAAACTCATACCCCCCTCTCTTCGCCCTAATGGCCGAAGAAACGCTTTTTGTTTTCTAGGCCGTTTATTTTTTTCTTGGCCGCCTATTTTTTTATCTTGTTTTTCTCTTCTTTCCAATTTTTCTTTCAGAGAAAATTATCCATAAAAGAGTATTAAAACAAATAAACGTTCAAAAGAAATATATAAAAGAGTATTAAAAAAATATTTTTCAAAAAATAAAATTAGGCGGCCGAGAAAAAAGAGACGGCCTAGAAAATCAAGAAGCGTCTCTTCGGCCATTAGGGCGAAGAGAGGGGGGTATGAGTTTTTTTCGGAATTTTTTTTTCGTCATTTTTGAGTTTTTCTTTGGATTTTTTTTTCATTTATTTATCAACAATCATACTTCCATCATTTTTCAACAATTTATTTCGTCCCCTCAGCCCCCCTTTAAGAAACGAGTGTTTGCAGGTTTTGAAAAGACGGCGACCACAAAACCGAAAGCATGCAAAATCAATTCGGATTGTAACATGGAAGATGAGTTTTGCGGTGTAACAATTAATCCGACATTTAAAAATGAATTGGATAAAAGTGGACCAAACGGTACTTCATTAAGTTTCTGTTATAAATGTGGGTTTTTCTAAATTTCAAACAAAATGAGTAGTTTTTCAGTTCAAAACCTTGGATTCACGAGCATCAAACCATTAATTAAGCCGGATGAAAAGGAACTGGTCGGATGCGATAACATTACCGATTGTGGTGCACCTCACGGAGCGGAAAAATTTTGTTTCGAATATGGAAATAGATCAGTACGCATTCTGAAGAATGACGGAAATACAGAATATAACAATGGAGTTTGTGCAATAGCGCATGGTTGCGATCTTTTGAGACATGGATACACTATTGCAACATTGACGAAAAATAACACGTTTTGCAGAATAAATGAAGATTGTCAAGGAAGTGCAAACGAAGAAAAACATGCTCAATCGACGTAAGTATTAAAAATGAACCCTGCTAATGAATGGTAAAGGTTATATAAAGTAAAACGGAGGTAAGGTTCCTAGGTCTTGGACAACTAGCCTTCGAAAGAACAAGGAAAAACGTCCAAACGTGACTTTCTTCTCCATAATTATTGTTCTCCACGATAAGTACAATCCGGTGGCCGAGGGTATTTGATAATTAGTCTGCAGCGCTATGTGTCTGTATTACTTCATATTTATCACTTTTACAAAACAAATTTACTCTTTTGCCGAATTTTTTTCGATACAATTGCGTTTTTTTGAATTGTCGTAACGGCGTACACACACAAAGTGTTGGCAATATTTTATTGTCAACTCACATATTCTTGATCATGCAAATTGGTTTTGACCTACCCAGAAAAGCTAAGTCTCGTTGAAAGGAAAATTTTTAAAAAAGGATCAGAAATATCAGAAACAATAAAAAATATTGCCATTCCCGTCACTTATATAAGAAAAGTTGAAATTAAATTTTGAACACCCCCCCCCCCCTTTATTACAACTTAGCCACTTTCCTGTTATTTTGATTCCTTTTTTTCAGGCCTGAATGTGTTGGCATTTCCTATTCGAAAAATGTGCTAATGTGTTGTTTCAGTAAGTTTTCAAATTTTTCAAATTTTGAAATATATGATTAAAAATACAGGACACAACAAAGATTGTGAAGTTGGCACATTAGAGTATCCATTCAAACCGTGCTCCACTTTCAAAAGTTGTAACAACAAAGACTTGGCGTCGGTTATGGACATGTGGTGCGATGACAAGAGCAAACGTTGCTGTAAAAGTAAATTTTCTCGAATACATATCCATTGAAACAATTATACAATTTTAGCTAATGATACCGAGACATGGGCGTGTCCGGACGGTGTGACACCATTGTTCAACGAGCCAAAATGTACAGAATACTTTCCATTGGATATCATTTCAGGAAAATGTCCAAATAAAGCTGGGATCTGTAGACGTGGCCACTGTTGTCCACCATGTTAGTCTTGTTTTTTGTAGTTTATTTTTTTCAAAAAAATCCATATATTGCAGTGTTTAAAATGAATGCGAGTCGATTTGAACTTGGCGAGTATGTATACATGACTAATTTTGCTTGTGAACCGTACAAACCAATACCGAAATACTTCAATCATGCATTCTGTGATACGGGAGAATCGAAAATTGTGATTATGGGAAAATTAGATGCTGATGAAGATCTAATTGCTGAAGTGGGACCGAATTGCACATCTAATTTGTAAGTATTTTTTAAGGATTGGATGGTGAATAAATATTGAAAACTTGAATTTTCCGGTAACATTCTGGAAGTTTCTGGAATTTTCTGGAAGCTTCTGGAATTTTTTGAAGTTTCTAGAAATTTCTGGAACATTCTAGAATGCGAATGCACGCACGCCCTTAATGCTTTATAATAGAGTATGATGATATGATAACTTTTGCTTTATATTGTCAACTCAAAAATTCTTGATCATGCAAGTTGGTTTTGACCTACCCAGAAAATCTAAGTCTCTCACAAAGTCATGCTATTTTTACCTGCGAGCGGTTGCGCTGCGGTCTTTCAGTAGATAATGGATGATCCAAAAATCTTGTGTTGACAATAATAGAGTATGATATGATAACTTTTGAATCTATTATTTTTCCCACTGTTATATTTCATCTTTTCAGTGATTGCCCGGGGATTAACGTATGTGTGACGCGAACGAACAATCAACGTCATTGTGTGTGGAATCCATTGTTGCAAAAACCAATCATACATATTACAAGAGGATATTGGAAGAATCGGTTAATTATATCAATCGCTTGCGCTGTCGTTTTCCTGATTCCCACAGTCATTTTCTATATTTGCCACTTTCACATATCACTGGCGAGCAAAATCTCTTGCTGTGACACGGATTCGGAGGGAGACTCAGAATTCAGTGTTCCACCAGTTCCCCCACCCGAGGAGCAACCGAATTTTCTGAAATGTTATAAATACCCACCGGAAAAGGGTTCGGAAGCATGGGCGATTTATATAATCTCCGTCGAGGAAAAAGAAAAGATTGCAATGTTTGAGGAGGATTATTTGAGACTTTCGGATGAATCGCAACAAGTATTGTTAAGAGCATTGAAAGAAGACCAGACGGGGTCGAAGGAGAAGTGTGAAGTAAAAATTGTTAAACGTTGTGAGAAACCGCCATGGATGATGTTACTTTGGAATCTTCGTCGAAATAGGGCGATATTGAACAACGAGCCGATTTCAGTGTCGGAGGAGGAATTTATAGATGATGAAATCGTAGAAGCTGAAAAGGTTCTGCGTGATCGATATGCACGATATCTGGAGAGACTGGAGGAAAGAGAGGGGAAAGGGATGGGAAAGGAAGAGAGAGAGAAGCTAGCGAGAAGGAAGGAAGAGCAAAAGAAGAAAAGGAAAGGAAATAAAAAGAAGGGGAAGAAGAAGGGAGCGGAAGCTATTAATAGCGAGTTATCTTATACCGGAGGAGTATAGATGGTGAAAATAAATGATTTTAAATAAAACCTTTTTATTTATTTATTTACAACCAGGAGTTGCGTTCCGCTACATGGCAAAACTCCTGGACTACGGCTCGCCTTCGGTTTCGGTTTGCAACACGCCGCCGGCGTGACCCTTTTGTGACATTTCTCTCAAATAAAGATATCTTAATATCCAAATAGGACACCAAAGATGGTGATAAAAAACCTAGCTTAGTTTATCATATACTTAGATTCCGCCTTTTTTTATCTGGTTAGGCTCCTGGGTTTCAAATCGTCTCGGCCCCCAAGTAGCGGTAGTTTGGGTTTCAAGCTCATACTTCCCAAGTCTCTACTTCCCAAAACCCTTTTAAAGGAGGCCTTTACGCAGATTATAAATGCAGTTAAAACGAAAAAAAGACATACTCATGCTATAAATGGGTTTTTAAAAAATTTTAATTCAGAAAAGAAAAAAAAACAGAAAAAACGAGCCACCGTGGAAGAACTTGTGTTTCTAGTCCGCGACAGCTTGGTTTCCTAGGCCAACTATTAAATTTGTGCGTTTTTATTTATTTTTTAAATTTATTTTTGTTTTTTTTGCATTTAAAATGAAACAACGTTATACTTTTGCATGAAAAACAAGCTGATAAATGTTTGTTTTTTAAATTTTAGTTATTATAACCGTACTTTTTGTTGTTTTCTACAATTTTTTGTCAGAATAGGAAAAACTAGGAAGTGTTGTATTTGTTTAGAAACTAAATAATTGCAAAATTTTACTTTTTGCTCTGTTTTTCATTTTAAATGCAAAAAAAAGCAACAAAAAAAAGTAAAGAAGGAATAAATACGCCAAATTTAATAGTTGGCCTAGGAAACCAAACTTTCGCGGACTAGAAACACAAGTTCTTCCGCGGTGTCCCTTTTTTCCGAGGGTAGGACAATACATTAGAAAACTAAAATATTATACGACAAAAATATTTTCGACAATTTCCTAAGAAAACAAAAATATTAGATGACAATTTCATTAGCGACTAATTCATTGGAAAACCATTTCCTTAGAAAATCGCATTGGAGCGCGTTTGCTGGAGGGTAGTCCTTGTGTTTGTAGCGTTTCAAGACGCTAACGATATTTAAGGCGCATGCGCTAATATTTTAGTTTTCTAATGTATTGTCCTACCCTCTTTTTTCCAGGTGGCTCGTTTTTTCTGTTTTTTTTTCTTCTCTGAATTAAAAACAATTTTTAAACCCATTTATAACACGAGTATGTCTTTTTTGCGTTTTAACTTCATTTATAACCTGCGTAATTTTAAGTGGCAACTGACACCATGACGAACAATTATGGTCGCACCCAGAAATGCGCACCGTACACATTCAAAATTGGATATGGTTACCCCCCCCCCCCCTCTTTTTATAGAATGTTGCCCGCAACATTGAGATCAATATAAAATATGTGAGTGGATACAAGTTTTCAAGGAAATACAATAAAAATATGTACATTTTTCGATTGGGGCGAGAAAATTATTGTCTTCTTGCTCTCTTTTCTTGTGGTTCAACCGGATCCTCAGCCAATCATTCCTCTATTTTCCAACCGCTTTCTTTGACCGTTGCGAGAACCACTTTTCAATATTTCTCCATGTTTTGTTGATCAAAATCACATACAATTGTTGACAATGGTCTCTGTTGCTGAGTGCTTGGATATTCCGGTCCGAATTTGAGGAAAACTCCGGTATTATCCCTCTTCAATTGCTCGAAACAGGCGCTGATTCTGCATATTTCCGGGAAATCAGATTCGAGTGTCAACGAAACGAGGCATATCCCCCCCCCCCCCCCCACTGATGCTGGGATCCATTGGAGAACTTTTTGCACTTTTTCAAAGTATTGCTGGTCCAGTTTGACACGAATCAACCAGAAAATCTTCTCAACATGTTTGAAATCGAATTTCCTTCCATCTTGGTCTCCTTTGGCACATGTACTACGTCAAAATTGGAAAAACACTGCAAATCATCCGGACTCAACGACGCTCCAGCATTCGACATAACCAAAATTCAAGGCAAATTGCTGATTTGATGACCAATTTTGTGGATTTGTATTTGAAGTTTACTGAACATTCACCACATCCGCAACCATCGTTCCTGAAATTTTCACAATTAATGGTTTTTTCATCATTTTCGTTTTGAGTAATTTTTTGGCACTTTCCCACATTTTGCTGCACATTTCGCTTTTTCCTACCGCGCGATTTTTTCGTCTCAATTGGGCAATCCAAAAACTCATTTGGAACCCTTTTTAACTGATCAAATGGCGCTTTAATTTCCTCTGCTTTCCCAATAATTGGAGTAAGTGTGGCCGAATTTGCTGTTGTTTCCATAACTATTTTTTTTTTCATTTCAATTTCATCTTTTGCCAATTTTGGAACAATTTGATTTGTTCCCCCCAAAATAGTCAATTCATCAAAATCTCGTTGGACTTTTTTCATCCATTCTGTTAATGGGCTTAACATTGCCTATCAGTCAACGTAGAATTATTCAAAACATAGACGGTAACTTTTTCTTTTTCTTCATCAAATTTTTTGATAGTATTTGCAAGTACCTCAAGTCCTGGATTTTCAGCGGAAGCGAGCTCTTTGCATTTTTCCACGGCTTCTTCCCACTGCTTCTGCTCCATCTCATCATTAGCCGCCAGGAGAACTTTTTCGCGCGCCCATTCTGGCAACTCCTGTGTCATTTCCTTCCTTGATCGTTCTTTTGTTCTTGTGAATTTTCCATACTGAAAAAATGTCTCTATTATCTTTCACTACTCGAAGATGATTAGTCAACGAATAAATTTGTAAAAGAAATGAAATCTCCTCCTTTGGTGTTAACGCGGGAGAAAAGAATTCAAGAGAAAATTATTCAAAAAATTTATCTATAGTCTTTCGCTACTCGAGAGTGTTAGTCAGCGAATAATTCTGCGAAAGCAAAAATCAACTCCTTTGGGGTTAGCGCAGGAGAGTAAGATTTCAATAGACAAATTGGAGTTTAAAATCAAAAAGAAGATTAAACGGAAGAAAAGAAAAACGAATTGACAAGGACAAACACAAAAATTTTGATTCGGCCCCCAAGAAGCGGGTTAGGCTCCTGAGAAACGAGTTTTAGACCGGTTCAGCTGCCAAGTAGCGGGTTAGGCTCCTGGGTTTCAAGCTCACTTGTCTCTACTTCCCAAAACCCTTTTAAGATAATTTTAAGTGGCAACCGACCACTTTTGACCGAATGTCTACGAAAATGACGGACACAACGTTTACACAACAAGTTTATTACTATAAAATCAAAAGAAAACACAAAAAATTCATAAATGCAACGAGACTAGAAACACTTGTGTTTCTAGTCCGCGACAGCTTGGTTTCCTAGGCCAACTATTAAATTTGTGCGTTTTTATTTCTTCTTTAACTTTTTTTTTGCTTTTTTTTTGTTAGCCTAGGAAACCAAACTTTCGCGGACTAGAAACACAAGTTCTTCCGCGGTGTCCCTTTTTTCCAGGTGGCTCGTTTTTTCTTTTTCTTTTCTTCTCTGAATTAAAAATTTTTTTTAACCCATTTATAACATGAGTATGTCTTTTTTTTTGCGTTTTAACTTCATTTATAAGCGTAAAGCCCTCCTTTAAGATAATTTTAAGTGGCAACTGACACCATGACGAACAATTACGGTCGCACCGAGAAATGCGCACCGTACACATTCAAAAGTGGATGGGGTTTACTATTACTGTTTTCTTCGACTTTTCAGAAAATGAACAATAATTATCTAGAGGTACATAACGGCGAGGAAAGCGCATCGGTTCTTTGAAATCACGAGTATATTTTAGTTTACTTTTTCTTTGGATTTCGTCCTTTATAAACTAAACGCATCCTAATAAAAACTTTCTAAGGATCGCCTCCAGCTTCGCCCCTTACACGCCTTCGGCATGCTATTTCAATTTCAATTGTTTGGCATTTCAAACCTTCCGAATTTAATTGTGGGGACCGAAATTTCTTGATCGAAAAGTATTGGAATGCAAGCCGAAGACACAGAAGAAGCTCGCTTGCGGCTCGCTTCTTCCGTGCCTTCCAGACTTGTCGCGAAGAAAGTTCTGCCCGGCCCTGGGGCTTTATATTTTTTTTTGTTTTTTTTTCGAAATAGATAACACCAGACGTTCAACGCCGCTTCGCGGCGGAAACGAAAAATCAGAGAAATAGTGTGTAATATGAAGAGACGCAGAGAAAAAACGCACTAACTTTAGGTTAAGATAAGTACCGTAATACTACAGTAATCCGTACCAAATTTTCACAGGGACTTTACAATACTCCAAAGATGTTACCAAGAAAGTCTGGTCTCGATCCGACCATTCTGAAAAAAGTGAAAAAGTACTGGAATACTGTATCTACAGTAATCCTACAGTAACCCGAGATCCAAGCAGTACAGGGTGGCGATTAAGTATTGATCGCAACGTTTTTACGTGAATTTCCAAAACTAAACATTTTTATCAAAAACCAAATGTATTTTCTGAAAGAAAAAGCTCATTAAAAACAAGTTACAAAATATGTTCGAAGTTAGGCCCTTCGGCCCGAACACAGGCCTCCAGACGTGCAGCAAAAAAATCAGCGGTGCGCCGCAGGTATTCGTCATCGATTTCCCAAAATCCAGGAAAATCTCGCTCTAGCACAGCCTTGGTCGATTTAGATCCGTGGGACGGATGCCCAATCTTGTTGATGGATAAAAAGTCGCCCAGCAAAGTGCTGAGAAACCTAAAGCAATAAAATATCCTTCAAAACAGCTTTTTGGTAAGTTCCGAGTTAACTTTGACGTTTTGGTCAATGAAAACGAGTGAAGCCTTACCATCGGACGTAAGCCCGGCCCAAACCATGACACTTTTTGGTAAATGTTTCCGGTAGACCAGGAATCGTTTAGAAGACCTATTTTCATCTGTTGACATCAATTTCCGGGTGTTTTAGAGATTGGGAAATGGTTAAATCGTGAAAATCTTCTCATCGGTCGAAATCACCTCCAAGAGGCGGCGCACCTGAGGACCTCCAAGAACTTTTTGCATTTTTCGAGACGCTGTTTTTTGGACCTTTCTTCGAGGTATTCACAACGACACAGCTGATAATTCTTAAGATTGAGGTCAATTTTCACGATCATCTGTGCAGCTTAACGGGAGTTATGACGCTCCGAAGCACGCTTGTTCATGCTGATCCGGTCATTCCGAATGATCCGCTTCTTGATGATGCCACGTCTTCGAAGAGCGTTGGCAGCACGCTTCCTTCCACTTTTTGGAATCTCAGAGACATGTCATCAATCCTTGAAATGGGATACCACTCTATTTACGGTCGACGAGGGAATCCCAAGCCGCCTTGTAATGTCAACGTTTCTGACTCCGTCGTTGTACAGCGTCGCAATTATAGGTCGGTGTGGAAATCGTCGCATAACTCAGGAGTATCGGAATTTTTCAAGGAATGGCTTTAATAGCTGCTTATATAGGCCCATGACTTTCAAAAAGTTTTGAAAGTTTTGGAAAATCTTTTTTGGCTTGCTGCCAGCAGCTGCTCAAAGTTGCGATCAATACTTAATCGCCACCCTGTATTTTTGTGAAGCGCTCCGAGATGCATGACCATATCCAAAGTATGGTACAGATCGGTGGAGGGGTCAAAACGTTATTCATGAGAAATATGTGTTCTTTATTTTACCTCATGTTGTTTAAATTTAGTCAATGAAAAAAAACAATGAAAAAAAACTTCGGCACTGGGCCGGCCCTTGGCCCCGTTGCATGAGGGCCGGCAGAGGGCCGGCATGGGCGCCTAAACGACAAGTATGGTGCCTTCGGAACGCATTTCAATACTTTTGATCGGTGTTCCAACTCCGCTGCGCGGCGAAACACTCCTAACTTAAAGTTCAACAATTTCTAGAATATTCTCAAAAAAAACCAACCATAATGGTCACATCTGATTGTATATCGAATTATTTAATTTTCTAAAACGGTTATAATTAGCGGCTTAAATAAAGAAATGAATCTGAAAAGAGGTTGATGTAATCTTCTTTACTCTATCTCGACTCATCGTTTCAATCAAAATAACCACAACAGAACGATCATTTTCTTTGAATAATTTCTTAAAGAATGAATAAGCCCTTGATTCTATTTGTGATTGGTCTCTTAAAAAAAGACTTCCCATTGCTCCTTCAAAAACTCAACTTGTTCGACGAATGATATACTCGTTTTAAACCGTGTTGTTGGTTTTAAGGTTCTAGTTGTTGCTAGAAAGTGACTAGAAGTTGCTAGTATATCATTCACTTATTGTGACCATATTTAACCCTTGTTTATCATGTATTTCTTGTTTAAAAGCTAATAAACCTTTGTATAATATTCTCGCGTTATTTTGTTGTTTAAACTGGTTTCTCCATCACTCTTCTTTCGTGGAACATGAACACCACCAGGGACCACCACTTTACTTGGGGGCCGAACCGTGTCACCACTTTACTATTTGCCCATATTATCAGAGGGACTCTTACTAATAAATATTTAGTGTTTCCCAAAATATGAGACATCTTGTGGACCTATGGGCGACGTAGCAACAGCTCGAATACCTTCAGTCCCGTACACAGAAAACTGTTGCCTGCATTGGAAAGCGCGATATGCACTGAAGGTTCTTTGAGCTCTTGCCACGCGGCCCACAGGTCCACATGATGGCTAATATTTTGGGAAACACTAGATATTTATTAGTAAGAGTCCCTCTGATAATATGGGGAGATTTTAAAATTTTCGATAACCTAAACGTGACCACCCATCCAACAAGAAATAATTAGTTAAAATGATGAATCAAAGTTAAAACTATTATTCGAATGTGCAAATTATCGACAAATTAAACATTGTTTATTTGGCGCAGAATAAAACCTCGAACTGTGATCAAAATAGGTAAGAATCAACGAATATTTGAAACTCTTCCGTAAAGTCAGAACAACTTTTGCGCGCGCACAAATTGCAGTGGTCCCACACCCATAAGTGTCATTTACACTCGGGGATAACAAGTGGCTTGGTGGTGTAGTGGTTAAGCTTTTTGTATGCTGTGCGCAAGGCCGTGGGGTCGATCCCCGGTTTGCGAACATTTTATAAAAAGTGCTTACAAGTGTAGCTGGCGCGCAACAGTTGTTCTTACTTTACGGAAAAGTATCTTCGAACAATTTCTCGAAAAAAAAGAAGATTCCTGCAGATGAAAGGCCTTTATCTCGCAGTAATAATATTTGGATTATTCGGCATTGAAGCGAATGTATGCCCAACCGGAAAACCAAGCTTACGAGTCTGTAGTGGAGACCCATGTCCTTTCGGATCGATTTGTTATCGTGATGGAGATCTTTGTTGTGGTAAATAATAACAATTATTCTAAATAATTTCAATTATAAATTTCCAGGAGATCTAGACTTGTTTTGTTCGACAAAAATGCATACATTCCATTCGAAAGAATTTTTGTCTTATTCATGGGGCTTTGATGAAACAAAATCGGCAGAGTGGTATAATGTGACATTGCGTGGGAAGGTCATTGCATGCCGTATGTTTTATCAATTATAACGTTATGAAATCTTTGTTTTTTCTAGCACTTCCGTTTTCATACGCTTACGGAGAAAACAAGGTGTTGCCAGTAGGTCTGTTTTTTAAAAAATTGTTTGTCGTTTTTGATGTTCTAAAGTCAAACGATCGTTAAAGGAGGACTTTACGGAGATAATAAATGTACCTTAAATGAAAATAGACTTCATTCTCATTCCAAATTTGTTTTTAAAATGTTCTAAAACCACCTAGAAGCCGGGAAAACGCGCCTCAAAGCAATGGCCGAGAAAAAGTGGCCGAACTTTTTCCTATTCCTATTCGTGTTTCATTAATAAATAGTTTTGCAGAATGCTTTCATTAGTCATTTTTTTTATATATTTTTTTAATTTATGTTTTTTTTTTCGATTTTTCATGCCTGCGGACTAGTTTGCCCACTTTTTCTGGTGGCCACTTTTTCTAGGGCATTGTTTTTTCTCGGCTTCTAGGTGGTTTTAAAAAAATGTTAAAAACAGATTTGGAATGAGAATGAAGTCTATTTTCATCACAAATGCATTCATTAGTTCCGTAAGTCCCACCTTTTTATGTTGTCCAAATACACTTCGTTTTTTTTTCTGGTTCGCCACTTTTGAATGCAATTCCTTCTTTAAAAAACGAGTTTTTGCAGATTTTGAAAAGACGGCGACCACAAAACCGAAAGCATGCAAAATTAATTCGGATTGTAACATGGAAAATGAAGAGTTTTGCGGTGCGGCATCCAACCCGACATTTAATCCTGAATTGGATGAAAGTGGACCAAATGGTACTGCATTGGATAAAAGTGGACCAAATGGTACTGCATTGGATAAAAGTGGAACAAATGGTACTGCATTCAGTTTCTGCTATAAATGTGGGTTTTTCTAAATTTCAAACAAAAAAGTACTTTTTCAGTTCATAATCTTGGATTCACCAATATAAAGCCAATAATCAAGCCGGATGAAAAGGAACTGGTCGGTTGCGATAACAATACGGATTGTGTTGCACCTCACGGATCGGAAAAATTTTGTTTCGAATATGGAAACAGATCAGTACGCATTCTGAAGAATGACGGAAAAACAGAATATAACAATGGAGTTTGTGCAGTAGCTCATGCTTGCGATCTTTTGAGACATGGATACACTGTTGCAACATTGACGAAAAATAAAACGTTTTGTAGAATTAATGAAGATTGTCAAGGAAGTGCAAACGAAGGAAAACATGCTCAATCGACGTAAGTATTAAAAATGAACCCTGCTAATGAATGGTAAAGGTTATATAAAGTAAAACGGAGGTAAGGTTCCTAGGTCTTGGACAACTAGCCTTCGAAAGTACAAGGAAAAACGTCCAAGCGCGACTTTCTTCTCCATAATTATTGTTCTCGACGATATGTACAATCCGGTGGCCGAGGGTATTTGATAACTAGTCCGCAGCGCTATGTGTCTGTATTACTTCATATTTATCACTTTTACAAAAAAAATTACACTCAACCGAATTTTGCCGAATTTTTTCGATACAATTGCGTTTTTTGCGCCTACTGTGCGGTATACAGCCACGGTGGGCTAAAATGAACTGACTATAACTAAGAAAATTCAGTACGACAATTAAAAATTTAACGCAGAAAAGCGGGAATTTTTTAGGTCGTGGCATTTTTGCAATCGTACGGCGCGGTGACACAAAACGCGTTATATTCAACTACTCACGGACGGAATTTTGTAATTCGTGGTGAAAAAAATTAGATTAGACCATACTTTGTGTGTTTAACGTAACAACTTCTTTTTTTTTCTTGCCTTGTAGGCGTTAAAATGCCATTTGTAAAAAATCCAATTTTTGCGTGTGTTCAATTTGTCGTAATGGTGTACACACACAAAGCGCAAATTTGAATTCCGCGCTTTTCAATCCATACACTACCGTACATCTCACCAACACACGTTAGTGTCAAGTTAAAAATTGTGGATCATCCATTTTCTATATACAGAAAGACCGCTGCGCAACCGCTCGTAGGTGAAAACATCATGATTATGTGAGCGACTAAGATTTTTTTCTGTAGGTCAAAACCAACTTACTTTGACCTACCCAGAAAAGCAAAGTCTCACACAGTCGTGCTATTTTTAAATGCGAGCGGTGCGCTGCGGTTTTTTTTTTAGTAGAAAATGGATTATCCAAAATTTTTAACTTGACAATATCGAAAACATTCGGTAAAATACGCCACAGAAAAAAAACAGTAAATAAATTCTAAGAGATTCTTATTTAAGAAAAATTTAAATTTAATTTTGAAAAACCTTTTTTTCAGGCCTGAATGTGTTGGTGTTTCCTCTTCGAAAAACGCGCTAATGTGTTGTTTCAGTAAGTTTTCAAAATTTTCAATTTTTGAAATATATTATTAAAAATACAGGACACAATAAAGATTGTGAATTTGGCACATTGGAATATCCATTCAAAACGTGCTCCACTTTCAAAAGTTGTAACAACAAAGACTTGGCGTCGGTTATGGACATGTGGTGCGATGACAAGAGCAAACGTTGCTGTAAAAGTAAATTTTCTCGAATACATATTCATTGAAACAATTATACAATTTTAGATGATGATACCGAGACATGGGCGTGTCCGGACGGTGTGACACCATTGTTCAACGAGCCAAAATGTACAGAATACGTTCCATTGCATATCATTTCAGGAAAATGTCCAAATAAAGCTGGGATCTGTAGACGTGGCCACTGTTGTCCACCATGTTAGTCTTGTTTTTTGTAGTTTATTTTTTTCAAAAAAATCCATATATTGCAGTGTTTAAAATGAATGCGAGTCGATTTGAACTTGGCGAGTATGTATACATGACTAATTTTGCTTGTGAACCGTACAAACCAATACCGAAATACTTCAATCATGCATTCTGTGATACGGGAGAATCGAAAATTGTGATTATGGGAAAATTAGATGCTGATGAAGATCTAATTGCTGAAGTGGGACCGGATTGCACATCTAATTAGTAAGTGGTTTTTAGTATTGAATGATGAATTAATATTGAAAACTAGAATTTTCCGGGAACATTCTGGAAATTTCTGGAATTTTCTGGAAGCTTCTGGAATTTTTTGAAGTTTCTAGAAATTTCTGGAACATTCTAGAATGCGAACACACGCATGCCCTTACCGCTTTATAATAGAGTATGATATGATAACTTTTGAATCTATAATTTTTCCCACTTTTATATTTCATCTTTTCAGTGATTGCCCGGGGATTAGCGTATGTGTGACGCGAACGAACAATCAACGTCATTGTGTGTGGAATCCATTGTTGCAAAAACCAATCATATACAATATGAGAGGATATTGGAAGAATCGGTTAATTATATCAATCGCTTGCGCTATCCTTTTCCTGATTCCCACAGTCATTTCCTATATTTGCCACTTTCACATATCACTGGCCAACAAAATCTCTTGCTGTGACGCGGATTCGGAGGGAGACTCAGAATTCAGCGTTCCACCAGTTCCCCCACCAGAGGAGCAACCGAAGAATCTGAAATGTTATAAATACCCACCGGAAAAGGGTTCGGAAGCATGGGCGATTTATATAATCTCCGTCGAGGAAAAAGAAAAGATTGCAATGTTTGAGGAGGATTATTTGAGACTTTCGGATGAATCGCAGCAAGTTGTGTTAAGAGCATTGAAAGAAGCCGAGACGGGGTCGAAGGAGAAGTGTGAAGGAAATGTTGGAAAACGTTGTGTGAAACCGCCATGGATGATGTTACTGTGGGATCTTCGTCGAAATAGGGCGATATTGAACAACGAGCCGCTTTCAGTGTCGGAGGAGGAATTTATAGATGATGAAATCGTAGAAGCTGAAAAAGTTCTGCGTGATAGATATGCACGATATTTGGAGAGACTGGAGAGACTGGAGGAAAGCGAGGAAAAAGCGAGAAAGGAAGAGAAAGAGAAGCAGGCGAGAAGGAAGGAAGAGCAAAAGAAGAACAAGAAAGGAAAGAAGAAAAGGGAAGGGAAGAAGAAGGGGCCGGAAGCTATTAATAGCGAGTTATCTTATACCGGAGGAGTGTAGATGGTGAAAATAAATGATTTTAAATAAAACCTTTTTATTTATTTATTTACAATCAATTAAAAAATATATAAACAATTTAATAATATAAATTAATTTCTTCCTCATAAACATTCGTTATCGTTGGGGCGCACGTGCAACATAGCGTTTGGCGGAAATTTAATTGTCTAGAGTGCAAAATTACTCTTTTTCGCCAGGAATTTTAACGTTTCCGTAAATTCAGAACCACTTTTACGCGTCACTACCACGTTACGCAGTGACGAGGGTCGTTGTTTAAATATTTTACAACAAAAATTGGAATATTGTTACGCATTTTTTGAAGAAAAAAAAATATATATTTCGATAATGGGTGCAAAGGAAAAAAAATTCTTAGAAAAGTGACTAAGTAATTGTTTGAAGACCCTCAGAAAGTTGCGGGAATTTTCGTGGCTTATTTTTCCACAACATTTCAGACAAACTCACATTTTCGTCACGTTACCTTCCACGGAATCAATTTTCTACTGAAAACATGATGGATGCGCCTTAGGTTTATAAGTTTGAAGTTTTAAATCGGATTACTAAATACAAAAACTCATGTTCCATAACACCAGATTTCATTTTTTAACGCTTTCCAACTGTTTTGGTGTTTTCATTTAATATTCATCTTATTCGTAGCATTCGAAAACCTATACAAGATCTTTATTTTCGAAATTTGCGGAAAAAATATTCCAATTTTCGTTGTAAAATATTTAAGCTAAAAAACGCGACTCTCGTCAGTGCGTAGCATCGTAGTGACGCGCATAAGTGATTTTGAATTTACGGAAAAGCGGACTTTTATACAACTCTACTCAAAAATCAATTTGCGGACAGACGCTCCGCCTAATACCGAAATGTATAGAAAGGTAATCTAGTCCTATAAAATTGTCACGTTAAAAAAAACGTTGAATGAAATTGAAGAAATCCATCATTCCTAATTAGCAATTTTAAACCAACTATGCGACCAGTATCAAAGGATAAATACTGTTTTTCATATGATTATTATATTGACGAAGAACGGACAACCACATATGACTATTATGGAGGTAAGGAGCATATTCAAGACAAAAACTACCGTCTCATTTGTTTTTTTAAAATATTATATTTGTGCAAAGTTTGTTAGTAGTGCTTGTGTTTACCACGTCCGAATTTGCTTAAATTTTGCACAGTTACTAAAATTATGCCCCAGTTGAAATTCTCAAATTTTTAGCCGGCTTTGAGGAGTTTGAGCTGAGTTATAGACCGCCAGTTCACAAAAATTGCGGAATTTCGAAGATTCATAACTTGCAACAAAAATTAACAGAATGAATTGGATTTTTGAGAGTATCATAGTCATTTCCAATCGATCTGAGAAGTTTGAGTAAAAATTTTGAAAATCGATTTTTGGGTCAAGTTGAAGGGTCATAATCTCGGTTTTTTTATTCCAAAAAGCACAAAATTTTGAGAGCTCGTTAATTAGAGAAATATTAATATTTTTGTTAAATTTCGAAAGATTTCAAGACGTTTTAGTACTTTTATGATCGTTCAAAAAAATCGGTTTTAAATTTTCAGTTGCGGTAATTGTTGTATTTTGTTTGGCATTCTACTTCTTGGGCTGGTTGAACAGCAGATATTATCGACTTGTTAAGAACATTGAAAAATTCAAACCACCGATTACTAAGGTACTTATTTTTTCCAGACTTTTTTTTTCCATTTCCTTAAAAATTATTATAATTTTCCCAGCGTGAAGAGACCGAGTGGCACATAACAAAAGAATTGAAAACTGCGCATAAGGAATATCAGAGATGGTTGACGTTTAGAAATACAGTTTCGAAAAATGTTCGTTTCGGAGGGGATAAGATGAAAAGGGTGGGGAAATATTCAAGCTAATTTTGAAACATACAAAACATATTTCTCAGGGTGTTTTCGGCAAAAAATTGGCCCAATGCGATCAGCATTGCATCACTGATCATATTAAGGATTATCTTAACAAACGAATGAAGGAATGATTAGGTTTTAAAAAGAGAATAAATCATTTTTTATTGGATTCTTCTTTTTTCTACTGTCAACATAAATATTCTTGATAATTGCGTTTCAAGGGCTGCTCAAGTTCCGATAACTTAAACGTGACCACCCATCCAACAAGAAATAGTTAAAATGATGAATCGAAGTAAACATTTAAATTATTATTCGAATGTGCAAATTATCGACAAATTAAACATTGTTTATTTGGCGCAGAATAAAACCTTGAACTGTGATCAAAATAGGTAAGAATCAACGAATTTTTGAAACTCTTCCGTAAAGTCAGAACAACTTTTGCGCGCGCACAAATTGCCGTGGGCCCACACACATCAGTGTCATTTACACTCGGGTATCACAACTAGTTTGGTGGTGTAGTGGTTAAGCTTTTTGTATGCTGTGCGCAAGGCCATGGGGTCGATCCCGAATTTGCGAACATTTTCTAAAAAGTGCGTACAAGTGTAGCTGGCGCGCAAAGGTTGTTCTGACTTTACGGAAAAGTATTTTTGAACAATTTCTCGAAAAAAAAAGATTCCTGCAGATGAAAGGCCTTTATCTCGCAGTAATAATATTTGGATTAGTCGGCATTCATGCGAATGTATGCCCAACCGGAAAACCAAGCTTACAAAGCTGTAGTGTACAACAATGTCCTTCGGGATCGATTTGTTATCGTCATGGAGATCTTTGTTGTGGTAAATAATAACAATTATTCTAAAAATAATTTCAATTATAAATTTCCAGGAGATCTAGACTTGTTTTGTTCGACAAAAATGCATACATTCCATTCGATACTATATTTTTCTTATTCATGGGGCTTTAATGAAACAAAAGCGGCAGAGTGGTATAATGTGACATTGAATAATTTTGTCATTGCATGCCGTATGTTTTATCAATTTTAACTTTATATGAAATCTATGTTTTTCCTAGCACTTCCGTTTTCATACGCTTACGGAGGAAACAAAGTGTTGCCAGTAGGTCTGTTTTTTATATTTTTTGTCGTTTTTGGTGTTCTAAAGTCAAAAGATCGTTAAAGGAGGGCTTTACGGAGATAATTAATGTTCCTTAAATGAAAACTGACTTCATTCTCATTCCAAATCTGTTTTTAAAATTTTCTAAAACCACCTAGAAGCCGAGAAAATGAGCTTCAAAACAATGGCCTAGAAAAAACGGCCGAACTTTTTCCTATGAGCTTTTTTCGTGTTTCGCTAATAAATAGTTTTGCAGAATGCTTTTATTAGTCCTTTTATATATATATTTTTTTTTAAATTCATGTTTTTTTTGGATTTTTCATGCCTGCGGACTAGTTTTCGCCAGTGGCCACTTTTCTAGGCCATTGTTTTGAGACGACTTTTCTCGGCTTCTAGGTGGTTTTAAAAAATTTAAAAAACATATTTGGAATGGGAATGAAGTCTATTTTCATTTAAGGTACATTCTCGCCGTGAAGTCCTCCTTTAAGTAACATCACGGAAATTTAGAAAATTTTTCACTCAAAATTCAAATCATTATAAATCAATGGAAAAGATATTTTTTGCATTCGATGAAAAAAAAATGTTATGAAAATAAACTTTGATTAAATTACAACTTCCTTAAATTTCATTAGAGCGCACTTGATTCATTCAAAAAAGGATAGAGTGAGAGAGAGAGAGAAAGTAGACTGACGCAGACAGATGGTGAAGCAAGTGCGCTCTAATGAAATTTAAGGTATTAGCTGCTCACAAATTCGGCTTTATAAACGAGCAAGCGCGCTCTAATAAACCGACACGCTCGCAGGCGAAACATAACGAGAGGGAGACTATACGCAGACAACTACCTCTCGCCAAACAACACTCTCTCGCAGCAGAGGGAAGCCCTCCGTTATGCAACCGATTTTGTGAGACGACTATAATTGTAATTTAAAACAGGCCTGAGGGGACGAAATAAATGGTTAAAAAATATTATTGTTTATCAAAAAATGAAAATAAAAATTCCAAAGAAAAGCCGATAAAATGGTAGATGTCGCTAATGGTCGAAGAAACGCTTTTCAGTTTTCTAGGCCGTTTGTTGTTTTCTCGGTGGTCTGATTTTTTTTGAAATTTTATTTTTTCTTGTTTTTTTTTCTTTGTAGTTTTTTTCAGAGAAAATTATGTATTGCGTTTCTTCGGCCATATTTGGGACATATACGATTTTTTTCGTGTTTTTTTTTAATTTTTTTCGTCTTTTCGAGTTTTTTTGAACTGGATAGTCCACATTTTCTCAGCAGCACTATAAGGCGCCAAATAATAGGAGGATTCATGAAATTTAAAGAAAAATAAAATCAAAATAAAATATCTTTACTCTCTTCAATAACAATATGCCGTATTATATTTAACATTAATAAAACCCGAAAAATGGGAAGAAAACATTTACAAAGCAAGAAAAATGCCGCATATTTCAAAAACAAAGAAATCACAAGAAAACGTGTACCCAAATATCAATAAATGATGTGTTAAAATATCAGTTAGGATGCAAGAGAAAAAAAACAAAAAAATATACAATTTCAAAAAAAATAGCGAAGAAACAAAAAAGTCAAGCTTCCAACTCATCATGTTCCATTAGAAGCTTCCGGGAATCGTCGCGATTGGTGGATTTGTCGGATTTTGACAAAGATGATGGATTGGTGAGGGAAGATTGGTGTAGGACATGACGGGAGGTTCTGAAGACAATGAACATAGGGGGGAAACATTTTATTTTATTTTAAAAAAAAATGAATTTTGAAATTTTCAGAATCGAAATTTAAAAAAAACCTAATTTTCAAAAACAAAGTGAAATTTTTGAAATTTTTTGAAAATTTGTACAATTATAAAAAAAATTTGAATTAAAAAAATTATTTAAAATTTACGGTAATTTAAATTTAAAAAATTGGTATTTTTCAAATAAAAAAATTATGAAAATGAACTTCGAAATTTAAACGTAATTTTCAAATTTTCGAAACAAAATTTGATGTCAAATTTTATTTTGGTTTTCAAAAACCGTAAAATTAAAAGTAATTTTGCATTTTTTTTGAAAATTTGTTCATTTTTAAAAAAATATTTAAAATTTACCGTAATTTAAATTTAAAATTGGTATTTTTCAAATAAAATTTTTTAAATTTATAAATTTTTATTTAAAAAAAAAAGATTTTTCCAATTTTTTTCAATAAAAATTGTATATTTTAATTATTAAAATATACAATTTTTATTGAAAAAAATGAATTTCTCAAATTTTAAAAATTGGAAAAAGTATCAAAATTCGAAATGTTCTAAACTTTTTTACTAGATTTCAAAAAATCTAAATTTCACATTTTTTTATTTAAAAAAAAAGATTTTAGAAATTTTCTGAATTGAAATTTAAAAAAACCTAATTTTCAAAAAATTATTTAAAATTTACGGTAATTAAATTAGTATTTTTCAAATAAACTTATTTTTAATTCAAAAAAATCAAAATTCGACATTTTCCAAAGAAAAACTAAGAAAATTAATTTTTAACTCTAATTTTTTAACCCTTTTAATTCTCAATTTCAGAATTTCTGCCACCAAAATTTTTAAAAATCAATTTTCTTGCACAAAAATTTCAAAAAATCGATTTTTTTCAAAAAAATAACGAAATTTTGAAAGTTTTCGACAAAAAACACGGACAAACAAAATTCCAATCATTTTGCCAATAATGCATATTGATCACCAAATTTTGATTGCCGAATACTAAAAATTTGGTGGGGAAAAATCAATAAAATTGATAAAAAAACGCTTACCTTTGCCTTCGTTTGTTCATTCCATGAACCGACATTCCAATCAAACATAACATCAAACCGCAAATATTTATCTAAAGTTAGATGTTTTTGAAAAATTAAAAAAAAAAGGTGGTACCTCAGAAAGTTTATCATTATTCAAATGATGAGCCAATAAAAGAGTTGCAACTTCTTTAATTATTCCAAAAATGTTCAAAGTGATACCCGAAGTGTTGACGAGAAGTAAATATTCTGAAAAATGGATCAATAAAAAACTGAAAAAATTAATTAGGGGGTTTTTAAATTACTTTTTTAACACAAAATTATTGGAGAAATGTTTTTCAGAAAATATTTAAAAATTTTAGTTTTAATAATTTTTTCAAAAAAGTTGCTTTTATTTTTATAAAAAATTTGTTTTTAATTTTAAAAAAATTTAAAAATTGTAAAAATGAAAAATTGTTTTAATTTGTGAAAAAAATTCAATTGTTTTTATTTTTTTTAATTTGAAAAATTAATTTCGCTTTGATTTTTTTAAAATGAATTTTTTATGCTTAAAAACTGAAAAAAATAGTTTTTTTTAATTGAATGGGCAAAAAAATAGAAAAAATTAATTTCGTTCGATTTTCAAAAAAAATTGTAGAAAAAAATTGTTTTTAATTATTAAAAAAAACTGTTTAAAAATTGAATTTGCTATTTTTAACATATAAAAATTTGATTAAACGTAAAAAATGAATTTTGTTTTTATTTTTATTTTCAAAAAATTCGTAAGAAAATATTTTTGTTTTTATTTTTTAATTTGTAAAAAATGAATTTTTTAATTCTTAAAAAAACTGCAAAAAATTTTTTTTATTTAAACAAATTTAAACATACCACTCATTTCCATACAAAACGCGAGAAAACCTCCACCAGCTATTAAACTAAATATGAGCAGTGGATCATAATGTCCTTTGTAGGAAAACAAATGATTCCAGCTGAGTTCGGGCCCTTCGAAAAACCAGGTCAACGGAATAATTGGAATCATCATCCATGGTTGGAGATGTGCAACCATGTCTAATGGGTTTCGAACGGAAGAGTTGTCCTTTTGCATGACTAGTTGAGAGACAGTCCATCTGAAATTGAAGCACAATCTTTATAGCAAGGGCGAAAACTCTCAACCTGACACCAGTGCACGCCGCTGCCAGTTCTATCAAAAATAGACCTGTTAGGTCGAGTTGTGAAGATTTCCAAGTGAAGAGGAAAAGACCACAAGCTATTAGAGCCGCTTCTAATCCAAGACTTGTTCGCCATCTGGAAATTGTGAGTGAGAGTTGGTGGTATAATATCTTTAAGCGCCTCATTTTTTTAAAAAAGTTTTCAATTAATTAAAAAGTTTAAACCGTTAAATCCAAGGAGTATCAAAAAGTACACTGCATTACTAAATCCTTCTCAAAACTTCTAGATTCACTAGCACCTTGTTTTTAACACTTAAAAATTTAAACTAAAGTAAGCAAAATCAGTGAAAAACTGTTATTGAAATTTTAAAAAAATTGTCTTGTAACTTTTTAAATATTCCCGATTTTGAGAAATTCCAAAAAATAGCACTTTTAGAACATTTTTAGCCAATTTTCGGTGAATTTTTAATAGAACAAAAAATCAATAAATTTCCCCACCTTTCAAGCCTCAAAAACAACGAGAACGCGACAATAAAAAGAATCGACGACGATTTGGCCATTGTGTACAAGCTAACCGTCACATATTCTAATGCCCAATTGGATAATCCAATATCCATTGATGCACAAATTCCAATAGGTGCCAGCCATCTAAAAATTCATTTATTTTTTTTCAAAAAAAGAGCCCTCCCCCCAAAATCCAACCTTAACTGCTCCCGATATGGAACTCGAATCCTTGGACCATAGAAACATTCATAGATAAAACGAATTGCAATCGCTAGAAGATATTTGATAACATAATGTCCACTGACAACAAATAGGGGCAATTTGTAGGCGGCAATAAACCATTTTTGGTAGAATGTTAGACTTATTGATAGGGTGTAGTAGACAAGCGCAATGCATAGGATCCGGAGCACCATTTCTCTAGAAATCGTGGCGGGATATATTGATTTTTAAAAAAGTTTTTAAAATGCAATTTTCGATTAATTTCTAAACTTTGAAGACATGGTACAACTTACTGCAAGTAGTAATTTAAAAGTAGAAAATCTAAAATTTAAATATTTTCATTTTCTTCAAAAAAAATTGAAAAATCGTTGAAAAGCCTATTTCAGAAAATTTGCCTCAAAAATTAAAAAAAAATTTTTTTATTTTTTTCGAAAATCTCTAAAAAATCATTAAATTAAATTTTTTCCAAAACTTTAAAAATATCTAAAATCATCTTAAACACGCACTTTTTTTGAATTCCTCAAACTCCAATGAAATATTCAAAAATTTTTTTTGAAAAACTGATTTTGTCGGCAATTTTTCAAGGATTAAAAAAATTTCCAAAATTTCGATAAACTCGATAAAGATATATTTTTAGGATTTACCATAATTTCCAAGTTTCAGAAAATTCAAAACACTTCATATTTGATAATTTTCAGTTTTTCAATTGACAATAATTTGTGTAAATAAATTTTTCTAAATTTTTTTGTTACACAGCCAATTAATGTGGCTGAGATGAAAATGGACCGCATACTGATTTAAAATCTGTTTTTTAAATTTTCTAAAACCCCCTAGAAGCTGAGAAAACGTGTCTCAAAACAAATGGCCTAGAAAGTTTCCACCTGGCCGAACTTTTTTCTAATATCTTTTTGAGTGTTATATTAATGTCAAATTTTTTTGAAAATACTTAGATTAGTTCATTTTAACCATTTTTCCTGGATTCTTCACGAAACAATCCCCGCGGACTAGTTTTCGCCCCTTTTTCTAGGCCATTGTTTTGAAGCCCGTTTTCTTGGCTTCTAAGTTCTTATAAAAAATTTTTTAAACAGATTTGGAATGAATAAAACGTGATCCTCTTTTTTTCAAAAAAAAATTACACAAACCTGGTGGTCAATTGATCGGAATCAGTTCGAAACTGGAGATCGTCGTCGTCGTCCTCCTCACTATCACTAATATCCGCTTCCAATTTTTCAGCAAATTTATTATTTGAAGACTCGAAATTTTGGAGTTGAAACGTTTCCCGCGAATCTATAAGAAAATGAATTATATTCGATTTTTCGTTTCAAAAGTTCACGTTTTTATTTAAAATTATTTTTAAAAAATTCAAAAACCTAAATTTTCCTCAATGGGTGATGAAGACAGAAGATTGAAGGATGACGAGCCAGAAGGCATCAAGTGGGGCCTAAATTTCCTTTAAAAAAATTTTTTTGCTGAAAGTTTCAGAAAAAGGTTACCTTCAATTTTAAATGGTTTGCCGATATATTTTTGCTCCTGGAAAATTTTTGAATTTGGTTTTTTCATTTAAAAAAAATGGAAAAAAAGGTGTCAGCTGTTAGGTTTTTAATGATTTGTTTTATGGGATAAGAGATGACCCTGGAACAGTTTTTTTTGGAAAAAAGGAAGATTTAATTTATAAAATTTGAAAATAAAAACGAAGAAAAAACGCACTTTCTGCCATGAAAAATAGAAGAAAAACCCGTTTTCTGAGATGCAAAAAGATGAACAAGGAACTAAATTTTTTCGGAAACAGAAAATGTATTTAAAAAAATATTTTCAAGACGGTTTTGTAGCTTAAAATATGAAAATTTTGTTTTAAAAAACGTAGATCTTTAAAAAAAAGGAATAATTTTCAGAAAAAGAATGTCGAAAAACTGGAAAAAAATTATTTTTAAAAAATTGCCTGCAAAATTTTTTTTTCAAGTTTGAAATATTTTTTTTCTGAAAATCAATCCTTAAAGACAAGGTGACAACCGAAATTTTGAAAAAAAAAATAAAAACCTTGATTATGATATTTAGTGGCACCCTGTCTTTAACGCCTAAACTTGATAAATTCGAGATTTTTAGAAGTTGTTTAGAAAATGTGTATTTTTCAGAAAGCAAATGAGATATTTCTAAATATAATTACCTATTAAATTCTTTTTTTTTCAAGTTTAAGTTTTTTTCAAGAAAAAAATTCCGAAAATCGAAAACGAAACTCTGAAAGACACAATAGAAAGCAAAAAATGGTGGCACCATGTCTTTAACGGCTAAAAAATAAAAAATCGAGTTTTTCAGAAGTTGTTTAGAAAATTAAATTTTTTTTTCTAAAAACAATATTCTTCTGAATTTTCAAAAAAAAAATCTGAAATTTTTAACAAATATTGTTTGAGAATCTAGAAAATCATAAAAAATTTTATTATGGGAGAAAAAATAAATTCCGAAGGGTGTGAAAATAAGTTATTTCAAAATAGGTTTGAAAATGTTGAGTAAAAATAATTTCAAAGAATTTTTGGGGTGTTTAAAAGTCAAATAAACCTCCTAAAACTATAAAAATTCAAAAAATAAGGCTGAAAATCGAATTTTCAAGTATTTTTCGCAATTAATCCACATTTTAAGACATTCAAAAAAATAAATATCTCGATTACAAGATATAAACGCCATTTATCGATCTCGAGTGCGTGCGTGGACAAAAAACCAGAAAAAGCGGCGAGAGATTAAAGACGCAGAGAAGCAAAAAATTTACATGTTTTCCAACAACTGAAACATTTGATATGAATTCTAAAGAAAATCAAGCGATTTTGTTTATTTACGATACAAATATTTTAAACCAGAAAACGAGAAAATTTGTGTGTGTGTCGAGTCTAAAAAAAATGTGAGCGAAAGAGAGTCAAAGGTGCAAAAATGCATGTAAACAAGAGAATGTGAGAGAGACGCAGAGAGGAAAAGGAAATAAATAGTAGGAGATAATAAATGGGGGTATTTGGAATTGTTCGGAAAAAGGGGGGGGGGGGGTTGAGTTATTAACATGTATCTATATCTATATGCATGTAAATTAAAGGTGGGAGATTTAGAGAGTTAGAGAAACATTTATTGATTATGGCTATTTTTTTTGGGCTGATGGGTGGCCATTAAATTTACAAAAAGAGCCATAAAATTGACATTTCACGCGAAAATTCATATTTTGAGATTATTGGCAATAAAATGGCGGTCTGAAAAATTCGTTACGTTTATGGTTGAATTGTAGTTTTAATGAGCTATAAATTGGAAAAAAATAAGGGAATTTTTGGTTTTTTTTAGTTATTCATTTTTTTCTGATTTACCCTAATATTAGTATGGAAGCCTAAAATACAGGTTTTCAGCATCAAAATGAGCTAGATATCATAAAAATCGATACATTTTTAGAAAAGTTGTGAAGGTTTGAAGTTCACGATGAAAAATATACTGCTTTCAGAGATGTTTCCAATAAAATGATTTGTTAAATCTTGATAATCTAATTTTTAATGCTGAAAATTTCATTTTCCCGATTTCTAGTATTAAAATGAACCGAAAACCATTGAGGTTGAGAAAATTTCAGAAAAGTTATAATGATTTGAATTTGGAGTCGAAAATTTTTAAAATTTCCGTGATATGTTAAAATAGTCTTCATTCTCATTCCAAATCTGTTTTTAAAATTTTCTTAAACCACCTAGAAGCCGAGAAACTGAGCTTCAAAACAATGGAATAGAAAAAGGGGCCACCTGCGAAAACTAGTCCGCAGGCATGAAAAATCCAAAAACATAAAATTAAAATGAAAAAAAAACATAAAAAAGGACTAATAAAAGCATTCTGCATAACTATTTATTAACGAAACACAAAAAAAGCTCATAGGAAAAAGTTCGGCCAGGTGGCAACTTTTTCTAGGCCATTGTTTTGAAGCTCATTTTCTCGGCTTCTAGGTGGTCTTAGAAAATTTTAAAAACAGATTTGGAATGAGAAAGAAGTCTATTTTCATTTAAGGTACATTTGTCATCCCCGTAAAGCTCTCCTTTAATGATAGATTTTCAAGGAATACTCCAGTTTTTTAACCTGAAATCCTTATTCTTCAGATTTTCAGCATCAAGGTCAGCATCAAAAAATTTAGACATTTTTAGCAAAGTTTGAGCATTTGTGCAAAAAATTTGCTAGCTTTCACCGATTTATTAAAAAAACACTACAGAATATCAAATTTCTTGTTTCAAAAATTAAATTGTTAAAAAATTGAAGTTTTTTGAACAAAACTACGAAGATACACACGTATTGTTCTTAAAAGTATGAAAAAGTTGTGTTCTCCCCCTCATTTTCTGAGCAAGTCGGCTAGAAGAAGAATTGAGCAAACATTGAGAAACTTATTTACATTGAAACAAAAATATCTGTATTCGAAAATGTTCGAAAGTTCAAATGATTGTGGCCTAAGTGTGATGTTTATGATTTTCAGTACTAAATTGAATATGAATTTCAGATTTTCATTAAAGTTATTTTTAAGCTAAAAATCTGAGATTAGCTTCAAAATTTTAAATTTTGAATTAACCTCAATTTTAAAAATGTTATGCCTGAAACCATGGCTAGATATGGAGTCGAACAATCAACATTCACACACAGATTTTGATGAATTTGGTATCAGTCGATTCATTTTTCAATTATTATAAAGTATTTATTTCAAAATTTGAAATTTTGAAAATTTCTCAATTTTAAAATTTTAGAGGTTTTTGCACTCTGTAGGACAATTTCAATATTTTATCACATTTTAAACGAAAATCTGAAATTTTCTAAATTTTTCTATATTTCAGCCTGAAAAAAACCTACCAGAAACGATCAATAGAGCGCATTTGCATTTTGAAATCTTCACAATTTTGAAATTTTTTTTTCAGGTGAATTTATAAATTTAAGAGCCGAAATCAATAAGATTTGATCAAAATATAGGGCAAATAAAATTTAAAAAAACGCGTGACATTTTTTTGCTTTGCTTCGACAAAGCTTCATTCATTAATGATGCTGTCAATTAAGAATCTTGTGATTTTTTCGTGCCTTTTGGTGTCGATCTTATGCCAAAATTCAACAAATGATGGGATCACTATAACACATCCAAAATATATTCGAAAAATCAAGAACGGAAAGGAAGTATACACAACTGCTGAAACACCGTGGGTGGTTTCGATACAAAACATTTATAGTACGGATTTTCTTAGAAATTACGCACTATTACATAGTTTTTGAATTATAAATTGTAGATGGACGATGCAGTGGAACTCTGATATCATCAAGGCATATTTTAACCGCTGGACATTGTTTCGTACGTATAGATGCTGAACATACTTGGTCATCTACAAATGAACCATGGATTAATAACGAAGGATGCTACGGATCAGATTTATATGTACCAAATAGATTTATCGGTTTGTACAGGTTCAATTTCAATACACTATGTCCGGATTGCAGAGAAGATTGGGTAATTACAAAAAAAGCAATTAAGGTATATCAATCCATGTGCAACAAAATATATATGTACATTTTGAACAGGTCGTTTTGCCGGGAGCGTGTAAATCCAGTTCATCGGGAATGTTGGGGAACAATGACTTTGCGATTATTGAACTCGCTGAGGATGTGACATTCTCAGACTCGATAAGGCCAGCAATCGTTGCCAGTGAGTTGATCTAATAATATTTGGAGGAACAAATTACAATTTTTTAGATTTTCAAGTTGAAATTGGAAGTCAACCGTTTGTTGCAGGGTATGGTCATGATAGTATGTTTTATTTTGATTATTTTGATTTTCTAATAATCGAAATAAATATTTCCAGCTTCTGTCGTTTCGTTGGATAGGTTGAGATCAGGGTGGACTGGACAAGTGATTCTTTATATGAAAAAAACAATGAGATTTGCTTTTTTACAGATAATACAATGCGCTGAAGAAACATCGGTCTACCCATTATCGGAATGGTTTTGCACTGGTGCAACTCCTTTGGAACCATCAGTTTGTCCTGTGAGTTTAGAAACTTTAAAGACATGATCACTTAAAAATCTTTATACAGGGTGACAGTGGTGCTGGTGCGATGCAATACTTCAATGATAGATGGTACGTTGTTGGAGTTGTTTCAATTGGGACAGCATGCGGACTGGCTGAATATGGATCAGGTGCTTATGTAGCAATTCCGAAGCACTATGGGGATATTTGTAAACATACAACTGGTGTTTGTACTTGAGTAGAACTCGCAGAATTAATTATAACATTTCTGCTAGGCTTTTGAATAAAAAAGGATTTTGAAAGTAGTATTTTTTGAAATAATTTACTTATTTTACAGGTTTGTTTCCAAAGAAGTAATAATTTGTGTTTTAAAGGAGGGCTTTACGCAGATGATAAATGTACCTTAAATTAAAACAGACTTCATTCTCTTTCCAAATCTGTTTTTAAAATTTTCTAATACCGCCTAGAAGTCGAGAAACCACGCCTCAAAATAATGGCTTAGAAAAGGGCGCCACCTGGCTGAACTTTTTCCAACGAGCTTTTTTCGTGTTTCGTTAATAAATAGGTGTGCAGAATGCTTTTATTAGTCCTTTTTTAATTAAAAAAATTTTAATTTATCTTTTTATATATATTTTTTGGATTTTTCATGCCTTCGGACTAGTTTTCGCCGGTGGCCCCTTTTTCTAGGCCATTGTTTTGAGGCGTGTTTTCTCGGCTTCTAGATCGTTTTAGAAGATTCCAAAAACATATTTGGAATGAGAATGAAGTCTATTTTCTTTCAAGACGCATTCATTAGCTCCGTAAAGCCTTCCTTTAACCATTACTGGGTGAGGTAGGTCGAATTATCATATCTCAAGATTTACACACAGGATTTTGGTTCCTTTTGGTGTCAATCGATTCGTTTTTCGATGTAGATATTTGAAAATTTTGAAATTTTGAAATTGCCTCATTAAAAATTTTTTTTTAATTTTGTCTGCAACCCCCTTTTCTAAATATATCTCTAACTCTCACCTTTCTCCACGTTCCCTCGTTATTTTATTGTTGCCCGACGCATAAATTCGTTTTTTTTCACTGTTTTAGAAACATTTAATTAATTAGTTTATTAATTTTAATTAAAAATTATAATTTAAACCCTATATCGATAAATTGATTGATCGTTGAAAATGAGCGATTTGATTTTTCTGTAAAATTTTTAAAATCAACTTTTTTCTCGAAAATTCTAACCAGTTGAGCAATTTCCCGATCCTTGGCTGCCAGTTTATCGGAAAGAACCAAAACAGCGCCGGTTGGTTTATCATCGCGTGCTGGAAATGGGATGCGCTGCGGTTCGCGTCGCGTGTCTTTAGAAAACAACAAAAAACTCACTTATCCGAACTTTGAGCCGCTCAAATTTTTCAGCAAGGTTTTGGTAGTCTTTCTCCATTTTTAGAAGTTTTTCCTGGCTTTCGATAAGACGATTTTGGGTCTAGAAAAATTAAAAGTAAAAAAAAATCTTCAAAAATGTCCAGCCAAACCATTTTAAGACTTTCCGTGACACTTTGATAATCTGAAATTGTAACAGATTCCTCATAGCTTTTCGAAAACTCGGAATTCCTCTCCTTAGGGCTTATTTTCGTCTCAACATCCCTCAATTTCACTTTCTCAGTCTGACTAGAATGCGAATTCATTATAGATTTTTTCGAAACTTGTTGATATTCGTCAGTGAGCCTTTGAATCACTTCCAGCTTCTCCTTTTCCAATTTTTGAATTTCTTTAATTTTTTGGGATTTCAGTGATTCGTAGTCGGTTTTCAGACGGGTTAAAGATTTGGTAACTGTGGAGTGTTCCTTTAAAAAAATTAAAGTTTTCTCCAAAAATTGATTTTTTGCTTTACATTTTCCTTTTTTAGAAGAGCTGCTTCAAGTCCAATGACCTTTTGTTGCCAGGTTTGTTGAATTTCATTTCTTATCGCTGTTGGATTTGTCTGAAAACATTCCGGGATTTATGGGAACATTGCGAGATTTATGGCGATCATTTACCTCCTTCAACCTTCTCTGCAATTTTTCGATCTCCGAATTTCTTGTCAACTGATCTTTTCTCAACATTTCCACCATTTTATCACGTTTTTCTAGATTTTCCAGCATTTGTTTTTCGAGAATCTCCTTTTCTGAAAATTTCCTTTGTATTACTTATCAAAGTCTTTGTATTTTACTTTTTAATTTTGTTTTCAAATTTTCGATGACTTCTTCCTGCTTTTTGCGACGTTCCCATTCTGATGGCTCATTCTGAAGTGTGCTATAGTTTTATAGATCTCTTTGAGTATACCTCACTAACCTTTTTATTTTTTAATGAAGTTGCTGTTGCTCGAAGTTTGCTCAGCTCATTTTTCAATTCTTCGTTGGAAAGTCGAAGGTTTCGATTAATGGATCTCAATTTTTCGACTTCTAGCCTAAAAATTTGGATTATTTTTAACTAGAAGGTCACAAAAAAACTTTAAAAAATCAACAACCTACCCTAATTCGGTCATCCTTCTCTCGTCGACATTTTCATTGTTTCGTCGAAACGTTGACAATTCTTCGAGCGCATCTTCTTTGATTTTTTCACAAGCGCTTATTAATTCTTTGTTGGAACGGGATAAGCGCTGAACCCTTGTCTTTAAGTCGCGAATTTCGGACTTCATTCTCTGGTTCTCAGTTTCGATGCTTGCGCCGGATCTCGAGAGGAGTTCTTCGCGCATTAGTTGGAGTTCTTCTTCCATCCTTCGAACTCTTTCAGATTTCCCGGAAATACTATGGGATTCCTCGTGGTTGTCCGTTGGTGGCCTCTCAACTTCTTCGGCTTCAAATTCTTGGCGTGTTCTGCTCGATTGAATTTCGGTTTGAACCGCTTTTTCCTCATTGTCAACTGGTTCCGCAACTCGCTCACCTTCTTCTGAAGGCTTCGATGCTTTCATGACTCTTAACTCCTTCTCTAAACGTTTTGTTCTCTCTTCAGCAGATCGAAGTTTTTCCAAAGTTGCTGGGTTTTCCACTTCAACTTGAACTGTTTCGATTCTTTCGACGATCTGAAAAAAGTTTACATTTTTTTTGTCCAGTGTTCCGACACGGATCGGGAACCCGGGTGTTTACTTGACCCTACCCGTCCAACCCGCCCGTTGATCCAGGTATTTTAAAAAATGTTAAAATCCTGATTTCTGATAAGTTAATGCCATGTGCACATGATCTTCCGTTTTTTCTAAAGAAGTGATCAACTTTTATATTTTTCACATATCCGATATGATCCAGATCGGATGGGCTGAAGGACAGGTATCCGGGTCGAGTATTGTCAACTCAAATATTCTTGATAATTGTGTTTTGAGGCTGCTCAACCTCACAGACGCTCCGCACGCACGCACACTTCTGCACTCAACACAGGAAAATTCGCGGGAAAGTGAAATTTTCAAATTGTCCAGTGTGTTGAATGTCGGCAGCCGCATGCGTGCGTGCGGAGCGTCTGTGAGGTTGATAAGCCATCAAAATGCAATGATCAAGATTATTTTAGTTGACAATAGTACTCGAAAGACCTATCGTAAAATTCTTGATGGAATGCACATATATAAAGAGGCAAAATCCAATTTTGAACACATGGGAATAATTTTCCATCATGGCATTTTCAATGCTAATTTTTCTTGGCCGCTCATCTTCGGCTGTACCAGCGCTCAAATTAAAATTTCTCAGTTGGCCTCATGCTTTGCTGTCTGCCTTCGATGTTATCAATGCAGCAGCCGAAAACGAGCGGCAAAGAAAACACAAGAAAAACGGCTTCGCTCACCCTGACACCTTCTTCTATCTTCTCCTGCAACAATTGCTTATATTTCCGAATAGCTAAATCCTTAAGCTCTAACTGATCCTTATAACCTTGTAGCGCAACCTGTGCCGACATCTTCAACTCTTTTATCCGATTTTCAAACGCGTCGACATTGTCTTTCACAATAGTTTTAACTATTATTCTGGCAGATGAGGATGCTGATGAATCTGTAAATTTAAAAAAAAAAGTTCCATTTAACAAAAAAAAAGCTAAGATTACCAGAATCACTTCTAATATCCATCTCATAATCGCTTTCTCTCTCCACAGCTTCGTGTATTTCAGAATTTTGCGAAATCGCCACCGTTTCTTGAATCTTCTCAACCTTTTTCTCCTCCTTTCGAAATTCTTTTACATTCTCCAACGCTGTCAAAATCTCGAGATTCCATTTTTTGAGCTCTCTCAACTCGTCCTGACAATCGGCGAGCTTTTGTTCCTTCAAATGGCTCGTTTTTTCGAGACTCTTCACTTTTGCACTTTGACGAGATGCATTAAACAATGCATATTGTAGTTGATCACTTATTTCGTTGTTGTCGAGTTGGGAAATTTCGCTGAAAATTAAAAAAAAATTCTTTTAGACCTCAACGTATTATTTTGAAAAATTCGTCCTCACCTTGCTTCCCGCTGTGCTCTCGCCTTCAACATCTCCGCTTCCGTTTCTTCCTTCATCACCTCTGTTTCAGATTTGATAATATTGATCATTTCTTCCTTCTCCCTGGTCTCCAGAATCTTTTTCCGAAGAATTTCCAATTGTTGAAGGCTTACAGTACCCATGGATTGATCTCGTAGGAGCTGAAAAAAAGCATTCTTAAATGATGAACGTCTAGATTTCAGTTACCCGATTTTCTCTTTGTAAAACATTGATCACATTCAACAAGGCCATCCTCTCAAACCTCAATCTTTCAGAATCCTTCAGATTTTCACTATCATGCCCTTTTTGACGTTTCTTTTCACGCAAATTGTCCCTTTCATTCTCCCGCAATTCTCGGATTGTATCAAGAAGCCTTCGTTCAACAGCACCGAGGACCGATTTTAAGTCATTTTCATTCTCGATGTCTTCTATGAATTTTTTAAGCTCCTCGTTTTCTGATTGTAGGATTCCGGCTTCAGACCTCCAGAATTCACTCTGATCGGATACCACGTCTATCATTTTCTGAAAAAGTTATTATCACGGAAGGTCTACCAGTCTAAGGTTACCTTCAACATATTCTCCCTTGCTTCGATTTCTTGATCCTTTGCTGGAGTTGATGTAATTGTCAACTGCTGCCTAGGAAATTCCTCGTTCTGATTGTTCACCTCTGTGGTTTCTTTCACGAGTTTCTTATATTTCCTCATCAATTTATCATATTCATCGATTGGGACACTTTGAAGCACTCGATTTTGTAATTTTCCTATTTCAATTATCGCTGAATCTAGCTCATACTTCATCTTGACGAGTTTCCTTGCGTCCGAAGTTTCACGAGCTCTCCACATCTCTCGGGCTCGTTGTCCCGCCCATTCTAACCGCGAGATTTTTGTCTTTTGGATTTTCGACTGTCGGGAAAGGCTGTAAAGAAGTTTTAAGATTTTTCGTTTATGAAGCTTAACCTACCGTATCCTTTCCATTCTTTCGACGATCAATTTTCTTGTAGCTTCACCCATTCGTCGTTCCAATTCATCACCTCCAACATTGATGGACTCGACGAGACGCTGAATACAGTAATATTTTCAGTTTCAAATTAAACGCCCTCACCTGCATTTCGAGTGATTCATTCACCCTCATATCCTCTAAAGCTCTCTCCTCAACTGTCAGATTCTCCTGTTTCAGTTTTTGTATTTCCCCATAAGCCAATTCCAACTGACCATTCAACTCATCATTGATTTTCTTTGTCTTCTTCCATGACTCGTGAGTTTCTATCAATTGTGAATCCTTTATTTCTAGTTCTTCCAAAAGTTGCATTATTTCGTAGTATAGATTTGATATTAGAACTGCTTGCTGCGCTAAATCTGACATATTTGTGGGTTTAGATTGTTTCGGATGCTGCTCGAATGTTGATATTTGAAACGGTTGTTCTTCTGGCGGCGGCTCTGGGCTTTTAGGCTTCTCGGGTTTTGCTTTGGGTTCCTCTTTCTGTTCCTTCCTGGGGCTGGGTTTTGAAATAGGTCTTTTAGGTTCTTTTTGAGGCTTCTCGCTGATCTTCTCCTCCTTCTCGGGCGGAACAATAGCTTCATAAGTTCCATCTGCATATCTACCCAGCTCAACCTGTAGAAGTGTGCAATATTGTTGCATTTTACTCAATTGCTCGTCTCTGAATTTTAATTGTTTCTCCAATCTCGAAAATTCTTCTCGTGCTGATCCATATCTTGCCTGAAACAAAGGATAGGATTATTGATTTTGGGCCTATCAACTTGACTTACATCTTTCAGCCTATTAAGATCTGCCAAAATCTCATTGTTATTCTCGTCCTTCTGCTCAATTATGAAACGAAGTTCAGAGATTGTCTTCACCTTCGTCTCGATCTGGAAAGTTGTATCGATTAGTTTTTATTAAAATATTTCTAAAAAACCTCAATTTTCGCATCCTCCACATGCTGCTCCAATTGTAGTATTCGAATTTGTAGAGCAGTTGTTGGATCCTGACCTGGCTCGTCAACCATCACTTCTCCGAGGAGCTTCTTGGCTAATCTAAAAATAAAATGACATTGATGAGCTTCGAGATGTGTTTCCTAACGATGTTGCATCCATTAGTTCTTTCTTCAACTGTTCCAGCTCTTGCTCCTTCTCACCTGTCCGGTCATCGTCAACTTTTGCTCGAAGTTGAATGCATTCTTCCTAAACGCGTTTTCTTTTCTCGATAGTTCTAATTTTAACTCTCACCGCTACAGAATTCAATTCCTCCTGCAGTTCCTTAACCCTATCCTCCGAAATTGTCAACTTTAATTGTATTTCCTCAAGCTCGGCAACACCTGTCTCCATTTTGAGTGCTTTCACGTTTTCAGGATTTTCGGAGAAATGAGGAATGAACATATTGGCAAGATTCATTAGGAAATCCAGTTGGTCGCTAGATGTACCGGTGATGTATTCATCTGCGAGTTGTAGTAACTTTGGGAGACGTTCCAGAAGCTATAAAATATACTGTATACCTAGAAATTCTTAATAAGAACATACCCCTGACGGAATCCCTTCAGCCAACGCCTGGTTCTCTATTTCAAGCTCCTCAATTCTTTGTCCAGCATTTTCCAATTGATTTGTCAAGTCTAAATGCTTTGAAGCTGATTGCTCAATCAAATGTGTTGCTTCTTCTAGACCATCAGTCAAACGATCAACTTCCATTCGAAGATCATCGTTTTGTCCAATCACTGTCTGGAATAGTTTCTCGTTTGGTTCAGCTGCTAGACATTCTCAAGGTTTACCTGCAACTGCTGACTCAGTGTCAATACTTGCTCATTTCTCAGCTTCAGCTTTTTATTTTCCCATTCTCCGCCCGATGTTTCCTCGGTCTTGGAGGACAATCGCCGGTTCAGTTCACGAATAGTGTCTTCTAGTTGGATTTTCTGAAACATTTTCGATTGTTTTTGAATCGAATTATCTAACTAACATGGTCGCTTAATGCTTCCCGTTCTCTGGTTAACGTGTCTACTCGCGATGCTAGATTTTCAAATCTGAAAATTATGATTTTTTGCATATTTATTTGAAAACTTTACCTATCCCTCTGATCAGCCATTTCTCGATCCCTTTCTCTGTTAGACTTCTGTAATTGTCGATTCTCTTCCTTCAAACTGTCGATTTGAGCTCTGAAAAACGGTTTTTTTTGAAATATGCTTAAGATGATCATTTAAATACTACCTAAAAGCCTCAGACGAGTCACCAATTTCAGCTTTCGAAGTTATCCTCTCCCTCAAACTCTCAATCTCCTCCCTCATCTGCTCTTTCATCTCTTCCCACTGGTCCTCCTTCTCAGCCATTCGAATTGCTTCATGTTCTGCCACGTCACGCAATTCTTCCGCAGCTGTGAAGGCAAAACTCATAAGATATTTCGCACCGTTGTAGAGAAGTTCAATTTCTGTTGGTGTTTCGGATCCATCTATGTCGTACTATAAAAAACGGATTGCCACGTAAATCTATTGCATTAAAAAAAAAAAGAAATAAGAAATACCTCTGTCAATTTCTCAATCCAATTTCTAACCTGCTCCTCACCGGGTCCATCTATTTCTAAGAATTCCTCTAATTGACTATAATTAATTACCGCAGATTGAGACATTTTTCCTTCTGAAAATAGTAAAATGAACAGGGAAATGACGTAAAAATGGGAGTAGAAAGGGGATGTAGAAAATATTATTTCACTTGGTTGCCATGGTGATGAGGGGGTGCACCCCCTCCCTCTTTCCTCCTCATGCAATAAGAAAGAAAAAAAAGGGGGGGGGGGAATTATGAAAAGCGGAAGGATGATGCTTTAGAAGTGAAGCCTTCAAAATGGAAGGACAATAAAAGAAAGTTGAGGAATAAAATAATAAATAATAGTTTCAAAAAATGTTCAACTTTCGAAATTCAAATTTCGGTCTAAGTCATTTTTTGATGATGACATTTGTGTAACGCGTATCAAAATCGCTGATGTTGTCGTCGTAATAAAAAAAAATACAAAGTTGGACAATTCCTTTAAGCTTTCGAAATTGGCCAATACACAATTCATAGAGACCAAGCGTTTGAGACAGGAGCTGATGTGTCAAGTTTGCTGATCAATATGAAATGAGTAATTTGGTTGTATTTTTTGCATTAATTTTCCAATTTTTGTAGGATTCCTCAGACGTCATATTTTTATCATTAATTTTCGTTTTTTGCAATTTGGGGAAGTTGTTCAGATGAAATACGAGAGGATGAAAAACGCTGTTCAGAATAGTCGGAATAGCATGATCGAGATGAGTTGTCATCCGAAACATTCGGGGTCGCATTTTTGGGAGTTTAATGTTGAATTTAATTCGAACAATCCAAATGACCGACAATCGTTGGGTATTCGTATTGATCGATTGAAAATTCTTGAGAAATTTGAGCAAAGAGATCAACCAACGGCAGATGTTATTCTTACAGTTGGCACAACGAAGCTTTACTTGAAAAAATCTGTAATTTTCAAAAAACGTTTTTGGCAGTCTTAGAACTCCCATTTTCTTTCAGATCCTGGCATATCATTCATCAGTATTCAAAGCAATGTTCTTGTCGGAATTTTCGGAAAAAAATAAAAACGAGATTGAGATTGCATCATTTGATTATTTGGAGTTTTTGGAATTCATCAACTTTTTGTACTTTTCATGTGAAACGATTGATGGTGGTGCATTCATCTTTAGAAACCTGGAAAAAACATAAATTTTCAGTGAAAAATGTGTCATATCTTCTGAAACTCGCAGATTTTTATGACGTGCAATTTCTAATAAGCAAATGTGAATTGTTTCTAATGATTGATAAGGAAATTCATGTGTCAGAGAAACTGAAGTTCGCAGATAAATTTGGGCTGAAAAATGTGATGGTAAGTGCCGCCTGTTCGTTTTCCTAAGATTTTTAGTCATTTCCAGGAAGTCTGCCTTTCTAACATGAAAACGGCGAAAGATGTGAAAGAAATTGCGAAAAATTTCGAGGAAATGAGCGACAAAACGAGGGATATTTTGTTTCGGAAAATTTTGGAGTTTATTTGAAAAGGTCTAAGAAAAAATTGGGTTATGAGAAGAAGTCACATTTTCCAGGAGCTGATGATAAATAATTTTTTGGTGTTGCATTTTTTGAATCTTTTCATTATCATTTGTTTTTTTTGAATGTTTAATGAAAACGTAATATATATTAAATTTCATTAGTTCTTATTGACTCCTCGTAAACTGAAACACAAAAATTTGGCTAGTAACTTTTCGAATTTTCAATAATTTCATGTCCGAAATAATCAATTTATCCTATTTTTCTAAATACTATTTGTAAAAATCATGAAAGTCGAAGAATTTTAGCAAAAGTTATCTTTTCTCACATTTTAATATCCCGAATTTCGTTATTATTAAAAAACTGAATTCAAAAAATTCTTTTTTTCAAATGTTACAGTAATCATTAAAGGAACATACCGCTAAACGTGTGTTGCGTCTCACCACTAACATCGAAAAACGACATGATCCTTTAAACTACTGTCGTTTTTGAAAATAACCCGCGATTTTTTTAAAATTGTTTTTTTTTACATTTTTCGTTGAAATGAATGGAATTTTTGCTTTTTTTGTTGAAAAATTTTCGTTTATGATATTTTATTTCGAAGAAATTGCACAATTAACCACTTTTCCACTACCTAGACTCGAAAATTTATGTTTTTCATCCTTCTCACACATTTGATCATTCAAAAAGAGGGAGGGAGAGGCGACGCTCGTTGTGTTGTGTTTCGTTGACCGCGAGTTGACCTAGTTTTGGTGTTTTTGTGTTAACGGTTCGTCGAGTTGTTTCTTTGGTGTAGTTGTGCGCGTTGCGGCCGCGAAGAAGTTTTTTGGTGAATGACGCTATTCATGGTTTTTTCTTTTGTTTGTTGGGTGTTGGGAAAGTTTCAACTTTATTGATTTTATGTATTTTTTGTATAATTTGAACGCTACGGTGTCGTGATAATTATTTTGAAAGGCGGCAATGTTTTTATTGATTTATTTTTGGTTATCAACTAGCTAATAAGCCACATAAAGCTTCAACCTTTTTAAATAGAGTGAAAATGTGATAAAAATGCATGAATTCCTGCCTTTAAAGTTTTTTGTTCTTTGGAAGATGATTTTTGTCAAAAACATAATCCGATTTTTGAAAAATTAGAAAATCTAGTTATTTTAACGTGACCTGATTAGATGGCAATTTTTAAAAGTTCATTTTGCATGACGTGAATAAAGAAATCGGCTAATGAGTTACAAATATTGATTACAATTCTTTGTTCCGCGGTTGTTTTATGCTTACATGTATTTTTCATCTTTCCCTCTCCATTCTCTTCACGTTTTTTGAGAAATATTTGAAAATTGTCAAATTTTCAGCCAAAATCAGCAGTGACAAGCCAGCAGGACGAACAGTCAATCAACGGGCTTCAATTATAAAGTGTGAGTTTACATACAAATTTTCTCCTTTTCTCTTAAGCACACAGTCGTCATGAAAAAGTCCCAGTTTTCCGTGACAAGCTTCGGCACACGGAGGAGCCCGCCGCCAACACGCTGACGTTCCACTGCCGTGGCGTCGGATGAGGCAACCCCGTATGGGGCGGTATCGAAATTCAAGGTAGAAGCAGGGGTTTCCTGACGAATTCCATAACTTGGGCCGATGGCAGCATGCAGACTTTAAACCTAGGTTCCCCTGTCAAAATGTCCTTTTTAAATTATAAATTATTCAAATAATTCTAATTTTTTTCCATCATCAACTCAATGGGACAAATCAATCGAAAATGCAATTGGACAATGGCTGACATGGTGAAGCAGAATTGTGGTTTGATTATTGAAAAAATCTTTATTTGAAAAAACTCTAATTTATTAATTTCAGCTTTCAACGACGGCTCAGAACAGAGAGGAGAAGAGTGACAAGGAGAAAACTTCGACTCAGACGGACATAATTGCACCAAAGAGCGGACGACCTGCGATGCACAATTTGTTTGAAATCACAAAACCTTGGAGTTCAATCAATTTCCTATTTTCAGGGAATGTCTGAAACACAATGAGACCGGCAACAACAACAACAACATGCTAGGAAGTGCCCAAAAGTGTGGTGAAATGGGTTTCTTGGGCAATGGGTAAACATAAAACGAATTTCATAAATTAATATTTTAAATTTTCAGCTCAATTGGAGCCCTCGATCTTGTGGCCATCAGATGAGCCCTGCAACACCCCAATCGATTCACCAGTTTGATTCACGACGGCGATCATCTGAAAAATGCTCGGAGAGGATGCTGAAAGGTGACGGATGTTGGATTGGCATCGAATCGATGAAAAATGGATAATTGCCTTGTTTGGGAGCTCAAGATCTTCATGTTCAATCAATATTTTATTTTCAGTGGTGCTCAAGTTTCGACACGCTCAACAACAAGGTAATGTGCTCAGCAATACATTGATTTGGAACATTGGTTTTGCAACATTCAATTCCATATTGTTAATGGAATGTTCTAATTTCAGATTCGCTGGAATCAAGAAACCCGCAAAACAACGGGACCAGAAGCTGGTGACAAAATGGTCGCCGAATCGATCAAAGTGTGTTACACACACCAACCGTTTGTTTAAAATCGATCTTGGTTTTCAATCATAAGGTCATTTTCAGCGATGCCCAAGTGTCGACAACCCCTCAGCAAGAGCGTGGAATTGTTCACCATTCCAACAACAACGACAAAAATCATCAGACTGATTGGAAGGACTCTGAGAGGGGGATTGGATTCAATATAAGGTTTGCAGCATACAATATAGTTTCTGAATAAATGCTTCGAATTTCAGTTTGAAAAACAATAAGAGCAGTCAACAAAACGTCAAGGGAACCCAAAATATTGCTTGGATTGATCAACAATGGGTTCGGCTGAATAAAATCAATGTTTAAATGCATTTTTATCAATTTTCAGATCCCTTCTACCCGAGGAACAAAATTTGTCGAATTGCCAACGTGACAAGACTTTTTGGTGAATGGCTTTACAACATAAAATTGGTTCTTAAATTACCCAAGTTTCAGATTCATGACAACAACAACAATGACCACAAAATGCGGGGAAACGTCATGGGATGTTGTTCAAAATTGGTCCGGCTACATAAAATCGAATTTTCAACTCAATTTCTTAAAATTCCAGATTATCTATAAGCAGCAATCGACTATTCTGAGCTCTGGCGTCAAAATGACTGAAATTCGTCAAAAATGGTTCGTTTTAAGCACAACATATTGTTTTTAAATAGTATTTTTTGCAATTTTCAGTTGTATGGCGAATCCAAAAGCATCAAGGAAGCGAGAAGTGAATAAGTGATGTTCCAGGTGTAGAGTGAGCCATTGGGGACACATTGGCGAATTGATTTGAAATGATGGTATGTGTTTTTTCTATAGGTTTTGAATTGCATTTTTCCCCAGAAAAAGGTTAGGGAGAATTAAAGAAAAAATTATTTTAACGCAAAAGAGAAGTACCAAGCGTTTCTGGCTGTTTTTGATGAGTTATAGCTCATTTGAAAGATAATTTTTCACTGATAAAGGATCCATTTTCATAAACTGCTAAGGGGTGGTTTGATAAATTTTGCTCAAATTAGTCACATACAGGGTGACAATTAATTATGGGAACACACTCAACGTTTTGAGAATTATATATTTATTCCACCAATACAAGAATACCAAGAATACCAACAATAATAAAAAACCATGAAGAAATGAATGACAATGATAATATTATATATTGCGACCTTTGGGAAATATGTCATTTTCCCATCGTTTCGATTTCCAATATTCCCAATCCCAAGAATGAAAAATTGATAATATTTATCGTGGTTTGTGCTCTCTTATTGTCTCTTGCTTCTTCTTCGCTTTCGCGACACTCCCAAAACACGAAGCCTCCAAGGAAAGAAGCGAAAGAAGCCACAGTAGACGATTACGATGAAGAAAACAGTGGAGACTATGAAAACAGTGGAGAAGGCAGTGATGCTGAATAAGTTTGGTAGTTCGGGCAATTCGACAAGTACCTGTTCTTGGTGTGAAACAAATGATGACTGGGCTTTTTCATCGAACAATGTTTTGGCTTGGAGGGTGCCGGAGACATGGACAAAGGTGACGTTGCCGCCACAAGCAATAGAACAGTTCAATGAAACTTCGGCGCTGGAGATGTGATGGATAATTGTGGTAAAGGGCTCATTTTCATCGCAGACAAGAAAATCGGTGTATGTTCCGCAATTGATAACAGCTTGAATCTTGACAGCTGAATGGCAACTGAATTTCATTTTTGAGCCGTGGAGACAAGAAAAACATCCTTCTAGTTGTTCCAATTTCGCATTACATATTTGTTCATCATAAAACTCGAACGAACACATGTATTGATATGAAGTTTTTAATTCAAGAAGGAAAAAGGTCTGACAACATCGTGTTACATAAAATATTTGAAAGCGCCTCCAATTTCTTTTCTACAAGCCTTCAAGCGCTTCGGGGTACTTTCGATTGTGGCCGCGGGGTAGTCGGTGGTAATTGTGTCCCCAGGCATGGACCAATTCCGTTTTCAAGATCTGAATCGATGTCACACGGCTTCTCTCGATCCTGCTCTCCAAACTGACCAGACGGAATAATCCAATGGATTCAAATTCGGCGAGTAACTGGGCCATAAATCCTTGGTCCATACTTCAGGAATTGCATTTTTAATGAGTGTCGTTGTAGCTCTGGCACCATGAGCGTTACCCCAGAACTGTTTTAATGTCCAATGCCCTCCTGAAAAGTGAGAATTGGGCCAAGGTATCAAGGAATCACTCTGGCCGGAAAAAGCGATTTTTTGTTTGTAACGGCCATCGAAAATTTGATCATTTCTTTTGGCAACAGTTTACGGTCATTTTGAGAATTTTGTTAGTCTTCCAGAGAAAACAGATTCTCATAAATGAAGACGACTCGTTTGAGATCATTCACCGCGGTCACCGGAGTAGTCGTTTCTCCACGGGAGTAGTCGTAGTGCTCTTATGTACCGATTTTCTTTCATCTTCAAATTCAGGTATTGACTTGTGTCAATCTTATATGTTACTATTAGGTTGTCCCGAAAATTATGGGAATTTTTTCGATTTTTTTCAAACAAAAATTTATTAATTGAAAACAATTATCAATGGATGATATAAAGTTGTTCGATTCCCTTTGCGTATAATTCCAGGGGCTGGCAGGCGAAAAAGTCATCAAGGTACGATTCCAGGTGCTCTCGGTCGTCGAACTTCAAATCTTTGAGAGAGTTTTGAAGTGAGCGGAGCATATGATAATCAGATGGGGCAAGGTCCGAACTCTACGGTGGATGTGGCAGAACTTTGATATCCAGTGCCCGCAGTCTGTCCTTGGTCGCTAAAGCGACATATGGCCTGTCATGAAGTAAGAAACCGTGACACTCCTGGGCCAAAGAGGTGGTGTTGATCGTACGTTTTTGGTATATGGAGAGAGTATAGATCCGCATTGACATTGTCTCGATCTGGAAGAAGTTCACGGTAGATAACGCCTTTCTTGTCCCACCAAATCGAAAGTATCATTTTTTTCCTTTGACGTCTGTTTTTGGGGTTTCTCCAGCTTCTACCCAATGACGCTTTCTGATATGATTGAGTCACATCACTTTTAATTTCCAATGAAAATATTTTGAATTCACTCCGTGCTCCGTTTTCTGCAGAGCAACAAGGCAACGCATGCTCTTCTGATCAGTAATAACGTGAGGAACAAGTTGACCATACTTTGGCTCTTTCCACTTGCTCGGAGTTGCCGGTGTACTATTGTTTTTTGTAGCCCCAGTGCCGAAGACAGTTCACGAACATTTGATCTGGGCTCTTCCTCCAGCTCCTTCTGGAAACACTCGTCGATTTCTAGCTGATGGCGGCCGGATAGTGGCTTGTTCGAGAGATCGTCTTAACCTTCTTTGAAGCGATGGAACCAGAAGTTCACCATTTTGTATTTGAGGGTGTCCGTGCCTGTCACATCCCACAAATATCGATGAGCAACAACGGCTGAATGTCCCAACAGGAACTCGTAAAGGAAGCAGCCCCTGAGGGCATGGTTATCTTTCAAGAGAAATTCCGCCATAATAAGGATTACCTCAAATGCGGAAATACATATTCATTGTAGAAGACTTAATGCATAAAAGAAAAAAAAATAAAAACGGAAAAAAACTCCTCGAGAAATGAACAAGGTGAAACAGAAAAAAAATCCCATAACTTTCGGGACGACCTAATATATACAAGCTTTTTTCGACAAAATTAGGCTGATGTTGAGCTGCATCGCCATTTTTATCATGGATTGTCGATTTTCACGATTGATCCACTTCTTGATCTTCTTTCTCAACTCTGCAGTGTTCACTGTCGTTTTTCCTTCCTCATCCTAGTTTTTCAGACCCGGTGTTTAGTTTTATTGTCCGGATCACTAAGCTACTATGCACTTTCAATGATTTAGAGATCTCAGAGCAGTCAAAAGGCAGGCTAAACGCAAAATTGTGGTTCTCTCCGGAAGAAAATTATCCCCTATCCCATTTTTGACTAGAATGAGGAACCACTTAGTTTTGAAACTGTAAAATTAAAATTTTGAGAAAATAGAAATCAAGTTCGAACTAAAATTGAATGAAAGTTCCAATAAAAGTGGTGAAAAGACTCTGGAAACGTCTACCGTTTAAAAAAATGTAGAACCTTAAAATAATGTAATTTTCTAAATGTCTTTCTTTATGCAGCTAATTTATTGCCTATTTTTTATTTGAAAACCTTGTCAATTTTTCCCAAATTTTCTGAACTATTCTATTTTAATTAATTTTTGATATTTTCAGGCCTTCAATACCAACAAATCAACGATGGGGATGGGGATGGAATCGCAACAGGAATTCATCGAGGTAAGGATTTATTTCTTAAAAAATTGGAATTTTTGAAAAAATAATTGAATTATGAAGATTTTTCGAACTTTTTCGAACCGTTTTCAATAGAAATCACATTTTTACAGCTAATTGATTGTAATAGGCGGCCGAAGGCTATCGCCAATTTTTTCTTAGCTTAAAAAATAATAAATATTTCAAAAATTCCAATTTTAATTTTAAAAATTTTAAAAATCGTGCAATTTAGTTAATTTTTGATATTTTCAGGCCTGCAACACCAACAACTCAAGGTTACGGATGGAACCGCAACTGGAATTCATCGAGGTAAGGATTTATTTCTTAAAAAATTGGAATTTTTGAAAAATTAATTGAATTATGAAGATTTTTCGAACTTTTTCAAACCGTTTTCAATAGAAATCACATTTTTACAGCTAATTGATTGTAATAGGCGGCCGAAGGCTATCGCCAATTTTTTCTTAGCTTAAAAAATAATAAATATTTCAAAAATTCCAATTTAATCAAAAAAATCGTGCAATTTAGTAATTTTTGATATTTTCAGGCCTGCAACACCAACAACTCAACGATGCGGGTGGAACCGCAACTGGAATTCATCGAGGTAAGGATTTATTTCTTAAAAATTGGAATTTTTGAAAAAATAATAGAATTATGAAGATTTTTCGAACTTTTTCAAAGAATTTTCAATAGAAATCACATTTTTACAGCTAATTGATTGTAATAGGCGGCCGAAGGCTATCGCCAATTTTTTCTTAGCTTAAAAAATAATAAATATTTCAAAAATTCCAATTTAATCAAAAAAATCGTGCAATTTAGTAATTTTTGATATTTTCAGGCCTGCAACACCAACAACTCAACGATGCGGGTGGAACCGCAACTGGAATTCATCGAGGTAAGGATTTATTTCTTAAAAATTGGAATTTTTGAAAAAATAATAGAATTATGAAGATTTTTCGAACTTTTTCAAAGCATTTTCAATAGAAATCACATTTTTACAGCTAATTGATTGTAATAGGCGGCCGAAGGCTATCGCCAATTTTTTCTTAGCTTAAAAAATAATAAATATTTCAAAAATTCCAATTTTAATTTAACAAATTTTAAAAATCGTGCAATTTAGTTAATTTTTGATATTTTCAGGCCTGCAACACCAACAACTCAACGTTACGGATGGAACCGCAACTGGAATTCATCGAGGTAAGGATTTATTTCTTAAAAAATTGGAATTTTTGAAAAATTAATTGAATTATGAAGATTTTTCGAACTTTTTGAAACCGTTTTCAATAGAAATCACATTTTTACAGCTAATTGATTGTAATAGGCGGCCGAAGGCTATCGCCAATTTTTTCTTAGATTAAAACATAATCAATATTTCAAAAATTCCAATTTTAATTTAAAAAATCGTCCATTTTAGTTAATTTTTGATATTTTCAGGCCTGCAACACCAACAACTCAACGTTACGGATGGAACCGCAACTGGAATTCATCGAGGTAAGGATTTATTTCTTAAAAAATTGGAATTTTTGAAAAATTAATTGAATTATGAAGATTTTTCGAACTTTTTCAAACCGTTTTCAATAGAAATCACATTTTTACAGCTAATTGATTGTAATAGGCGGCCGAAGGCTATCGCCAATTTTTTCTTAGCTTAAAACATAATCAATATTTCCAAAATTCCAATTTTAATTTTAAAAATCGTGCAATTTAGTTAATTTTCGATATTTTCAGGCCTGCAACACCATCACGTCAACGTTACGGATGGAACCGCAACTGGAATTCATCGAGGTAAGGATTTATTTCTTAAAAAATTGGAATTTTTGAAAAAATAATAGAATTATGAAGATTTTTCGAACTTTTTCAAAGAATTTTCAATAGAAATCACATTTTTACAGCTAATTGATTGTAATAGGCGGCCGAAGGCTATCGCCAATTTTTTCTTAGCTTAAAAAATAATAAATATTTCAAAAATTCCAATTTAATCAAAAAAATCGTGCAATTTAGTTAATTTTTGATATTTTCAGGCCTGCAACACCAACAACTCAACGATGCGGGTGGAACCGCAACTGGAATTCATCGAGGTATGGATTTATTTCTTAAAAATTGGAATTTTTGAAAAAATAATAGAATTATGAAGATTTTTCGAACTTTTTCAAAGCATTTTCAATAGAAATCACATTTTTACAGCTAATTGATTGTAATAGGCGGCCGAAGGCTATCGCCAATTTTTTCTTAGCTTAAAACATAATCAATATTTCCAAAATTCCAATTTTAATCAAAAAAATCGTGCAACTTAGTTAATTTTTGATATTTTCAGGCCTGCAACACCAACAACTCAACGTTACGGATGGAACCGCAACTGGAATTCATCGAGGTAAGGATTTATTTCTTAAAAAATTGGAATTTTTGAAAAAATAATAGAATTATGAAGATTTTTCGAACTTTTTCAAAGAATTTTCAATAGAAATCACATTTTTACAGCTAATTGATTGTAATAGGCGGCCGAAGGCTATCGCCAATTTTTTCTTAGCTTAAAAAATAATAAATATTTCAAAAATTCCAATTTAATCAAAAAAATCGTGCAATTTAGTAATTTTTGATATTTTCAGGCCTGCAACACCAACAACTCAACGATGCGGGTGGAACCGCAACTGGAATTCATCGAGGTAAGGATTTATTTCTTAAAAATTGGAATTTTTGAAAAAATAATAGAATTATGAAGATTTTTCGAACTTTTTCAAAGAATTTTCAATAGAAATCACATTTTTACAGCTAATTGATTGTAATAGGCGGCCGAAGGCTATCGCCAATTTTTTCTTAGCTTAAAAAATAATAAATATTTCAAAAATTCCAATTTAATCAAAAAAATCGTGCAATTTAGTAATTTTTGATATTTTCAGGCCTGCAACACCAACAACTCAACGTTACGGATGGAACCGCAACTGGAATTCATCGAGGTAAGGATTTATTTATTAAAAAATTGGAATTTTTGCAAAAATAATAGAAATTTGAAAATTTTTTGAACTTTTTCGATCGGTTTTCAATAGAAATCACATTTTTACAGCTAACTGAAAATTTTTGAAACCTTTTTTTTAAATTGCTATTGAATTCTTATTAGTTGTTTTTTTTTTCAGATCGACAAATCAACGTTAACAACTCCGCATCGCCTGTGAGTTATGAAGATGAACCATTGAGGAAACTGGGCAATTCATCAATGGTTTTTTTTTCTTGTTTTTTTTCTGTTTTTTTTTAAATTTTTTAGTGTTGAGAAGCTTCCAACAGTTGGTATTCTAGAAAATCGATCGGGCGTTGGAACTGACTACTATTTTTTTTTCAATTCCATGGAAAATCCATAAGTGAGCGTTCCATGCTTCAGATTAATTCTAGAATTCCTCTGTAAGGAATAGTAATAAAGTTAAGAAAGGGAGCTTCTCAACACTTTCAGCCACTCCAGACTGTCAGAAAATTGAGTAGGAACTGTTCAATTACTGACAGATCTGTGAAGAAAGTGGTTTAAAAGAGTCTGTTGAGTAGACCTGCATATTTAGTTCCTGAATTCCTTCGAAAAATGCGACATTCTTCTTTCATCAATCGGTCGTTTTCCGGCCACTCTTCGGTGTAAGAAGTCGTCCTCCAAGTTTCTTCCAGCTGTTGTGCGAAATAGTTGTTCTGAAAGAAACATGCGATATTTAGCGTTAATTTTAGTCGGCGTCGAGTCTTCTTTTCTACTGTTGAGATCTGAAAATCTTCATAATTCAATTATTTTTTCAAAAATTCCAATTTTTTAAGAAATAAATCCTTACCTCGATGAATTCCAGTTGCGGTTCCATCCGTAACGTTGAGTTGTTGGTGTTGCAGGCCTGAAAATATCAAAAATTAACTAAAATGCACGATTTTTTAAATTTTTTTGATTAAAATTGGAATTTTGGAAATATTGAACATGTTTTAAGCTAAGAAAAAATTGGCGATAGCCTTCGGCCGCCTATTACAATCAATTAGCTGTAAAAATGTGATTTCTATTGAAAACTGTTTGAAAAAGTTCGAAAAATCTTTAAAATTCAATTATTTTTTCAAAAATTCCAATTTTTAAAGAAATAAATCCTTACCTCGATGAATTCCAGTTGCGGTTCCATCCGTAACGTTGAGTTGTTGGTGTTGCAGGCCTGAAAATATCAAAAATTAACTAAAATGCACGATTTTTTAAATTTTTTTGATTAAAATTGGAATTTTGGAAATATTGAACATGTTTTAAGCTAAGAAAAAATTGGCGATAGCCTTCGGCCGCCTATTACAATCAATTAGCTGTAAAAATGTGATTTCTATTGAAAACGGTTTCAAAAAGTTCGAAAAATCTTCATATTTCAATTAATTTTTCAAAAATTCCAATTTTTTAAGAAATAAATCCTTACCTGGACGTATTCCTGTTGCGGTTCCATCCGTAACCTTGAGTTGTTGGTGTTGCAGGCCTGAAAATATCAAAAATTAACTAAAATGGACGATTTTTTAAATTAAAATTGGAATTTTTGAAATATTGATTATGTTTTAAGCTAAGAAAAAATTGGCGATAGCCTTAGGCCGCCTATTACAATCAATTAGCTGTAAAAATGTGATTTCTATTGAAAACGGTTTGAAAAAGTTCGAAAAATCTCCATAATTCAATTAATTTTTCAAAACTTCCAATTTTTTAAGAAATAAATCCTTACCTCGATGAATTCCAGTTGCGGTTCCATCCGCATCGTTGAGTTGTTGGTGTTGCAGGCCTGAAAATATCAAAAATTAACTAAATTGCACGATTTTTAAAATTAAAATTGGAATTTTTGAAATATTTATTATTTTTTAAGCTAAGAAAAAATTGGCGATAGCCTTCGGCCGCCTATTACAATCAGTTAGCTGTAAAAATGTGATTTCTATTGAAAACGGTTTCAAAAAGTTCGAAAAATCTTCATAATTCTATTATTTTTTCAAAAATTCCAATTTTTTAAGAAATAAATCCTTACCTCGATGAATTCCAGTTGCGGTTCCATCCGTAACGTTGAGTTGTTGGTGTTGCAGGCCTGAAAATATCAAAAATTAACTAAATTGCACGATTTTTTAAATTTTTTAAATTAAAATTGGTATTTTTGAAATATTGATTATGTTTTAAGCTAAGAAAAAATTGGCGATAGCCTTCGGCCGCCTATTACAATCAATTAGCTGTAAAAATGTGATTTCTATTGAAAACGGTTCGAAAAAGTTCAAAAAATCTTTAAAATTCAATTATTTTTTCAAAAATTCCAATTTTTAAAGAAATAAATCCTTACCTCGATGAATTCCAGTTGCGGTTCCATCCGCATCGTTGAGTTGTTGGTGTTGCAGGCCTGAAAATATCAAAAATTAACTAAATTGCACGATTTTTAAAATTAAAATTGGAATTTTTGAAATATTTATTATTTTTTAAGCTAAGAAAAAATTGGCGATAGCCTTCGGCCGCCTATTACAATCAATTAGCTGTAAAAATGTGATTTCTATTGAAAACGGTTCGAAAAAGTTCAAAAAATCTTTAAAATTCAATTATTTTTTCAAAAATTCCAATTTTTAAAGAAATAAATCCTTACCTCGATGAATTCCAGTTGCGGTTCCATCCGTAACGTTGAGTTGTTGGTGTTGCAGGCCTGAAAATATCAAAAATTAACTAAAATGCACGATTTTTTAAATTTTTTAAATTAAAATTGGAATTTTGGAAATGTTGACAATTTTTTAATCTAAGAAAAAATTGGCGATAGCCTTCGGCCGCCTATTACAATCAATTAGCTGTAAAAATGTGATTTCTATTGAAAACGGTTCGAAAAAGTTCAAAAAATCTTTAAAATTCAATTATTTTTTCAAAAATTCCAATTTTTAAAGAAATAAATCCTTACCTCGATGAATTCCAGTTGCGGTTCCATCCGTAACGTTGACATGTTGGTTTTGCGGGCCTGAAAATATCAAAAATTAACTAAAATGCACGATTTTTTAAATTTTTTAAATTAAAATTGGAATTTTGGAAATGTTGACAATTTTTTAATCTAAGAAAAAATTGGCGATAGCCTTCGGCCGCCTATTACAATCAATTAGCTGTAAAAATGTGATTTCTATTGAAAACGGTTCGAAAAAGTTCAAAAAATCTTTAAAATTCAATTATTTTTTCAAAAATTCCAATTTTTAAAGAAATAAATCCTTACCTCGATGAATTCCAGTTGCGGTTCCATCCGTAACGTTGAGTTGTTGGTGTTGCAGGCCTGAAAATATCAAAAATTAACTAAAATGCACGATTTTTTAAATTTTTTTGATTAAAATTGGAATTTTGGAAATATTTATTATTTTTTAAGCTAAGAAAAAATTGGCGATAGCCTTCGGCCGCCTATTACAATCAATTAGCTGTAAAAATGTGATTTCTATTGAAAACGGTTTGAAAAAGTTCGAAAAATCTTCATAATTCTATTAATTTTTCAAAAATTCCAATTTTTTAAGAAATAAATCCTTACCTCGATGAATTCCAGTTGCGGTTCCATCCGTAACGTTGAGTTGTTGGTGTTGCAGGCCTGAAAATATCAAAAATTAACTAAAATGGACGATTTTTTAAATTAAAATTGGAATTTTTGAAATATTGATTATGTTTTAATCTAAGAAAAAATTGGCGATAGCCTTCGGCCGCCTATTACAATCAATTAGCTGTAAAAATGTGATTTCTATTGAAAACGGTTCGAAAAAGTTCAAAAAATCTTTAAAATTCAATTATTTTTTCAAAAATTCCAATTTTTAAAGAAATAAATCCTTACCTCGATGAATTCCAGTTGCGGTTCCATCCGTAACGTTGAGTTGTTGGTGTTGCAGGCCTGAAAATATCAAAAATTAACTAAAATGGACGATTTTTTAAATTAAAATTGGAATTTTTGAAATATTGATTATGTTTTAATCTAAGAAAAAATTGGCGATAGCCTTCGGCCGCCTATTACAATCAATTAGCTGTAAAAATGTGATTTCTATTGAAAACGGTTTCAAAAAGTTCGAAAAATCTTCATAATTCAATTAATTTTTCAAAAATTCCAATTTTTTAAGAAATAAATCCTTACCTCGATGAATTCCAGTTGCGGTTCCATCCGTAACCTTGAGTTGTTGGTGTTGCAGGCCTGAAAATATCAAAAATTAACTAAATTGCACGATTTTTAAAATTTGTTAAATTAAAATTGGAATTTTTGAAATATTTATTATTTTTTAAGCTAAGAAAAAATTGGCGATAGCCTTCGGCCGCCTATTACAATCAATTAGCTGTAAAAATGTGATTTCTATTGAAAATGCTTTGAAAAAGTTCGAAAAATCTTCATAATTCTATTATTTTTTCAAAAATTCCAATTTTTAAGAAATAAATCCTTACCTCGATGAATTCCAGTTGCGGTTCCATCCGCATCGTTGAGTTGTTGGTGTTGCAGGCCTGAAAATATCAAAAATTAACTAAATTGCACGATTTTTAAAATTTTTAAAATTAAAATTGGAATTTTTGAAATATTTATTATTTTTTAAGCTAAGAAAAAATTGGCGATAGCCTTCGGCCGCCTATTACAATCAATTAGCTGTAAAAATGTAATTTCTATTGAAAACGGTTTGAAAAAGTTCGAAAAATCTTCATAATTCAATTAATTTTTCAAAAATTCCAATTTTTTAAGAAATAAATCCTTACCTCGATGAATTCCAGTTGCGGTTCCATCCGCATCGTTGAGTTGTTGGTGTTGCAGGCCTGAAAATATCAAAAATTAACTAAATTGCACGATTTTTAAAATTTTTAAAATTAAAATTGGAATTTTTGAAATATTTATTATTTTTTAAGCTAAGAAAAAATTGGCGATAGCCTTCGGCCGCCTATTACAATCAATTAGCTGTAAAAATGTGATTTCTATTGAAAACGGTTTGAAAAAGTTCGAAAAATCTTCATAATTCTATTAATTTTTCAAAAATTCCAATTTTTTAAGAAATAAATCCTTACCTCGATGAATTCCAGTTGCGGTTCCATCCGTAACGTTGAGTTGTTGGTGTTGCAGGCCTGAAAATATCAAAAATTAACTAAAATGGACGATTTTTTAAATTAAAATTGGAATTTTTGAAATATTGATTATGTTTTAATCTAAGAAAAAATTGGCGATAGCCTTCGGCCGCCTATTACAATCAATTAGCTGTAAAAATGTGATTTCTATTGAAAACGGTTTGAAAAAGTTCGAAAAATCTTCATAATTCAATTAATTTTTCAAAAATTCCAATTTTTTAAGAAATAAATCCTTACCTCGATGAATTCCAGTTGCGGTTCCATCCGTAACCTTGAGTTGTTGGTGTTGCAGGCCTGAAAATATCAAAAATTAACTAAATTGCACGATTTTTTAAATTTTTTAAATTAAAATTGGAATTTTTGAAATATTGATTATGTTTTAATCTAAGAAAAAATTGGCGATAGCCTTCGGCCGCCTATTACAATCAATTAGCTGTAAAAATGTGATTTCTATTGAAAACGGTTTCAAAAAGTTCGAAAAATCTTCATATTTCAATTAATTTTTCAAAAATTCCAATTTTTTAAGAAATAAATCCTTACCTCGATGAATTCCAGTTGCGGTTCCATCCGTAACGTTGACATGTTGGTTTTGCGGGCCTGAAAATATCAAAAATTAACTAAAATGCACGATTTTTTAAATTTTTTAAATTAAAATTGGAATTTTGGAAATGTTGACAATTTTTTAATCTAAGAAAAAATTGGCGATAGCCTTCGGCCGCCTATTACAATCAATTAGCTGTAAAAATGTGATTTCTATTGAAAACGGTTCGAAAAAGTTCAAAAAATCTTTAAAATTCAATTATTTTTTCAAAAATTCCAATTTTTAAAGAAATAAATCCTTACCTCGATGAATTCCAGTTGCGGTTCCATCCGTAACGTTGAGTTGTTGGTGTTGCAGGCCTGAAAATATCAAAAATTAACTAAAATGCACGATTTTTTAAATTTTTTTGATTAAAATTGGAATTTTGGAAATATTGAACATGTTTTAAGCTAAGAAAAAATTGGCGATAGCCTTCGGCCGCCTATTACAATCAATTAGCTGTAAAAATGTGATTTCTATTGAAAACGGTTCGAAAAAGTTCAAAAAATCTTTAAAATTCAATTATTTTTTCAAAAATTCCAATTTTTAAAGAAATAAATCCTTACCTCGATGAATTCCAGTTGCGGTTCCATCCGTAACGTTGAGTTGTTGGTGTTGCAGGCCTGAAAATATCAAAAATTAACTAAAATGCACGATTTTTTAAATTTTTTTGATTAAAATTGGAATTTTGGAAATATTGAACATGTTTTAAGCTAAGAAAAAATTGGCGATAGCCTTCGGCCGCCTATTACAATCAATTAGCTGTAAAAATGTGATTTCTATTGAAAATGCTTTGAAAAAGTTCGAAAAATCTTCATAATTCTATTCATTTTTCAAAAATTCCAATTTTTTAAGAAATAAATCCTTACCTCGATGAATTCCAGTTGCGGTTCCATCCGTAACGTTGAGTTGTTGGTGTTGCAGGCCTGAAAATATCAAAAATTAACTAAATTGCACGATTTTTAAAATTTGTTAAATTAAAATTGGAATTTTTGAAATATTTATTATTTTTTAAGCTAAGAAAAATTGGCGATAGCCTTCGGCCGCCTATTACAATCAATTAGCTGTAAAAATGTGATTTCTATTGAAAATGCTTTGAAAAAGTTCGAAAAATCTTCATAATTCTATTATTTTTTCAAAAATTCCAATTTTTAAGAAATAAATCCATACCTCGATGAATTCCAGTTGCGGTTCCATCCGCATCGTTGAGTTGTTGGTGTTGCAGGCCTGAAAATATCAAAAATTAACTAAATTGCACGATTTTTTAAATTTTTTAAATTAAAATTGGAATTTTGGAAATATTGACAATTTTTTAATCTAAGAAAAAATTGGCGATAGCCTTCGGCCGCCTATTACAATCAATTAGCTGTAAAAATGTGATTTCTATTGAAAACGGTTTCAAAAAGTTCGAAAAATCTTCATATTTCAATTAATTTTTCAAAAATTCCAATTTTTTAAGAAATAAATCCCTACCTGGATGAATTCCAGTTGCGGTTCCATCCGTAACCTTGAGTTGTTGGTGTTGCAGGCCTGAAAATATCAAAAATTAACTAAAATGGACGATTTTTTAAATTTTTTAAATTAAAATTGGTATTTTTGAAATATTGATTATGTTTTAAGCTAAGAAAAAATTGGCGATAGCCTTCGGCCGCCTATTACAATCAATTAGCTGTAAAAATGTGATTTCTATTGAAAACGGTTCGAAAAAGTTCAAAAAATCTTTAAAATTCAATTATTTTTTCAAAAATTCCAATTTTTAAAGAAATAAATCCTTACCTCGATGAATTCCAGTTGCGGTTCCATCCGTAACGTTGACATGTTGGTTTTGCGGGCCTGAAAATATCAAAAATTAACTAAAATGGACGATTTTTTAAATTTTTTAAATTAAAATTGGAATTTTGGAAATGTTGACAATTTTTTAATCTAAGAAAAAATTGGCGATAGCCTTCGGCCGCCTATTACAATCAATTAGCTGTAAAAATGTGATTTCTATTGAAAACGGTTCGAAAAAGTTCAAAAAATCTTTAAAATTCAATTATTTTTTCAAAAATTCCAATTTTTAAAGAAATAAATCCTTACCTCGATGAATTCCTGTTGCGGTTCCATCCGTAACGTTGAGTTGTTGGTGTTGCAGGCCTGAAAATATCAAAAATTAACTAAAATGCACGATTTTTTAAATTTTTTTGATTAAAATTGGAATTTTGGAAATATTGAACATGTTTTAAGCTAAGAAAAAATTGGCGATAGCCTTCGGCCGCCTATTACAATCAATTAGCTGTAAAAATGTGATTTCTATTGAAAACGGTTCGAAAAAGTTCAAAAAATCTTTAAAATTCAATTAACTTTTCAAAAATTCCAATTTTTTAAGAAATAAATGCTTACCTGGATGAATTCCTGTTGCGGTTCCATCCGTAACGTTGAGTTGTTGGTGTTGCAGGCCTGAAAATATCAAAAATTAACTAAAATGCACGATTTTTTAAATTTTTTTGATTAAAATTGGAATTTTGGAAATATTGAACATGTTTTAAGCTAAGAAAAAATTGGCGATAGCCTTCGGCCGCCTATTACAATCAATTAGCTGTAAAAATGTGATTTCTATTGAAAATGCTTTGAAAAAGTTCGAAAAATCTTCATAATTCTATTCATTTTTCAAAAATTCCAATTTTTTAAGAAATAAATCCTTACCTCGATGAATTCCAGTTGCGGTTCCATCCGTAACGTTGAGTTGTTGGTGTTGCAGGCCTGAAAATATCAAAAATTAACTAAAATGGACGATTTTTTAAATTAAAATTGGAATTTTTGAAATATTGATTATGTTTTAAGCTAATAAAAAATTGGCGATAGCCTTCGGCCGCCTATTACAATCAATTAGCTGTAAAAATGTGATTTCTATTGAAAACGGTTTGAAAAAGTTCGAAAAATCTTCATAATTCAATTAATTTTTCAAAAATTCCAATTTTTTAAGAAATAAATCCTTACCTCGATGAATTCCAGTTGCGGTTCCATCCGTAACGTTGAGTTGTTGGTGTTGCAGGCCTGAAAATATCAAAAATTAACTAAAATGGACGATTTTTTAAATTAAAATTGGAATTTTTGAAATATTGATTATGTTTTAATCTAAGAAAAAATTGGCGATAGCCTTCGGCCGCCTATTACAATCAATTAGCTGTAAAAATGTGATTTCTATTGAAAACGGTTTCAAAAAGTTCGAAAAATCTTCATAATTCAATTAATTTTTCAAAAATTCCAATTTTTTAAGAAATAAATCCTTACCTCGATGAATTCCAGTTGCGGTTCCATCCGTAACGTTGAGTTGTTGGTGTTGCAGGCCTGAAAATATCAAAAATTAACTAAATTGCACGATTTTTAAAATTTGTTAAATTAAAATTGGAATTTTTGAAATATTTATTATTTTTTAAGCTAAGAAAAAATTGGCGATAGCCTTCGGCCGCCTATTACAATCAATTAGCTGTAAAAATGTGATTTCTATTGAAAATGCTTTGAAAAAGTTCGAAAAATCTTCATAATTCTATTATTTTTTCAAAAATTCCAATTTTTAAGAAATAAATCCATACCTCGATGAATTCCAGTTGCGGTTCCATCCGCATCGTTGAGTTGTTGGTGTTGCAGGCCTGAAAATATCAAAAATTAACTAAATTGCACGATTTTTTAAATTTTTTAAATTAAAATTGGAATTTTGGAAATATTGACAATTTTTTAATCTAAGAAAAAATTGGCGATAGCCTTCGGCCGCCTATTACAATCAATTAGCTGTAAAAATGTGATTTCTATTGAAAACGGTTCGAAAAAGTTCAAAAAATCTTTAAAATTCAATTAATTTTTCAAAAATTCCAATTTTTTAAGAAATAAATCCCTACCTGGATGAATTCCAGTTGCGGTTCCATCCGTAACCTTGAGTTGTTGGTGTTGCAGGCCTGAAAATATCAAAAATTAACTAAAATGGACGATTTTTTAAATTTTTTAAATTAAAATTGGTATTTTTGAAATATTGATTATGTTTTAAGCTAAGAAAAAATTGGCGATAGCCTTCGGCCGCCTATTACAATCAATTAGCTGTAAAAATGTGATTTCTATTGAAAACGGTTCGAAAAAGTTCAAAAAATCTTTAAAATTCAATTATTTTTTCAAAAATTCCAATTTTTAAAGAAATAAATCCTTACCTCGATGAATTCCAGTTGCGGTTCCATCCGTAACGTTGACATGTTGGTTTTGCGGGCCTGAAAATATCAAAAATTAACTAAAATGGACGATTTTTTAAATTTTTTAAATTAAAATTGGAATTTTGGAAATGTTGACAATTTTTTAATCTAAGAAAAAATTGGCGATAGCCTTCGGCCGCCTATTACAATCAATTAGCTGTAAAAATGTGATTTCTATTGAAAACGGTTCGAAAAAGTTCAAAAAATCTTTAAAATTCAATTATTTTTTCAAAAATTCCAATTTTTAAAGAAATAAATCCTTACCTCGATGAATTCCAGTTGCGGTTCCATCCGTAACGTTGAGTTGTTGGTGTTGCAGGCCTGAAAATATCAAAAATTAACTAAAATGCACGATTTTTTAAATTTTTTTGATTAAAATTGGAATTTTGGAAATATTGAACATGTTTTAAGCTAAGAAAAAATTGGCGATAGCCTTCGGCCGCCTATTACAATCAATTAGCTGTAAAAATGTGATTTCTATTGAAAACGGTTCGAAAAAGTTCAAAAAATCTTTAAAATTCAATTAACTTTTCAAAAATTCCAATTTTTTAAGAAATAAATGCTTACCTGGATGAATTCCAGTTGCGGTTCCATCCGTAACGTTGACATGTTGGTTTTGCGGGCCTGAAAATATCAAAAATTAACTAAAATGCACGATTTTTTAAATTAAAATTGGAATTTTTGAAATATTGATTATGTTTTAAGCTAATAAAAAATTGGCGATAGCCTTCGGCCGCCTATTACAAACAATTAGCTGTAAAAATGAAAAAAAAAACTTCAAAAAAATTCCAAAAATCCATTTTTTGAAATTAATGATGAACCTTGATGAACTGCAATTTGCGTTCCATCTCCAGCGAGACGCATGCATTGTTTGAACATCATTCAATTGCAAATGCTTCCAGACCATAAAATCAATCTCTCGCTCGTTCAGTGTCCAAGAACATCAGATCCTTGATCCAGATGCTGATTATTCCACTCCATTCCATGTTCTTCATTGTCTTCTTCGTTCTTTGCTCACGAGGCGCCGTTGTTGTCGTTGTTGTTGTTGTTGTCGCTCTTGTTGTTGTGGTCCCGTCAGCTTGTCCCATCATCTTGATCCTCGCCATCTTCTGGAAATTCAAAAAGTTCAGATTTTTCTCTTTTTCCAACTGCAGACGCGAACTTTTGCACAACAGCGACAAATGGCTTGAAAAAAGCCCATTTAAAATTAAAAATGATATAAATTTTTATTTCAAAGAAAGAAAACAACTTTTACATTGAAAAAAACACAATTATCAACCAATTTGTGCTTCTTGTAATCCTTGAATCGTTCGGTTGACACTCTAAAAAACCACTAATTCTCTGCGATAGACTGTTAGACTAAAAAAAAGACCGAAAGACCTCAACGGACCGAAACAAAGAAAAAAGTGCAGACACAGCTCCGTCGACCTAGGCTAGAAAACCACCCAACACCCCCCCATACCCAAAAAAATTGAAAAAACAATAAAAATGAAAAAAAATCGCTTGTGTTCGTTCGCGTCTCATGCAACCTTTTGAATTAAAAAAAAAAGAAACTAAACAACCTGATTTAAAACTTATCCTGATCCTTTTTCGCTGGAAACAACCCTTCTGCTCTCCAAATCTCGAACCATCTAAAAAAAATCAAAAAATAATGGTTTTAAAAAAATTCAAGTATTAAAAATGGTCTTGAAACCATTATAACAAAACGAAAAAACAAACAAACACATCATTTTATAAAAAAAAAACTTTATTAATAAAACAAAGACCCGTTTTGAGACACTTTCAACCGTTCAGAAAGTTAAAAATGATAAATTTACCCTGGTTTTTTTTTTAAATAGAAAAAATAAAATAAAAACTTGAAGAAGAAGGCCCTAATTTAGAAAAGAAAATATAAAGGAGAAGAGATTTCAATAAAACAAGAAGAATATAAAATAAAAAATGAGAAACAATATAAAAATGAATAAAATTGAATTTTTTTTGTATTTTTTAATTTTTTAATTTTTTTAATTTTTTTGGATTTTTTGTTTTTTTTTTGTATTTTTCTTTTTTTATTTTTGTTTATTTTTTTTTTCTTTTTTATTTTTTTTTAGTTTTTTTCTCTTTTTATTTTTTTTTATTTTTTTTATTTTTTTGGTGTTTGGTGTCCGTCTCCTTTTTGAATTGATGCGAGTGACGAAGGATCGGGAAGCACCGGGAGCCATTGAAATTCACAAAGCAATTGAATCTGAAATACGAGATAATTCAAATTGATTTTGAAATTTAAAATTAATTACCTTGTGAAATAGTTATGGCAAAAACGTTGTCCATTTCTAGGGGACAGAAAAATGGTGAAATGGGTTGCAAAACCCGCCAAAAACCATTGAAAATTGTAGCAATCCGACGACTAAATCCATTCCAAGTGAAATCTATCATGATAATCCAATCCGATCCAATAACAAGAAAATCGTTCCAAACTTGATTCCAATTGACAAGAAGATGGCATGGATGACACTCACTGTTAGGTTGAATGGGCTCCTGAAAATGGGAAATTTAAATTTTTCGATTAAAAATTGATTTTAAAGACAGTGTATCACTTAATTCTTTATTTTCACAAAGTTCTTAAAATAAAACTTTTCAAATGTCACACTGCCTTTAAAAACACTTTAAATAATAGGTTTTCCATTTCTGAACCTTTGAAAAACATACCTAAACAGTCCGACAAGAGTGAATCCTTCATTATCCTATTGAAATGGGGGAGCGTGTTGAAATTGGAAGTTGATATACTTGGCATCTATCATCATTCAGCGTACGAAGAGGCTGAGAAAGTTCGCCAACTGATTGGTTGAATGGGGTCCTGAAAATTGAATTAATTTTCAAAATGTCTGAATATTCAAAATAACAAACCTATCAGTTCCGACAACGGTAAACTTTTCAGAAACTTCTATATTCTTGAATTCGACGATTTGCACGTTGATTAGCACATCTTGGTTTAATTGTGGCGACAATTGGAACGGTGATATCAATTGATGAAAACAATATTGTAATTTCGTGTTGGCTGTATTCCTTGAGATGATTGAATCCTTTGAAAAGCGTTCGACGAACAATAAATCGATCGATTGAGTCTGAAATTCAAAATGTTTAATGTGGCTTTCTAATATTTTCTCAATTTTCAGCACATACTCTTTAAATTTCTTAAAACTATAACATACCTGGATCATATTGAATGTTTTTCCTTTTGAATCTAATGTATACTGCGACTTTGTATTCATCATTTTCATTTTCTTCCGACGATTAAAAGCATCCTAGCAACTTTTGATAAATCCTTTTGAAAATCCTTTAATGTCCAATTTGACCCAAATTGAGCGAAAGCGTGGTTCACACACTGATGATTGTGGAATCTGAAATTTGGAAATTCAGTTATTTTAGACATTTTAAATTTATAATTTCCAAAATTTTCAGTTTTAAATTTTAAATGTATCAAATCACTTACCCAAACAGTGGCGACAACAGTGAACAAGGCAGCTCGATCCTTTTAGAGCAATATTCGAGTTGAGCATGGAAAAAATTGATGAACTCCGGCGGTGGTATGATTCTTGTGATTCCAATGCAATTGACATTATTATGTTGAAATTGAGGCAAGTCCTTGATCCTTCAAAGTTGTTCCTTTCGAATCCAATGTAGTCTGCGACTTCGTATTCATCCTGTTCATTTCCTCCCGACGATTAAAAACATCCTGGCCAATTGTGAACAATCCTTTTGAAAATTTCCCAACTTTGATCCAAATTGAGCGAAAGCGTGGTTCACACACTGATGATTGGGGAATCTGAAATTTGGAAATTCAGTTATTTTAGACACTTTAAATTTATAATTTCCAAAATTTTCAGTTTAAATGCATCAAATAACTTACCCAAACAGTGCCGACAACAGTGAACAAGGCAGTTCGATCCTTTTAGAGCAATATTCGAATTGAGCATGGAAAAAATTGATGAACTCCGGCGGTAGGATGATTCCTGTGATTCCAATGCAATTGACGAAAATATGTTGAAATTGAAGCAGGTCTAGGATCCTTGAAAAGTCTAACATTCGAGTTCGAGATTCATGAATACGAACCATCTGATTCCATTGAATGGGAGTCTGAAAAAAGTATCATTTTGTGTGAGTTGTCCCTAAAATTTGATGGCAAATCCTACCTAAATCAGAGGGGGGGGGGGGGGGGGGGGGGGGGGGGGGAATGGGGCAAACATAAGAAATAGGGGAGGGGTATAAAAATGACAAGAAAATAAAATAAAAATATGACTAGATGAATTTGCGGACACTTCTTCTTCTTCTTCAAAAAACCTGATTTGTATAATTTTTCGGACCAAAAAAGGCCCAATACCCGGGATTTTTTGACGCCAAAACGTCATGAATAGAATACTCTTCTGAACGGCTGTGCTCTTTTGAATCGGGCTTTGAAATCAATATAACATAGCTTGGAAATCCTGGGATTTCCTGGATAAAATCAATAATAACAATATGATAATATACGGGAAATATTTCCCAATAAACAAAATTCCGAAAATTTGGAATTTTCAGTGACAAAACATTGGAAAATTGATTGATGACTAGAAATTGGTGTAATTGAGATAATTGATAGAAATTGATATAAGTGACATAAAATGAAGTGTTTCGGAAGTAAGAGAATTTTTCAGAATTTTTAAAGATAGTAATAAATAGATGATCAATCGATAATGAAAGTATTTTTGTATATAATGGAAACAAAGCAAAATGACTAGAAATTAAAGAAATCGACATGAATTTTGACATTATATTATTTTCAGATATTCAAAGTGGTACAGAGCTTTTCAGACAGTAATTGTATAGAATTTTAAGACAGTATGTCTACTTCAGAATTGATGACAACTCAACTTTAGAACCCCAAAACCAGCAAAAACGAAATTTTCATTAAAAAAACTTGAAAAATAATCTCTGAACCCAATAAAACTTCCGAATAAACCATTTCCGCTCGATTTTCAGTTCATTTTTCCAAAATAAATTACAAAAATTCAAAGTCTTTTTTGAAATTTAATATAATCTTAAATGTGAATCTTCTAAGCAAATTTTACAGTGAATTGGAATTTAATATTTATGAATTATGCCAAAACAAACAAATCTCATATTAATCGATTACTTTTCAGCCTATTTTTTCGGGATTTCCAAATTTTTTCGGGCCTTATAAATTATGGAATTTTTTGAGGAATATAACCAGATTTATTTTAGGGATAATGGTCTATTAATGGTCTACAAATGTACAAAATGGTCACTTTTCGCCTGAAACCCAATTTCCCAAAATTTCAGCCCTTTAAACGACAACTTAAAGCTAATTTTGAAGCCAAAATTACAAAGGAACTCCCCCCCTTTTCGCATTCTTTGCGTGTTCGACAAATAAACTGAGCAAAATGTAACCCACCCAACAACAACAACAGATATTTGGAACATTGGACAGTATCCCCCCTCCCTCCCTTTTCACCCTGAGTCTCCTCTATCACCATAACTATTTCCCCTCTACCCTCACCGCCACAGCGATACTATGTGTGCGGTAGAGCATGCTTTCATGCTTCTGTATATCAGAGCTCACGTAGGCTCTTTTTTATGTGTCATTTTCGAATCTTTCTATTCGAAACTCACTAGACACTTAATTCCAGACTCCGAGAATCCAGAAAGGTGATTAAAGTCTCAGTGATTATAAAAAAGTCGCACAAACTAGTATCCAGTAATAGGATAAAAATGTGAATTTGGTCCAAAATGGCATAAAACGTTTTGAAATCAAAATCTGAAAGAATTTTGGGAAATAATCTAGACTAGAAATTCGCCCCGAAACACTGAAAATAGACCGTGACGCACATCCAAACAAAACATAATGTCTATCAATACATAAGGGGGGCCGCTCTTTTCTCCCGCCGTTCTATCGATCCTTTCGCGATCGCGTTCAATGAAACAAAATGCCCGTTTTTCAGCCCATTTAATCCCACCATTTTCCCCCATTTTCTATCCAACCTTTTCGAAAAACAATCCTTCACTTTCAACTTTTCGACAATGAAATCGACGACTTTCTAGAACACAAAAACACTCGTGTTTTCTCGACGGAAAGTGTTGAAATTCCGATTTTCCAGCATTCCAGGGGGGCGCTCAATGAGATATGGTTACAGTCATAGGGATGTATTTCACCACGCTCCAAATGAATCTGTTTCTTTTACTCATCCTCAAGCGTCTCGTCCCGAGGCATCCGATTCCATACTATTTTTACTTATTTCGCAAGCTTTCTCTAAATTCTCCAACTGTTTCGGTCAAGAGGTCATTTGTAAACCATGCTCCAAGTAGAATTTATCCCCCCTCCCACTCCCCCCTCCCCTAGGCGTATGGAACCGGATGTCAAAAGAAAAAAAAAGGAAACGCACCACAAAATCCTTGAATTGCTGACTGAAGAAACCCTGAAAAAATGAAGAACTTCCATTGATGTTGCATGTCACCTCAAAAAATGATTAAAAAGGGTAGTATACCAAATACCCTTAAAAAAAACAGTCTGGAGGCGTCAGGCCACCAATTGGGACCAAAACGGATGCACGAAACCTGCACGCCTCCAGAACTGTTTAAAAAGCGGGACGAACCGCGTGAGGACGAGTTTCAAGAAACTTATCGGGGATTCATATATATGGCACGCAGTTAGTACCCCCAAATGACATGTATCCATATGTCATTGATCGCCACACCCACTGGAATGCGGGAAAATCGGAATTTCAACACTTCCCGGAGAAAACCCGAGTGTTTTTGTGTTCTAGAAAGTCAACGATTTCATTGACGAAAAGTTGAAAGCGAAGGAATGTTCTTCGAAAAGATCGGATAGAAAATGGAACAGGAAAACAGCGGAATTAAATGTGCCGAAAAACAGGCATTTTGTTTCATTGAACGGGACCGCAAAAAAACCGACGGAACAGCATGGAAAAAAGATGAAACGGCCTGCCAAATGTATTGAAACACTATGCCAGCTTGTCTGCCCATCAGGGTCTACTTTCAGAGTTCAGGTCAAATTTCTAAAACCTAGATTATTTCCCAAAATTCTTTCAGATTTCGATTTCAAAATGTTTTATGACGCGAAACTCCAACAACTGGAATTCCAGCTGTTGGAGTTTCACTCCCCATTTTTTTTTGCGGGGACATTTTGATAAATGTCAAGCCAAAATGTTTGGCCTGACAACCCAAATCACATTTTTATCCTATTACCGTCTACTAGATTGATTAACTTTATTATAATCACCTAGACCTTAATCACCCTGCCACCCATGTAGGCTTGTCGAGAAGGGGGGCGATTGTCTCCGTCCCCCCTTTGCACCGCCCTTTATAATTGGCGGTGGTGCGCCACCTTCTCCTCTTTTTCAAAGGTGGCGTCTTTGGCGCCCCTTTTAAAAATTGGCGCAATTTTGTCGACAAGCCTACACCTCTGCCCCAACCAGCCACCCATAACGACAGAGGCTCTGAACAGCACACAACTGTTCGCGCTGACATTTTCAGCTCAGTTCATCTCGTCAAAGAGATTGTGTGCTGAACATTCTTGGAATTGCGGTACTCCTTTCAGTACCGCTTCCTTTTATTCAGAAATTGAAGAACATAACGAGTTCTTATCTGTTTTTTTCAGATTTCCTCAAAATTGTTGATAATTTTGAGTTATAATAACTTTCAAATTCTCATTTGTATTTATTTCTTGTCTTTTCAACAAGATTTTTCCCCCCAATTGTTATTTGTCTTTATGTACCGTTTCTTTTCTTACGGTGTATGCCGAAATAGCTCCCATCTCCTCAAAATTCTAATAATTTTCACGTTTTGTGAATTTCAAACCGTTCAGGCTAGCGACTTCATATTTAAGTGACCATTTGTCTTTAAGACAATTTTCAGAACGTTAAAGTTCTTTTTTCCTCCCATTTCTTCCCAATTCTCACAAAAAATGTGAACGTTTTTCCTCATCTTATTAAAAATTCCAAATTATGGCCACTATACCGTAATCGGTCCGTATACCCCGAAAAAACCGGATCCTTCATCGATTTAGTGAGATTTTCAGCATTTTCCTAGCCATTTTTCATAATTTCCACCAAATTTCACTTCTTTGCCTCTTCAGATTCACATTTTAAATTCAAAATTTCAAAATTTCAAAATAACCCGAATTTTTGATAAATTTCCAACAAATTTCGATGAACTAAACTTGAAATAAGAGCTTTGAAATGTAAAAAGTTTGAAAAATATAGGTTTCTGGTAATTTTCAGAGCAAAAACATATTTTTTAATAAATGAAAGTATAATTTGAAAGAAAAGCTGGTTTTGAAGGCTTAAAATCGACAAAAGAGTTGATTTTCAGAGTTTGAGAGAAAGATTTGGATAAAAATGGATAAAAGAAACATCACAGTTCCATTCCAGAGTCCATTTTCCATTCTGCCTTTCAATTTGACATTGTCGACCACAAATTTCATGCGTTTCGATTCAGAAATCGTTCAAAATTCCGAGAATTCGTGTTTCAGATGTCGATTGTCATGTCATTTCTGAAAAAATAGACAATTTTTAAAAAACTATAACTAAAACCCACTTCAAAAAACGTCAAATTTCAGCCCATTTCCAGAATTATATCAAATATTCATCATTAGTTCCATTCCAAGACGTTTCATCAGCTTTATATGATTATTAAAATCAATTTCCAAATTTTGAACTCGATATTTTGAGGTTATAAGCCTCTGTATAACAATTTCCAGCCTGAAAAATCCAAATTCAAATTGTTTTTCAATCGAAACACTTACAAGTAATCAATATTATCCTCCAACCATCATCTATCATTCAAATTTCTTTCCAATTTCGATATTTTCAAACTTTTCATAATTTTGATCCATAACTTGCATCCGAATATGATCGAGAACTTAGTTTCACAAATATTCTCATCAATTTGAGCCATCCGTTCATTAAAATTGTAATTGTTGTCAAAATCCAGTTCGTTTAAACATCATTCGATAATTCTATTCTGAAATTTATAAAATTTAAATGTTTCGTATTCAGAACTTACGATTTGAGCAACAATATATTCATTTGAATGGCCTTCAACTAGTAAAAAAACTTCAAAAATAGTTCATTTTCCAATAATTGAACTTCCTATCTATCCAAACAACTTCCAAGGTGATAAGTTTCACCAATTTCGTTCAAATACAATCTTAAAAATTCAAATGTGAGCATTTTTTTCAATTCAACAACTTACAATGAGTTTTGCCAATTTCATTCAATTTCCAATCAATAATTTCAAAATATAATCAAGAGCCTTGATTACTTCTTCCAGTTTCAAACTGAAACATGCCATTTCCAAATAAGATCCAGAACTTTAAACCGTTTTAAAGTTTCACAAATTTCCTCAACAATTTAAGCCTTTCGTATTCATTTAAATCATAATTGACGTCAATTTCCAGCAGTTTTAGCTTCTTAGAACACTATCCTGAAATTTTAAGGAAAATTTTAATGTTTACTATTCAAAACTTACGATTTGAACATCATTTCGACTAAATATCATCATTAGCATGTCCTTCAACTAGTAATAAACTTCAAAAATCGTTCTTTTTCCAATAAATGAACTTTCAGGATTCCAAATCCAAATAACTTCCAAGGTGATAAGCATCACCAGTTTCTTCCGAATTATTCAACCTAAAAATTCAAATTTATATTATTATTTTTCAATTCAATAACTTGCAATGAATTAATTGTTCCAATTTCATTTCCAAATGCTTCTACCACTTCAAAATATTCATAATTAATCCAAACTTGAATCAAAAGCATCCAGAAAATGCATAACAACCAATACGATCCAAATGTGATCCAGAACTTTGATCGATCTTCCAGTTTTGCAAACTATCCGCATTGTTGACTTCAATAAAACCAATTTCCAGCCATGAGATAACTCAAATCTGAAATTTTCATTATTTGAATTCTCATTTTTTGTATTTGAACAACTTACAATTTGATTATCGCATAAATAGAATAAGATTTCCGCTTAAAGCATTCAAATATGGTCCAGAATCATAAAACGCGACTCAACAAATCTCATTCGTGCAGTTTTCATCTGATTTTTAATCTGAAATTCAATTTTTCGGATTAAATCTTCAAAATAATCAAAACTTACAATTTCCGGTCAATTTTCAGAAAATTCTCGAATTTCAGCGTCTGCTTCAAGTATTGTTCGACGATTTGAGTCCCAAACTCTCAATTCTCAATCATCCTTGTTCGAATAACTCCAAATTTCCAGTCACTGTTCCAATTTGAAAATGAATTCGTCCTCCTTTTCCAGATTTGTTGTCGATAAATCTCTCACGAATATTTGCTGACCTTCAGCGTGCGAGATTTCGTTGAAAATTCGATTGTTGGCCTCTTAACCAAATAATTGGCGGCCTAATCAAACTTCCAATCCATCATGGGCCTTCCGTGGCTACTTCAGGTGCGCCCAGCTCCATGACGTCGACATTCAAACCGGTTTCATTCGATTTCCAAAATCGTTCCTGAAAATTTGATATATTTCATAAAAAATACAAATTATAAAAGCTCACCTCGAAAATCTATGCAAAATAGATTATTTTCAACAGCTTTTTCGAAAACCTCTTTCAAACATATTCAGCGAAATTCAAAAGCCCTTCTCTTCCATCGATATGTGATGAAAAACATCTCCTTGGTTGTCGGCCCAACAGAGTTCTTCTAATTATCGATTGAGTGCTTCTTTTTTCGCATTTCCCACCAATCAACACAAATATCGAAAGCGAAATCAGTGTATCCTTAATCAATCCTTGTCGAAAAATCCTTCGCTGACAGTCGAGCATCTCTGGCAGTCAGCATTCGGGATCCCGTTGATAATTCGATGTTTTGGCCTCTAAACCAACATCTGGCGGCCACATCAAACTTCAACCACACGCGAGTCTTCCGTGGCTTCTCTAATACGCCCAACAACGCGGTGTCGACTTCAAAACCGTCTCCTTCACAACTCCTTTCCATTTCCAAAATGCACAGCATGACGAAAACAGACTTCTTGATAGAATTCCTGAAAATTGGGCATTTTTTATGAGATTATGAATATGAAAGAAAAATTCACCTTCGAACGGTCATAAACTTCAGCAAAAATTCTTCTCATCAATAGATACTTTTTGAATAGCATCCCATTGGTTGTCGGTCCAGCAGAAAAATGCTTCAAATTATCGATTTTGTGAAGATCGAATAATCACCAAGACGTTCCAGATTTCATCCATCATTTGCATCATTCCAATCACCACTTTTGTCGAATGAAAATTGCATTCAAATGTCCAATTCGAATTCCTAATCAATCAATACATCTTGAAATCGAAAATCAGTTCCTCCTTCATCAATCCTTGTCGAAAAATCCTTCGCTGACAGTAGTGCATCTCTGGCAGTCAGCATACAGGATTCCGTTGAAAATTTGATGTTTTGGCCTCGAAACCAAAGAATTGGCGGCCATATCAAATCTCCAATCCACCATGAGCCTTCCGTGGCTACTTTGGGTGCGCCCAGCTCCATGATGTCGACCTCAAAACCGTCTCCTTCGCAAATCCATTCGATTTCCATGCATCCTTGTTGACGAAAATTCGTAGGTGGCTGTATTGAGAAGTTGAAAGAAGGCGATTGTGGAAACTACCTGAAAATTACAAAATTTAAAGCAAAAGTCGATTAAAAAAAAAGAAATGTTTAATTTTTTCAAAAATGTTCAAAAAAATTTTGTTTTTAAAATTAAATTACACCATTTAGTGTTAAATTTTGAAGAAAAATCATCAGCGAATTAAAAAAAACATTTTTACAAGAAAAAAAGAAGAAAAAACTGAAAAATTATCACAAAAATCATTGCAAAGGTGAGAAATTGAAAAAAATTAAAATCGTGTTTTCCACGAGAACTACGGGGACTAGTCGGAAACTCGGCCACGGCCATTGTCATCAAAATCGATATTAACTATTTTAAAATCGATTTTTTTGAATTTTCACACAATTTTCGAATTTTTAAGGGAAGATTTTGGTTTCAGATATAGTTTTAAATTTTTTGAGTTTGATTTAAAGGTAATACTCACTGAAAAATACGCAGATTGCTGAGAACTCCTCGATTGATGGCAAAAATTGCGAATGAAGAGAAGAAATGTAGATGTTGAAAGCAATGACAATTGTGAAGCATCAAAATGGATGAAGCACGATTCGTTGAAACGAAAATAAATATAAAAAACCTAAAATTTGGTTAAATATTTTTTAAAATTGATTTTTTCAGAACTCACCAAAACAAACAGCAAAACCAATGAAAAAAAAAATGAAGAAAGACGAAACCAGGCGATAAATGAGAAGATTGGGAGAAAAATAAGAAGAAAAATGAGCTTTGAAGACGAGCTCAACAACGCTTCTGAAAAAAAATCAATTTTTGATTGAAAAAAAAGGAAAAAGCGGAACAAACCTTCATTTCCCAATAACATCTCCGAATCTTCTCTCTCGTCTCGGTATTATCCCTTCTCGACTTGATAAAATCCGGTGTTGTCAATGCCGGCAGCTTCCGTTTTCGTTGGTTTTGCTGTTGTTGTGGTTTCTGCGATCCATTCGGTGTGATCTTCTTAAATTCCGGTCCAACAGCCTTCATGATCTCCACGAGCCTCTTTCGTTCATGCTCAACGTCCATCGGTGCTCTTCCACGTGGTGAACAATCCTTTTCCAATTGAGCCAACCTTCTCGCATGAAGAAGCGCGAAAAATCCCGAACTTGTCTTGTTCTTCTGGAGATTTTCCTGCTTCTCAACCCGATCCTTTCGAGCGAATCGATACTTCAAGCAGTTGGATTCGTCCTCACCAAGCCATTCCATCATCAGCTCCTTCAACAACCCAATCACTGCATCCTTCTCCACCTTCGTCGCTTCAATGGAGTCGTAGATGGTCACCGAGCATCCAAAAACATCGTACGATCCAACAACCCAGTGTTCGATCTTCTCCTTCTCAAAATCCCTCAATGGCTGGAAAATTGGGATGAGGATTCGTTGTGGATCCCGGTTGAACATCATCTCGTCAATCTCAGCCTTCTTCATCCTCTTTCCGTCTTGCCAATCCTTCAACACCGATGGCGACAACACTCCTATCTTGGCATCCTTTCCATTCACCGTCGACACCTCTTGCATCAAACCACAGAATAATGCGTTCGAAGTGATGAAGTCGTCGGTGGCGCAACTCTCAACATCCGAATCCTTCAGCAAAGTCGGCAGCATCTTCTTCAACTCATCTCCCATACAATCATCTTCCAAATTGATCGAATACTCCGTTGCAACCGTTGCATTCGCATCATCATCTTCCTCTCCATCACGATCCAAACCATCCAGACTTTCCGCTCCAAAATCTCCGCCATCATAATCCGGCACATCTTCGAATCGATCCAGAAACGAGTCGTCGGCAAGATCTTCAAATGGCATCGATCCATCCTCACTGATCCGATCTCCGAGACTCGAGATGAATCGCGGTTCTTCCAACTCGTCCACCATCAATCTGTTGCCTGGAATACACAGCGACACGAGCCGGACCAGCTCTTCGAGCCTCTTCTTCGCCACTTTTTCAATCTCTTCCGAACCTTCTAATCGCACTCCATTCATTAGAATCGTGACGGCTCCATCATCGCCAACTTCCTCCCTCTCGTCCAACACAATCCATCCATCTCCATCTCGAGACATGTTGATCGCCCTCACCAGATCCCTTGCTTCCTCGATTGGAATATCGTGGATTCCGGCGTCCAACAGTGTCTTTCTGATAGTGTTCATCTCTTCAATCAGTTCCGGCTCCAGATCTTCTGACTTCATGGATTCTCCGTCATCTTCATCATCTTCCTCATCGATCACAGCATCTGCCATCGACTCATCCAATCCCATATCCTGCTCCTCATCATCCTGATCCGATTCCTCTCCTTCTTCTTCAACCTAAACAAAAAAAAATCGATTTTTGAAATAAAAAATGCTGAATTTTTAAAAAATGTTTCTGAAATTTCAAAAATCCTTCAGAAATAGTTATTTAAAGTCTCAATTCAATTGCGGGAGCTTCCGAGACAATAATCCAACTGTTTTTAACTTGGAAACCATTGAAAAAATTCCAGAAAAATGCATTTTTTCCAAATTTTCCACCTTTATTGATTTTTGAGATAGAAATGCTGGAATTTTGCTGAAAATATCTTCAAAAACACAAAATTATGTTTTTTGGCTACTTTTAAGAGCATAATTAACAAAATCAAATTCAATTCACTTGCGGTAGCTCACCCAAAAAAATCCACGACATTTTTTCAAGATGTCGGGTGCTCCCGAAACTAATCCCAGCAGTTTTCACTAGAAAACTTTCCAAAAATTTCAGAAAAAATCAACTTTTCCAGAATTTTTTAGAATTTTGCTCAAAATTTCAAAATTCATTGATTTTTTGATAATAAACATTATTTTTTAAACTTGAAAAAAGTGCTTACCTTCTCTTTCCTTCTTCTTGTCACAAATCGATCGTCCGGGTGCTCGAATTGCTGATCAATCATGACTTGACGAAGTTCGGACTGTTCTTCCTCAATTTCAACCAATGTTTCGTCATCAATTGATACGATAACATCTTCCTCATCGTCCGGCGAACCTCTCGAACCATCTTCCATCTCCCGCCTCTTCACTTCCGGCTCATCCCACGTTCTCCCGTCCATCGCACATCTCTTCCTCCTTCCGACGTTGATGTATGGCGCATGGAGAAGTAGCGCAGCTTGAGAGAATGACGTGGTTACGTCAAGATGGAACGAAGGCTGAAACAAAGTTTAATTTCTTAAAGACAGAGTGTCACTTAATTTTTCAACTATTTTTAGCTTTAAATAGAATAATACATTACCTCAAGCTTCCAGATGTGATGAGCGACCTTCATTAGCTCATGGAACAGCGCGTGACGCTGATATTCCCGCTGCTCGACGAAGAAAGCGCCACATGTGTAACATAGGAAATGTTGCACATTTGTTGGCTGCTCCTGGGTGTTGTTCGGAGCTCTTGGGGCTTCTTCGCGTCGCTCTTCTTCACATCTGCCAGCGTTCCTTCGGCTCCTGCTCCGCTTCGTCACAAATCGATCGAATTCCGCTTGAACCTCCGCTCCTTCTTCACCACCATTCGATCCATCACCCGACTCCTCTCCTCTTCCTTCATCCTTCTTCTCTTCCTCATCCATCTCCTCATCCGCTCCACCATCACGAACCTCCTCGATGATCTCCTCCTCTTCAACAATCGACGGATCAATCTGAAAAAATATCCCTATTTTTCCACATTTGATGTTTTTTCCTCCCTTTTTGTCATTTTCTACTATTTTTTATTCAAATTCCCGCCAATTTCAATTATTTTTTAGGGTTACTGTATGTGCACATTGTGCATTTCTGCGTCATTGTGTTTGCACACCAGCGTGCATTTTTTTTCCGAAATGTTTATTTTTTTCCGTTTTTCATAAAATTTAGATATAAAAAATGTTTTTTAATTAAATAATTTTCTAAAAAGTTATGAAAAACTACAAAAATTATATTTTTGCTACTTGTTTCTATATAAATTTCGAAAAAACATTTTTTTTTCCCAAAAAACGGATTTTTTTCAGATTTTGATAAAAAAAAGGAATCAGAGACTGCAGTCTTCTAAATATGAATCAAGGCAAGTCAAAATGACAAATATAAACAATGAATTGAATTAATTCAGGTCAAGAGAAGAAAGCTGGGAAACGAGAAAGGTTTTAAAAATGTTAGGTGAGTACTTAACAACACACATTTTTGGAAAAATTGAGAAGCTGGTGTCATTTTTTCAATCTTAAAGCTCACCGATTGGATCGTATCGTTTTCCACCGGCATATGCACCTCTCTCCAAACCGCATTCGCCTTCACGACATCCCTCACTGGGTTGACGACGTTGTAGTTGCCGCAGTTGGTGGGTCGACATTGGCATCGGGCGTCTAGCTGTAAAATTCGTCATTTTCAAAAATATGTGGTTGGTATTTTGCTTCAAAAAATAATCAACTTTTGAAATTTAAAACGTACCGAACACTTGACTTCCCCGAGAGCGCAAGCGCAAGTCTCGGGGACACACGGCCCACGTCCACATGTCTTCCGGCAGTGGTTTGGTTTCGGCGCATCTACCGGCGGTGCTCCTCGGAATGATCCGAGAATTGCTCGAATCCTGTCTTGGTTGAGCTCCTCCGGCTCTCGTTCCTTGTCCATGTTCGGCTTGGCTAATGCTTCCACCGTCCATCCCATCGCTTGCCCCGTCGCGATCCGTCTCCTATTCCTTGTTCCTGGGCCTTCCACCATCTCCACTAGCTGATTCACGACTTTTCGTGAAAATTTCACGCGTCGCTTCGAATCCTTCGGGTTTCGCAGCTTCCGTGAAGTCTTGAGGGTACTCGGCCGCTCGCTTGCCTTTCCCGCAGACGCTTCAACATCCGCTGTTACTCCCCCCTCCTTCGCTTCTCCTCGCTTCTCTCCTTCCCGCCGTCCTCCATCCTCTCCTTGACTCACAGCTTTCACTCCGGCTGGAGCTTCCACTTGTTCGGACTGGTGTCCTTCATAAGCATCCAAATGCTTCATCGCTTGCGTATCTTGTGCAGACATTATCGCTATATATATAAAATATATAATAAACCCGTGTACCTGCAATTTAAAAATTATTTTCCAATTCAAATTTATAAATTATTCCAGCACTTCAAACTACAATAGAATTCGCAAGCTCCCGGAAAACAGTTTTGTTTTCAAATGAAAATTCGAAAAAAATAAATATAAGTCACGTGGTTCACGTCATGACACTCAAAAATATTGTTTTTAATTTCAGAACAGAACCCAGTTTTACTAAAAAGAAATTCAAAAATCGTATTAGTTGTTTACAAAATCTGTTATATAAACGTGAAAAACCAGTGTCAAAAAAACGAAACGCCACGCGTGAGGGCAATGGGAAGGGATGCGTTGCGTTGTATTATTATCCCTCACCACACACTATTTCGAAAAATAGGGAATTTCACGTTTATGAAGCCGATTTTGTGAGACAACAATACCAACTTTCATTTTTTAGGCAAATCGAATCAAAATTTCAATTTTCAGATGGCTATAACATACAAGAATGGTTCTGGATTCAATTCACTTTCAAAAATGCTAAATAATCTTCATTTCTGTCACAAATCCACACATTTGACGTGACTTTGAAATGTTCATCAAAAATTCCCAACAAACCAGATTATGATTGCCAGAATAATACCCAAAATTGCGGGAGCTTCCGACATTCAATTGATATTTTGAAAAACGTGGAATATAGTGCATAAGGTAGAGATTTTGGTTCATGTACAAAGTGATATAATCAAAAATTCAGAAAACAGAAAGGTTTCTTTAAAAGTTTATTCAAAAAATTAAAAAAAAAACAATAGTTATCAAATTATTCCATTGGGTTGATGAATGTTGTTCTTGTCCATGATTGTTGAGCGCTTGGTCCCAGATGTTACTGTAAACAAATCATTAAATGATTGAAAAAACTTATTTTTTAAATGTTTACCTTCAAATGTTCTATTCTTTCAGAATCAATGCTGCTTGATTGGTCCAACACGCCCGTCTGCTCTCCATTCTTCTGAAAAAGTTTATTTTAAAAATTTTGACTGTTTCATTTGATAATTTCTCTTTCAGATTTCAACAATTCTCCAGATGTTCGCTCAACCGGAAACTTATGCTCAAAATTGCGAAATCTCCGTTGATTTTACAAACAAATGTGGGTTTTAATTATTATTTTATAAAAATACATTTTAAAATTTGTAGTTTTCCGTAAAAATATCAAAAACCTTATTTTCAGTGCTAAATCTATTACAAAATGTTTATTTTCCCCCAAATTTTGAAAAAGAAAGATTTTTGGGAGCTATTTCCCTTAAAATCTGTATCTAAACTACAAAATTCAACTACTTTTCAATTATCAAAAGCCAAACAATAAAAAGTAGTGAAATTTATACAAAAATCCCATTTTTTCTTGCATTTCGAATTCCGTTAAACGTTCTTAAAGTATTTTGTTTTCGTTAAAAATCTAAAAATCTAGTAAATTCATTTTTGATTCGAAAACCTTGAAGAAATCTTAATATAACTCTTATTTTCCTTTAGAGACTCAAACATTGATACGGATTCGAAGTTTCATACACAAACGATGATGCAATTCAACAGGTATAATCATAATTTCCTCGGTAATTGTCTATTTCCAGATATTCCATCAGTATTCCGGTTGTTAGTCAACAAAATTTGTAATATTGTTGATTTGCTCGTTTCAAAAACCAATTTCCATGATTCTGAGATAATTTGTTATGAAACGGGTAAATTGACAGTATTCTATATTTCTCGGGGCTCGTTGGATGAAAAGAAGTGAATCTGAGTTGTTAGTTACACTTTCAAGGACCAACATTTCAGGTAAATGAATACTTTCTTCGAAATATGTATTTTTCAGTCATAAATTCGAAAGGAACTACTGCGATTCGAAGAAATAAAGTTAATCTATCCGCTTAGAAGTTATCTTTGAAAAACGATCGAATTCGATGGAAAATCAATAAATACAACATGCTAATGACACAAAGGGCCAAAATTTAGAAACTGGCTCCGTTTGACAAGGAATTGGCTTGTTTTCCAAATAGGTTGATGAATTTCGAAAAAGAATGGTAAATAACAAGTACTAGTTAGAAAAATATACTATGAAGCTAGAGAAAGAATGCATCAACGAAGATTATTACCAAAAGATCAATTCTGTGAAGATAATTGACGAATTTTATGTTACAGATTCGAAAACGAAGGAGTTTCATTTGATAGATGAGATTTCGAGTAATCAAGCTCGTGACGTGTTTCGAAAAGTGCTCGGAAAAACTTCAGAAAAGGTGTTTTTGATATTTTCTGTTCCATTTCATCAGTTCACTTTCAGATTACTCCAAAGTTGGCTCATTTTGATTAATTAATGCTCCAAATGCTGAAGTACTCTTCAAATTACAAAAAGTAGATTTAAAATCTACCTTCTAGACAGAATAGTGAGTGCCTTTTTGAAGAAATTTGTAAATTAGAGACACATATTTCAAGAATACAATTTTGGCGCCATTTTCGAAATTTTAAGGTTCCAAGCCTCGAAATTTCCCCAAAATCGATAATTCTTTAAATAAAACGCATTTTGACTCGAAATCACTGAAGAAAGCTCAATAAAACGATTATATTCCTTTACAGACTCAAAAAATGACAATGTTTCTAAGTTTCATACAGAAAAAAGCTGCTTCATCATTTTCAATAATTGTCCTTTTCCAGACGTTCCTGTTCTAAACATTTTCTACAATTATCTATTGATCTTTTATTGATTGTCTCCGGAAAACGAATTAATTTAATCAAGTTCGACATTTCGGGTCCGGTAACCGATCTCAAGTTCTCGCCAATTGCTATGATTGCCTCCTATCAACTGGCGATTGCATCCGTCGATGTTCATTATTAATGTTTGATGGTAAATAATTAAAATATCGATTTTCCTTTCAAGACCGTAAATATCTGGTTTCAGGTTTTCGAAAAAGCAGTTCTTGTTGATGAAAAAGGGAATTTTTGGAATCGCAGTGACTAGTGCGGAATACTCGTCAAATAAGGATGCACATTTGGGAGATTGTAGAAAATTGTGTTGATTTGCCCGTTATAGAAACCAATTTCTCCATTATTCTGAGATAATTGGTTACGCAACGGGTAAATTGACAATATTCTATATTTCTGGAGGCTAGTTGGATGAAAAGAAGAGAATCGGAATCGTTAGCAACATTTTCAAGGACCAAAATATCAGGTAAACTTATAATTTCCTCAAAATATGTATTTTTCAGTCACAAGTTCGGAAAGATACTATGGCGGTTCAAAGAAATCAAGTTAATCTAGCTGTTTGGAAGATATCATTGAAAAACAATCGAAATCGGTGGGAAATGAATAAATCCAACATACTATTGACACTGTTTCGAAGTTTCATACACAAGGAATGCCATTCAACAGGCATTATCACCATTTCCTCATTAATTGCTCATTTCCAGGTATCCGATTCGAAAATTCATCAGTATCCGATTCGAAAATTCGTAATACTGTTGATTTGCCCGTTTCAAAAACCAATTTCTCCATGATTCTGAGATAATTTGTTATGAAACGGGTGAATAGACAGTGTTCTATATTTCTACGGGCTCGTTTTATGAAAAGAAGGAAATCGGAGTTGTTAACTACATTTTCAAGGATCGAAGTTTCAGGTAAACGTGTTATTTCCTCGAAATATGTATATTTCAGTCACAAGTTAGGAAATAGACTATTGCGGGTCCGAACAATCAAGCCGTTCCGAAGTTATCGTTGGAAAACTATCGAAATCGATGAAAAATCCATAAATACTATATACTACATCGTCTTTCATTACTTCTAGCAAACATAATGCTTCAAAAACTAAAGAGAGAAGACAAATGAAATGAAAATCTTCAAAAAAACGGATGAAAAATGTCTAGAACGCTTTTTTTGCTAAAAAAAATATTCAAGAATAGAAAAAAAATCAATAATTTGATCATCTTCTCGTATTCAAGAAAATTGGCTATGCCACGAGCGAAATGAAGGTCTAAAATAGTTATATTGCGAAAAATGAAAACGAATTTCAAAAAGGGAAGTATTTTACTCAATTTTAAAAAATGGAACCCCTAGAGGAAGTGCTAAATAGGTCTCGGAGCGATGACAGCTAGAATTCTCGTTTAAATCGAACTATAACTGATTCTTAAAATCAATAATATTGAAGAAGTCAGATAGAGGTCCCAAATTTCATGAAACTCGTTAATTTTTGTTTATAAAGGGATGCTTCAACCAAAAATGTTCACCAAATTCTTTGGAACACTGACTACGACTGATATCGATTCAAATTTCTTTAATCGATAGTAAAATTTGATGCTTTTTCTCGAATTATGATTTTGCTCTAACTTTGAGCTCATATAATCATTCTTGGAGTCCTAACAGCTCCTCAGGTTCAATTTTATAACGATGCCTCGTCAAAAGCTTCCTTCTTTAGGTAAAACATAGGATCGCCAAAATTCCCAACATATTTCAGGTCTGGATGGAACTTTAATGGCCCTACTTGAAGTTGCTTCAACTTTTACAAGAAGCTGAACAATCCGAGCTTCTTCTAGGACTCAACATTCTTTAATTACTCTTTTTTCATTTTAATTTTCAAATAAAAGACTCACCCATTTCTTTGATCCGCCCTTTTGCTCAAATATCCTTCGTTGCTGCTCCCCTGCTCCTTGTCCATCGTCCCCCAACATGAAAGAAATGTGGATCCTGCTCATAAGTCCGTTATAACAACCAATGTTTTTAAAAAATACGAAAAACATTGATTTGTTGCAACGAACCAATAAGCAGTACTCCGTGAATAATAGTGAATACTAGCTCCTCCGATCGATTCGAACAAACCTCATCAATTTGCCTGAAAATTACAGATTTTCAGTACAAAAATCGAGAATTTTTGAGCAAAATTACCTTATTTCTAGCGCCTCCTACGCTATTTCCACGTTCCGCATCGTTTTTGTCATCTTTCGCTTTCTTTCTCTCCATCTCTCACTTTTTCCTCTGCGTCTTTATCGTTTATCTGTAGTTTGTACGAAGAGAGAACGCAAAAATTCAATTTTTCCCGCAAGAAGATCAAAAATTTTTGAGAGGTCAAAAATATTTTATTAAAAATTTCAAGCCTGAAAACGGTTCTCAACATACGACTTTATAAGCGCACTTTCACATTTTCTTCTCAGTGGCTGTGTGGTGTTGTGGATAAGACTTGTGTGTTATATTCTTTCATTTTTTTTCGCCGGGTTCGATTCCCTCTGGACTTTTTCGGTTTTTCTTCATGTCTTGGTGTATTTTATGACGACTATTTATTGAATCTTCCTTTTATTCTCGCTCCTAATGATTTTTTCCAGTTTCCAGTGTTGTTTTTCCTAAAAATTTTGAAAAAATTAATTTTCGTTTCATTTAAAAAAAAGCAACAAAATGCTTTTACGGACAAAAATATAATTTCCGCCATAAAAATCGTATTTTTCCTCATGAATTATTGATTCTTCCCGGTTCCAAGCAATTGAAGTCGAGAAACGGTCAAATAGAAGCTGTTAAAAGGTTTTTAGCAAGATTCACGTTAAAAATTAAATTGGAAAGAACTAATATCGATTAAATGCTTGCAAACTTAAAAATAACCGAAAATAAACGATAAAAGGACTTTAAAGAAATCAAAAACCCTTAAAAGTATATAATTTTGTAGATTTAAATTTAAAAATTAGAAATTCTGAACTTTCAGGAACCTAAATCTCAAAACACTTCTGAAATCTTCTCAACAACTTGATGCTTTGTTTCTAATCTTGCTAAATGAACTCTCCATCATAAAAATTGTCGAAATGAGACAATTTTTCCACGTTCCAAGCCAATGAGATCGATTTGATAGTGAAGTTTCTTCCTAAAATTCAATTAAAAAAAATTGCGGTGGTTGCAAATCAATATGCCGCACTTTTGCCAACGCCCCGCCCACCTGAATTTACTTTTTCTTGTCATTTTTCTATGAAAACAAAATTCGAAACAAGAAAACTTCAATCTCAAGATCCTTTTACAAATAATATAAATATCATAACCAATCATAATACAATTGAGATCCAAAACATCCAAAATTACTTCGCCTTCTTCTTCGGTGGCCCCTTCTTATTCCCCGCCTTCTTCTGTGCCGCCTCTTCCATCGCCTTTCTCTTCGCCGCCGTTGTACATTTCACATTCGAGGAAACTGTGAAGAACGAGTCAATTCTTCCTTGTGTTCCTGCACTTCGGCTTTTCTTCATTCTTGCCAATGATGATCTGATGCGTTCCTCGCTGAAATATTGCGTATTTTTCGAAAATCCTACTCTAATTTCGATTCTTACTTGAAATTCTTCTCTGTGCACATGAATTGAACAACCCCCTCTACATCTGGCTCTTTCCATTCAAGCTGAAATTTTGAAATCCATTTCGAAACCTTTGAAAAATATCCAAAATCACCTGAACCTCCTCCTGTTTCATAACTTCCGGCTCTTTGAACAATTGTCGGGCTCTTTTATACGGCCAATCCTCTGGTGGTGGGTATTTCTAAAAAAAAAGCAGATTCTTTTAAGAAATTCTGAATTCTTTTTTAAAACCAACCGTTGAATCAATATTCTCCAAAACCGTCTCGATATCCTTATGCTGTTTGATCAATTCAACCGCCTTCTTTGGTCCGATTCCCTTAAAAAATGGTATATCGTTCAAAAAATCCAAAAAAAAAATCATCAAACCCGAATTGTTCCACAATAATCACATCCCAACAAAATACACATATCAATGAATTGATCCTCAGTGATGTCCATTTCTTCGAAAACTTTCGCCAAGATAAATTCCTTGATTGGCATTTTCTTTGCTTCGGAGTATAGCATGTGTCTCAAAAGAACTGATGATCCAAATGTCAGGGCGTCCATATCTTCAGTCGCTGTTCCGTAGACCTGAAATCAAATCTTTTCATTTTTAGGAAACATTTTTCGACAAATATAATGAGGTATTATTCCAGCAAACATTGTCTAAATATCACATTAAAAACTTTCTGAAAATCACAAAAATTATATTTTTTGACTGAAAATTTCCGGAAATATTATAATTATCAGATTCCCGTGATTCCAGCAACCCAGTTCTTGGTATTTTGTCTATAATTACATTTCAAAATCTCACCGTTTTCCGAAAAAACAAAGGAACGAAAGAAAGTTTTATATTTTCCATCAATCCAAGTAAATCATGTTAAAATTGCTCAAAATCTCCGCTTAAAACTAAATTTTTAAGGTGAAACTGTAAAAAATTTAGGAAATCCTGTTTTTACCCCGAATTTCTATAACTATTATCATCATTTTTTGAGAGACAATGTTTAAATTACCAAAAACTGCCCGAAATCCCCATTTTGAGTCAATTTTACATAAGAATTTTATAAAAAATGCTCAACCATTGATAATTTCTTTCCCGACAAAAAAACTCTACCTTTCCACTCTTCACCAAATGCGCACATTGTGCTTCCGCCTCACACGGTGCTTCAACAATCGGCACTCCCATCAATCTCAACAACTTCTTCACTTCCTCGTTCTGCTGTTTCGTCACCTTTACAAGTCTTCTTTCAAACTTCTCAACATCCTTCGCATCTCCCTTCTCTTTCGCTTCAGTCAATGCCTTCTCCGCTTCAGCCCTTCTCTCCGTCCGCTTCTCCAGTTCCCCACTCTTCATATCTGGCGGTTTTCCATCAAAAACATATACTGGCTTGATTCCATTATCAATCATTCTGATAGTACGATAGAACATTCCCATCAAGTGACTGAAAAATTTAAATAACTTTTTCAAAAACTATTTTGGCTATTTAAAACCTAGTAGTTTCCCCATCTTCACTCTGCAACTGCGATCCATCCTGTCTAACAGCAATCAAAAATTGATACAAGCACATGGAAGCATCAATTGCGACCTGAAAACTCAAATTTTCGAGGAAAAAATTCAATTTCTAAAAAAAAGCACCTTTCTCCCGAAAAACGCTTTTATTTCATTGATCTTGATAGCATTTGGCGCATTATCTGCAATCACTTGAGACAGTCCTTTAATTCCCATGGCTGTTAGTTGGTGTGTCAATTGAAGGGAATCTGGAATTTCTTGATTTTTTTCATTTTAAATTCACGAAGACAGAGAAAAAAGGAAAATTTCGAAAAGCTTTCAAAATTTTTTTAATTCTCTGAAATTCTTATTTGAAAACTCGATATTTTCAATAAATTTACTTTTTAAAAAGAAAATTAATTAATTTGAACTTACGAATTCATTTTTTTAAGTAATGGTAATTTTCGCAAATATAACGTGGTAATTGAAAAATAAAAATACGTGAAACTATGTTTTAAAAAGCGAAAAGAGCTGTTTTAAAAAAAGAAAAGGGAAATGTCGAAGATGGTTAAATTTTTCTGAACTCTTCGACAAATTGCAATATTTTCATGTGAATTCACAATAAAATTTACTTCGAAAATAATGTTTAATATTTCATAATTAATAAAAATTCTTAAAAAAGCAGAAAAATAGAAAACCCAACAGATGTTTGCCGAAATAAAAAAAAATGCTCAAAATTTTAAATTTCGCGCCGACTCACCCTTCCCGGCAACTGTTCAATAGAGCGCACTTTCTCCACAAACACTAGAATTACCAGAATTTCACGGAGAACTGTCTCTTCACCGAACTTTTCAAAGAAATGGGAAATTAAATATAAATTTTTATCAAAATCAATCAGCACATAACAATAATCCCGTATCGAAAGCAAAAAAGAACAACAACAACAACAAAAAAAGGATCCCACAAAATTTTAACACAAAAAACTAGAAAAAACAATCAATATTCATCTCCATCCATATTATCACCACTTCCACCATCTCCATAACCTTCTCCATTATCAAAATAATTGGAAATGTAATCATTATCCTCTTCTTGATAATCATCATCAGATAGTACATTTTCAGCATCTTCCGGTCCTCCAGACTTCTCACTTCCATTCTCTTCATCATTCTCGTTTTCTCCACCAACATGCTTCTCTTCATCATCATCTTCAACTCCAGTTCCTTCTTTCGCTTCAAGCTTTTCAAGCTTCTTTTTGATTTCCTGAAAAATTTCCGATTTTTGGGAGATGTACATAAATTTCACAAATTTTAAATGAGAAGTTTCATTTTTAAGCGGAAAATTTGATTTTTCAATGAAAATCTCAATTTTTGAATAAAATGTTCAGATTTTCTAACAAATTCCAATTATTTTTTGGACTTTGAATATAATCAACATTTCCTACCAATCTGAAATGCGTATTTTACCGTATTTCGATATTTTGGCTTTCTAAATTCAAAATTTATCAATTTTGGACATATTTTTAATTCAAACATTCGCAGAAAACCCAATTTTAACAATTTTAGAATAAATATCTTCAGTTTGAAACACTTTTCAATGTTCGAACAACTATTCAAATTCAAAATATCCAAATTTTAGCAAAATTTCGTTTCATTTTCAAAATTTCAGCGTTTTTAAAAAAAATCAATTTTAATAACTAACATCATCATCACCCGCCACTTTCCTCCTCTTTGCTTCCGGATCCTTCCCCACTTTCTCATTCTTCTTCTTTTTCCAATTCAACTCTGCAGGTAGGCACGAAAAATCTTGAAAATTTTTAAAATTTAAAAAAAAACAATTTTTCCCAAGAAACCCTACCAAACTCCAGCTTCTCCCTCTCGACAACCGAATACTTGTCCAAATACCGCTTAATTTCCTCATCTTTTTCCGCTTCGATGAAAAACTCCGAATCTCTCATTCTCTGGTCCATTTCCATTTTCAGCCGTGAGATGTAGACTAGATCTGTGCTCATTTCCAGTGGAATTGGGTCTCGTTTCACTTTCTGTAAGGAAAAATATCAAAATTTGCGTTTTAAATAATTTTAAAAAACGTTTTTCTGATAATTTAAATCCGAAATACCCAAATTTTGAAAAAACTTGTTTAAAAAGTGCGTATTTCTCAAAATCTTGGTTTTAAATTCAATTTTTAACACTTTTATATTATTCTTTTTCGGAAAATCCATTTTTTTCCCTAATTTCGAACAAACTCCCAAATTTACACAGCATTTCGTAATTTATTTACAAAAATCTTGGCATTTTGAGGAATTTGTAAGCAAAGCATTGTACTTTGGAATTTCCGTCAAAAACCCCTACCGGATACAACGGCGGGGGATCAATCTTCTGTTGCTGCATCATCCTCTGAACATCATGTCTCGCAATTCCCAATGCATTTGCCACACTTCTAACCGTATTCGATCCTCCGCCACCACCTCCACGTCCACGACCACCCATCTATAGAAAATATAGGTTTCGGAGTTACTGTAGGCCATTTTCCAGATATAAAACAGCTTGAAAACTGCATTTTTTTTAAAGATCTATTCCAATACATTATCTCTTCATCTCTACAAACGTGCTTAACTAAAACAATGATAGAAAACAAAGAAATTTAAAAATTACAAATAAAAAAGGGGAAGTTTTCACCAAATAAAAAAGCACGAGAAAAAAGTGATACCTGTCCACAAAAAAATTAATTAACAACGATTTTTAAAAAAGAAACACTTTTCTATTTCCTACTCTAAAACAAAATGTTAAAAAAAGGGAAAATTAAGAAAATAAAATATATTGCGAGAAAATTTCAATTCGATTTCGGACCATTTTAAAAAGAAAAAAGGAGATCCTAAATGTTGCGTTGTCAACAAAAATCCTGGATTTTACAAAGAGAATCCTAATTTTCCTTGCTCTTCTGCACTTCCTTTTCCTTGTTCCAGTTTTCTAGTCCTTTTGGCAATTCGACGTTTTCATCAAGGCCTGAAAAATCGAATTTTAGTAATAATAACCCAATTTCGATTATTTTATAAAATTACTATCTGAAATTCAATTTTCTTCGAAAAAATATTTGAAACAGAGAATTTTTCAGCATCAGATAACTCCAAAAATAATCCATTTTCCGATTTTTGAGCTTTTCACCAAACTAACCTCCAGTTCCAGAAACCATCTCCTCATAAGTGTTCTTTTCGGCAAACGGCCTTTTTCCAAGCATATCAACCATATCCTCTCTTGAAAGCACCTCCTTCTCCAACAATCGAATTGCTACCTTCTCCATATCCGATCGTTTCTCCAACAACAATTCCCTCGTTCTTTTCAATGCATTTTGTACAAGGTCTCGAACCTGGAAAAAACAGTGCATTTTTTGTTTGAAAATCAATTTTTCAGCATTTTTTCAGCTCAAATTGAGGTATTTTCAATAAAATGGAAAATAATGACTCCATTTGATATTTTTCTCGAGAAATGAATTTTAAATTTAAAATTTAGACAGAGAAACAAGCTTTGAATTCATTGGAATCTTCAAATTTCGAAACTAAGGGGTTAAGACTTAAAAATTTCTTGTTCAAAGTTGAAAAATGTTCAAAGAGCCTTTTATTTCCAAAATTTCCCACATTTTCGCAAACATTTTTCAGATCGCATTTAAAAAATAAAATTTCAAAAACTCCTCACTTCCTGATCAATCAACTGCGCGGTCGCCTCGGAATACGGCTTGTCAAATGCCATCTCTCCCGGTTGTGGGGTATCAAACGACAATGGTCCAACCTTTTCACTCATTCCATATTTGACAATCTGTAAAAAAAATGATATATTGAATTTTCATCTTTCTATGTGTAAGATCCTGTTACATTTTGCAAAAAAAAGGTGATTTTTAAAAAAGGAACAATAATACAATAGTAAGAACAGCTTGACTCATCCTTTGTGCACCAGTGAGTCGTACAATAAGTACCATCCCGGCCACTATTACATTCTACTCCTCCCCCTAGTAACTAGTATAAAATACCATGGTTCTGACCATCTCAACATCACATTTCCTTCCCTTGTATCTCAAGATGAAGCTTCTTCTACTTATTTCCTCTCTGGTGTCCCTTGCCCTTTCCCAAAATACCACTGGTCCGGACGGCCTCCCAGATTGGAGAGTTTTGCTCAACTATACTGGGAATGACGCCGATGTGGTTAATTACAAGGTTTCTTTCGTTATTGTCAAGCTTGTAAACGACTTGAGAAATGATGTCCAAAGGTAATTCAAAAAACTATCACCATGTCTTTAAAATAACCATTAATCTATCCTTTTCAGAAACGCCGACATCCTTAGAAAACTAGCCGCCGAGTGCTCAGCTTCTTCAAGGGTCCAAGGATCATACCCTATTCCAAATCCTCCAAGAGTCCCAAATGATTCCAATAACATCATCCACACAATAACCATCGATCGCATCATCCGAGAAATCTACGAAATAATCACCGGAAGACGCCAGCCATCAGAGAGACCGAGTGACTCCTACCAAACCCCGGGGAATCCCGCCAAGCCGAACCTCACCATTCAAGAACAAGAGCGAATTTTGAGAATTATCCGCGAATACATCATTACATATCTCAATAATGGAAACCCACTTCCAAATCAAACTTCTACGACGACATCTACAACTACAACCGCAATCCCACCACCAGGACCAGGGACACTTCCAATAGACAGCTACGTTCTCGTAAGTTTAATATCTTTTCCAAAATAATAACATTAATGCCATCTCATTTCAGCCGAATAATCGGAACTTCCCCTCGTGGAATTACCCCACCTTCCAGTTTCCAGGACAAGCCGTTCCAGAAGAAGTCCTCCAAGGTGGCTACGTCCTTCCTAGCAAGAGAAAATAATCAATTTCTAATTTTTTCCACGTTATTTAATTTATTTATTAATATTTAATTTTTCTTCTTCTCAAAATAAACATTTTCTATTATTTTCGGCATTTTTTCAAAGGTTTTCCTAAAATCTAAATTCCAGCACATGTTTCTAATCAAAAACAACAAATTTCCTCTTTTCTCTAATTCTCCGCTTCCCACGTTTTCCCTAAAATCTAATCAGGTTCACATGTCTTCAGTTTCATCAACAAATGCTCTTTTCTAAATATTCTCAACGTTGAAAACAATTATTTTTTCTGAATGAAACCGTATTTTTCAAAAATTTATTAGATATTATATTTTCTTATGATAGCTTTTTAGATTCTCTGAAAAATGGAGCTTTAAATATTTACATAAATCTTAACTTTTAAAAAACCACTTTCATTCAGAAATTTCCATGTTCTTAATTTAAAAAATTTCATAATCAAGCTTTCATTTTCAAAATACTTTACAAATCGTTATTAATTCCTAATTTCTCATATTTCTATTATAATAATCTCATTCCGCTTTATTTCTGTATAAAATTAATTCAATTTTCAACTATTTCTTTCAGAAAATGCCCCAATTCCCCCTTCTCCTCCTACTCCTAACCATTCTGCTTCTCCTCCACACAATTTTCTGCGTAAAATGCTCCTGTGACATCGATCCATCTTCCGGGATTGCTACAACAATTTGCGAGGAAATTGACAACAAACTACCAAATTTGAAGCCCAATTAGTGCATCTTAAGACCTCCCAAATACATGAAAATTGAAATTCAGCCAAAACCGCCCATTTTTACCTGCGAATACGCCATCTGCGTAACTTTCTGCAAATCATCCTGCGCTCCTGTCGTAATTCGCCCAAAGAATATTTCTTCAGCTACTCGTCCACCAAGTGTCATGCACATTCTATAATTTTCAATAATGTTTTAAATAAAAAAATTTTAATTTTTAAAAAACCTATCCAAAAGCTGCTCTTTCGAGTACAAATACTGCTCTTTCGGCAAATACTGTGCATATCCTAATCCTTTTCCTCTCGGAATGATCGAAACCTTCAATAATGGATCAGCATGTTGGAGGAACCATCCCGCAATTGCGTGTCCGGCTTCATGGTAGGCAACCGTCTTCTTTTCCTCTTTTTGGAGTACCTAGAATTTGACAAAATGAGGGGAAAAGTTAACAAAAAATGGAAATTTTAAATATTTTCAAGAATAAACCTAAAAACCAATTAATAATATCTCTTTCGGTGTTCTTGGATTTCAAAGGATAATTTAAATAAAACTGCAGCTCAGAAATTCAGGAAAAAGAGCTGAAAAAGTAATTTTCCGGCGGAAATCCAACTATTTCAATAAAAAACATTTTAATTTTAATTTCAAAAACCTGAAACCTTCAAATTTCCCTTTTTTTTCAAAATTCCGTACCTATATTTGTTCTGGAACAAAAAATCTTTAAAAATCCCGAAAATTTGGCTATTTTTCATAATTTCGCGATAATATAATTTAAAAAACCTTGTTTGAAATGATTTTTATTCCCGAATTAAAAAAATAAATAAATTTCAGTTCAAAAATCAAATTCCTAAAATTTTAATGCATGTTTGCATAATTTTATTGTTATATCCAAAAATACACATTTTCCGTTGATCCGAAATATGAAACAGCATTGTTTTTCTTAAAATTTCCAAAAAATCCGCAAAACAAACCTGCGTCTTTTTCTCCATTCCCGCAACAACCCTCTCAATCGCTTGTTCAAAGTGTTTCTGTCCAATTTCATCATTCGCATCTCTTGCCGCAATCAAAGCCGCCTCGTTACAAACATTCGAAATATCAGCACCCGAGAATCCAGGTGTATGAGCGGCAAGCTTCCTTGACAACGCCGTCTTATCCAATGACGTCCTTAACGGTCCCAGATGAACACGGAAGATTGATGCGCGACCCTTAATGTCCGGCACTGGTACGTAGATCTGACGATCAAAGCGTCCTGGTCTGAGAAGAGCCGAATCGAGAATATCTACACGATTTGTGGCCGCGATTACGATTACCGATGATTCGTCGGTTGTGAATCCTGGAAATTATAGTGTTATAGAGAGAAACGACTGTCTCAATAGGTTTTATAATTTCTTAACCAATTTTTTAAAAAACCCTATATAACCCAAAAAAAATTGATCAAACTTTTTCTAAAGTATCACGCTGTCTTTAAGACCTCTGAAATGTAATATATTCATCACGAAAACCAGGAACTCATGAATTACAACGCTGTCAATGTAATCCAAATTTATGATTTTCAGATGAAATCCGATAAATTTTTCCCCAGAAAAGTACATCTGCGGGATTTCAATGAAAAACCGCCCAAATAGACATTTTTAAAATTCAAATTTTCAAAAATGATTATTTTTCATTCAAAAATCGATAAAATGTTTATTTGGTTCATCTAAACTCCAGAAAATCTTTTGAAAACTGATCCGAAATGAGCTTTTCAGATAATTCTGTTTTTTTAGGAGTTTTGAGCCAGCTTCTGGAATGGTTGAGCCCCATACAAGATACCAACCACACAAATAAGTGTCACTCTATCTTTAAGCCAATTTTTCTCGGAAAAATAAGATTTTCCTCACAAATTTTAAAAATGTTACGTTTCCCTTACCATCCATCTCAACCAAAAGCTGATTCAAAGTGTTCTCCTGTTCCGAATGTCCACCCATTCCACCTTTTCCACCTCTTTTCCTTCCAACCGCGTCAATCTCATCAATAAACAAAATACAAGGCGAATTCTTGCGAGCCATTGCGAACATGTCACGTACTCTTGCCGGTCCAACTCCAACAAACATCTGAGAAAATGTTCAATTTCCATTTTCCCCCTTAATTTTTAGAACCCTTTACCTCCAAAAATTCCGATCCTGAAACAGTGATAAATGGGACGTTCGCTTCTCCAGCTGTTGCCTTTGCCAACAGTGTTTTTCCTGTTCCTGGTGGTCCCGTCAAAATGGCACCTTTCGGAATTTTCGCTCCAAGATCTTTGTATTGTTGAGGATTTTTGAGGAAGTTCACAAATTCCATAATTTCGATTTTCGCTTCTTCGCAACCCGCTACATCGCTGAATTTCACCTGCAAAAATATCGAATTAAGGAAAAATCGGCAGTTTTAGGTTGAAATTACGATTTTTCTAATTTCCAGATATAAATTTGTCGAAGATTTAAAAAAAAAACAAAAAACTTGAATGTTTATAATTATTTATTCATTATTTAATTTTTGTCAGAAAATAGGCTAGTTTTTAGAAAAAATATTCTCTGAAACATCGTAAAAACATTCTTAAGGAAAAATGTAGCTTTTAAAGTCATTAAAATTAAAAATTCTAATTTTTTCTATTTTATGGCCTATATCAAGACTGCAGAAGGTTTATTTTATTCGTTTGGTATGTTCAAAATGCTTAAAATTTTATTTTCATTAAAAACAGTTATTATAGAAGTCAAGAAATGACATAAGGCGCCCTGGAAAGAGTGATTTGCAATAGGGCACACTTGCAACATTTTAGTTTGAATTTTTAATTTTTTTTTTCAGAATACTCACCTTAATATCCTCTCTATTAATGAGTCTTGCAGTACTCTGTCCAAATCCACCAAACATTCCACCAAGTCCGCCACCACCACCAGCTCTTCCTGCAGCTCCTCCAGCTCCGCCACCTTTCAACATTCGATAAATATAAAAACCGAAAAGGAGTGGAAATGCGACACTAATCAAATTGGGGATTTCACGTTTGCTAAAACCGGGAATTATTTTATTTATATTTTTTGACAAAAACTCACAAATTAAACTCCGATTTATATAAAACCGGGATCTGTCGATCAGCTTCATAACCCAAATGATGTTGTGCCGCTCCGAGACTCCGTTCAAAACTGTCAACACTTCCGATGTTGAAATAACACGTCTGGCCGGCATATTTTCCCGATGAACTCACGACTCGAACCCATCTTTTATCAACAACTTCTAATCTTTCAACAAGTCCAGCTTCAAGGAAATCGCTATAGAATTCTTTCCAGGAAATCTCGTGATATGATTGATAATCCATGAAAAGATACAGTGCGATCAGGATTCCGACGGATACTGCGATTTGTTGCCATCCGCCTGGGAATTGATTGAATGGGGAGTTCGAATCATCCTTCTTTTTGTTGCTTTTGTCTGATGATGATGGGGTTTCTAAAAATTGCATTCTGACACAAAAAGCGTACGTCGCTTACCTTTTGGCTTCTCCTGATTCGTCTTTGGTTGGAAAAACTTCTTCAAATCCTCCGGCCTTCTAGCAAAAAGTTGAACAGTTTTCTGAACCTGGTTGAAAAAACGCTCCTCAAATCGTTTATCCTTATTCAACAAGTATAAAACTTCTTTATGTGCAAGAATTGAATTCTGGAAAAACGAATCACTTTTTTTTGCTAAATTTTAAAAATTACATCATTTTTCGCCGAATTAGAAGAAAAACCACTGTTTGAGATTTGTCGGGTTTGTAGACAAATGTCTATTTGCTTTTTCAGTTGTTTTGACGATTTTCGGCATAATCGCCACATATTAAAATCTGGAAAAAAAGCTTGGAAATTTAAAATCATGATGAAATTTTTAAAAATAGCTAAAATTGCTTAAAACACATTTTTAAAACTAGCTTTTGTAATCAAAAGTTATAGAATCGAATGAAGAAAATTCTAAAAACTAGGATTCTAAAAATTTAACAAAAAACCCAAATTTATACCAAAAACAGTGCAAAATTTGCAAAACCCCGTCAAATAATGGTGAAATGTGTGCAAACACCACAAAAGAAACATCACGTCCGATGCATATAACCTGACGTCATTTAGAAAACCACGCGGCAATTTAAAAATGCACACATTAAAAACATTTTTTTTAATCATTTTGTAATGATTTACTCTAACAAGGGAAGTGCGCGAAGTCACCATCGCCAATCGAGTTGAGACCTATACCATTCGATAGAGCTTTAAATCTAGGTCTAGAATCCGTTTTAAAAGTCTGCCGGTTCTACCTGTGAGCCGGTGAAACATGGGCTCAAAGTTCCTCGAAAAAGAGGTGAGTATATAAGCGCACCTTAACCCTCTTACAACATGTGGCTGCGTGGTCAAGTGGGTTAAGCACTTGCCTATGAAAATCTTTTCCAAAAGTTCGATTCCAACCGGTTGGTAATTCACAGGCAGTTGTAACCCTACTCAGACAACTGGGGAACTAGTTTTCGGGTGAGTTCGGGCGCTTTCGACTAGCCTGTCGGTCAGTTACTCTCGACAGGCTAGTCGAAACTGCCCGAACTCACCCAAAAACTAGTCGTAACTGACCAAGAACTAGTCGAATCAAAATTTATTTTTGTCAAACTGCGAAAAGTGTTGAAAATGGTTGAAAATATGTCTTTCCTGAAAAATCATGAACTATGAGTGAAATTTTGATTTTTTCTCGAGTTTTTTCAAAATGTTTTAATTTTCAAATTTTCATAAACATTTTCATCTGAAATGTCTTTTTCGCAATAAAAACTGAAAAATCGTAGTTTTTATATAATATCTCGGGTTAAAAAGTTTTTTTTCACCAATTGACTGAAAAGAATTGACTGAAAACATTATGTTTTTTTTCACCAATTGACTGAAAAGAATTGACTGAAAATATTATGCAGGAAATTTTTTTTTGCATTTTAGGAAGCGCAACAAGTAAAAGTAACATTTTGAAGATCCGCATGTTTTCGAGTACTGTTATGCAGTTTTGTTTTGTTTTTGATTCTTTATTTGATCGAAAAATGAAATTTTTTTAAATTTCAGTAAGGAAACCAGTATGCTTCCAGTTTCCGTTACGTTTATGAAATTCGTTCATGGGTCTAACGAATGAATTTGATGTTTGAGTTTAAAACGATAATGGGTGCTCCCTAGATCGAATATAATATTTATACCGATAATTTTCTGCAACTTTATAGATTTGACACACACATCAGTGAACACGAAAAACTAACCAACCCAAATATGTGTCCCCGCGTTGCGCGGGTGCACCCGCTTATTGATGAAAACTTTGGCTCTGCATAACTCAGCTCAAAATGAAAACTGGAAAGTATTTTTTATATTTTTGGATAGGTCTTTACAAACTCTACAACTTCGTAGTTAATATCAAAATGCAAAACATAAAACTTAAAAACGAAAATTTGAAGAACAGAAAATCGGTTCCAGTTGTTCAGGATTTTCTAGTGGAAAATCATATCAACACAAGAAATGTTACTTTATTTCCGAAAGAAGATGAAATTTTCTAATAGAATCATAAATAAACTCAAAAAATGAAGAGGCCCATTGTGCTGAAAACAGACAAAATACGTAAAATTTTGATTTACTTGCAGAAATGGTTTTTAACCCTGAATTTAGATCATTGAGAACAGTTTCGGTGTTTTTTGAAAAGATAAACATAAATTTCAATTATGCAGAATTAACATCTTCCAAAAGTGTTTCGGTGAAAATCAAAAAATTTTTTTAAACTTTTTTTGGAAAATTTATGAAATAATCATCAAAAAATTTTTTTTTCGATTTTTACGAAAAAACCTTTGAAAAATGTACAGCATAATTGAGACGCATGTTTTACTTTTTAATCACATAAACTATTCTTAAAGGTCTAGATTCAAGCTTAAACAACCCTTTATGCAAGAAAATTCTTCGAAATTTTAATTCTATTTTCATTACAATGGGTCCCTCATTTTTCGAGTTTATTCTCATACATGTACTCCTCCTAACTCTGGCGCTAGCGCACATATCAGCACACTTTCCCCCTTCCCCCCACATGTTCAGGTATAGTCAAATGGTTCAACGTCTCGTCAAGCAAGCAGGAGGTCAAGTCGTCGCAGGTTCGGTTCCAGGAAGGGTTTCTCGCTGCCATCGCTTAACACCACCCCCACTACGCAGCCGCCACGTGAAATTGCTATGATGCAATCCCGTGGTGGCTGCGAGAAATTTATTTGCCGCCGACCGATTTTCGACTAGCCTCTCGAGAGTTTTGACTAGTTCCTCGACAGTTTCAACTAGTCTGTCGGCAGTTCCAACTAGTCACACCATAGTCGAGGAACTAGTCGGACTGACCGGAAAACTAGTCGGAAAACTGCCGCACGGCTAGTTCCCCAGTTGTCTGAGTATGCAGAATGCATGCAGAACGGATGATTTCCGGACAGGATGTTATTGGTACAATAACAGGATGCATTCTGCATGCAAACTGCATGACGAAGTGGTACCGTTTTGACGCAGAAATGATGCGGAAATGGTGTAGTTTCGGCGCGGGGAAATCCCTTTTTCATTAGTGCACTCACTTGCTCATTTAGATTCAATATTTATGTAACAACAGTTTTATTATCAACAAGAAGAAAAAAATATACAATAAATAATATCACAATTGTAGCGTAACACAGTAATTTTGAAAAAATACAATTTCAGTGTGAAAAGTTACATTAAAGAGAGGGATAGGGATCGGGTTTTAAAAAAAAAGTAATGTGGGTCGCGGGGTATTGTGGGCCATTTGTAGAAAAATTTTAAGAAAACGAAGTAATTATTGTAATTGGCCTGCGCCTGCTGACGTGAACTGGCGATTCCTAAAAATAGGCAAATAGTGAAATTTAGCTTATTTGAATAGACTTACAAATGCACTGGAACATCAAAATCGCTCCCTTGGCTGGCCGCTCGCTGATGTTGGTCATGAAAACTGAAAACTATCATACTTTAAAAGTTTCGCATGTTTCCTTCTTTTACCTCCGCGCATTCCTTATTTTACGAAATCGTGATGCATCTCCACCGACATACTGAAATAACACATTTCTTAAAGGCTATCTTAAATAATACAGTGTACCTTAACATTCAATTTTACCACGTGTCCTTCGCATTTTCGATGCCTTGGGATTCTGCAATTTTTCATTTTTATTCAAAAAATGGAAGAAAGCAACAATTTCTAGAGATTCAGGTGATAACGATAACTCGGGTGATATTAAAAACTAATTTTAACTATAAAACAATAATTATGACATGAAAAATCGAAATTTTTGAAGAAAAAAACAAAAAAATGAAACAAAAAATGAAACTGTGAAAAATGCAGAGAAATTTCCAGGACGTGTTCCGCATGCAGATATCATCCGATTTTCACGCGGCGCATGAGAACCGTATAATTTCCGCATGAAAACTGATACAGTATGCGTTCTGCATGCAGATTTCATCCGGGTTTCGCGCGGCGCATGAGAAAGGTACCACTTCCGCATGAAAACTGATTCAGCATCCGTTCTGCATGCGTTCTGCATAAGGTTACAACTGCCTGTGCAATTGTTTTGCCTATTTTTTTCTTTTTGTTTTTTTTTGTTTAAAAACGTATTAATAAAACAATTTACAAGTTAATGCACATTTTAATAATTTTTCATCGTTATTCATTTGTCAATTTTCAAATCATGTTTCATCGATGATTATTAAGGGAACCTTGTGGAACTCCATCATGTCATGAGGAAAATCGTTATACTACTATTTCCATTCAAAATTGTTTTATTAATACGTTTTTAAACAAAAAAAAACAAAAAGAAAAAAGTATGCAAAACAATTACCAACCGGTTGGAATCGAACTTTTGGAAAAGATTTTCATAGGCAAGTGCTTAACCCACTTGACCACGCAGCCACATGGTGTAGGAGGGTTCAGGTGCGCTTATATACTCGCCTCTTTTTCAACTCAAGGAACTTTGAGCCCATGTTTCACCGGCTCACAGGTAGAACCGGCAGACTTTTAAAACGGATTCTAGACCTAGCTTTAAAGCTCTATCGAATGGTATAGATCTCAACTCGATTGGCGATGGTGACTTCGCGCACTTCCCTTGTAAGCATCTTGTGATTTTCGCTCTGCTTATAATTTTAGCAGCATGTCAGAAAATAACGGAGGAAGATAATGCGGTAATACAGAAAATTTGCGGAACAAATATGACATGTAAATAAAATATTTGAAAAGCGAAGGTTTAACATTTTTATTCAAGTGCCTTGGCTTCACAAACGGAAAATTCTTTTCGGACATGTGGCTAAGAACATTACTGAAGCACCTTGGTCAGTTGCGGTGATGATAACTAAAGAAAAAAGTGATTAATTACTACTTAATTAACAATAATTGAATCCTAATATTTTCAAGATAAAGTTGTTCACTGCTCCGGAACCTTAATCTCCCATCGCCATGTCCTGACCGCCCGTCATTGTTTCCTCAACGATCAAATCAAAAATAAAAACCAAACATTTTCCTGGGTTGATGACGAGCCATGGAATCAAAAGGATCATTGCACAGGTGTAGATTTAACTGTACCTGCGGATCTCACCGAACGTTCTCAATTCTTTTTTAACACCATTTGTGCTCCTGGAAAAGAGTGTCAACAAAAGAAAGAGGTTTCGATTTCGTTGGATAGTTTGAAAAATATCGGCAAAGCTTTGGGTGGTCCTAAATCGATTAAACGGCGTGCTAACAAGGTGGGGTTTAGCACTATTCGCTTTTTTTTTTTGCGTTTAGCGTTTTGTTTATTAAGTGAAAATGTATAAAATAACTTATTATTGCTTCGCGGACTAGTTTCCACCAGTGGGACTAGTGTTCAAAACTTAGTTCCCAGAATTATTCTCACGAATTTCCTGAACAAGAATTCATAAAGGGATTCTTTACTATTTTTTGGTTTCTATTCCATTTTCATCTTCTTCACAGTATTTGAAAACCTATACAAGCAAAAAAGTTTATCGTAATTTCCTTTTCTAGTACGCGAAAAAACACATTTACCGGGTAAGGCGGCGAATGGCCTAACAATTGCAAACTCTCTCACATTCGCATACTTTCTCGTGCGCGGCCGAACGGTTAGGCCATTACCCTGTAAATGTGCTTTGTTCGTGTACTAGAAAAGGAAATTTCGATAAATGTTTTTGCTTCTATAGGTTTTCAAATATTGTGAAGAAGATGAAGATGGAATTGAAACCCAAATTCAGTAAAGAGTCCCTTTAAAGGATTCTTATGAATAAAACTATGCAATGTCGTGAAAATTGTCGGAATTTTGAGCAGTGGAATAGATTGCGCACATCTTACACAAGCGGAAAGTGATATCTTGATTCCAGTTGCTAAGCAAATGGGCTGGTGAGCCAGATAGTGTAGTTGAGATGTTGGTTCGAGTTTCGAAGCACAATGAGGATGTGTTTAAATATACTGGTGTTTGTACCCGGTAACAAAATGTTCTTTTAAATTGTGAAAATGTTTAAATTTAGAATTAACCAAACTGAAATTGACAAAATTGAATCCGACCAAATATCGAAGTTTTATGGAGACGAGACAGAGACCACGGTGGGCCAAAGTGAACCGATTACAACTGCCACTGTGGGCCAAAGTGAACCGATTACAACTGACACGGTGAGCCCAAGTGAACCGACTACAACTGTCACGGTGGTCCAACGTGAACCGATTACAACTGATCAAACATCTATATTTTATGAATCGTCAGGCTCGTCAAGCACAATGTTTGAAGCAATGTCAATTTTTGTGTTTATTAAACAGTTTTTCTAATAAATTGAACTTTTAAAAAAATGTTTATTTTGTAATTATTTGGAAACTTTACGATGCTACCAAATTACGTTGCTTGGGATTTAGTTGGGAACGTAGAACGATGGTTTGAAGTTCTGGTCTTGTCTTTCAGGCTATATTTTGCCTATATTACTTTTAGGCTGTATGTCTTTCAGGCTACATGTCTTTCAGGCTATGTGTTGCAAAACCTAACTGGAAAAGAAAACGGTATTGGTTTCATTCATTTTATCATTGAAAATTGGAAAAGTATAATTTTTCACTAATAAAACGAAAACTTAACCTACGATTTTTTGGCTACTTTCTGAATGTTATTGGTTTTTTAAATATTGGTAAAAAAATAATGTTTCTATCAATCAAAACCTACCTTCTATAAAAACTTTAATTATAAAATCATTTAGTTTCGAACAAATGAAAGATAAATAATAAAACATATATTTGAGAAACAACGATATATTTTGATTCTTTCGCTCTATTTTTCTTTTTGATTTCTAGGATTCAATGTTATATTTACAATTTTGGTTATATTTACAATTTTTTTCTCAAAATCGAAAATCAAATTGTGAATGTAACATTGAATGTTAAGCCTCTATAGTGAAACCTCTACGTCAATGAAATAGCAGAAAAATTGAAGTTTAGCTCGAAATCAAAAAAAAGCTCGTAAATGGATCAGGAACTTCGAAGATCAGGAACTTCGAAGAAAAGAAACTGCTGTAAAAATAGAGCGAACGAATCAAAATATATCGTTGTTTCTCAAAATGTATTTTTTATTATTTATCTTTCATTTGTTCGAAACTGAATGATTTTATAATTAAAGTTTTTATAGAAGGTAGGTTTTGATTCTGATTCTGAGTTGATTCTGAGTTCGAAACATTATTTTAAAACCAATATTTAAAAAACCAATAACATTCAGAAAGAAGCCAAAAAATCGTAGGCCCGATTAAGTTTTCGTTTTATTAGTGAAAAATTATACTTTTCCAATTTTCAATAATAAAATGAATACCGTTTTCTTTTCCAGTTAGGTTTTGCAAAAAATAGCCTGAAAGTCGTGTAGCCTGAAAGTAATATAGGCCAAATATAGCCTGAAAGAAATGACCGAAGTACTATGCTACGGAATTACAGCGTTTGAAACTCTTTGAAACTCGGAATAAATTTAGTAAAAATATAATTTTACACAATTTATGAATTTCCCGCTTCTTGTATTTGTATAAATTAAATTTCAAGCGGGGCTTAGTATTGCGACGGGGTTCAAGCCGTCTTTGCTCGCGGGTTTGAGTTTACATTTTTCAGCATTACTGAGCACCCAGTTTTGATAAGAAACTGAAATTTGGTTGAATGAAAGTTCGAGTCTTAACTCAAATATATATTCAACTTCAAAGTTTGAAAAACGTGAAATAAAAAGAAACATCACGTCCGATGCATATAACCTGACATTATTTAGAAAACCACGCGGCAATTTAAAAATGCACACATTGAAAAGCTTTTTAAAAATCATTTTGTGATGATTTACGCTAAGCATCTTGTGATTTTCACTCTGATTTTAATTTTAGCAGCATGTCAGATATTAACGGAGGAAGAGAATGCGGTAATACAGAAAATTTGCGGAACAAATATGACATGTAAATTAAATGTTTTAAAAGCGAAGGTTTAACAGTTTTATTCAAGTGCCTTCCCCTCTCGAAAAGCAAATGTTATACGGAATTGAGGTTAAGAACAGTACTGAAGCACCTTGGTCAGTTTCGGTGATCGTAGTTAAGGATACAAGTGATTAATTACTTCTTAATTAACAATAATTGAATCCTAATATTTTCAGATCAAACTGAAGATCAACTTGTTCACTGCTCCGGAACCTTAATCTCCCAACGTCATGTCCTGACCGCCCGTCATTGTTTCCTCAATGATCAAATAATCAAAAATAATGTTCAAACATTTTCCTGGGTTGATGACGAGCCATGGAATAAAACGGATCATTGCATAGGTGTAGATTTAGAAGTACCTTGGTATCTCATCCGACGTTCTCAATACTTTTTCGACACCATTTGCGCGCCTGGAACAGAGTGCCAACAAAACAAAAATTTTTCGATTTCGTTTGATAATTTGAAGCTTGTCGGCAAATCTTTGGGTCGTTCTTCATCGATTCAACGGGGTGCAAAAACGGTGGGGTTTAACACTTCGCATTTTTTGGGTATAACGTTTTGTTTGTTATGCGAAAATGTATAAAACAACTCTTAGTATTCCTTCGCGGACTAGTTTCCACAAGATGGACTAGTTTTCAAAACTTAGTCCCCAGAATTATTCTCACGAATTTCCTGAACAAGAATTCTTATGAATAAAACGATGAATTTGTAGAGAAACTAGAGGGTTTGTTAAATAAAACATGGCCTAAAACACAGACATGCAAAAACTAGTCCCTGAAGTAATAAATTGTTTATTTGAGGGTAGGCCTTGTGTTTGGAGGCTCTTACCCAAGTTTTAGGTCTACCTCAGGCTAACCTCAAACTTGGGAAAATGAACCGGCGGCGCCCACCTGGGCGCGGAATATACATTTTTGCACATGCAGACAACGATCAGGGCCGGTAACCAACTGCCCTTATCATGTGACGTTGAGAGACGCAGACATTTCAAGGCGCATGCGCCTGAAATATCGTTCGGGTCTTGAAACGCTACAAAAACGAACACTTGTGCCTCCAAACACATGTGCTTCCAAACACTTGAGCCTCCAAACACAAGGCCTACCCTCGTTTATTTCCTCGATTTTTGTTCAATTGTCAAAATGTAGACATCATTTTAAAGCAGTAATTCTAAATATTCAGATTCTGGGCTTCAAAATTATATCAAAAACATGGAAAAACGTCAATTCTGAAACATAAATTCTGCACATTTCAATTGCACTTTTTTTGAAACAAATAAAACCTTCAACGTTTCCAGATTATCCTCCCCGGAATGTGCAATGCAACGGGCATCAAGGACCCGATGACAACAAATGACTTTGCAATTGTAGAACTTGACAAGGATATTAAATTTTCACACTTAATTCATCCTGTTTGTGTGAGCAGTACGTTTGATTTTATTCAGTTTTTTCACAACATTTCGCAAAAAAAGGGTTTTCAGAAGATGATTTCAGACATGGTGATATGATAGAAAAGGCCAGTATGTTTGGTTATGGAGCGGATAGTGAGTACTTTTTTTTCTGAAGATTAAAAACAAATTGTTTAGAAACTGCACCCACTACAAATGGTGCATTGAAACATGAATTTTTGACGGTTATTTAAAAGAAATGAAACATTTTTGAAAAAAATCCCATTTTCAGATTTCGCTGTGTGAAATACCAAGGCAAGATTGGATGTGCACAATAACTGTAATAAAAAAATTATTTCCGTGTGCGGTAAGTATATGAAAGTACATTTTCGCGTCACTACGATGCTAAGCAGTCACGCGCACTACGAGGTTACGCAGTTACGAGAGTCGTTTTTACTGCGACGTCTTTTGACAAGGATTTTCAATTTTTGAAATTAAATTTGAATTTAGCTCTATTGAGCGCGTTTTATTTCATGTATTCACATTTAAATATTTTAAAACATTGTTCTGAATACTAAATGAACATCAATGAAGGTTCTGAGTGGCTGCAAGATAGGAAAATGATCATCTACCGGGGTAAATTCAAATTTTATTTCAAAAATAATAAGTTTTCCTTGTCAAAATACGTTGCAGTGTCGTTTTTTCGCGTTAATAATGTAGGGCAATGGGAAGGGTTGCGGGGCGTTGACTTCCCTAGGGTCAATAGGGAATTTCACGTTTATGAAGTCGATTTTGTGAGACACTAATAGTTACGCTAAACAATGACCCTCGTCACCGCGTAACTTCGCAGTGTACCAAAGTGAACCGATTACAACTGGGGAAATTCACTAAGACACGGCTTGTAAAAATGAACCAGTGTCATTCGCGCGTGAACAGGCTGGTTGCGCATTGTCCGCAAGCGCAGATCAGAGAAAAACCTCTTCAAACTGCACGCTATTTACTGTAAAATAGCGCGTGCCACAGTTGCGTTTTCCTTGCCACGCCCATTTCTGTGCAAAAATCCTGAATTGTCGGGCGAAAATTTTTCCTCTTTCCTTGGTTTTTTTTACAAACCGTGTAAGACAATTAAAAATTGAACGCAGAAAAACGGGCGTTTTTAGGGAGTGGCATTTTTGTTATCGTGCGGCACGGTTACACAAAACGTATTATATTCAGCTATTCAGGAACGTGATTTTGTATTAGGTTGTCCCGAAATGAATGGGATTTTTTTCGATTTTTTTCAAGCAAAAATTTATTAATTGTAAACAATTATCAATGAGTGATATATTGGCCATGTTGTTGGATGACCTCGTGCCAACGCAGCGGAAGTTGTTCGATTCCCTTTGCGTAGAATTCCGGGGCTGGCAGGCGAAAAAGTCATCAAGGTACGATTCCAAATGTGCTCGGTCGTCGAACTGCAAATCTTTGAGAGAGTTTTGAAGTGAGCGGAACAAATGATAATCAGATGGGGCGAGGTCCGGACTATACGGTGGATGTGGAAGTGTTCGATAACCAGTGCCTGCAGTCTGTCCTTGGTCGCTAAAGCGACATGTGGTCTTGCATTGTCATGAAGTAAGAGAATCCTTGAGGCCCCTGGACGGAGGAGTTTGTGTTGCTCGTACATTTTTTGTAGACGAGAGTATAGGTCCGCATTGACAGTGACTCGATCTGGAAGAAGTTCGCGGTAGATAACACCTTTCTTGTCCCACCAAATCGAAAGCATCACGTTTTTGGAGATTCTCCAGCTGCTACCCATTGAAGCTTTCTACGTACTATGATTGAACAAAGCACATCACTTTTAATCTTCAATGAAAATATTTTGAATCCACTCCGTGTTCCGGATTCGGCTGAGCAAAAACAAGGCAATGGTGCAACGCATTTTCTTCTTATCATCAGTCAAATCGTGAGGAACAAGTTGACCAAGCTTTGGCTCCATTCCACTTGCTCGGAGGTGGTGTGACTCACGCGAGCCAATCCTGCATATTGTCTGTATGGAAGTGCTAAGACACGGAACACATTTTATAGAATAATAGTTTATTAGTATAGAGTTAGTGTGAGTGGTTGTGAGAAGATAACTAATCAAGAAGTCATCACAAGCGAAGAAGTAATAAGAAGTAATATCTTCGGCTTCATGCTTAGCCATTGTACATCCTAGGCCACGTTCACGCGTTGTATGCCACTGCCTTTTGTAGAGAAAGCCTCGTGCGACGACAGGTGGTGGTGTACTGTTGTTTTGTGTAGCCCAAGTGCCGAAGACAGTTCACGAACACTTGATCTGGGCTCACTCTCCAGCTCCTTCTGGATACTCTCGTCGATTTCAAGCGGATGGCGGCCGGATCCTGGCTTTTTCGAGAGATCGTAGTCACGTTCTTTGAAGCGATGGAATCAGAAGTTCACCATTTTTTATTTGAGGGTGTCCGTGCCTGTCACATCGCACAAATTTCGATGAGCAACAACGGCTGAATGTCCCAACAGGAACTCGTAAAGGAAACAGCCCCTGAGGGCATGGTTATCTTTCAAGAGAAATTCCGCCATAATAAAGATTACCTGAAATTCTGAAGAAACACATATTCATTGTGAAAGACTTGATGCATAAAATAAAAATATGAAAACGGTAAAAAAAACTCCTCAAGAAATGAACGAGGCGAAACAGAAAAAAAATTCCCATTTATTTCGCGACAACCTAATAATTCGGATTAAAAAAAATTAGATTAAGCCATACTTTATGTATTTAACGCAAAACCTTAATTTTTTTCATGCATTATACGTGTTAAAATGTCGTTTGTTAAAAAAAAATAGAATCTTTGCGTGCGTGCAATTTGTCGTAACGGTGTACACACATAAAGCGTTGTTCGTGGTGACAATTTCGGTTCACTTTAGCCCACCGTGTCACAGTCATTAGAGTTTATTTAGAAAAAGAACAGATTTACAGTTTTTTGAATTTGTTTGATCTCTTTAGCACTAGTACGATGCTACGGAGTTACAGCTTTCACAATTTATTCGATTTTCCATCCAAAATCTTTAAGAGAGAACCCCCATTTATTGCAGGGAGAGGACAGTGGTGCAGGAGCAGTTAAATTAATCGACAATGTGATGACAATTGGCGGGGTTTTGAGCCGTTCACGTACTTGCTCTCGTGACCCAGATAGGGTGAGTCAACTCTTGGTTCCAATTATGAAGCACAATGACGATATTTGTAAATATGCCGGCGTTTGTACCGGGTAACAAAATGTTCTTTTAAATTGTGAAAAATTTTTAAATTTAGAATTAACCAATCAGAAATCGATAAAGTTGAATCCCACCAAATAGCTAAATTTTATGAACCGCCACGGTCCACGGTGGGCCCAAGTGAACCGACTACAACTGACACGGTGAGCCCAAGTGAACCGACTACAACTGTCACGGTGGTCCAACGTGAACCGATTACAACTGATCAAACATCTATATTTTATGAATCGTCAGGCTCGTCAAGCACAATGTTTGAAGCAATGTCAATTTTTTTGTTTATTAAACAGTTTTTCTAATAAATTGAACTTTTAAAAAAATGTTTCTTTTGTAATTATTTGGAAACTTTAAGATGCTACCAAATTACGTTGCTTGGGATTTAGTTGGGAACGTAGAACGATGGTTTGAAGTTCTCAGTACGATGCGGAATTACAGAGTTTGAAACTCTTTGAAACTCGGAATAAATTTAGTAAAAATATAATTTTACACAATTTATAAATTTCCCGCTTCTTGTATTTGTATAAATTAAATTTCAAGCGGGGCTTAGTATTGCGACGGGGTTCAAGCCGTCTTTGCATGCGGGTTTGAGTTTACATCTTTCAGCATTACTGAGCACCTAGTTTTGATAAGAAACTGAAATTTGGTTGAATGAAAGTTCGAGTCTTAACTCAAATATATATTCAACTTCAATGTTTGAAAAACGTGAAACAAAAAGAAAAATCACGTCCGATGCATATAACCTGACATCATTTGGAAAACCACGCGGCAATTTAAAAATGCAAACATTGAAAAACTTTTTAAAAAGCATTTTGTGATGATTTACTCTAAGCATCTTGCAATTTTCACTCTGCTTTCAATTTTAGCAGTATGTCAGAAAATAACGGAGGAAGATAATGCGGTAATACAGAAAATTTGCGGAACAAATATGACATGTAAATAAAATGTTTTAAAAGCGAAGGTTTAAAATTTTTATTCAAGTGCCTTCCCCTCTCAAACGGAAAATTTTACACGGAACTGAGGTTAAGAACATTACTGAAGCACCTTGGTCAGTTTCGGTGATGATAACTAAGGAAAAAAGTGATTAATTACAACTTAATTAACAATAATTGAATCCTAATGTTTTCAAGATGAAGTTGTTCACTGCTCCGGAACCTTAATCTCCCAACGCCATGTCCTTACCGCCCGTCATTGTTTCCTCAACGATCAAAGCAGAAATAATGTTCAAACATTTTCCTGGGTTGATGACAAGCCATGGAATCAAAGGGATAATTGCACAGGGGTCGATTTAACAGTACCTGCGGATCTCACCAAACGTTCTCAATTCTTTTTCGACACCGTTTGTGCTCCTGGAAAAGAGTGTCAACAAAAGAAAGAGGTTTCGATTTCGTTGGATAGTTTGAAAAATATCGGCAAAGCTTTGGGTGGTCCTAAATCGATTAAACGGCGTGCTAACAAGGTGGGGTTTAGCACTTTTCGCATTTTTTTTTGGGTTTAGCGTTTTGTTTGTTATGTAACTTTTATTATTGCTTCGTGGACTAGTTTCCACAAGAGGGACTAGTTTTTAAAAATTAGTCCCCAGAATTATTCTCACGAATTTCCTGAACAAGAATTCTTATGAATAAAACTATGAATTTGTAGAGAAACTAGAGGGTTTGTTAAATAAAACATTGCCTAAAACACAGACCTGCAAAAACTAGTCCCTGAAGTCAATTGTTTAATTCCTCGATTTTTGTCTATTTTTCGAAATGTTGACATTATTTTAAAGCAGTTGAGATAAATGGCCGAGGACTAGAAACCCAACCCAGAGGGACTAGCTTCCGCAAATTGTGTTTCTAGGCCACCTTCTCGGGCGTCACATTAGTTTTGTTGTGGAAAGCAAGCAAGCTCGTGTTTAAGCCAGTTAGGGCTCGTTTTTATTGTTTCTAGCTGCGGCTAGTGTTTTTATTTGTTCTTTGTAATATAATTAACCTTTCTTTCGTATTAAATTCTTGTTTCTTAATTAATAAATCTTCTTGAAAATAATTCGCGTCTATTTTTGTTGTTTAAAGCTGGTTTTCATCCACTCGCATCTCTGTGAACCTAGTTTATACAAGGGACACCACTTTACTTGGGGGCCGAAGCCGTTCAGAGTTGGAAAACCGCTGAAATAGCAAAATTTTCGTGTTTTTGAGAGTTTATTGATTTTTCTTGAATTTTTTCGCATTTTTTTGCCGTTTAATTTCGAATTTTTGTACGTTCGGATTTTGTTTGGTCTTCACCTAGAGGTTGACATTAAACAGACCGTCTGGGCAAATTATTTGAAATCTTCGTCGCCGTTTTTTTCGTTTTTTTCAAGTTCTGTTGTTTGTAGCCATTTACAAACACTGAGACCGAGAAATTCGTTAAAATTTGAATCGTCGGATCGTTTCACTTTTGTTCTTCTGTGGAAAGAGTATAAATACTGAGATATTTGTATATCTGGAAATAGAGCTATAGAATAAATTTGAAAATTGGAAAGATGTCAGCGTCCTCGTCTTCGTCAAGGAACATGGTCGTGCCGAGAGATGGATTAGCAGTTGCATCTGGTTCGGGAATGTCAAATGTTGGTGAGCAGTTGAAAAATGATGTGAAGCGTAAAGAATTGGAAGATTGTTTGGAGAACATGGATCAGTTGTTGCAAAGAGTCTTCGATGAGGTAAAGTCGATGGATGATGCAAAATGGTCGAAAAAGGAGATCGCCAAGAAGCAAAGCGTCTGTCAGTCAACAGAAAGGTTGCAAGAGGTTGCGGGTGATATTTTGAAATTGTTTGGAGAGAAGTTTGGAGTTTGCAAAATCTTGGTTGTGGAAAAATTATTGAAAACTTTTTGGAGAAAAGTTGTGAAAGCTGAAAAGATTGCTGAAACTCAAACAAGAATGTCGAAAACGCAGAGAGAAACTATGTTCGAAGGAATGAAAGAAGGTTTTGATGTGTTGATGGAAAAATTGGAAAACCTGAAAGAGGATCAGGAAGATGAAGCTGAAAAAGTAGGCGCAAATGTTGAATACCTGGAAGAGTGTAGAAAACTTTGGATATTTTTGAGAGCTATGAATATTGAAAATACGGAAAAGCTTGCGATTTGTATGGAAGCAAAGTCAGCGGAAAATTTGAAACTTTTGGAAGAAGTGGAAAATGAGAAAGCTGTTAACAGAGAGGCTTCAGATGCAAATGCAAAATTGATGTATGATATTCAACAGAAGGTTGTGGAAGTGCACGAGTTGCATGAAAAGCTGAAATTGATGGAACAAAGTCTGAATTTGGCAAGAAATGAAATTTCTTCGGCTGAAAAAGAAAATGTTGCCAAAAATTTTTGTGAATTGAAGGAGAATGAAAGAGAAGTCATTGAAATGCTGAGTAGTGTGAATATTCGCAATGGAGATCAATTGGCAGATATTTTGATGAAGTTGACGAATGATTCAAATGCTAAGGAAATTCTTGAATTGGAAAATGAAAAGATTTCATTGCAGTTGGTTGATATGGATAAGGAAAAGCATGATATTAGATTGAAACTGGAGGATGTCCAGAAGGAAATGGAACAATGGAAGGAGAATTGTGAGAGGTTGAAAGGATTGATAAATGATTCTTCTAAATCGGAAAAATTGATGGGTCATGTTCGTCAAAAATTGATCAGTTTGGCAAATGGACCAGGAACACCAATACCGAAACCTAGGAGCACGATACTCACGAAAGTTGAACCAACTCGAGTTCCAGAAGTCGCTGAAAGTGTGATAAAAGCTGAAAATTGGGCTCGTAAACATTTTGTGGAAGATGGAAATTTTGTTCAAAAGTCTGAAAATTTCGGAAACATTAATGAGAATGTTAAGAAGAATGAAGATATTGTTCAAGAAACTGGAGTGTCGGACAGGAGCAAGTTATCTGATGAATTGTATTTAGTGAGAAAGCAGATGAGCTTTATGGAAACAACGTTCAGAGTAAATGCGTTGCCGGATCCAAAAGCATATACTGGAGATGATGACAGAAACTTTGGAAGTTTTCTGACAACGTTCAAATCTAAGTATGGGAAACTTATGGAGAAGGATGAAGAACTGATGACAATTTTGGAGGAAAGATTTTTGGTTGGAAAAGCACTCCACGTGTTTAGAACCATTCCGAAGAAAGATTCATTTGATGAAACAATGTTGGAATTTCAAGAGAGGTTGAAGAAATCAAGAAGCAGTATTTCGTTCTCGTCGATGCGAAAACTTGATCAACTGCATATTCTGGAGCACCAATCGATCAGAGATTATTGTTTGTTGATTGAAAAGTTGTCAAGAGAAGCTTTTGATATGGACGATGAGAAAATCGCACCATTAAAAGTGACGAAATTGTTGAAAGCAGCTCAAAGAGATCAGACGTTGCATTGTATTTTGAATATGAAGAGAGTAGAAGTTGATGTGAAAGATCAGTATGAGACGTTGAAGAGGATAGCGTTGGAGTTTGAAGAGGAAAATTGGATGAATGGAAATCAAATGGGATATTCTGATAATTTTGAAAGGAGTAGAAAATGGGATGTTAACAGATTGAGTCATCCTGGTGGAAGAAAATGGGATGTTAACGGTTCTAGTCATCCTGGTGGAAGAAATTTGGATGTTAACGGTTATAGTCATCCTGGTGGAAGAAAATGGGATGTTAACGGTTCTAGCCATCCTGGAGGAATGAAATCATCACCGGTTTCTGGTTCAAATGCTGTTCCAGTAGGATCAATGGATGAATTGAATGGAAATGTGCCAGTTGAAAGCAAATTTGGAAGAAATTGTTTCAAATGTGGAAAACCTGGGCATTATGCTGCAAGATGTCAGGAAAACAATAAAGTTGCACATGCACACGGAATAATTTGTGATGAGAAAGCACTGCGACAGGGAAATCATGCTGTAGCTGGAAGCCTAGTACTCGAACAAGCTAAAATTCTTGGAAAGGAAGTCACAATTATTATCGATAGTGGTTCAGAAGTTAGCTTGTTGTCAACCAAAACATGGAGCAGAGTCAAGAAAGGAAACTTGACGGATGAGAAGTTTGTGGAAAGTCCATCGGATAAGAATTTGGATGTAATTGATGCGTCAAATACAAAGATGAATATTGTTCACAAAGTTGACGTTCCGATTGAAATCAGGCACAGGAAGAAGAGTGTTTCGTTCCAAGTGTGTGAAAGTAATGAAGAATATGCTGTATTGGGCACAAATTCGTTTGAAAGTTTTGGTATCCGTATTGGTTGGAAAGATGTCGATGAAGACAAGAAGAAAGCTGTTGTGAATGCAGTAAGATTGAAGCATTTTGGTGGAGCTGGAAGTGAAGGAACGCTGCCATTTGGGAAAAATCGTGTGAAGTTGGAGAAGAAGTGTCCATTGAAGGAAGATGTGATGTATAGTAAAGGCATTGTGTCGGGAAGTTCAGTGAAGGACAGGAATGTTGGAAAAGCTGGTGATCGGGGAAGTGAGCAGAAAATCGGAGGTCGTGAAAAGGACAAGATAAGATGCAAGAGCAAACCGAGACACAGATGGTCGAAGAACGTGACAAATGTCACAAAACCTTTTGTTATTCAGGTTCCGTCAACAGTCAATCAATTGGATGCAAGTGCCAAGTCAAATCGTCAAATTTTTTCGATTGCCAAGTCACAAGATCAATTTGGGAGATGTTCGGAAGTGGAAACAAGTGTGAATGAGAAGCATCAGGAGAAAGATGTTGAGATTGGAGTGAAACCTCGTATGAAGGCCAAGAGCGTTGAGATGAATGGGCAAAGTGGAAAAAGGGACAGGAACAAGCTGAAAATCGTCAAGGAACAGTCAGTTCAATGTGATAAATGTTCGACCCCATTACCCTTCTACCCGTGTTATTTTATGATGTATCCCAACAGTCAGGAGCCTGTTCTTCTAAAGGAGGGGGATGTTGAGATAAATGGCCGAGGACTAGAAACCCAACCCAGAGGGACTAGCTTCCGCAAATTGTGTTTCTAGGCCACCTTCTCGGGCGTCACATTAGTTTTGTTGTGGAAAGCAAGCAAGCTCGTGTTTAAGCCAGTTAGGGCTCGTTTTTATTGTTTCTAGCTGCGGCTAGTGTTTTTATTTGTTCTTTGTAATATAATTAACCTTTCTTTCGTATTAAATTCTTGTTTCTTAATTAATAAATCTTCTTGAAAATAATTCGCGTCTATTTTTGTTGTTTAAAGCTGGTTTTCATCCACTCGCATCTCTGTGAACCTAGTTTATACAAGGGACACCACTTTACTAGCAGCAATTCTAAATATTCAGATTCTGGGCTTCAAAATGATATTAAAAGTATGGAAAAACGTCAATTTTGAGATTGAAAATAGGCGTGCAAAAATACTAATGTATTCTTAAAGCCCTCTAAAATTATCAATGTTTGTCCAATTTCGAAAATTTTGGTACAATTTTGAAACTGAAATTCTGCATATTCTAATTCCTCTTTTTTTGAAACAAATAAAATCTTCAACGTTTCCAGATTATCCTCCCCGGAATGTGCAATGCAACGGGCATCAAGGACCCGTTGACAACAAATGACTTTGCAATTGTAGAACTTGACAAGGATGTTAAATTTTCACACTTAATTCATCCTGTTTGTTTGAGCAGTACGTTTGATTTTATTCTATTTTTTCACAACGTTTCGCAAAAAAAGGGGTTTCAGAAAGTACGGATGATACTGATGGTGGTACATTGGTCAGAATGTTTGGTTATGGAGCGGATAGTGAGTACTTTTTTTTCTGAAGATTAAAAACAAATTGTTTAGAAGTTTCACCCACTACAAATGGCGCATTGAAATATGAAATTTCGGAGGTTATTTAAACGAAATGAAACATTTTTGAAAAAAATCTTTCAGATTGCGCTATGTGATTTACCAAAAAAAGATTGGTTTTGCTCACTAGCTAAAATAAAAAATCAGTTGGCGTGTACGGTAAGTATATGAAAATACGTTTCCGTAATTTCAAAACCACATTTTCGTGGCTGCAATAAAAAAAAGTGGCTGCAAGATAGGAAAATGATCGTCTACCGGAGTAAATTCAAATTTTATTTCAAAAATGATCAGTTTTCCTTGTCAAAATACGTTGCGGTGTCGTTTTTTTTTGAGTAAAAACGTAAATATTGTAGTTAATCACCGCGTAACTTCGTATATATATATATATATATAGATATATATGGAATTTATGGTTTATTTGGCATTAAGAAAATCGAATCGATAAAAATAAGTGATAAATTTCCGAAAATGTGATCAATCAAGTCACATGAAATAGAAAACAAGAAAGTTCGCTCCAGTGTGAGAAAAAGAACAGATTTACAGTTTTTTGAACTTGTTTGTTCTTTTTAGTACTAGTACGATGCTACGGAGTTACAGCGTTTACAATTTATTCGATTTTCCACCAAAAAAAGAGAGAACACCCACTTCTTGCAGGGAGACAGTGGTGCCGGAGCAGTTACACTCGTCGACAATGTGGTGAAAATTGTCGGAGTTTTGAGCCGTGGAAAAAATTGCGATCATGAGATAAAAATAGAACGTGATCTCTTTATTCCAATTATGAAGCACAATGAGGATGTTTGTAAATATGCCGGCGTTTGTACCGGGTAACAAAATGTTCTTTTAAATTGTGGTAATTTTTTAAATTTAGAATTAACCAATCAGAAATCGACAAAGTTGAATCCCACCAAATAGCTAAATTTTATGAAGCGTCAGGCTCGTCAAGCTCAATGTTTGAAGCAATGTCAGTTTTTGCGTTGATTAAACTTTTTTTCTAATAAATTGAACTTTTTTTGAAAAAATTTTATTTTGCAAAAAAATTGGAAACTTTGTACGGTGCTATTATTGTCTCACAAAGAAACGGAATTACAGCGTTTGAAACTCTTTGAAACTCGGAATAAATCTAGTAAAAATATGTTTTTACACAATTTATTGAGAAGTTCCCTACTTCTTGTATTTGTATTTGAAGCGGAGCTTAGTATTGCGACGGAGTTCAAGCCGTCTTTGCTTGCGGGTTTGAGTTTACATCTTTCAGCATTACTGAGCACCCAGTTTTGATAAGAAACTGAAATTTGGTTGAATGAAAGTTCGAGTCTTAGCTTAAATATATATTTAACTTCAAAGTTTGAAAAACGTGAAATAAAAAGAAACATCACGTCCGATGCATATAATCTGACGTCATTCAGAAAACTACGCGGAAATTTAAAAATGCAAACATAGTAAAACTTTTTAAAAATCATTTTGTGATGATTTACGCTAAGCATCTTGTGATTTTCACTCTGATTGTAATTTTAGCAGTATGTGAGAAAATAACGGAGGAAGATAATGCGGTAATACAGAAAATTTGCGGAACAAATATGACATGTAAATAAAATATTTGAAAAGCGAAGGTTTAACATTTTTATTCAAGTGCCTTGGATTCACAAACGGAAAATTTTTTTCGGACATGTGGCTAAGAACATTACTGAAGCACCTTGGTCAGTTGCGGTGATGATAACTAAAGAAAAAAGTGATTAATTACTACTTAATTAACAATAATTGAATCCTAATATTTTCAAGATAAAGTTGTTCACTGCTCCGGAACCTTAATCTCCCATCGCCATGTCCTGACCGCCCGTCATTGTTTCCTCAACGATCAAATCAAAAATAAAAACCAAACATTTTCCTGGGTTGATGACGAGCCATGGAATCAAAATGATCATTGCACAGGTGTAGATTTAACAGTACCTTCGGATCTCACCGAACGTTCTCAATTCTTTTTTAACACCATTTGTGCTCCTGGAAAAGAGTGTCAACAAAAGAAAGAGGTTTCGATTTCATTGGATAGTTTGAAAAATATCGGCAAAGCTTTGGGTGGTCCGAAATCGATTAAACGGCGTGCTAACAAGGTGATGACTTTTATTATTGCTTCGCGGACTAGTTTTTAAAACTTAGTCTCTAGAATTATTCTCACGAGTTTCCTGAACAAGAATTCTTAAGAATAAAACTGTGCATTTGTCGAAAAAACTAGAGGGTTCGTTAAATAGGACATGGCCTGAAACACAGCCATGCAAAAACTAGTCCCTGAAGTAATAAATTGTTTATTTCCTCGATTTTTGTCCAATTTTCAAAATGTTGATATCTATTGAAAGCTATAATTCTACTTATTCAGAATCTGGAATCTGGGCTTTCAAATGATGTCAAAAACATAGAATTATGTCGCTTATGATATTGAAAATAGGCGGGATAACATACCACTTTTTTAAAAAATGTGTTTTCAAAACCCTTAAAATTTCTTTATTTTTGTAAGCTTAGAACCTTAATATTCCGATTCTGGGCTTCAAAATGATATTTAAAAACATGGAAATACGTTTATCTTGAGATTAAAACTGGCGGATCAAAAAATACTAACTTAAGCATTAACAATATTTTCCAATGGGCAGACCCCTCAACCATTATTCTATTTTATTTAAAATGTATGTTCTGCCTATTCTTGAATATTGCAATGAAGTCTTTAGCCCCTCTCCCAAATCCCACCTATCCAAAACTCTTGAAAAACCATTAATACACTTTAGCAAGATCTCCTTTGATAGCTATGAAAATCGTCTTCTTCTCCTTAACATTACCTCAATAAAGAGTCGGCGTATTGAATTATCCCTCGTTCATTTCTTTAAATGTATATTTAATCTTACGCATCAACCTACCTTCTACAAATACAACAAACTTTCTACCTTACCCCGTCACCCGTTTCGGCTTTCTGGCGTTTTTGGTAAAACTGATTCATTTTACGACTCAACTAGACCATTTTGGAATAAAATATCAACCCAAACCTCCAGCTCCACTACCCTCCCCTCATTCAGAACAATTCTAAATAATCTCCCAGATTTCTTTTTCAACCTTTAAAAAAACACTTATATTTCCGTTTCTTTTTTTTACAATCTGTATAATGCATAAGCATTGTTCAAATAAATGAATTCAATAAAAAAAAGCAAAAATACGTATTTTTGAATGTATTCTTAAAGCCCTCTAAAATTATCAATGTTTGTCCAATTTCGAAAATTTTGGTGCAATTCTGAAACTTAAATTCTGTACATTTCAATTGCCCTTTTTTTGAAACAAATAAAACCTTCAACGTTTCCAGATTATCCTCCCCGGAATGTGCAATGAAACGAGAATCAAGGACCCGGTGACAACAAATGACTTTGCAATTGTAGAACTTGATAAGGATATTAAATTTTCACACTTAATTCATCCTGTTTGTTTGAGCAGTACGTTTGATTTTATTCTATTTTTTTCACAACCTTTCGCAAAAAAAGGGTTTTCAGAAAGTAAGGAGGATACCAAACGTGATATATGGGTCAGAATGTTTGGTTATGGAGCGGATAGTGAGTACTTTTTTTTCTGAAGATTAAAAACAAATTGTTTAGAAACTGCACCCAATATAAATGGTGCATTGAAATATGAAGTTTCGAAGGTTATTTAAACGAAATGAAACATTTTTGAAAAAAATCCCATTTTCAGATTTCGTATTGTGAATTACCAGATACAGATTGGTTTTGCTCACGAGCTCATAAAGCATATCAGTTAGCGTGTACGGTAAGTATATGAAAAAATTTTCCGTAAATACAGAACACATGACTTGAAAAGAAGAAAGTTCGCTCCAGTGCGAACAATGGCGGGAATTAAAAAAAAATCCTATTACGTTTTTTTATTTATTTATTGTCAACTCAATTATTCTTTATCATTGCGTTCGGAAGGCTGCTCAACCTCACATCCGGAGCGGCACGCACGCGACGCGGCTGCCGACACTCAACACACTAGAAAATTTGAAAAATTCATTTTCCCCCCAATATTTCAGTGTGTTGAATGGGAGGTCAACGCGTCGCGTGCGTGCGGAGCGGCTGTGAGGTTGAGCAGCCTTCCGAACGCAATGATCAAGAATAATTGAGTTGACAATACAGAAATGTAAAAAATTGTATTCAGTGCATCCTTAATAATTGAGTTGACAATAGTATAATTTATTGGAGTTTTAGTACGATGCTACGGAGTTGCAGAGTTCAGAATTTATTCGATTTTCCACCCAAAATCTTTCGCGAGAACACCCATTTTATCCAGGGAGACAGTGGTGCCGGAGCAGTTACACACATCGACAATGTCGTGAAAATTGTCGGAATTTTGAGCCGTGGAATAGATTGCGCATCTATTACACAAGCGGAAAGTGATATCTTGATTCCAGTTGCTAAGCACAATGAGGATGTGTGTAAATATACTGGTGTTTGTACCCGGTAACAAAATGTTCTTTTAAATTGTGAAAATGCTTAAAATTTAGAATTAACCAAACTGAAATCGACAAAGTTAAGTCCGACCAAATATCTAAATTTTATGGAGACGAGACAGACTCGTCAGGCAAATTTTTTGGAGTAATGCCAATTTTTGTGTTGATTAAGCATTTTTTCTAATAAACTGAGCTTTTTTTTTTAAATTTTATTTTGTAATTATTGTGAAACTCTGTACGATGCTACCAAATTACGCTGCTTGGGAGTTTATTTGAGAATGTAGAACGATGCTACGGAGTTACAGTGTTTATAAATTATTGAGCTAAAAGCTCCAATAACGTGATTTTTGTCGTGTCTTCTCCTTTGATATTAGAAACTTGTTTCGTTTATCGGAAAATTTTTCATTTCAATGACCGAGAAAATCCTTATAATTTTTTCACTAATCTTAATTTTAACAAAATGTGAAAAATTAACAAAAGAGGAAAATACTAAACTTAAATCAATTTGTGGAACAAAAAAAGGATGTAAATTTATTTTTCTTTAAATTTTTGAAATCTTGAAATTATAGTATTATCGGAAAATACAAGAAAGGTACTCAATGGAGTTCCAATTGAAGACCCAATTCATGCGCCATGGGCGGTGTCAATCGTGCCCAAAAACAAGAATGGTAATCATATTATATTATTTTCCTTAAAGTTACCTTAAAGTTAGTGTGACACTTTGGAATTTTTTTTTGACATGTGACTTCACTAACCCCATATCTTTAAGGAAAGAAGGGACAATGTAGTGGAACCCTTATTTCGCAGCGTCACATTCTCACATCTGCTCACTGTTTTTTGTCAGAGGATATGAAAAATCAAGCGGCTTATCGTTGGATGGTTATAAACCGCTTATGGGACAATGTCGATGGATGTGAAGGTGATGATTTGATAGTGCCAGAAGAAGTGAAAAAGAGAATCAAATATAATTTCAATACAATTTGTGCTGATTATGCATGCGATCGTCATGATATACCTAGTGATCTGATAAAAATGAGAGCTCGAAAGGTACATGGGAAGTTATCTAATCAATGAATATCGATTATTAGGTGATTCTACCAGGGATGTGCGCTTCGAAACGTTTTCCACAATGGTGGAAAAACAAAGATTTTGCAATTGTTGAGCTTAAAAAAGACCTGATTTTGTCGGACTCTGTTTTTCCAGTTTGTGTTACTAGTCAGTCTAATTTTCAAAATTTCAAGAAATGAAAACACATTTTTCAGAATCAGATAATAATGTGGAATCAGGAAAGAAGGTATGGCTTGCTGGATACGGCGCTGATCGTATGTACAAAACGTATTCTCTATTTTGTAAAGAACATTATTTTTTACAGCAGAATCTAAGAACTATCCACGAGGCGTGTTGAAATATAATCCTTGGCAAGAAGTATTAAGAATTTTGATCTAGTTAACCCCTAAACCTATTTTTTGTTCAGATATCTGTTTGTGGAATTCAATCAGGGAGAAATGATGACTATTGGTTCTGTACAAACTATACGGATAAAAAAATGAATTGTCCGGTAAGGTTTTATGGAAGGGTTTTGAAGAAAAGCAAAACATTTTTGAAAAAAAAAAAATTTTTCGACAAAAATAAAAGACGCGAACGACATTTAAGGTGCATGCGCCTTGAATGCAGTTAGTCGCAATAGCGTGTAGCGTTGAGAGACGTAGACATTTCATTTTAAATAACATACGCCTTAAATGTCGCTTGTGTCTTTAAGAAAATGTTTTTTTTCCAATATCTATACTCCAGAATGCCGCTTTCATCCTTTTGGTACTTAAAAATGCACCAAATAGTATTTTTAATGTGAAAAGTTATTTTATTAGTCATATAACTGCGGTAACCCTTCGGAAAACATAGTATTACAATAGAGAGAACTTGCAACATGGGTTGTGGAGTAAGAGGTTTCATTATATAAATGTTGTTAATAACATTTTCAGGGCGACAGTGGAGCAGGGGCAATCCAAACAGTTAACGAAAGGACAACAATTATCGGACTAATGGCCAGAGGAACAAACTGTAGCGATCCGGAAAATGGAGGGAATGTTTTTGTGAATCTCACAAGTCATATCGAAGATGTTTGTAAATATACTGGTGTTTGCAACAATGATTTGGATAATTTGAAAAATGTGGAATTTTCGATTTTTGGAATTATATTGATTTCGATTATAAGGATGGACTGAATACAATTTTTTACATTTCTGTATTGTCAACTCAATTATTCTTGATCATTGCGTTCGGGAGGCTGATCAACCTCACAGCCGCTCCGCACCAACGCCACGCGGCTGCCGACACTCAACACATTGGAAAATTTGAAAAATTCATTTTCCCGCCAATATTTCAGTGTGTTGAGTGCGAGGTAACGCCATGGGTTTTGAAAATGAAATCATGGACAGCAGAAACTTTAAAAATTCAAAAAACAGCTATAAATTACAGTATTTTTAAAGGTACTACATGGAACTCGGTTCCCATTTTTATTTCAAAAAAATATGAAAGAAAATCCTTAAATTTTACAGAGAGAGATTAATATCTCTCGACGTTGTTTCAATATTAATTCGTGTATTTTCTATTAAATTTCAAAACAAAAAATTATATTCATTCCATGTTAATGCTCATGAAATACCTTCTAATCTTCTCTTTACTTTTGATTTTAACAAAATGCGAAAAATTAACAAAAGAGGAAAATGATAAACTTCAATCAATTTGTGGAACAAAAAAAGGATGTAAATTTATTTTTCTTGAACTTTTTGAAGTTCTTATTTAGTATTATTGGAAAAAAGAAGAAAGGTATTGAATGGCGTTCCAATTAATGACACAATTCAAGCACCATGGACTGTGTCGATCGTGATTACAGATAAGAATGGTAATTGATTTATTTTTTGAGTTACCTTAACAATCAATGCTCCGCAAAACGGAGTGAATTGGTACATTTAAAGATATTGTGGCACTTTGTAATATTATCATCGATACTTTTATCATATCGAATAACCAATACCACATCTTTAAGGAATGACGGGGCAATGTAGCGGTACACTTATTTCGCAGCGACATGTTCTCACTGCTCGTCACTGCTTCTTGACAGAAGATTTGAACAGTACAACGAAATGGAGTTGGAGGGTTATAAATCATGAATGGAATTATTTCGATAACTGTGAAGGTGATGATTTGATAGTTCCTCCAGAAGTTAACGATGGAGCTACCTATTTGTTCAATACAATTTGTTCCGATTTTGCATGCAAATATGAGAATATAACCAGTGATATGATAAAAAGAAAAGCTAAAAAGGTACTGCATTTAATTTATCTTTACAGTTATGAAAAAATTGTGAAAATTTGTGTTGCAAATGCGCTCTATTGTAAATCGATATTTTCTGAAGGGATTTTTCACATTTTTAAGACTACTAATATAACTTTTTTCCAATGAAAACACAATTTACCACGTTTTGAGATACGAAACGAATGAATTACAAACGAATGAGCATTTTGGAATTCTGAATTAAAAATTAGACAATTTTAGTTTTAACATTTCAAAATTTTTTGTTGTTTTCTACGATTTTTTTCAGAATGGGAAAAAGTAAGAATTTTTTAGAAACTAAATAATTATTACAAAATTTTACTTTTTGCTCTGTTTTTCATTTTAAATGCAAAGAAAAACCAAAAAAAAACACGCACACATTTAATAGTTGGCCTAGGAAACAAAACTTTCGCGGACTAGAAACACAAGTTCTTCCGCGGTGTCCCTTTTTTTTGGGTGGCTCGTTTATTCTGTTTTTTTTAAATTTCTGGCCGCTCGTCTTGCGGAGTGTCGTTGGGAATTTCCTCGCAGCGCGAGCGCAACGCGCAAGACCAGCTGAGAAATTTGAATTTCAGGAAATTCCCAACGAAACTCTGCAAAACGAGCGGCCAGAAATTATTATCTTGACAATAACTTCATTTATAATCTGCGTAAAGCCCTCCTTCAAAATAACGGACAACGTGCCTTTAAGAAAATTGTAAATAATATCGATTTTTAGATGATTCTACCAGGGATGTGTGCTGTGAAACGTACTTCTTGGTATATAAATAAGGATTTTGCGATTGTCGAACTTGAAAATGATCTGATTTTGTCGGACTCTGTTTTTCCAGCTTGTGTTAATAGTCAGTCGAATTTAAAAATTTTTTAAAAATGTCACGAAATGCAAAAAATGTTTAGAGCCAGCTCTTGATAAAGAGGGAGAAAAGGTGTGGTTTTCTGGGTATGGTTTTGATGGTATGTACAAAATGTTTCTCGGTTTTAAAGAACACTATTTTTACAGAAAAATCAAAGAAATATCCAACAGGCATTTTAAAATATTCCTATTGGAAAGATGTAAAAGAAAAGAATGTGATTTGAAATTTATATTTTTCTCCAGATCATGGGTTGTGCAAACAGAGAAGGAGAACGTCTTGGTGACTATTGGTTTTGTACAATAAATTCGGATAAACAAATGTCTTGTTCGGTAAAGGGTTTATGATTCAAATCTCAGGGTGTTTTCGGCGGCAAGCGACTCGAGCGCAGAATGGAGGCTCGTAAACGGCTTGCGTGCGGAGCTATTCGGCGCGCGAGCCGTTTACGAGCCGAAATTATCCTGAGAGACTAAATTCAATAAAAATGTTCAGGGTGACAGTGGAGGTGGAGGGATCATGCATGAAAAAGAAAAGGCAACAATTATAGGAGTATTTGTGAGAATGACAAATTGTAGCAATCCGAAAAACGGAGTGAATTATTATGTGAACGTCTCAGAGCATTTAGGGGATGTTTGCAAACTCGCTGGTGTTTGCGGCAATGTTTTCAATAATTTTAAGACATTGGATTTATCGATTTTCGGAATTATTTTGATCGCGATTTTAAGGATGCACTGAATAAAATTATTTGAATTTCTGTAATAATAATGTTCTAGTATAGAAATTAACAAAGATTTGAAAACGAAGTAACGGACCCCGGAAAAAAAAGGAATGAAAAAACGAAATAATTACAGTATTTTTAAAGGAGCAGCATGGAAAAAATCGGCCGTGGTCTCGCAACGAAATGCGAAAAACACGGCCGAAAATTCGATGCGTTTAACAAGGAAAATTCAGTGTGCGTGATGTTTCTGACTAGCGCAGTTTATCATATTTTTCAGAATAAAATTTTTTGGTTCATTGAAAAAGTGAAAAATTAAAAAATATGTTTGTTTTTAGTTTAAAAACAAAAATATTAAAAATCAAATTCCTTGAGAAATGCAGTTGAGCGCGTTTGCAATCTATTGCAATGTCTGCGTCTCTCTACGACCTTAATGTTAAAACGCGTTAAAAAAAATCGACGTAAATTCGTGTATCCATTTAATTATCATTTTAATCACTCAAAATTTTATATTCATTCCATATTAATGCTCATGAAAAAACTGCTGATTATTTCACTACTCTTAATTTTAACAAAATGCGAAAAATTAACAAAAGAGGAAAATGATAAACTTCAATCAATTTGTGGAACAAAAACAGGATGTAAATTTATATTTCTTTAATTTTTTGATATTCTTAAATTATAGTATCATCGGAAAAAACACGAAAGATATTGAATGGAGTTCCAATCAATGACACAATTCACGCACCATGGGTTGTATCAATGCTAGTGGCTAATCAAGACAAATTATGTACGTAATTTTCTTCGATTTTTCATAGGCCTACCCAGAACACGGTGGACTAAAGTGAACCGATTATAACTAAGAAAATTCAGTACGACAATTAAAATTTGAACACAGAAAGTGGACGTTTTTGGGGCGTGGCATTTTTGCAATTGCGCGGCACGGTTTCACAAAACGCGTTATATTTAGCTATTTAGTTATGCGATTTTGTAATCCGGAGTGAAAAAATTAGATTAAGCCATACTTTTTTAATAAAACACCTCATTTTTTCAAGCGTTGTAGTTTAAAATGCCTGAATTTGAACATTTGAATTTTTGAGCGTGTGCAATTTGTCGTAACGGTGAACCAACACAACTTTGTTTCTGATGACAATTTCGGTTCACTTTATCCCACCGTGAGCTATATATTTTTGACGAAGCCGAAAATCTACATCGTTGCGAGACCCGTGGCTATTTGATAGTATTTTTTGAAATAATAGCCGCTCACCGGTTTCTGGATAGGGACACCAAATTCAAACGAATAAAATGAATAAAATAATGGTTCAGTTAGTCAATGTAGTGGTAGTCTCATTTCGCAGCGTCATATTCTAACTGCACGCCACTGTGTTTTGGACAATGAGGAAAACAGTAACGAATGGCGTTGGAAGGCAACGAACAGTATTTGGAACAATGTCGATAACTGTGAAGGAGATGATTTGATACTTCCCAAAGAAATGAATAAAAGAATTTTTTATTCATGGAATATGACTTGCTCCCTCTATGCTTGTACTGATTCGTATCAAAGTAACAATCGAACAACTGTAATCGCTAAAAAGGTACCGTACCACTGAAAATTGTATTGAATACTTTGAATTTTGAGGTAATTCTTCCTCGAATGTGTACTTCTTCTAGCCGATCGAAAAAATGGTGGGATTATAATGATTTTGCTATAATTGAACTTGAAAGAGATGTGATTTTTTCGGACTCTATTTTTCCAATTTGTATTCCAAGTAAGACACACTTTTGAGATTTGAAAAAATTCGAAATTTCAGAATTTGAATTTGTAGTTGGAAATAAAATTTGGTTCGCTGGGTATGGTTTTGATGGTAAGAAAAACTGGTCTTCTATTGATTTTTGAAGAATATCGTATTTCAGAAAATGTTAAACTCAATAAACTCGGTGTATTAAAGTATTTTCATTGGAAAGATGTATGACGAATATTGAAATTAATTTTTAAAAATATATTTTCTCAGGTTATTGGTTGTGGTGGACCTATTAGTGATGCTTGGTTTTGTACACGTTATTCGAATGAACAACTGGGTTGTGGAGTAAGAGGTTTCACTATGTACAGGGTGACAATTAATTATGGGAACACACTCAACCCATCATAAAACTCGAAGGAACTAATGTATTGAGGTGAAATTTTTTATTCAAGAAGGAAAAAGGTCTGACAACAACATATTACAAAAGATATTCGAAAGCCCCAACACTTTCTTTTCTACGAGCCTTCAAGCGCTTCGAATTACGAGCGGTGGTGGCCTCGGGGTAGTCGGTGGTAATTGTGTCCCAGACATGGACCAAGTCCGTTTTCAAAATCTAAATCGATGTCACACGGCTTCTCTCGATTCTGCTCTCCAAACTGATCAGAAAAAATAATAAAATATATTCAAATTCGGCGAATAACTGGGTCATAAATCCTTGGTTCATAATTCAGGCATTTCATACTTGAGGAGCGTCATTGTAGGTTTTGCACCATGATCGGTCACCCAGTCCTGTTTTAATGTCCACTGTCCTCCAGAAAAGTGGGAATTAGTCCAAGAAATCAAGGCATTCTTTATGAACTCCTGGTGATAGTATTGACCATCAATTTTGACTCCTTTATCGACGAAAACCAGATCTGACTTGCCATTGGAGGTGACTGCAGTCCAAATCATCACACCGGCCGGAAAATACCATTTTTTGTTTGTAATGGCCATCGAAAATTTGGTCATGCTTTTTGGCAACAGTTTACGGTCATTTTGAGAATTTTGGTAGCCTTCCAGAGAAAACAGCGTCTCATCACTGAAGACGACTCATTTGAGATTATTCCCCCGCGGCCCACCGGAGTAGGCGTCGTGCTCTTATGTACCGATTTTCTTCCGCTTTAAAATTCAGGTATTGACTTTTGGAAATCTTGAATGGTACGGTATTCAAGTTTTTTTTGACGACATTCCGGACTTTTCCTTGGTTGGCGTTGAGCTGCATAGCCATCTTTTTCATGGATTGCCGATTTTCACGATTGATCCTCTTCTTGATCTTATTTCTCAGCTCCGGAGAGTTCAATGTCGGTTTCCTTACTCTCCCGGGTTTGTCAGACCCGGTATTTCGTTTTTTTTTGTCGGGGGTACTAAGCTACGATACACTTTCAATAATTTAGAGGTCAACGAATTGCGCTGTCAAAATGCAGGCTAAACGCCTAATTTTGGTACTCTCCGCACTTCATCTCATAATTACCTTAAAAAAATACAAATGGTGTTGAGCAATCAGTTTTAAAACAAAGAAAAACATTTTAAAAAACTATTATGAAAAGAAAAATCAAGAAAAACAATACAGTACTCCGCTCACGGTGAAGCGCGTTTTGTTCCCATAATTAATTGTCACCCTGTAGATGTTGTCAATAACATTTTCAGGGCGATAGTGGAGGAGGTGCAATCCAAACAGTTAACGAAAGGACATCGATTATAGGATTATTGGCGAGAGGAACGAATTGTAGCAATCCGAAAAATGGATATAATGTTTATGTAAACCTTGAGAAATATGGTGGAGTTGTTTGTAAACATACTGGTGTTTGCAATGAAGGGAATATCGAAGGGATTTCAATTTTTAGAATTTTTTTGGTTTCGATTATATGGATGGAATGAATAAAAATATTTTGATCATGAGCTTTAAAAATGGGCACACCGAAAACCAAGTTTTCAAATTTTCAAAAGAATTTAGTTAATCACCCTCAGATATTTGAGCATTCTTTTAAATTATCGATTAAAAATATGGAAAAAAAAGTTGAAGAAAGGGCTCAAAGGCGACCTTTAATTTATAACGCGATTTTAACCGAGACCTGTGCGTAAATTCACGGTGGGATAAAGTGAACCGCAATTTTCATCACGAACAAAGTTGTGTGCGGTTCACCGTTACGACAAATTGCACACAGCCGAAAATTCAATTTTTTTACGAATGGTTTTTAAATATGACGCGTTTTGTGAGACCATACGGCACAATTGGAAAAATGCCAAAATTGCAAAAAAATAGAAATGCAAAAAACGGGCACCCGGAATCGAACTTTGGTCTCAAAAACCACCTCGCTTTCGCTCAGAAGTTCGATTCCGGTAGCCTTTTTTTCTAGTTTTTTGCAACGCTTTCTTCACAATGGAATTTTTAATCGAGTCACAAAATGAGTACCCCCCCCCCCTTTAACGTAAATTTTTGTATCCATTTTTACAAATTTGATTTCTTTTATAACATTTATATTCATTCCATTTTAATGCTCATGAAAAAACTGCTGATTTTTACCCTAATTTTCATCCTTACAAAATGCGAAAAATTAACAAAAGAGGAAAATAATAAACTTCAATCAATTTGTGGAACAAAAACAGGATGTAAATTTATTTTTCTTTAAATTTTCGAAATTTTGAAATTATAGTATTATCGGAAAATACAAGAAAAGTATTGAATGGAGTCCCGATTAAAGACCCAATTCAGGCACCATGGGCTGTGTCTATGGTAGGGAGATCAGATGTCGCAGGTAATATAGAGAGACATAAAAACCCGATGACATCGTGCCTTTAAGGAGAAATTAATCAATGTAGCGGGACTCTAATTTCCCAGCGTCATGTTCTAACTTCTCGCCACTGCTTTCTGGCAGAGGATGGGGAGAGCAAAACAAACTGGCGTTGGACGGCTACCAAAAGTATTTGGAATAATGTCGATGGTTGCGAAGGGGATGCTTTGATAGTTCCCAAAGAAATGAATGAAAAATTCAACTTTAACTTCAATACAAGTTGTGCTGATTATGCCTGTTTTATCTATAGCATAAGTAGTGATTTGATAAACATAAAACCTAGAAAGGTACTGTACTTATTCATTTTTATTCAATTATATTCATTTTTAGGTGATTCTCCCAGCAATGTGCGGTTCAAACCGCTCTCCAGAGTGGTACGAAAATAAGGACTTTGCTATAATTGAACTGGAGAAAGAGCTGATTTTTTCGGTCACTGTTTTCCCAGTTTGTGTTCCAAGTAAGCAAGGGATAAAAATTGTTCGAAAAACGAAATTTTCAGAGTCAGGTTTTGATGTAAAAACTGGAAATAACATATGGATGGCTGGGTATGGAAGAGACCGTAAGAAACGTTTTTTTACGGAAAAAAAATGGTTTTTACAGCAAAAGATTTGAAATATCAAGCTGGAGGAGTGTTGAAATACTTTAAATGGAGAGAAGTACTATGAAATTTGATGTAAATTTCTAAAAAACTAATTATTTTTTAGATAATTGATTGTGAAACTGTTGTTGGAGAAGTTGGTGATGAATGGTTTTGTACACCCTATTCCGATGAACAATTGGCTTGTGAGGTAAAGTGGAGTTTATGCTGAAAATGTTATCAGATAAATTTTCAGGGTGACAGTGGATCAGGCGCGATCCAAACGATCAATGAGAAAACAACAATAGTAGGAGTTATGGCTATGCTAACAGATTGCAACAATCCAGATAAAGGAGCCAATTCTTTCGTGAATCTCACGAAGCATATTGGAGATATTTGTAAACATGCTGGTGTTTGTAATGAAGGAAATATCAAGGGAATTTCAATTATTTTGATCTCCATTATGTTTATGATGCATCAATGAATGAATAAACTGTTGCTCATTGGCTTGTGATATCCACCGAGTTATGTTCAAAAATCAGCAAAAATCGATATAAATTCGCATGAAATTGAAACATTTTTTGATGAAATTATTAGCTAAATTTTTTCAACGGGACTAATTATGTATAATAAAAAAAGAAAAAAAAACCCTTACGCTTGAGAGCAGCAACAAAGGATGAGCATCTCCCTCTGACGCTCCTACAGTACTCGCCACATCTCGGTGCGACCCTTCAACCAATGGCTTGATTTTAAAGGAACACGTGCTTTTAAGTTGTCATTTTTCAAATTTGTGCATCCATGTGTAAAAATCGATAATTTTTGATATTTTCAATAATTCACATAAAATTTAAAATTTTTTTTGATACACGCATTTTTCGGAAGTTTGTTGAATTGCAGAATTATATTATCAAATTTATCTATTTGAGAAAAAAATGTTTGTCTACAAAAAAGAAAAATAGAAAAAAAATCAGCAAAAATGTCATTTTCTAAATTTAAAAAAATTTCTACTTCGTGTATCCATGTGTTTTTTTTTCAACAATTTGATTTCTCGTAAAATTTATATTCATTCCATATTATTAATGAAAAAACTACTGATTTTTTCACTACTCTTCATTTTAACAATATGCGAAAAATTAACAAAAGAGGAAAATGCTAAACTTCAATCAATGTGTGGAACAAAAACAGGATGTAAATTTATTTTTCTTGAGCTTTTTGAAATTTTGAAATCATAGTATTATCGGAAAATACAAGAAAAGTGTTGAATGGAGTTCCAATCAATGACACAATTCACGCACCATGGGTTGTTTCAGTAATATTGGAAACGTACAGATGTAAGTTTTTAAAAGTTTTATATTACAGGAGATACTTTTTTGATAAAATCAACTAACACGCTATCTTTAAGTAGGTCAATGTAGTGGTTCCCTAATTTCCCAGCGTCATGTCCTAACTGCAGGCCACTGTTTTCTGGCACCGGATGAGAAATACGCAAAAATCTGGCGCTGGAAGGCTACCAATAGTATTTGGAACCATGTCGATAACTGTGAAGGTGATGATTTGATAGTTCCCACAGAAATGAATGAAAGTTACCGCTATTTATTTAACGAGACTTGTTCCTCCATTGCCTGTTATGATTATTATAAACGTAGTAACGAGAGTAAAGCAGTGAAACCTAGAAAGGTACATGTACTTTTTTTTAAAATCCTATTAATTTTTAAAATTTGTTTTCAGGTAATTCTACCAGGAATGTGTGCTCGAGACCTCTCTCAAGGTTGGTCAGGCGTAAATGATTTTGCAATAATTGAACTTGTAAGAGATGTTATTTTTTCGGACTCTATTTTCCCAGTTTGTGTTCCAAGTAAGACACACTTTTGAGATTTCAAAAAATTCGAAATTTAAGATCCAGAATTCGAAGTAAAAACCGGAAATAAAATTTGGCTCGCTGGGTATGGTTTAGATGGTAAGAAAACAACGTTTTTAATTTGTTTTTGAAGACCATCGTATTTCAGAAAACGATAAACTCAACAAAAGAGGTATATTAAAGTATTTTCATTGGAAAGAAGTATTACGAATATTGAAATTATTTTTAAAGATATATTTTCTCAGATTTTTAGTTGTGAAGATACAGATTATTTTTTTTGTACAAGTTATTCAAATGGGCAAATGCCTTGCGCGGTAAGAGATTACATTATATAAACTTTGTTAATAACATTTTCAGGGCGACAGTGGAGCTGGAGCAATCCAAACAGTTAACGGAACGGCAACAATTATCGGTGTCATGGTCAGTGGAACATCTTGTATCAATCCGGGAAATGGAGAGAATTCTTATGTAGACGTTACCAAACATATCGGGGATATTTGTAAACATGCTGGTGTTTGTAATCAAGGAAATATCACGGCGATTTTTAATCATGGAATTATCACGTGGATCTGTAATCAAGGAATTATCAAGGGGATTTCAGTTTTTGTAATTTTTTTGATCTCCATTTTGATGATGATTTATTGAATAAAAATATTTACATCAAATTTTTTTCTGGAAATAACGTATTCAGAACAATTTACAGAAAATTTTCGTTTTTCGATTTCTCAGAAAAACAAAGGGGTAATAGAACGACAAAAAGTGGTCTGCTTGAATATTGTGAACAATATTCAGCAAAAACCAAAACAAAAACTCCCAAAAACAACCACTGGGATTAAAAACAACAAAATTACCAACTCCCTCCAAAAAAAACTACGAAGCTACGCTGTGACGGCATTGGGGATGGAGGACATAGTTTAGTTTAAATCGACATAGGAGAAATGGGGAAAAAGGAAAGATTTTGGGAAAACCATTTATGTAAAAAAAAATCGGAAAACAATTTTTCACAAAATCATTAGGACCGCAGGGCGCGTTTGCTCCCATCTCTTTTTATTTGTCGAAATGTCACCTGTTTATCCTTTTTTGTGAATAAAAAGTACATTTTTGATCTTCCAGCTCTTAAATTACATATGTTGTTTTTGTATGAGAAAAGTGTTTTAACCAAGCAAATCGGCAAATAAAAACCGATGAGAGCAAACTCGCTCTACCGTCCTAAGTGTTCAAAAAGTGCTATTTTTCATTGTCTCAATAAAACATTATTTGAAAAAAATCAGCAAAAATGTTAATAAATTTTAAGTAAAGTGGTGTCCCTTGTATAAACTAGGTTCACAGAGATGCGAGTGGATGAAAACCAGCTTTAAACAACAAAAATAAACGCGAATTATTTTCAAGAAGATTTATTAATTGAAAAACAAGAATTTAATACGAAAGAAAGGTTAATTATATTGCAAAGAACAAATAAAAACACTAGCCGCAGCTAGAAACAATAAAAACGAGCCCTAAACTGGCTAAAAACGAGCTTGCTTGCTTTCCACAACAAAACTAATGTGACGCCCGAGAAGGTGGCCTAGAAACACATTTTTGGGAAGCTAGTCCCTCTGGGTTGGGTTTCTAGTCCTCGGCCATTTATCTCAACATCCCCCTCCTTTAGAAGAACAGGCTCCTGACTGTTGGGATACATCATAAAATAACACGGGTAGAAGGGTAATGGGGTCGAACATTTATAACATTGAACTGACTGTTCTTTGACGATTTTCAGCTTGTTCTTGTCCCTTTTTCCGCTTTGCCCTTTCCTCTCAACTCTCTTGGCCTTCATATTCTGAGGTTTCACTCCAATCTCAACATCTTTCTCCTGATGCTTCTCATTCACACTTGTTTCCACTTCCGAACATCTCCCAAATTGATCTTGTGACTTGGCAATCGAAAAAATTTGACGATTTGGCTTGGCACTTGCATCCAATTGATTGACCGTTGACGGAACCTGAATAACAAAAGGTTTTGTGACATTTGTCACGTTCTTCGACCATCTGTGCCTCGGTTTGCTCTTGCATCTTATCTCGTCCTTTTCACGACCTCCGATTTTCTGCTCACTTCCCCGATCACCAGCTTTTCCAAAATTCCTGTCCTTCACTGAACCTCCCGACACAATGCCTTTACTACACATCACATCTTCATTCAATGGACATCTTTTCTTCAACTTTATACGATTCTTCCCAAATGGCAGCTTTCCTTCACTTCCAGCTCCACCAAAATTCTTCAATCTTACTGCATTCACAACAGCTTTCTTCTTGTCTTCATCTACATCTTTCCAACCAATATGGATTCCAAAACTTTCAAACGAATTCGTGCCCAAAACAGCATATTCTTCATTACTTTCACACACTTGGAACGAAACACTCTTCTTCTTGTGCCTGATTTCAATCGGAACGTCAACTTTGTGAACAATATTCATCTTTGTATTTGACGCATCAATTACATCCAAATCTTTATCCGATGGACTTTCCACAAACTTATCATCCGTCAAGTTTCCTTTCTTGACTCTGCTCCATGTTTTGGTTGACAACAAGCTCACTTCAGAACCACTATCGATAATAATTGTGACTTCCTTTCCAAGAATTTTTGCTTGTTCGAGTACTAGGCTTCCAGCTACAGCATGATTTCCCTGTCGCAGTGCTTTCTCATCACAAATTATTCCGTGCGCGTATGCAACTTTATTGTTTTCCTGACATCTTGCAGCATAATGCCCAGGTTTTCCACATTTGAAACATTTCTTTCCAAATTTGCTTTCAACTGGCACATTTCCATTCAATTCATCATTTGATACAACTGGAACAGCATTTGAACCAGAAACCGGTGATGATTTCATTCCTCCAGGATGGCTAAAACCGTTAACATCCCATTTTCTTCCACCAGGATGACTATAACCGTTAACATCCAAATTTCTTCCACCAGGATGACTAGAACTGTTAACATCCCATTTTCTTCCACCAGGATGACTCAATCCGTTAACATCCCATTTTCGACTCCTTTCGAAACTCTCATAATAACCCATTTGATTTCCATTCATCAAATTCTCCTCTTCAAACTCCAACGCTATCCTCTTCAACGTCTCATATTGATCTTTCACATCAACTTCAACTCGTTTCATATTCAAAATACAATGCAACGTCTGATCTCTTTGAGCTGCTTTCAACAATTTTGTCACTTTCAATGGTGCGATTTTCTCATCGTCCATATCAAAAAGAATTTGTTTTTATCGAAAAAGAACATTTTCTAGTAAATCCCATAAATATTCCAAGAGTAAGGTGCACATTTCTGGGTGCGACCGTACGCAATTTCCCGTCATGGTGTTTAGCACCAAATTCAAATATATAGTGAGGAATTTTTGAATAATAAGAGTTCTGGTGTTATTTGGATTTTGATTATTTTCTTTCAATCTAATTTTAATAAATTTGTTGTGTAAACGTTTTTCCCGTCATTTTCATCGACATCCGTCAAAAAAGTGGTCAGTTGAATTACTTAGAATTATTTTATAAGGGATTTGGGAGTTCATGACAAGTAAGCTCGAAACCCAAACTACCCGCTTCTCGGTGGCCGACCCGTTTCTTTCCACTTCGTGTAACCATGTGTTTTTTTTATAATACTTTGACTTTTTTATTCATACTATATTAATGCTCATGAAAAAACGGCAGCTTTTTTCACGAGCCCATTAACGTGATTTTTGTCGTGTCTTCTCATTTAATATTAGAAAATTGTTTCGTTTATCGGAAAATTTTTCATTTCAATGATCGAGAAAATCCTTATAATTTTTTCACTAATCTTTATTTTAATAAAATGCGAAAAATTAACAAAAGAGGAAAATAATAAACTTCAATCAATTTGTGGAACAAAAACAGGATGTAATTTATTTTTCTTTAAATTTATGAAATCTTGAAATTATAGTATTATCGGAAAATACAAGAAAGGTATTGAATGGAGTTCCAATCAATGACACAATTCACGCACCATGGGTTGTTTCAGTAATATTGGAAACGTACAGATGTAAGTTTTTTAAAGTTTTATATTACAGGAGATACTTTTTTGATAAAATCAACTAACACGCTATCTTTAAGTAGGTCAATGTAGTGGTTCCCTAATTTCCCATCGTCATGTCCTAACTGCACGCCACTGTTTTCTGGCACCGGATGAGAAATACGCAAAAATCTGGCGCTGGAAGGCTACCAATAGTATTTGGAACCATGTCGATAACTGTGGAGGTGATGATTTGATAGTTCCCACAGAAATTAATGAAAGTTACCGCTATTTATTTAACCAGACTTGTTCCTCCATTGCCTGTTATGATTATTATAAACGTAGTAACGAGAGTAAAGCAGTGAAACCTAGAAAGGTACATGTACTTTTTTTTTTAATCCTATTAATTTTTAAAATTTGTTTTCAGGTAATTCTACCAGGAATGTGTGCTCGAGACCTCTCTCAAGGTTGGTCAGACGTAAATGATTTTGCAATAATTGAACTTGTAAGAGATGTTATTTTTTCGGACTCTATTTTCCCAGTTTGTGTTCCAAGTAAGACACACTTTTGAGATTTCAAAAAATTCGAAATTTAAGAACCAGAATTTGAAGTAAAAACCGGAAATAAAATTTGGCTCGCTGGGTATGGAATAGATGGTAAGAAAACAACGTTTTTAATTTGTTTTTGAAGACCATCGTATTTCAGAAAACGATAAACTCAACAAAAGAGGTATATTAAAGTATTTTCATTGGAAAGAAGTATTACGAATATTGAAATTATTTTTAAAGATATATTTTCTCAGATTTTTAGTTGTGAAGATACAGATTATTTTTTTTGTACATATTATTCAAATGGGCAAATGCCTTGCGGGGTAAGAGATTACATTATATAAACGTTGTTAATAACATTTTCAGGGCGACAGTGGAGCTGGAGCAATCCAAACAGTTAACGGAACGGCAACAATTATCGGTGTCATGATCAGAGGAACAGATTGTAGCGATCCGAGAAATGGAGGGAATGTTTACGTGAACGTTACCAAACATATCGGGGATATTTGTAAAAATACTGGAGTCTGTGATCAAGGAAATATCACGGAGATCCTTAATCAAGGAAATATCAAGGGGATTTCAGTTTTTGGAATTTTTTTGATCTCCATTATGATGATGATTTATTGAATAAAAATAATTACATCAAATTTTTTCTGGAGGCTATCAAATAATTTTCGTTTTTCGATTTCTCAAAAAACCAAAGGGGTAATATAACGGATAAACTGTACAAAAAGTGGTCTGCTTGAATATTGTGAACAATATTCAGCAAAAACCAAAACAAAAACTCCCAAAAACAACCACTGGGATTAAAAACAACAAAATTACCAACTCCCTCCAAAAAAAACTACGAAGCTACGCTGTGACGGCATTGGGGATGGAGGACATAGTTTAGTTTAAATCGACATAGGAGAAATGGGGAAAAAGGAAAGATTTTGGGAAAACCATTTATGTAAAAAAAATTCGGAAAACAATTTTTCACAAAATCATTAGGACCGTAGGGCGCGTTTGCTCCCATCTCTTTTTATTTGTCGAAATGTCACCTGTGTATCCTTTTTTGTGAATAAAAAGTAAATTTTTGATCTTCCAGCTCTTAAATTACATATGTTGTTTTTGTATGAGAAAAGTTTTTTTTAAACCAAGCGACTCGGCAAATAAAAAGCGATGGGAGCAAACGCACTCTACCGTCTTAACGATTTTGTGAAAAATTGTTTTTCCGAAAATCTTTTTGTCTAATGGACCTATTCAGTTTGAAAAAAAAATACAAAAAATGTCGAGAAATTCAATGCAGAAATTGCAGAGAAATGTCGAGAAATGCAGAGAAATAGCAATTTCTCTGCATTTCTCGACATGTCTTTTTTTCGACCCAGACGGTCTTTTTGGGTCTAAATCAGATATTTTGGGCATCTAAGGGCCATTGGGACTCACTACTGAATTTTTGGTAAAATTTCCACAATCATAGACACGAAAACAAACATTTTCCATAAAATTGTTTAAAGGGACACAGATTAAATCGTTTGGGTCTTGAAGAAAACCAGTTCAAACAATGCGGAGAAATAGAAATTTCTCTGCATTTCTCGGCATTTCTCTGCAATTTCTGCATTGAATTTCTCGACATTTTTTGTATTTTTTTTTCAAACTGAATAGGTCCATAAAAAATATGTTTTTTGAAAAATCGTTTTTCCTCATAATATTTCAACTTAAACTCAGAAAAAGATGCAACGGGAATCGAACTTCTGAGGCAAAGTGAGGTGGTTTTTGAGACCAAAGTTCGATTCCGGGTGCCCGTTTTTTGCATTTCTAGTTTTTTTTTCACATATCTCAAGTTTGATATTCGAGATTTTGATGATAATGGTACCATTAGATACAAAAATTTACTCTAAAAACATTTAAAACATAAAACATTTAAAACATCTGACAGCAACCATTATTTGTAGCTTACCTGTGAATTTGAATATGACAGATCGTGTAGGAAATAGGGAATTTATCTTAATATCAAGTACAAATATTAGTGTGTGTACAAATATCAGACATATATTTCAGAATTGATACGTAAAAATCTACTCCTTGTTTCCCAGTGCAATCCGTTCCTCCGTGAACTATTCCAACAATTTGATACTCATTGTTAAGATTAACCATTGCACCAGCACCACTGTCACCCTGTAGCAGAAATTTGATTAATAATATATTGATCTTCCTTATTAAATGTGAACATTACTTTACAGGATGAAAATATACATAATGCTCATTCCAAATCTGTTTTTAGAATTTTATAAAACCACGTGGAAGCTAAGAAAGCAAGCTTCGAAGCAATGGCCTAGAAATAGTTTCCCCCTGGCCGAACTGTTTTCTACGCTCTTTTTGCGTTTCTTATTAATAAATATTTTTTTGAAAAATACTTAAATCAGTTCATATTAACCATTTTTTACAGGATTCTTCACATAACAATCCCAGCGGACTAACTTTCGTAAACCTTTTCTAGGCCACTGTTTTGAAGCTTGTTTTCTAGGCTTCCACTTGGTTTTCGAAATTTTTGAAAACTGATTTGGAATGAGTACGAATTCTATTGTCATCCTAATCGAATTTTCAAACTCACTGAACAAGTCCTCTGCTCCCCAACACCCGCGGCCGTGCAAATCCAACCATCTAACTGGAACGTATAGCATTGTCTCAACTGTAAAAAATATTCTAATGTTTAAAAAAATCGATAAATTTTTATTTAAAATAAAATTACCCCTTCTGTCCATTCGTATTTCAATATTCCAATTGAGCCGTCTGTAGCTGAAAATTTATTTTGACGAAAAAATTAATTTTACAAAAAAAACTTACGATCACTACCATATCCAGCAACTAGAAGTCGTTCACCGGATTTCAAATTGAAATCTGAAGAAAATGTGCTATTTTTTCGAGATTTATTTAAAGGAACATACTTCCAATAATCGCAGGCTTAATTGTGCTGGAAAATTGCACATCTTCAGAGAGTTCAACAATCGCCAAGTCATCAATACCCCACCAATACTGTGAGTTGTAATTTGCACATATTCTTGGAAGAACGACCTAAAAAAAAGAGCTGTTAAATTTCATATTTCTGGAAAAATTTAAAAACCTTTGATGCTTTTCTGAAAATCGCGTTACTTTCTTGACATTGCGCACAAATTGAGTTGAACTTGAAATAATATTGATCCAGAATTCGACTAGGAACAGTTAGATCCGCGCCGTTACATCCTTCTTCATTTCTCCAGTACTCATTCGTGACAAGCCACCGATTTCCATCAGTTTTATTTATGTTTAGAAAACAGTGTCCAGCTGTCAAAATATGTCGTGATGAAATAAGTGTTCCACTGCAGGAACCTTAAATTAAAATTATTGATTAAAAAATATTATGGAACAAAATGACTAAATACCAAGTCTCGTGCTCACTGTAACAACCCACGGAGTCTCAGAGGTGCTTTTAACTCGAGTTCCAGCGAATACTTTTCTGATATTTTTCGAAAACTTATTACTAGAAACGGTTGGTATAATGATACCAACCGCTAGCGACATAATCAAGGAAAATACAGTAAAATTCTTCATGATGAATTAATCCGTTTTAGATGTTTTTTTCGTTTTTAAATATATACATTCGCAGTGAGAATGAAGTTGGTTTTCTCATAAATATTCATGGGATACCTTGTACAATATTTCCTTTGGTTCCCTTGACATCTTAACGAAGAAATGTAGCTGTTTAAAGACACTCTGAGAGGGCTTTAAAACGCAAAAATTCATAACTACCTAAAAAAAACTTTAAAGAATGAAAAACATAATATTATAAATTAAAATATTCTAGATCAATGTGTTTTGATTGCTGCTCAACCGCCCTGACGCTCCGCATGCACGCGACGCGGTGGCCGACACTCAACACACTGGAAAATTTGAAAATTAATTTTCCAACCAGTTTTCTCGTGTTTTCCATCAATTCGATTTCTCAAAAAATTCTACGCATAAAATAATATGCAATTCGTGTAAGTTTCAACTAATTTTCAAAACAAAATTTATATTCATTCCATATTATTAATGAAAAAACTGCTGCTTTTTTCACTACTCTTTATTTTAATAAAATGCGAAAAATTAACAGAAGAGGAAAATGATAAACTTCAATCAATTTGTGGAACAAAAACAGGATGTAAATTTATTTTTCTTTAACTTTTTGAAGTTCTTAAATTATAGTATTATCGGAAAATAGGAGAAAAGTATTGAATGGCGTTCCAATCAATGGTACAAATCAGGCACCATGGGTTGTTTCAGTAATAGTGAGATCGTATGATGACAGACGTAAGTTCTTGCAAATTTTGTTAATGAAGATATATCTCAAATTATACTTTAAAATTAGAACTTGAACACTGCCCCGTTTTTTGATAAAATAAACTAACACTCGATCTTTAAGTAATACAATGTAGTGGTTCCCTAATTTCCCAGCGTCATGTCCTAACTGCACGCCACTGTTTTCTGGCACCGGATGAGAAAAACAAAACAATCTGGCGCTGGAAGGTTACCAATAGTATTTGGAACCATGTCGATAACTGTGAAGGGGATGATTTGATACTTCCTACTGAAATGAACGCAAGAATCTACAATTCGTTAAATGAGACGTGTTCCATCCATGGCTGTTATGATTATTATAATCGTAGTAACAAGAGTAAATTGGTGAAACCTAGAAAGGTCCTTCTAAAAAAGTCTTATTAATTTTTTAAATTTGTGTTCAGGTAATTTTACCAGGAATGTGTGCTAGTGACCTCTCTAAAAAATGGCCAGAACAAAAAGATTTTGCAATTGTCGAGCTTGAAAAAAATTCGATTTTTTCGGACTCTATTTACCCAGTTTGTGTTCCAAGTAAGACACACTTTTGATATTTAAAAAAAATTCGAAATTTAAGAACCAGAATTTGAAGTAAAAACCGGAAATAAAATTTGGTTCGCTGGGTATGGTTTGGATGGTAAGAAAAACTGGTCTTCTATTGATTTTTGAAGAATATCGTATTTCAGAAAACGTTAAACTCAATAAACTTGGTGTATTAAAGTATCTTAGCTGGACAAAAGTATTACGAATATTAAAATTATTAAAAAAAAACATTATTTTTTCAGATTTTTCATTGCAGCGGTATTGATGATGCTTGGTTTTGTACACGTTATTCGAATGAACAACTGGGTTGTGGAGTAAGAGGTTTCACTATGTAAATGTTGTCACTAACATTTTCAGGGCGACAGTGGAGCAGGGGCAATCCAAACAGTTAACGGAATGACAACAATTATTGGGATCATGGTGAGAGCAACAAATTGTAGCAATCAGGAAAATGGATGGAATATTTATGTGAACCTCACAAAACATATCGGGGATATTTGTAAATATACTGGTGTTTGTAATCAAGGAAATATCAAGGGGATCTTTAATCAAGGAATTATCAAAGGGATTTCAGTTTTTGGAATTTTTTTGATCTCCATTATGGTGATGTTTTATTGAATAAAAATACTTACATCAATTTTTTTCTGAAAAAAAGCAAGAGCTATTGTCAGCTCAATTATTCTTGATCATTGCATTCGGAAGGCTGCTCAACCTCACAGCCGCTCCGCACGCACGCGACGTGAGGTTGAGCAGCCTTCCGAACGCAATGATCAAAAATAATTGAGTTGACAATATCAAATAACGTATTCAGAACAGTTTACAGAAAATTTGCGTTTTTCGACTTTTCAAAAAAAAAAACAAATGATTTTTATGAGAAAAGTTTTTTGACCAAGTGACTCAGTAAAAAAGCGATGGGATTAAAGGGGGGCTGAGGGGACGAAATAAATAGTTTAGAAATGATGAAAGTATGATTGTTGATAAATAAATGAAAAAAAAATCCAAAAAAAACCTCGAAAATGGCGAAAAAAAAAATTCCGAAAAAAACTCATACCCCCCTCTCTTCGCCCTAATGGCCGAAGAAACGCTTTTTGTTTTCTAGGCCATTTGTTTTTTTCTCGGCCGCCTATTTTTTATCTTGTTTTTCTCTTCTTTCCAATTTTTTTTTCAGAGAAAATTATCCATAAAAGAGTATTAAAACAAATAAACGTTCAAAAGAAATGTATAAAAGAATTTTTTTAAAATATTTTTTCAAAAAATAAAATTAGGCGGCCGAGAAAAAAGAGACGGCCTAGAAAATCAAGAAGCGTTTCTTCGGCCATTAGGGCGAAGAGAGGGGGGTATGAGTTTTTTTTCGGAACTTTTTTTTTCGCCATTTTTGAGTTTTTCTTTTGATGTTTTTTTTCATTTATTTATCAACAATCATACTTTCATCATTTTTAAACCATTTATTTCGTCCCCTCAGCCCCCCTTTAAACGCTCTCTAATGATTGTGTCGAAAATAATTTTTTCCGACATTTTTCTTAGAATTCGAAAATCTTTTTTAGAATTTAACAAGGATTTAATTTTAATTCGAAACTTGTGCTAGAAAAACTCATATTTTTAATTAGATTTTTGATGCCGTTGATATTTCTGAGAAAATGTCATATTCACATCGAATGGGGTTATATTCACATCGAATAGCGAAAAAAAAGTGAAATTTGTGATGAGATTCATGATGAGAAACTGGCTTATTTTTTCACTTCTTTCCATATCGATCGTTTGCCAAAAGTTATCGATGGAGCAACGACTCATACGACGAATATTTAATGGAACTAGAGTTGACACAACTGCTCGAACACCATGGGTGGTTTCTGTACAAAATCCGCCGTTTAAATGCAGTGGGACATTGATTTCAAAACGACATGTTTTGACTGCTGGTCACTGTTTTCTAATGATAAATAAAAAAGGAAATCATTGGGTGGCGACGAAAGAGCAATGGATAAATAAAGAAGGGTGCAACGGATCGGATCTAACTGTTCCTAATCGATTTCTAGGCCACTACATTTTTAAGTTCAATACCACTTGTGCCCGTTGTAGAGAAGATTCCGCTGTTTATAAACACGCATCCAAGGTTTTTTAAAAAATAAAATAAAGATTGATTTGTCGGAAAAAATAATGTTTGAAGGTTATCCTCCCAGGAATATGTGACCACTATCAATTGGGTGTATTTTATTCCGATGATTTCGCAATTGTCGAACTCTCGGAAAATGTGGAAATTTCTCAATGGATTAAGCCAGCAAAGATTGGAAGTATGTTGCACTTTTTTTCTAAACGAATTCCCCTGAACAAATCCACCATTTTAAGATTTCAATTTGATCATCGGAACCCCGTTGTTCGTAGTTGGATATGGTATAGATAGTAAGTTTTTAAAAAAAGTATTCAACTTTCTTCAGAAAAAAAAAATGTTCAGCTAAAGACGGCTCAAGTGGAATATTGAAATACGAATGGACAAGAGGGGTAATTATATTTTAAATTAAAATTTATCGATTTTTTAAAACAGTTGCAAAAATTCAATGGGTTCCCGTTAGAAGTTTGGATCTGCACGAGATCGGGTGTTGGGGATCAGAGAACTTGTCCAGTGAGTTTGAAATCAAAACAATGACCTAGAAAAAGTTTACGAAAACTAGTCTGCTGGGATTGTTATGTGAAGAATCCTGTAAAAATGTTTAAAATGCACTAATTTAAGTATTTTCCAAAAAATTTTATTATTTTAAAAACAGATTAAAAATTATAAAAAACAGATTTGGAATGAGCACGATGTATATTTTCATCCTGTAAAGTAATGACCTCCTTTAACAAGGAAGATCAATATATTTTTAATTGAATTTCTACTACAGGGTGACAGTGGCGCTGGTGCAATGGTTTATCATAACAATGAATATCAAATTGTTGGAGTACTTCACGGAGGAACGAATTGCACTGGGAATGAAGTGGGATTATCTTTGTACGCATCAATTCTGAAGTATTATAACGATATCTGTAACTATGCGATTGGTGTGTGTGCTTGAAGTTGAAATAATATATTTGGGGACATAAATATGGCCGAATGCTGAAAATTTAAAAAAAATTAAAATGAGATATGAATTTTCGACCACATACGGTTCTGGACACCACACTGAAAATTTCAAAATTTAAAATGAACTTTGAATTTTTCAAGTCAATAAAAATTCAAAGTTTCATATTTTTTTCTACGTCGAATTTTCTATCGATTGGTACCAAAATCATGCATCTTGAAAATTGCTGAAAATTAAAAAAACAATTTAATTCACAATTTTTTCAAAGTTCAAAGGAGAGGGGGTTGGTAAACACTTTCCTTGTATTGTCGTTTGCTGAGAATATTTGATTTTATTAGAGTTTCTATTTTTTTCCTTCATTTTAACTATCATGCGATACAATAGCAATCGAAACTGCAAGTATCCTATAAATATTTCTGAAAAAAACTGCATATTTATATTGAATGTGAGAAACCTAGGTTTCATTCAAATCATAAAAATGAAGAATCTTTTGATTCTTTAAAAATAAAAGGCGGAATTTCACTTTTCGGCACAAATAGCACACCATGGGTCGTTGCTCTACTTTATCGAAAAGGTAGAGGGTCGTCTCAGAACTACTTAGTTTTAAAAATAGATTAATTTGCAGGACATGGTAGTGGAACACTGGTTTCAGATTGGTACATTTTAACAGCTTCTCAGAATTTCCTCAGAAATGAAAAGTCTGGAAACGGCTTTAATTGGGCAGCCAATAATGATGGGATAATGAGGAAGGATGTTCCGGCGAGGATCTAATCGTTCCGAGTAGAATTTTGGATCTATATGATTTCAAGTTTAATTCAATTTTCGCGCAATTTTCAGAAAAAGAAGCAATTTTTAGAAAAGCATCATGAAAACAGAATTTCATTAGAGCGCACTTTCTTCTTTGTTGTCTGCGTCTCTCTAAATTTTCCAGTTATCGAAGAAGAAAGTGCGCTCTAATAAAAAAATTTTTAAACTGAAATATAATCAAATTGAAATTTAATCAAACTGAATTTTCATCAAATTGTTTTTTCAGCAACTGGCATACCCTGTTTTATACACCGTGTACGTGACATTAGGGATTATCAGTGATAATTGAAGAATGAAGCTTTATTCATTCATGACGGGTCCAATGAAAAATCTTCTGATTTTTTCTCTCCTTTTGGTGATAACAACATGCCAAAAAGATCCAAAAAACATGCGTAAAATAATGCATGGAGATGTCATCAACAGTACCGATGAAGTGCCATGGGTTGTTTCGGTACAAGGTCCTTACGGTATATTTTGGAGAATAATTATATATAGATCGGCCAATTACAAATTTGCAGGTGACATTTGCAGTGGCACACTAATTTCATCACGACATGTCTTAACAGCCGGGCATTGTTTCCTCGATTTTCCTTCATCGATTTGGTGGGCGTCTGAAGGGACCTGGAACAATTCCGAAGGATGCAATGATACAGATCTAATCATTCCGAATCGAGTGATCGAAACTTATTTTTTTGTGTTTAATTCAACTGATCATAACCCTGAGTATATTATTACAAGAAAACCAAAAAAGGTTGGATTTCAAAAAAAAATTGAGGCCTTAATGGACCTATGCAGAAACTAAAATTGCTGCAAAAAATTGCAAAAAATTGCAAGAAATTCAATGCAGAAACTTGCAAGAAATGTCAAGAAATGTCAAAAAATAGGGGTGGAGACGCCATTTTTTGCAGCACGATTTACGAGTCGCTGCGAGATATCTTGATAATTCGTATGTATGCGCCTTTAAAGGTTGTCGATTTACGAGCGTCAATTTTTATCGATTTTTTAAAATCTGAAGCGAATATCGCGAATTTCTCAATTTAAAAAAAACGAAAGATTAAAAAATGGAAATCGTTCGACGATCTAAGGAAATGAGTGCAAGAAAGAAATTGTTTATTGTAAGTTAAAAAGGTTCTGAACATGAATTGTTCATTTTTCATAGATTCATCGTATTATTAGGAATAACATGATTGTTGTTAGCCTTAATATCCGTTTGACGGAAACGGACGACATTGGAATTTTGAACAAGGCAGCTTTCACATCATTCCTGCACCAATTCGATTCACACTTTAAGCTTGGGATTTTGAAAGTAGGGTTCTAAGATGAATCCGTATGAAACTTTTGCATTGCAGAGATTGCTGGGGGTTTCGAATGAAAAGTTCAATCAAATTGAGCAGTTTTTGAGAATTAGGAGAAAGCATGCAATCAGCAACGTTCTTCGATTAGCAGTATTTCTTAAATTCGCAAGAGAGGGTAACTTTTAGAATAGTTGAATGATTTGAACCGTGAAATTATCAGGGTTGAGTCAAAGCAACCTAGCACTTCATATTGGTCTCTCTCAATCAACGATTTCAAGAATCCTACATGACGTGATCTCTGACATCAATCAGCACGGGCGGGAAATCATCACCATGCCTTCGAAACAAGAGATTCTGCAAATCGAGGAGGGATTCTGGACTCGCGGAAAAGGATTCAGAGCTTGGGGAGCTTTAGACGGGAAACATTGGAGCATTACACATCCACCACATTCTGGAGCATTGAATATGAATTACAAAGGGCATTTTTCTTTTAATTCGTTGGCCCTTTGCGATCACGAAGGCCGAATCATGTACTTGCAAATTTCCGAAAACGGCTGTAACTCTGATGCTCAATTGTACAATTCTGGTCCTTTAGATACTCTTTTAAGTGACCCTACCAGAGTTCCACCAACAAGAAATCTTCCTGGCACCATTTTTCCATGCCCAGCATTTGTTTTTGCAGACAATGGATTTCGGTTAACCACTTATTGTCAAACACCGTTTCGTCAGAGTAGTGCGGTAACTGGGAATATTATGTTGTACAATACTTATGTGTCATCGCATCGTGTTAAAGTCGAGAATTTGTTTGGAAGAATTACGTCACGCTTTCGATGCTTGAGACGATCAGTAGAGATGGATACTAATGCAGCTCGAGGATTAGTTGTTACTTGTTGCATCTTGCACAATTTTTTGATTGGACGATTGGTACACGATGGTATTGTACGTGATGAAACCGGAGTCGCATGTCCTTATTCTACTGGAAAAGAGTTCAGAGAGCGTTTGATGGAATTCGTGTTAAATTTCAATTCTTAACGTACATGAGTGTTTCGTTATTCCTGTTTTTTTCTTCTCCGCGTGTTTTATTTTTTTTTATGGTTTTTGTTTTAACAAGTTAACTATTTATAACAATTCAACAACTATATAATTAAAAACGAAAAACGACACAAACAATTCGATGCAGAAACATGAGAACATTAGCAATAAATAACTGTTTTCGTTTAAATTAAATTTTTTCGCGTTTCTTCACTGAATTTTTTGCGTTGTTTTTAGTTTCTAAACTCCATAATTATTATACTCATACAAATCCAAAAGAGATGGTGATCGGGGACGGCTTGATGATTGCTGATTCTTATTTTGATTATCATTCCTGGGAGCCGGTTCTGCCAAACTGAAGATATAATTCAAAATCTTTGTCTTCATTCGAAGCTGTTCGCTTTTTGTCTTCCCTTCCATCACATCTTTCACCGCCATTGCAATTTCATCAGGTTCAGATGCTACAGAACTTTTCTCGCTGGTTTCCGAGTTTTTTAATATGTCGAGAAATTGTTCGTTTTGTTTCAGCATCTGCTCCATAAAACCGTCGGTTCCGCCTGAAAAAAACGAAGAAGATTAAAATTTAATTTCATAGTAAAAACGTTACTTTTCTCAATCCTTTTCTTTTTCTCAAGTGGGCCAATTTCAGCAGGGGTTCTTTCACGTTTCGGCGTTTTTTCAGATGATGGCGTTTTCTCCGTCGCAATATCACCGAAAATATATGTGCTGAAAATCAAACTTTTTTCATCAAAAATCATTTTATAAAAACGCTTACTTTGAAACGGATCTTTGTCCGAATTCGCGCTCTAAAAAAGCCATTTCTTCTTGATACTTGAAAGAAGAGGGTCTTTTCGACAATCCATCTCCACTTCTCGGAGTTCTTTCTATTCTATCCTTTTTATAATCCGACGAAAGTTGGCGAAACAAAAACTTCGCATTTTCCCCTAAAAAAATTGATTTTTAAAATAAAATCAAGATTTGCTTACCATCTTTCTTCCTAGATTGTTTCAAAAAGCGGCATTCTTTTTCAATACCATTCCACGCCAAACATTTCAAATCGTTTCGGTGCCATTGAGGGTGAGAAGAGTCCCATAATTGTTCTGTTTCCTCCACTAACTGAATAAGTCTTCGGACATCACTTTCTCGATACTAAAAATAAAATAGTGTTCACATTTTTGATATACTTTTGTAAAACTAACTTCATTCCAATTACTTTCGGCCGAAATCTTGCATTGCCTCCCGCTTTTCTTTTTTGGTTGAACCACTTCTTCCGTTTCAATGATTGAATCGTCGCTTTCTGACATTACTAAAAAAACAACACCTTTTAATCACTTTTTTCAATAGAATATTCAAAAAAAAACTTTAAAATCGATAAAAATTGACGCTCGTAAATCGACAACCTTTAAAGGCGCATACATACGAATTATCAAGATATCTCGCAGCGACTCGTAAATCGTGCTGCAAAAAATGGCGTCTCCACCCCTATTTTTTGACATTTCTTGACATTTCTTGCAAGTTTCTGCATTGAATTTCTTGCAATTTTTTGCAATTTTTTGCAGCAATTTTAGTTTCTGCATAGGTCCATAAAGGAGGGCTATACGTAAGTTATAAATGTTCCTTAATCGATATGAAATTCAATGTTATATACCAAAACGAAAATGAAGAAATTTTTTGCAAAAAAGTAAAAACGGGCAACCGGAACCGAACTTGTTGTGGTTTTGAGACCAAAGCTCGATTCCGGATGCTCTTATTTTCCCATTTCTACTTTTTTTGCAATTTTCACTATCCTTTTGGTATATAAAATTGAATTTCAAATGGATTGAGCAGCATTTATAACCTGCATGTAGTCCCATTTTTATTATAGAGTGCCACTTATTTTTATTTTTCCCAATTTTATATAAAGCATGTCTTTAAGAAAACAAATTCAGGTCATATATCCTGGAATCTGTGGAGTTAATAGCTCACTCGAATATTGGAAAATAAATGACATTGCAATTGTTGAACTTGATGAAGATGTACCATTTTCTGATTTCATTCAGCCAGCGTTAATAGGAAGTGGGTGCCGAGCTTTAGGATAACTCGAATATATATTTTTTCAGACTTTGATTTGAGCATCGGAACAAAATTGCGGCTTGTTGGATACGGAGCAGATCGTAAGTTTTATTATAATATGCTTTAGAATTGTTAAATAGAAAAAATGAATTTTTTAAAGCTGTTGATGACTCAGTTGGTATACTTAAATCCGGATGGATACGGGGGGTGAGATTTCAACCTAATAATTTAAAAATAATCAAATAATTTACAGATATATCAATGTTTTTTGGCTGGAAAACGTCTATCAATTAAAGAATGGTTCTGTGCGGAATCATATCTTGGGGAACAAAAGGGTTGCCCAGTAAGTTGAAATTTTTTTGAAACTTTCATTTTTTTTGTTACAGGGTGACAGCGGTGCTGGTGCAATGTATCATAGCAATGACAGATGGTACATAGTTGGGGTATATGTCAGAGGAAGTGACTGCAAACCCTCCGAACAAGGAGGAAGCGATTTTGTCGCGATTCGGAAGCATGCTGGGGATATTTGTAAATACACGGACGTTTGTCCTGAATAAATGTACTTGGAAATTTGAATATTTACTAGGTTAATTATAGAATAAACGTTGTTTAAACAATTTTTTTCATGAATTCTTCAATCAGAAAATTGAATTTCAAGTAAATTTTCAGATCGGATTTCAGACACATTTTTGTGAAAGCTACACAATTTGGTACAAAATTTTTTAATTTGACAATATAATACAGAGAAAATAAAAGCGTAAAGAACATATTTTAATTTTAAGATAAAACTTTTAAAAACCCGAAAAATTGAATAAAATTATTTTCAAAAATAAGAGAGTATATGGACGATCATGAGGGTGTTAGACGTGTACACAAAAGAGGAGGAAGTGTGGAATTTTGAGATGGTGAGAGATAAAGAGGTGGCGGTAGTTCAAAATTACCCCTACTCGGGTCGCCATGTAAAAACGAAGACGAAATGGTTGATTATATTTATTCAATTCAAATGATATAAGAAGAAAATGATAATGTTGAAAAAAGCATAAAAATCAAAAATAGAAATTCGTGAATGTTTATTTTATAAACATCATCGGGAAAACAATCGACGATGAAACATTCGTGTGTCATGAAGAAACATTCGTGTCACGACAGTTTCCAGAATATTCAGGAAAAAAACAATTCTTTAAATTATCTACGTGACTCCTGAAAACTTGGTTCTGAAAATATTTAAAGTTTCCCATGAAGAATTTTTTGGTTTTTTCGCTCCTTCTAGTGATAACAACTTGTCAAAAAGTTCCAAAAAACATCCGTAAAGTTCTGCATGGAGATGTTATCAAGGATACTGATACAGCACCATGGGTGGTCTCGGTACGAAATTCTAAAGGTACATATTTTTAAATAAGAAATTTGTACTTCAAATGAATTTCAGGTCATCAATGCAGTGGTACACTAATTTCACAGCAACATGTTCTAACAGCCGGGCATTGTTTCCTCTATCCAAACCCCGACTACTGGCTTGTTTCGGGTGAAAGTTGGGACGAAACCGAAGGATGTTCCGGTACGGATTTGATTGTTCCGCCGAGAATCGCGGATTTGTACACGTTCAATTTCAAATCCACTTGTGGAGGTTGTAAAGAAGGTCAAATTATTAGCAAAAAAGCGAAAAAGGTAGAATTTATTAAGAAAAAAAAAGACCGCAACGTTTTTAAAGATTGTACTCCCTGGAATATGTGTACCTAATCGCTCAAAGAATTGGTGGGAAACAAATGACATAGCGATTATTGACCTTGATGAAGAGTTGCCAATATCTGATTCCTTTAAGCCTGCGAAAATTGGAAGTGAGTGATTTCATAATTTTTCTCAAAATCGGACGCATTTTATTTTTCTAAACTTCAGAATATTCTAAAAACTTCAAAAATTTTCAATCATACCTTAAAATTTCTGAAAATCATTCCCAACAGTTTTTCAGCTTCAAAATGAGCCATAAATTATGATTTTTTTCAGATTACGATCTAAGCCTCGAAACTCAAGTAATGATTTTGGGATATGGTGATGATCGTAAGCTTTTTTTATAGTTTCTTTTTTTCTAAACTCGATTTTAAGCTTCGGACAATTCTTCAAATAGATTGAAGAACGGTTGGTTAAGAGATGGGGTAATATTTTTTTGGAAAAAATAGATGAAAAGCTAAATAAAACTTAAAATTTTTTGAGATACTCGAATGTGAAGCTGAAGGAGTGAAATTATCAAAAAATGACTGGTTCTGTTTGGATAGTCCTGCTGGTCACCAAATGGGGTGTGATGTAAATAAATCGGACTCTTTTTGAAATCTAACAATTTGTTTACAGGGTGACAGTGGCGCTGGGGCGATAGTTTACAATAACAATGACCAACTATGGAATATAGTTGGGATTTTTGTGAGAGGAACTGATTGTAAACCATCCAAAAACGGAAGAAATGCTTTTGTTGGAATTCGTAAGCACCTTGGAGATATTTGTAAACATACTGGTGTTTGTTGATTTTTGGACTTTTGCACTGATTTTGACTAAATAAAAACATATTGTATTGTTATCTGTTCAAAATTGTTTTTAAACAATTTTAAATTTTAAATTTTCATCAATTTTTCATAACGTTATGCTCAATTGAAAGTTTAAAAAATTATGGGTGCCAGGAATAATAAATAATACTCAATTTTTATCCAATCTCAAAAATTTTAGTACCATTCCAAAGAGAACCGCGAGAAAATGTCAAAAAAATTTTAATTTTTGAAATTTCACCAATTTTTCATAAAGTTATGCTCGATTGAAATTTTGAGAAGTGCAGTTGTTTGGCACAATGCCAAAAATACTTAATTTTTATCCAATCTCAAAAATTTTAGTACCATTCGAAAGAGAACCGCGAGAAAATGTCAATAAAATTTTAATTTTTGAAATTTCACTAATTTTTCGTAAAGTTATGCTCAATTGAAATTTTAAAAAATTATGGGTGCCAGAAATAATAAAAAATACTCAATTTTTATCCAATCTCAAAAATTTTAGTACCATTCGAAAGAGAACCGCGAGAAAATGTCAAAAAAATTTTAATTTTTGAAATTTCACCACTTTTTCATAAAGTTATGCTCGATTGAAATTTTGAGAAGTGCAGTTGTTTGGCACAATGCCAAAAATACTCAATTTTTATCCAATCTTAAAAATTGTAGTACCATTCGAAAGAGAACCGCGAGAAAATGTCAAAAAAATTTTAATTTTTGAAATTTCACTAATTTTTCGTAAAGTTATGCTCAATTGAAATTTTAAAAAATTATGGGTGCCAGGAATAATAAAAAGTACTCAATTTTTATCCAATCTTGAAAATTGTAGTACCATTCGAAAGAGAACCGCGAGAAAATGTCAAAAAAATTTTAATTTTTGAAATTTCACTAATTTTTCATAAAGTTATGCTCGATTGAAATTTTGAGAAGTGCAGTTGTTTGGCACAATGCCAAAAATACTCAATTTTTATCCAATCTTAAAAATTGTACTACCATTCGAAAGAGAACCGCGAGAAAATGTCAAAAAAATTTTAATTTTTGAAATTTCACCAAATTTTCGTAAAGTTATGCTCAATTGAAATTTAAAAAAATTATGGGTGCCAGGAATAATAAAAAATACTCAATTTTTATCCAATCTCAAAAATTTTAGTACCATTCGAAAGAGAACCGCGAGAAAATGTCAAAAAAATTTTAATTTTTGAAATTTCACTAATTTTTCGTAAAGTTATGCTCAATTGAAATTTTAAAAAATTATGGGTGCCAGGAATAATAAGAAATACTCAATTTTTATCCAATCTTGAAAATTGTAGTACCATTCGAAAGAGAACCGCGAGAAAATGTCAAAAAAATTTTAATTTTTGAAATTTCACTAAATTTTCGTAAAGTTATGCTCAATTTAAATTTTGAGAAGTGCAGTTGTTTGGCACAATGCCAAAAATACTCAATTTTTATCCAATCTCAAACATTTTAGTACCATTCGAAAGAGAACCGCGAGAAAATGTCAAAAAAATTTTAATTTTTGAAATTTCACCAATTTTTCATAAAGTTATGCTCGATTGAAATTTTGAGAAGTGCAGTTGTTTGGCACAATGCCAAAAATACTCAATTTTTGTCCAATCTTAAAAATTGTAGTACTATTCGAAAGAGAACCGCGAGAAAATGTCAAAAAAATTTTAATTTTTGAAATTTCACCAATTTTTCATAAAGTTATGCTCGATTGAAATTTTGAGAAGTGCAGTTGTTTGGCACAAAGCCAAAAATACTCAATTTTTATCCAATCTCAAAACTTTTAGTACCATTCGAAAGAGAACCGCGAGAAAATGTCAAAAAAATTTTAATTTTTGAAATTTCATCAATTTTTCATAAAGTTATGCTCAATTGAAATTTAAAAAAATTATGGGTGCCAGGAATAATAAAAAATACTCAATTGTTGTCCAATCTTAAAAATTGTAGTACCATTCGAAAGAGAACCGCGAGAAAATGTCAAAAAAATTTTAATTTTTGAAATTTCACCAATTTTTCATAAAGTTATGCTCGATTGAAATTTTGAGAAGTGCAGTTGTTTGGCACAATGCCAAAAATACTCAATTTTTATCCAATATCAAAAATTTTAGTACCATTCGAAAGCGAACCGCGAGAAAATGTCAAAAAAATTTTAATTTTTCATAATGTTATGCTCAATTGAAATTTTAAAAAATTATGGGTGCCAGGAATAATAAAAAATAATCAATTTTTGTCCAATCTTAAAAATTGTAGTACCATTCGAAAGAGAACCGCGAGAAAATGTCAAAAAAGTTTTAATTTTTGAAATTTCACCAATTTTTCATAAAGTTATGCTCGATTGAAATTTTGAGAAGTGCAGTTGTTTGGCACAATGCCAAAAATACTCAATTTTTATCCAATCTTAAAAATTGTAGTACCATTCGAAAGAGAACCGCGAGAAAATGTCAAAAAAATTTTAATTTTTGAAATTTCACTAAATTTTCGTAAAGTTATGCTCAATTGAAATTTTAAAAAATTATGGGTGCCAGGAATAATAAAAAATACTCAATTTTTATCCAATCTTGAAAATTGTAGTACCATTCGAAAGAGAACCGCGAGAAAATGTCAAAAAAATTTAAATTTTTGAAATTTCACCAATTTTTCATAAAGTTATGCTCGATTGAAATTTTGAGAAGTGCAGTTGTTTGGCACAATGCCAAAAATACTCAATTTTTATCCAATCTTAAAAATTGTAGTACCATTCGAAAGAGAACCGCGAGAAAATGTCAAAAAAATTTTAATTTTTGAAATTTCACTAAATTTTCGTAAAGTTATGCTCAATTGAAATTTTAAAAAATTATGGGTGCCAGGAATAATAAAAAATACTCAATTTTTATCCAATCTTGAAAATTGTAGTACCATTCGAAAGAGAACCGCGAGAAAATGTCAAAAAAATTTAAATTTTTGAAATTTCACCAATTTTTCATAAAGTTATGCTCGATTGAAATTTTGAGAAGTGCAGTTGTTTGGCACAATGCCAAAAATACTCAATTTTTATCCAATCTCAAACATTTTAGTACCATTCGAAAGAGAACCGCGAGAAAATGTCAAAAAAATTTTAATTTTTGAAATTTCACCAAATTTTCGTAAAGTTATGCTCAATTGAAATTTAAAAAAATTATGGGTGCCAGGAATAATAAAAAATACTCAATTTTTATCCAATCTCAAAAATTTTAGTACCATTCGAAAGAGAACCGCGAGAAAATGTCAAAAAAATTTTAATTTTTGAAATTTCACTAATTTTTCGTAAAGTTATGCTCAATTGAAATTTTAAAAAATTATGGATGCCAGGAATAATAAGAAATACTCAATTTTTATCCAATCTTGAAAATTGTAGTACCATTCGAAAGAGAACCGCGAGAAAATGTCAAAAAAATTTTAATTTTTGAAATTTCACCAAATTTTCGTAAAGTTATGCTCAATTGAAATTTTAAAAAATTATGGGTGCCAGGAATAATAAAAAATACTCAATGTTTATCCAATCTCAAAAATTTTAGTACCATTCGAAAGAGAACCGCGAGAAAATGTCAAAAAAATTTTAATTTTTGAAATTTCACTAATTTTTCGTAAAGTTATGCTCAATTGAAATTTTAAAAAATTATGGGTGCCAGGAATAATAAGAAATACTCAATTTTTATCCAATCTTGAAAATTGTAGTACCATTCGAAAGAGAACCGCGAGAAAATGTCAAAAAAATTTTAATTTTTGAAATTTCACTAAATTTTCGTAAAGTTATGCTCAATTTAAATTTTAAAAAATTATGGGTGCCAGGAATAATAAAAAATACTCAATTTTTGTCCAATGTTAAAAATTGTAGTACCATTCGAAAGAGAACCGCGAGAAAATGTCAAAAAAATTTTAATTTTTGAAATTTCACCAATTTTTCATAAAGTTATGCTCGATTGAAATTTTGAGAAGTGCAGTTGTTTGGCACAATGCCAAAAATACTCAATTTTTATCCAATCTTAAAAATTGTAGTACCATTCGAAAGAGAACCGCGAGAAAATGTCAAAAAAATTTTAATTTTTGAAATTTCACTAAATTTTCGTAAAGTTATGCTCAATTGAAATTTTAAAAAATTATGGGTGCCAGGAATAATAAAAAATACTCAATTTTTATCCAATCTTGAAAATTGTAGTACCATTCGAAAGAGAACCGCGAGAAAATGTCAAAAAAATTTAAATTTTTGAAATTTCACCAATTTTTCATAAAGTTATGCTCGATTGAAATTTTGAGAAGTGCAGTTGTTTGGCACAATGCCAAAAATACTCAATTTTTATCCAATCTTAAAAATTGTAGTACCATTCGAAAGAGAACCGCGAGAAAATGTCAAAAAAATTTTAATTTTTGAAATTTCACTAAATTTTCGTAAAGTTATGCTCAATTGAAATTTTAAAAAATTATGGGTGCCAGGAATAATAAAAAATACTCAATTTTTATCCAATCTTGAAAATTGTAGTACCATTCGAAAGAGAACCGCGAGAAAATGTCAAAAAAATTTAAATTTTTGAAATTTCACCAATTTTTCATAAAGTTATGCTCGATTGAAATTTTGAGAAGTGCAGTTGTTTGGCACAATGCCAAAAATACTCAATTTTTATCCAATCTCAAACATTTTAGTACCATTCGAAAGAGAACCGCGAGAAAATGTCAAAAAAATTTTAATTTTTGAAATTTCACCAAATTTTCGTAAAGTTATGCTCAATTGAAATTTAAAAAAATTATGGGTGCCAGGAATAATAAAAAATACTCAATTTTTATCCAATCTCAAAAATTTTAGTACCATTCGAAAGAGAACCGCGAGAAAATGTCAAAAAAATTTTAATTTTTGAAATTTCACTAATTTTTCGTAAAGTTATGCTCAATTGAAATTTTAAAAAATTATGGATGCCAGGAATAATAAGAAATACTCAATTTTTATCCAATCTTGAAAATTGTAGTACCATTCGAAAGAGAACCGCGAGAAAATGTCAAAAAAATTTTAATTTTTGAAATTTCACCAAATTTTCGTAAAGTTATGCTCAATTGAAATTTTAAAAAATTATGGGTGCCAGGAATAATAAAAAATACTCAATTTTTATCCAATCTTGAAAATTGTAGTACCATTCGAAAGAGAACCGCGAGAAAATGTCAAAAAAATTTAAATTTTTGAAATTTCACCAATTTTTCATAAAGTTATGCTCGATTGAAATTTTGAGAAGTGCAGTTGTTTGGCACAATGCCAAAAATACTCAATTTTTATCCAATCTTAAAAATTGTAGTACCATTCGAAAGAGAACCGCGAGAAAATGTCAAAAAAATTTTAATTTTTGAAATTTCACTAAATTTTCGTAAAGTTATGCTCAATTGAAATTTTAAAAAATTATGGGTGCCAGGAATAATAAAAAATACTCAATTTTTATCCAATCTTGAAAATTGTAGTACCATTCGAAAGAGAACCGCGAGAAAATGTCAAAAAAATTTAAATTTTTGAAATTTCACCAATTTTTCATAAAGTTATGCTCGATTGAAATTTTGAGAAGTGCAGTTGTTTGGCACAATGCCAAAAATACTCAATTTTTATCCAATCTCAAACATTTTAGTACCATTCGAAAGAGAACCGCGAGAAAATGTCAAAAAAATTTTAATTTTTGAAATTTCACCAAATTTTCGTAAAGTTATGCTCAATTGAAATTTAAAAAAATTATGGGTGCCAGGAATAATAAAAAATACTCAATTTTTATCCAATCTCAAAAATTTTAGTACCATTCGAAAGAGAACCGCGAGAAAATGTCAAAAAAATTTTAATTTTTGAAATTTCACTAATTTTTCGTAAAGTTATGCTCAATTGAAATTTTAAAAAATTATGGATGCCAGGAATAATAAGAAATACTCAATTTTTATCCAATCTTGAAAATTGTAGTACCATTCGAAAGAGAACCGCGAGAAAATGTCAAAAAAATTTTAATTTTTGAAATTTCACCAAATTTTCGTAAAGTTATGCTCAATTGAAATTTTAAAAAATTATGGGTGCCAGGAATAATAAAAAATACTCAATGTTTATCCAATCTCAAAAATTTTAGTACCATTCGAAAGAGAACCGCGAGAAAATGTCAAAAAAATTTTAATTTTTGAAATTTCACTAATTTTTCGTAAAGTTATGCTCAATTGAAATTTTAAAAAATTATGGGTGCCAGGAATAATAAGAAATACTCAATTTTTATCCAATCTTGAAAATTGTAGTACCATTCGAAAGAGAACCGCGAGAAAATGTCAAAAAAATTTTAATTTTTGAAATTTCACTAAATTTTCGTAAAGTTATGCTCAATTTAAATTTTAAAAAATTATGGGTGCCAGGAATAATAAAAAATATTCAATTTTTGTCCAATCTTAAAAATTGTAGTACCATTCGAAAGAGAACCGCGAGAAAATGTCAAAAAAATTTTAATTTTTGAAATTTCACCAATTTTTCATAAAGTTATGCTCGATTGAAATTTTGAGAAGTGCAGTTGTTTGGCACAATGCCAAAAATACTCAATTTTTATCCAATATCAAAAATTTTAGTACCATTCGAAAGCGAACCGCGAGAAAATGTCAAAAAAATTTTAATTTTTCATAATGTTATGCTCAATTGAAATTTAAAAAAATTATGGGTGCCAGGAATAATAAAAAATACTCAATTTTTATCCAATCTCAAAAATTTTAGTACCATTCGAAAGAGAACCGCGAGAAAATGTCAAAAAAATTTTAATTTTTGAAATTTCACTAATTTTTCGTAAAGTTATGCTCAATTGAAATTTTAAAAAATTATGGATGCCAGGAATAATAAGAAATACTCAATTTTTATCCAATCTTGAAAAGTGTAGTACCATTCGAAAGAGAACCGCGAGAAAATGTCAAAAAAATTTTAATTTTTGAAATTTCACCAAATTTTCGTAAAGTTATGCTCAATTGAAATTTTAAAAAATTATGGGTGCCAGGAATAATAAAAAATACTCAATGTTTATCCAATCTCAAAAATTTTAGTACCATTCGAAAGAGAACCGCGAGAAAATGTCAAAAAAATTTTAATTTTTGAAATTTCACTAAATTTTCGTAAAGTTATGCTCAATTTAAATTTTAAAAAATTATGGGTGCCAGGAATAATAAAAAATACTCAATTTTTGTCCAATCTTAAAAATTGTAGTACCATTCGAAAGAGAACCGCGAGAAAATGTCAAAAAAATTTTAATTTTTGAAATTTCACCAATTTTTCATAAAGTTATGCTCGATTGAAATTTTGAGAAGTGCAGTTGTTTGGCACAATGCCAAAAATACTCAATTTTTATCCAATATCAAAAATTTTAGTACCATTCGAAAGCGAACCGCGAGAAAATGTCAAAAAAATTTTAATTTTTCATAATGTTATGCTCAATTGAAATTTAAAAAAATTATGGGTGCCAGGAATAATAAAAAATACTCAATTTTTATCCAATCTTAAAAATTGTACTACCATTCGAAAGAGAACCGCGAGAAAATGTCAAAAAAATTTTAATTTTTGAAATTTCACTAATTTTTCGTAAAGTTATGCTCAATTGAAATTTTAAAAAATTATGGGTGCCAGGAATAATAAAAAATACTCAATTTTTATCCAATCTTGAAAATTGTAGTACCATTCGAAAGAGAACCGCGAGAAAATGTCAAAAAAATTTTAATTTTTGAAATTTCACCAATTTTTCATAAAGTTATGCTCGATTGAAATTTTGAGAAGTGCAGTTGTTTGGCACAATGCCAAAAATACTCAATTTTTATCCAATCTCAAACATTTTAGTACCATTCGAAAGAGAACCGCGAGAAAATGTCAAAAAAATTTTAATTTTTGAAATTTCACCAAATTTTCGTAAAGTTATGCTCAATTGAAATTTTAAAAAATTATGGGTGCCAGGAATAATAAAAAATACTCAATGTTTATCCAATCTCAAAAATTTTAGTACCATTCGAAAGAGAACCGCGAGAAAATGTCAAAAAAATTTTAATTTTTGAAATTTCACTAAATTTTCGTAAAGTTATGCTCAATTTAAATTTTAAAAAATTATGGGTGCCAGGAATAATAAAAAATACTCAATTTTTGTCCAATCTTAAAAATTGTAGTACCATTCGAAAGAGAACCGCGAGAAAATGTCAAAAAAATTTTAATTTTTGAAATTTCACCAATTTTTCATAAAGTTATGCTCGATTGAAATTTTGAGAAGTGCAGTTGTTTGGCACAATGCCAAAAATACTCAATTTTTATCCAATATCAAAAATTTTAGTACCATTCGAAAGCGAACCGCGAGAAAATGTCAAAAAAATTTTAATTTTTGAAATTTCACTAATTTTTCGTAAAGTTATGCTCAATTGAAATTTTAAAAAATTATGGGTGCCAGGAATAATAAAAAATACTCAATTTTTATCCAATCTTGAAAATTGTAGTACCATTCGAAAGAGAACCGCGAGAAAATGTCAAAAAAATTTTAATTTTTGAAATTTCTCTAAATTTTCGTAAAGTTATGCTCAATTTAAATTTTGAGAAGTGCAGTTGTTTGGCACAATGCCAAAAATACTCAATTTTTATCCAATCTCAAACATTTTAGTACCATTCGAAAGAGAACCGCGAGAAAATGTCAAAAAAATTTTAATTTTTGAAATTTCACCAAATTTTCGTAAAGTTATGATCAATTGAAATTTAAAAAAATTATGGGTGCCAGGAATAATAAAAAATACTCAATTTTTATCCAATCTCAAAAATTTTAGTACCATTCGAAAGAGAACCGCGAGAAAATGTCAAAAAAATTTTAATTTTTGAAATTTCACTAATTTTTCGTAAAGTTATGCTCAATTGAAATTTTAAAAAATTATGGGTGCCAGGAATAATAAAAAATCTCAATTTTTATCCAATCTCAAAAATTTTAGTACCATTCGAAAGAGAACCGCGAGAAAATGTCAAAAAAATTTTAATTTTTGAAATTTCACCAATTTTTCATAAAGTTATGCTCGATTGAAATTTTGAGAAGTGCAGTTGTTTGGCACAATGCCAAAAATACTCAATTTTTGTCCAATCTTAAAAATTGTAGTACCATTCGAAAGAGAACCGCGAGAAAATGTCAAAAAAATTTTAATTTTTGAAATTTCACCAATTTTTCATAAAGTTATGCTCGATTGAAATTTTGAGAAGTGCAGTTGTTTGGCACAATGCCAAAAATACTCAATTTTTATCCAATCTCAAACATTGTAGTACCATTCGAAAGAGAACCGCGAGAAAATGTCAAAAAAATTTTAATTTTTGAAATTTCACTAAATTTTCGTAAAGTTATGCTCAATTGAAATTTTAAAAAATTATGGGTGCCAGGAATAATAAAAAATACTCAATTTTTATCCAATCTTGAAAATTGTAGTACCATTCGAAAGAGAACCGCGAGAAAATGTCAAAAAAATTTAAATTTTTGAAATTTCACCAATTTTTCATAAAGTTATGCTCAATTTAAATTTTGAGAAGTGCAGTTGTTTGGCACAATGCCAAAAATACTCAATTTTTATCCAATCTTGAAAATTGTAGTACCATTCGAAAGAGAACCGCGAGAAAATGTCAAAAAAATTTTAATTTTTGAAATTTCACCAATTTTTCATAAAGTTATGCTCGATTGAAATTTTGAGAAGTGCAGTTGTTTGGCACAATGCCAAAAATACTCAATTTTTATCCAATCTTAAAAATTGTAGTACCATTCGAAAGAGAACCGCGAGAAAATGTCAAAAAAATTTTAATTTTTGAAATTTCACTAAATTTTCGTAAAGTTATGCTCAATTGAAATTTTAAAAAATTATGGGTGCCAGGAATAATAAAAAATACTCAATTTTTATCCAATTTTGAAAATTGTAGTACCATTCGAAAGAGAACCGCGAGAAAATGTCAAAAAAATTTAAATTTTTGAAATTTCACCAATTTTTCATAAAGTTATGCTCGATTGAAATTTTGAGAAGTGCAGTTGTTTGGCACAATGCCAAAAATACTCAATTTTTATCCAATCTTAAAAATTGTAGTACCATTCGAAAGAGAACCGCGAGAAAATGTCAAAAAAATTTTAATTTTTGAAATTTCACTAAATTTTCGTAAAGTTATGCTCAATTGAAATTTTAAAAAATTATGGGTGCCAGGAATAATAAAAAATACTCAATTTTTATCCAATTTTGAAAATTGTAGTACCATTCGAAAGAGAACCGCGAGAAAATGTCAAAAAAATTTAAATTTTTGAAATTTCACCAATTTTTCATAAAGTTATGCTCGATTGAAATTTTGAGAAGTGCAGTTGTTTGGCACAATGCCAAAAATACTCAATTTTTATCCAATCTTAAAAATTGTAGTACCATTCGAAAGAGAACCGCGAGAAAATGTCAAAAAAATTTTAATTTTTGAAATTTCACTAAATTTTCGTAAAGTTATGCTCAATTGAAATTTTAAAAAATTATGGGTGCCAGGAATAATAAAAAATACTTAATTTTTATCCAATCTCAAAAATTTTAGTACCATTCGAAAGAGAACCGCGAGAAAATGTCAAAAAAATTTTAATTTTTGAAATTTCACTAATTTTTCGTAAAGTTATGCTCAATTGAAATTTTAAAAAATTATGGGTGCCAGGAATAATAAAAAATACTCAATTTTTATCCAATCTCAAAAATTTTAGTACCATTCGAAAGAGAACCGCGAGCAAATGTCAAAAAAATTTTAATTTTTGAAATTTCACCAAATTTTCATAAAGTTATGCTCGATTGAAATTTTGAGAAGTGCAGTTGTTTGGCACAATGCCAAAAATACTCAATTTTTATCCAATCTTAAAAATTGTAGTACCATTCGAAAGAGAACCGCGAGAAAATGTCAAAAAAATTTTAATTTTTGAAATTTCACCAATTTTTCATAAAGTTATGCTCGATTGAAATTTTGAGAAGTGCAGTTGTTTGGCACAATGCCAAAAATACTCAATTTTTATCCAATCTTAAAAATAGTGGTACCATTCGAAAGAGAACCGCGAGAAAATGTCAAAAAAATTTTAATTTTTGAAATTTCACTAATTTTTCGTAAAGTTATGCTCAATTGAAATTTAAAAAAATTATGAGTACCAGGAATAATAAAAAATACTCAATTTTTATCCAATCTCAAAAATTTTAGTACCATTCGAAAGAGAACCGCGAGAAAATGTCAAAAAAATTTTAATTTTTGAAATTTCACTAATTTTTCGTAAAGTTATGCTCGATTGAAATTTTGAGAAGTGCAGTTGTTTGGCACAATGCCAAAAATACTCAATTTTTATCCAATCTCAAAATTTTAGTACCATTCGAAAGATGACCGCGAGAAAATGTCAAAAAAATTTTAATTTTTGAAATTTCACCAAATTTTCATAAAGTTATGCTCGATTGAAATTTTGAGAAGTGCAGTTGTTTGGCACAATGCCAAAAATACTCAATTTTTATCCAATCTTAAAAATTGTAGTACCATTCGAAAGAGAACCGTGAGAAAATGTCAAAAAAATTTTAATTTTTGAAATTTCACCAAATTTTCATAAAGTTATGCTCGATTGAAATTTTGAGAAGTGCAGTTGTTTGGCACAATGCCAAAAATACTCAATTTTTATCCAATCTTAAAAATAGTGATACCATTCGAAAGAGAACCGCGAGAAAATGTCAAAAAAATTTTAATTATTGAAATTTCACTAATTTTTCGTAAAGTTATGCTCAATTGAAATTTAAAAAAATTATGAGTACCAGGAATAATAAAAAATACTCAATTTTTATCCAATCTCAAAAATTTTAGTACCATTCGAAAGAGAACCGCGAGAAAATGTCAAAAAAATTTTAATTTTTGAAATTTCACTAATTTTTCGTAAAGTTATGCTCGATTGAAATTTTGAGAAGTGCAGTTGTTTGGCACAATGCCAAAAATACTCAATTTTTATCCAATCTCAAAAATTTTAGTACCATTCGAAAGATGACCGCGAGAAAATGTCAAAAAAATTTTAATTTTTGAAATTTCACTAATTTTTCGTAAAGTTATGCTCAATTGAAATTTTAAAAAATTATGGGTGCCAGGAATAATAAAAAATACTCAATTTTTATCCAATCTTAAACATTGTACAACCATTCGAAAGAGAACCGCGAGAAAATGTCAAAAAAATTTTAATTTTTGAAATTTCACCAAATTTTCAGAAAGTTATGCTCGATTGAAATTTTGAGAAGTGCAGTTGTTTGGCACAATGCCAAAAATACTCAATTTTTATCCAATCTTAAAAATAGTAGTACCATTCGAAAGAGAACCGCGAGAAAATGTCAAAAAAATTTTAATTTTTGAAATTTCACTAATTTTTCGTAAAGTTATGCTCAATTGAAATTTTAAAAAATTATGAGTACCAGGAATAATAAAAAATACTCAATTTTTATCCAATCTCAAAAATTTTAGTACCATTCGAAAGAGAACCGCGAGAAAATGTCAAAAAAATTTTAATTTTTGAAATTTCACTAATTTTTCGTAAAGTTATGCTCAATTGAAATTTAAAAAAATTATGGGTGCCAGGAATAATAAAAAATACTCAATTTTTATCCAATCTCAAAAATTTTAGTACCATTCGAAAGAGAACCGCGAGAAAATGTCAAAAAAATTTTAATTTTTGAAATTTCACTAATTTTTCGTAAAGTTATGCTCGATTGAAATTTTGAGAAGTGCAGTTGTTTGGCACAATGCCAAAAATACTCAATTTTTATCCAATCTCAAAAATTTTAGTACCATTCGAAAGATGACCGCGAGAAAATGTCAAAAAAATTTTAATTTTTGAAATTTCACTAATTTTTCGTAAAGTTATGCTCAATTGAAATTTTAAAAAATTATGGGTGCCAGGAATAATAAAAAATACTCAATTTTTATCCAATCTTAAACATTGTACAACCATTCGAAAGAGAACCGCGAGAAAATGTCAAAAAAATTTTAATTTTTGAAATTTCACCAAATTTTCAGAAAGTTATGCTCGATTGAAATTTTGAGAAGTGCAGTTGTTTGGCACAATGCCAAAAATACTCAATTTTTATCCAATCTTAAAAATAGTAGTACCATTCGAAAGAGAACCGCGAGAAAATGTCAAAAAAATTTTAATTTTTGAAATTTCACTAATTTTTCGTAAAGTTATGCTCAATTGAAATTTTAAAAAATTATGAGTACCAGGAATAATAAAAAATACTCAATTTTTATCCAATCTCAAAAATTTTAGTACCATTCGAAAGAGAACCGCGAGAAAATGTCAAAAAAATTTTAATTTTTGAAATTTCACTAATTTTTCGTAAAGTTATGCTCAATTGAAATTTTAAAAAATTATGGGTGCCAGGAATAATAAAAAATACTCAATTTTTATCCAATCTCAAAAATTTTAGTACCATTCGAAAGAGAACCGCGAGAAAATGTCAAAAAAATTTTAATTTTTGAAATTTCACTAATTTTTCGTAAAGTTATGCTCGATTGAAATTTTGAGAAGTGCAGTTGTTTGGCACAATGCCAAAAATACTCAATTTTTATCCAATCTCAAAAATTTTAGTACCATTCGAAAGATGACCGCGAGAAAATGTCAAAAAAATTTTAATTTTTGAAATTTCACTAATTTTTCGTAAAGTTATGCTCAATTGAAATTTTAAAAAATTATGGGTGCCAGGAATAATAAAAAATACTCAATTTTTATCCAATCTTAAACATTGTACAACCATTCGAAAGAGAACCGCGAGAAAATGTCAAAAAAATTTTAATTTTTGAAATTTCACTAATTTTTCGTAAAGTTATGCTCAATTGAAATTTTAAAAAATTATGGATGCCAGGAATAATAAGAAATACTCAATTTTTATCCAATCTTGAAAATTGTAGTACCATTCGAAAGAGAACCGCGAGAAAATGTCAAAAAAATTTTAATTTTTGAAATTTCACCAAATTTTCGTAAAGTTATGCTCAATTGAAATTTTAAAAAATTATGGGTGCCAGGAATAATAAAAAATACTCAATGTTTATCCAATCTCAAAAATTTTAGTACCATTCGAAAGAGAACCGCGAGAAAATGTCAAAAAAATTTTAATTTTTGAAATTTCACTAATTTTTCGTAAAGTTATGCTCAATTGAAATTTTAAAAAATTATGGGTGCCAGGAATAATAAGAAATACTCAATTTTTATCCAATCTTGAAAATTGTAGTACCATTCGAAAGAGAACCGCGAGAAAATGTCAAAAAAATTTTAATTTTTGAAATTTCACTAAATTTTCGTAAAGTTATGCTCAATTTAAATTTTAAAAAATTATGGGTGCCAGGAATAATAAAAAATACTCAATTTTTGTCCAATGTTAAAAATTGTAGTACCATTCGAAAGAGAACCGCGAGAAAATGTCAAAAAAATTTTAATTTTTGAAATTTCACCAATTTTTCATAAAGTTATGCTCGATTGAAATTTTGAGAAGTGCAGTTGTTTGGCACAATGCCAAAAATACTCAATTTTTATCCAATCTTAAAAATTGTAGTACCATTCGAAAGAGAACCGCGAGAAAATGTCAAAAAAATTTTAATTTTTGAAATTTCACTAAATTTTCGTAAAGTTATGCTCAATTGAAATTTTAAAAAATTATGGGTGCCAGGAATAATAAAAAATACTCAATTTTTATCCAATCTTGAAAATTGTAGTACCATTCGAAAGAGAACCGCGAGAAAATGTCAAAAAAATTTAAATTTTTGAAATTTCACCAATTTTTCATAAAGTTATGCTCGATTGAAATTTTGAGAAGTGCAGTTGTTTGGCACAATGCCAAAAATACTCAATTTTTATCCAATCTTAAAAATTGTAGTACCATTCGAAAGAGAACTGCGAGAAAATGTCAAAAAAATTTTAATTTTTGAAATTTCACTAAATTTTCGTAAAGTTATGCTCAATTGAAATTTTAAAAAATTATGGGTGCCAGGAATAATAAAAAATACTCAATTTTTATCCAATCTTGAAAATTGTAGTACCATTCGAAAGAGAACCGCGAGAAAATGTCAAAAAAATTTAAATTTTTGAAATTTCACCAATTTTTCATAAAGTTATGCTCGATTGAAATTTTGAGAAGTGCAGTTGTTTGGCACAATGCCAAAAATACTCAATTTTTATCCAATCTCAAACATTTTAGTACCATTCGAAAGAGAACCGCGAGAAAATGTCAAAAAAATTTTAATTTTTGAAATTTCACCAAATTTTCGTAAAGTTATGCTCAATTGAAATTTAAAAAAATTATGGGTGCCAGGAATAATAAAAAATACTCAATTTTTATCCAATCTCAAAAATTTTAGTACCATTCGAAAGAGAACCGCGAGAAAATGTCAAAAAAATTTTAATTTTTGAAATTTCACTAATTTTTCGTAAAGTTATGCTCAATTGAAATTTTAAAAAATTATGGATGCCAGGAATAATAAGAAATACTCAATTTTTATCCAATCTTGAAAATTGTAGTACCATTCGAAAGAGAACCGCGAGAAAATGTCAAAAAAATTTTAATTTTTGAAATTTCACCAAATTTTCGTAAAGTTATGCTCAATTGAAATTTTAAAAAATTATGGGTGCCAGGAATAATAAAAAATACTCAATGTTTATCCAATCTCAAAAATTTTAGTACCATTCGAAAGAGAACCGCGAGAAAATGTCAAAAAAATTTTAATTTTTGAAATTTCACTAATTTTTCGTAAAGTTATGCTCAATTGAAATTTTAAAAAATTATGGGTGCCAGGAATAATAAGAAATACTCAATTTTTATCCAATCTTGAAAATTGTAGTACCATTCGAAAGAGAACCGCGAGAAAATGTCAAAAAAATTTTAATTTTTGAAATTTCACTAAATTTTCGTAAAGTTATGCTCAATTGAAATTTTAAAAAATTATGGGTGCCAGGAATAATAAAAAATACTCAATTTTTATCCAATCTCAAAAATTTTAGTACCATTCGAAAGAGAACCGCGAGCAAATGTCAAAAAAATTTTAATTTTTGAAATTTCACCAAATTTTCATAAAGTTATGCTCGATTGAAATTTTGAGAAGTGCAGTTGTTTGGCACAATGCCAAAAATACTCAATTTTTATCCAATCTTAAAAATTGTAGTACCATTCGAAAGAGAACCGCGAGAAAATGTCAAAAAAATTTTAATTTTTGAAATTTCACCAATTTTTCATAAAGTTATGCTCGATTGAAATTTTGAGAAGTGCAGTTGTTTGGCACAATGCCAAAAATACTCAATTTTTATCCAATCTTAAAAATAGTGGTACCATTCGAAAGAGAACCGCGAGAAAATGTCAAAAAAATTTTAATTTTTGAAATTTCACTAATTTTTCGTAAAGTTATGCTCAATTGAAATTTAAAAAAATTATGAGTACCAGGAATAATAAAAAATACTCAATTTTTATCCAATCTCAAAAATTTTAGTACCATTCGAAAGAGAACCGCGAGAAAATGTCAAAAAAATTTTAATTTTTGAAATTTCACTAATTTTTCGTAAAGTTATGCTCGATTGAAATTTTGAGAAGTGCAGTTGTTTGGCACAATGCCAAAAATACTCAATTTTTATCCAATCTCAAAATTTTAGTACCATTCGAAAGATGACCGCGAGAAAATGTCAAAAAAATTTTAATTTTTGAAATTTCACCAAATTTTCATAAAGTTATGCTCGATTGAAATTTTGAGAAGTGCAGTTGTTTGGCACAATGCCAAAAATACTCAATTTTTATCCAATCTTAAAAATTGTAGTACCATTCGAAAGAGAACCGTGAGAAAATGTCAAAAAAATTTTAATTTTTGAAATTTCACCAAATTTTCATAAAGTTATGCTCGATTGAAATTTTGAGAAGTGCAGTTGTTTGGCACAATGCCAAAAATACTCAATTTTTATCCAATCTTAAAAATAGTGATACCATTCGAAAGAGAACCGCGAGAAAATGTCAAAAAAATTTTAATTATTGAAATTTCACTAATTTTTCGTAAAGTTATGCTCAATTGAAATTTAAAAAAATTATGAGTACCAGGAATAATAAAAAATACTCAATTTTTATCCAATCTCAAAAATTTTAGTACCATTCGAAAGAGAACCGCGAGAAAATGTCAAAAAAATTTTAATTTTTGAAATTTCACTAATTTTTCGTAAAGTTATGCTCGATTGAAATTTTGAGAAGTGCAGTTGTTTGGCACAATGCCAAAAATACTCAATTTTTATCCAATCTCAAAAATTTTAGTACCATTCGAAAGATGACCGCGAGAAAATGTCAAAAAAATTTTAATTTTTGAAATTTCACTAATTTTTCGTAAAGTTATGCTCAATTGAAATTTTAAAAAATTATGGGTGCCAGGAATAATAAAAAATACTCAATTTTTATCCAATCTTAAACATTGTACAACCATTCGAAAGAGAACCGCGAGAAAATGTCAAAAAAATTTTAATTTTTGAAATTTCACCAAATTTTCAGAAAGTTATGCTCGATTGAAATTTTGAGAAGTGCAGTTGTTTGGCACAATGCCAAAAATACTCAATTTTTATCCAATCTTAAAAATAGTAGTACCATTCGAAAGAGAACCGCGAGAAAATGTCAAAAAAATTTTAATTTTTGAAATTTCACTAATTTTTCGTAAAGTTATGCTCAATTGAAATTTTAAAAAATTATGAGTACCAGGAATAATAAAAAATACTCAATTTTTATCCAATCTCAAAAATTTTAGTACCATTCGAAAGAGAACCGCGAGAAAATGTCAAAAAAATTTTAATTTTTGAAATTTCACTAATTTTTCGTAAAGTTATGCTCAATTGAAATTTAAAAAAATTATGGGTGCCAGGAATAATAAAAAATACTCAATTTTTATCCAATCTCAAAAATTTTAGTACCATTCGAAAGAGAACCGCGAGAAAATGTCAAAAAAATTTTAATTTTTGAAATTTCACTAATTTTTCGTAAAGTTATGCTCGATTGAAATTTTGAGAAGTGCAGTTGTTTGGCACAATGCCAAAAATACTCAATTTTTATCCAATCTCAAAAATTTTAGTACCATTCGAAAGATGACCGCGAGAAAATGTCAAAAAAATTTTAATTTTTGAAATTTCACTAATTTTTCGTAAAGTTATGCTCAATTGAAATTTTAAAAAATTATGGGTGCCAGGAATAATAAAAAATACTCAATTTTTATCCAATCTTAAACATTGTACAACCATTCGAAAGAGAACCGCGAGAAAATGTCAAAAAAATTTTAATTTTTGAAATTTCACCAAATTTTCAGAAAGTTATGCTCGATTGAAATTTTGAGAAGTGCAGTTGTTTGGCACAATGCCAAAAATACTCAATTTTTATCCAATCTTAAAAATAGTAGTACCATTCGAAAGAGAACCGCGAGAAAATGTCAAAAAAATTTTAATTTTTGAAATTTCACTAATTTTTCGTAAAGTTATGCTCAATTGAAATTTTAAAAAATTATGAGTACCAGGAATAATAAAAAATACTCAATTTTTATCCAATCTCAAAAATTTTAGTACCATTCGAAAGAGAACCGCGAGAAAATGTCAAAAAAATTTTAATTTTTGAAATTTCACTAATTTTTCGTAAAGTTATGCTCAATTGAAATTTTAAAAAATTATGGGTGCCAGGAATAATAAAAAATACTCAATTTTTATCCAATCTCAAAAATTTTAGTACCATTCGAAAGAGAACCGCGAGAAAATGTCAAAAAAATTTTAATTTTTGAAATTTCACTAATTTTTCGTAAAGTTATGCTCGATTGAAATTTTGAGAAGTGCAGTTGTTTGGCACAATGCCAAAAATACTCAATTTTTATCCAATCTCAAAAATTTTAGTACCATTCGAAAGATGACCGCGAGAAAATGTCAAAAAAATTTTAATTTTTGAAATTTCACTAATTTTTCGTAAAGTTATGCTCAATTGAAATTTTAAAAAATTATGGGTGCCAGGAATAATAAAAAATACTCAATTTTTATCCAATCTTAAACATTGTACAACCATTCGAAAGAGAACCGCGAGAAAATGTCAAAAAAATTTTAATTTTTGAAATTTCACCAAATTTTCAGAAAGTTATGCTCGATTGAAATTTTGAGAAGTGCAGTTGTTTGGCACAATGCCAAAAATACTCAATTTTTATCCAATCTTAAAAATAGTAGTACCATTCGAAAGAGAACCGCGAGAAAATGTCAAAAAAATTTTAATTTTTGAAATTTCACTAATTTTTCGTAAAGTTATGCTCAATTGAAATTTTAAAAAATTATGAGTACCAGGAATAATAAAAAATACTCAATTTTTATCCAATCTCAAAAATTTTAGTACCATTCGAAAGAGAACCGCGAGAAAATGTCAAAAAAATTTTAATTTTTGAAATTTCACTAATTTTTCGTAAAGTTATGCTCAATTGAAATTTTAAAAAATTATGGGTGCCAGGAATAATAAAAAATACTCAATTTTTATCCAATCTCAAAAATTTTAGTACCATTCGAAAGAGAACCGCGAGAAAATGTCAAAAAAATTTTAATTTTTGAAATTTCACTAATTTTTCGTAAAGTTATGCTCAATTGAAATTTTAAAAAATTATGGGTGCCAGGAATAATAAAAAATACTCAATTTTTATCCAATCTTAAACATTGTACAACCATTCGAAAGAGAACCGCGAGAAAATGTCAAAAAAATTTTAATTTTTGAAATTTCACTAATTTTTCGTAAAGTTATGCTCGATTGAAATTTTGAGAAGTGCAGTTGTTTGGCACAATGCCAAAAATACTCAATTTTTATCCAATCTCAAAAATTTTAGTACCATTCGAAAGAGAACCGCGAGAAAATGTCAAAAAAATTTTAATTTTTGAAATTTCACTAATTTTTCGTAAAGTTATGCTCGATTGAAATTTTGAGAAGTGCAGTTGTTTGGCACAATGCCAAAAATACTCAATTTTTATCCACTCTCAAAAATTTTAGTACCATTCGAAAGATGACCGCGAGAAAATGTCAAAAAAATTTTAATTTTTGAAATTTCACTAATTTTTCGTAAAGTTATGCTCAATTGAAATTTTAAAAAATTATGGGTGCCAGGAATAATAAAAAATACTCACCTTTTATCCAATCTCAAAAATTTTAGTACCATTCGAAAGAGAACCGCGAGCAAATGTCAAAAAAATTTTAATTTTTGAAATTTCACCAAATTTTCATAAAGTTATGCTCGATTGAAATTTTGAGAAGTGCAGTTGTTTGGCACAATGCCAAAAATACTCAATTTTTATCCAATCTTAAAAATTGTAGTACCATTCGAAAGAGAACCGCGAGAAAATGTCAAAAAAATTTTAATTTTTGAAATTTCACCAAATTTTCATAAAGTTATGCTCGATTGAAATTTTGAGAAGTGCAGTTGTTTGGCACAATGCCAAAAATACTCAATTTTTATCCAATCTTAAAAATAGTAGTACCATTCGAAAGAGAACCACGAGAAAATGTCAAAAAAATTTTAATTTTTGAAATTTCACTAATTTTTCGTAAAGTTATGCTCAATTGAAATTTTAAAAAATTATGAGTACCAGGAATAATAAAAAATACTCAATTTTTATCCAATCTCAAAAATTTTAGTACCATTCGAAAGAGAACCGCGAGAAAATGTCAAAAAAATTTTAATTTTTGAAATTTCACTAATTTTTCGTAAAGTTATGCTCGATTGAAATTTTGAGAAGTGCAGTTGTTTGGCACAATGCCAAAAATACTCAATTTTTATCCACTCTCAAAAATTTTAGTACCATTCGAAAGATGACCGCGAGAAAATGTCAAAAAAATTTTAATTTTTGAAATTTCACTAATTTTTCGTAAAGTTATGCTCAATTGAAATTTTAAAAAATTATGGGTGCCAGGAATAATAAAAAATACTCAATTTTTATCCAATCTTAAACATTGTACAACCATTCGAAAGAGAACCGCGAGAAAATGTCAAAAAAATTTTAATTTTTGAAATTTCACCAAATTTTCAGAAAGTTATGCTCGATTGAAATTTTGAGAAGTGCAGTTGTTTGGCACAATGCCAAAAATACTCAATTTTTATCCAATCTTAAAAATAGTAGTACCATTCGAAAGAGAACCGCGAGAAAATGTCAAAAAAATTTTAATTTTTGAAATTTCACTAATTTTTCGTAAAGTTATGCTCAATTGAAATTTTAAAAAATTATGAGTACCAGGAATAATAAAAAATACTCAATTTTTATCCAATCTCAAAAATTTTAGTACCATTCGAAAGAGAACCGCGAGAAAATGTCAAAAAAATTTAAATTTTTGAAATTTCACTAATTTTTCGTAAAGTTATGCTCAATTGAAATTTTAAAAAATTATGGGTGCCAGGAATAATAAAAAATACTCAATTTTTATCCAATCTTAAACATTGTACAACCATTCGAAAGAGAACCGCGAGAAAATGTCAAAAAAATTTTAATTTTTGAAATTTCACTAATTTTTCGTAAAGTTATGCTCGATTGAAATTTTGAGAAGTGCAGTTGTTTGGCACAATGCCAAAAATACTCAATTTTTATCCAATCTCAAAAATTTTAGTACCATTCGAAAGAGAACCGCGAGAAAATGTCAAAAAAATTTTAATTTTTGAAATTTCACTAATTTTTCGTAAAGTTATGCTCGATTGAAATTTTGAGAAGTGCAGTTGTTTGGCACAATGCCAAAAATACTCAATTTTTATCCACTCTCAAAAATTTTAGTACCATTCGAAAGATGACCGCGAGAAAATGTCAAAAAAATTTTAATTTTTGAAATTTCACTAATTTTTCGTAAAGTTATGCTCAATTGAAATTTTAAAAAATTATGGGTGCCAGGAATAATAAAAAATACTCAATTTTTATCCAATCTCAAAAATTTTAGTACCATTCGAAAGAGAACCGCGAGCAAATGTCAAAAAAATTTTAATTTTTGAAATTTCACCAAATTTTCATAAAGTTATGCTCGATTGAAATTTTGAGAAGTGCAGTTGTTTGGCACAATGCCAAAAATACTCAATTTTTATCCAATCTTAAAAATTGTAGTACCATTCGAAAGAGAACCGCGAGAAAATGTCAAAAAAATTTTAATTTTTGAAATTTCACCAAATTTTCATAAAGTTATGCTCGATTGAAATTTTGAGAAGTGCAGTTGTTTGGCACAATGCCAAAAATACTCAATTTTTATCCAATCTTAAAAATAGTAGTACCATTCGAAAGAGAACCACGAGAAAATGTCAAAAAAATTTTAATTTTTGAAATTTCACTAATTTTTCGTAAAGTTATGCTCAATTGAAATTTTAAAAAATTATGAGTACCAGGAATAATAAAAAATACTCAATTTTTATCCAATCTCAAAAATTTTAGTACCATTCGAAAGAGAACCGCGAGAAAATGTCAAAAAAATTTTAATTTTTGAAATTTCACTAATTTTTCGTAAAGTTATGCTCGATTGAAATTTTGAGAAGTGCAGTTGTTTGGCACAATGCCAAAAATACTCAATTTTTATCCAATCTCAAAAATTTTAGTACCATTCGAAAGAGAACCGCGAGAAAATGTCAAAAAAATTTTAATTTTTGAAATTTCACTAATTTTTCGTAAAGTTATGCTCAATTGAAATTTTAAAAAATTATGGGTGCCAGGAATAATAAAAAATACTCAATTTTTATCCAATCTCAAAAATTTTAGTACCATTCGAAAGAGAACCGCGAGCAAATGTCAAAAAAATTTTAATTTTTGAAATTTCACCAAATTTTCATAAAGTTATGCTCGATTGAAATTTTGAGAAGTGCAGTTGTTTGGCACAATGCCAAAAATACTCAATTTTTATCCAATCTTAAAAATTGTAGTACCATTCGAAAGAGAACCGCGAGAAAATGTCAAAAAAATTTTAATTTTTGAAATTTCACCAAATTTTCATAAAGTTATGCTCGATTGAAATTTTGAGAAGTGCAGTTGTTTGGCACAATGCCAAAAATACTCAATTTTTATCCAATCTTAAAAATAGTAGTACCATTCGAAAGAGAACCACGAGAAAATGTCAAAAAAATTTTAATTTTTGAAATTTCACTAATTTTTCGTAAAGTTATGCTCAATTGAAATTTTAAAAAATTATGAGTACCAGGAATAATAAAAAATACTCAATTTTTATCCAATCTCAAAAATTTTAGTACCATTCGAAAGATGACCGCGAGAAAATGTCAAAAAAATTTTAATTTTTGAAATTTCACTAATTTTTCGTAAAGTTATGCTCAATTGAAATTTTAAAAAATTATGGGTGCCAGGAATAATAAAAAATACTCAATTTTTATCCAATCTTAAACATTGTACAACCATTCGAAAGAGAACCGCGAGAAAATGTCAAAAAAATTTTAATTTTTGAAATTTCACCAAATTTTCAGAAAGTTATGCTCGATTGAAATTTTGAGAAGTGCAGTTGTTTGGCACAATGCCAAAAATACTCAATTTTTATCCAATCTTAAAAATAGTAGTACCATTCGAAAGAGAACCGCGAGAAAATGTCAAAAAAATTTTAATTTTTGAAATTTCACTAATTTTTCGTAAAGTTATGCTCAATTGAAATTTTAAAAAATTATGAGTACCAGGAATAATAAAAAATACTCAATTTTTATCCAATCTCAAAAATTTTAGTACCATTCGAAAGAGAACCGCGAGAAAATGTCAAAAAAATTTTAATTTTTGAAATTTCACTAATTTTTCGTAAAGTTATGCTCAATTGAAATTTTAAAAAATTATGGGTGCCAGGAATAATAAAAAATACTCAATTTTTATCCAATCTCAAAAATTTTAGTACCATTCGAAAGAGAACCGCGAGAAAATGTCAAAAAAATTTTAATTTTTGAAATTTCACTAATTTTTCGTAAAGTTATGCTCAATTGAAATTTTAAAAAATTATGGGTGCCAGGAATAATAAAAAATACTCAATTTTTATCCAATCTTAAACATTGTACAACCATTCGAAAGAGAACCGCGAGAAAATGTCAAAAAAATTTTAATTTTTGAAATTTCACTAATTTTTCGTAAAGTTATGCTCGATTGAAATTTTGAGAAGTGCAGTTGTTTGGCACAATGCCAAAAATACTCAATTTTTATCCAATCTCAAAAATTTTAGTACCATTCGAAAGAGAACCGCGAGAAAATGTCAAAAAAATTTTAATTTTTGAAATTTCACTAATTTTTCGTAAAGTTATGCTCGATTGAAATTTTGAGAAGTGCAGTTGTTTGGCACAATGCCAAAAATACTCAATTTTTATCCACTCTCAAAAATTTTAGTACCATTCGAAAGATGACCGCGAGAAAATGTCAAAAAAATTTTAATTTTTGAAATTTCACTAATTTTTCGTAAAGTTATGCTCAATTGAAATTTTAAAAAATTATGGGTGCCAGGAATAATAAAAAATACTCAATTTTTATCCAATCTCAAAAATTTTAGTACCATTCGAAAGAGAACCGCGAGCAAATGTCAAAAAAATTTTAATTTTTGAAATTTCACCAAATTTTCATAAAGTTATGCTCGATTGAAATTTTGAGAAGTGCAGTTGTTTGGCACAATGCCAAAAATACTCAATTTTTATCCAATCTTAAAAATTGTAGTACCATTCGAAAGAGAACCGCGAGAAAATGTCAAAAAAATTTTAATTTTTGAAATTTCACCAAATTTTCATAAAGTTATGCTCGATTGAAATTTTGAGAAGTGCAGTTGTTTGGCACAATGCCAAAAATACTCAATTTTTATCCAATCTTAAAAATAGTAGTACCATTCGAAAGAGAACCGCGAGAAAATGTCAAAAAAATTTTAATTTTTGAAATTTCACTAATTTTTCGTAAAGTTATGCTCAATTGAAATTTTAAAAAATTATGAGTACCAGGAATAATAAAAAATACTCAATTTTTATCCAATCTCAAAAATTTTAGTACCATTCGAAAGAGAACCGCGAGAAAATGTCAAAAAAATTTTAATTTTTGAAATTTCACTAATTTTTCGTAAAGTTATGCTCGATTGAAATTTTGAGAAGTGCAGTTGTTTGGCACAATGCCAAAAATACTCAATTTTTATCCACTCTCAAAAATTTTAGTACCATTCGAAAGATGACCGCGAGAAAATGTCAAAAAAATTTTAATTTTTGAAATTTCACTAATTTTTCGTAAAGTTATGCTCAATTGAAATTTTAAAAAATTATGGGTGCCAGGAATAATAAAAAATACTCAATTTTTATCCAATCTCAAAAATTTTAGTACCATTCGAAAGAGAACCGCGAGCAAATGTCAAAAAAATTTTAATTTTTGAAATTTCACCAAATTTTCATAAAGTTATGCTCGATTGAAATTTTGAGAAGTGCAGTTGTTTGGCACAATGCCAAAAATACTCAATTTTTATCCAATCTTAAAAATTGTAGTACCATTCGAAAGAGAACCGCGAGAAAATGTCAAAAAAATTTTAATTTTTGAAATTTCACCAAATTTTCATAAAGTTATGCTCGATTGAAATTTTGAGAAGTGCAGTTGTTTGGCACAATGCCAAAAATACTCAATTTTTATCCAATCTTAAAAATAGTAGTACCATTCGAAAGAGAACCGCGAGAAAATGTCAAAAAAATTTTAATTTTTGAAATTTCACTAATTTTTCGTAAAGTTATGCTCAATTGAAATTTTAAAAAATTATGAGTACCAGGAATAATAAAAAATACTCAATTTTTATCCAATCTCAAAAATTTTAGTACCATTCGAAAGAGAACCGCGAGAAAATGTCAAAAAATGTTAATTTTTGAAATTTCACTAATTTTTCGTAAAGTTATGCTCGATTGAAATTTTGAGAAGTGCAGTTGTTTGGCACAATGCCAAAAATACTCAATTTTTATCCAATCTCAAAAATTTTAGTACCATTCGAAAGATGACCGCGAGAAAATGTCAAAAAAATTTTAATTTTTGAAATTTCACCAAATTTTCATAAAGTTATGCTCGATTGAAATTTTGAGAAGTGCAGTTGTTTGGCACAATGCCAAAAATACTCAATTTTTATCCAATCTTAAAAATTGTAGTACCATTCGAAAGAGAACCGCGAGAAAATGTCAAAAAAATTTTAATTTTTGAAATTTCACCAAATTTTCATAAAGTTATGCTCGATTGAAATTTTGAGAAGTGCAGTTGTTTGGCACAATGCCAAAAATACTCAATTTTTATCCAATCTTAAAAATAGTAGTACCATTCGAAAGAGAACCGCGAGAAAATGTCAAAAAAATTTTAATTTTTGAAATTTCACTAATTTTTCGTAAAGTTATGCTCAATTGAAATTTTAAAAAATTATGAGTACCAGGAATAATAAAAAATACTCAATTTTTATCCAATCTCAAAAATTTTAGTACCATTCGAAAGAGAACCGCGAGAAAATGTCAAAAAAATTTTAATTTTTGAAATTTCACTAATTTTTCGTAAAGTTATGCTCGATTGAAATTTTGAGAAGTGCAGTTGTTTGGCACAATGCCAAAAATACTCAATTTTTATCCAATCTCAAAAATTTTAGTACCATTCGAAAGAGAACCGCGAGAAAATGTCAAAAAAATTTTAATTTTTGAAATTTCACCAAATTTTCATAAAGTTATGCTCGATTGAAATTTTGAGAAGTGCAGTTGTTTGGCACAATGCCAAAAATACTCAATTTTTATCCAATCTTAAAAATAGTGGTACCATTCGAAAGAGAACCGCGAGAAAATGTCAAAAAATTTTTAATTTTTGAAATTTCACTAATTTTTCGTAAAGTTATGCTCGATTGAAATTTTGAGAAGTGCAGTTGTTTGGCACAATGCCAAAAATACTCAATTTTTATCCAATCTCAAAAATTTTAGTACCATTCGAAAGATGACCGCGAGAAAATGTCAAAAAAATTTTAATTTTTGAAATTTCACTAATTTTTCGTAAAGTTATGCTCAATTGAAATTTTTAAAAATTATGGGTGCCAGGAATAATAAAAAATACTCAATTTTTATCCAATCTCAAAAATTTTAGTACCATTCGAAAGAGAACCGCGAGCAAATGTCAAAAAAATTTTAATTTTTGAAATTTCACCAAATTTTCAGAAAGTTATGCTCGATTGAAATTTTGAGAAGTGCAGTTGTTTGGCACAATGCCAAAAATACTCAATTTTTATCCAATCTTAAAAATAGTAGTACCATTCGAAAGAGAACCGCGAGAAAATGTCAAAAAAATTTTAATTTTTGAAATTTCACTAATTTTTCGTAAAGTTATGCTCAATTGAAATTTTAAAAAATTATGGGTGCCAGGAATAATAAAAAATACTCAATTTTTATCCAATCTCAAAAATTTTAGTACCATTCGAAAGAGAACCGCGAGAAAATGTCAAAAAAATTTTAATTTTTGAAATTTCACTAATTTTTCGTAAAGTTATGCTCAATTGAAATTTTAAAAAATTATGGGTGCCAGGAATAATAAAAAATACTCAATTTTTATCCAATCTTAAAAATTGTAGTACCATTCGAAAGAGAACCGCGAGAAAATGTCAAAAAAATTTTAATTTTTGAAATTTCACTAATTTTTCGTAAAGTTATGCTCAATTGAAATTTTAAAAAATTATGGGTGCCAGGAATAATAAAAAATACTCAATTTTTATCCAATCTTAAACATTGTACAACCATTCGAAAGAGAACCGCGAGAAAATGTCAAAAAAATTTTAATTTTTGAAATTTCACTAATTTTTCGTAAAGTTATGCTCGATTGAAATTTTGAGAAGTGCAGTTGTTTGGCACAATGCCAAAAATACTCAATTTTTATCCAATCTCAAAAATTTTAGTACCATTCGAAAGAGAACCGCGAGAAAATGTCAAAAAAATTTTAATTTTTGAAATTTCACTAATTTTTCGTAAAGTTATGCTCGATTGAAATTTTGAGAAGTGCAGTTGTTTGGCACAATGCCAAAAATACTCAATTTTTATTCAATCTCAAAAATTTTAGTACCATTCGAAAGATGACCGCGAGAAAATGTCAAAAAAATTTTAATTTTTGAAATTTCACTAATTTTTCGTAAAGTTATGCTCAATTGAAATTTTAAAAAATTATGGGTGCCAGGAATAATAAAAAATACTCAATTTTTATCCAATCTCAAAAATTTTAGTACCATTCGAAAGAGAACCGCGAGAAAATGTCAAAAAAATTTTAATTTTTGAAATTTCACTAATTTTTCGTAAAGTTATGCTCAATTGAAACCAATCTCAAAAATTTTAGTACCATTCGAAAGAGAACCGCGAGAAAATGTCAAAAAAATTTTAATTTTTGAAATTTCACTAATTTTTCGTAAAGTTATGCTCGATTGAAATTTTGAGAAGTGCAGTTGTTTGGCACAATGCCAAAAATACTCAATTTTTATCCACTCTCAAAAATTTTAGTACCATTCGAAAGATGACCGCGAGAAAATGTCAAAAAAATTTTAATTTTTGAAATTTCACTAATTTTTCGTAAAGTTATGCTCAATTGAAATTTTAAAAAATTATGGGTGCCAGGAATAATAAAAAATACTCAATTTTTATCCAATCTCAAAAATTTTAGTACCATTCGAAAAAGAACCGCGAGAAAATGTCAAAAAAATTTTAATTTTTGAAATTTCACAAATTTTTCGTAAAGTTATGCTCAATTGAAATTTTAAAAAATTATGGGTGCCAGGAATAATAAAAAATACTCAATTTTTATCCAATCTCAAAAATTTTAGTACCATTCGAAAGAGAACCGCGAGAAAATGTCAAAAAAATTTTAATTTTTGAAATTTCACTAATTTTTCGTAAAGTTATGCTCAATTGAAATTTTAAAAAATTATGGGTGCCAGGAATAATAAAAAATACTCAATTTTTATCCAATCTTAAAAATTTTAGTACCATTCGAAAGAGAACCGCGAGAAAATGTCAAAAAAATTTTAATTTTTGAAATTTCACCAAATTTTCATAAAGTTATGCTCGATTGAAATTTTGAGAAGTGAAGTTGTTTGGCACAATGCCAAAAATACTCAATTTTTATCCAATCTTAAAAATTTTAGTACCATTCGAAAGAGAACCGCGAGAAAATGTCAAAAAAATTTTAATTTTTGAAATTTCACCAAATTTTCATAAAGTTATGCTCGATTGAAATTTTGAGAAGTGCAGTTGTTTGGCACAATGCCAAAAATACTCAATTTTTATCCAATCTTAAAAATTGTAGTACCATTCGAAAGAGAACCGCGAGAAAATGTCAAAAAAATTTTAATTTTTCGTAAAGTTATGCTCAATTGAAATTTTAAAAAATTATGGGTGCCAGGAATAATAAAAAATACTCAATTTTTATCCAATCTTAAAAATTTTAGTACCATTCGAAAGAGAACCGCGAGAAAATGTCAAAAAAATTTTAATTTTTGAAATTTCACCAAATTTTCATAAAGTTATGCTCGATTGAAATTTTGAGAAGTGAAGTTGTTTGGCACAATGCCAAAAATACTCAATTTTTATCCAATCTTAAACATTGTAGTACCATTCGAAAGAGAACCGCGAGAAAATGTCAAAAAAATTTTAATTTTTGAAATTTCACTAATTTTTCGTAAAGTTATGCTCAATTGAAATTTAAAAAAATTATGAGTACCAGGAATAATAAAAAATACTCAATTTTTATCCAATCTCAAAAATTTTAGTACCATTCGAAAGAGAACCGCGAGAAAATGTCAAAAAAATTTTAATTTTTGAAATTTCACTAATTTTTCGTAAAGTTATGCTCGATTGAAATTTTGAGAAGTGCAGTTGTTTGGCACAATGCCAAAAATACTCAATTTTTATCCAATCTCAAAAATTTTAGTACCATTCGAAAGATGACCGCGAGAAAATGTCAAAAAAATTTTAATTTTTGAAATTTCACTAATTTTTCGTAAAGTTATGCTCAATTGAAATTTTTAAAAATTATGGGTGCCAGGAATAATAAAAAATACTCAATTTTTATCCAATCTCAAAAATTTTAGTACCATTAGAAAGAGAACCGCGAGCAAATGTCAAAAAAATTTTAATTTTTGAAATTTCACCAAATTTTCAGAAAGTTATGCTCGATTGAAATTTTGAGAAGTGCAGTTGTTTGGCACAATGCCAAAAATACTCAATTTTTATCCAATCTTAAAAATAGTAGTACCATTCGAAAGAGAACCGCGAGAAAATGTCAAAAAAATTTTAATTTTTGAAATTTCACTAATTTTTCGTAAAGTTATGCTCAATTGAAATTTTAAAAAATTATGGGTGCCAGGAATAATAAAAAATACTCAATTTTTATCCAATCTCAAAAATTTTAGTACCATTCGAAAGAGAACCGCGAGAAAATGTCAAAAAAATTTTAATTTTTGAAATTTCACTAATTTTTCGTAAAGTTATGCTCAATTGAAATTTTAAAAAATTATGGGTGCCAGGAATAATAAAAAATACTCAATTTTTATCCAATCTTAAAAATTGTAGTACCATTCGAAAGAGAACCGCGAGAAAATGTCAAAAAAATTTTAATTTTTGAAATTTCACTAATTTTTCGTAAAGTTATGCTCAATTGAAATTTTAAAAAATTATGGGTGCCAGGAATAATAAAAAATACTCAATTTTTATCCAATCTTAAACATTGTACAACCATTCGAAAGAGAACCGCGAGAAAATGTCAAAAAAATTTTAATTTTTGAAATTTCACTAATTTTTCGTAAAGTTATGCTCGATTGAAGTTTTGAGAAGTGCAGTTGTTTGGCACAATGCCAAAAATACTCAATTTTTATCCAATCTCAAAAATTTTAGTACCATTCGAAAGAGAACCGCGAGAAAATGTCAAAAAAATTTTAATTTTTGAAATTTCACTAATTTTTCGTAAAGTTATGCTCGATTGAAATTTTGAGAAGTGCAGTTGTTTGGCACAATGCCAAAAATACTCAATTTTTATCCAATCTCAAAAATTTTAGTACCATTCGAAAGATGACCGCGAGAAAATGTCAAAAAAATTTTAATTTTTGAAATTTCACTAATTTTTCGTAAAGTTATGCTCAATTGAAATTTTTAAAAATTATGGGTGCCAGGAATAATAAAAAATACTCAATTTTTATCCAATCTCAAAAATTTTAGTACCATTAGAAAGAGAACCGCGAGCAAATGTCAAAAAAATTTTAATTTTTGAAATTTCACCAAATTTTCAGAAAGTTATGCTCGATTGAAATTTTGAGAAGTGCAGTTGTTTGGCACAATGCCAAAAATACTCAATTTTTATCCAATCTTAAAAATAGTAGTACCATTCGAAAGAGAACCGCGAGAAAATGTCAAAAAAATTTTAATTTTTGAAATTTCACTAATTTTTCGTAAAGTTATGCTCAATTGAAATTTTAAAAAATTATGGGTGCCAGGAATAATAAAAAATACTCAATTTTTATCCAATCTCAAAAATTTTAGTACCATTCGAAAGAGAACCGCGAGAAAATGTCAAAAAAATTTTAATTTTTGAAATTTCACTAATTTTTCGTAAAGTTATGCTCAATTGAAATTTTAAAAAATTATGGGTGCCAGGAATAATAAAAAATACTCAATTTTTATCCAATCTTAAAAATTGTAGTACCATTCGAAAGAGAACCGCGAGAAAATGTCAAAAAAATTTTAATTTTTGAAATTTCACTAATTTTTCGTAAAGTTATGCTCAATTGAAATTTTAAAAAATTATGGGTGCCAGGAATAATAAAAAATACTCAATTTTTATCCAATCTTAAACATTGTACAACCATTCGAAAGAGAACCGCGAGAAAATGTCAAAAAAATTTTAATTTTTGAAATTTCACTAATTTTTCGTAAAGTTATGCTCGATTGAAGTTTTGAGAAGTGCAGTTGTTTGGCACAATGCCAAAAATACTCAATTTTTATCCAATCTCAAAAATTTTAGTACCATTCGAAAGAGAACCGCGAGAAAATGTCAAAAAAATTTTAATTTTTGAAATTTCACTAATTTTTCGTAAAGTTATGCTCGATTGAAATTTTGAGAAGTGCAGTTGTTTGGCACAATGCCAAAAATACTCAATTTTTATCCAATCTCAAAAATTTTAGTACCATTCGAAAGAGAACCGCGAGAAAATGTCAAAAAAATTTTAATTTTTGAAATTTCACTAATTTTTCGTAAAGTTATGCTCGATTGAAATTTTGAGAAGTGCAGTTGTTTGGCACAATGCCAAAAATACTCAATTTTTATCCAATCTCAAAAATTTTAGTACCATTCGAAAGATGACCGCGAGAAAATGTCAAAAAAATTTTAATTTTTGAAATTTCACTAATTTTTCGTAAAGTTATGCTCAATTGAAATTTTTAAAAATTATGGGTGCCAGGAATAATAAAAAATACTCAATTTTTATCCAATCTCAAAAATTTTAGTACCATTCGAAAGAGAACCGCGAGCAAATGTCAAAAAAATTTTAATTTTTGAAATTTCACCAAATTTTCAGAAAGTTATGCTCGATTGAAATTTTGAGAAGTGCAGTTGTTTGGCACAATGCCAAAAATACTCAATTTTTATCCAATCTTAAAAATAGTAGTACCATTCGAAAGAGAACCGCGAGAAAATGTCAAAAAAATTTTAATTTTTGAAATTTCACTAATTTTTCGTAAAGTTATGCTCAATTGAAATTTTAAAAAATTATGGGTGCCAGGAATAATAAAAAATACTCAATTTTTATCCAATCTCAAAAATTTTAGTACCATTCGAAAGAGAACCGCGAGAAAATGTCAAAAAAATTTTAATTTTTGAAATTTCACTAATTTTTCGTAAAGTTATGCTCAATTGAAATTTTAAAAAATTATGGGTGCCAGGAATAATAAAAAATACTCAATTTTTATCCAATCTTAAAAATTGTAGTACCATTCGAAAGAGAACCGCGAGAAAATGTCAAAAAAATTTTAATTTTTGAAATTTCACTAATTTTTCGTAAAGTTATGCTCAATTGAAATTTTAAAAAATTATGGGTGCCAGGAATAATAAAAAATACTCAATTTTTATCCAATCTTAAACATTGTACAACCATTCGAAAGAGAACCGCGAGAAAATGTCAAAAAAATTTTAATTTTTGAAATTTCACTAATTTTTCGTAAAGTTATGCTCGATTGAAATTTTGAGAAGTGCAGTTGTTTGGCACAATGCCAAAAATACTCAATTTTTATCCAATCTCAACAATTTTAGTACCATTCGAAAGAGAACCGCGAGAAAATGTCAAAAAAATTTTAATTTTTGAAATTTCACTAATTTTTCGTAAAGTTATGCTCGATTGAAATTTTGAGAAGTGCAGTTGTTTGGCACAATGCCACAAATACTAAATTTTTATCCAATCTCAAAAATTTTAGTACCATTCGAAAGATGACCGCGAGAAAATGTCAAAAAAATTTTAATTTTTGAAATTTCACTAATTTTTCGTAAAGTTATGCTCAATTGAAATTTTAAAAAATTATGGGTGCCAGGAATAATAAAAAATACTCAATTTTTATCCAATCTCAAAAATTTTAGTACCATTCGAAAGAGAACCGCGAGAAAATGTCAAAAAAATTTTAATTTTTGAAATTTCACTAATTTTTCGTAAAGTTATGCTCAATTGAAATTTTAAAAAATTATGGGTGCCAGGAATAATAAAAAATACTCAATTTTTATCCAATCTTAAAAATTGTAGTACCATTCGAAAGAGAACCGCGAGAAAATGTCAAAAAAATTTTAATTTTTGAAATTTCACTAATTTTTCGTAAAGTTATGCTCAATTGAAATTTTAAAAAATTATGGGTGCCAGGAATAATAAAAAATACTCAATTTTTATCCAATCTTAAACATTGTACAACCATTCGAAAGAGAACCGCGAGAAAATGTCAAAAAAATTTTAATTTTTGAAATTTCACTAATTTTTCGTAAAGTTATGCTCGATTGAAATTTTGAGAAGTGCAGTTGTTTGGCACAATGCCAAAAATACTCAATTTTTATCCAATCTCAACAATTTTAGTACCATTCGAAAGAGAACCGCGAGAAAATGTCAAAAAAATTTTAATTTTTGAATTTCACTAATTTTTCGTAAAGTTATGCTCGATTGAAATTTTGAGAAGTGCAGTTGTTTGGCACAATGCCACAAATACTAAATTTTTATCCAATCTCAAAAATTTTAGTACCATTCGAAAGATGACCGCGAGAAAATGTCAAAAAAATTTTAATTTTTGAAATTTCACTAATTTTTCGTAAAGTTATGCTCAATTGAAATTTTTAAAAATTATGGGTGCCAGGAATAATAAAAAATACTCAATTTTTATCCAATCTCAAAAATTTTAGTACCATTCGAAAGAGAACCGCGAGCAAATGTCAAAAAAATTTTAATTTTTGAAATTTCACCAAATTTTCAGAAAGTTATGCTCGATTGAAATTTTGAGAAGTGCAGTTGTTTGGCACAATGCCAAAAATACTCAATTTTTATCCAATCTTAAAAATAGTAGTACCATTCGAAAGAGAACCGCGAGAAAATGTCAAAAAAATTTTAATTTTTGAAATTTCACTAATTTTTCGTAAAGTTATGCTCAATTGAAATTTTAAAAAATTATGGGTGCCAGGAATAATAAAAAATACTCAATTTTTATCCAATCTCAAAAATTTTAGTACCATTCGAAAGAGAACCGCGAGAAAATGTCAAAAAAATTTTAATTTTTGAAATTTCACTAATTTTTCGTAAAGTTATGCTCAATTGAAATTTTAAAAAATTATGGGTGCCAGGAATAATAAAAAATACTCAATTTTTATCCAATCTTAAAAATTGTAGTACCATTCGAAAGAGAACCGCGAGAAAATGTCAAAAAAATTTTAATTTTTGAAATTTCACTAATTTTTCGTAAAGTTATGCTCAATTGAAATTTTAAAAAATTATGGGTGCCAGGAATAATAAAAAATACTCAATTTTTATCCAATCTTAAACATTGTACAACCATTCGAAAGAGAACCGCGAGAAAATGTCAAAAAAATTTTAATTTTTGAAATTTCACTAATTTTTCGTAAAGTTATGCTCGATTGAAGTTTTGAGAAGTGCAGTTGTTTGGCACAATGCCAAAAATACTCAATTTTTATCCAATCTCAAAAATTTTAGTACCATTCGAAAGAGAACCGCGAGAAAATGTCAAAAAAATTTTAATTTTTGAAATTTCACTAATTTTTCGTAAAGTTATGCTCAATTGAAATTTTAAAAAATTATGGGTGCCAGGAATAATAAAAAATACTCAATTTTTATCCAATCTCAAAAATTTTAGTACCATTCGAAAGAGAACCGCGAGCAAATGTCAAAAAAATTTTAATTTTTGAAATTTCACCAAATTTTCAGAAAGTTATGCTCGATTGAAATTTTGAGAAGTGCAGTTGTTTGGCACAATGCCAAAAATACTCAATTTTTATCCAATCTTAAAAATAGTAGTACCATTCGAAAGAGAACCGCGAGAAAATGTCAAAAAAATTTTAATTTTTGAAATTTCACTAATTTTTCGTAAAGTTATGCTCAATTGAAATTTTAAAAAATTATGGGTGCCAGGAATAATAAAAAATACTCAATTTTTATCCAATCTCAAAAATTTTAGTACCATTCGAAAGAGAACCGCGAGAAAATGTCAAAAAAATTTTAATTTTTGAAATTTCACTAATTTTTCGTAAAGTTATGCTCAATTGAAATTTTAAAAAATTATGGGTGCCAGGAATAATAAAAAATACTCAATTTTTATCCAATCTTAAAAATTGTAGTACCATTCGAAAGAGAACCGCGAGAAAATGTCAAAAAAATTTTAATTTTTGAAATTTCACTAATTTTTCGTAAAGTTATGCTCAATTGAAATTTTAAAAAATTATGGGTGCCAGGAATAATAAAAAATACTCAATTTTTATCCAATCTTAAAAATTTTAGTACCATTCGAAAGAGAACCGCGAGAAAATGTCAAAAAAATTTTAATTTTTGAAATTTCACCAAATTTTCATAAAGTTATGCTCGATTGAAATTTTGAGAAGTGCAGTTGTTTGGCACAATGCCAAAAATACTCAATTTTTATCCAATCTTAAAAATTGTAGTACCATTCGAAAGAGAACCGCGAGAAAATGTCAAAAAAATTTTAATTTTTGAAATTTCACTAATTTTTCGTAAAGTTATGCTCAATTGAAATTTTAAAAAATTATGGGTGCCAGGAATAAAAAAAAATACTCAATTTTTATCCAATCTTAAAAATTTTAGTACCATTCGAAAGAGAACCGCGAGAAAATGTCAAAAAAATTTTAATTTTTGTAATTTCACTAATTTTTCGTAAAGTTATGCTCAATTGAAATTTTAAAAAATTATGGGTGCCAGGAATAATAAAAAATACTCAATTTTTATCCAATCTCAAAAATTTTAGTACCATTCGAAAGAGAACCGCGAGAAAATGTCAAAAAAATTTTTATTTTTGAAATTTCACTAATTTTTCGTAAAGTTATGCTCAATTGAAATTTTAAAAAATTATGGGTGCCAGGAATAATAAAAAATACTCAATTTTTATCCAATCTTAAACATTGTACAACCATTCGAAAGAGAACCGCGAGAAAATGTCAAAAAAATTTTAATTTTTGAAATTTCACTAATTTTTCGTAAAGTTATGCTCGATTGAAATTTTGAGAAGTGCAGTTGTTTGGCACAATGCCAAAAATACTCAATTTTTATCCAATCTCAAAAATTTTAGTACCATTCGAAAGAGAACCGCGAGAAAATGTCAAAAAAATTTTAATTTTTGAAATTTCACTAATTTTTCGTAAAGTTATGCTCGATTGAAATTTTGAGAAGTGCAGTTGTTTGGCACAATGCCAAAAATACTCAATTTTTATTCAATCTCAAAAATTTTAGTACCATTCGAAAGATGACCGCGAGAAAATGTCAAAAAAATTTTAATTTTTGAAATTTCACTAATTTTTCGTAAAGTTATGCTCAATTGAAATTTTAAAAAATTATGGGTGCCAGGAATAATAAAAAATACTCAATTTTTATCCAATCTCAAAAATTTTAGTACCATTCGAAAGAGAACCGCGAGAAAATGTCAAAAAAATTTTTATTTTTGAAATTTCACAAATTTTTCGTAAAGTTATGCTCAATTGAAATTTTAAAAAATTATGGGTGCCAGGAATAATAAAAAATACTCAATTTTTATCCAATCTCAAAAATTTTAGTACCATTCGAAAGAGAACCGCGAGAAAATGTCAAAAAAATTTTAATTTTTGAAATTTCACTAATTTTTCGTAAAGTTATGCTCGATTGAATTTTGAGAAGTGCAGTTGTTTGGCACAATGCCAAAAATACTCAATTTTTATCCAATCTCAAAAATTTTAGTACCATTCGAAAGAGAACCGCGAGAAAATGTCAAAAAAATTTTAATTTTTGAAATTTCACTAATTTTTCGTAAAGTTATGCTCAATTGAAATTTTAAAAAATTATGGGTGCCAGGAATAATAAAAAATACTCAATTTTTATCCAATCTCAAAAATTTTAGTACCATTCGAAAGAGAACCGCGAGAAAATGTCAAAAAAATTTTTATTTTTGAAATTTCACTAATTTTTCGTAAAGTTATGCTCAATTGAAATTTTAAAAAATTATGGGTGCCAGGAATAATAAAAAATACTCAATTTTTATCCAATCTTAAACATTGTACAACCATTCGAAAGAGAACCGCGAGAAAATGTCAAAAAAATTTTAATTTTTGAAATTTCACTAATTTTTCGTAAAGTTATGCTCGATTGAAATTTTGAGAAGTGCAGTTGTTTGGCACAATGCCAAAAATACTCAATTTTTATTCAATCTCAAAAATTTTAGTACCATTCGAAAGATGACCGCGAGAAAATGTCAAAAAAATTTTAATTTTTGAAATTTCACTAATTTTTCGTAAAGTTATGCTCAATTGAAATTTTAAAAAATTATGGGTGCCAGGAATAATAAAAAATACTCAATTTTTATCCAATCTCAAAAATTTTAGTACCATTCGAAAGAGAACCGCGAGAAAATGTCAAAAAAATTTTAATTTTTGAAATTTCACAAATTTTTCGTAAAGTTATGCTCAATTGAAATTTTAAAAAATTATGGGTGCTGTCAATAATATTGATACTTTCCAATATGTAAGATGTATTAGCAATTCTTATTGTTCAAAGTTATTAGTAATTCTTTTGTATTCTTTTGTATACAATGCTCTTTTGTGTTTTTTGTTGGATTGGTCTCGCGTTGTCGAGCCCTCTTTTTTTTGTTACTTTTAGTTTAATATATATAAAATTTGTTCAACAAAACGAGTACGTACCGTTTTTGGACAACTGGCGACCACGGCTAAAAAAGAATCTACTATCTTCTGCTATATTTTCTGGTATTTCTAGTATTTTCTGTATTCTAATTCCTGGATACAATGTCATCGTCAAGCGCAACGATAAGACAACAAATCGGACGGCGCAAGAAAGCTCTTCAAAATCGAATTCGCGATGCTAAAGAGAAACTTCCGAACGTTGATGAGATCAAAACGTTCAATGAAGACGATTTGTTTGATTTGATCAATGACTGCGTTGAACTGGACGAACTCATTCAAACCGAAATGGACAAAATAACCAATTGGGAACTTCATTGGGTACAACTGATGAAATCAGATCAAGAGGAGAAACAAGTTCAAGCTGCATATATCGAAAAGTATGGAGATTATGCTACAACTCTGGTGGACGGTGAACAATGCGTCAAAACAATCAAACAAAAATATGATGCCGCTGTTGGGCAAATGAAAACAAAATTCCCGAAGTCAATCTTGGAAATTCCATCAATATCTTCACGAGATCCTGACAATTCAACGACGAAATCAGAGCTGAAGACGTCACTTTCAGCTGCTGGATTGCCAATCTCTCAAACCGCTGGATGGAATAATGCAAATCAATTGATGTCAACGTCTACATCAATATCCGCAACAGCTCAACTACAAAATCTGCCGACAACGATTGTTCCAATGCCTGAACAAACGATCCAACCGACTATGCCAATGCCTCAGAACCAGACAATTGCTCCAATCCAAATGATCCCAACTGAAATGATTCCAAATGTGCCAATTCCAACTGTTCCTATTCAAACAATCCGAAATGCAACGCTTCCCAACATGCCAATGCCAACTGCTCCCATTCAACCTGTTCCTATGACAACATATCCGATGTTCAACGACCCAATGCTGATCAACCAAGCTGTTCTTCCCAAGACGGAATTGCCCAGATATGATGGTGATATTTTAAAGTTTATGGAATTCAAACAACGTTTTTATTCATTGATTGGACGATTGACCATTCCAAATGACTTGAAGTTCGATTATCTGAAGATGTGCCTCCAAGGACAAGCAGCCAGGATAATTCAAAGCTTGCCGACAACAGATGGAAACTACTCAATTGCCTGGGAACTCCTCGAGGAACATTATGGTGGTACTCAAAGACTACGACATCATTTGCTTTGCCAACTTCAAGATCTGAAACCCATTCGTCATACAACATCTGGAGCTGAACTACTTGAATTTTGGAGCTGTGCATCGATCATATTTCAACAACTACAACTTGCTGGTGAAATGGCTGACAATACTTCAATTGCTCTTTGTCTTGAAAGGAAGCTTCCAGACCGTGTACTTCATCAACTATACGACGACGACTCAAAGATCTACACAACTTCCGAATTGCTCAAAGTCATCAATCGTATTGCTCGGAAGGAACTACGAATCTCTGGAATGAAGGAGGATCATAAATCTGATTCGACATCAAATGCCCGGATCACCACTATGTCTACTGCGGCAAATCATGAACAACAAAAGCGCGCTCAACGACAAGAATATCAACAAAATCATCCAGTGGCTACTAATGACAGACCATCGTCATGTGCATTATGTCAACAACATCAACCTCACCATGCTGTTAAGGATTGCTCAAAATATCCAACTCCTGAAAAGAGACGAGAACGTGCAATGGAACTACGACTGTGTTTCGCTTGCTTAAGATCAGGTCACTCAAAAAGGGATTGCCGTCGTTACAAGAGACAACACCCAGCTCTACTGGATCCAATTCCTGAATTCCAACGTAATTCCGATCAATTTTCACAAAATCGTCATCAATCTTCTCAACACCACTATCAATCTTCACAAAATCGTCATCAATCTTCACAAAACCATTATCAATCTTCACAAAATCGTCACCAATCTTCACAACATCGCCAACCAACTTATGGAAGTCATCACCAAGATCATCATCATCGTGGAAATCGGACAGATGTGAGAACAAACGTTGCAATTGCTGATTCAATGAATTCTCGAGGCTCGACTGAAAATGTTACCATGATCGTCATGGATCAAGGAAACAAAAACAACCAAATTCAACCACTACTCGCTGTTGAAGAACCAAGAGCCGAAGTTCATCCCGATTTTCAACGCCAACCAGAAGACGACGCTGCAATTATGGACGCAATTCAAACAGTTTTCCGTGCCAACACCGTTCGAAGACCAACGATCGTTCGAAGACCAATCATAATGATGACAAAGATGGTATCTGTTTTGGATTATGAAAAGAAAATTCATTCTGCTCAAATGTTTATTGACAATGGATCTAATAAAAGCTACATTTCCAACCGACTCGTTGAAAAGCTGAAATTGGAACCTATTGAAGAAGAAACAATCAACATTCAAACGTTCGGATCGACTGAAGAAAGGACTATGACCACCAAGAAATACAAACTTCAAATCAAGATTGGAAACGAGACAAAAACAGTGATTCTCTCTCAAATTGAAGTCATTGCTCAATCAATTATAACATCAGTCGAAACTGACGACGATATGCTCTCCGAACTGCTTACGAATGCACAATTCGAAATGGAAAGGATCCGAGTCGAACCAGATATCCTGATTGGGCTCGACACTTCTACATCTCTACTTGGAAACATCACATCAAAAACACTGCCTAATGGATTGACATTGTTCGACACTGAACTTGGACCGATCCTATGTGGAACTGAAGATCAAAAATGTGCTCAATCGTTTATGGCAATTGCTCCCGATACTGAAAATCAAGAACTGACAAACTCGATCGAAAGATTTTGGAGTCTCGAATCATGTGGCATTACAAATGAATTGCTGATGAACGATGATGAACGAGCTATGAAAATGTTCAAGGAAACAACAACACGAGACAAGGATGGAAGAATTATAGTTCGTCTGCCCTTTTCTGAGGATCCATCCGAACTTCCAACGAATCGAAATTTGGCTTACTATCGTCTTCAATCTTTGCTGAAAAAACTTCGCAAAAATCCTGACCTTCTGAAAAGATACGACGAAGTTATCAAGGAACAACAACGAAGAGGATTCATTGAAATCATTGATGATAAACAACCAATTTCTGGACCACGACTTCACTACATTCCACATCATGGTGTCTGTTCAGAAGGAAAATCAACAAAACTCAGAGTTGTTTATGATGGAAGCGCTCAAGAAGGAAAAAATGGCAGATCAATAAATTCGATGATGTACACTGGAACAAAAATGTTGGCTCAATTAAATGGTGTTCTTCTGAGATGTCGAGAACCAAAAATTTTGATCAGCAGTGACTTGGAAAAGGCATTTTTGCAACTTGGATTACACGAGGACGACAGGGACGCAACCCGCTTCTTCTGGATCGACGACATCGATACACCAAATCCAAGAATCATCACCATGCGCTTCACTCGTGTACCATTTGGCCTTCGTTCCAGTCCATTTTTACTCAACGTTGCACTTCATGAACATCTCTCAAACACCGACAATGATATCGACAAGAAAATCCTCGAAAGCTTATATGTCGATAATTCATTTTTTGGAGTGTCGGATTCGGATCAGGGCAAAGAATTCTATGGCTACGCTAAGAAAAAATTCGCCGAAGTGAAAATGAACATCACACAATTCTTCTCCAATGATGCAGAACTTAATGAATTCATCAACAAACGTGAAGGAAAGGAAGAAATGTCATCGAATCAAAAAATTCTTGGATTGTCTTGGAATATCAAGGATGACATACTGGAGCTGAAAATGCCGGAACCAAATCGTGGACTGCTGACAAAAAGAAGTGTATTGAAATGTGTGGCAAGTGTCTACGATCCTCTTGGACTAACTTCTCCTGTCACGCTCATTGGAAAACTGTTCTTTCAAAAATTGTGGAAAACAACAAAGGTTTGGGACGATGCATTGAGTCAACAAGAAGGAAAGGAATGGTGTGACATCGTTCAACAATGGTCAGGACCTCCAATAAAAGTGCCACGTCAATATCATCAGCCAAATGAAGTATCTGCCCATCTTTACGAATTGCATATCTTTTGTGACGCTTCGAAGTATTCATATGGAGCCTGCGCCTACAGCCGAAAAATTGACGATTATGAAGCAACAACTACATTGGTTCTTGCGAAAGGACGACTTGCACCATTGAAGAAACAATTAACAATTCCCCAATTGGAGATGTGCGGATTAGTTGTCGGATCGGAGATCAAGAACTACTTGTTGGCAGAAATGAAAATGAAATTTCATTCCATCACAATTTGGACAGATTCTCAATGTTCAATTGATGCCATCAACTCAAATAAAGGCACAACTTTTATGAAAAATCGCATCAAGAAGTTCAACGAAAACACTGCTGACGCCTTCCTTCGACATGTCAAAGGAATTGTGAATCCTGCTGACATCATCAGCCGAGGTTCAAAATGGGAAGATCTCCGTAACAATCAACTCTGGTGGCATGGACCAAACTTCTTGGCTGATAAGAATTTGAAATTCGAAAGCAAATTGGAAGAGAAAATTTCCGAACTTGGCGATTCCGACGACTCTGATGATTCTGACGACGATGACGGCAATGATTCAAACTCTGGAAACAACGGATCTAATCACAATGGAAATGGTAATTGTAATCGTGATGACAATAAGGACAGCTCCGATGATACCGACGACACTTCTGATGATACCGACGACACTTCCGATGATGCCAACGACACTTCCGACGATGCCGATGACACTTCTGAAGATTCTGATAACGGATACCATGGAAAACAAAAGCGGAGAAGAAAATCCGAATGGAATGATCAAATAACGGTTTGCGCTTCAACAATGGCAACATCAACTCCACAAATGGATGTGAGCAAATTTTCGACATTCCATCGTTTGATTCGTGTATTGATGACAGTTCTTCGTTTTGGATTCAAATCGTTAAACCAATTTCAACTGGCCCAAAAGGCTCGAAAATCAGCATTCTTCATTGCTCAACAAATGTCACCACCACCTGCATCAATGATTCAAGCTCTTCGACTCGAACTCAACGAAGGAATATGGTATTTCAATGGACGAATTGCAAATCAACCGCTCATCTACCTACCGCAAGGAAGAATTGCAGAACTTCTGATCCAAGAACTACATGAAATCAATCATCATTCTTCCATCAACTTTACATTGACTGAACTTCGAAGAACATTTTGGATCAACAAAGGACGACAATTCGTCAGGAAAGTAATCAACAACTGTCTGCATTGCCGCAAAGAAAAATCGAAACCATATGGACAACCAGACTTTCCGAATTTCCCACCTTCAAGGACATCAGTGAATCCACCATTCAAATATGCCGCCATGGACTACGCTGGACCATTTCAAATTCGACAACAGAATGCTATTTCCAGTTGCTGGATTCTGTTATTCACATGTCTGTCTTCTCGATTTGTATCTGCTGAAGTCGTGCTCGATATGTCAACGTCAACCTTGCTACTGTCACTAAGAAAATTAACCGCAACCTATGGAAAACCATCATGGATCAACTGTGATCAAGGAACTCAATTCAAAGCTCTCAAGGAAATCTTCAGCAACATTCTGAAATCATCAGAAAGGGAATTGAACTCAACAACTCTACCGGAGATTCATCTGAATCCTGCTTTATCTCCTTGGGCTGGTGGACACTACGAAAGACTTATCGGAATTTTGAAGAAATCGCTATCAAAGACTGGTGCAACGAAATCATTGCTCCAATTCGAAGAATTCCGAACACTGGTAGCAGAATCATGTTCCGTCATCAATAGAAGACCAATTTCATATGTACCATCAGAAGATGACCTTCAACCACTTCGACCAATTGATCTTGTCATTCCGCACTTCAATTCAACTTCCCTGCTGATGGCAAATGAAAATCTGGATGTGTCTGAAATTCCAAACTTGCTTGGAAAAGTGGCCGAACAGTGGAGAGATTTATCAACATTGAGTGAAGGATTCATTCGCCGATGGAACATCGAATATCCGCAAATATTGAGAGAACGAATACAATTTGGTCACAATCAAAATCCAACTTCTATTGTACCAAAAATTGGCGAAGTCGTGCTTCTGGAAGGAACGAATTCGAAATTGAATTGGCCACTCGGACGTGTTTTGGAAATCTCGAAACGTTCAGCAAAGGTCAAACGAGCGGACACTGGAAGGATTGTGGAACGACCATTCAAACAACTTTATCCACTTGAAATCAACGATTCAATGTCTCAAGATAAGGATTGTTCCGAAAATCATCAGCCACCAACCACTTCCAACAATAATAATGCAATACCGACGAATTCCGAAAACACTCACCCAATGCGAAGAAGACGTCAAGGACGAACTCCATCAATATTGCCAACTCATCCTATTGTAGCAACAATCGTTATGTTGAGCTTGATCAACATGTGCATGGCGTCATCGAACAATGCAGAAAACAATTCGACAGCACCAACAGGAATAATGGACAAAATTTTTGAACTTGATCAAATGGAAAAATTCGGCTATTATTCGAAGATTACTGTAATTGTCATTCTTGCGGTAATTCTCTGCCTCATACTCCATATTGTTCACATTTGCTGCACAACAATCCAATTCGTCCTCAACTGTTGCTGTTCAATGATGAAATTGCCAATCTTCATTCTTCACCATTGCTATAAACTGATCAAAACAGCATTCGGAATCATCAAAGACAACGTCTCAAAATGCTGGAAAATTATCATTGCTACAATCGGACTAATCAACACCGGCATCTCAAAATTCAATCCAAATTTGGTCTGGACGACATTATTGATTAATCAAAGAAGAAGATACAGAGCAATATTTGCAATAATGATATTATCCGGAATTGGAATCATAAATGGATGTGAAGATGTCGCCTCATTCTCTGCATCAGATCGAAACTGCGTCAAAAGTGCTGAAGATTCATCCTGCATTGTGAATTCAATCATGCAAGTTGCCATGCAATCGAGAAAATCAACTGCCTGCATCAGCATTGAAGAAAAAATGAACGGAGATTCAATAGCGAAACTGAAATTGACAATCAACTCTGTTAAAGCCATATGCAAAAAGGAATCCTTGTACTTCACCAGACATCACGCCATCGCCTACTCATACGTTCACCGATGCTATCACATGGGTAGCTGCAAATATCAAGCCTGCGAAAAGTTAGATGTCAACGCCGATTTGCCAGAACTTTCAAACGAAGTTAAACAATCGCCCGGTTTCACCAGATGTGTTGCAGGTTGTGGATGTGTGACTTGCGGCTGTTTTTTCTGTGATCCAAGCTGCATCTTCTTTCGAATCTACGCTCAACCACGATCCGAACATACCTACGAGATTTATCGATGTCAACATTGGGAACCGAGGATCGAAATAGTTCTTGAATCAAATGGAATTTTTCATCGTGAACAACTCACTCCAGGAATCAAAACGAAGTTACCAATGAACATCTCCATCACCGCCATCAGCTATTCCTTGCCACCAAATAATTTGTTACAATCGTCATTCATCGAACAACTTGACGGTAGCGTGAGGAAATTTGGATATTCGATTGTCGATCCGTCACCGCCGGGAGCACCTCAAGCTGGGAGCTTGGGAAGCTTACAATGCTCGAACTTAACGAATGCCGAGAAGTTCAATTGCCAAATGAACGAAAATGCTTGCATTTGCGATGGAAAAGGAGACGGACTATCTTGCTCCTGCAAGAGTTTTGATATGGAAGAATATTTGGAATACAACGCCATTCCAATCTCATCTGAAAACATGGACATATTCGTGGATGAAAATCACATACAAGCCGAGCCAAAAACATCAACGTCGATTCAACTTCAACTTGAGTTCAAGGAAAGCGTCTTCACAAAGCATACCATTGACGACGTTTGTTCCAGTCCAGAGAAAATTGTGCCCATCCAAGGCTGTTATGACTGCCTTCGTGGAGCTCAAGTTCAGATAAGTTGCAACTCGCGGTCGAAGACCGCCATTTCCGCTAAATTGTTTTGTTTAGGAAGCGTCTATTCCATTGAATGTGGCGACAATGTCAACAACAACCTAACGTTGATCATGAAAACCGAATCTGTTAACATCACCTGTCAACTCAACTGCGGATCCGTCTCGACTCCAGTCATTCTCGCTGGTAATCTCAGACACCGGGATTTATGGCATCATCACGACGATAAGACATCAGTATACTCACCTGTCCAAAGAATCGAAATTCCAAACCCACTAAAGTCAGTTTCCCAGTTTTTCGAGCACATTAAGGAAAGCTTCTTTAGAGTCATTATATTCTTAATTAGTGTTTTTTTTATTTTCTGCATTCTTAAAACAATTTGTTCAAATTTTCCACCCTTTAGAATTTTGAGAACAGTGAGACGATATCGAACATTCATTTGACTACCCAATTCCCATTTTTTTATTCCCCTTCCCGGTAGTGTCAATAATATTGATACTTTCCAATATGTAAGATGTATTAGCAATTCTTATTGTTCAAAGTTATTAGTAATTCTTTTGTATTCTTTTGTATACAATGCTCTTTTGTGTTTTTTGTTGGATTGGTCTCGCGTTGTCGAGCCCTCTTTTTTTTGTTACTTTTAGTTTAATATATATAAAATTTGTTCAACAAAACGAGTACGTACCGTTTTTGGACAGGTGCCAGGAATAATAAAAAATACTCAATTTTTATCCAATCTCAAAAATTTTAGTACCATTCGAAAGAGAACCGCGAGAAAATGTCAAAAAAATTTTAATTTTTGAAATTTCACTAATTTTTCGTAAAGTTATGCTCGATTGAAATTTTGAGAAGTGCAGTTGTTTGGCACAATGCCAAAAATACTCAATTTTTATCCAATCTCAAAAATTTTAGTACCATTCGAAAGAGAACCGCGAGAAAATGTCAAAAAAATTTTAATTTTTGAAATTTCACTAATTTTTCGTAAAGTTATGCTCGATTGAAATTTTGAGAAGTGCAGTTGTTTGGCACAATGCCAAAAATACTCAATTTTTATCCAATCTTAAAAGTTGTAGTACCATTCGAAAGAGAACCGCGAGAAAATGTCAAAAAAATTTTAATTTTTGAAATTTCACTAATTTTTCGTAAAGTTATGCTCAATTGAAATTTTAAAAAATTATGGGTGCCAGGAATAATAAAAAATACTCAATTTTTATCCAATCTTAAAAATTTTAGTACCATTCGAAAGAGAACCGCGAGAAAATGTCAAAAAAATTTTAATTTTTGAAATTTCACCAAATTTTCATAAAGTTATGCTCGATTGAAATTTTGAGAAGTGAAGTTGTTTGGCACAATGCCAAAAATACTCAATTTTTATCCAATCTTAAACATTGTAGTACCATTCGAAAGAGAACCGCGAGAAAATGTCAAAAAAATTTTAATTTTTGAAATTTCACTAATTTTTCGTAAAGTTATGCTCAATTGAAATTTTAAAAAATTATGAGTACCAGGAATAATAAAAAATACTCAATTTTTATCCAATCTCAAAAATTTTAGTACCATTCGAAAGAGAACCGCGAGAAAATGTCAAAAAAATTTTAATTTTTGAAATTTCACTAATTTTTCGTAAAGTTATGCTCAATTGAAATTTTAAAAAATTATGGGTGCCAGGAATAATAAAAAATACTCAATTTTTATCCAATCTCAAAAATTTTAGTACCATTCGAAAGAGAACCGCGAGAAAATGTCAAAAAAATTTTAATTTTTGAAATTTCACTAATTTTTCGTAAAGTTATGCTCAATTGAAATTTTAAAAAATTATGGGTGCCAGGAATAATAAAAAATACTCAATTTTTATCCAATCTTAAAAATTGTAGTACCATTCGAAAGAGAACCGCGAGAAAATGTCAAAAAAATTTTAATTTTTGAAATTTCACTAATTTTTTGTAAAGTTATGCTCAATTGAAATTTTAAAAAATTATGGGTGCCAGGAATAATAAAAAATACTCAATTTTTATCCAATCTCAAAAATTTTAGTACCATTCGAAAGAGAACCGCGAGAAAATGTCAAAAAAGTTTTAATTTTTGAAATTTCACTAATTTTTCGTAAAGTTATGCTCAATTGAAATTTTAAAAAATTATGGGTGCCAGGAATAATAAAAAATACTCAATTTTTATCCAATCTCAAAAATTTTAGTACCATTCGAAAGAGAACCGCGAGAAAATGTCAAAAAAATTTTAATTTTTGAAATTTCACTAATTTTTCGTAAAGTTATGCTCAATTGAAATTTTAAAAAATTATGGGTGCCAGGAATAATAAAAAATACTCAATTTTTATCCAATCTTAAACATTGTACAACCATTCGAAAGAGAACCGCGAGAAAATGTCAAAAAAATTTTAATTTTTGAAATTTCACTAATTTTTCGTAAAGTTATGCTCGATTGAAATTTTGAGAAGTGCAGTTGTTTGGCACAATGCCAAAAATACTCAATTTTTATCCAATCTCAAAAATTTTAGTACCATTCGAAAGAGAACCGCGAGAAAATGTCAAAAAAATTTTAATTTTTGAAATTTCACTAATTTTTCGTAAAGTTATGCTCGATTGAAATTTTGAGAAGTGCAGTTGTTTGGCACAATGCCAAAAATACTCAATTTTTATCCACTCTCAAAAATTTTAGTACCATTCGAAAGATGACCGCGAGAAAATGTCAAAAAAATTTTAATTTTTGAAATTTCACTAATTTTTCGTAAAGTTATGCTCAATTGAAATTTTAAAAAAATTATGGGTGCCAGGAATAATAAAAAATACTCAATTTTTATCCAATCTCAAAAATTTTAGTACCATTCGAAAAAGAACCGCGAGAAAATGTCAAAAAAATTTTAATTTTTGAAATTTCACAAATTTTTCGTAAAGTTATGCTCAATTGAAATTTTAAAAAATTATGGGTGCCAGGAATAATAAAAAATACTCAATTTTTATCCAATCTCAAAAATTTTAGTACCATTCGAAAGAGAACCGCGAGAAAATGTCAAAAAAATTTTAATTTTTGAAATTTCACTAATTTTTCGTAAAGTTATGCTCAATTGAAATTTTAAAAAATTATGGGTGCCAGGAATAATAAAAAATACTCAATTTTTATCCAATCTTAAAAATTTTAGTACCATTCGAAAGAGAACCGCGAGAAAATGTCAAAAAAATTTTAATTTTTGAAATTTCACCAAATTTTCATAAAGTTATGCTCGATTGAAATTTTGAGAAGTGCAGTTGTTTGGCACAATGCCAAAAATACTCAATTTTTATCCAATCTTAAAAATTGTAGTACCATTCGAAAGAGAACCGCGAGAAAATGTCAAAAAAATTTTAATTTTTGAAATTTCACTAATTTTTCGTAAAGTTATGCTCAATTGAAATTTTAAAAAATTATGGGTGCCAGGAATAATAAAAAATACTCAATTTTTATCCAATCTTAAACATTGTACAACCATTCGAAAGAGAACCGCGAGAAAATGTCAAAAAAATTTTAATTTTTGAAATTTCACTAATTTTTCGTAAAGTTATGCTCGATTGAAATTTTGAGAAGTGCAGTTGTTTGGCACAATGCCAAAAATACTCAATTTTTATCCAATCTCAAAAATTTTAGTACCATTCGAAAGAGAACCGCGAGAAAATGTCAAAAAAATTTTAATTTTTGAAATTTCACTAATTTTTCGTAAAGTTATGCTCGATTGAAATTTTGAGAAGTGCAGTTGTTTGGCACAATGCCAAAAATACTCAATTTTTATTCAATCTCAAAAATTTTAGTACCATTCGAAAGATGACCGCGAGAAAATGTCAAAAAAATTTTAATTTTTGAAATTTCACTAATTTTTCGTAAAGTTATGCTCAATTGAAATTTTAAAAAATTATGGGTGCCAGGAATAATAAAAAATACTCAATTTTTATCCAATCTCAAAAATTTTAGTACCATTCGAAAGAGAACCGCGAGAAAATGTCAAAAAAATTTTAATTTTTGAAATTTCACAAATTTTTCGTAAAGTTATGCTCAATTGAAATTTTAAAAAATTATGGGTGCCAGGAATAATAAAAAATACTCAATTTTTATCCAATCTCAAAAATTTTAGTACCATTCGAAAGAGAACCGCGAGAAAATGTCAAAAAAATTTTAATTTTTGAAATTTCACTAATTTTTCGTAAAGTTATGCTCGATTGAAATTTTGAGAAGTGCAGTTGTTTGGCACAATGCCAAAAATACTCAATTTTTATCCAATCTCAAAAATTTTAGTACCATTCGAAAGAGAACCGCGAGAAAATGTCAAAAAAATTTTAATTTTTGAAATTTCACTAATTTTTCGTAAAGTTATGCTCGATTGAAATTTTGAGAAGTGCAGTTGTTTGGCACAATGCCAAAAATACTCAATTTTTATCCAATCTTAAAAATTGTAGTACCATTCGAAAGAGAACCGCGAGAAAATGTCAAAAAAATTTTAATTTTTGAAATTTCACTAATTTTTCGTAAAGTTATGCTCAATTGAAATTTTAAAAAATTATGGGTGCCAGGAATAATAAAAAATACTCAATTTTTATCCAATCTTAAAAATTTTAGTACCATTCGAAAGAGAACCGCGAGAAAATGTCAAAAAAATTTTAATTTTTGAAATTTCACCAAATTTTCATAAAGTTATGCTCGATTGAAATTTTGAGAAGTGAAGTTGTTTGGCACAATGCCAAAAATACTCAATTTTTATCCAATCTTAAACATTGTAGTACCATTCGAAAGAGAACCGCGAGAAAATGTCAAAAAAATTTTAATTTTTGAAATTTCACTAATTTTTCGTAAAGTTATGCTCAATTGAAATTTTAAAAAATTATGAGTACCAGGAATAATAAAAAATACTCAATTTTTATCCAATCTCAAAAATTTTAGTACCATTCGAAAGAGAACCGCGAGAAAATGTCAAAAAAATTTTAATTTTTGAAATTTCACTAATTTTTCGTAAAGTTATGCTCAATTGAAATTTTAAAAAATTATGAGTACCAGGAATAATAAAAAATACTCAATTTTTATCCAATCTCAAAAATTTTAGTACCATTCGAAAGAGAACCGCGAGAAAATGTCAAAAAAATTTTAATTTTTGAAATTTCACAAATTTTTCGTAAAGTTATGCTCAATTGAAATTTTAAAAAATTATGGGTGCCAGGAATAATAAAAAATACTCAATTTTTATCCAATCTCAAAAATTTTAGTACCATTCGAAAGAGAACCGCGAGAAAATGTCAAAAAAATTTTAATTTTTGAAATTTCACTAATTTTTCGTAAAGTTATGCTCAATTGAAATTTTAAAAAATTATGGGTGCCAGGAATAATAAAAAATACTCAATTTTTATCCAATCTTAAAAATTTTAGTACCATTCGAAAGAGAACCGCGAGAAAATGTCAAAAAAATTTTAATTTTTGAAATTTCACCAAATTTTCATAAAGTTATGCTCGATTGAAATTTTGAGAAGTGCAGTTGTTTGGCACAATGCCAAAAATACTCAATTTTTATCCAATCTTAAAAATTGTAGTACCATTCGAAAGAGAACCGCGAGAAAATGTCAAAAAAATTTTAATTTTTGAAATTTCACCAAATTTTCATAAAGTTATGCTCGATTGAAATTTTGAGAAGTGAAGTTGTTTGGCACAATGCCAAAAATACTCAATTTTTATCCAATCTTAAACATTGTAGTACCATTCGAAAGAGAACCGCGAGAAAATGTCAAAAAAATTTTAATTTTTGAAATTTCACTAATTTTTCGTAAAGTTATGCTCAATTTAAATTTTAAAAAATTATGGGTACCAGGAATAATAAAAAATACTCAATTTTTATCCAATCTTAAAAATTGTAGTACCATTCGAAAGAGAACCGCGAGAAAATGTCAAAAAAATTTTAATTTTTGAAATTTCACTAATTTTTCGTAAAGTTATGCTCGATTGAAATTTTGAGAAGTGCAGTTGTTTGGCACAATGCCAAAAATACTCAATTTTTATCCAATCTTAAAAATAGTAGTACCATTCGAAAGAGAACCGCGAGAAAATGTCAAAAAAATTTTAATTTTTGAAATTTCACTAATTTTTCGTAAAGTTATGCTCAATTGAAATTTTAAAAAATTATGGGTGCCAGGAATAATAAAAAATACTCAATTTTTATCCAATCTCAAAAATTTTAGTACCATTCGAAAGAGAACCGCGAGAAAATGTCAAAAAAATTTTAATTTTTGAAATTTCACTAGTTTTTCGTAAAGTTATGCTCAATTGAAATTTTAAAAAATTATGGGTGCCAGGAATAATAAAAAATACTCAATTTTTATCCAATCTCAAAAATTTTAGTACCATTCGAAAGAGAACCGCGAGAAAATGTCAAAAAAATTTTAATTTTTGAAATTTCACTAATTTTTCGTAAAGTTATGCTCAATTGAAATTTAAAAAAATTATGGGTGCCAGGAATAATAAAAAATACTCAATTTTTATCCATTCTTAAAAATTGTAGTACCATTCGAAAGAGAACCGCGAGAAAATGTCAAAAAAATTTTAATTTTTGAAATTTCACTAATTTTTCGTAAAGTTATGCTCAATTGAAATTTTAAAAAATTATGGGTGCCAGGAATAATAAAAAATACTCAATTTTTATCCAATCTCAAAAATTTTAGTACCATTCGAAAGAGAACCGCGAGAAAATGTCAAAAAAATTTTAATTTTTGAAATTTCACTAATTTTTCGTAAAGTTATGCTCGATTGAAATTTTGAGAAGTGCAGTTGTTTGGCACAATGCCAAAAATACTCAATTTTTATCCAATCTCAAAAATTTTAGTACCATTCGAAAGAGAACCGCGAGAAAATGTCAAAAAAATTTTAATTTTTGAAATTTCACTAATTTTTCGTAAAGTTATGCTCGATTGAAATTTTGAGAAGTGCAGTTGTTTGGCACAATGCCAAAAATACTCAATTTTTATTCAATCTCAAAAATTTTAGTACCATTCGAAAGATGACCGCGAGAAAATGTCAAAAAAATTTTAATTTTTGAAATTTCACTAATTTTTCGTAAAGTTATGCTCAATTGAAATTTTAAAAAATTATGGGTGCCAGGAATAATAAAAAATACTCAATTTTTATCCAATCTCAAAAATTTTAGTACCATTCGAAAGAGAACCGCGAGAAAATGTCAAAAAAATTTTAATTTTTGAAATTTCACAAATTTTTCGTAAAGTTATGCTCAATTGAAATTTTAAAAAATTATGGGTGCCAGGAATAATAAAAAATACTCAATTTTTATCCAATCTCAAAAATTTTAGTACCATTCGAAAGAGAACCGCGAGAAAATGTCAAAAAAATTTTAATTTTTGAAATTTCACTAATTTTTCGTAAAGTTATGCTCGATTGAAATTTTGAGAAGTGCAGTTGTTTGGCACAATGCCAAAAATACTCAATTTTTATCCAATCTCAAAAATTTTAGTACCATTCGAAAGAGAACCGCGAGAAAATGTCAAAAAAATTTTAATTTTTGAAATTTCACTAATTTTTCGTAAAGTTATGCTCGATTGAAATTTTGAGAAGTGCAGTTGTTTGGCACAATGCCAAAAATACTCAATTTTTATCCAATCTTAAAAATTGTAGTACCATTCGAAAGAGAACCGCGAGAAAATGTCAAAAAAATTTTAATTTTTGAAATTTCACTAATTTTTCGTAAAGTTATGCTCAATTGAAATTTTAAAAAATTATGGGTGCCAGGAATAATAAAAAATACTCAATTTTTATCCAATCTTAAAAATTTTAGTACCATTCGAAAGAGAACCGCGAGAAAATGTCAAAAAAATTTTAATTTTTGAAATTTCACCAAATTTTCATAAAGTTATGCTCGATTGAAATTTTGAGAAGTGAAGTTGTTTGGCACAATGCCAAAAATACTCAATTTTTATCCAATCTTAAACATTGTAGTACCATTCGAAAGAGAACCGCGAGAAAATGTCAAAAAAATTTTAATTTTTGAAATTTCACTAATTTTTCGTAAAGTTATGCTCAATTGAAATTTTAAAAAATTATGAGTACCAGGAATAATAAAAAATACTCAATTTTTATCCAATCTCAAAAATTTTAGTACCATTCGAAAGAGAACCGCGAGAAAATGTCAAAAAAATTTTAATTTTTGAAATTTCACTAATTTTTCGTAAAGTTATGCTCAATTGAAATTTTAAAAAATTATGAGTACCAGGAATAATAAAAAATACTCAATTTTTATCCAATCTCAAAAATTTTAGTACCATTCGAAAGAGAACCGCGAGAAAATGTCAAAAAAATTTTAATTTTTGAAATTTCACTAATTTTTCGTAAAGTTATGCTCAATTGAAATTTAAAAAAATTATGGGTGCCAGGAATAATAAAAAATACTCAATTTTTATCCATTCTTAAAAATTGTAGTACCATTCGAAAGAGAACCGCGAGAAAATGTCAAAAAAATTTTAATTTTTGAAATTTCACTAATTTTTCGTAAAGTTATGCTCAATTGAAATTTTAAAAAATTATGGGTGCCAGGAATAATAAAAAATACTCAATTTTTATCCAATCTCAAAAATTTTAGTACCATTCGAAAGAGAACCGCGAGAAAATGTCAAAAAAATTTTAATTTTTGAAATTTCACTAATTTTTCGTAAAGTTATGCTCGATTGAAATTTTGAGAAGTGCAGTTGTTTGGCACAATGCCAAAAATACTCAATTTTTATCCAATCTCAAAAATTTTAGTACCATTCGAAAGAGAACCGCGAGAAAATGTCAAAAAAATTTTAATTTTTGAAATTTCACTAATTTTTCGTAAAGTTATGCTCGATTGAAATTTTGAGAAGTGCAGTTGTTTGGCACAATGCCAAAAATACTCAATTTTTATTCAATCTCAAAAATTTTAGTACCATTCGAAAGATGACCGCGAGAAAATGTCAAAAAAATTTTAATTTTTGAAATTTCACTAATTTTTCGTAAAGTTATGCTCAATTGAAATTTTAAAAAATTATGGGTGCCAGGAATAATAAAAAATACTCAATTTTTATCCAATCTCAAAAATTTTAGTACCATTCGAAAGAGAACCGCGAGAAAATGTCAAAAAAATTTTAATTTTTGAAATTTCACAAATTTTTCGTAAAGTTATGCTCAATTGAAATTTTAAAAAATTATGGGTGCCAGGAATAATAAAAAATACTCAATTTTTATCCAATCTCAAAAATTTTAGTACCATTCGAAAGAGAACCGCGAGAAAATGTCAAAAAAATTTTAATTTTTGAAATTTCACTAATTTTTCGTAAAGTTATGCTCGATTGAAATTTTGAGAAGTGCAGTTGTTTGGCACAATGCCAAAAATACTCAATTTTTATCCAATCTCAAAAATTTTAGTACCATTCGAAAGAGAACCGCGAGAAAATGTCAAAAAAATTTTAATTTTTGAAATTTCACTAATTTTTCGTAAAGTTATGCTCGATTGAAATTTTGAGAAGTGCAGTTGTTTGGCACAATGCCAAAAATACTCAATTTTTATCCAATCTTAAAAATTGTAGTACCATTCGAAAGAGAACCGCGAGAAAATGTCAAAAAAATTTTAATTTTTGAAATTTCACTAATTTTTCGTAAAGTTATGCTCAATTGAAATTTTAAAAAATTATGGGTGCCAGGAATAATAAAAAATACTCAATTTTTATCCAATCTTAAAAATTTTAGTACCATTCGAAAGAGAACCGCGAGAAAATGTCAAAAAAATTTTAATTTTTGAAATTTCACCAAATTTTCATAAAGTTATGCTCGATTGAAATTTTGAGAAGTGAAGTTGTTTGGCACAATGCCAAAAATACTCAATTTTTATCCAATCTTAAACATTGTAGTACCATTCGAAAGAGAACCGCGAGAAAATGTCAAAAAAATTTTAATTTTTGAAATTTCACTAATTTTTCGTAAAGTTATGCTCAATTGAAATTTTAAAAAATTATGAGTACCAGGAATAATAAAAAATACTCAATTTTTATCCAATCTCAAAAATTTTAGTACCATTCGAAAGAGAACCGCGAGAAAATGTCAAAAAAATTTTAATTTTTGAAATTTCACTAATTTTTCGTAAAGTTATGCTCAATTGAAATTTTAAAAAATTATGAGTACCAGGAATAATAAAAAATACTCAATTTTTATCCAATCTCAAAAATTTTAGTACCATTCGAAAGAGAACCGCGAGAAAATGTCAAAAAAATTTTAATTTTTGAAATTTCACTAATTTTTCGTAAAGTTATGCTCAATTGAAATTTTAAAAAATTATGGGTGCCAGGAATAATAAAAAATACTCAATTTTTATCCAATCTCAAAAATTTTAGTACCATTCGAAAGAGAACCGCGAGAAAATGTCAAAAAAATTTTAATTTTTGAAATTTCACTAATTTTTCGTAAAGTTATGCTCAATTGAAATTTTAAAAAATTATGGGTGCCAGGAATAATAAAAAATACTCAATTTTTATCCAATCTTAAAAATTGTAGTACCATTCGAAAGAGAACCGCGAGAAAATGTCAAAAAAATTTTAATTTTTGAAATTTCACTAATTTTTTGTAAAGTTATGCTCAATTGAAATTTTAAAAAATTATGGGTGCCAGGAATAATAAAAAATACTCAATTTTTATCCAATCTCAAAAATTTTAGTACCATTCGAAAGAGAACCGCGAGAAAATGTCAAAAAAATTTTAATTTTTGAAATTTCACTAATTTTTCGTAAAGTTATGCTCAATTGAAATTTTAAAAAATTATGGGTGCCAGGAATAATAAAAAATACTCAATTTTTATCCAATCTCAAAAATTTTAGTACCATTCGAAAGAGAACCGCGAGAAAATGTCAAAAAAATTTTAATTTTTGAAATTTCACTAATTTTTCGTAAAGTTATGCTCAATTGAAATTTTAAAAAATTATGGGTGCCAGGAATAATAAAAAATACTCAATTTTTATCCAATCTTAAACATTGTACAACCATTCGAAAGAGAACCGCGAGAAAATGTCAAAAAAATTTTAATTTTTGAAATTTCACTAATTTTTCGTAAAGTTATGCTCGATTGAAATTTTGAGAAGTGCAGTTGTTTGGCACAATGCCAAAAATACTCAATTTTTATCCAATCTCAAAAATTTTAGTACCATTCGAAAGAGAACCGCGAGAAAATGTCAAAAAAATTTTAATTTTTGAAATTTCACTAATTTTTCGTAAAGTTATGCTCGATTGAAATTTTGAGAAGTGCAGTTGTTTGGCACAATGCCAAAAATACTCAATTTTTATCCACTCTCAAAAATTTTAGTACCATTCGAAAGATGACCGCGAGAAAATGTCAAAAAAATTTTAATTTTTGAAATTTCACTAATTTTTCGTAAAGTTATGCTCAATTGAAATTTTAAAAAATTATGGGTGCCAGGAATAATAAAAAATACTCAATTTTTATCCAATCTCAAAAATTTTAGTACCATTCGAAAAAGAACCGCGAGAAAATGTCAAAAAAATTTTAATTTTTGAAATTTCACAAATTTTTCGTAAAGTTATGCTCAATTGAAATTTTAAAAAATTATGGGTGCCAGGAATAATAAAAAATACTCAATTTTTATCCAATCTCAAAAATTTTAGTACCATTCGAAAGAGAACCGCGAGAAAATGTCAAAAAAATTTTAATTTTTGAAATTTCACTAATTTTTCGTAAAGTTATGCTCAATTGAAATTTTAAAAAATTATGGGTGCCAGGAATAATAAAAAATACTCAATTTTTATCCAATCTTAAAAATTTTAGTACCATTCGAAAGAGAACCGCGAGAAAATGTCAAAAAAATTTTAATTTTTGAAATTTCACCAAATTTTCATAAAATTATGCTCGATTGAAATTTTGAGAAGTGCAGTTGTTTGGCACAATGCCAAAAATACTCAATTTTTATCCAATCTTAAAAATTGTAGTACCATTCGAAAGAGAACCGCGAGAAAATGTCAAAAAAATTTTAATTTTTGAAATTTCACTAATTTTTCGTAAAGTTATGCTCAATTGAAATTTTAAAAAATTATGGGTGCCAGGAATAATAAAAAATACTCAATTTTTATCCAATCTTAAAAATTTTAGTACCATTCGAAAGAGAACCGCGAGAAAATGTCAAAAAAATTTTAATTTTTGAAATTTCACCAAATTTTCATAAAGTTATGCTCGATTGAAATTTTGAGAAGTGAAGTTGATTGGCACAATGCCAAAAATACTCAATTTTTATCCAATCTTAAACATTGTAGTACCATTCGAAAGAGAACCGCGAGAAAATGTCAAAAAAATTTTAATTTTTGAAATTTCACTAATTTTTCGTAAAGTTATGCTCAATTTAAATTTTAAAAAATTATGGGTACCAGGAATAATAAAAAATACTCAATTTTTATCCAATCTTAAAAATTGTAGTACCATTCGAAAGAGAACCGCGAGAAAATGTCAAAAAAATTTTAATTTTTGAAATTTCACTAATTTTTCGTAAAGTTATGCTCGATTGAAATTTTGAGAAGTGCAGTTGTTTGGCACAATGCCAAAAATACTCAATTTTTATCCAATCTTAAAAATAGTAGTACCATTCGAAAGAGAACCGCGAGAAAATGTCAAAAAAATTTTAATTTTTGAAATTTCACTAATTTTTCGTAAAGTTATGCTCAATTGAAATTTTAAAAAATTATGAGTACCAGGAATAATAAAAAATACTCAATTTTTATCCAATCTCAAAAATTTTAGTACCATTCGAAAGAGAACCGCGAGAAAATGTCAAAAAAATTTTAATTTTTGAAATTTCACTAATTTTTCGTAAAGTTATGCTCAATTGAAATTTTAAAAAATTATGGGTGCCAGGAATAATAAAAAATACTCAATTTTTATCCAATCTCAAAAATTTTAGTACCATTCGAAAGAGAACCGCGAGAAAATGTCAAAAAAATTTTAATTTTTGAAATTTCACTAGTTTTTCGTAAAGTTATGCTCAATTGAAATTTTAAAAAATTATGGGTGCCAGGAATAATAAAAAATACTCAATTTTTATCCAATCTCAAAAATTTTAGTACCATTCGAAAGAGAACCGCGAGAAAATGTCAAAAAAATTTTAATTTTTGAAATTTCACTAATTTTTCGTAAAGTTATGCTCAATTGAAATTTTAAAAAATTATGAGTACCAGGAATAATAAAAAATACTCAATTTTTATCCAATCTCAAAAATTTTAGTACCATTCGAAAGAGAACCGCGAGAAAATGTCAAAAAAATTTTAATTTTTGAAATTTCACTAATTTTTCGTAAAGTTATGCTCAATTGAAATTTTAAAAAATTATGGGTGCCAGGAATAATAAAAAATACTCAATTTTTATCCAATCTCAAAAATTTTAGTACCATTCGAAAGAGAACCGCGAGAAAATGTCAAAAAAATTTTAATTTTTGAAATTTCACTAATTTTTCGTAAAGTTATGCTCAATTGAAATTTTAAAAAATTATGGGTGCCAGGAATAATAAAAAATACTCAATTTTTATCCAATCTCAAAAATTTTAGTACCATTCGAAAGAGAACCGCGAGAAAATGTCAAAAAAATTTTAATTTTTGAAATTTCACTAATTTTTCGTAAAGTTATGCTCAATTGAAATTTAAAAAAATTATGGGTGCCAGGAATAATAAAAAATACTCAATTTTTATCCAATCTTAAAAATTGTAGTACCATTCGAAAGAGAACCGCGAGAAAATGTCAAAAAAATTTTAATTTTTGAAATTTCACTAATTTTTCGTAAAGTTATGCTCAATTGAAATTTTAAAAAATTATGGGTGCCAGGAATAATAAAAAATACTCAATTTTTATCCAATCTCAAAAATTTTAGTACCATTCGAAAGAGAACCGCGAGAAAATGTCAAAAAAATTTTAATTTTTGAAATTTCACTAATTTTTCGTAAAGTTATGCTCGATTGAAGTTTTGAGAAGTGCAGTTGTTTGGCACAATGCCAAAAATACTCAATTTTTATCCAATCTCAAAAATTTTAGTACCATTCGAAAGAGAACCGCGAGAAAATGTCAAAAAAATTTTAATTTTTGAAATTTCACTAATTTTTCGTAAAGTTATGCTCGATTGAAATTTTGAGAAGTGCAGTTGTTTGGCACAATGCCAAAAATACTCAATTTTTATCCAATCTTAAAAATTTTAGTACCATTCGAAAGAGAACCGCGAGAAAATGTCAAAAAAATTTTAATTTTTGAAATTTCACTAATTTTTCGTAAAGTTATGCTCAATTGAAATTTTAAAAAATTATGGGTGCCAGGAATAATAAAAAATACTCAATTTTTATCCAATCTTAAAAATTTTAGTACCATTCGAAAGAGAACCGCGAGAAAATGTCAAAAAAATTTTAATTTTTGAAATTTCACCAAATTTTCATAAAATTATGCTCGATTGAAATTTTGAGAAGTGCAGTTGTTTGGCACAATGCCAAAAATACTCAATTTTTATCCAATCTTAAAAATTGTAGTACCATTCGAAAGAGAACCGCGAGAAAATGTCAAAAAAATTTTAATTTTTGAAATTTCACTAATTTTTCGTAAAGTTATGCTCAATTGAAATTTTAAAAAATTATGGGTGCCAGGAATAATAAAAAATACTCAATTTTTATCCAATCTTAAAAATTTTAGTACCATTCGAAAGAGAACCGCGAGAAAATGTCAAAAAAATTTTAATTTTTGAAATTTCACCAAATTTTCATAAAGTTATGCTCGATTGAAATTTTGAGAAGTGAAGTTGATTGGCACAATGCCAAAAATACTCAATTTTTATCCAATCTTAAACATTGTAGTACCATTCGAAAGAGAACCGCGAGAAAATGTCAAAAAAATTTTAATTTTTGAAATTTCACTAATTTTTCGTAAAGTTATGCTCAATTTAAATTTTAAAAAATTATGGGTACCAGGAATAATAAAAAATACTCAATTTTTATCCAATCTTAAAAATTGTAGTACCATTCGAAAGAGAACCGCGAGAAAATGTCAAAAAAATTTTAATTTTTGAAATTTCACTAATTTTTCGTAAAGTTATGCTCGATTGAAATTTTGAGAAGTGCAGTTGTTTGGCACAATGCCAAAAATACTCAATTTTTATCCAATCTTAAAAATAGTAGTACCATTCGAAAGAGAACCGCGAGAAAATGTCAAAAAAATTTTAATTTTTGAAATTTCACTAATTTTTCGTAAAGTTATGCTCAATTGAAATTTTAAAAAATTATGAGTACCAGGAATAATAAAAAATACTCAATTTTTATCCAATCTCAAAAATTTTAGTACCATTCGAAAGAGAACCGCGAGAAAATGTCAAAAAAATTTTAATTTTTGAAATTTCACTAATTTTTCGTAAAGTTATGCTCAATTGAAATTTTAAAAAATTATGGGTGCCAGGAATAATAAAAAATACTCAATTTTTATCCAATCTCAAAAATTTTAGTACCATTCGAAAGAGAACCGCGAGAAAATGTCAAAAAAATTTTAATTTTTGAAATTTCACTAGTTTTTCGTAAAGTTATGCTCAATTGAAATTTTAAAAAATTATGGGTGCCAGGAATAATAAAAAATACTCAATTTTTATCCAATCTCAAAAATTTTAGTACCATTCGAAAGAGAACCGCGAGAAAATGTCAAAAAAATTTTAATTTTTGAAATTTCACTAATTTTTCGTAAAGTTATGCTCGATTGAAATTTTGAGAAGTGCAGTTGTTTGGCACAATGCCAAAAATACTCAATTTTTATCCAATCTTAAAAATTGTAGTACCATTCGAAAGAGAACCGCGAGAAAATGTCAAAAAAATTTTAATTTTTGAAATTTCACTAATTTTTCGTAAAGTTATGCTCAATTGAAATTTTAAAAAATTATGGGTGCCAGGAATAATAAAAAATACTCAATTTTTATCCAATCTTAAAAATTTTAGTACCATTCGAAAGAGAACCGCGAGAAAATGTCAAAAAAATTTTAATTTTTGAAATTTCACCAAATTTTCATAAAGTTATGCTCGATTGAAATTTTGAGAAGTGAAGTTGTTTGGCACAATGCCAAAAATACTCAATTTTTATCCAATCTTAAACATTGTAGTACCATTCGAAAGAGAACCGCGAGAAAATGTCAAAAAAATTTTAATTTTTGAAATTTCACTAATTTTTCGTAAAGTTATGCTCAATTGAAATTTTAAAAAATTATGAGTACCAGGAATAATAAAAAATACTCAATTTTTATCCAATCTCAAAAATTTTAGTACCATTCGAAAGAGAACCGCGAGAAAATGTCAAAAAAATTTTAATTTTTGAAATTTCACTAATTTTTCGTAAAGTTATGCTCAATTGAAATTTTAAAAAATTATGAGTACCAGGAATAATAAAAAATACTCAATTTTTATCCAATCTCAAAAATTTTAGTACCATTCGAAAGAGAACCGCGAGAAAATGTCAAAAAAATTTTAATTTTTGAAATTTCACTAATTTTTCGTAAAGTTATGCTCAATTGAAATTTAAAAAAATTATGGGTGCCAGGAATAATAAAAAATACTCAATTTTTATCCATTCTTAAAAATTGTAGTACCATTCGAAAGAGAACCGCGAGAAAATGTCAAAAAAATTTTAATTTTTGAAATTTCACTAATTTTTCGTAAAGTTATGCTCAATTGAAATTTTAAAAAATTATGGGTGCCAGGAATAATAAAAAATACTCAATTTTTATCCAATCTCAAAAATTTTAGTACCATTCGAAAGAGAACCGCGAGAAAATGTCAAAAAAATTTTAATTTTTGAAATTTCACTAATTTTTCGTAAAGTTATGCTCGATTGAAATTTTGAGAAGTGCAGTTGTTTGGCACAATGCCAAAAATACTCAATTTTTATCCAATCTCAAAAATTTTAGTACCATTCGAAAGAGAACCGCGAGAAAATGTCAAAAAAATTTTAATTTTTGAAATTTCACTAATTTTTCGTAAAGTTATGCTCGATTGAAATTTTGAGAAGTGCAGTTGTTTGGCACAATGCCAAAAATACTCAATTTTTATTCAATCTCAAAAATTTTAGTACCATTCGAAAGATGACCGCGAGAAAATGTCAAAAAAATTTTAATTTTTGAAATTTCACTAATTTTTCGTAAAGTTATGCTCAATTGAAATTTTAAAAAATTATGGGTGCCAGGAATAATAAAAAATACTCAATTTTTATCCAATCTCAAAAATTTTAGTACCATTCGAAAGAGAACCGCGAGAAAATGTCAAAAAAATTTTAATTTTTGAAATTTCACAAATTTTTCGTAAAGTTATGCTCAATTGAAATTTTAAAAAATTATGGGTGCCAGGAATAATAAAAAATACTCAATTTTTATCCAATCTCAAAAATTTTAGTACCATTCGAAAGAGAACCGCGAGAAAATGTCAAAAAAATTTTAATTTTTGAAATTTCACTAATTTTTCGTAAAGTTATGCTCGATTGAAATTTTGAGAAGTGCAGTTGTTTGGCACAATGCCAAAAATACTCAATTTTTATCCAATCTCAAAAATTTTAGTACCATTCGAAAGAGAACCGCGAGAAAATGTCAAAAAAATTTTAATTTTTGAAATTTCACTAATTTTTCGTAAAGTTATGCTCGATTGAAATTTTGAGAAGTGCAGTTGTTTGGCACAATGCCAAAAATACTCAATTTTTATCCAATCTTAAAAATTGTAGTACCATTCGAAAGAGAACCGCGAGAAAATGTCAAAAAAATTTTAATTTTTGAAATTTCACTAATTTTTCGTAAAGTTATGCTCAATTGAAATTTTAAAAAATTATGGGTGCCAGGAATAATAAAAAATACTCAATTTTTATCCAATCTTAAAAATTTTAGTACCATTCGAAAGAGAACCGCGAGAAAATGTCAAAAAAATTTTAATTTTTGAAATTTCACCAAATTTTCATAAAGTTATGCTCGATTGAAATTTTGAGAAGTGAAGTTGTTTGGCACAATGCCAAAAATACTCAATTTTTATCCAATCTTAAACATTGTAGTACCATTCGAAAGAGAACCGCGAGAAAATGTCAAAAAAATTTTAATTTTTGAAATTTCACTAATTTTTCGTAAAGTTATGCTCAATTGAAATTTTAAAAAATTATGAGTACCAGGAATAATAAAAAATACTCAATTTTTATCCAATCTCAAAAATTTTAGTACCATTCGAAAGAGAACCGCGAGAAAATGTCAAAAAAATTTTAATTTTTGAAATTTCACTAATTTTTCGTAAAGTTATGCTCAATTGAAATTTTAAAAAATTATGAGTACCAGGAATAATAAAAAATACTCAATTTTTATCCAATCTCAAAAATTTTAGTACCATTCGAAAGAGAACCGCGAGAAAATGTCAAAAAAATTTTAATTTTTGAAATTTCACTAATTTTTCGTAAAGTTATGCTCAATTGAAATTTTAAAAAATTATGGGTGCCAGGAATAATAAAAAATACTCAATTTTTATCCAATCTCAAAAATTTTAGTACCATTCGAAAGAGAACCGCGAGAAAATGTCAAAAAAATTTTAATTTTTGAAATTTCACTAATTTTTCGTAAAGTTATGCTCAATTGAAATTTTAAAAAATTATGGGTGCCAGGAATAATAAAAAATACTCAATTTTTATCCAATCTTAAAAATTGTAGTACCATTCGAAAGAGAACCGCGAGAAAATGTCAAAAAAATTTTAATTTTTGAAATTTCACTAATTTTTTGTAAAGTTATGCTCAATTGAAATTTTAAAAAATTATGGGTGCCAGGAATAATAAAAAATACTCAATTTTTATCCAATCTCAAAAATTTTAGTACCATTCGAAAGAGAACCGCGAGAAAATGTCAAAAAAATTTTAATTTTTGAAATTTCACTAATTTTTCGTAAAGTTATGCTCAATTGAAATTTTAAAAAATTATGGGTGCCAGGAATAATAAAAAATACTCAATTTTTATCCAATCTCAAAAATTTTAGTACCATTCGAAAGAGAACCGCGAGAAAATGTCAAAAAAATTTTAATTTTTGAAATTTCACTAATTTTTCGTAAAGTTATGCTCAATTGAAATTTTAAAAAATTATGGGTGCCAGGAATAATAAAAAATACTCAATTTTTATCCAATCTTAAACATTGTACAACCATTCGAAAGAGAACCGCGAGAAAATGTCAAAAAAATTTTAATTTTTGAAATTTCACTAATTTTTCGTAAAGTTATGCTCGATTGAAATTTTGAGAAGTGCAGTTGTTTGGCACAATGCCAAAAATACTCAATTTTTATCCAATCTCAAAAATTTTAGTACCATTCGAAAGAGAACCGCGAGAAAATGTCAAAAAAATTTTAATTTTTGAAATTTCACTAATTTTTCGTAAAGTTATGCTCGATTGAAATTTTGAGAAGTGCAGTTGTTTGGCACAATGCCAAAAATACTCAATTTTTATCCACTCTCAAAAATTTTAGTACCATTCGAAAGATGACCGCGAGAAAATGTCAAAAAAATTTTAATTTTTGAAATTTCACTAATTTTTCGTAAAGTTATGCTCAATTGAAATTTTAAAAAATTATGGGTGCCAGGAATAATAAAAAATACTCAATTTTTATCCAATCTCAAAAATTTTAGTACCATTCGAAAAAGAACCGCGAGAAAATGTCAAAAAAATTTTAATTTTTGAAATTTCACAAATTTTTCGTAAAGTTATGCTCAATTGAAATTTTAAAAAATTATGGGTGCCAGGAATAATAAAAAATACTCAATTTTTATCCAATCTCAAAAATTTTAGTACCATTCGAAAGAGAACCGCGAGAAAATGTCAAAAAAATTTTAATTTTTGAAATTTCACTAATTTTTCGTAAAGTTATGCTCAATTGAAATTTTAAAAAATTATGGGTGCCAGGAATAATAAAAAATACTCAATTTTTATCCAATCTTAAAAATTTTAGTACCATTCGAAAGAGAACCGCGAGAAAATGTCAAAAAAATTTTAATTTTTGAAATTTCACCAAATTTTCATAAAATTATGCTCGATTGAAATTTTGAGAAGTGCAGTTGTTTGGCACAATGCCAAAAATACTCAATTTTTATCCAATCTTAAAAATTGTAGTACCATTCGAAAGAGAACCGCGAGAAAATGTCAAAAAAATTTTAATTTTTGAAATTTCACTAATTTTTCGTAAAGTTATGCTCAATTGAAATTTTAAAAAATTATGGGTGCCAGGAATAATAAAAAATACTCAATTTTTATCCAATCTTAAAAATTTTAGTACCATTCGAAAGAGAACCGCGAGAAAATGTCAAAAAAATTTTAATTTTTGAAATTTCACCAAATTTTCATAAAGTTATGCTCGATTGAAATTTTGAGAAGTGAAGTTGATTGGCACAATGCCAAAAATACTCAATTTTTATCCAATCTTAAACATTGTAGTACCATTCGAAAGAGAACCGCGAGAAAATGTCAAAAAAATTTTAATTTTTGAAATTTCACTAATTTTTCGTAAAGTTATGCTCAATTTAAATTTTAAAAAATTATGGGTACCAGGAATAATAAAAAATACTCAATTTTTATCCAATCTTAAAAATTGTAGTACCATTCGAAAGAGAACCGCGAGAAAATGTCAAAAAAATTTTAATTTTTGAAATTTCACTAATTTTTCGTAAAGTTATGCTCGATTGAAATTTTGAGAAGTGCAGTTGTTTGGCACAATGCCAAAAATACTCAATTTTTATCCAATCTTAAAAATAGTAGTACCATTCGAAAGAGAACCGCGAGAAAATGTCAAAAAAATTTTAATTTTTGAAATTTCACTAATTTTTCGTAAAGTTATGCTCAATTGAAATTTTAAAAAATTATGAGTACCAGGAATAATAAAAAATACTCAATTTTTATCCAATCTCAAAAATTTTAGTACCATTCGAAAGAGAACCGCGAGAAAATGTCAAAAAAATTTTAATTTTTGAAATTTCACTAATTTTTCGTAAAGTTATGCTCAATTGAAATTTTAAAAAATTATGGGTGCCAGGAATAATAAAAAATACTCAATTTTTATCCAATCTCAAAAATTTTAGTACCATTCGAAAGAGAACCGCGAGAAAATGTCAAAAAAATTTTAATTTTTGAAATTTCACTAGTTTTTCGTAAAGTTATGCTCAATTGAAATTTTAAAAAATTATGGGTGCCAGGAATAATAAAAAATACTCAATTTTTATCCAATCTCAAAAATTTTAGTACCATTCGAAAGAGAACCGCGAGAAAATGTCAAAAAAATTTTAATTTTTGAAATTTCACTAATTTTTCGTAAAGTTATGCTCGATTGAAATTTTGAGAAGTGCAGTTGTTTGGCACAATGCCAAAAATACTCAATTTTTATCCAATCTTAAAAATTGTAGTACCATTCGAAAGAGAACCGCGAGAAAATGTCAAAAAAATTTTAATTTTTGAAATTTCACTAATTTTTCGTAAAGTTATGCTCAATTGAAATTTTAAAAAATTATGGGTGCCAGGAATAATAAAAAATACTCAATTTTTATCCAATCTTAAAAATTTTAGTACCATTCGAAAGAGAACCGCGAGAAAATGTCAAAAAAATTTTAATTTTTGAAATTTCACCAAATTTTCATAAAGTTATGCTCGATTGAAATTTTGAGAAGTGAAGTTGTTTGGCACAATGCCAAAAATACTCAATTTTTATCCAATCTTAAACATTGTAGTACCATTCGAAAGAGAACCGCGAGAAAATGTCAAAAAAATTTTAATTTTTGAAATTTCACTAATTTTTCGTAAAGTTATGCTCAATTGAAATTTTAAAAAATTATGAGTACCAGGAATAATAAAAAATACTCAATTTTTATCCAATCTCAAAAATTTTAGTACCATTCGAAAGAGAACCGCGAGAAAATGTCAAAAAAATTTTAATTTTTGAAATTTCACTAATTTTTCGTAAAGTTATGCTCAATTGAAATTTTAAAAAATTATGAGTACCAGGAATAATAAAAAATACTCAATTTTTATCCAATCTCAAAAATTTTAGTACCATTCGAAAGAGAACCGCGAGAAAATGTCAAAAAAATTTTAATTTTTGAAATTTCACTAATTTTTCGTAAAGTTATGCTCAATTGAAATTTAAAAAAATTATGGGTGCCAGGAATAATAAAAAATACTCAATTTTTATCCATTCTTAAAAATTGTAGTACCATTCGAAAGAGAACCGCGAGAAAATGTCAAAAAAATTTTAATTTTTGAAATTTCACTAATTTTTCGTAAAGTTATGCTCAATTGAAATTTTAAAAAATTATGGGTGCCAGGAATAATAAAAAATACTCAATTTTTATCCAATCTCAAAAATTTTAGTACCATTCGAAAGAGAACCGCGAGAAAATGTCAAAAAAATTTTAATTTTTGAAATTTCACTAATTTTTCGTAAAGTTATGCTCGATTGAAATTTTGAGAAGTGCAGTTGTTTGGCACAATGCCAAAAATACTCAATTTTTATCCAATCTCAAAAATTTTAGTACCATTCGAAAGAGAACCGCGAGAAAATGTCAAAAAAATTTTAATTTTTGAAATTTCACTAATTTTTCGTAAAGTTATGCTCAATTGAAATTTTAAAAAATTATGAGTACCAGGAATAATAAAAAATACTCAATTTTTATCCAATCTCAAAAATTTTAGTACCATTCGAAAGAGAACCGCGAGAAAATGTCAAAAAAATTTTAATTTTTGAAATTTCACTAATTTTTCGTAAAGTTATGCTCAATTGAAATTTTAAAAAATTATGGGTGCCAGGAATAATAAAAAATACTCAATTTTTATCCAATCTCAAAAATTTTAGTACCATTCGAAAGAGAACCGCGAGAAAATGTCAAAAAAATTTTAATTTTTGAAATTTCACTAGTTTTTCGTAAAGTTATGCTCAATTGAAATTTTAAAAAATTATGGGTGCCAGGAATAATAAAAAATACTCAATTTTTATCCAATCTCAAAAATTTTAGTACCATTCGAAAGAGAACCGCGAGAAAATGTCAAAAAAATTTTAATTTTTGAAATTTCACTAATTTTTCGTAAAGTTATGCTCAATTGAAATTTTAAAAAATTATGAGTACCAGGAATAATAAAAAATACTCAATTTTTATCCAATCTCAAAAATTTTAGTACCATTCGAAAGAGAACCGCGAGAAAATGTCAAAAAAATTTTAATTTTTGAAATTTCACTAATTTTTCGTAAAGTTATGCTCAATTGAAATTTTAAAAAATTATGGGTGCCAGGAATAATAAAAAATACTCAATTTTTATCCAATCTCAAAAATTTTAGTACCATTCGAAAGAGAACCGCGAGAAAATGTCAAAAAAATTTTAATTTTTGAAATTTCACTAATTTTTCGTAAAGTTATGCTCAATTGAAATTTTAAAAAATTATGGGTGCCAGGAATAATAAAAAATACTCAATTTTTATCCAATCTCAAAAATTTTAGTACCATTCGAAAGAGAACCGCGAGAAAATGTCAAAAAAATTTTAATTTTTGAAATTTCACTAATTTTTCGTAAAGTTATGCTCAATTGAAATTTAAAAAAATTATGGGTGCCAGGAATAATAAAAAATACTCAATTTTTATCCAATCTTAAAAATTGTAGTACCATTCGAAAGAGAACCGCGAGAAAATGTCAAAAAAATTTTAATTTTTGAAATTTCACTAATTTTTCGTAAAGTTATGCTCAATTGAAATTTTAAAAAATTATGGGTGCCAGGAATAATAAAAAATACTCAATTTTTATCCAATCTCAAAAATTTTAGTACCATTCGAAAGAGAACCGCGAGAAAATGTCAAAAAAATTTTAATTTTTGAAATTTCACTAATTTTTCGTAAAGTTATGCTCGATTGAAGTTTTGAGAAGTGCAGTTGTTTGGCACAATGCCAAAAATACTCAATTTTTATCCAATCTCAAAAATTTTAGTACCATTCGAAAGAGAACCGCGAGAAAATGTCAAAAAAATTTTAATTTTTGAAATTTCACTAATTTTTCGTAAAGTTATGCTCAATTGAAATTTAAAAAAATTATGGGTGCCAGGAATAATAAAAAATACTCAATTTTTATCCAATCTTAAAAATTGTAGTACCATTCGAAAGAGAACCGCGAGAAAATGTCAAAAAAATTTTAATTTTTGAAATTTCACTAATTTTTCGTAAAGTTATGCTCAATTGAAATTTTAAAAAATTATGGGTGCCAGGAATAATAAAAAATACTCAATTTTTATCCAATCTCAAAAATTTTAGTACCATTCGAAAGAGAACCGCGAGAAAATGTCAAAAAAATTTTAATTTTTGAAATTTCACTAATTTTTCGTAAAGTTATGCTCGATTGAAGTTTTGAGAAGTGCAGTTGTTTGGCACAATGCCAAAAATACTCAATTTTTATCCAATCTCAAAAATTTTAGTACCATTCGAAAGAGAACCGCGAGAAAATGTCAAAAAAATTTTAATTTTTGAAATTTCACTAATTTTTCGTAAAGTTATGCTCAATTGAAATTTTAAAAAATTATGGGTGCCAGGAATAATAAAAAATACTCAATTTTTATCCAATCTCAAAAATTTTAGTACCATTCGAAAGAGAACCGCGAGAAAATGTCAAAAAAATTTTAATTTTTGAAATTTCACTAATTTTTCGTAAAGTTATGCTCGATTGAAGTTTTGAGAAGTGCAGTTGTTTGGCACAATGCCAAAAATACTCAATTTTTATCCAATCTCAAAAATTTTAGTACCATTCGAAAGAGAACCGCGAGAAAATGTCAAAAAAATTTTAATTTTTGAAATTTCACTAATTTTTCGTAAAGTTATGCTCGATTGAAATTTTGAGAAGTGCAGTTGTTTGGCACAATGCCAAAAATACTCAATTTTTATCCAATCTTAAAAATAGTAGTACCATTCGAAAGAGAACCGCGAGAAAATGTCAAAAAAATTTTAATTTTTGAAATTTCACTAATTTTTCGTAAAGTTATGCTCAATTGAAATTTTAAAAAATTATGAGTACCAGGAATAATAAAAAATACTCAATTTTTATCCAATCTCAAAAATTTTAGTACCATTCGAAAGAGAACCGCGAGAAAATGTCAAAAAAATTTTAATTTTTGAAATTTCACTAATTTTTCGTAAAGTTATGCTCAATTGAAATTTTAAAAAATTATGGGTGCCAGGAATAATAAAAAATACTCAATTTTTATCCAATCTCAAAAATTTTAGTACCATTCGAAAGAGAACCGCGAGAAAATGTCAAAAAAATTTTAATTTTTGAAATTTCACTAATTTTTCGTAAAGTTATGCTCAATTGAAATTTTAAAAAATTATGGGTGCCAGGAATAATAAAAAATACTCAATTTTTATCCAATCTCAAAAATTTTAGTACCATTCGAAAGAGAACCGCGAGAAAATGTCAAAAAAATTTTAATTTTTGAAATTTCACTAATTTTTCGTAAAGTTATGCTCAATTGAAATTTAAAAAAATTATGGGTGCCAGGAATAATAAAAAATACTCAATTTTTATCCAATCTTAAAAATTGTAGTACCATTCGAAAGAGAACCGCGAGAAAATGTCAAAAAAATTTTAATTTTTGAAATTTCACTAATTTTTCGTAAAGTTATGCTCAATTGAAATTTTAAAAAATTATGGGTGCCAGGAATAATAAAAAATACTCAATTTTTATCCAATCTCAAAAATTTTAGTACCATTCGAAAGAGAACCGCGAGAAAATGTCAAAAAAATTTTAATTTTTGAAATTTCACTAATTTTTCGTAAAGTTATGCTCGATTGAAGTTTTGAGAAGTGCAGTTGTTTGGCACAATGCCAAAAATACTCAATTTTTATCCAATCTCAAAAATTTTAGTACCATTCGAAAGAGAACCGCGAGAAAATGTCAAAAAAATTTTAATTTTTGAAATTTCACTAATTTTTCGTAAAGTTATGCTCAATTGAAATTTTAAAAAATTATGGGTGCCAGGAATAATAAAAAATACTCAATTTTTATCCAATCTTAAACATTGTACAACCATTCGAAAGAGAACCGCGAGAAAATGTCAAAAAAAATTTAATTTTTGAAATTTCACTAATTTTTCGTAAAGTTATGCTCAATTGAAATTTTAAAAAATTATGGGTGCCAGGAATAATAAAAAAATACTCAATTTTTATCTAATCTCAAAAATTTTAGTACCATTCGAAAGAGAACCGCGCGTAAATGTCAAAAAAATTTTAATTTTTGAAATTTCACTAATTTTTCGTAAAGTTATGCTCAATTGAAATTTTAAAAAATTATGGGTGCCAGGAATAATAAAAAAAATACTCAATTTTTATCCAATCTCAAAAATTTTAGTACCATTCGAAAGAGAACCGCGAGAAAATGTCAAGAAAATTTTAATTTTTGAAATTTCACCAATTTTTCATAAAGTTATGCTCGATTGAAATTTTGAGAAGTGCAGTTGTTTGGCACAATGCCAAAAATACTCAATTTTTATCTAATCTCAAAAATTTTAGTACCATTCGAAAGAGAACCGCGAGAAAATGTCAAAAATATTTTAATTTTTGAAATTTCACCAATTTTTCATAAAGTTATGCTCAATTGAAATTTTAAAAAATTATGGGTGCCAGGAATAATAAAAAAATACTCAATTTTTATCCAATCTTAAAAATTGTAGTACCATTCGAAAGAGAACCGCGAGAAAATGTCAAAAATATTTTAATTTTTGAAATTTCACCAATTTTTCATAAAGTTATGCTCGATTGAAATTTTGAGAAATGCAGTTGTTTGGCACAATGCCAAAAATACTCAATTTTTATCCAATCTCAAACATTTTAGTACCATTCGAAAGAGAACCGCAAGAAAATGTAAAAAAAATTTTAATTTTTGAAATTTCACTAATTTTTCATAAAGTTATGCTCGATTGAAATTTTAAAAAATTATGGGTGCCAGGAATAATAAAAAATACTCAATTTTTATCCAATCTTAAAAATTTTAGTACCATTCGAAAGAGAACCGCGAGAAAATGTCAAAAAAATTTTAATTTTTGAAATTTCACCAAATTTTCATAAAGTTATGCTCGATTGAAATTTTGAGAAGTGCAGTTGTTTGGCACAATGCCAAAAATACTCAATTTTTATCCAATCTTAAAAATTGTAGTACCATTCGAAAGAGAACCGCGAGAAAATGTCAAAAAAATTTTAATTTTTGAAATTTCACTAATTTTTCGTAAAGTTATGCTCAATTGAAATTTTAAAAAATTATGGGTGCCAGGAATAATAAAAAATACTCAATTTTTATCCAATCTTAAAAATTTTAGTACCATTCGAAAGAGAACCGCGAGAAAATGTCAAAAAAATTTTAATTTTTGAAATTTCACCAAATTTTCATAAAGTTATGCTCGATTGAAATTTTGAGAAGTGAAGTTGTTTGGCACAATGCCAAAAATACTCAATTTTTATCCAATCTTAAACATTGTAGTACCATTCGAAAGAGAACCGCGAGAAAATGTCAAAAAAATTTTAATTTTTGAAATTTCACTAATTTTTCGTAAAGTTATGCTCAATTTAAATTTTAAAAAATTATGGGTACCAGGAATAATAAAAAATACTCAATTTTTATCCAATCTTAAAAATTGTAGTACCATTCGAAAGAGAACCGCGAGAAAATGTCAAAAAAATTTTAATTTTTGAAATTTCACTAATTTTTCGTAAAGTTATGCTCGATTGAAATTTTGAGAAGTGCAGTTGTTTGGCACAATGCCAAAAATACTCAATTTTTATCCAATCTTAAAAATAGTAGTACCATTCGAAAGAGAACCGCGAGAAAATGTCAAAAAAATTTTAATTTTTGAAATTTCACTAATTTTTCGTAAAGTTATGCTCAATTGAAATTTTAAAAAATTATGAGTACCAGGAATAATAAAAAATACTCAATTTTTATCCAATCTCAAAAATTTTAGTACCATTCGAAAGAGAACCGCGAGAAAATGTCAAAAAAATTTTAATTTTTGAAATTTCACTAATTTTTCGTAAAGTTATGCTCAATTGAAATTTTAAAAAATTATGGGTGCCAGGAATAATAAAAAATACTCAATTTTTATCCAATCTCAAAAATTTTAGTACCATTCGAAAGAGAACCGCGAGAAAATGTCAAAAAAATTTTAATTTTTGAAATTTCACTAATTTTTCGTAAAGTTATGCTCAATTGAAATTTAAAAAAATTATGGGTGCCAGGAATAATAAAAAATACTCAATTTTTATCCAATCTTAAAAATTGTAGTACCATTCGAAAGAGAACCGCGAGAAAATGTCAAAAAAATTTTAATTTTTGAAATTTCACTAATTTTTCGTAAAGTTATGCTCAATTGAAATTTTAAAAAATTATGGGTGCCTGGAATAATAAAAAATACTCAATTTTTATCCAATCTCAAAAATTTTAGTACCATTCGAAAGAGAACCGCGAGAAAATGTCAAAAAAATTTTAATTTTTGAAATTTCACTAATTTTTCGTAAAGTTATGCTCGATTGAAGTTTTGAGAAGTGCAGTTGTTTGGCACAATGCCAAAAATACTCAATTTTTATCCAATCTCAAAAATTTTAGTACCGTTCGAAAGAGAACCGCGAGAAAATGTCAAAAAAATTTTAATTTTTGAAATTTCACTAATTTTTCGTAAAGTTATGCTCAATTGAAATTTTAAAAAATTATGGGTGCCAGGAATAATAAAAAATACTCAATTTTTATCCAATCTTAAACATTGTACAACCATTCGAAAGAGAACCGCGAGAAAATGTCAAAAAAAATTTAATTTTTGAAATTTCACTAATTTTTCGTAAAGTTATGCTCAATTGAAATTTTAAAAAATTATGGGTGCCAGGAATAATAAAAAAATACTCAATTTTTATCTAATCTCAAAAATTTTAGTACCATTCGAAAGAGAACCGCGCGTAAATGTCAAAAAAATTTTAATTTTTGAAATTTCACTAATTTTTCGTAAAGTTATGCTCAATTGAAATTTTAAAAAATTATGGGTGCCAGGAATAATAAAAAAATACTCAATTTTTATCCAATCTCAAAAATTTTAGTACCATTCGAAAGAGAACCGCGAGAAAATGTCAAGAAAATTTTAATTTTTGAAATTTCACCAATTTTTCATAAAGTTATGCTCGATTGAAATTTTGAGAAGTGCAGTTGTTTGGCACAATGCCAAAAATACTCAATTTTTATCTAATCTCAAAAATTTTAGTACCATTCGAAAGAGAACCGCGAGAAAATGTCAAAAAAATTTTAATTTTTGAAATTTCACTAATTTTTCGTAAAGTTATGCTCAATTGAAATTTTAAAAAATTATGGGTGCCAGGAATAATAAAAAAATACTCAATTTTTATCCAATCTCAAAAATTTTAGTACCATTCGAAAGAGAACCGCGAGTAAATGTCAAAAAAATTTTAATTTTTGAAATTTCACTAATTTTTCGTAAAGTTATGCTCAATTGAAATTTTAAAAAATTATGGGTGCCAGGAATAATAAAAAATACTCAATTTTTATCCAATCTTAAAAATTGTAGTACCATTCGAAAGAGAACCGCGAGAAAATGTCAAAAATATTTTAATTTTTGAAATTTCACCAATTTTTCATAAAGTTATGCTCGATTGAAATTTTGAGAAATGCAGTTGTTTGGCACAATGCCAAAAATACTCAATTTTTATCCAATCTCAAACATTTTAGTACCATTCGAAAGAGAACCGCAAGAAAATGTAAAAAAAATTTTAATTTTTGAAATTTCACTAATTTTTCATAAAGTTATGCTCGATTGAAATTTTAAAAAATTATGGGTGCCAGGAATAATAAAAAAATACTCAATTTTTATCCAATCTCAAAAATTTTAGTACCATTCGAAAGAGAACCGCGAGTAAATGTCAAAAAAATTTTAATTTTTGAAATTTCACTAATTTTTCGTAAAGTTATTTGTTATTGCTATGATTTTAATAAATAATTTATTAAAGCAACAGTGTCCTATGGCTAATAGCCCGTGGGACGTAACAAGGAAACAACAACAAAAAAAGGAGAAAAATTGGAAAGCTGGGGTGGACCATCAGAGTCTTAAGTTGGCTCCCGGTTCCTTGAGCTTGTTACGGGTTTGCTGTGTTACAGAGCGCGTGGGGGTGCGTTCCGCTGCAGTGCATACAACGTCGAGGTCCCTTCCTGCACGCTACTTCGTTGCTGTGACGGAGGCAGTTCAAGCAAAGGTGTTTGCGTTGGGCGACGTCGATTCTTTCAACGGCTCGTTTGAATGTATCGCAGTTCGTTTCTGGGTGTGGGTTGCCACACAAGGCACAGAAGACGTGCTGAAAGCGAAAGGTTTTGTACTGTGATGATTTTGTCATCGTTACCCTCTTTTTTGACGCAGATGGGTTTGTCTCCGAGCTTGACTGGTGCTGTCTTTTGCCGCGTTGTTTTGACGATTTTGTTTCAGCCGGAGCTGTTTTCTTCGAGAAGTTCTGGGATTCTCTAAGCGGAAGAGCTGGCGAACGGGTAGCTGTCAGTTCCGGCTGTGGGCCGAAATGCTGTAAGTGATAAGTTTATCGCTGTCTCGGTTAATCTAGAAACTCACTTGTTGGTAAGTATTCGGCTGAAACTGGGGTCCAGGAAGGAACACGAACGGGATCGCTTGTTGTGGAGCGATGAAGGCGTTCGGTGTTTGGATCTTTGATGGCTCTTGACCAGTGTTTGAAGTCGCCGGTTCAGGGGCCGAGGATTTCGGCACTGCTGACGCGTTTTCGTCCAATTTGTGCAGGATACGGTCCATCTTTTCGTGAATCGTCATATGCTGGCGGTCCACCTCCTGTCGGAGCTCTTCCAGTTGCCTTTTGTAGCTGTCTGACAGCTTGTTGTGCACTGCGACGAGTTGTCTTTTCACATAGGATCCCAGTTCTTCGAAGCGACCTGAACAAGGGGTTGATTGTGTTCTAAATCCGTAGGATCTAAATTACCTTTTGTGGATGCTTGATTATCTGTGGCGTTTGCTTCCAAACGATTTAGAACTCTGAGAAGTTCCGCAGTCGACTCGTCAATCGCTAACTTTACTTCGTAGTCAAAGTTAACGTTTTCCGGTACCGGATCGTCTGTTTGACTTTCTTTCGGAGCTGCTGTCTCAACTGGCGCGTCTCCAGCATCCTCGAATAACTGATGCAAGAACGGATCGGAATCATCGTTGGAGTAGTCGGAGCCAGGTGTGGTTCCTCCTGGGTGGAGATTGTCTCCGTTGGAGATATTTTCCGATGACTGGAGTATCGGCCCCGAGTGTTCCGTTACGACAGATTGAGCTGGGACGAAGTCGGCTAAGGTGATCGTCGGAGAGTTCGTTGTCTCTTCTGGCTCGATCTTCTTGGCCGGCTCGTTTTTTGCTGAGTTACGTTTTGACTTTGCCATTTTTGTCTGAAAAAAAATTACTTTAGTTTCTTGTAATTATGTTTTCACGATCAATAAATTTGAGATTTGAACGGTAACAGCAAGGGTACGCGGTAACGTATTAATAGGTAAGAGAGAGATTTCTTGATATAAGAATAACGATTTTAGGTTTTCTAGAGTACTGTGATGTGACTTATCTAGATGGAGAAAATGTTTCTAGTAGTTGATTCTAGAATTCGGCGTAGTTCACGTCCTTCTTGCACGCGCGGGCTGGTCCTCTGCGAACAATTTCCCTTGTTGGCGGAGTGGATGGAGTGGGCTCCTGTGGAGAGTATTCAATCTCTAATGGGATTAGATGATTTATTGACCGTTGTACTATACGTTTTCCTTGACGAATTTTAGCTGTGCGGATTTTTCCATCTGCACCTGGGAGTAGTTCTAAGATGCGACCTACTGGCCATCTGTGCCGAGGAAAGTTTTCCGTCTTGATGATCACGATGTGTCCGACTTTAGGCGCCGTGGCCGAGTAAGCGTGATTTCGCTGTTTAGTGACGGGGAGGTTCGCCAGATAGGTTTCTGACCAAATTTTCCACGATTCGTCGAAGTATGATGACAAGGAAGATAGATACTGTCGGGCTGCGAGCTCGGTGTTGGACTGATCATACCTGACCCTTGGATCTTTGCTGCTCATAGGAGCGGCGATTTGAGCTTTGGGGCTGATAAAGTCCACCGGGCGGATCGGGATGTTGTCGAGGTCGTTGCTCGGTGGCATCATAGGCCGATTATTTGCTAAACATTCCATTTCTGCCAGGATTGTGATAAACTCGGATCGAGTGAATTTTGGATTCCGAAAGGAACGATAAAGTAGGTGTTTCACTACTCCGACCATACGTTCGTAAACTCCTCCTTTCCAAGGGGATAGGGGTGTGATTGTGTCATGTTCGATACGCCAGTCGGCTAAGAGTGTCATGAATCTATCGTCTGTTACAAAGGATTCGAGGTCGCTGTTAACGATTTCCATCCCGAGTATAAAACACGGTGCGTTGTCCGTCACGATGTAAGTCGGAACGGTTCGTTTCGAGAAAAATCTTCGCAATGCGAAGATGAACTTAATAGTCGAGTTGTCGTCGACTAGTTCTAGATGGACGTTTCTGGTTACGATGCAGGTGGCTAGCATAACCCATACTTTTCTTGTAACCCCGTAGTCGATCATTTCGAATGGACCGAAGTAGTCTATTCCGGTATGATCAAACGGTTTGATTGGCTGAACTCGCACGGCTGGAAGTGGCGGAGGTTCAACGTATCTGTACGCCGGTCCATGTTCCCGTTGACATTTGACGCAACTACGAACTTCTTGTCGTGCCAATGTTCGAGCTGATGGCATCCAGAAGTTTCGCCGTAGGTCAGAAAGCATTTGAGAAGCTCCGACGTGGTGTCTCTTGGCACGATGGTGCTCGGAGATGATCTTCCGCCCCAGCGGGTGGTTTGGAGAGATGTAGATCGGGTATTTCTCATTGTAGGAAATGTTAGCGTGTTCGAGTCGAGTGTAGAGCCGGATAAGCCCGTCTTCATCGACGAAACTCTTAAAGTTCTTAGGTACGTCCAGTTTGTCGACTAGTGTCAACTCCCTGTAGTGCTCTCGAATGATGAAATTATCACAGACGAGAAGTTCAGCTGTTTCGGATTTAGCTTCAGCGTATTCTTTCAGAATTCTCGATTCTGGTTTCTTTTTTGCTTTAGCTAAAAGGATAGTGCAAACTCGGAGAATACGGTTCGTGATTCTTGCCAACTTCTTGACGGAGTTGGTGTAAGCGAACGGAACGGAGCTAGATTCTTCAGGAAGATCAGAAAAGGAGTGGACGACCACGTTGTGGATCCTGCATTCCATGAACACTTCGGAAGATAGGTGTCTCGGAACTTCCTTTTCGTATGATACGTTGAAATCTGGCCATGATTCCGGTTCATTTCTTATGAACGCGGGGCCGTGGAACCACATATCATTGTTCGAAAGTTCTCGTAACGTTGATCCTCGAGTGGCTATGTCAGCTGGATTCTGATCCGTCGCGGTGTGTAAGATTTTTACCGAAATTCCTTGAGAAGTGAGAGTTTCTCGTTGTTTCAATATCTTGTTCACGCGGTTCTTGACAAAGGTTCGCCAGGTTGCGGTACCATGGATCCAGTAGAGAGCTACTTTACTGTCGGTCAATAGGTAAATATTGTTGAATGTTTTATCAAATTCGTTGATCACCCTGACTGCGAGGTTCATCCCGATCACGGTTCCGAGTAATTCGGCTTGCGGGATTTCCGTTTTCTGATTAGGTAGGATTTTACTTTTCGCCGACAGTAGTCTGCATGATACAGAACCGTCGTTGTATTCTGCGCGAATATATGCGGCCGCCGCATATGTGGTTTTTGACGCGTCAGTGAATACTACTAAGTCCAGTTTAGTATGATCTGGAGCCATTACTAAACGGTCGAATGAAAATGTGTAAGGTTCAAACACTCTTGAGATTTTGTTCCAGGCTGGAACTAGCGTGTCGGGGAGTGGATCGTCCCACTTCCGCTTCATTTTCCAAAGTTCCTTCACCAGGATCTTGATCGATACAACTAACGGAATGAGAATTCCTAGTGGATCAAACATGGAGGACTGGAAGGATATGACCCGTCGGAGTGTCGGGTTTTCTGGTGGTCTGGGAAACTTGATCGACAAGGTGTCGTCTGTGGTTCTCCACATGACACCAAGGATCTTTATTTCATCCTGATCGAGACGGTCAGCCGTTGGGATTTCAGCATCTATCTCTACGACATTGCTTTTGAATTCTCTCAAACGCATTCCCATTCTATCGAAGATGGTTTTAGCATCATTGTAGAAATCAGACAATTCCTCTCTGGAGTTGGTTCCGAGGATCACGTTGTCAACGTAAATGTTTCGTCGGATTTTCTCGTTCAGAGAGTGATAGCTTCTGGTGAGGCTGAAAACTATCACGATTGCTAATAGGAATGGACTAGAGGCGAGTCCGAATGGAATTCTGTTGAACCGAAGTTGAACGATGTTTCCATCCGTCGGTGGTTTCCGGATGTCTTTCAGCCATAAAAATCGAGTGACATCTTTGTACTCATCTTGTAGTCGGACTTGGTGGAAAGCTTTTTCCACGTCACTGCACTGGATGTAGACGTAGTGTCTGCATCTAAGTAAGATGCCAAAGATGTCTCCGATCAATGGAGGACCTGGATCGACACAGTCGTTCAGACTGAGCTCATTTTTCATCTTACTGCTGCAGTCCAGTACGATTCGAAGTTTAGTCGTGTTGGAGTCTGCTTTAGCGACCACTGTGTGAGGGATGAAAAATTTCAATGAGTTCGGATCGTTGAGTTGTTCTTGTGGAACGTGTTCGATAATGCCTGACTCGAGTTGACCGTCGAGGATCTTTTGATACTCGGTCATAACCTCTGGACGTTTGGATAAGTTCAGGATTTGCGATTGTAGTCGTCGGCGAGCAAGAGGGAAGTTGTCTGAAAGTCCCGACTGTTTTCCGTTGTAAGGAATAGCAACCTTGATGTAACCTTCTTCGAACTTGGTGGTTCTCAGAAATTCGGCGATCATGGCTTCGTCGTGGGACTTTTCATCCTCAATTAGTTCCTGGTCTTTGATTCCCAGGTAGTCTAATTCCCATAGCTTCTTCAGTTGAGCGTAGGTTTCTTCGTCCATCGTAGGTGGATCTAACTCTACGCTGTATGAACATACGTGGTTCACTGAAGCTACTAGGATCGCGGATTTTTTGCGTGGGCCCGACAGAAAGAGTCCGAACTTGGTCAGAGTTGCTGTCAGACCAGACGGCAGCTGATAGTTCGAAGCTTCGTCCATGATTTCCCAGAAATTATCTATCCCGATGAAGATTTCCGGAGTGATTGAACGGTTGGATTGTAGGTCCTCGAGGAGGGCTTTTCCGTATGGTAAGTTGTTCAGTGCTTCTGAATCAGCGTGGCTCAATGTAGGTAGGTTTATGTGTTGGAAACTGTTTGGTACTGATTGCAACTTGAATTCAGTAGTGGATCCATCGGTTTGTAATCCTTTAAGGGTTACTACCGAGGATAGAACAATTTCCGAACCTGTTACCCCATTGAGGCAGAGCCATTCGCTTGCCAATGTTGGCAAGCCTAATTTCTCCACGAGCGGTTCGTGGATCAGAGAGTCGGATGCTCCCGAATCGATCAATGCCCATGCGTACTGATTATCAGAACAATTCAGTTTCAGAAGCATTAGGAGGTTGGATCGGTGAGTATTCGAAAGATAGCCGTGAATCTCTCTGATTTGCTTACCTGGAAAGGTAGTCTTAACTTGAGTTGCTTTAGAATTGGAGCAAAAATAAACGTTGTGGATCTGAGCATTACCAGAAGGAGTTGAGCATGAATTAACCGGAGTGGAGCAAGATGTGGGAGCTGGAACCGTTACAACATTACTGTTGACGGTTCGCCGGTTGCGGAGCTTGTTCTCCGTTCCGAAAAAACTGCTCGTTCTCTCCTTGAATCTGTCTCGAAACCCCATGTGGAGCGCCTGGCGGAGCAACTGGAAGTTGGACCGTGTTCGGCCCGAGATATCTAGGCACGTTGCTGTAGATCGGACATAAGCTGCGATGGTGCATTCCCCCGCAGTTCTGGCAGCTCGCCGCGGAGCACTGCTCTGGGAGGTGACCGGTTTTCAGACATTTGAGACATTTGCCTTCGTGGCAAATTGCCTGAAGCCTGGCTTCCCACGGTAATGGGCAGTCCTTTCGAAGGTGTCGACCTTTACAAAACTCGCAAACCAAAATGGACTTGGTTCTCGGTACTGTTCCTGTTGGACCAGTTTTCTGAGGTTTGTAGGCATTGCTTTTGTAGAGCGGTTGCCTTGGTCTCGGTGGAGCTTCCTTCACTTCGGCGAAGTTGACATCGATTTCTCTCTTGTCAGTATCCGGAAGTTTATTGGTGATATTCACCAGGGCCTCTTCAGCGGTGATGATATCTAGTAGATAGTCCAGAACTTCTTCCGTCGACAATCTGCGTTTTCCAGCTCTTTTGAGTTTCTCGAATTCCACCCTGATTTTTGCTGGGAATTTGGAGAGAATCTCCTCGACAAGCGCGGTGTTGTCGATGTTCTCGCCGGCATATTTCAGCTGACTCACAATGTTCGCCACTTTAGAATGTGTGTTATGCATGTTTCTGGAGTGGTACATTGCGGCTGGGATTTCTCGCAGTACTTCGAACAATTTTCTAGTAACGTCCAATGGACAGTTGTACTTCCTTTTGAGCAGTTCTAGAGCTCGGCCATATCCGGCAGCTGTGATCGGAACTGGTCTGATCAGTTCTTGAGCTTCACCTTGAACCAAACTTTTTAATTTTACTAGCTTTTGCTTGTCCGCTAGCTCCGGATTGTCGTGGATTGCGCACTTGAAAAGCTGTTTGAACTCGAAGAAGTCTTCTCCCTTTCCCGAAAATTTCGGAATCTCGATTTTTGAGATCTGGAAGTTCTTGTAAGCTTGGCCTGATAGATTGTCTTCATCGTCGTCAGAGTCAGACGCGAATAGAGCATACTCGACTTTTGGTTTTCCCAATTGAGTCAAGTTTTTCTCCGTCGGGAGTGTTCTAGTATCATCGGCTGAGCGAGTTGTCTTATGACGGACTTCGGTGGTCTTAGCTGGTGAGAACCTTACTGCTTGGGCTTCAGCTTTATCTTCCTCAGCAGATTCGTCAGCAGACTCATCACTGTAAGGAGATTCGGATGAATATTCTTCCGAGGAAGATTCCATGCCCTGAGCTTGTCGGGAAGCAACGTTCTGCGTTGGCAGTAGAGCCGCGTAACTTGTACACTGTGGCCACTGCTGAGCGTACGCTTGAGGTTGGAACAAGGATCCTGGCCAAAAGTAAGGATGCAAGCCTGGTGGTGGTTGCGGTGGAGCAACGAATTGCGGGATTTGATGAATCCCTGGCGCAATGCCGTTCAAATTCATCGAGCCGATCTGGTTTTGTAAGGCTTGCTCTTGATAAGATGATGGTGGAACGTATTGTGCTGGCGTTGAAACCAGTTGTTGGGCTTGCGGTCCGGATGGTAGGACGTGTCCGGAGGTGATATAACCGTGGTTCGACGTGGAGTGGATCAGGGGTGATTGACCTTGACTATTAGTCACGGCCTCCCTTTTTTCATCTCCATCTTCCGGTATGTTGCCGGAGTCGGATTTTGGGGAGATTCCCGGTACGGCCTGCGCTTCTGGATTGGCCGGAAGAGCGTTCCCGTAAAAGGTTTTCTGGTAGGCGTTCGGTGTACTCGTGAAGAGTGGCTTGCCGAGTGATTCGCTACCCAATTGTGGTGGCGCGGAGCTAGAAAGATTGATATCTTCCTGGCTTGCGCCACTCTGGTGAACTGGATGTGGTTCTTGTTCATGTTGTGAACAAATCGTGGCGAAGATCGATACTTGCTTGTTCTCCTGAGATTGTTCATCTCTTGGAGCAGCAGCGACAATCTCGCCTTCAAAATCTGCTGAGCAGAAATTGTACGGAGTCTGGTTTAAATATTCCAGAGCCTCGTGTCGAATAGCTGAGTATTCTTCCTTCGAGATCAGTGGAGTAAGCAGTTTCAGAAGCGTTTGAACGTCTTCCAAGAGTTGAACGTGATTTTGTTCGATCAATTTCTCCCGGAGTTTGTTGAATACTTCGTCAAACTTGGAGGTCCAAACCTTACGGTTAGGACGAGGAGCGGCCTGGTCAGCCGAATCGGATGCTAATCTCTCAATGAAGAGATTGGCTCGACTCAAATACCCTTCCGCTCGAATGAGGCGTCCAATCGCCTTCTTTATCTGGAGTGGATCATGAGGGCGCTTGTGGAGCAGTTGTTCGAGGTGGCGGCCATGTTGAATCGCCGACCGAGTGGCGGCCAGGCGAGAATTGGTGGAGGTGACACATTGTTGCAATGAGTGGAACATGTTTTCTAGCTTGTTTTCTGGAATAGAAAATCTTTAAGTAGCCTGAGTTTGCAAGACGAGGGTCTAGAATCCGACTTGAAACGGAAAAACTACTACTCAAGCAAGAATGTGACCTTATAGAAATGAGAAGTGAAGTTTTTAGGCCAAATACGGAGTTTTGATTTGGCTGCGTACCCGTTGTGTAACGTTTGATACTCAGTCAAGTCCGATGGGGCGCACTTCCTCCTGTGAGAGTTGGCTGTTTGCCAACGTTCGGTGGAGCGTGTTTTCTGTTTTGAGTACCAGCGTACTCTAGCAGGCGCCTGACGGGCCTATGCTTGCAAGAAAATCGTAGGCGGCTGACGGCCTATTTTTGGGTATTTAGCAGGCGCTGTAGGGCCAGTGCTAGTGAAGGGATTGATTAGCAGGCACTGTAGGGTCAATGCTAATTGAAAAGGTTGATTAGCAGGCACTGTAGGGTCAATGCTAATTCAAAAAATGTTTAGCAGACACTGTAGGGTCAATGCTAGTTTAAAAAATGTTTAGCAGACACTGTAGGGTCAATGCTCGTTTAAAAAATGTTTAGCAGACACTGTAGGGTCAATGCTAGTTTAAAAAATGTTTAGCAGACACTGTAGGGTCAATGCTAGTTTAAAAAATGTTTAGCAGACACTGTAGGGTCAATGCTAGTTTAAAAATGTTTAGCAGACACTGTAGGGTCAATGCTAATTTAAAAAATGTGTGGCTAGTAAAAGGAATTGCAGGCGACTGACGGCCTATGGTTGCAACAACTTTGAAAGGATATCCTTTTGTTCCGGATGTTTGAAATGCTATGATTTCGGGACGAACGGAGCACAATGGGATGAAACAGAGGATACTATTTCTTTGTAGCGTTTTTGACTTGTTTTGGGGTATTGTCTGACTATATATTCCGTTTTTAGGAGTGATCAATTCCTTTTTTGGAATTATTATCGTAACATTAACAACGTTCAATTCCTGCAGTGCATTAAACGTAACTCCCTGAGAAGGGAGAGCGAACGCTAACAATGATGTTTCTCTTTCTATTGGTCCCGTTGGGTCCTTTTCAGTCCAATGATTGTATGACAACTTATGAAAAGTTTTTTAAATATTTTTTCTCTGAGCACTCAACTCCTTCTCTTCTCAATTTAACGCAGTTCATGATAACAAAATTTTATTCTTTAACAATTTGACAATTTAGAAAGTTTTTGTTGGCAACCGGTTTTTGGACCTGAGTGGTAGAATGGAGTGGAGCGTGGAGTGGTTCGTGATGTGGGAGTCGTCGTGGAACTTGTTGGAGGAGCTGCTCTGAAAATATAAAATTTCTTGATTTATTTTCAAAGTTCAGCGTGGTTTCCTTACCAATGGTTCTCGTAAGCTGCGGCCCTTGTTCCGCAGAGAGCGGATCCGTGCCCGGACGCGCCACAGCTTTTGCATGACTCTGCGTAGCAGCTCCTGCCTCTGTGAGAGTGCTCGCTGAGAGCACAACGCGGGCAGGTTCCCAGAACCATAATGCGGATGACTCGATCGGTCAGGAAGCGGTAATCAGGGCAGCGGCTCGAATAATGAAATTCGGGTGCTGTACATCTGAAGCTGCAACGACTGTTAATCTGACGGTCCCTTCCAGGAACAGTAAATGCCATCTGGAGTGTCATCCAATGTCGGTGGTCCTCCAGATTCGGAAGTGATTGTTCCCAGAGCCAGAACTCCGGAGCTCCTCGACGCCCGAACTCGTGCGCAACTTGGATCCTGAATTCCAGTTCCTGGAGCACTTTCGCCACCCTTGTCGAGAATTGTTCGTATGTTTCGTCACCGATTAGGCATCGTGAAAAGTACAGTTCTGGGTTGGGATACGGAATCCTTTCCGCTGGAACGCCATTTGGTGGGACAAGGACATCCGCTGGTGCATTTGGAATCGGTTGAACCGGTGGTGGGACTGGAGCCCTCATAAGTGGGTCTTCCTCTGGGGCCGCTTGAGGTGGAGTCGGATCCTCTTGGCGCGGAGGTTGAGCATGAGGTGGAAACGATGATTCCTTGCCTGCATCAGATGCCTCCGTTGGTGGCGCTTGCGCTGTAGTCGGCGGTGGAACAGCCGGTGGAGTTGTGATCGCCTGAGCTTTCCTGTATTCCCTGATCAGGTATTCAAGTTCGTCGATGTGTCTCGAGAGATCGATTGTCGGCTGGAAAACCGATGTTTCCTTTTAAGTCGATAAGTATTTTAATGTCTTTCATCACATTTAAGTGACCGTTTTGAAAAGAAACATTTACTCACCTTCTGGTTTGCAGAAGTTCTGACTTGGGGCTGCTCCAGGCCGTTGTGCTCCGGTTTCGTGGTGTTGGTGTTTTCCGGAGTCGCTGGTGCTTCTGGTGGTTTGGGGTCAGAAGTCTGAAATAATTTCCCTTTTGATAAGCAACTTTGAGTAAACTTGACTTACGTCGGTTGCTGTCGGCGGTGACTGCTCGACCGTATTTGGAGTAGTTTGGCTCATTGTAGTACGTGAGTTGCAGAGTGTTAATGGCCCTGAAATAAAATATTATCGATTCGATGCCGATATATTTTAGTTTCGGTACAATAATATGACATAAGAGATCAAGATTCAGTGATAAGAGATCAAGATTCATTAATAAGAGATCAATATTCATTAATCGACACTGCCAAAAGCTAAATGATCGAGAAGAATAAATAGTGATACTGATGGTGTACTTAATCGTTACCTTTTGATGATTTCAGAAGTTTATGGTTTCGGAATATCTCGAAAACTACTGATAAAGGGTTTGAAATGAGCGGGTAATTGATTAGGGACGCCTAATTCTACCTTTCAACGGTTTCAATCGTTTACTATTTTGCAATGCGTTATACACTACTGATAAAATTGAATTTTGATGACCGGATAGTTAATTGATTCTGATTCGACCTTTTAAATGAGTTCAAAAGTTTACAACTATCAATGTGTTGTAAGACTAAAGATTAAAAGGTGAATATATGCGAAAGTTGTATACGCGGAGGTACAAAAGACTAAACGGTACAAAAGTTTCAATTAATGTCGATGATTTTTGTCTCACTTCCCATGGTTGCCTCCTATTTTATTACAAACTTAAAAAATGAAAATTTTGAATTTTTGTGTTGAAAGAAAATAGAAAAATTTTTTTGAATTTTGTTTTAAAAGAAAAATTAGAAATTTTTTGAATTTTGTGTTAAAATTGAAAGATGAAAAAGTGGTAGAATGCTTATTTACGTGGCGGGTAGTGGGGCAAACGACGAAAATGTTGGAGAAAACAACAAAAGAAACGAAACGTAAACAAAAGGTAAACAAAATGACCTGACGAATTCAAATTCTCTCCCTATTCACTCTCTGTCTGCGTCCTCTCTAATGCACAGTGTGTTGTGGTGTCCCCGCGTGGGGGAACGCCAGCTACTGAGTCTCTCGGCGAGAGACGCAGACATTTCAAAAAAGAATGCCTTTTTTCCCGTAATTTCTTGTTTCCCTGATGTTTCCTATGATACGATCGGCCGGTTCGTAAAAAAAACCAGTCGATGCACCATTTTCCGGCGGCCCATAGGTAGGCGCGCGGAATTTTGCATCGTGTTGCAGGGAAAAACAAGAAGGAAAGAGTTTAGGCATTTTTATTGTATTAAAACAGAATATGAGAGTAAATTAGGGTCATTAAGGGTCTGAAGTGGATCGAAAACCATAAAGGTGTTGAAAAAGTCGAAGGAAAAAGCCTCGTCGGCGTGGAACGGCGTTCCTTGGGTCGAAAAATAGAACGACTGACGAACACTGGCCTAAAAGGTGATAGAGTTTAGTAACAGGAGACGCAGAGACTACACCACATGCACATCTAAGTGCATGAACTGTAGTCCCCGCGCATTCAAACACACAATATTCTTTTACCTGATATTTCCTTGTTTTTAAGGGTTTTCATGGCGGTCTCGGCCGCCGTGACAATGCCAAAAATACTCAATTTTTATCCAATCTCAAAAATTTTAGTACCATTCGAAAGAAAATCGCGAGAAAATGTCAAAAAAATTTTAATTTTTGAAATTTCACTAATTTTTCGTAAAGTTATGCTCAATTGAAATTTTAAAAAATTATGGGTGCCAGGAATAATAAAAAATACTCAATTTTTATCCAATCTTAAAAATTTTAGAACCATTCGAAAGAGAACCGCGAGAAAATGTCACAAAAATTTTAAAATTTGAATTTTCGTAAATGTGAACCTAGTTTATACAAGGGACAGCACTTTACATCATTTTTTAGGGTCATTTTATTTAAAACAGTTATTTTAATTACCTACATACGTGACCCTTGAAAACTTGTTTCGTTAAAATATTTTGTAATAAATGAAGCTTTATTCATTCATGATGTTACCTATGAAAAATCTTCTGGTTTTTTCGCTCCTTCTAGTGATAACAACTTGTCAAAAAGATCCGAAAAATGTCCGTAAAGTTCTGCATGGAGATATTGTCAACGATACTGATAAAGCACCATGGGTGGTGTCGGTACGAAATTCTAAAGGTACACATTTTTAAATAAGACATTTGGACTTAAACATTATTTTCAGATCATCAATGCAGTGGGACACTAATTTCACAGAAACATGTTCTAACAGCCGGGCATTGTTTTCTCTCTGAAAACGCCACAGACTTCTGGACTTTTTCCGGTGAAATTTGGGACAAAACCGAAGGATGTTCCGGTACGGATTTGATTGTTCCGCCGAGAATCGGGGACTTGTACACGTTCAATTTCAAATCCATTTGTGGAGATTGTAAAGAAATTCAAATTATAAGCAAAAAAGCGAAAAAGGTAGAACTTATTAAGAAAAAAAAAGACCGCAATGTTTTTAAAGATTGTCCTCCCTGGAATATGTGTACCTAATCGCTCAAAGAATTGGTGGGAAACAAATGATATAGCGATTATTGAACTTGATGAAGAGTTGCCAATATCTGATTCCTTTAAGCCTGCGAAAATTGGAAGTGAGTGATTTCATAATTTTTCTCAAAATCTGATGCATTTATTTTTCTAAACTTCAGAATAATCTAAAAATTACAAAAATTTTCAATTAATATCACTTACTTTCAATCAATAACACCTTAAAATTTCTGAAAACCATTCCCAACAATTTTTCAGCGTATTTACAGCTTCAAAATGAGCAAAAAATGATGAAAAAGAAATTTTTCTGAAAAAAGTAGTTAAAATGTTAAAATCTTGTCTTTAGATGGGGTTTTCTGAAATTTTCTGCAAACCATTGCCAAACTGTTTTTCAGCACATTTTCAGCTTCAAAATGAGCTTAGAATTATGAAATTTTTTCAGATTACGATCTAAAACTCGAAACTCAAGTAATGATTATGGGATATGGTGATGATCGTAAGTTTTTTTTAACAGCTTCTTTTTTTCGAAACTCGATTTTAAGCTTCGGACAATTCAACAAGTATATTGAAGAATGGTTGGACAAGAGATGGGGTAATATTTTTCTAAAAAAAATTCAGGAAAAGCTAAGGAAAACTTGAAATTTTCAGATAATCGAATGTGAAATTGAGGAAGGAGTGAAGTTATCAAAAAATGACTGGTTCTGTTCGAAGAATAATCCTGGTGACCAAATGGGCTGTGATGTAAGTAAATCGGACACCTTTTGAAATTTAACGATTTGTTTACAGGGTGACAGTGGCGCTGGGGCGGTGGTTTACAATTACAATGATGAAGTATGGAATATTGTTGGGATTTTTGTAAAAGGAAGCGATTGTAAACCATCGGAAAATGGATATAATATTTTTGTTGGAATTCGGAAGCACGTTGGAGATATTTGTAAACATACTGGTGTTTGTTGATTTTTGAGTGGACTTTTGTACTTGTGAAGCAGATTTTGACTAAATAAGACTATTTTGTATTGTTATCTGTTCAAAAATGTTTTTTAATATCATACCTCAAGATTCACACACAGGATTTTGATGCTTTTGGTATCATTCCATTGGTATTAAAATGTCGATATTTTTAACATTTGAAATTTTGAAATTTCCTCAATTTTAAGGATTAAATTTTGAGTTGGTTTTGCCTTAAACAATGACTGGAAATGGGCGAAATTATTATCCTTTTTTTAAATGTATTTTTGGAAAATTTATTTTTTAAATTAAAGTGGTTCTTTACTCATTTTGAGTTTTATAATTAGTTTCATCTTTTCCGCTGTACAAGAAAGCCTATGAAAGCTGAAAAAACGCCGAAAATCGCACTTTTTTGAAACAAGAGATTTCTGCCAGTTTGTACTTCTCGAGGAGTACTACCAATTTATTTATTTGTTTCGGTTTTTTGAATTTTTCCCTTAAACTTGATAAAAATTGATGATTTTTTTTCAGGAATATTGTAAAAAATTCGGAGAAAAGGATTAAAGGGCTTCCGTTTGCGAAAACCCACAGAAAATATGAAATTAATTATGAAACTCAAAATGAGTAAAGAAACACTTTAAACAATTGATTTGCATCACAGGTGTTTCAAACTCTGTCGAATAATTGAAAACAGCGAAATTACGCGAACCTGCAAACTACATATTCGAAACTGCAAACTCCATACAGACGCTCCGCACGCACGCGACGCGCTGGCCGCCACTCAACACACTGGAAAATATTTAAATTAATTTTCCCGCGAATTTTCCACAAAAATTTCAAAACAGGGTTTTTATTATGCACATAATAATAAATTTCATCGATATGTTCCCAAAATTTGAGGCATTTTTTTTCTTCAAATCCACAAACTCGGACCTAGTCGGACAAACACCAGCCAATTTGCAAACATCTTCTTTATGTTTCGTGAGCTTCACATAAACATTATATGAATTTTCTGGACTGCTACAATTTGCTCCCTTCATCCCTTTTGCCAAGACCCCAACAACTGTCATCCTCTCATTCACCATCCGAACTGCACCACCTCCACCATCACCCTGAACATGCAAAATCTCTTAAAATTTTCAGAATGAAGCCTGTTACCTCACAACCCATTTGTTGTCTGTTACTGTTATAAAGCGTGCAAAAAACATCGTTGTCAACATTAAATGTAGGATTTCCACAACGAGCAATCTGTAAACTTTTTCGAATTTCATGTCAAAAAATATAATTTTCACTGTTTTATCATGTTGTAACTTCAATAACCCATTTGGATATTCTCTTGACGCTGCTGTAAACTTCTTTTTAAAAAATTCAAATTTTAAGATCAAATCTCACAGTCACTTCCATATCCTGCAAACATAACATAAGCCCCAAACTCCACATCAGATTCGTATTCTGAAAATGTGGGACACTATGTTTAAGCACTTTTGGGACACTTTTTTAAAGGACGACTTTACGGAGCTAATGAATGGATAAAACTAGACTTCATTCTCATTCCAAATCGGTTTTTAAGATCGTCTAAAACCATTTAGAAGCCGAGAAAACTAGCTTCAAAACAATGGCCTAGAAAAAGTTTTGACCTGGCCGAACTTTTTTCTATGAGGTTTTTGAGTATTATTTTTACAAGCATTTACGGGGAGTACTTAAATTAGTCCATTTTTAACTTTAAGGTTTTGTTCTAGTGAGCATAATTACGCTTGTGTAGATTTAAGCTAAACACTGGCCACCACCCCCAACGCCTGTAATAGCGTAGCATCGTTGTTGTTTTTTTCAGTTGAATTTTTCTCAGCTTCTAGGTGGTTTTAGAAAATGTTAAAAACATATTTGGAATGAGAATGAATTCTATTTTCATTTAAAGTACATGTATTGTCTCCGTCAAGTACCCCTTTAAGCTTACTCGCAACACAAGCCGGCATCACTGAATCCGACAAAGTTAAATCGGTCTCAAGTTCCACTATTGCAAAGTCATTAACATTATACCATTCTTCAGCAGGTTTAGGGGCACACCTTCCCGGTAGAATCACCTGAAAACACCAGAATTTAGGAAACTTTTAGAAATTTAAAAGAGAACGGCCCGATTTTTTGAAATGCACAATACATATATTTTCTGAATAAACACAATTTTTTGATCAGTTTGAGATATTTTTCGTAGAAAACCGACTTCTAGAAGTCGAGTTAATTTTTTTTCGAAATTCAGAGTTTTCAAGCTTATACTGGACGACTTATATTCATTAAAATACCATTGAAATTATCAGAAAAGCTCCAAGAACAGTTTGAGATTATTTTAAAGTCGAAAATGTTCAAGAAATTAGAAAAAAAATAAAATTAGAAGTGGATTAGAAGTTTACACAGGTTTCAGAAAATAGGAATACCTTTCTTGCTTCTCTTTTAATTGGACTGCTCACAATATTCAAAGATGAGCATGTACTAGGAGCACAAGTTGTATTCACATGATAAGAGATCACTTTATTGATTACTGATGGGAGAATCAAATCATCACCATCACATCCTTCCTTCCCATTCCATGGGCTATGGTCACTTGCCCAAAAATAATTGGTTCTGTCATTTTTTTCATCGTTCAAAAAACAGTGGGCTGCGGTGACAACATGACGCTGAGAAATCAGGGATCCGGAACAGTGTTGGAGTTTTCCTGTGTGGAGATGAGAAGTAAATTACTATAAGCAAAAGAAAATTACCCAACGAATCTTTAATCTCTATGGAGACCACCCAAGGAGCATAAAGAATGTTGAAAATTGGAACTCCATTCAATATTTTTCTTTTGAATCCTGTTAGTGCTGTAAATGTGTATTTCTGAATAGTATCAATCTAATTTTAAAAAAATTACATTCTTTGCTTTTCCCACACTTTGTTTGAAGTTCAGAATTTTCCTGATCAGTTAGTTTTTCACATATTGCTAAAATTGAGAATAAAGAAAAAAGTAGAAGTGATTTCATGTTCGTTGAAATTAACTAAATGAAGAATTTCCCGAAATGAAAATTTTAACAATAATGCGAAGTTTAAAAATAAATAAAAAAGTCGTCTTTTGACATGCATATCAGTATTTAAACAGAAATAATTATATTGGATTTTTTGTTGATTTTTTTTTGTCTGGAAGCAATCTGTAATTTTAAAAATTCAAGAAATTCCAGATTTTTAGACAAATTTTAAACAAAAACTGTGAAATTTGTACATAATAATGGACCTATGCAGAAACTAAAAATGCTGCAAAAATTGCAAATAATTTAATGCAGAAACGTGAAAAAATTGCAAGAAATGACAAGAAATTGCAATTTTTTGCAGCCGATTTACGGGAAATCTACCTTAATCGTTGCGTGACCATCAAAGAAAAATGACTCTTGACCGTATTTTCCGCAATTATGGACGCACAGCGGTGAAAGGTGTACCGGGTCCCGCAGCGAAAAGTACGAACCTTTGAACAATTACCGTAGCTTTCCCGTAAATCGGCTGCAAAAAATAGTAGATTTTGTTCAAAGTTTTTTTTTTCCAAAAAATAAGTTTGGACCCCAAATGTGAATGAAAAATATAACTCGCGCTTAAAGACAGGGTGCCAGTTATTTTTACCCCATATGGATTTAATTGTGAAAAATTCGTCTTTCTACCGACATTCTAGTATATTAAATGCGAAACCCCGACGAAAAAAAAACCATTTTGTAGTCGCGGCAGGAAGATGGAAAAAATTATTTTTGAATTCCCGCCGTACACTCACGTCACTTTTTGGAGGGAAGCACAAAAATTCGAATTTTTCACATATGACACTCATTCCAAATAATTAACGACTTTAAGCAAAGAAAAACGCTGAAAATCGGACAAAAACGAAAGAAATTACAAAAAAACACAAAAAATTCAAAAATTCAAATTTCCGCGAACACACCTGACTGCTGTTCAGTGGAGCGCACATGAAAATCCTCAAAACGCGGTAATTTAAAATTTTGTCGCCGCAGCGGTTTTTTTAAATTTTAAGAAATATTGATTTGCTCTGAAAAATCCTTCTTTAAAGAGATAAACGACGAACAAGTTTTCGAAAATTTTCCGTGTAATTCCATTTGTTTACATCCAACAGGAATCCACGCATGTTTACATAGTGATAAACCTTGTTAAAATGAAAATGAAGATTCATTGAAATTTTTGCAATGAAGAATCTTTTGGTTCTGCCGCTTATCTTGGTCGCATGCCAACAATCAGCAGCGCAAGTCGCTCTTCATCCGAAAAACATCAGAAAAATATTCAATGGTGATACCCCTTCCAGTACCGCTGAAACGCCATGGGTTGTTGCTATTTACAATGGCGCTGGTTTAGTTTTTTAAATTGTTTTAACAAATAAAAATTATTTTGAATCAATTTGAGGTATCTGCACTGGAACACTCATCTCAAAACGGCATGTTTTAACAGCTGGTCACTGTTTTCTTGCGAATTTTGGTAACGGAACTCGCTGGAGGAACACAAATGAGAAATGGGACGGAAAAGAAGGATGTAATGGTGCTGATTTGACTGTTCCGAATAGAGTGAAAACTACATATTCGTTCAACTTTGGTTCAACTTGCGGAGTGTGTTTAGAAAGTGATGGCATCAAACGATATGCTAGCAAGGTTTAGTTCGATTCGCTCATAGAAGCTGTACCAATATGAACTTTTGATAATTTCGGGGAAAATGTATGAAATAAAACGTTATTTTTCAGGTCGTCTTGCCAGGATTTTGTGAAACCTTCAACAAAGAGTGGCAGATAATGGATGATTTAGCGATTGTTGAACTATCTGAAGATGTACCGTTTTCTGACTTAATTCAACCAGCAGTAATTGGAAGTTACAGTACCGGCCATAATCTTATGCCGCAAGGGTTTTTGGACCACAACTTTTCTCAATCTTAATCAATTTGCCTGAAATTTTTAGGGTATATGGTAAAATCACAGACGAACAATTGCAGACTAAAATTGCATCGACAGCAAAAATTTTTTTTTGATTTTTTCGGTTTTTTTCATTTTAACATTATTAGCTGTTTTTCCATTATTTTCCATTTTTGATCGCAATTTTGTTAGTTGATTTCCAAATCGTTAAATATTGATAGAACATGGTTTTCGGACATGGTTTAACCTACTGGAACAAAAAATCGTTCCGATGATTCGCTGAAAGCCATCGTCCGAGGCCATCAAACAGGAGCCCCCAATCATCAATAAGCAGACCAGTTCGAACGGTCTCCCAGGACAATTCGAGCAGTTTTGGCCAGATTCAAAAGTCAGGTAAGTGTTGGAAATATCAACTAAGTTAAAAAATATATTTAGGGCCAGCTGGTTCAGCGAAAATCCCCGGGTAGACCACGAAAAACATCACGCGTTATGGATCGCAATATCTCCCGTGCTTCAAGAGAGGATCCTAGAAGAACTGCTCCTGCTATTCAGAAGTGTGGAGCAACTCCACCTCAGTCCAAACCGTCCGTCAGAACCATCAGAAGACGTTTGAACGAAAATGGACTCTTTGGAAGGCGTCCAGTGAAGAAGCCGTTGATCAGCGCAAAGAATCGGAAAGCGCGAGTTGCCTGGTGTAAGTCACATCTGCATTGGGGACGTCAGGAGTGGAAAAATCACATCTGGAGTGATGAATCGAAATTCAACCTCTTCGGAACTGATGGTATCAACTGGGTTCGGCCCTCGATTGGAGCCAGGTACTCGGTTAAGTACCACTGTCCAACCATCAAACATGGTGACGGAAATGGGATGATCTGGGGTTGCTTCTCAGAGGGCCAAATTGGTCCATTGAGACGTGTGGTTGGGATTATGGATCGATATCAATACGAGGATATCTTGAAGCACACAATGAGACTGTGGGCTCTTCGAAATGTCGGCCGGTCGTTTGTCTTTCAACGATACAACGACCCGAAGCATACATCGGGACAGGTCGAGAATTGGTTTCGTCGACGATATCTGGATCTTATGGAGTGGACATCTCAAAGTCCCGACCTGAATCCAATAGAGCATCTCTGGGAAGAGCTGGAAAAACGAGTCCGAGGTCAGCGAGCCACGAATGCCGATCAGAATTTTGCCCAACGTATCAGCTTGGAAGAGCATCCCACTGTCGGTCATTGACACACTTCTGGATTCGATGCCGAGAAGATGTCAGGCGGTTATTGATGCCAAAGGATGCGCCACAAACTGTTAAACCAATTTTAATCTGTTTTTACTGTTTTCTCTATTTTTTACAGCTTCCCGGTCGTTCTAAACGGGTAAATGATAATAATCGCTTTTCGACATTTTTCCTAAATTGTTGATTATTTCCCGATTTTCATATATTTTTTTGGTATTTTTTGTTTTATATGTGACATACGATGCTACAAACATTGTCTGAAAATTTCAGCCAAATTGATTAATATTGAGAAAAGTTATGGACCAAAAACCCATGCGGCATAAGATTATGGCCGGTACTGTAGTTAAATATTGTCAACTCAATAATTCTTGATCATTGCGTTCGGAAGGCTGCTCAACGTCACAGCTCCGCACGCACGCGACGCGGTGATCTCCCACTCAACACACTGAAATATTGGCGGGAAAATGATTTTTTCAAATTTTCCAGTGTGTTGAGTGTCGGCAGCCGCGTCGCGTGCGTGCGGAGCGGCTGTCGGGTTGAGCACCCTTCCGAACGCAATGACCAAGTATAATTAAGTTGACAATACAGAATTAAAGAAATAATTTTAATAGGCTTTGAATTGAGCTCTGGGACACAACTTCGATTCGCTGGCTTTGGTTATGATCGTGAGTTTTATTAATATTATATTGCCTCGAGAATGATTAGTTTTCAGCTACTGACAATTCGGAAGGAAAATTAAGAACTGGATGGTCGACAGGGGTGATAACGCTATGGTGGAAACAATGAAGGAAAATTGTGTTTTTACAGATAGCTCAATGCGACAATTTACCACTTGATGACTGGATTTGTACAACCGCGGCAAGTGGTCAGGCAAGGGGTTGCGTAGTAAGTTATGGATTTTAAAAAACTAATTCATTTTTCTCCGTTCAGGGTGATAGCGGCTCAGGTGGAATTCTACCAACGAATGGGATCAATTATATAGTTGGAGTTTTTGTCAGAGGTGGAGAATGTTCCAACGGAAGCCCCAAATTGAGTAAATATGTTGGGATTCGCAAGTATTATAACGATATTTGTAAGCATACTAGTGGTGTTTGTACGTGAAATAAATATTGATTTTTGGAAATTCTTTTTTTTTGTGAAATAACCAAATGTTAACAATATTTAAATCGAAAACTCATGGGAATCGCGAGAACTATTACGATAACTTTTACATAAATATCATTGAGAACATGTTCAACTTCTCATGGAAATGTGCGTTAAATATCAAACAAATTCATTGTATTTTTGCCCAAAATGAAATTTCGTCTTTTGCTTCTTCCAATTCTTTTTATTTCGACAACTTGCGAAAAGTCAAAACATGAACGAAAAATCTTGCATGGGGGTGAATTGGCGAGCACGTTGGAAACGCCATGGGTGGTTTCGGTTGTCGGAAGCGTTAATGGTAAGCTAGTCACACCCTACCTTTAAGTTTAGCTAACTGTTTCTAGGAAGGGATTCCAAATGCACTGGAGTTCTCATCTCGCCAAATTTCGTTCTAACCGCCCGTCACTGTTTTCTCTCTGATGACGACAAAAGAAACAATGCGTACTTCTGGAAACCGATTGGAGAGCGTTGGGACGATGTGCACGGATGTGATGATAAGGATCTTATCGTGCCTGCAGGATTTAAGGATGTCTTCACTTTCAAGTTTAACACAATTTGTAGAACTTGCGATCATTATGGTGTAATTATTAGGAAAGCTAAAAAGGTGCGATTTAAAAAATAATATGAATTTCGAAAATACGAATTATTTCAGATTATTCTCCCTGGAATGTGTGTTCCTACTGTCCGACAATGGGAAAATATAAGTGACCTTGCGATTGTGGAACTTTTTGAGCCTGTGGATCCTTCTCCTTCGGTGTTGCCGGCTAATATCAGTTGTGAGTTTATCTACGAGGTGTTTTTAAAGTTTGCATACCTTATGAACACAATAAAAATATTTTTTTTAACGAAAAATGGTACTTTTTGGTCAATTTTCATAGATTTTTTGAAAAAAAAGTCACTTTCAGTGTTCATTTAAATTTTCACAATTGTTAGGGTTTGACAAATTTCCTTTTGAATTAAACATATTCAGATATCTCTCCAGAAGATGCCATTGGCTTGCAATTGACAGTTGCTGGTTATGGTGAAGATCGTAAGTATTATTCGTGACCACATTATTTTTCAAATTTCTTAATCCACAGCAGCCGATAGAAGTCAAGATAAATTGAAGTATTATCCGACAAACGGGGTAAAATGCCAAATTTTTTAAAGGAGGACCTTACGGAGCTAATAAATACATCTGGGATGAAAATAGACTTCATACTCATTCCAAATCTGTTTTTAAAATTTTCTAAAACCACCTAGAAGCCGAGAAAAGTCGTCTCAAAACAATGGCCTAGAAAAACGGACCACCGGCGCAAACTAGTCCGCGGGCATGAAAAATCAAAAAACATTAAAAAACATACATTAAAATGAAAAAAATATAAAAAAGGACTAATATAAATATTCTGCATCAGTATTTATTAACGAAACACGAAAAGAGCTCATAGGAAAATGTTAGGCCAAGCGGAAACTTTTTCTAGGTCATTGTTTTGAAACTCATTTTCTCGACTTCTAGGTGGTTTTAGAAAATTTTAAAAACAGATTTGGAATGAGAATGAAGTCTATTTTCATTTAAGGAACATTTATTAGCTCCGTAAAGTTCTCTTTTAATAGAAAATTTTAGTTTTTAATCTTTCAGTTGAGATCTTGTGGAAATATCCTCTCAATCTCAGATTATTTATGCGCTAATGCTCTACAGTATGGTGCACTTGGATGTGAGGTGAGTGATTTATGAAACCGGATCGGAAAACTGAAGGAATGTTTGCAGGGTGACAGTGGAGCTGGTGCTGTCTTGACTCAAGAAGCTGTGAATGAAGTGATAGGAATACTCTCGAGATCGTCGAGTTGTTCGAATACAGGAGGACGAGAAAAGGCCTACTTTTTGCCGCTTAGTAAACATGCCGCTGAAATTTGCAAATATTCTGGAATTTGTCCATAACCTTAACCCTTAAATTTGAGAATTGAATTTCCATAAAGTTACAGACCAAATTCAATAAAAACTGTTAATTTGAAGAATCGAAAAATACATTTTTTCGGAAGAAATTTCCCCAATTGTTGATTAAAAAAACAACTTTATACAGTAGAAATAAACCGCAGCGTTGCACATTCTACCGTATACACACGTGTTTTGAGGGAGTGAGTTCCGATTTACTTCAACGAAATTTCGGCCTAGATTTTGGCCTAAAAATGACAAAAAAAATGAACGGTCAAGAAAATTTAGCTTGACAAATATAACAAGTGTCGTTCAGAAATGGTCAAATGGTCACGTGACATTTATTTGACATTTTGAAAAACAATTCCAATAAAAAATAGCTTCATTCAATGATGAAGCTTCAAATTAAAAGTCTCCTAATCTTCTCGCTGCTTCTAATCTTGACAACATGCCAAAATGCAACGAAGCCCCACCCAAGGTATATCAAAAAGATCATGAATGGTATTGAATTGGACAGCACGCTTAAAACACCATGGGTGGTTTCAATTACTGGAACATCTGAAAGTGGGTTCATTTTCAGTGAAATTAAAAATCAAAAAGCATTTTGAGTACAAGAAAGTTTCCACTGTACTGGAACATTAATCTCATCTCGATACGTTGTCACCGCTGGGCATTGCTTCGTCAGGGATGGTGTTACAGAACCCAAAACTTCTTACTATTGGATACCGACTGTTAGACTGTGGGATAATGTCGAAGGATGCGATGGGAAAGATCTTATCGTTCCAGATAATGTCAGAGAATCATTCATATTTAAGTTTAATACCGATTGTCGAAAAAATTGTGACAGTATTGATACGATGTTCAGGAAGGCTAAGAAGGTATGGATTCTTAAAGATAAGGTGCCACCACTAATTTTTAATTGATTTTCAGATCATTTTACCAGGAATGTGTAATCGAACTATTGAGCCATTCTGGTTTAAAACACCAGATTTCGCGATTGTTGAGCTTTTTGAAGCGGTTCCATTGTTTGACTATGTTTATCCTGCTAATATTAGTAGTAAGTTAAAGACAAAGTGGCATCTTTCGGGAAAAAATTACCAAGGATCAAAATATCGTTAACTAGAGGTTCCAATACTAATAGGATTTTAAAATTTCAGAATAAATTCCTCGAAATCTTAAAATTTCAATTTAACAAAAGTTTTCAACTATCACCTTAACTTTAATCTTGATTTTGAATTTCAGACGAGAATCCCGAATTCGACATTGGGACTCAAGTCACAGTTGCTGGTTATGGTCTTGATAGTAAGAATTTTTTGTCACTTTTTAAAAACCTATAATCAAAAACAAACTTTTCAGCAAAAGATAATAAGTCGGGAAAATTGAAGTTTTACGTGACAAATGGGGTACACTAAGCTTTACAATTTCTAATATTTTCGCTAGTTTAACAGGTAATCAAATGTTCACAAAGTAAATTCTCATTGCCAATAACTGACTGGTTTTGCGTCAAATCACTTCCAAACACTCGGAAAGCTTGTGAAGTGAGTTGGAGTCCAATGTTAAATTAGGTCCAATTTAAATTCAGGGAGACAGTGGAGCTGGTGCAATTGTAACCCGCGGAGGAGTATACAAGGTAATTGGGATTTTGTCAAGAGGGAGTGGTTGTACAACAGAGAATGTGATTGGAAAAGTTTCGTTCATTCCAATTTATAAACATCTTGCGGATATTTGCAAATATGCTAGGATTTGTTTTTGATGAATTCTTAACATGATCTTACTTGAAAATAAAGTTTTACTGACTCTTGTGAATACGCCTACATGAAAAATTGAAAAATAAAGTTTTAAGAAAAGATGAGAGGAATTAAACGAGCCGCGACGCCGACCGCGTTGCACACGTTTTTATTATCCGATTTGTGAGGTTCTCAATTTTCAAATTTCAGAATTCTGGACTTGCTGATGTTCCGGATTCAATTTTTAATCCTTTATTCGAATTATTCGATAATATCAGAATTTAAATTTTTTTTTTGATATTTTCAGATTATTGGAAATTTGCAGAATTTCGAAAACTATTTTAAATTTTCAGAAATTAATTTTTTTTTGAAATTTTCAGAATTTTAAAATTTGTAGCTGTATGCATGAACGTATTTGTCGACAAACGCGGTTTGTCGGCACCGTGGTTCTCGGCCCTGAGAGGGTTTCGGTATATGAAACCGACATAAATGTGATGTCATGAGCTCGCTGGAGTCGTTTTTCTTTATCATAAGTTCTTAAAAGCTCACGGGACCGAGAACGAAAGTATCGACAAACCGCGTTTGTCGACAAACACGTTCATGCATACAGCTATTGATTGAAACTTTCAGAATGTCGAAAATTATTAGCAATTTTAAAATTTTAAAAATTTTTTTTTGATATTTTCAGATTTTTGGAAATTTGCAGAATTTCGAAAACTATTTTTAATTTTTTTGAAATTTTCAGATTTTTTGAAATTGCAGATTTTCAAAAATCCCTCTTAAAATCAGACATTTCGGTTGCTTCGTCTATATTGAAATTGGAAAGAATTTTTTAAAATTTTAAGCTTCAAGGAGTTACAGGAGGACTGCACAGGGTATGTAAGATACTTGAAACAAATAAAAACCTCATATTGATATTTAGGGATTTTCTAAAAGCAAAAAAACATTTTGTGATCCAACTTGGGCTAATTTTAAGCTAGTGAGATCAAATAAGCATTTGAGCAAATTTAAAAATCGTCTTCATTTAGAGTGTATCAAGAAAACATAAATCAACAAACACCAGTAAAATTGCAAATATCGCCATAATGTTTCCAAATCGATATGAATGCTGATCTTCCTACTATGTCCCTTCCACATCCTTTTCCGGCTGATAAAACTCCGATCAATTCATATCTTCCATAACGTATTATAATTGCACCAGATCCGCTGTCACCCTTTGATTATATTTCGGTTTTACGAATAAAAATTTAAAGCAAAAAAAAAACTCACAGGACACGCCATTTGACTTTCCGGTAATGAATATACGCAGAACCAGCTGGTCAGCGGCGTTCCATTTGGAGGGCATGGGATAAGACCATTTGAATAGTAATACTTTAGGTAGTCTGATTTTCGATCGGTTGCTGAAAAGCAATAATTAAGGATTTTGGATTTTCGGACGAATACTCACGATCAAAACCATATCCAGCAACGAATACTTGCGTTCCCTGAAGGTCACCAGGAAAAGCTTCTAAATAATAATTATCATAATTTAAAAGTCGTTCTTTTTGATAAAATCAAGTCACTTTTTCAGAATTTTCAAAAAAATTAACTTTTTCTGGCCAAACAAGTGAAACATTCCCACAAAGAGTATTAATTTTTAAGTAACCTAGAATTAACGCGTTAATTCCCGCCATGATGCAAGTGCGCCCCAATGATAATCAGTCAAATTATACAAATAAAACAAATGGCGTTGAAAAAACTGGCACTCTGTCTTTAACAGCAATAAATGAAATGAAAACTAACCACTAACTTTAACCGCCTGAATTGTGTCTGAAAAATGAACTGGTTCTGAGAGTTCGATGATTGCAAAGTCGTTCCTATCCGTATAAGAGATGTGTTCAAAAGTTGCACATAGCCCCGGTAAAACTATCTGAAAATGACATTCAATTCAAGATATTAAAGATTTTTGAAAAAGTTACCTTCTTCGCCATTCTTGCCACAATATGAAACAAATCACACGATCTACAAGGCGAGTTAAATTTGAAAATAAACTTTTGGACGCGGTTCGCAGGAACAATCATATCACCTCCTTCACATCCTTCCCTTCCCTTCCATGGTTCAAGATCGGGCCTCCAGAAGTATCCTGTTCTGTTTTCAGTGATACCAAGGATACAGTGGCCGGCAGTTACAACATGACGGTCTGAGATCAGGACTCCTGAGCATTTTGCAATGGCTTAAAGAACCGAAATATTGTCGAGGAAAAAAGGCATATATGCTCACTTTTTCGTTGTTTTTCTGATCTTGCTAAAACTAAGGTTGACCAAGGTGCATCGAAGGTGCTTTCCAAGACATGTCCCCTCAGGATCTTTCGGTCAATTGATCCTTCATCATCATATTCTGTTAAGTGTTGAGACTTCATAAAAGATGAGAACAGTAGGAGTATCAGTAGACGAAGAATCATGTTTGAATGAATTTAAAAAAAGGTTTCATTCTTTTTTAAATATTTTTCCCCAATGAGAAAATTCATTTATTTCGCATGGAAAATGTTGTATTTATCAACAAAAAATGGATAGTTTCATATCACATTTAATACAATGCTTGAACGTTTCACATCAATTTGAATTTCAATTTATCATTGGATTTTATTGGCTCGAAAGGAGTCTGTAATAAACATGAAATTATGAGAAAAACGAGGATAAAAATGTGAAAAATGGAAAATAAATCGAAAAAAAATGCGCCAGTGAAAATCTCAATACTTTGAGCACCCTGATGCAATTTGTATTTAAAGGTGGGCTCCGGAGAGCATGGGTTTCAGATTAATAAGAATATGATAATCTATCAATTAATACCAAAGAAATTTTTTAAGTCAAAAAAAAAAATAAAACCAGTAAAAATTTTTAAAAAATGGCCGAAGAAAACCGACAATGGCCGAAGAAACGCAATTTGGGTTTCTAGGCCACATAAGGCAAAATACAGAAAGATGGAAACAAAAATCTTAGGAAATATCTACATTCAAATTTTCATAAAATCCTGATTACGAAAAACGCGAAGATGACCTAAAAATTAGTTTCACGAGAATGTGAAACTTTAAAGATAGTGTGTTACTCAGTTTTTAGGATTTTTCTTGATATCTTTCTGAAGTAACACTCTATCTTTAAGAAATTCGAGTCCTATTTTTTCAAGAAGAAAGAAGCATTTGAAGTTCAAATTCCAAGAGATCTCTGAATTTTTTGGAGTTTCGTTTTCTGAAAAGATCCCAAGGCTCATTTTTCCAAATACCTTTCCTGAGAACCACTACTTCTTAAATTGCTGTGAATTGTTCAAGCTTTGAAAATAAGCAAAATTGAAATTGTTAAAATGTTCTGAAAGTTAGAAATTTGGGTAAATCGTAAAAAATGTATCTTATCGAAATTTTGAACATCTAGGAAATTTTTCTGAGGTGAAAAAATCGATAAAGTGAATCTTTCTTTGATCCTTGAAAAAATGATCCAAAAAATCAGTTTTTTTATTTTTAAAAAATATTTCATGGTTTGAAAAATTCAGAAAAAGTGCCTGCTTCGGAGGATTTTAGTCATTTTTAAAATTTGTTGAAAAAATTTAATTTTATGATTTTTATTAAATTTCAGCATTTTTTAAAAATTTTCGAGGCATATTTCTGCAAATTTTCTTCTTTCAGCGATTTTTCAAATTTTTCTTTGGAGGAGATAAAAATATTTAAATTTTAGGTTTTCAAATTTTAAATTAGTGCTTGCAGTTTACAAAATTTTTCAAAACTTGTACCTTGTCTTTAAAAACATTTTTCCAGGTAGCTAGTTTTTTATCGCTTTTCTTCTTCTATAAACTTTTAAAGAAATTGAAACCCATTTATAACATAAGTATATCATTTTCGGTGATTTAACGTCATTGTTATTCTTTGTAATGCCCGACTTTTCGGCGTTGACATAAATTATGGCAATTTTAGAAGCCTTTACATGAAGTTTCAGGCCCAAACAGAAGGCCAACAGAGGACAATTACAAAAATAAGAACATCTTCATTTCGAGGGCATCAAGGATCACAAATACCAGTGTACTTACAGATATCATCATAATATTTAAAAATCGATACAAAATACGCGATACCGAGACGATCCCCTGTACAACCGACCGTCATTGCTAACATTCCGATCATTTCCCATCTACCGCCATGCATCACAAATGCACCAGCTCCACTGTCACCCTTTAATAAAAATTTTTGGGATTTTTCAAACATTTAATTGGGGGTTTTTCAAACGGTTTTCCAAACCTTTAAAAACTCACAAGACATGCCATTTGACTTTCAGGTAGTGAATTAGTGCAGAACCAATCATTCATCGGAAATCCGCATGAAATAAGTCCATTTGAATAATAAAATTTCAATTGGTTTGATTTTTTATCGGTTTCTAAAAGAAAATAATTAAGGATTTTTGGATTTTCAAAAAAAACTACTCACGATCAACACCATAACCAGCAACGAATACTTGTCTACCCACAAGGTCTGGTGTATAAGCTTCTAAATTAAAATTAATTTAATAATTAGAAACAATAAATCAATGACCTAACCGCTAATTTTAACGGGTTGAATTAAATCTGAAAATCGAACTGGTTCGGAGAGTTCGACGATTGCCAGGTCGTTTGAATCCCACCATTTGGGTATTGGAAATTTGGAACATAGTCCGGGTAGAATTATCTTAAACAAAATAAATGAGCTTTTCAAAAACATTTTGAGAAGCTCACTCGTTTCGCCCTTCTTGTTACGATCTGATAATTATCACAAGTTATACAAGGTGAACCAAATTTGAAAATAAATTTTTCGGTGTAGGTCGCCGGAACGATCATGTCATTCATCTGACATCCTTCCTTTTCAATCCATGGTTGATAATCCGGAAAAAAGAATAATCCAGTTTTGTTATCCATTTCAGTAATAATACAGTGACCGGCAGTTAAAACATAACGGGCTGAGATCAGGACTCCGGTGCATAAAGAAAGTGCTTAAAGTATTCTAATTTTTTGGGGGAAATTTAGTGGAGGGCTTACTTTCTTGTCTTTGTTCCGATCTTGCTAACACTACGGTTGTCCATGGCGCATCTTTGGTAGTTTCCAAGACATGACCTCGTAGGATCTTTCGTTCTATTTTGTTTTTAAATACTTTATCATTTTCGCTATCTGTGAAGTTTTGTGACTTTATAACGGAAGAGAACTGAACGAGAATTAATAGACGAAGAATCATTCTTGAATGAATAAAAAAGCTACCATCATTTTTTAAATACCTTTTTTTCGATGAGAAACTTCTTTTTTCACATTTCCAGATCAATTTTTCATAAAATTCACAGCAGTCTTGCCGACGACGACAGCGATTTTATGGAAAAAACAACTGCAAAATATCAGGCCCGCTGGGATAAAGTGAACCGAAATTGTCATCACGAACAACACTTTGTGTGCGGTTCACCGTTACGATAAATTGCACACATTTTCCTATTTATAATCGGTTCACTTTAGCCCACCGTGTTGTTTAAGTAACCTATTTTTAACGTTTAAATTCCCGCATGGTGTAAGTACGCCCCAATGATAATTAATAAAACTGTACCGTCTTGTGACAGATTATGAGCTTCTCATGTCAAATTTAAATTTTTGGAACTTTGACACTTTGTTGCGACACACTTTTTCGAGGTTTTTTTGTAGATTTCATTGAATTGTTGTCAAAAAGATACGTTTTTTTAACAATTTAAAGAAAATGATGTTGAAAAAACTAGCACTCTGTCTTTAACAGCGATAAATTAATTAAGACTAACCACTAAAACTTGATTTCGGAAAATCTCAACCAAGCTGGCTGAGATTTGTAAAAATGAAAAAATTTCATATTTTGCTCAAGAAGCTTCCAAACACAGTTTATTTGTATTTAGGAAATTTGGAAGAAAAACATGGGAAAATATTCATCATTCACATTGACAATCGGTTGTGAAACGCACAATATTCTCATTGGTATTTACACACCCTATGCTTGTAATTTTATTTTTAAACTATATGCTTCAGTTAAAAACTCCTTTGATTCTTCTGCTTTTCTTTATTGTGACACTATGCCATGGAAGCAAGAACATTCTGAATATGGACATCTGGAAGTACCCACAATTAGTACAAGGTATCATGAGAGGACATGTCATGGAAACTACCACCGATGCACCATGGAGCACTCTAGTTTTCGCAAGATCCGCTAAATGTGAGAAACGTTCTTCATACAAAAACTCCCAATTTTTTAAGATGGTAATAGTATATGCACCGGAACGCTGATCTCTTCACGACATGTCATCACCGCCGGTCACTGTTTTCTTACTGATAAGCAGGATGAATACGGTTTGTTTTGGGCACCAAATCTTGAAAAATGGAATGAAAAAGAGGGATGTGATGGAGATGATGTGATTGTTCCGTGGAATTATGAGGCGGAGTTTCTTTTCAAGTTCGGTACATCTTGTGTTTCGTGTAACGGTTATCAAGTGGTGCATAGAAGCGCGAGAAAGGTAAGCGTTAAAGACAGGGTGTTGGTGGTGTTGAAATAAATATAATCAGTGTTATTCGACGCGTTGCGGTTGCGAAGCATAACCTTTTCCAAGTCCCACTCAATTGGTCTCTTCTTTTTTTGATTCCTGTCCAAATAATTTCAATTACCCTTCTAGGAACCCACAAAGGGACATTTTAGGAGCCTATTTTCCAAATTTACCATTTTTCTAAACACTTGTGCCAACCGCTCCCCCTCTAGGACATAATTTGCACAATCTCCCTAATTTTTTCCAGATAATTCTACCCGGATTATGTCGTACCCGGTTTCCATTACCCAAGTGGCAGGATTCGAACGACTTTGCGATCGTCGAACTCTCCGAACCAGTTTATCTTTCAGACACAATTCAACCGGCGAAAATTAGCGGTTAGTATTCATTTATTTATTACTATTACATTTATAATGAACACAATTTAGAAGCCTATATACCAGACCTTTTGGGACGGCAAGTATTCGTTGCTGGTTACGGTTGGGATCGTAAGTATTCGTCGACAAATCCTTAAGATCCGTTATTATTTTTTAGCCACCGATAGAAAATCCGATAAATTGAAATATTACTATTCAAATGGGTTTATTTCATGTAACATATAATACCTGTGAAATAATAATTTATTTGTGAAACGTACGTAAATTTAATCTGCTTTCAAAATTATAGCGAAATTTTCATTTTCAGATGAAAATTGGGAAAATCAACGTTTTTCCCGCATTTTATGAGGAATCCCGGTTAGTTCCTGTAAGGAAAATTAATCTGACACTTATTAAAAATAATTAATGACTTTCAGCAAAAAAAACGCTGAAAATCAGACAAAAACGAAAGAAATTTTAAAAAAAATACACAAAAAATTCAAAAATTCAAATTACCGCGCACACACATGACTGCTGTTCATTGGAGCGCACATGAAAATTCAAAACAAGCGGTAATTTAAAATCTTATCGCCGCAGCGGCGAAATTTTTAACTGGCACCCTGTCTTTAAAGCGTTCGAAAGGAATAAACTTTGAACTTTGCTCATTTGCTCCAATTTTACACAATAGTTTAAAATGAGCTGATTATAAATTTCTGAAATTCTCATTTAGCTCGAGTGTCGACTTACGAAGATTTGAAAATATTTGAAAACTGCGTAATTATGCGGGCTGAAATCGATGACGAATACCTGCAGCGCATCGCTGATTTTTTTGCTGCACGTCTGAAGGCCTATCATCGGGCTTGGAAATCACACTTAAACAAATGAAATTTCGCTAATTTTAAAAATTTTGAGGCCAATTTGAAATTTCAGATGAATATATTTATGAAAAATTAATGAAATTTCTAAAATTAGAATTTTTTTTGACGTTTTCTCTCTGTTTTCTTTGCTACAAAAATTTTGGTATTAAAATTTTTGAGATTGGATAAAAATTGAGTATTTTTTATTATTCCTGGCACCCATAATTTTTTAAAATTTCAATCGAGCAGAACTTTACGAAAAATTGATGAAAATTCAAATTTTAAAATATGATTGTCATTTTCTCGCGATGCTCTTTCGAATGGAACTAAAATTTTTGAATTTAGAGCCAAATTGAGTATTTTTTTTCAAAAACTACAGTAATTATTAAAATTTCAATTGAGCATAACTTTATGAAAAATTGAAGAAAATTCAAATTTTAAAATATGATTGTCATTTTCTCGCGATGCTCTTTCGAATGGTACTAAAATTTTTGAATTTAGAGCCAAATTGAGTATTTTTTTTTCAAAAACTACAGTAATTATTAAAATTTCAATTGAGCATAACTTTATGAAAAATTGATGAAAATTCAAATTTTAAAATATGATTGTCATTTTCTCGCGATGCTCTTTCGAATGGAACTAAAATTTTTGAATTTAGAGCCAAATTGAGTATTTTTTTTTCCAGAAACTAGAGTAATTATTTAAATTTAAATTGAGCATAATTATATGAAAAATTGATGAAAATTCAAATTTTAAAATATGATTGTCATTTTCTCGCGATGCTCTTTCGAATGGTACTAAAATTTTTGAATTTAGAGCCAAATTGAGTATTTTTTTTTCAAAAACTACAGTAATTATTAAAATTTCAATTGAGCATAACTTTATGAAAAATTGATGAAAATTCAAATTTTAAAATATGATTGTCATTTTCTCGCGATGCTCTTTCGAATGGAACTAAAATTTTTGAATTTAGAGCCAAATTGAGTATTTTTTTTTCAAAAACTACAGTAATTATTAAAATTTCAATTGAGCATAACTTTATGAAAAATTGATGAAAATTCAAATTTTAAAATATGATTGTCATTTTCTCGCGATGCTCTTTCGAATGGAACTAAAATTTTTGAATTTAGAGCCAAATTGAGTATTTTTTTTTCAAAAACTACAGTAATTATTAAAATTTAAATTGAGCATAATTATATGAAAAATTGATGAAAATTCAAATTTTAAAATATGATTGTCATTTTCTCGCGATGCTCTTTCGAATGGTACTAAAATTTTTGAATTTAGAGCCAAATTGAGTATTTTTTTTTCAAAAACTACAGTAATTATTAAAATTTCAATTGAGCATAACTTTATGAAAAATTGATGAAAATTCAAATTTTAAAATATGATTGTCATTTTCTCGCGATGCTCTTTCGAATGGAACTAAAATTTTTGAATTTAGAGCCAAATTGAGTATTTTTTTTTCAAAAACTACAGTAATTATTAAAATTTCAATTGAGCATAACTTTATGAAAAATTGATGAAAATTCAAATTTTAAAATATGATTGTCATTTTCTCGCGATGCTCTTTCGAATGGTACTAAAATTTTTGAATTTAGAGCCAAATTGAGTATTTTTTTTTCAAAAACTACAGTAATTATTAAAATTTCAATTGAGCATAACTTTATGAAAAATTGATGAAAATTCAAATTTTAAAATATGATTGTCATTTTCTCGCGATGCTCTTTCGAATGGTACTAAAATTTTTGAATTTAGAGCCAAATTGAGTATTTTTTTTTCAAAAACTACAGTAATTATTAAAATTTCAATTGAGCATAACTTTATGAAAAATTGATGAAAATTCAAATTTTAAAATATGATTGTCATTTTCTCGCGATGCTCTTTCGAATGGAACTAAAATTTTTGAATTTAGAGCCAAATTGAGTATTTTTTTTTCAAAAACTACAGTAATTATTAAAATTTAAATTGAGCATAACTTTATGAAAAATTGATGAAAATTCAAATTTTAAAATATGATTGTCATTTTCTCGCGATGCTCTTTCGAATGGTACTAAAATTTTTGAATTTAGAGCCAAATTGAGTATTTTTTTTTCAAAAACTACAGTAATTATTAAAATTTCAATTGAGCATAATTATATGAAAAATTGATGAAAATTCAAATTTTAAAATATGATTGTCATTTTCTCACGATGCTCTTTCGAATGGTACTAAAATTTTTGAATTTGAAGCCAAATTGAGTATTTTTTTTTCAAAAACTACAGTAATTATTAAAATTTAAATTGAGCATAATTATATGAAAAATTGATGAAAATTCAAATTTTAAAATATGATTGTCATTTTCTCGCGATGCTCTTTAGAATGATACTACAATTTTTGAATTTAGAGCCAAATTGAGTATTTTTTTCAAAAACTACAGTAATTATTAAAATTTCAATTGAGCATAACTTTATGAAAAATTGATGAAAATTCAAATTTTAAAATATGATTGTCATTTTCTCGCGATGCTCTTTCGAATGGAACTAAAATTTTTGAATTTAGAGCCAAATTGAGTATTTTTTTTCAAAAACTACAGTAATTATTAAAATTTCAATTGAGCATAACTTTATGAAAAATTGATGAAAATTCAAATTTTAAAATATGATTGTCATTTTCTCGCGATGCTCTTTCGAATGGAACTAAAATTTTTGAATTTAGAGCCAAATTGAGTATTTTTTTTTCAAAAACTACAGTAATTATTAAAATTTAAATTGAGCATAATTATATGAAAAATTGATGAAAATTCAAATTTTAAAATATGATTGTCATTTTCTCGCGATGCTCTTTCGAATGGTACTAAAATTTTTGAATTTAGAGCCAAATTGAGTATTTTTTTTTCAAAAACTACAGTAATTATTAAAATTTCAATTGAGCATAACTTTATGAAAAATTGATGAAAATTCAAATTTTAAAATATGATTGTCATTTTCTCGCGATGCTCTTTCGAATGGAACTAAAATTTTTGAATTTAGAGCCAAATTGAGTATTTTTTTTTCAAAAACTACAGTAATTATTAAAATTTAAATTGAGCATAACTTTATGAAAAATTGATGAAAATTCAAATTTTAAAATATGATTGTCATTTTCTCGCGATGCTCTTTCGAATGGTACTAAAATTTTTGAATTTAGAGCCAAATTGAGTATTTTTTTTTCAAAAACTACAGTAATTATTAAAATTTCAATTGAGCATAACTTTATGAAAAATTGATGAAAATTCAAATTTTAAAATATGATTGTCATTTTCTCACGATGCTCTTTCGAATGGTACTAAAATTTTTGAATTTGAAGCCAAATTGAGTATTTTTTTTTCAAAAACTACAGTAATTATTAAAATTTAAATTGAGCATAATTATATGAAAAATTGATGAAAATTCAAATTTTAAAATATGATTGTCTTTTTCTCGCGATGCTCTTTCGAATGATACTAAAATTTTTGAATTTAGAGCCAAATTGAGTATTTTTTTTTCAAAAACTACAGTAATTATTAAAATTTAAATTGAGCATAATTATATGAAAAATTGATGAAAATTCAAATTTTAAAATATGATTGTCTTTTTCTCGCGATGCTCTTTCGAATGATACTAAAATTTTTGAATTTAGAGCCAAATTGAGTATTTTTTTCCAGAAACTACAGTAATTATTTAAATTTAAATTGAGCATAATTATATGAAAAATTGATGAAAATTCAAATTTTAAAATATGATTGTCATTTTCTCACGATGCTCTTTCGAATGGTACTAAAATTTTTGAATTTGAAGCCAAATTGAGTATTTTTTTTTCAAAAACTACAGTAATTATTAAAATTTCAATTGAGCATAACTTTATGAAAAATTGATGAAAATTCAAATTTTAAAATATGATTGTCATTTTCTCGCGATGCTCTTTCGAATGGTACTAAAATTTTTGAATTTGAAGCCAAATTGAGTATTTTTTTTTTCAAAAACTACAGTAATTATTAAAATTTCAATTGAGCATAATTATATGAAAAATTGATGAAAATTCAAATTTTAAAATATGATTGTCATTTTCTCACGATGCTCTTTCGAATGGTACTAAAATTTTTGAATTTGAAGCCAAATTGAGTATTTTTTTTTCAAAAACTACAGTAATTATTAAAATTTCAATTGAGCATAACTTTATGAAAAATTGATGAAAATTCAAATTTTAAAATATGATTGTCATTTTCTCGCGATGCTCTTTCGAATGGTACTAAAATTTTTGAATTTGAAGCCAAATTGAGTATTTTTTTTTCAAAAACTACAGTAATTATTAAAATTTCAATTGAGCATAATTATATGAAAAATTGATGAAAATTCAAATTTTAAAATATGATTGTCATTTTCTCACGATGCTCTTTCGAATGGTACTAAAATTTTTGAATTTGAAGCCAAATTGAGTATTTTTTTTTCAAAAACTACAGTAATTATTAAAATTTAAATTGAGCATAATTATATGAAAAATTGATGAAAATTCAAATTTTAAAATATGATTGTCATTTTCTCACGATGCTCTTTCGAATGGTACTAAAATTTTTGAATTTGAAGCCAAATTGAGTATTTTTTTTTCAAAAACTACAGTAATTATTAAAATTTCAATTGAGCATAATTATATGAAAAATTGATGAAAATTCAAATTTTAAAATATGATTGTCATTTTCTCACGATGCTCTTTCGAATGGTACTAAAATTTTTGAATTTGAAGCCAAATTGAGTATTTTTTTTTCAAAAACTACAGTAATTATTAAAATTTAAATTGAGCATAATTATATGAAAAATTGATGAAAATTCAAATTTTAAAATATGATTGTCATTTTCTCGCGATGCTCTTTCGAATGATACTAAAATTTTTGAATTTAGAGCCAAATTGAGTATTTTTTTTTCAAAAACTACAGTAATTATTAAAATTTAAATTGAGCATAATTATATGAAAAATTGATGAAAATTCAAATTTTAAAATATGATTGTCTTTTTCTCGCGATGCTCTTTCGAATGATACTAAAATTTTTGAATTTAGAGCCAAATTGAGTATTTTTTTCCAGAAACTACAGTAATTATTTAAATTTAAATTGAGCATAATTATATGAAAAATTGATGAAAATTCAAATTTTAAAATATGATTGTCATTTTCTCACGATGCTCTTTCGAATGGTACTAAAATTTTTGAATTTGAAGCCAAATTGAGTATTTTTTTTTCAAAAACTACAGTAATTATTAAAATTTCAATTGAGCATAACTTTATGAAAAATTGATGAAAATTCAAATTTTAAAATATGATTGTCATTTTCTCGCGATGCTCTTTCGAATGGTACTAAAATTTTTGAATTTGAAGCCAAATTGAGTATTTTTTTTTTCAAAAACTACAGTAATTATTAAAATTTCAATTGAGCATAATTATATGAAAAATTGATGAAAATTCAAATTTTAAAATATGATTGTCATTTTCTCACGATGCTCTTTCGAATGGTACTAAAATTTTTGAATTTGAAGCCAAATTGAGTATTTTTTTTTCAAAAACTACAGTAATTATTAAAATTTCAATTGAGCATAACTTTATGAAAAATTGATGAAAATTCAAATTTTAAAATATGATTGTCATTTTCTCGCGATGCTCTTTCGAATGGTACTAAAATTTTTGAATTTGAAGCCAAATTGAGTATTTTTTTTTCAAAAACTACAGTAATTATTAAAATTTCAATTGAGCATAATTATATGAAAAATTGATGAAAATTCAAATTTTAAAATATGATTGTCATTTTCTCACGATGCTCTTTCGAATGGTACTAAAATTTTTGAATTTGAAGCCAAATTGAGTATTTTTTTTTCAAAAACTACAGTAATTATTAAAATTTAAATTGAGCATAATTATATGAAAAATTGATGAAAATTCAAATTTTAAAATATGATTGTCATTTTCTCACGATGCTCTTTCGAATGGTACTAAAATTTTTGAATTTGAAGCCAAATTGAGTATTTTTTTTTCAAAAACTACAGTAATTATTAAAATTTCAATTGAGCATAATTATATGAAAAATTGATGAAAATTCAAATTTTAAAATATGATTGTCATTTTCTCACGATGCTCTTTCGAATGGTACTAAAATTTTTGAATTTGAAGCCAAATTGAGTATTTTTTTTTCAAAAACTACAGTAATTATTAAAATTTAAATTGAGCATAATTATATGAAAAATTGATGAAAATTCAAATTTTAAAATATGATTGTCATTTTCTCGCGATGCTCTTTCGAATGATACTACAATTTTTGAATTTAGAGCCAAATTGAGTATTTTTTTCAAAAACTACAGTAATTATTAAAATTTCAATTGAGCATAACTTTATGAAAAATTGATGAAAATTCAAATTTTAAAATATGATTGTCATTTTCTCGCGATGCTCTTTCGAATGGAACTAAAATTTTTGAATTTAGAGCCAAATTGAGTATTTTTTTTCAAAAACTACAGTAATTATTAAAATTTCAATTGAGCATAACTTTATGAAAAATTGATGAAAATTCAAATTTTAAAATATGATTGTCATTTTCTCGCGATGCTCTTTCGAATGGAACTAAAATTTTTGAATTTAGAGCCAAATTGAGTATTTTTTTTTCAAAAACTACAGTAATTATTAAAATTTAAATTGAGCATAATTATATGAAAAATTGATGAAAATTCAAATTTTAAAATATGATTGTCATTTTCTCGCGATGCTCTTTCGAATGGTACTAAAATTTTTGAATTTAGAGCCAAATTGAGTATTTTTTTTTCAAAAACTACAGTAATTATTAAAATTTCAATTGAGCATAACTTTATGAAAATTGATGAAAATTCAAATTTTAAAATATGATTGTCATTTTCTCGCGATGCTCTTTCGAATGGAACTAAAATTTTTGAATTTAGAGCCAAATTGAGTATTTTTTTTTCAAAAACTACAGTAATTATTAAAATTTAAATTGAGCATAACTTTATGAAAAATTGATGAAAATTCAAATTTTAAAATATGATTGTCATTTTCTCGCGATGCTCTTTCGAATGGTACTAAAATTTTTGAATTTAGAGCCAAATTGAGTATTTTTTTTTCAAAAACTACAGTAATTATTAAAATTTCAATTGAGCATAACTTTATGAAAAATTGATGAAAATTCAAATTTTAAAATATGATTGTCATTTTCTCACGATGCTCTTTCGAATGGTACTAAAATTTTTGAATTTGAAGCCAAATTGAGTATTTTTTTTTCAAAAACTACAGTAATTATTAAAATTTAAATTGAGCATAATTATATGAAAAATTGATGAAAATTCAAATTTTAAAATATGATTGTCTTTTTCTCGCGATGCTCTTTCGAATGATACTAAAATTTTTGAATTTAGAGCCAAATTGAGTATTTTTTTCCAGAAACTACAGTAATTATTTAAATTTAAATTGAGCATAATTATATGAAAAATTGATGAAAATTCAAATTTTAAAATATGATTGTCATTTTCTCACGATGCTCTTTCGAATGGTACTAAAATTTTTGAATTTGAAGCCAAATTGAGTATTTTTTTTTCAAAAACTACAGTAATTATTAAAATTTAAATTGAGCATAATTATATGAAAAATTGATGAAAATTCAAATTTTAAAATATGATTGTCTTTTTCTCGCGATGCTCTTTCGAATGATACTAAAATTTTTGAATTTAGAGCCAAATTGAGTATTTTTTTCCAGAAACTACAGTAATTATTTAAATTTAAATTGAGCATAATTATATGAAAAATTGATGAAAATTCAAATTTTAAAATATGATTGTCATTTTCTCACGATGCTCTTTCGAATGGTACTAAAATTTTTGAATTTGAAGCCAAATTGAGTATTTTTTTTTTCAAAAACTACAGTAATTATTAAAATTTCAATTGAGCATAATTATATGAAAAATTGATGAAAATTCAAATTTTAAAATATGATTGTCATTTTCTCACGATGCTCTTTCGAATGGTACTAAAATTTTTGAATTTGAAGCCAAATTGAGTATTTTTTTTTCAAAAACTACAGTAATTATTAAAATTTCAATTGAGCATAACTTTATGAAAAATTGATGAAAATTCAAATTTTAAAATATGATTGTCATTTTCTCGCGATGCTCTTTCGAATGGTACTAAAATTTTTGAATTTGAAGCCAAATTGAGTATTTTTTTTTCAAAAACTACAGTAATTATTAAAATTTCAATTGAGCATAATTATATGAAAAATTGATGAAAATTCAAATTTTAAAATATGATTGTCATTTTCTCACGATGCTCTTTCGAATGGTACTAAAATTTTTGAATTTGAAGCCAAATTGAGTTTTTTTTTTTCAAAAACTACAGTAATTATTAAAATTTAAATTGAGCATAATTATATGAAAAATTGATGAAAATTCAAATTTTAAAATATGATTGTCATTTTCTCACGATGCTCTTTCGAATGGTACTAAAATTTTTGAATTTGAAGCCAAATTGAGTATTTTTTTTTCAAAAACTACAGTAATTATTAAAATTTCAATTGAGCATAATTATATGAAAAATTGATGAAAATTCAAATTTTAAAATATGATTGTCATTTTCTCACGATGCTCTTTCGAATGGTACTAAAATTTTTGAATTTGAAGCCAAATTGAGTATTTTTTTTTCAAAAACTACAGTAATTATTAAAATTTAAATTGAGCATAATTATATGAAAAATTGATGAAAATTCAAATTTTAAAATATGATTGTCATTTTCTCGCGATGCTCTTTCGAATGATACTACAATTTTTGAATTTAGAGCCAAATTGAGTATTTTTTTCAAAAACTACAGTAATTATTAAAATTTCAATTGAGCATAACTTTATGAAAAATTGATGAAAATTCAAATTTTAAAATATGATTGTCATTTTCTCGCGATGCTCTTTCGAATGGAACTAAAATTTTTGAATTTAGAGCCAAATTGAGTATTTTTTTTCAAAAACTACAGTAATTATTAAAATTTCAATTGAGCATAACTTTATTAAAAATTGATGAAAATTCAAATTTTAAAATATGATTGTCATTTTCTCGCGATGCTCTTTCGAATGGAACTAAAATTTTTGAATTTAGAGCCAAATTGAGTATTTTTTTTTCAAAAACTACAGTAATTATTAAAATTTAAATTGAGCATAATTATATGAAAAATTGATGAAAATTCAAATTTTAAAATATGATTGTCATTTTCTCGCGATGCTCTTTCGAATGGTACTAAAATTTTTGAATTTAGAGCCAAATTGAGTATTTTTTTTTCAAAAACTACAGTAATTATTAAAATTTCAATTGAGCATAACTTTATGAAAATTGATGAAAATTCAAATTTTAAAATATGATTGTCATTTTCTCGCGATGCTCTTTCGAATGGAACTAAAATTTTTGAATTTAGAGCCAAATTGAGTATTTTTTTTTCAAAAACTACAGTAATTATTAAAATTTAAATTGAGCATAACTTTATGAAAAATTGATGAAAATTCAAATTTTAAAATATGATTGTCATTTTCTCGCGATGCTCTTTCGAATGGTACTAAAATTTTTGAATTTAGAGCCAAATTGAGTATTTTTTTTTCAAAAACTACAGTAATTATTAAAATTTCAATTGAGCATAACTTTATGAAAAATTGATGAAAATTCAAATTTTAAAATATGATTGTCATTTTCTCACGATGCTCTTTCGAATGGTACTAAAATTTTTGAATTTGAAGCCAAATTGAGTATTTTTTTTTCAAAAACTACAGTAATTATTAAAATTTAAATTGAGCATAATTATATGAAAAATTGATGAAAATTCAAATTTTAAAATATGATTGTCTTTTTCTCGCGATGCTCTTTCGAATGATACTAAAATTTTTGAATTTAGAACCAAATTGAGTATTTTTTTCCAGAAACTACAGTAATTATTTAAATTTAAATTGAGCATAATTATATGAAAAATTGATGAAAATTCAAATTTTAAAATATGATTGTCATTTTCTCACGATGCTCTTTCGAATGGTACTAAAATTTTTGAATTTGAAGCCAAATTGAGTATTTTTTTTTCAAAAACTACAGTAATTATTAAAATTTAAATTGAGCATAATTATATGAAAAATTGATGAAAATTCAAATTTTAAAATATGATTGTCTTTTTCTCGCGATGCTCTTTCGAATGATACTAAAATTTTTGAATTTAGAGCCAAATTGAGTATTTTTTTCCAGAAACTACAGTAATTATTTAAATTTAAATTGAGCATAATTATATGAAAAATTGATGAAAATTCAAATTTTAAAATATGATTGTCATTTTCTCACGATGCTCTTTCGAATGGTACTAAAATTTTTGAATTTGAAGCCAAATTGAGTATTTTTTTTTTCAAAAACTACAGTAATTATTAAAATTTCAATTGAGCATAATTATATGAAAAATTGATGAAAATTCAAATTTTAAAATATGATTGTCATTTTCTCACGATGCTCTTTCGAATGGTACTAAAATTTTTGAATTTGAAGCCAAATTGAGTATTTTTTTTTCAAAAACTACAGTAATTATTAAAATTTCAATTGAGCATAACTTTATGAAAAATTGATGAAAATTCAAATTTTAAAATATGATTGTCATTTTCTCGCGATGCTCTTTCGAATGGTACTAAAATTTTTGAATTTGAAGCCAAATTGAGTATTTTTTTTTCAAAAACTACAGTAATTATTAAAATTTCAATTGAGCATAATTATATGAAAAATTGATGAAAATTCAAATTTTAAAATATGATTGTCATTTTCTCACGATGCTCTTTCGAATGGTACTAAAATTTTTGAATTTGAAGCCAAATTGAGTTTTTTTTTTTCAAAAACTACAGTAATTATTAAAATTTAAATTGAGCATAATTATATGAAAAATTGATGAAAATTCAAATTTTAAAATATGATTGTCATTTTCTCACGATGCTCTTTCGAATGGTACTAAAATTTTTGAATTTGAAGCCAAATTGAGTATTTTTTTTTCAAAAACTACAGTAATTATTAAAATTTCAATTGAGCATAATTATATGAAAAATTGATGAAAATTCAAATTTTAAAATATGATTGTCATTTTCTCACGATGCTCTTTCGAATGGTACTAAAATTTTTGAATTTGAAGCCAAATTGAGTATTTTTTTTTCAAAAACTACAGTAATTATTAAAATTTAAATTGAGCATAATTATATGAAAAATTGATGAAAATTCAAATTTTAAAATATGATTGTCATTTTCGCGCGATGCTCTTTCGAATGATACTACAATTTTTGAATTTAGAGCCAAATTGAGTATTTTTTTCAAAAACTACAGTAATTATTAAAATTTCAATTGAGCATAACTTTATGAAAAATTGATGAAAATTCAAATTTTAAAATATGATTGTCATTTTCTCGCGATGCTCTTTCGAATGGAACTAAAATTTTTGAATTTAGAGCCAAATTGAGTATTTTTTTTCAAAAACTACAGTAATTATTAAAATTTCAATTGAGCATAACTTTATGAAAAATTGATGAAAATTCAAATTTTAAAATATGATTGTCATTTTCTCGCGATGCTCTTTCGAATGGAACTAAAATTTTTGAATTTAGAGCCAAATTGAGTATTTTTTTTTCAAAAACTACAGTAATTATTAAAATTTAAATTGAGCATAATTATATGAAAAATTGATGAAAATTCAAATTTTAAAATATGATTGTCATTTTCTCGCGATGCTCTTTCGAATGGTACTAAAATTTTTGAATTTAGAGCCAAATTGAGTATTTTTTTTTCAAAAACTACAGTAATTATTAAAATTTCAATTGAGCATAACTTTATGAAAAATTGATGAAAATTCAAATTTTAAAATATGATTGTCATTTTCTCGCGATGCTCTTTCGAATGGAACTAAAATTTTTGAATTTAGAGCCAAATTGAGTATTTTTTTTTCAAAAACTACAGTAATTATTAAAATTTAAATTGAGCATAACTTTATGAAAAATTGATGAAAATTCAAATTTTAAAATATGATTGTCATTTTCTCGCGATGCTCTTTCGAATGGTACTAAAATTTTTGAATTTAGAGCCAAATTGAGTATTTTTTTTTCAAAAACTACAGTAATTATTAAAATTTCAATTGAGCATAACTTTATGAAAAATTGATGAAAATTCAAATTTTAAAATATGATTGTCATTTTCTCACGATGCTCTTTCGAATGGTACTAAAATTTTTGAATTTGAAGCCAAATTGAGTATTTTTTTTTCAAAAACTACAGTAATTATTAAAATTTAAATTGAGCATAATTATATGAAAAATTGATGAAAATTCAAATTTTAAAATATGATTGTCTTTTTCTCGCGATGCTCTTTCGAATGATACTAAAATTTTTGAATTTAGAGCCAAATTGAGTATTTTTTTCCAGAAACTACAGTAATTATTTAAATTTAAATTGAGCATAATTATATGAAAAATTGATGAAAATTCAAATTTTAAAATATGATTGTCATTTTCTCACGATGCTCTTTCGAATGGTACTAAAATTTTTGAATTTGAAGCCAAATTGAGTATTTTTTTTCAAAAACTACAGTAATTATTAAAATTTCAATTGAGCATAATTATATGAAAAATTGATGAAAATTCAAATTTTAAAATATGATTGTTTTTTTCTCGCGATGCTCTTTCGAATGATACTAAAATTTTTGAATTTAGAGCCAAATTGAGTATTTTTTTCAAAAACTACAGTAATTATTAAAATTTAAATTGAGCATAATTATATGAAAAATTGATGAAAATTCAAATTTTAAAATATGATTGTCTTTTTCTCGCGATGCTCTTTCGAATGATACTAAAATTTTTGAATTTAGAGCCAAATTGAGTATTTTTTTTTCAAAAACTACAGTAATTATTAAAATTTAAATTGAGCATAATTATATGAAAAATTGATGAAAATTCAAATTTTAAAATATGATTGTCATTTTCTCACGAAGCTCTTTCGAATGGTACTAAAATTTTTGAATTTGAAGCCAAATTGAGTATTTTTTTTTCAAAAACTACAGTAATTATTAAAATTTCAATTGAGCATAATTATATGAAAAATTGATGAAAATTCAAATTTTAAAATATGATTGTCATTTTCTCACGATGCTCTTTCGAATGGTACTAAAATTTTTGAATTTGAAGCCAAATTGAGTATTTTTTTTTCAAAAACTACAGTAATTATTAAAATTTAAATTGAGCATAATTATATGAAAAATTGATGAAAATTCAAATTTTAAAATACGATTGTCATTTTCTCACGATGCTCTTTCGAATGGTACTAAAATTTTTGAATTTGAAGCCAAATTGAGTATTTTTTTTCAAAAACTACAGTAATTATTAAAATTTCAATTGAGCATAACTTTATGAAAAATTGATGAAAATTCAAATTTTAAGATATGATTGTCATTTTCTCGCGATGCTCTTTCGAATGGTACTAAAATTTTTGAATTTGAAGCCAAATTGAGTATTTTTTTTCAAAAACTACAGTAATTATTAAAATTTCAATTGAGCATAATTATATGAAAAATTGATGAAAATTCAAATTTTAAAATATGATTGTCATTTTCTCACGATGCTCTTTCGAATGATACTAAAATTTTTGAATTTGAAGCCAAATTGAGTATTTTTTTTCAAAAACTACAGTAATTATTAAAATTTCAATTGAGCATAATTATATGAAAAATTGATGAAAATTCAAATTTTAAAATATGATTGTCATTTTCTCGCGATGCTCTTTCGAATGGTACTAAAATTTTTGAATTTAGAGCCAAATTGAGTATTTTTTTTCAAAAACTACAGTAATTATTAAAATTTCAATTGAGCATAACTTTATTAAAAATTGATGAAAATTCAAATTTTAAAATATGATTGTCATTTTCTCGCGATGCTCTTTCGAATGGAACTAAAATTTTTGAATTTAGAGCCAAATTGAGTATTTTTTTCCAGAAACTACAGTAATTATTTAAATTTAAATTGAGCATAATTATATGAAAAATTGATGAAAATTCAAATTTTAAAATATGATTGTCTTTTTCTCGCGATGCTCTTTCGAATGATACTACAATTTTTGAATTTAGAGCCAAATTGAGTATTTTTTTCCAGAAACTACAGTAATTATTTAAATTTAAATTGAGCATAATTATATGAAAAATTGATGAAAATTCAAATTTTAAAATATGATTGTCTTTTTCTCGCGATGCTCTTTCGAATGATACTACAATTTTTGAATTTAGAGCCAAATTGAGTATTTTTTTCAAAAACTACAGTAATTATTAAAATTTAAATTGAGCATAACTTTATGAAAAATTGATGAAAATTCAAATTTTAAAATATGATTGTCATTTTCTCGCGATGCTCTTTCGAATGGTACTAAAATTTTTGAATTTGAAGCCAAATTGAGTATTTTTTTTCAAAAACTACAGTAATTATTAAAATTTCAATTGAGCATAATTATATGAAAAATTGATGAAAATTCAAATTTTAAAATATGATTGTTTTTTTCTCGCGATGCTCTTTCGAATGATACTAAAATTTTTGAATTTAGAGCCAAATTGAGTATTTTTTTCAAAAACTACAGTAATTATTAAAATTTAAATTGAGCATAATTATATGAAAAATTGATGAAAATTCAAATTTTAAAATATGATTGTCTTTTTCTCGCGATGCTCTTTCGAATGATACTAAAATTTTTGAATTTAGAGCCAAATTGAGTATTTTTTTCCAGAAACTACAGTAATTATTTAAATTTAAATTGAGCATAATTATATGAAAAATTGATGAAAATTCAAATTTTAAAATATGATTGTCATTTTCTCACGAAGCTCTTTCGAATGGTACTAAAATTTTTGAATTTGAAGCCAAATTGAGTATTTTTTTTTCAAAAACTACAGTAATTATTAAAATTTCAATTGAGCATAATTATATGAAAAATTGATGAAAATTCAAATTTTAAAATATGATTGTCATTTTCTCGCGATGCTCTTTCGAATGGTACTAAAATTTTTGAATTTGAAGCCAAATTGAGTATTTTTTTTCAAAAACTACAGTAATTATTAAAATTTCAATTGAGCATAACTTTATGAAAAATTGATGAAAATTCAAATTTTAAAATATGATTGTCATTTTCTCGCGATGCTCTTTCGAATGGTACTAAAATTTTTGAATTTAGAGCCAAATTGAGTATTTTTTTTTCAAAAACTACAGTAATTATTAAAATTTCAATTGAGCATAATTATATGAAAAATTGATGAAAATTCAAATTTTAAAATATGATTGTCATTTTCTCGCGATGCTCTTTCGAATGGTACTAAAATTTTTGAATTTGAAGCCAAATTGAGTATTTTTTTTCAAAAACTACAGTAATTATTAAAATTTCAATTGAGCATAACTTTATGAAAAATTGATGAAAATTCAAATTTTAAAATATGATTGTCATTTTCTCACGATGCTCTTTCGAATGGTACTAAAATTTTTGAATTTGAAGCCAAATTGAGTATTTTTTTTTTCAAAAACTACAGTAATTAATAAAATTTCAATTGAGCATAATTATATGAAAAATTGATGAAAATTCAAATTTTAAAATATGATTGTCATTTTCTCACGATGCTCTTTCGAATGGTACTAAAATTTTTGAATTTGAAGCCAAATTGAGTATTTTTTTTTCAAAAACTACAGTAATTATTTAAATTTAAATTGAGCATAATTATATGAAAAATTGATGAAAATTCAAATTTTAAAATATGATTGTCATTTTCTCACGATGCTCTTTCGAATGGTACTAAAATTTTTGAATTTGAAGCCAAATTGAGTATTTTTTTTTCAAAAACTACAGTAATTATTAAAATTTCAATTGAGCATAACTTTATGAAAAATTGATGAAAATTCAAATTTTAAAATATGATTGTCATTTTCTCACGATGCTCTTTCGAATGGTACTAACATTTTTGAATTTGAAGCCAAATTGAGTATTTTTTTTTTCAAAAACTACAGTAATTATTAAAATTTCAATTGAGCATAATTATATGAAAAATTGATGAAAATTCAAATTTTAAAATATGATTGTCATTTTCTCACGATGCTCTTTCGAATGGTACTAAAATTTTTGAATTTGAAGCCAAATTGAGTATTTTTTTTTCAAAAACTACAGTAATTATTTAAATTTAAATTGAGCATAATTATATGAAAAATTGATGAAAATTCAAATTTTAAAATATGATTGTCATTTTCTCACGATGCTCTTTCGAATGGTACTAAAATTTTTGAATTTAGAGCCAAATTGAGTATTTTTTTTTTCAAAAACTACAGTAATTAATAAAATTTCAATTGAGCATAATTATATGAAAAATTGATGAAAATTCAAATTTTAAAATATGATTGTCATTTTCTCACGATGCTCTTTCGAATGGTACTAAAATTTTTGAATTTGAAGCCAAATTGAGTATTTTTTTTTTCAAAAACTACAGTAATTATTAAAATTTCAATTGAGCATAACTTTATGAAAACTTGATGAAAATTCAAATTTTAAAATATGATTGTCATTTTCTCGCGATGCTCTTTCGAATGGTACTAAAATTTTTGAATTTGAAGCCAAATTGAGTATTTTTTTTTCAAAAACTACAGTTATTATTTAAATTTAAATTGAGCATAACTTTGTGAAAAATTGATGAAAATTCAAATTTTAAAATATGATTGTCATTTTCTCACGATGCTCTTTCGAATGGTACTAAAATTTTTGAATTTGAAGCCAAATTGAGTATTTTTTTTTCAAAAACTACAGTAATTATTAAAATTTCAATTGAGCATAACTTTGTGAAAAATTGATGAAAATTCAAATTTTAAAATATGATTGTCATTTTCTCACGATGCTCTTTCGAATGGTACTAAAATTTTTGAATTTGAAGCCAAATTGAGTATTTTTTTTTCAAAAACTACAGTAATTATTAAAATTTCAATTGAGCATAACTTTATGAAAACTTGATGAAAATTCAAATTTTAAAATATGATTGTCATTTTCTCGCGATGCTCTTTCGAATGGTACTAAAATTTTTGAATTTGAAGCCAAATTGAGTATTTTTTTTTCAAAAACTACAGTTATTATTTAAATTTAAATTGAGCATAACTTTGTGAAAAATTGATGAAAATTCAAATTTTAAAATATGATTGTCATTTTCTTGCGATGCTCTTTCGAATGGTACTAAAATTTTTGAATTTAGAGCCAAATTGAGTATTTTTTTTCCAGAAAATACAGTAATTATTTAAATTTCAATTGAGCATAATTATATGAAAAATTGATGAAAATTCAAATTTTAAAATATGATTGTCATTTTCTTGCGATGCTCTTTCGAATGGTACTAAAATTTTTGAATTTAGAGCCAAATTGAGTATTTTTTTTCCAGAAAATACAGTAATTATTTAAATTTCAATTGTGCATAATTATATGAAAAATTGATGAAAATTCAAAATTTAAAATATGATTGTCATTTTCTCGCGATGCTCTTTCGAATGGTACTAAAATGTTTGAATTTAGAGCCAAATTGAGTATTTTTTTTCCAGAAAATACAGTAATTATTTAAATTTCAATTGAGCATAATTATATGAAAAATTGATGAAAATTCAAAATTTAAAATATGATTGTCATTTTCTCGCGATGCTCTTTCGAATGGTACTAAAATTTTTGAATTTAGAGCCAAATTGAGTATTTTTTTTCCAGAAAATACAGTAATTATTTAAATTTCAATTGAGCATAATTATATGAAAAATTGATGAAAATTCAAAATTTAAAATATGATTGTCATTTTCTCGCGATGCTCTTTCGAATGGTACTAAAATTTTTGAATTTAGAGCCAAATTGAGTATTTTTTTTTCAAAAACTACAGTAATTAAGAAAATTTCAATTGAGCATAATTATATGAAAAATTGATGAAAATTCAAATTTTAAAATATGATTGTCATTTTCTCGCGATGCTCTTTCGAATGGTACTAAAATTTTTGAATTTGAAGCCATATTGAGTATTTTTTTTTCAAAAACTACAGTAATTATTAAAATTTCAATTGAGCATAACTTTATGAAAACTTGATGAAAATTCAAATTTTAAAATATGATTGTCATTTTCTCGCGATGCTCTTTCGAATGGTACTAAAATTTTTGAATTTGAAGCCAAATTGAGTATTTTTTTTTCAAAAACTACAGTAATTATTTAAATTTCAATTGAGCATAATTATATGAAAAATTGATGAAAATTCAAATTTTAAAATATGATTGTCATTTTCTCGCGATGCTCTTTCGAATGGTACTAAAATTTTTGAATTTAGAGCCAAATTGAGTATTTTTTTTTTCAAAAACTACAGTAATTAATAAAATTTCAATTGAGCATAATTATATGAAAAATTGATGAAAATTCAAATTTTAAAATATGATTGTCATTTTCTCGCGATGCTCTTTCGAATGGTACTAAAATTTTTGAATTTGAAGCCAAATTGAGTATTTTTTTTTCAAAAACTACAGTAATTATTAAAATTTCAATTGAGCATAACTTTATGAAAACTTGATGAAAATTCAAATTTTAAAATATGATTGTCATTTTCTCGCGATGCTCTTTCGAATGGTACTAAAATTTTTGAATTTGAAGCCAAATTGAGTATTTTTTTTTCAAAAACTACAGTTATTATTTAAATTTAAATTGAGCATAACTTTGTGAAAAATTGATGAAAATTCAAATTTTAAAATATGATTGTCATTTTCTTGCGATGCTCTTTCGAATGGTACTAAAATTTTTGAATTTAGAGCCAAATTGAGTATTTTTTTTCCAGAAAATACAGTAATTATTTAAATTTCAATTGAGCATAATTATATGAAAAATTGATGAAAATTCAAATTTTAAAATATGATTGTCATTTTCTTGCGATGCTCTTTCGAATGGTACTAAAATTTTTGAATTTAGAGCCAAATTGAGTATTTTTTTTCCAGAAAATACAGTAATTATTTAAATTTCAATTGAGCATAATTATATGAAAAATTGATGAAAATTCAAATTTTAAAATATGATTGTCATTTTCTTGCGATGCTCTTTCGAATGGTACTAAAATTTTTGAATTTAGAGCCAAATTGAGTATTTTTTTTCCAGAAAATACAGTAATTATTTAAATTTCAATTGAGCATAATTATATGAAAAATTGATGAAAATTCAAAATTTAAAATATGATTGTCATTTTCTCGCGATGCTCTTTCGAATGGTACTAAAATTTTTGAATTTAGAGCCAAATTGAGTATTTTTTTTCCAGAAAATACAGTAATTATTTAAATTTCAATTAAGCATAATTATATGAAAAATTGATGAAAATTCAAATTTTAAAATATGATTGTCATTTTCTCGCGATGCTCTTTCGAATGGTACTAAAATTTTTGAATTTAGAGCCAAATTGAGTATTTTTTTTCCAGAAAATACAGTAATTATTTAAATTTCAATTGAGCATAATTATATGAAAAATTGATGAAAATTCAAAATTTAAAATATGATTGTCATTTTCTCGCGATGCTCTTTCGAATGGTACTAAAATTTTTGAATTTAGAGCCAAATTGAGTATTTTTTTTCCAGAAAATACAGTAATTATTTAAATTTCAATTAAGCATAATTATATGAAAAATTGATGAAAATTCAAATTTTAAAATATGATTGTCATTTTCTCGCGATGCTCTTTCGAATGGTACTAAAATTTTTGAATTTAGAGCCAAATTGAGTATTTTTTTTCCAGAAAATACAGTAATTATTTAAATTTCAATTGAGCATAATTATATGAAAAATTGATGAAAATTCAAATTTTAAAATATGATTGTCATTTTCTCGCGATGCTCTTTCGAATGGTACTAAAATTTTTGAATTTAGAGCCAAATTGAGTATTTTTTTTCCAGAAAATACAGTAATTATTTAAATTTCAATTGAGCATAATTACATGAAAAATTGATGAAAATTCAAATTTTAAAATATGATTGTCATTTTCTTGCGATGCTCTTTCGAATGGTACTAAAATTTTTGAATTTAGAGCCAAATTGGGTATTTTTTTTCCAGAAAATACAGTAATTATTTAAATTTCAATTGAGCATAATTATATGAAAAATTGATGAAAATTCAAATTTTAAAATATGATTGTCATTTTCTCGCGATGCTCTTTCGAATGGTACTAAAATTTTTGAATTTAGAGCCAAATTGAGTATTTTTTTTTCAAAAACTACAGTAATTAAGAAAATTTCAATTGAGCATAATTATATGAAAAATTGATGAAAATTCAAATTTTAAAATATGATTGTCATTTTCTCGCGATGCTCTTTCGAATGGTACTAAAATTTTTGAATTTAGAGCCAAATTGAGTATTTTTTTTTCAAAAACTACAGTAATTAAGAAAATTTCAATTGAGCATAATTATATGAAAAATTGATGAAAATTCAAATTTTAAAATATGATTGTCATTTTCTCGCGATGCTCTTTCGAATGGTACTAAAATTTTTGAATTTAGAGCCAAATTGAGTATTTTTTTTTCAAAAACTACAGTAATTAATAAAATTTCAATTGAGCATAATTATATGAAAAATTGATGAAAATTCAAATTTTAAAATATGATTGTCATTTTCTCGCGATGCTCTTTCGAATGGTACTAAAATTTTTGAATTTAGAGCCAAATTGAGTATTTTTTTTCCAGAAAATACAGTAATTATTTAAATTTCAATTGAGCATAATTATATGAAAAATTGATGAAAATTCAAATTTTAAAATATGATTGTCATTTTCTCGCGATGCTCTTTCGAATGGTACTAAAATTTTTGAATTTAGAGCCAAATTGAGTATTTTTTTTCCAGAAAATACAGTAATTATTTAAATTTCAATTGTGCATAATTATATGAAAAATTGATGAAAATTCAAAATTTAAAATATGATTGTCATTTTCTCGCGATGCTCTTTCGAATGGTACTAAAATTTTTGAATTTAGAGCCAAATTGAGTATTTTTTTTTCCAGAAAATACAGTAATTATTTAAATTTCAATTGAGCATAATTATATGAAAAATTGATGAAAATTCAAATTTTAAAATATGATTGTCATTTTCTCGCGATGCTCTTTCGAATGGTACTAAAATTTTTGAATTTAGAGCCAAATTGAGTATTTTTTTTTCCAGAAAATACAGTAATTATTTAAATTTCAATTGAGCATAATTATATGAAAAATTGATGAAAATTCAAATTTTAAAATATGATTGTCATTTTCTCGCGATGCTCTTTCGAATGGTACTAAAATTTTTGAATTTAGAGCCAAATTGAGTATTTTTTTTCCAGAAAATACAGTAATTATTTAAATTTCAATTGAGCATAATTATATGAAAAATTGATGAAAATTCAAATTTTAAAATATGATTGTCATTTTCTCGCGATGCTCTTTCGAATGGTACTAAAATTTTTGAATTTAGAGCCAAATTGAGTATTTTTTTTCCAGAAAATACAGTAATTATTTAAATTTCAATTGTGCATAATTATATGAAAAATTGATGAAAATTCAAAATTTAAAATATGATTGTCATTTTCTCGCGATGCTCTTTCGAATGGTACTAAAATTTTTGAATTTAGAGCCAAATTGAGTATTTTTTTTCCAGAAAATACAGTAATTATTTAAATTTCAATTAAGCATAATTATATGAAAAATTGATGAAAATTCAAATTTTAAAATATGATTGTCATTTTCTCGCGATGCTCTTTCGAATGGTACTAAAATTTTTGAATTTAGAGCCAAATTGAGTATTTTTTTTCCAGAAAATACAGTAATTATTTAAATTTCAATTGAGCATAATTATATGAAAAATTGATGAAAATTCAAATTTTAAAATATGATTGTCATTTTCCCGCGATGCTCTTTCGAATGGTACTAAAATTTTTGAATTTAGAGCCAAATTGAGTATTTTTTTTCCAGAAAATACAGTAATTATTTAAATTTCAATTGAGCATAATTATATGAAAAATTGATGAAAATTCAAATTTTAAAATATGATTGTCATTTTCTCGCGATGCTCTTTCGAATGGTACTAAAATTTTTGAATTTAGAGCCAAATTGAGTATTTTTTTTCCAGAAAATACAGTAATTATTTAAATTTCAATTGTGCATAATTATATGAAAAATTGATGAAAATTCAAAATTTAAAATATGATTGTCATTTTCTCGCGATGCTCTTTCGAATGGTACTAAAATTTTTGAATTTAGAGCCAAATTGAGTATTTTTTTTCCAGAAAATACAGTAATTATTTAAATTTCAATTAAGCATAATTATATGAAAAATTGATGAAAATTCAAATTTTAAAATATGATTGTCATTTTCTCGCGATGCTCTTTCGAATGGTACTAAAATTTTTGAATTTAGAGCCAAATTGAGTATTTTTTTTCCAGAAAATACAGTAATTATTTAAATTTCAATTGAGCATAATTATATGAAAAATTGATGAAAATTCAAATTTTAAAATATGATTGTCATTTTCTCGCGATGCTCTTTCGAATGGTACTAAAATTTTTGAATTTGAAGCCAAATTGAGTATTTTTTTTTCAAAAACTACAGTAATTAAGAACATTTCAATTGAGCATAATTATGTGAAAAATTGATGAAAATTCAAATTTTAAAATATGATTGTCATTTTCTTGCGATGCTCTTTCGAATGGTACTAAAATTTTTGAATTTAGAGCCAAATTGAGTATTTTTTTTTTCCAGAAAATACAGTAATTATTTAAATTTCAATTGAGCATAATTATATGAAAAATTGATGAAAATTCAAATTTTAAAATATGATTGTCATTTTCTCGCGATGCTCTTTCGAATGGTACTAAAATTTTTGAATTTAGAGCCAAATTGAGTATTTTTTTTTCAAAAACTACAGTAATTAATAAAATTTCAATTGAGCATAATTATATGAAAAATTGATGAAAATTCAAATTTTAAAATATGATTGTCATTTTCTCGCGATGCTCTTTCGAATGGTACTAAAATTTTTGAATTTAGAGCCAAATTGAGTATTTTTTTTCCAGAAAATACAGTAATTATTTAAATTTCAATTGAGCATAATTATATGAAAAATTGATGAAAATTCAAATTTTAAAATATGATTGTCATTTTCTCGCGATGCTCTTTCGAATGGTACTAAAATTTTTGAATTTAGAGCCAAATTGAGTATTTTTTTTCCAGAAAATACAGTAATTATTTAAATTTCAATTGAGCATAATTATATGAAAAATTGATGAAAATTCAAATTTTAAAATATGATTGTCATTTTCTCGCGATGCTCTTTCGAATGGTACTAAAATTTTTGAATTTAGAGCCAAATTGAGTATTTTTTTTCCAGAAAATACAGTAATTATTTAAATTTCAATTGTGCATAATTATATGAAAAATTGATGAAAATTCAAAATTTAAAATATGATTGTCATTTTCTCGCGATGCTCTTTCGAATGGTACTAAAATTTTTGAATTTAGAGCCAAATTGAGTATTTTTTTTCCAGAAAATACAGTAATTATTTAAATTTCAATTAAGCATAATTATATGAAAAATTGATGAAAATTCAAATTTTAAAATATGATTGTCATTTTCTCGCGATGCTCTTTCGAATGGTACTAAAATTTTTGAATTTAGAGCCAAATTGAGTATTTTTTTTCCAGAAAATACAGTAATTATTTAAATTTCAATTGAGCATAATTATATGAAAAATTGATGAAAATTCAAATTTTAAAATATGATTGTCATTTTCTCGCGATGCTCTTTCGAATGGTACTAAAATTTTTGAATTTAGAGCCAAATTGAGTATTTTTTTTCCAGAAAATACAGTAATTATTTAAATTTCAATTGTGCATAATTATATGAAAAATTGATGAAAATTCAAAATTTAAAATATGATTGTCATTTTCTCGCGATGCTCTTTCGAATGGTACTAAAATTTTTGAATTTAGAGCCAAATTGAGTATTTTTTTTCCAGAAAATACAGTAATTATTTAAATTTCAATTAAGCATAATTATATGAAAAATTGATGAAAATTCAAATTTTAAAATATGATTGTCATTTTCTCGCGATGCTCTTTCGAATGGTACTAAAATTTTTGAATTTAGAGCCAAATTGAGTATTTTTTTTCCAGAAAATACAGTAATTATTTAAATTTCAATTGAGCATAATTATATGAAAAATTGATGAAAATTCAAATTTTAAAATATGATTGTCATTTTCTCGCGATGCTCTTTCGAATGGTACTAAAATTTTTGAATTTGAAGCCAAATTGAGTATTTTTTTTTCAAAAAATACAGTAATTAAGAACATTTCAATTGAGCATAATTATGTGAAAAATTGATGAAAATTCAAATTTTAAAATATGATTGTCATTTTCTTGCGATGCTCTTTCGAATGGTACTAAAATTTTTGAATTTAGAGCCAAATTGAGTATTTTTTTTTTCCAGAAAATACAGTAATTATTTAAATTTCAATTGAGCATAATTATATGAAAAATTGATGAAAATTCAAATTTTAAAATATGATTGTCATTTTCTCGCGATGCTCTTTCGAATGGTACTAAAATTTTTGAATTTAGAGCCAAATTGAGTATTTTTTTTTCAAAAACTACAGTAATTAATAAAATTTCAATTGAGCATAATTATATGAAAAATTGATGAAAATTCAAATTTTAAAATATGATTGTCATTTTCTCGCGATGCTCTTTCGAATGGTACTAAAATTTTTGAATTTAGAGCCAAATTGAGTATTTTTTTTCCAGAAAATACAGTAATTATTTAAATTTCAATTGAGCATAATTATATGAAAAATTGATGAAAATTCAAATTTTAAAATATGATTGTCATTTTCTCGCGATGCTCTTTCGAATGGTACTAAAATTTTTGAATTTAGAGCCAAATTGAGTATTTTTTTTCCAGAAAATACAGTAATTATTTAAATTTCAATTGAGCATAATTATATGAAAAATTGATGAAAATTCAAATTTTAAAATATGATTGTCATTTTCTCGCGATGCTCTTTCGAATGGTACTAAAATTTTTGAATTTAGAGCCAAATTGAGTATTTTTTTTCCAGAAAATACAGTAATTATTTAAATTTCAATTGTGCATAATTATATGAAAAATTGATGAAAATTCAAAATTTAAAATATGATTGTCATTTTCTCGCGATGCTCTTTCGAATGGTACTAAAATTTTTGAATTTAGAGCCAAATTGAGTATTTTTTTTCCAGAAAATACAGTAATTATTTAAATTTCAATTAAGCATAATTATATGAAAAATTGATGAAAATTCAAATTTTAAAATATGATTGTCATTTTCTCGCGATGCTCTTTCGAATGGTACTAAAATTTTTGAATTTAGAGCCAAATTGAGTATTTTTTTTCCAGAAAATACAGTAATTATTTAAATTTCAATTGAGCATAATTATATGAAAAATTGATGAAAATTCAAATTTTAAAATATGATTGTCATTTTCCCGCGATGCTCTTTCGAATGGTACTAAAATTTTTGAATTTAGAGCCAAATTGAGTATTTTTTTTCCAGAAAATACAGTAATTATTTAAATTTCAATTGAGCATAATTATATGAAAAATTGATGAAAATTCAAATTTTAAAATATGATTGTCATTTTCTCGCGATGCTCTTTCGAATGGTACTAAAATTTTTGAATTTAGAGCCAAATTGAGTATTTTTTTTCCAGAAAATACAGTAATTATTTAAATTTCAATTGTGCATAATTATATGAAAAATTGATGAAAATTCAAAATTTAAAATATGATTGTCATTTTCTCGCGATGCTCTTTCGAATGGTACTAAAATTTTTGAATTTAGAGCCAAATTGAGTATTTTTTTTCCAGAAAATACAGTAATTATTTAAATTTCAATTGTGCATAATTATATGAAAAATTGATGAAAATTCAAAATTTAAAATATGATTGTCATTTTCTCGCGATGCTCTTTCGAATGGTACTAAAATTTTTGAATTTAGAGCCAAATTGAGTATTTTTTTTCCAGAAAATACAGTAATTATTTAAATTTCAATTAAGCATAATTATATGAAAAATTGATGAAAATTCAAATTTTAAAATATGATTGTCATTTTCTCGCGATGCTCTTTCGAATGGTACTAAAATTTTTGAATTTAGAGCCAAATTGAGTATTTTTTTTCCAGAAAATACAGTAATTATTTAAATTTCAATTGAGCATAATTATATGAAAAATTGATGAAAATTCAAATTTTAAAATATGATTGTCATTTTCTCGCGATGCTCTTTCGAATGGTACTAAAATTTTTGAATTTGAAGCCAAATTGAGTATTTTTTTTTCAAAAACTACAGTAATTAAGAAAATTTCAATTGAGCATAATTATGTGAAAAATTGATGAAAATTCAAATTTTAAAATATGATTGTCATTTTCTTGCGATGCTCTTTCGAATGGTACTAAAATTTTTGAATTTAGAGCCAAATTGAGTATTTTTTTTCCAGAAAATACAGTAATTATTTTAATTTCAATTGAGCATAATTATATGAAAAATTGATGAAAATTCAAATTTTAAAATACGATTGTCATTTTCTCGCGATGCTCTTTCGAATGGTACTAAAATTTTTGAATTTAGAGCCAAATTGAGTATTTTTTTTCCAGAAAATACAGTAATTATTTAAATTTCAATTGAGCATAATTATATGAAAAATTGATGAAAATTCAAATTTTAAAATATGATTGTCATTTTCTCGCGATGCTCTTTCGAATGGTACTAAAATTTTTGAATTTGAAGCCAAATTGAGTATTTTTTTTTCAAAAACTACAGTAATTATTTAAATTTAAATTGAGCATAACTTTGTGAAAAATTGATGAAAATTCAAATTTTAAAATATGATTGTCATTTTCTCGCGATGCTCTTTCGAATGGTACTAAAATTTTTGAATTTAGAGCCAAATTGAGTATTTTTTTTCCAGAAAATACAGTAATTATTTTAATTTCAATTGAGCATAATTATATGAAAAATTGATGAAAATTCAAAATTTAAAATATGATTGTCATTTTCTCGCGATGCTCTTTCGAATGGTACTAAAATTTTTGAATTTAGAGCCAAATTGAGTATTTTTTTTCCAGAAAATACAGTAATTATTTAAATTTCAATTGAGCATAATTATATGAAAAATTGATGAAAATTCAAATTTTAAAATATGATTGTCATTTTCTCGCGATGCTCTTTCGAATGGTACTAAAATTTTTGAATTTAGAGCCAAATTGAGTATTTTTTTTTCAAAAACTACAGTAATTAAGAAAATTTCAATTGAGCATAATTATATGAAAAATTGATGAAAATTCAAATTTTAAAATATGATTGTCATTTTCTCGCGATGCTCTTTCGAATGGTACTAAAATTTTTGAATTTAGAGCCAAATTGAGTATTTTTTTTCCAGAAAATACAGTAATTATTTAAATTTCAATTGAGCATAATTATATGAAAAATTGATGAAAATTCAAATTTTAAAATATGATTGTCATTTTCTTGCGATGCTCTTTCGAATGGTACTAAAATTTTTGAATTTAGAGCCAAATTGAGTATTTTTTTTTCAAAAACTACAGTAATTAATAAAATTTCAATTGAGCATAATTATATGAAAAATTGATGAAAATTCAAATTTTAAAATATGATTGTCATTTTCTCGCGATGCTCTTTCGAATGGTACTAAAATTTTTGAATTTAGAGCCAAATTGAGTATTTTTTTTTCAAAAACTACAGTAATTAATAAAATTTCAATTGAGCATAATTATATGAAAAATTGATGAAAATTCAAATTTTAAAATATGATTGTCATTTTCTCGCGATGCTCTTTCGAATGGTACTAAAATTTTTGAATTTAGAGCCAAATTGAGTATTTTTTTTTCAAAAACTACAGTAATTAATAAAATTTCAATTGAGCATAATTATATGAAAAATTGATGAAAATTCAAATTTTAAAATATGATTGTCATTTTCTCGCGATGCTCTTTCGAATGGTACTAAAATTTTTGAATTTAGAGCCAAATTGAGTATTTTTTTTCCAGAAAATACAGTAATTATTTAAATTTCAATTGAGCATAATTATATGAAAAATTGATGAAAATTCAAATTTTAAAATATGATTGTCATTTTCTCGCGATGCTCTTTCGAATGGTACTAAAATTTTTGAATTTAGAGCCAAATTGAGTATTTTTTTTCAAAAACTACAGTAATTATTAAAATTTCAATTGAGCATAACTTTATGAAAAATTGATGAAAATTCAAATTTTAAAATATGATTGTCATTTTCTCGCGATGCTCTTTCGAATGGTACTAAAATTTTTGAATTTAGAGCCAAATTGAGTATTTTTTTTTCAAAAACTACAGTAATTAATAAAATTTCAATTGAGCATAATTATATGAAAAGCTGATGAAAATTCAAATTTTAAAATATGATTGTCATTTTCTCGCGATGCTCTTTCAAATGGTACTAAAATTTTTGAATTTAGAGCCAAATTGAGTATTTTTTTTCCAGAAAATACAGTAATTATTTAAATTTCAATTGAGCATAATTATATGAAAAATTGATGAAAATTCAAATTTTAAAATATGATTGTCATTTTCTCGCGATGCTCTTTCGAATGGTACTAAAATTTTTGAACTTAGAGCCAAATTGAGTATTTTTTTTTCAAAAACTACAGTAATTAATAAAATTTCAATTGAGCATAATTATATGAAAAATTGATGAAAATTCAAATTTTAAAATATGATTGTCATTTTCTCGCGATGCTCTTTCGAATGGTACTAAAATTTTTGAATTTAGAGCCAAATTGAGTATTTTTTTTTCAAAAACTACAGTAATTAATAAAATTTCAATTGAGCATAATTATATGAAAAATTGATGAAAATTCAAATTTTAAAATATGATTGTCATTTTCTCGCGATGCTCTTTCGAATGGTACTAAAATTTTTGAATTTAGAGCCAAATTGAGTATTTTTTTTTCAAAAACTACAGTAATTAATAAAATTTCAATTGAGCATAATTATATGAAAAGCTGATGAAAATTCAAATTTTAAAATATGATTGTCATTTTCTCGCGATGCTCTTTCGAATGGTACTAAAATTTTTGAATTTAGAGCCAAATTGAGTATTTTTTTTCCAGAAAATACAGTAATTATTTAAATTTCAATTGAGCATAATTATATGAAAAATTGATGAAAATTCAAATTTTAAAATATGATTGTCATTTTCTCGCGATGCTCTTTCGAATGGTACTAAAATTTTTGAATTTAGAGCCAAATTGAGTATTTTTTTTTCAAAAACTACAGTAATTAATAAAATTTCAATTGAGCATAATTATATGAAAAGCTGATGAAAATTCAAAATTTAAAATATGATTGTCATTTTCTCGCGATGCTCTTTCGAATGGTACTAAAATTTTTGAATTTAGAGCCAAATTGAGTATTTTTTTTCCAGAAAATACAGTAATTATTTAAATTTAAATTGAGCATAACTTTGTGAAAAATTGATGAAAATTCAAATTTTAAAATATGATTGTCATTTTCTCGCGATGCTCTTTCGAATGGTACTAAAATTTTTGAATTTAGAGCCAAATTGAGTATTTTTTTTCCAGAAAATACAGTAATTATTTTAATTTCAATTGAGCATAATTATATGAAAAATTGATGAAAATTCAAAATTTAAAATATGATTGTCATTTTCTCGCGATGCTCTTTCGAATGGTACTAAAATTTTTGAATTTAGAGCCAAATTGAGTATTTTTTTTCCAGAAAATACAGTAATTATTTAAATTTCAATTGAGCATAATTATATGAAAAATTGATGAAAATTCAAATTTTAAAATATGATTGTCATTTTCTCGCGATGCTCTTTCGAATGGTACTAAAATTTTTGAATTTAGAGCCAAATTGAGTATTTTTTTTTCAAAAACTACAGTAATTAAGAAAATTTCAATTGAGCATAATTATATGAAAAATTGATGAAAATTCAAATTTTAAAATATGATTGTCATTTTCTCGCGATGCTCTTTCGAATGGTACTAAAATTTTTGAATTTAGAGCCAAATTGAGTATTTTTTTTCCAGAAAATACAGTAATTATTTAAATTTCAATTGAGCATAATTATATGAAAAATTGATGAAAATTCAAATTTTAAAATATGATTGTCATTTTCTTGCGATGCTCTTTCGAATGGTACTAAAATTTTTGAATTTAGAGCCAAATTGAGTATTTTTTTTTCAAAAACTACAGTAATTAATAAAATTTCAATTGAGCATAATTATATGAAAAATTGATGAAAATTCAAATTTTAAAATATGATTGTCATTTTCTCGCGATGCTCTTTCGAATGGTACTAAAATTTTTGAATTTAGAGCCAAATTGAGTATTTTTTTTTCAAAAACTACAGTAATTAATAAAATTTCAATTGAGCATAATTATATGAAAAATTGATGAAAATTCAAATTTTAAAATATGATTGTCATTTTCTCGCGATGCTCTTTCGAATGGTACTAAAATTTTTGAATTTAGAGCCAAATTGAGTATTTTTTTTTCAAAAACTACAGTAATTAATAAAATTTCAATTGAGCATAATTATATGAAAAATTGATGAAAATTCAAATTTTAAAATATGATTGTCATTTTCTCGCGATGCTCTTTCGAATGGTACTAAAATTTTTGAATTTAGAGCCAAATTGAGTATTTTTTTTCCAGAAAATACAGTAATTATTTAAATTTCAATTGAGCATAATTATATGAAAAATTGATGAAAATTCAAATTTTAAAATATGATTGTCATTTTCTCGCGATGCTCTTTCGAATGGTACTAAAATTTTTGAATTTAGAGCCAAATTGAGTATTTTTTTTCAAAAACTACAGTAATTATTAAAATTTCAATTGAGCATAACTTTATGAAAAATTGATGAAAATTCAAATTTTAAAATATGATTGTCATTTTCTCGCGATGCTCTTTCGAATGGTACTAAAATTTTTGAATTTAGAGCCAAATTGAGTATTTTTTTTTCAAAAACTACAGTAATTAATAAAATTTCAATTGAGCATAATTATATGAAAAGCTGATGAAAATTCAAATTTTAAAATATGATTGTCATTTTCTCGCGATGCTCTTTCAAATGGTACTAAAATTTTTGAATTTAGAGCCAAATTGAGTATTTTTTTTCCAGAAAATACAGTAATTATTTAAATTTCAATTGAGCATAATTATATGAAAAATTGATGAAAATTCAAATTTTAAAATATGATTGTCATTTTCTCGCGATGCTCTTTCGAATGGTACTAAAATTTTTGAACTTAGAGCCAAATTGAGTATTTTTTTTTCAAAAACTACAGTAATTAATAAAATTTCAATTGAGCATAATTATATGAAAAATTGATGAAAATTCAAAATTTAAAATATGATTGTCATTTTCTCGCGATGCTCTTTCGAATGGTACTAAAATTTTTGAACTTAGAGCCAAATTGAGTATTTTTTTTTCAAAAACTACAGTAATTAATAAAATTTCAATTGAGCATAATTATATGAAAAATTGATGAAAATTCAAATTTTAAAATATGATTGTCATTTTCTCGCGATGCTCTTTCGAATGGTACTAAAATTTTTGAATTTAGAGCCAAATTGAGTATTTTTTTTTCAAAAACTACAGTAATTAATAAAATTTCAATTGAGCATAATTATATGAAAAATTGATGAAAATTCAAATTTTAAAATATGATTGTCATTTTCTCGCGATGCTCTTTCGAATGGTACTAAAATTTTTGAATTTAGAGCCAAATTGAGTATTTTTTTTTCAAAAACTACAGTAATTAATAAAATTTCAATTGAGCATAATTATATGAAAAGCTGATGAAAATTCAAATTTTAAAATATGATTGTCATTTTCTCGCGATGCTCTTTCGAATGGTACTAAAATTTTTGAATTTAGAGCCAAATTGAGTATTTTTTTTCCAGAAAATACAGTAATTATTTAAATTTCAATTGAGCATAATTATATGAAAAATTGATGAAAATTCAAATTTTAAAATATGATTGTCATTTTCTCGCGATGCTCTTTCGAATGGTACTAAAATTTTTGAATTTAGAGCCAAATTGAGTATTTTTTTTTCAAAAACTACAGTAATTAATAAAATTTCAATTGAGCATAATTATATGAAAAGCTGATGAAAATTCAAATTTTAAAATATGATTGTCATTTTCTCGCGATGCTCTTTCAAATGGTACTAAAATTTTTGAATTTAGAGCCAAATTGAGTATTTTTTTTCAAAAACTACAGTAATTATTAAAATTTCAATTGAGCATAACTTTATGAAAAATTGATGAAAATTCAAATTTTAAAATATGATTGTCATTTTCTCGCGATGCTCTTTCGAATGGTACTAAAATTTTTGAATTTAGAGCCAAATTGAGTATTTTTTTTTCAAAAACTACAGTAATTAATAAAATTTCAATTGAGCATAATTATATGAAAAGCTGATGAAAATTCAAATTTTAAAATATGATTGTCATTTTCTCGCGATGCTCTTTCGAATGGTACTAAAATTTTTGAACTTAGAGCCAAATTGAGTATTTTTTTTTCAAAAACTACAGTAATTAATAAAATTTCAATTGAGCATAATTATATGAAAAATTGATGAAAATTCAAATTTTAAAATATGATTGTCATTTTCTCGCGATGCTCTTTCGAATGGTACTAAAATTTTTGAATTTAGAGCCAAATTGAGTATTTTTTTTTCAAAAACTACAGTAATTAATAAAATTTCAATTGAGCATAATTATATGAAAAGCTGATGAAAATTCAAATTTTAAAATATGATTGTCATTTTCTCGCGATGCTCTTTCAAATGGTACTAAAATTTTTGAATTTAGAGCCAAATTGAGTATTTTTTTTCAAAAACTACAGTAATTATTAAAATTTCAATTGAGCATAACTTTATGAAAAATTGATGAAAATTCAAATTTTAAAATATGATTGTCATTTTCTCGCGATGCTCTTTCGAATGGTACTAAAATTTTTGAATTTAGAGCCAAATTGAGTATTTTTTTTTCAAAAACTACAGTAATTAATAAAATTTCAATTGAGCATAATTATATGAAAAGCTGATGAAAATTCAAATTTTAAAATATGATTGTCATTTTCTCGCGATGCTCTTTCAAATGGTACTAAAATTTTTGAATTTAGAGCCAAATTGAGTATTTTTTTTCCAGAAAATACAGTAATTATTTAAATTTCAATTGAGCATAATTATATGAAAAATTGATGAAAATTCAAATTTTAAAATATGATTGTCATTTTCTCGCGATGCTCTTTCGAATGGTACTAAAATTTTTGAACTTAGAGCCAAATTGAGTATTTTTTTTTCAAAAACTACAGTAATTAATAAAATTTCAATTGAGCATAATTATATGAAAAATTGATGAAAATTCAAATTTTAAAATATGATTGTCATTTTCTCGCGATGCTCTTTCGAATGGTACTAAAATTTTTGAATTTAGAGCCAAATTGAGTATTTTTTTTTCAAAAACTACAGTAATTAATAAAATTTCAATTGAGCATAATTATATGAAAAATTGATGAAAATTCAAATTTTAAAATATGATTGTCATTTTCTCGCGATGCTCTTTCGAATGGTACTAAAATTTTTGAATTTAGAGCCAAATTGAGTATTTTTTTTTCAAAAACTACAGTAATTAATAAAATTTCAATTGAGCATAATTATATGAAAAGCTGATGAAAATTCAAATTTTAAAATATGATTGTCATTTTCTCGCGATGCTCTTTCGAATGGTACTAAAATTTTTGAATTTAGAGCCAAATTGAGTATTTTTTTTCCAGAAAATACAGTAATTATTTAAATTTCAATTGAGCATATTTATATGAAAAATTGATGAAAATTCAAATTTTAAAATATGATTGTCATTTTCTCGCGATGCTCTTTCGAATGGTACTAAAATTTTTGAATTTAGAGCCAAATTGAGTATTTTTTTTTCAAAAACTACAGTAATTAATAAAATTTCAATTGAGCATAATTATATGAAAAATTGATGAAAATTCAAATTTTAAAATATGATTGTCATTTTCTCGCGATGCTCTTTCGAATGGTACTAAAATTTTTGAATTTAGAGCCAAATTGAGTATTTTTTTTCCAGAAAATACAGTAATTATTTAAATTTCAATTGAGCATAATTATATGAAAAATTGATGAAAATTCAAATTTTAAAATATGATTGTCATTTTCTTGCGATGCTCTTTCGAATGGTACTAAAATTTTTGAATTTAGAGCCAAATTGAGTATTTTTTTTCCAGAAAATACAGTAATTATTTAAATTTCAATTGAGCATAATTATATGAAAAATTGATGAAAATTCAAATTTTAAAATATGATTGTCATTTTCTCGCGATGCTCTTTCGAATGGTACTAGAATTTTTGAATTTAGAGCCAAATTGAGTATTTTTTTTTCAAAAACTGCAGTAATTAATAAAATTTCAATTGAGCATAATTATATGAAAAATTGATGAAAATTCAAAATTTAAAATATGATTGTCATTTTCTCGCGATGCTCTTTCGAATGGTACTAAAATTTTTGAATTTAGAGCCAAATTGAGTATTTTTTTTTCAAAAACTACAGTAATTAATAAAATTTCAATTGAGCATAATTATATGAAAAGCTGATGAAAATTCAAATTTTAAAATATGATTGTCATTTTCTCGCGATGCTCTTTCGAATGGTACTAAAATTTTTGAATTTAGAGCCAAATTGAGTATTTGTTTTTTCCAGAAAATACAGTAATTATTTAAATTTCAATTGAGCATAATTATATGAAAAATTGATGAAAATTCAAATTTTAAAATATGATTGTCATTTTCTCGCGATGCTCTTTCGAATGGTACTAAAATTTTTGAATTTAGAGCCAAATTGAGTATTTTTTTTTCAAAAACTACAGTAATTAATAAAATTTCAATTGAGCATAATTATATGAAAAATTGATGAAAATTCAAATTTTAAAATATGATTGTCATTTTCTCGCGATGCTCTTTCGAATGGTACTAAAATTTTTGAATTTAGAGCCAAATTGAGTATTTTTTTTTCAAAAACTACAGTAATTAATAAAATTTCAATTGAGCATAATTATATGAAAAGCTGATGAAAATTCAAATTTTAAAATATGATTGTCATTTTCTCGCGATGCTCTTTCGAATGGTACTAAAATTTTTGAATTTAGAGCCAAATTGAGTATTTTTTTTTCAAAAACTACAGTAATTAATAAAATTTCAATTGAGCATAATTATATGAAAAGCTGATGAAAATTCAAATTTTAAAATATGATTGTCATTTTCTCGCGATGCTCTTTCGAATGGTACTAAAATTTTTGAATTTAGAGCCAAATTGAGTATTTTTTTTTCAAAAACTACAGTAATTAATAAAATTTCAATTGAGCATAATTATATGAAAAGCTGATGAAAATTCAAATTTTAAAATATGATTGTCATTTTCTCGCGATGCTCTTTCGAATGGTACTAAAATTTTTGAATTTAGAGCCAAATTGAGTATTTTTTTTTCAAAAACTACAGTAATTATTTAAATTTCAATTGAGCATAATTATATGAAAAATTGATGAAAATTCAAATTTTAAAATATGATTGTCATTTTCTCGCGATGCTCTTTCGAATGGTACTAAAATTTTTGAATTTAGAGCCAAATTGAGTATTTTTTTTTCAAAAACTACAGTAATTAATAAAATTTCAATTGAGCATAATTATATGAAAAGCTGATGAAAATTCAAATTTTAAAATATGATTGTCATTTTCTCGCGATGCTCTTTCGAATGGTACTAAAATTTTTGAATTTAGAGCCAAATTGAGTATTTTTTTTTCAAAAACTACAGTAATTAATAAAATTTCAATTGAGCATAATTATATGAAAAGCTGATGAAAATTCAAATTTTAAAATATGATTGTCATTTTCTCGCGATGCTCTTTCGAATGGTACTAAAATTTTTGAATTTAGAGCCAAATTGAGTATTTGTTTTTTCCAGAAAATACAGTAATTATTTAAATTTCAATTGAGCATAATTATATGAAAAATTGATGAAAATTCAAATTTTAAAATATGATTGTCATTTTCTCGCGATGCTCTTTCGAATGGTACTAAAATTTTTGAATTTAGAGCCAAATTGAGTATTTTTTTTTCAAAAACTACAGTAATTAATAAAATTTCAATTGAGCATAATTATATGAAAAATTGATGAAAATTCAAATTTTAAAATATGATTGTCATTTTCTCGCGATGCTCTTTCGAATGGTACTAAAATTTTTGAATTTAGAGCCAAATTGAGTATTTGTTTTTTCCAGAAAATACAGTAATTATTTAAATTTCAATTGAGCATAATTATATGAAAAATTGATGAAAATTCAAATTTTAAAATATGATTGTCATTTTCTCGCGATGCTCTTTCGAATGGTACTAAAATTTTTGAATTTAGAGCCAAATTGAGTATTTTTTTTTCCAGAAAATACAGTAATTATTTAAATTTCAATTGAGCATAATTATATGAAAAATTGATGAAAATTCAAATTTTAAAATATGATTGTCATTTTCTCGCGATGCTCTTTCGAATGGTACTAAAATTTTTGAATTTAGAGCCAAATTGAGTATTTGTTTTTTCCAGAAAATACAGTAATTATTTAAATTTCAATTGAGCATAATTATATGAAAAATTGATGAAAATTCAAATTTTAAAATATGATTGTCATTTTCTCGCGATGCTCTTTCGAATGGTACTAAAATTTTTGAATTTAAAGCCAAATTGAGTATTTTTTTCCAGAAAATACAGTAATTAATAAAATTTCAATTGAGCATAATTATATGAAAAATTGATGAAAATTCAAATTTTAAAATATGATTGTCATTTTCTCGCGATGCTCTTTCGAATGGTACTAAAATTTTTGAATTTAGAGCCAAATTGAGTATTTTTTTTCCAGAAAATACAGTAATTATTTAAATTTCAATTGAGCATAATTATATGAAAAATTGATGAAAATTCAAATTTTAAAATATGATTGTCATTTTCTCGCGATGCTCTTTCGAATGGTACTAAAATTTTTGAATTTAGAGCCAAATTGAGTATTTTTTTTTCAAAAACTACAGTAATTAATAAAATTTCAATTGAGCATAATTATATGAAAAATTGATGAAAATTCAAATTTTAAAATATGATTGTCATTTTCTCGCGATGCTCTTTCGAATGGTACTAAAATTTTTGAATTTAGAGCCAAATTGAGTATTTTTTTTCCAGAAAATACAGTAATTATTTAAATTTCAATTGAGCATAATTATATGAAAAATTGATGAAAATTCAAATTTTAAAATATGATTGTCATTTTCTTGCGATGCTCTTTCGAATGGTACTAAAATTTTTGAATTTAGAGCCAAATTGAGTATTTTTTTTCCAGAAAATACAGTAATTATTTAAATTTCAATTGAGCATAATTATATGAAAAATTGATGAAAATTCAAATTTTAAAATATGATTGTCATTTTCTCGCGATGCTCTTTCGAATGGTACTAGAATTTTTGAATTTAGAGCCAAATTGAGTATTTTTTTTTCAAAAACTGCAGTAATTAATAAAATTTCAATTGAGCATAATTATATGAAAAATTGATGAAAATTCAAAATTTAAAATATGATTGTCATTTTCTCGCGATGCTCTTTCGAATGGTACTAAAATTTTTGAATTTAGAGCCAAATTGAGTATTTTTTTTTCAAAAACTACAGTAATTAATAAAATTTCAATTGAGCATAATTATATGAAAAGCTGATGAAAATTCAAATTTTAAAATATGATTGTCATTTTCTCGCGATGCTCTTTCGAATGGTACTAGAATTTTTGAATTTAGAGCCAAATTGAGTATTTTTTTTTCAAAAACTACAGTAATTAATAAAATTTCAATTGAGCATAATTATATGAAAAGCTGATGAAAATTCAAATTTTAAAATATGATTGTCATTTTCTCGCGATGCTCTTTCGAATGGTACTAAAATTTTTGAATTTAGAGCCAAATTGAGTATTTTTTTTTCAAAAACTACAGTAATTAATAAAATTTCAATTGAGCATAATTATATGAAAAGCTGATGAAAATTCAAATTTTAAAATATGATTGTCATTTTCTCGCGATGCTCTTTCGAATGGTACTAAAATTTTTGAATTTAGAGCCAAATTGAGTATTTTTTTTTCAAAAACTACAGTAATTAATAAAATTTCAATTGAGCATAATTATATGAAAAGCTGATGAAAATTCAAATTTTAAAATATGATTGTCATTTTCTCGCGATGCTCTTTCGAATGGTACTAAAATTTTTGAATTTAGAGCCAAATTGAGTATTTTTTTTTCAAAAACTACAGTAATTAATAAAATTTCAATTGAGCATAATTATATGAAAAATTGATGAAAATTCAAATTTTAAAATATGATTGTCATTTTCTCGCGATGCTCTTTCGAATGGTACTAAAATTTTTGAATTTAGAGCCAAATTGAGTATTTTTTTTCCAGAAAATACAGTAATTATTTAAATTTCAATTGAGCATAATTATATGAAAAATTGATGAAAATTCAAATTTTAAAATATGATTGTCATTTTCTTGCGATGCTCTTTCGAATGGTACTAAAATTTTTGAATTTAGAGCCAAATTGAGTATTTTTTTTCCAGAAAATACAGTAATTATTTAAATTTCAATTGAGCATAATTATATGAAAAATTGATGAAAATTCAAATTTTAAAATATGATTGTCATTTTCTCGCGATGCTCTTTCGAATGGTACTAGAATTTTTGAATTTAGAGCCAAATTGAGTATTTTTTTTTCAAAAACTGCAGTAATTAATAAAATTTCAATTGAGCATAATTATATGAAAAATTGATGAAAATTCAAAATTTAAAATATGATTGTCATTTTCTCGCGATGCTCTTTCGAATGGTACTAAAATTTTTGAATTTAGAGCCAAATTGAGTATTTTTTTTTCAAAAACTACAGTAATTAATAAAATTTCAATTGAGCATAATTATATGAAAAGCTGATGAAAATTCAAATTTTAAAATATGATTGTCATTTTCTCGCGATGCTCTTTCGAATGGTACTAGAATTTTTGAATTTAGAGCCAAATTGAGTATTTTTTTTTCAAAAACTGCAGTAATTAATAAAATTTCAATTGAGCATAATTATATGAAAAATTGATGAAAATTCAAATTTTAAAATATGATTGTCATTTTCTCGCGATGCTCTTTCGAATGGTACTAAAATTTTTGAATTTAGAGCCAAATTGAGTATTTTTTTTTCAAAAACTACAGTAATTAATAAAACTTCAATTGAGCATAATTATATGAAAAGCTGATGAAAATTCAAATTTTAAAATATGATTGTCATTTTCTCGCGATGCTCTTTCGAATGGTACTAAAATTTTTGAATTTAGAGCCAAATTGAGTATTTTTTTTTCAAAAACTACAGTAATTAATAAAATTTCAATTGAGCATAATTATATGAAAAGCTGATGAAAATTCAAATTTTAAAATATGATTGTCATTTTCTCGCGATGCTCTTTCGAATGGTACTAAAATTTTTGAATTTAGAGCCAAATTGAGTATTTTTTTTTCAAAAACTACAGTAATTAATAAAATTTCAATTGAGCATAATTATATGAAAAGCTGATGAAAATTCAAATTCTAAAATATGATTGTCATTTTCTCGCGATGCTCTTTCGAATGGTACTAAAATTTTTGAATTTAGAGCCAAATTGAGTATTTTTTTTTCAAAAACTACAGTAATTAATAAAATTTCAATTGAGCATAATTATATGAAAAGCTGATGAAAATTCAAATTTTAAAATATGATTGTCATTTTCTCGCGATGCTCTTTCGAATGGTACTAAAATTTTTGAATTTAGAGCCAAATTGAGTATTTGTTTTTTCCAGAAAATACAGTAATTATTTAAATTTCAATTGAGCATAATTATATGAAAAATTGATGAAAATTCAAATTTTAAAATATGATTGTCATTTTCTCGCGATGCTCTTTCGAATGGTACTAAAATTTTTGAATTTAGAGCCAAATTGAGTATTTTTTTTTCAAAAACTACAGTAATTAATAAAATTTCAATTGAGCATAATTATATGAAAAATTGATGAAAATTCAAATTTTAAAATATGATTGTCATTTTCTCGCGATGCTCTTTCGATTGGTACTAAAATTTTTGAATTTAGAGCCAAATTGAGTATTTTTTTTTCAAAAACTACAGTAATTAATAAAATTTCAATTGAGCATAATTATATGAAAAGCTGATGAAAATTCAAATTTTAAAATATGATTGTCATTTTCTCGCGATGCTCTTTCGAATGGTACTAAAATTTTTGAATTTAGAGCCAAATTGAGTATTTTTTTTTCAAAAACTACAGTAATTAATAAAATTTCAATTGAGCATAATTATATGAAAAGCTGATGAAAATTCAAATTTTAAAATATGATTGTCATTTTCTCGCGATGCTCTTTCGAATGGTACTAAAATTTTTGAATTTAGAGCCAAATTGAGTATTTTTTTTTCAAAAACTACAGTAATTAATAAAATTTCAATTGAGCATAATTATATGAAAAGCTGATGAAAATTCAAATTTTAAAATATGATTGTCATTTTCTCGCGATGCTCTTTCGAATGGTACTAAAATTTTTGAATTTAGAGCCAAATTGAGTATTTTTTTTTCCAGAAAATACAGTAATTATTTAAATTTCAATTGAGCATAATTATATGAAAAATTGATGAAAATTCAAATTTTAAAATATGATTGTCATTTTCTCGCGATGCTCTTTCGAATGGTACTAAAATTTTTGAATTTAGAGCCAAATTGAGTATTTTTTTTTCAAAAACTACAGTAATTAATAAAATTTCAATTGAGCATAATTATATGAAAAGCTGATGAAAATTCAAATTTTAAAATATGATTGTCATTTTCTCGCGATGCTCTTTCGAATGGTACTAAAATTTTTGAATTTAGAGCCAAATTGAGTATTTTTTTTTCAAAAACTACAGTAATTAATAAAATTTCAATTGAGCATAATTATATGAAAAGCTGATGAAAATTCAAATTTTAAAATATGATTGTCATTTTCTCGCGATGCTCTTTCGAATGGTACTAAAATTTTTGAATTTAGAGCCAAATTGAGTATTTGTTTTTTCCAGAAAATACAGTAATTATTTAAATTTCAATTGAGCATAATTATATGAAAAATTGATGAAAATTCAAATTTTAAAATATGATTGTCATTTTCTCGCGATGCTCTTTCGAATGGTACTAAAATTTTTGAATTTAGAGCCAAATTGAGTATTTTTTTTTCAAAAACTACAGTAATTAATAAAATTTCAATTGAGCATAATTATATGAAAAATTGATGAAAATTCAAATTTTAAAATATGATTGTCATTTTCTCGCGATGCTCTTTCGAATGGTACTAAAATTTTTGAATTTAGAGCCAAATTGAGTATTTTTTTTCCAGAAAATACAGTAATTATTTAAATTTCAATTGAGCATAATTATATGAAAAATTGATGAAAATTCAAATTTTAAAATATGATTGTCATTTTCTTGCGATGCTCTTTCGAATGGTACTAAAATTTTTGAATTTAGAGCCAAATTGAGTATTTTTTTTCCAGAAAATACAGTAATTATTTAAATTTCAATTGAGCATAATTATATGAAAAATTGATGAAAATTCAAATTTTAAAATATGATTGTCATTTTCTCGCGATGCTCTTTCGAATGGTACTAGAATTTTTGAATTTAGAGCCAAATTGAGTATTTTTTTTTCAAAAACTGCAGTAATTAATAAAATTTCAATTGAGCATAATTATATGAAAAATTGATGAAAATTCAAAATTTAAAATATGATTGTCATTTTCTCGCGATGCTCTTTCGAATGGTACTAAAATTTTTGAATTTAGAGCCAAATTGAGTATTTTTTTTTCAAAAACTACAGTAATTAATAAAATTTCAATTGAGCATAATTATATGAAAAGCTGATGAAAATTCAAATTTTAAAATATGATTGTCATTTTCTCGCGATGCTCTTTCGAATGGTACTAGAATTTTTGAATTTAGAGCCAAATTGAGTATTTTTTTTTCAAAAACTGCAGTAATTAATAAAATTTCAATTGAGCATAATTATATGAAAAATTGATGAAAATTCAAATTTTAAAATATGATTGTCATTTTCTCGCGATGCTCTTTCGAATGGTACTAAAATTTTTGAATTTAGAGCCAAATTGAGTATTTTTTTTTCAAAAACTACAGTAATTAATAAAATTTCAATTGAGCATAATTATATGAAAAGCTGATGAAAATTCAAATTTTAAAATATGATTGTCATTTTCTCGCGATGCTCTTTCGAATGGTACTAAAATTTTTGAATTTAGAGCCAAATTGAGTATTTGTTTTTTCCAGAAAATACAGTAATTATTTAAATTTCAATTGAGCATAATTATATGAAAAATTGATGAAAATTCAAATTTTAAAATATGATTGTCATTTTCTCGCGATGCTCTTTCGAATGGTACTAAAATTTTTGAATTTAGAGCCAAATTGAGTATTTTTTTTTCAAAAACTACAGTAATTAATAAAATTTCAATTGAGCATAATTATATGAAAAATTGATGAAAATTCAAATTTTAAAATATGATTGTCATTTTCTTGCGATGCTCTTTCGAATGGTACTAAAATTTTTGAATTTAGAGCCAAATTGAGTATTTTTTTTTCAAAAACTACAGTAATTAATAAAATTTCAATTGAGCATAATTATATGAAAAATTGATGAAAATTCAAATTTTAAAATATGATTGTCATTTTCTTGCGATGCTCTTTCGAATGGTACTAAAATTTTTGAATTTAGAGCCAAATTGAGTATTTTTTTTTCAAAAACTACAGTAATTAATAAAATTTCAATTGAGCATAATTATATGAAAAGCTGATGAAAATTCAAATTTTAAAATATGATTGTCATTTTCTCGCGATGCTCTTTCGAATGGTACTAAAATTTTTGAATTTAGAGCCAAATTGAGTATTTGTTTTTTCCAGAAAATACAGTAATTATTTAAATTTCAATTGAGCATAATTATATGAAAAATTGATGAAAATTCAAATTTTAAAATATGATTGTCATTTTCTCGCGATGCTCTTTCGAATGGTACTAGAATTTTTGAATTTAGAGCCAAATTGAGTATTTTTTTTTCAAAAACTGCAGTAATTAATAAAATTTCAATTGAGCATAATTATATGAAAAATTGATGAAAATTCAAAATTTAAAATATGATTGTCATTTTCTCGCGATGCTCTTTCGAATGGTACTAAAATTTTTGAATTTAGAGCCAAATTGAGTATTTTTTTTTCAAAAACTACAGTAATTAATAAAATTTCAATTGAGCATAATTATATGAAAAGCTGATGAAAATTCAAATTTTAAAATATGATTGTCATTTTCTCGCGATGCTCTTTCGAATGGTACTAGAATTTTTGAATTTAGAGCCAAATTGAGTATTTTTTTTTCAAAAACTGCAGTAATTAATAAAATTTCAATTGAGCATAATTATATGAAAAATTGATGAAAATTCAAATTTTAAAATATGATTGTCATTTTCTCGCGATGCTCTTTCGAATGGTACTAAAATTTTTGAATTTAGAGCCAAATTGAGTATTTTTTTTTCAAAAACTACAGTAATTAATAAAATTTCAATTGAGCATAATTATATGAAAAGCTGATGAAAATTCAAATTTTAAAATATGATTGTCATTTTCTCGCGATGCTCTTTCGAATGGTACTAAAATTTTTGAATTTAGAGCCAAATTGAGTATTTGTTTTTTCCAGAAAATACAGTAATTATTTAAATTTCAATTGAGCATAATTATATGAAAAATTGATGAAAATTCAAATTTTAAAATATGATTGTCATTTTCTCGCGATGCTCTTTCGAATGGTACTAAAATTTTTGAATTTAGAGCCAAATTGAGTATTTTTTTTTCAAAAACTACAGTAATTAATAAAATTTCAATTGAGCATAATTATATGAAAAATTGATGAAAATTCAAATTTTAAAATATGATTGTCATTTTCTCGCGATGCTCTTTCGAATGGTACTAAAATTTTTGAATTTAGAGCCAAATTGAGTATTTGTTTTTTCCAGAAAATACAGTAATTATTTAAATTTCAATTGAGCATAATTATATGAAAAATTGATGAAAATTCAAATTTTAAAATATGATTGTCATTTTCTCGCGATGCTCTTTCGAATGGTACTAAAATTTTTGAATTTAGAGCCAAATTGAGTATTTTTTTTTCCAGAAAATACAGTAATTATTTAAATTTCAATTGAGCATAATTATATGAAAAATTGATGAAAATTCAAATTTTAAAATATGATTGTCATTTTCTCGCGATGCTCTTTCGAATGGTACTAAAATTTTTGAATTTAGAGCCAAATTGAGTATTTTTTTTTCCAGAAAATACAGTAATTATTTAAATTTCAATTGAGCATAATTATATGAAAAATTGATGAAAATTCAAATTTTAAAATATGATTGTCATTTTCTCGCGATGCTCTTTCGAATGGTACTAAAATTTTTGAATTTAGAGCCAAATTGAGTATTTTTTTTCCAGAAAATACAGTAATTATTTAAATTTCAATTGAGCATAATTATATGAAAAATTGATGAAAATTCAAATTTTAAAATATGATTGTCATTTTCTCGCGATGCTCTTTCGAATGGTACTAAAATTTTTGAATTTAGAGCCAAATTGAGTATTTTTTTTTCAAAAACTACAGTAATTAATAAAATTTCAATTGAGCATAATTATATGAAAAGCTGATGAAAATTCAAATTTTAAAATATGATTGTCATTTTCTCGCGATGCTCTTTCGAATGGTACTAAAATTTTTGAATTTAGAGCCAAATTGAGTATTTTTTTTTCCAGAAAATACAGTAATTATTTAAATTTCAATTGAGCATAATTATATGAAAAATTGATGAAAATTCAAATTTTAAAATATGATTGTCATTTTCTCGCGATGCTCTTTCGAATGGTACTAAAATTTTTGAATTTAGAGCCAAATTGAGTATTTTTTTTCCAGAAAATACAGTAATTATTTAAATTTCAATTGAGCATAATTATATGAAAAATTGATGAAAATTCAAATTTTAAAATATGATTGTCATTTTCTTGCGATGCTCTTTCGAATGGTACTAAAATTTTTGAATTTAGAGCCAAATTGAGTATTTTTTTTTCAAAAACTACAGTAATTAATAAAATTTCAATTGAGCATAATTATATGAAAAGCTGATGAAAATTCAAATTTTAAAATATGATTGTCATTTTCTCGCGATGCTCTTTCGAATGGTACTAAAATTTTTGAATTTAGAGCCAAATTGAGTATTTTTTTTCCAGAAAATACAGTAATTATTTAAATTTCAATTGAGCATAATTATATGAAAAATTGATGAAAATTCAAATTTTAAAATATGATTGTCATTTTCTTGCGATGCTCTTTCGAATGGTACTAAAATTTTTGAATTTAGAGCCAAATTGAGTATTTTTTTTTCAAAAACTACAGTAATTAATAAAATTTCAATTGAGCATAATTATATGAAAAGCTGATGAAAATTCAAATTTTAAAATATGATTGTCATTTTCTCGCGATGCTCTTTCGAATGGTACTAAAATTTTTGAATTTAGAGCCAAATTGAGTATTTTTTTTTCAAAAACTACAGTAATTAATAAAATTTCAATTGAGCATAATTATATGAAAAGCTGATGAAAATTCAAATTTTAAAATATGATTGTCATTTTCTCGCGATGCTCTTTCGAATGGTACTAAAATTTTTGAATTTAGAGCCAAATTGAGTATTTGTTTTTTCCAGAAAATACAGTAATTATTTAAATTTCAATTGAGCATAATTATACGAAAAATTGATGAAAATTCAAATTTTAAAATATGATTGTCATTTTCTCGCGATGCTCTTTCGAATGGTACTAAAATTTTTGAATTTAGAGCCAAATTGAGTATTTTTTTTTCAAAAACTACAGTAATTAATAAAATTTCAATTGAGCATAATTATATGAAAAATTGATGAAAATTCAAATTTTAAAATATGATTGTCATTTTCTCGCGATGCTCTTTCGAATGGTACTAAAATTTTTGAATTTAGAGCCAAATTGAGTATTTTTTTTCCAGAAAATACAGTAATTATTTAAATTTCAATTGAGCATAATTATATGAAAAATTGATGAAAATTCAAATTTTAAAATATGATTGTCATTTTCTCGCGATGCTCTTTCGAATGGTACTAAAATTTTTGAATTTAGAGCCAAATTGAGTATTTTTTTTTTCAAAAACTACAGTAATTAATAAAATTTCAATTGAGCATAATTATATGAAAAGCTGATGAAAATTCAAATTTTAAAATATGATTGTCATTTTCTCGCGATGCTCTTTCGAATGGTACTAAAATTTTTGAATTTAGAGCCAAATTGAGTATTTTTTTTTCCAGAAAATACAGTAATTATTTAAATTTCAATTGAGCATAATTATATGAAAAATTGATGAAAATTCAAATTTTAAAATATGATTGTCATTTTCTCGCGATGCTCTTTCGAATGGTACTAAAATTTTTGAATTTAGAGCCAAATTGAGTATTTTTTTTCCAGAAAATACAGTAATTATTTAAATTTCAATTGAGCATAATTATATGAAAAATTGATGAAAATTCAAATTTTAAAATATGATTGTCATTTTCTCGCGATGCTCTTTCGAATGGTACTAAAATTTTTGAATTTAGAGCCAAATTGAGTATTTGTTTTTTCCAGAAAATACAGTAATTATTTAAATTTCAATTGAGCATAATTATATGAAAAATTGATGAAAATTCAAATTTTAAAATATGATTGTCATTTTCTCGCGATGCTCTTTCGAATGGTACTAAAATTTTTGAATTTAGAGCCAAATTGAGTATTTTTTTTTCAAAAACTACAGTAATTAATAAAATTTCAATTGAGCATAATTATATGAAAAATTGATGAAAATTCAAATTTTAAAATATGATTGTCATTTTCTCGCGATGCTCTTTCGAATGGTACTAAAATTTTTGAATTTAGAGCCAAATTGAGTATTTTTTTTCCAGAAAATACAGTAATTATTTAAATTTCAATTGAGCATAATTATATGAAAAATTGATGAAAATTCAAATTTTAAAATATGATTGTCATTTTCTCGCGATGCTCTTTCGAATGGTACTAAAATTTTTGAATTTAGAGCCAAATTGAGTATTTTTTTTTCAAAAACTACAGTAATTAATAAAATTTCAATTGAGCATAATTATATGAAAAGCTGATGAAAATTCAAATTTTAAAATATGATTGTCATTTTCTCGCGATGCTCTTTCGAATGGTACTAAAATTTTTGAATTTAGAGCCAAATTGAGTATTTTTTTTTCCAGAAAATACAGTAATTATTTAAATTTCAATTGAGCATAATTATATGAAAAATTGATGAAAATTCAAATTTTAAAATATGATTGTCATTTTCTCGCGATGCTCTTTCGAATGGTACTAAAATTTTTGAATTTAGAGCCAAATTGAGTATTTTTTTTCCAGAAAATACAGTAATTATTTAAATTTCAATTGAGCATAATTATATGAAAAATTGATGAAAATTCAAATTTTAAAATATGATTGTCATTTTCTCGCGATGCTCTTTCGAATGGTACTAAAATTTTTGAATTTAGAGCCAAATTGAGTATTTGTTTTTTCCAGAAAATACAGTAATTATTTAAATTTCAATTGAGCATAATTATATGAAAAATTGATGAAAATTCAAATTTTAAAATATGATTGTCATTTTCTCGCGATGCTCTTTCGAATGGTACTAAAATTTTTGAATTTAGAGCCAAATTGAGTATTTTTTTTTCCAGAAAATACAGTAATTATTTAAATTTCAATTGAGCATAATTATATGAAAAATTGATGAAAATTCAAATTTTAAAATATGATTGTCATTTTCTCGCGATGCTCTTTCGAATGGTACTAAAATTTTTGAATTTAGAGCCAAATTGAGTATTTTTTTTCCAGAAAATACAGTAATTATTTAAATTTCAATTGAGCATAATTATATGAAAAATTGATGAAAATTCAAATTTTAAAATATGATTGTCATTTTCTCGCGATGCTCTTTCGAATGGTACTAAAATTTTTGAATTTAGAGCCAAATTGAGTATTTTTTTTCCAGAAAATACAGTAATTATTTAAATTTCAATTGAGCATAATTATATGAAAAATTGATGAAAATTCAAATTTTAAAATATGATTGTCATTTTCTCGCGATGCTCTTTCGAATGGTACTAAAATTTTTGAATTTAGAGCCAAATTGAGTATTTTTTTTTCAAAAACTACAGTAATTAATAAAATTTCAATTGAGCATAATTATATGAAAAGCTGATGAAAATTCAAATTTTAAAATATGATTGTCATTTTCTCGCGATGCTCTTTCGAATGGTACTAAAATTTTTGAATTTAGAGCCAAATTGAGTATTTTTTTTTCCAGAAAATACAGTAATTATTTAAATTTCAATTGAGCATAATTATATGAAAAATTGATGAAAATTCAAATTTTAAAATATGATTGTCATTTTCTCGCGATGCTCTTTCGAATGGTACTAAAATTTTTGAATTTAGAGCCAAATTGAGTATTTTTTTTCCAGAAAATACAGTAATTATTTAAATTTCAATTGAGCATAATTATATGAAAAATTGATGAAAATTCAAATTTTAAAATATGATTGTCATTTTCTTGCGATGCTCTTTCGAATGGTACTAAAATTTTTGAATTTAGAGCCAAATTGAGTATTTTTTTTTCAAAAACTACAGTAATTAATAAAATTTCAATTGAGCATAATTATATGAAAAGCTGATGAAAATTCAAATTTTAAAATATGATTGTCATTTTCTCGCGATGCTCTTTCGAATGGTACTAAAATTTTTGAATTTAGAGCCAAATTGAGTATTTTTTTTCCAGAAAATACAGTAATTATTTAAATTTCAATTGAGCATAATTATATGAAAAATTGATGAAAATTCAAATTTTAAAATATGATTGTCATTTTCTTGCGATGCTCTTTCGAATGGTACTAAAATTTTTGAATTTAGAGCCAAATTGAGTATTTTTTTTTCAAAAACTACAGTAATTAATAAAATTTCAATTGAGCATAATTATATGAAAAGCTGATGAAAATTCAAATTTTAAAATATGATTGTCATTTTCTCGCGATGCTCTTTCGAATGGTACTAAAATTTTTGAATTTAGAGCCAAATTGAGTATTTTTTTTTCAAAAACTACAGTAATTAATAAAATTTCAATTGAGCATAATTATATGAAAAGCTGATGAAAATTCAAATTTTAAAATATGATTGTCATTTTCTCGCGATGCTCTTTCGAATGGTACTAAAATTTTTGAATTTAGAGCCAAATTGAGTATTTTTTTTCCAGAAAATACAGTAATTATTTAAATTTCAATTGAGCATAATTATATGAAAAATTGATGAAAATTCAAATTTTAAAATATGATTGTCATTTTCTTGCGATGCTCTTTCGAATGGTACTAAAATTTTTGAATTTAGAGCCAAATTGAGTATTTTTTTTTCCAGAAAATACAGTAATTATTTAAATTTCAATTGAGCATAATTATATGAAAAGCTGATGAAAATTCAAATTTTAAAATATGATTGTCATTTTCTCGCGATGCTCTTTCGAATGGTACTAAAATTTTTGAATTTAGAGCCAAATTGAGTATTTTTTTTTCAAAAACTACAGTAATTAATAAAATTTCAATTGAGCATAATTATATGAAAAGCTGATGAAAATTCAAATTTTAAAATATGATTGTCATTTTCTCGCGATGCTCTTTCGAATGGTACTAAAATTTTTGAATTTAGAGCCAAATTGAGTATTTGTTTTTTCCAGAAAATACAGTAATTATTTAAATTTCAATTGAGCATAATTATATGAAAAATTGATGAAAATTCAAATTTTAAAATATGATTGTCATTTTCTCGCGATGCTCTTTCGAATGGTACTAAAATTTTTGAATTTAGAGCCAAATTGAGTATTTTTTTTTCAAAAACTACAGTAATTAATAAAATTTCAATTGAGCATAATTATATGAAAAATTGATGAAAATTCAAATTTTAAAATATGATTGTCATTTTCTCGCGATGCTCTTTCGAATGGTACTAAAATTTTTGAATTTAGAGCCAAATTGAGTATTTGTTTTTTCCAGAAAATACAGTAATTATTTAAATTTCAATTGAGCATAATTATATGAAAAATTGATGAAAATTCAAATTTTAAAATATGATTGTCATTTTCTCGCGATGCTCTTTCGAATGGTACTAAAATTTTTGAATTTAGAGCCAAATTGAGTATTTTTTTTTCCAGAAAATACAGTAATTATTTAAATTTCAATTGAGCATAATTATATGAAAAATTGATGAAAATTCAAATTTTAAAATATGATTGTCATTTTCTCGCGATGCTCTTTCGAATGGTACTAAAATTTTTGAATTTAGAGCCAAATTGAGTATTTTTTTTTCCAGAAAATACAGTAATTATTTAAATTTCAATTGAGCATAATTATATGAAAAATTGATGAAAATTCAAATTTTAAAATATGATTGTCATTTTCTCGCGATGCTCTTTCGAATGGTACTAAAATTTTTGAATTTAGAGCCAAATTGAGTATTTTTTTTCCAGAAAATACAGTAATTATTTAAATTTCAATTGAGCATAATTATATGAAAAATTGATGAAAATTCAAATTTTAAAATATGATTGTCATTTTCTCGCGATGCTCTTTCGAATGGTACTAAAATTTTTGAATTTAGAGCCAAATTGAGTATTTTTTTTTCAAAAACTACAGTAATTAATAAAATTTCAATTGAGCATAATTATATGAAAAGCTGATGAAAATTCAAATTTTAAAATATGATTGTCATTTTCTCGCGATGCTCTTTCGAATGGTACTAAAATTTTTGAATTTAGAGCCAAATTGAGTATTTTTTTTTCCAGAAAATACAGTAATTATTTAAATTTCAATTGAGCATAATTATATGAAAAATTGATGAAAATTCAAATTTTAAAATATGATTGTCATTTTCTCGCGATGCTCTTTCGAATGGTACTAAAATTTTTGAATTTAGAGCCAAATTGAGTATTTTTTTTCCAGAAAATACAGTAATTATTTAAATTTCAATTGAGCATAATTATATGAAAAATTGATGAAAATTCAAATTTTAAAATATGATTGTCATTTTCTTGCGATGCTCTTTCGAATGGTACTAAAATTTTTGAATTTAGAGCCAAATTGAGTATTTTTTTTTCAAAAACTACAGTAATTAATAAAATTTCAATTGAGCATAATTATATGAAAAGCTGATGAAAATTCAAATTTTAAAATATGATTGTCATTTTCTCGCGATGCTCTTTCGAATGGTACTAAAATTTTTGAATTTAGAGCCAAATTGAGTATTTTTTTTCCAGAAAATACAGTAATTATTTAAATTTCAATTGAGCATAATTATATGAAAAATTGATGAAAATTCAAATTTTAAAATATGATTGTCATTTTCTTGCGATGCTCTTTCGAATGGTACTAAAATTTTTGAATTTAGAGCCAAATTGAGTATTTTTTTTTCAAAAACTACAGTAATTAATAAAATTTCAATTGAGCATAATTATATGAAAAGCTGATGAAAATTCAAATTTTAAAATATGATTGTCATTTTCTCGCGATGCTCTTTCGAATGGTACTAAAATTTTTGAATTTAGAGCCAAATTGAGTATTTTTTTTTCAAAAACTACAGTAATTAATAAAATTTCAATTGAGCATAATTATATGAAAAGCTGATGAAAATTCAAATTTTAAAATATGATTGTCATTTTCTCGCGATGCTCTTTCGAATGGTACTAAAATTTTTGAATTTAGAGCCAAATTGAGTATTTTTTTTTCCAGAAAATACAGTAATTATTTAAATTTCAATTGAGCATAATTATATGAAAAATTGATGAAAATTCAAATTTTAAAATATGATTGTCATTTTCTCGCGATGCTCTTTCGAATGGTACTAAAATTTTTGAATTTAGAGCCAAATTGAGTATTTTTTTTTCCAGAAAATACAGTAATTATTTAAATTTCAATTGAGCATAATTATATGAAAAATTGATGAAAATTCAAATTTTAAAATATGATTGTCATTTTCTCGCGATGCTCTTTCGAATGGTACTAAAATTTTTGAATTTAAAGCCAAATTGAGTATTTTTTTTCCAGAAAATACAGTAATTAATAAAATTTCAATTGAGCATAATTATATGAAAAATTGATGAAAATTCAAATTTTAAAATATGATTGTCATTTTCTCGCGATGCTCTTTCGAATGGTACTAAAATTTTTGAATTTAAAGCCAAATTGAGTATTTTTTTTCCAGAAAATACAGTAATTAATAAAATTTCAATTGAGCATAATTATATGAAAAATTGATGAAAATTCAAATTTTAAAATATGATTGTCATTTTCTCGCGATGCTCTTTCGAATGGTACTAAAATTTTTGAATTTAAAGCCAAATTGAGTATTTTTTTTCCAGAAAATACAGTAATTAATAAAATTTCAATTGAGCATAATTATATGAAAAATTGATGAAAATTCAAATTTCAAAATATGATTGTCATTTTCTCGCGATGCTCTTTCGAATGGTACTAAAATTTTTGAATTTAGAGCCAAATTGAGTATTTTTTTTCCAGAAAATACAGTAATTATTTAAATTTCAATTGAGCATAATTATATGAAAAATTGATGAAAATTCAAATTTTAAAATATGATTGTCATTTTCTCGCGATGCTCTTTCGAATGGTACTAAAATTTTTGAATTCAGAGCCAAATTGAGTATTTTTTTTCCAGAAAATACAGTAATTATTTAAATTTCAATTGAGCATAATTATATGAAAAATTGATGAAAATTCAAATTTTAAAATATGATTGTCATTTTCTCGCGATGCTCTTTCGAATGGTACTAAAATTTTTGAATTTAAAGCCAAATTGAGTATTTTTTTTCCAGAAAATACAGTAATTAATAAAATTTCAATTGAGCATAATTATATGAAAAATTGATGAAAATTCAAATTTTAAAATATGATTGTCATTTTCTCGCGATGCTCTTTCGAATGGTACTAAAATTTTTGAATTTAAAGCCAAATTGAGTATTTTTTTTCCAGAAAATACAGTAATTATTTAAATTTCAATTGAGCATAATTATATGAAAAATTGATGAAAATTCAAATTTTAAAATATGATTGTCATTTTCTTGCGATGCTCTTTCGAATGGTACTAAAATTTTTGAATTTAGAGCCAAATTGAGTATTTTTTTTCCAGAAAATACAGTAATTATTTAAATTTCAATTGAGCATAATTATATGAAAAATTGATGAAAATTCAAATTTTAAAATATGATTGTCATTTTCTCGCGATGCTCTTTCGAATGGTACTAAAATTTTTGAATTTAGAGCCAAATTGAGTATTTTTTTTCCAGAAAATACAGTAATTAATAAAATTTCAATTGAGCATAATTATATGAAAAATTGATGAAAATTCAAATTTTAAAATATGATTGTCATTTTCTCGCGATGCTCTTTCGAATGGTACTAAAATTTTTGAATTTAGAGCCAAATTGAGTATTTTTTTTAAAGAAAATACAGTAATTAATAAAATTTCAATTGAGCATAATTATATGAAAAATTGATGAAAATTCAAATTTTAAAATATGATTGTCATTTTCTCGCGATGCTCTTTCGAATGGTACTAAAATTTTTGAATTTAGAGCCAAATTGAGTATTTTTTTTCCAGAAAATACAGTAATTATTTAAATTTCAATTGAGCATAATTATATGAAAAATTGATGAAAATTCAAATTTTAAAATATGATTGTCATTTTCTCGCGATGCTCTTTCGAATGGTACTAAAATTTTTGAATTTAGAGCCAAATTGAGTATTTTTTTTTCAAAAACTGCAGTAATTAATAAAATTTCAATTGAGCATAATTATATGAAAAATTGATGAAAATTCAAAATTTAAAATATGATTGTCATTTTCTCGCGATGCTCTTTCGAATGGTACTAAAATTTTTGAATTTAGAGCCAAATTGAGTATTTTTTTTTCAAAAACTACAGTAATTAATAAAATTTCAATTGAGCATAATTATATGAAAAGCTGATGAAAATTCAAATTTTAAAATATGATTGTCATTTTCTCGCGATGCTCTTTCGAATGATACTAAAATTTTTGAATTTAAAGCCAAATTGAGTATTTTTTTTCCAGAAAATACAGTAATTAATAAAATTTCAATTGAGCATAATTATATGAAAAATTGATGAAAATTCAAATTTTAAAATATGATTGTCATTTTCTCGCGATGCTCTTTCGAATGGTACTAAAATTTTTGAATTTAAAGCCAAATTGAGTATTTTTTTTCCAGAAAATACAGTAATTAATAAAATTTCAATTGAGCATAATTATATGAAAAATTGATGAAAATTCAAAATTTAAAATATGATTGTCATTTTCTCGCGATGCTCTTTCGAATGGTACTAAAATTTTTGAATTTAGAGCCAAATTGAGTATTTTTTTTTCAAAAACTACAGTAATTAATAAAATTTCAATTGAGCATAATTATATGAAAAGCTGATGAAAATTCAAATTTTAAAATATGATTGTCATTTTCTCGCGATGCTCTTTCGAATGGTACTAAAATTTTTGAATTTAGAGCCAAATTGAGTATTTTTTTTTCCAGAAAATACATTAATTATTTAAATTTCAATTGAGCATAATTATATGAAAAATTGATGAAAATTCAAATTTTAAAATATGATTGTCATTTTCTCGCGATGCTCTTTCGAATGGTACTAAAATTTTTGAATTTAGAGCCAAATTGAGTATTTTTTTTCCAGAAAATACAGTAATTATTTAAATTTCAATTGAGCATAATTATATGAAAAATTGATGAAAATTCAAATTTTAAAATATGATTGTCATTTTCTCGCGATGCTCTTTCGAATGGTACTAAAATTTTTGAATTTAAAGCCAAATTGAGTATTTTTTTTCCAGAAAATACAGTAATTATTTAAATTTCAATTGAGCATAATTATATGAAAAATTGATGAAAATTCAAATTTTAAAATATGATTGTCATTTTCTTGCGATGCTCTTTCGAATGGTACTAAAATTTTTGAATTTAGAGCCAAATTGAGTATTTTTTTTCCAGAAAATACAGTAATTATTTAAATTTCAATTGAGCATAATTATATGAAAAATTGATGAAAATTCAAATTTTAAAATATGATTGTCATTTTCTCGCGATGCTCTTTCGAATGGTACTAAAATTTTTGAATTTAGAGCCAAATTGAGTATTTTTTTTCCAGAAAATACAGTAATTAATAAAATTTCAATTGAGCATAATTATATGAAAAATTGATGAAAATTCAAATTTTAAAATATGATTGTCATTTTCTCGCGATGCTCTTTCGAATGGTACTAAAATTTTTGAATTTAGAGCCAAATTGAGTATTTTTTTTTCCAGAAAATACATTAATTATTTAAATTTCAATTGAGCATAATTATATGAAAAATTGATGAAAATTCAAATTTTAAAATATGATTGTCATTTTCTCGCGATGCTCTTTCGAATGGTACTAAAATTTTTGAATTTAGAGCCAAATTGAGTATTTTTTTTCCAGAAAATACAGTAATTATTTAAATTTCAATTGAGCATAATTATATGAAAAATTGATGAAAATTCAAATTTTAAAATATGATTGTCATTTTCTCGCGATGCTCTTTCGAATGGTACTAAAATTTTTGAATTTAGAGCCAAATTGAGTATTTTTTTTCCAGAAAATACAGTAATTATTTAAATTTCAATTGAGCATAATTATATGAAAAATTGATGAAAATTCAAATTTTAAAATATGATTGTCATTTTCTCGCGATGCTCTTTCGAATGGTACTAAAATTTTTGAATTTAGAGCCAAATTGAGTATTTTTTTTTCAAAAACTACAGTAATTAATAAAATTTCAATTGAGCATAATTATATGAAAAGCTGATGAAAATTCAAATTTTAAAATATGATTGTCATTTTCTCGCGATGCTCTTTCGTATGGTACTAAAATTTTTGAATTTAGAGCCAAATTGAGTATTTTTTTCCAGAAAATACAGTAATTATTTAAATTTCAATTGAGCATAATTATATGAAAAATTGATGAAAATTCAAATTTTAAAATATGATTGTCATTTTCTTGCGATGCTCTTTCGAATGGTACTAAAATTTTTGAATTTAGAGCCAAATTGAGTATTTTTTTTCCAGAAAATACAGTAATTATTTAAATTTCAATTGAGCATAATTATATGAAAAATTGATGAAAATTCAAATTTTAAAATATGATTGTCATTTTCTCGCGATGCTCTTTCGAATGGTACTAAAATTTTTGAATTTAGAGCCAAATTGAGTATTTTTTTTCCAGAAAATACAGTAATTATTTAAATTTCAATTGAGCATAATTATATGAAAAATTGATGAAAATTCAAATTTTAAAATATGATTGTCATTTTCTTGCGATGCTCTTTCGAATGGTACTAAAATTTTTGAATTTAGAGCCAAATTGAGTATTTTTTTTTCAAAACCTACAGTAATTAATAAAATTTCAATTGAGCATAATTATATGAAAAGCTGATGAAAATTCAAATTTTAAAATATGATTGTCATTTTCTCGCGATGCTCTTTCGAATGGTACTAAAATTTTTGAATTTAGAGCCAAATTGAGTATTTTTTTTCCAGAAAATACAGTAATTATTTAAATTTCAATTGAGCATAATTATATGAAAAATTGATGAAAATTCAAATTTTAAAATATGATTGTCATTTTCTTGCGATGCTCTTTCGAATGGTACTAAAATTTTTGAATTTAGAGCCAAATTGAGTATTTTTTTTTCAAAAACTACAGTAATTAATAAAATTTCAATTGAGCATAATTATATGAAAAGCTGATGAAAATTCAAATTTTAAAATATGATTGTCATTTTCTCGCGATGCTCTTTCGAATGGTACTAAAATTTTTGAATTTAGAGCCAAATTGAGTATTTTTTTTTCCAGAAAATACAGTAATTATTTAAATTTCAATTGAGCATAATTATATGAAAAATTGATGAAAATTCAAATTTTAAAATATGATTGTCATTTTCTTGCGATGCTCTTTCGAATGGTACTAAAATTTTTGAATTTAGAGCCAAATTGAGTATTTTTTTTTCCAGAAAATACAGTAATTATTTAAATTTCAATTGAGCATAATTATATGAAAAATTGATGAAAATTCAAATTTTAAAATATGATTGTCATTTTCTTGCGATGCTCTTTCGAATGGTACTAAAATTTTTGAATTTAGAGCCAAATTGAGTATTTTTTTTCCAGAAAATACAGTAATTATTTAAATTTCAATTGAGCATAATTATATGAAAAGCTGATGAAAATTCAAATTTTAAAATATGATTGTCATTTTCTCGCGATGCTCTTTCGAATGGTACTAAAATTTTTGAATTTAGAGCCAAATTGAGTATTTTTTTTTCAAAAACTACAGTAATTAATAAAATTTCAATTGAGCATAATTATATGAAAAGCTGATGAAAATTCAAATTTTAAAATATGATTGTCATTTTCTCGCGATGCTCTTTCGAATGGTACTAAAATTTTTGAATTTAGAGCCAAATTGAGTATTTTTTTTTCCAGAAAATACAGTAATTATTTAAATTTCAATTGAGCATAATTATATGAAAAATTGATGAAAATTCAAATTTTAAAATATGATTGTCATTTTCTCGCGATGCTCTTTCGAATGGTACTAAAATTTTTGAATTTAGAGCCAAATTGAGTATTTTTTTTTCCAGAAAATACAGTAATTATTTAAATTTCAATTGAGCATAATTATATGAAAAATTGATGAAAATTCAAATTTTAAAATATGATTGTCATTTTCTCGCGATGCTCTTTCGAATGGTACTAAAATTTTTGAATTTAAAGCCAAATTGAGTATTTTTTTTCCAGAAAATACAGTAATTAATAAAATTTCAATTGAGCATAATTATATGAAAAATTGATGAAAATTCAAATTTTAAAATATGATTGTCATTTTCTCGCGATGCTCTTTCGAATGGTACTAAAATTTTTGAATTTAGAGCCAAATTGAGTATTTTTTTTCCAGAAAATACAGTAATTAATAAAATTTCAATTGAGCATAATTATATGAAAAATTGATGAAAATTCAAATTTTAAAATATGATTGTCATTTTCTCGCGATGCTCTTTCGAATGGTACTAAAATTTTTGAATTTAAAGCCAAATTGAGTATTTTTTTTCCAGAAAATACAGTAATTATTTAAATTTCAATTGAGCATAATTATATGAAAAATTGATGAAAATTCAAATTTTAAAATATGATTGTCATTTTCTCGCGATGCTCTTTCGAATGGTACTAAAATTTTTGAATTTAGAGCCAAATTGAGTATTTTTTTTCCAGAAAATACAGTAATTATTTAAATTTCAATTGAGCATAATTATATGAAAAATTGATGAAAATTCAAATTTTAAAATATGATTGTCATTTTCTCGCGATGCTCTTTCGAATGGTACTAAAATTTTTGAATTCAGAGCCAAATTGAGTATTTTTTTTCCAGAAAATACAGTAATTATTTAAATTTCAATTGAGCATAATTATATGAAAAATTGATGAAAATTCAAAATTTAAAATATGATTGTCATTTTCTCGCGATGCTCTTTCGAATGGTACTAAAATTTTTGAATTTAGATCCAAATTGAGTATTTTTTTCCAGAAACTACAGTAATTATTTAAATTTAAATTGAGCATAATTATATGAAAAATTGATGAAAATTCAAATTTTAAAATATGATTGTCATTTTCTTGCGATGCTCTTTCGAATGGTACTAAAATTTTTGAATTTAAAGCCAAATTGAGTATTTTTTTCCAGAAACTACAGTAATTATTTAAATTTAAATTGAGCATAATTATATGAAAAATTGATGAAAATTCAAATTTTAAAATATGATTGTCATTTTCTTGCGATGCTCTTTCGAATGGTACTAAAATTTTTGAATTTAGAGCCGAATTGAGTATTTTTTTCCAGAAACTACAGTAATTATTTAAATTTAAATTGAGCATAATTATATGAAAAATTGATGAAAATTCAAATTTTAAAATATGATTGTCATTTTCTTGCGATGCTCTTTCGAATGGTACTAAAATTTTTGAATTTAAAGCCAAATTGAGTATTTTTTTCCAGAAACTACAGTAATTATTTAAATTTAAATTGAGCATAATTATATGAAAAATTGATGAAAATTCAAATTTTAAAATATGATTGTCATTTTCTTGCGATGCTCTTTCGAATGGTACTAAAATTTTTGAATTTAGAGCCGAATTGAGTATTTTTTTTCCAGAAAATACAGTAATTATTTAAATTTCAATTGAGCATAATTATATGAAAAATTGATGAAAATTCAAATTTTAAAATATGATTGTCATTTTCTCGCGATGCTCTTTCGAATGGTACTAAAATTTTTGAATTTAGAGCCAAATTGAGTATTTTTTTTCCAGAAAATACAGTAATTATTTAAATTTCAATTGAGCATAATTATATGAAAAATTGATGAAAATTCAAATTTTAAAATATGATTGTCATTTTCTCGCGATGCTCTTTCGAATGGTACTAAAATTTTTGAATTTAGAGCCAAATTGAGTATTTTTTTTTCAAAAACTACAGTAATTAAGAAAATTTCAATTGAGCATAATTATATGAAAAATTGATGAAAATTCAAAATTTAAAATATGATTGTCATTTTCTCGCGATGCTCTTTCGAATGGTACTAAAATTTTTGAATTTAGAGCCGAATTGAGTATTTTTTTCCAGAAACTACGGTAATTATTTAAATTTAAATTGAGCATAATTATATGAAAAATTGATGAAAATTCAAATTTTAAAATATGATTGTCATTTTCTTGCGATGCTCTTTCGAATGGTACTAAAATTTTTGAATTTAGAGCCAAATTGAGTATTTTTTTTTCAAAAACTACAGTAATTAATAAAATTTCAATTGAGCATAATTATATGAAAAGCTGATGAAAATTCAAATTTTAAAATATGATTGTCATTTTCTCGCGATGCTCTTTCGAATGGTACTAAAATTTTTGAATTTAGAGCCAAATTGAGTATTTTTTTCCAGAAAATACAGTAATTATTTAAATTTCAATTGAGCATAATTATATGAAAAATTGATGAAAATTCAAATTTTAAAATATGATTGTCATTT